>CM060940.1:92772500-95272500 GCA_030765085.1 Allium cepa
TTATATAGTTGAAGGTTATTAGTGATATACTCCCAATTTGGTAGTGTGGCATGCTGAGTGTTGCTGTGAAATGATCATTGTGTTGATCATTTGTGATAGGATCATTTATTTGATCATTTATCTTGGTGATCATTTCTATGATCATTTGTTGACCCAAAGCACGGCTTTTGTATAAAGTGTGGCTTTGTGGACGAGACTTCGTCGGACCTCACACCCTAGAAATGGTCAAAACAGGAAGGATGCGGCAAGGTTATTAGGGGGTAGCGCCCCTTTAGTGTATGTCATTCTTTCTGGATAGAGGTGGTATCATGGTATGGAGCCCAGATGTTTAACCTATGTTGTTGCTGCATATTTTGTGGTTGTTGGAAATCGAGGATCCTCGGATAGATCGGTTACGATCGGGGGATGACATATTCGTGTCAGTAGTTACCCAGTTAGGGGTAACCCGGCCTTGTGTTGGCAGAGATCCGGTTTGGTTCTTGGGGACGTCCTTCCAGAGGCGTTCTCATGTGGCAATGGGAAGTTTCTTGGCCTGACCATTTGTTGGAAATCCAAAGAAACAATACGATCTTGTACGGTTTTAGTTGTAGAACCTGCCATGGAATGTGGCGGTAACCTGCTATTGAACATGGTAGCTATAGTAGGCATAAGTGCGAAATGTCTATGCTGGCTAAGATTTATATTCTACTTTCGAAATTGTTTTCTACACTATGCACTAGTAATAATATCAAATGTTTCTTTTTAATGCGTATCAAGCATCTTTGACTATCATAAGGAGAATCTCCTCCGATTCTGCGTTTGCATTGTGTGTGTGTGCGGGAGGCCTTATGGTAGTCTCATTTTTAAAAGCATTGCGAATTGACTTTAAAATATTCCTCTATTTTGATTTTAAAGAAAATAAACTGTTTTGAGTTCTCACACCAGTCACATGACTGACTCGGAGTTTATTGTTTTCCTTCCTAAACTCTGGGTGCCCACCAATTTCCACACGGGCAGTCAAGAGTTAAGGTTTATTCAGGATATTCAGGAGTTGCTGGAGCCAAGATGGATAGCATGGCGTATTACTAGTAAATAGTATTTCCTTTCCGCTGTTGATGTTGTTTGTTGTTGTACACTCTGATGATGTAATGTAATGTAATAACTGATATAGTTCTTTGTTTAAAGATTATTCATTTATTTATTATATGTTATTCCGCTGCGAATTGTGAGATTCTGACGTTGTTCTGTTATTTCTTCTGTTCTGTTCTATCTTTTTCTATCTTCTTCTACCTTTTCTTTTTCTAAAACCCTAACGGTACGGTTTTTCGGCTTTCGATTGCTCGGCAGTTGATACAGTGGACGTATTGATGTCGGTTTTCGTCAACGAAAAATCGCGTTCGTTGCATCTTATTCTATAAATTTTGGTTATTTAAATATTTCATTTCATTCAAATAATTTGAAGATTATTAATTAACTAAACTTAAAAATACTGGGTTCATTTCAAATCATTTGAAATAAGTATATATACTTATATCTTTTGTATATCAAATCATACTTTTGGAGTTTAACCAAAATCCGTTTATCAAAACAATTTCGTAGCAAAGCTTTTCAAAAGTTTCCCCCACTTTAAGACTCGAAAATGAACGTTGATGACGCTGCACAGTCATCACCGAAATTATTTTCCAACGACAGAAGAGGGGAGTACTAAATTCGTTCCTTTTAAAATTTATTTGAAAACCATTTGTATTTGTATATGCTTTTAAACAATACTGATATTATTTTTCAAACCTTGAAAACGTTTTCCAGAAACACCGGAATTTAAAATTTTCAAATTCTAAATTTTATATTCATTTTACATGCAAATTATATTTCATAAATCATATTTATAAGATTTCATTTTCTTATAATCCTATAATAGCTAATAGCTTAGGAATATTGACTAATCAAACAATAAACGTTAATGATCAATATTATCATTTATGACAACCAATTCATTTAACTATCTATTTTTAGAAAACCGTCCTTTTGTATATAAATATAATCCTAGGTAAAATTATTTCATTACCAAATTTTGAAAACAATATTGTGTTGGTTTGCTTTGTTCAACTGTTTTGGAATCCCTATCGATATAATGGCATCCCATGTACCGTTCAGAACCCAAAATTCAAACTTAACAATTCAAAAAACACAATATAAAATATTTTATACAACACTAACAAATACGCTCTCTCATATATGTACATTCAAACAGACTCATTCTAGGGTGTTACTACCCTATCTCTAATGAGTCAAACCCCACAAAGCTAAGGTTATCGCTAAACCAAAGCTCTGATACCAACTGTGACGACCCACATTTCGGAAGGTTTAAATCGACAATAATCCACACACATCCAACTTAAACAAGCCAGAACATAAATAATCAATGGGGTTAATTAAGAAAAATAAGAAGAAAACAAACACAGAATTTAGTAGCGGAACGATAAAGTATAATAATCAAATAAACAGTTCATGAAGTTGTTTACTACACATTTAGTTATAATTTATACAACAATTATCAGAGTCATATATATACAACAGAAGAAAAATATAATGCAGCAGAAAAACATGGAGCTGGGAATAATAATAGTCATAATATACCAAATCTTCGTCTTCGTCCTCCAGAATAAATCTTCAATATGCTGAAATACTCAGGGCTGATCCGAGCGTAATGAAAAGACAAAAGACTCGAGTCGGGTATAAAATATCCTTATGCGAATCAAATTAATATCGCATATAATATGAGTGCCGTGGCGTCAGAGATGTTTACGGGGTTTCACATCTCATATTCGGTGTATAACGTGCATGCAATAACTCATGAGATGTTACAGATTTTCCATCTCTTAAGGATCCATCAAAATTTTTATATGTAATAGAGTACGCTGTATTATAATGTCTAATAAATAAAATAAATATATTTTTTAGCGTTATGGATTTACTTTAATCCCTTTTAACACATTTTTAAGTATTGGCGTACAGTTTGCATTTGACACCACCAGTAGCACGTCGGTAGTCAGCAATGCGTACGATAATACTAAACCAAAATCATAAGGGTTTCATATAAGGATAAAATATGATAAGGCACGTGAGGCAGTGCCCAAGGTAGGATACTACCAGTTTACCCTTCTTGGTTGGTGGTAACCCCTAATGGCTCACTGCGTCGAACACTCTCAAAATCAGAGGGTGCACACTAATCAATCACAATGTAAATGATGGTAACACAGAGAAATGTGTCTGCTAGAGGTATCTTGCCTCATTGGCTGGTACAGCTCCTGTTTTAGTCATTTCAAATTGACACAAGTATCAGGCCAATTCATCATCGTTCTCTTTCTTCAAATCTAGCAAATGATGCCAAATCCAACCACTTCATTCTGGTATCTCCTCCGCATACACAGTTGATAAAGTGGTTCCAATATTGATAGAGAGTATGCCAATAAGAGGCTCCGATCTCTTTAACAACCAAACGTCGTTTTACAAACTGATTGGTGCTTTTACATTGCGAAAACAATTCGTATTTGATATCAAAATATCATATTCGCTTCAAATAAAATTCATTTCGATTCCATTATATTTACTCAAAATATACTATTTGTAATGACTCGTAATTTTCGGTAATTAAAATATTGAATTTAGTAAGATTTTGTAATTTAATATTAGAAGAAATTAAATTTTGTGGTTTATTAATAAGAAATGACCAGAATGTAATGTTAAAAATGTTAATTCATGATAATTGATAACTACTGTAATGTATGTCCAATAAATTAAAATGATTGTAAAGTTAAAATTGGTTACAGATTGTAAATAAAGAAATAGGGTTTAATGATGTAAATTTAATATAATAAATGACTAATTGAATGAAATCGCAAATAATTGTAATAAATTGTAAAGTTACATTGGTTAGAAAGTGTAAATAAGAAGATAAAACCAATATGAAGTTACTTGTTTTGTTTGTTAATAATAAACTTGGAAATGTGATTGAATTGGCAAGTCGTAACAATGGTTAATTAATTCATTGAAATTTAATTTGTTATAAATGATAAATAAGGGAATAAATTAAATGTTATAATTAATTGGTGAAATAATATGTAATTCATTGTAATTGGGAAAAATCAGGGCGGTGTAAGTAGTTGTTACATTTGTTTGAAGATAATAAACTTATAAATGTGATTAAAATAAACTTATAAGTGTGATTAAAGTAAGAAAATGTGAAAATTATTATATGTTACAATTTAATCAATCTGTTGAATTTAATTGGAAATAAATTGCAATAAATGCAATTAAATATTACGTTAATATAAATTAAGATGATAATCGTAGAATAAGTGTAATAAGATGCAACCCACTGTTAATTTTATTCATGAATAAAAAGATTGAAATCGAATTAAATCAATTTTTTGGAATTAAATATATAATTAATTGGATTTACTTACAGTTGAAATTGAACGTTGTAATTAGTGTAACATTTAACACTTAATTGATGTGTAAATTTGTTTTAAACTATTGTAAATGTCAAAGTAATCAAAAACGATAAAAATTGTTAGTTTATAAATAATGAATTTAAAAGTGATTTAATCAATTTAATATTTATTTATTTAATTTATATGAAAATAGCCATTTTGGCCACTATCTTGGATTTCGATGAAACCAGTTTCATCCGATCTGTAACGTTGAATTATTGTAGGATTTCAAGTTTCGTAGCGATCGGACTTACCGTTTAATCGTATGGGCTTGAAACACGTAGAAATCAATTTAATTAAATTCAATTGAAATCAATTTGAAATAAACTGATTTTTAAGCTAACTTCTTCATACAATAGAATTAGGACATGAAATATGTTCCATTGAATTTAAAATTATCGAAAGCATCTATTTTGATGTATGGGATGACCTACTTTCGTTTTGGAAGCGAAACAGGTTTTTCGGGTCGTTATTGTCATTTGTACCAATTCGATATGAGTTTATTTTCTTATCGAGCTTTGTTAATATAAATAGTCTTATTTCCCAAACCCTGGCAGTCATTTTTATTTTTTTGTATGTACATCAAATTCTGTCTGTTCCTCCTTCTCAAATGGCAGAAACTCAAATTTCTAGCTTCGATTGCAAATCAAATCAAATAAAAAAAATTAAAACTCCTCAAAAAATATCATATTATATATCGATTCTACTGCAATGATTTTTTTTCGATTTGGATCATAGTTTGGCCAGGATTGGATGATTTATTCTCGGTCGTTCATCACGCGTTGATCAACTTCGTTCAATCAACGAACCGAGGGTATCCTTTGACTAGAGTGTCGAATGGAGTTCATCTACGTGGGTGGCAAGGCGAGTCAACGGCTGGATTCACGGTCAAAATTCGATTCGGTCAACATAGTATCGGTGACTGTCTTCGTTTTCAACGTCGATCATCGATCGAGGAGGGGTCGCGTGCCTCCGATGAATCGAGGAGGGGGTGCGAGCGCCTATGGCAGGCTGCGACTGGCGTGCGATCGAGCATGGTTGTGGCCGCATTAGGGTTTGTTGTCGAAGAGGCTGGTTCGTGCGTTGAGCAGGCTGGATCACGTGTATTATTGTCTTAACTTGTTTTTTTAATTTAAATCATATTTCAATCTTCTAATCTCAATATCTTTTATGTACGAGGTTGGATTCCCACATGGTGTTCTCCACTGCAATCTATCAAAATTCCTGACATTATGGAACAAGTTCGGATGAATTTTGAGACCATTGAATTTTGGGCCTTATTTTGGATTTCAAATTGATTTGAAATCAAAGGTGGGTATTTTAACCCACTCACGACTACTAAATTGTCTTATGTTGGTTAAATTAAACTTATGATGTGATTAGAATTGATTGACTGTTGTTTGATATATTTAATTGTCATTCCAGTTAAATATGACTTTTATTGATTGTCAATTTAATACCTGTTATTGATAATCAGTTGATTGATGTTATTGATTAGTTGATTGTATGGTGAGTGTAATGTATGTTTGTTTGTTGAGATTGGATGACTGGATGTTATATTTTTATATTGTTATAACACTACAAGTTCCCTATGGGTTGAAATGATACATACCTAAATGATCTGAAAATCATTATGGGTTGAAACGATAGACTCGAGCGATTTTATGGATTTTTATTTTAATTCGGGATTGCGGATTGAAATGATATATACACGTAAATTTAAATATTTGCGAATTGAAATGATAAATATTTGTATCACCTAACCATGTGGTAGAGAATTATATATGGACACCGGATTGGTTAAATTAAATGATTTTAAATCTTGAAATTTTGAATTCAACTAAATCATTTTGAAATAGAACTTGGTTTATATAAACTGAAGTGTTTAAATGAATTGTTCAAAAAATTAGATTTGAAATTTTGGAATTGTATTAAGTACATTTATTAGAGGGTTTATTTGGAATTCTAAAGTTGAATTTGAAGTATGAACGAAATTTATCGAAATTGAGTTATTCAAGACATTTGAAATTATAACTTTGAATTCTATTCGAATTGGAATAGCTTAAATTGATACTCCAAGATTTGAAATTGGGTTTTGATTTGAAATATGGATATGGTCCAATTTTTTTGAAATGGAAGAAATAGTAAAATTTGATGTTAATTTCAAATTTATTATTTTAATATAAATTGTTAAAAATGTTATTTTAAATTCTAGTTAGTAAGATTTTAAAACTTTAAACTAAGTCAATCTATTTTAAAATATTTTAAACCATTTAATCAATTTAATTTATTTTAATCAATTTAATCTATTTTACCATATTTTAAACTAATTAACCCATTTTAATCTATTTTAAATTTATCAAATCTATTTTAAATCTATTTAATCTATTTTAAACCTATCTAATCTATTTTTAATCTAATTAATCTATTTAATCTATTTTAATTCTACTAAAACTATTTTAAATCTATTTAAACTATTTAATCCACTTTTTAAATTATTTTAAAGTATTTCAAACCATTTAAATTATATTTTATACTAAACTATTTGTAACTATCTATACTATTTTCTAAATTCTGAATTGTAAAGTGGAAGTAGTTATTTTAAATCCTTGATTTTAAAGAAAATATGATTAACGATGTAATAACCTAAGTTGGGATATAAATAACATATTTTGAGTAAATATGATGATTTTGAAACTAGGGTTTAACCTATTTTGAAATTATCATTTCGAAAGTGATATGGTTTGAATTGAATATGATATTTTGATATCAATATGAAATGGTTTGGAAATTTAAAAGAACCATCCGGTGTGAAATAAGCATTTGGTTGTTAAAGAGACGAGGATCGTATATTGTCATACTCTTTGCCAATACCGAAAACCACATTAACAATTGTGTACGTGGTGGAGATTCCAGAAACGAAGCAGGATGGTTTAGCGAACGATTCTATACGAGGTATTTACGCGACCCTAACTCCCGTGGGGCAGCTTGGATGTGACTAAAACAGGAGACATGCCAGGCTAAGTGAGGTCATTGTTTCTATCGGACACATTTCTTCGATACCATAGTATGACTTTGTGATGATTTGGTGGCCACCCTTTGATTTTGATTATGGGAGTGTGTTCCAAGGTGGACAGTAGTAGCTGTTATGTGTTACCACCAGTCTGGATCTGCAATTGGTAGAATCCTACCCCGTCATTGCCTCAAATGCCATGTTCACATGCCCTATCGCGCCTTCTACGAGTTTGTTTTGTGTCGTATCTATGGAGTATTGCCTGATAGCCCACCAGTTTATGATGGAGTTTACAGTATCTGTATAGAATACGGCATTATATAAAATGTGTTAAGGGGGATATGGGTAACGCCTTAAGTCTATTTTAATACTTTACTATAGACATATTAGAATAGCGTATTGTACTACATAATAGATAGTTTAACGGATCCTTAGGAGATGGTAATTCTAAACATCTCTTAAGTTACTGCACTCACATTAGACACTGGATATGAGATTTCACAATCCCGTAAACATCTCCGACGCCATCACACTCATATTTATTTACTGTTGATTTAACTTATATACGACCTTTTAGTTCTGACTCGAGTGTTTTGTCTTTCCAATTCGCTCGGGTCAGTCTGAGCTTTTTAGTTTATCCAAGACTAATATTCTGGAGGACGAAGAAGAAGATTTAGTACTATTATATTTATTATATTCTTACCACTACATCATGTTAGTCCACTACATTGTTATTTATTTCTGTTGTGTGTAACTCTGATTTTGTATTGTAAAAGTGTAATAGAATGCTATTTGTAGAACAGCTTCATCAACTGTTTATTTGACTATTATATTCGGTCATTCCGCTGTGAGATTCTGTGTTTTGTTTTCTTTCCTTCTCTGCTTTTCTTATTTACCGCATAGCAATCTCCTTTTTAATGGTTTGAATCTGACATGTGTGTCTACTTTTATCGTCGATTTAAACCGTCCAGAAAGGCGGGTCGTTACATTATTTCAATTCAAAATCATGTTCGTCTTGATATCTCGATTTCAATTTCAATTCAACATTGCTACGAATTTTCATTTGGGTTATAATTTCAATTTACCCAATTCGTATTTAAATCCATGATTTAATACAAACCTTCCAGCCTTTCGCCGGTTTGAATTTTTGAAAAATAGTTTGAAATTTTAAATTGTTTAAAAATAGTTTAAATAACTAAAATAGTTTGATATAAAATGATTTAAGTTTTTAAAAATGTTTTATAAGGTAAAATAGTTTGGAAACTCAAAATAAATTGAATATGTAAAAAGTAGATTTTAAATAGTTTATATTATAATAATTTATTTGAAAATAGTTTCAAAGTCAAACTGATTCAATTTTCAAATCTTCTCAACTCAAATCAACTTCAATTCCATATTTAAACCATTTAAATTGATTCAATTCCCATTTCAATTCGAATTAACTTCGATTCTAAATTCAATTCTAATCAATTTCAACTTCGATTTCAAACTAATTCAATTTCACTTGCAATTCCAATAAATTTCAATTTCAGTTCCAATTTGAAGTAAATTCAATTCGATCCTCAATTTTAAACCCTGCGATTTATATAAATTCTGAGTTTGATTTCAGAAAAAATCGCTTGATCACATATTCAATTCAAAATTCAAACCTTCGAATATAACTCAATTCCAACTTAATTTTGAAATATCCTTTTATATCACTTTTACTTAGCAACAAGTTTGAATAAAAGTCCAACCTTTTATAACAAATCAATTTCCAAAATTCAAATCATATCTCGATTATACTTCAAAATTCCAATTTCGATTATTTAAACAATTCTTGTTATCGAATTTAAATTTCAACATTTCGAGCTCAAGTTCGAAAATAAATAGGTTTCCATAAATTTGATTTTTACTTTTTAAATCAAATCATTTAAATAAATTTCAAATTAAAATTATTAAAATCATTTAATTTAACCAATTCGGTATCGGTAAATAATTTTCTATCCTATGGTCAAGTGAATAGTTATTTCGATTTAACTTCAGGGATGGATATATATCATTTCCATCCAATATAAATGCCATAGGTATATATCATTGCAACCTATTTCTTAATTTATTCGAAATAATTCAATTTACAGTATTATATACTATAAATAATTTTTAGGTTGATAACAGGATATATTAAAATAAATAAACATCCAAATCATCCAAAATATCAACCAATAGCATCCATCACAATCAATATCCAAATGAGCATTCACAACAATTTCATAGTTATCAATATCAGGTAATTTACTGGCAATTAAATTTCAATTTCAAACTTAACTGTCAATTTTAATACCTACAGTTAATTCATATGTCAATTTCATCTTCAAATAACAGTTAAAAGATTAGATAACTTCACTTGAATTTTTATCGAACATAAAAATACTATAGTACGTCGTGAGCATTAAAAACACTCACCTTTATCTGAAACTGAAAATATTTCAGAGTTAAGTAAAGCCGATCCAATCTCATACTGAAGACGATGTTGATATGAATCATCAGCAATATTTTCATGTGAAATGGACCTCGTATGAACACGACACACATAAATAAACAATTGAATACAATAAAATAAAATAACCACTAGTTAAACTTTAATTACCAACGTCAATAGCTGCATAACCTATCGTCCTTCTCATTCGATCAACTACAGGCAGCATGCATGCGACTGAACGTGACAACCCCATCACGCACGCCTTGCCCAAATCGCACGTCGCCAACCACCAAGCATCGCTAGAGCTTCGGCTTCCACCTGCCACGAGCGCGCCTCGGCCTATCGCCTCCCTCCAAAACTGAAATCGTGACCTCACCCCTCACCATCACGCTCGATCGCACACCTCCAAGTTGAGAAACCCTAATCCCTTTCCCCTTCGTGCAGCGTAGGCTCCCATGCCCAGTCGCTCCCACGTCGCTCGCGATTGATGATGAAGTTTTTTTCTTCTTTCATTTGTTTTCAGTTGTTGATTTTGAAATGAAGGGGAAAAGGTAAAGGGATGGGGTACGAGTAGACATAGTGGAGGTTGGGTGTACGTATTATTTTGGATAAGGATGAGTACATATATATATTATTATATTAGAAAATATCCAATTCGATCGACCCGCAAAATCTCGAATTTCAAATGAAGCATGCCGCCTGGCGTTTTGAATGTTTTACCCATCTTGAGCATAATGGAACTAGTCTCGAGGCCTAATTCGATTCTATTTAGAAGCTAGTTTTTCAAAATCATTTATTTTAATTAAATTCTAAAATTAAATTCGACGTGTTCCAAGCTCGCACCGCCAAACGAAAAGTCTGATCGCTACAAAATTTGAAATCCGACAATAATTCGTTATTACGGATCAGATGAACTAGTCTTGTCGAAATCCGAGATAGTGGACAAAATGACTATTTTTACTCATTAATTATAATATAAAATTTCTAATTTCTAATTATTCACTTTTAAATCCAATTTCAAATGTTAACCATCTTCATTCATCTTCAAAAAAAATTTAAATCGATTTCCTATACCATTTTCATTCACATTAATATAAGATTCAATTATTTAAATAATTGCAATATTAAATTTAAACAATTTTAAATATTCAGTAAATTTCATTAATAATCATAAATTTTCAAATGAATTTTGGTTATCAATAATGACTTTATTTTCATCTAAATATTCAACATTTATTATTCAATTACGGACATCGATTACCAACACATTCAATAAATAGAATTTTCATTACAATAGTTCTTATTGCCTAAATCTTTAGAATTTATTATTTCAAATTTTTATTAAAGTTCATATTCAATAACTACATTAATAATTCACTAAATTTTATTTTTAACCATTTTTATTTTATAATTACATTAAATTAATAATTTAAAATAGCTAAAGTACGGGTCGTTACAAGAGAACTATGTAAATTAGTCCCATCGATATTCTTTGCTTGACCTTATTTATATTAACCAATAGAAAACTATTCGAGTGAGTCATTCCATGATTATCCAATAACTATCAGCATGTAACCCCTTGGTACCCCAACAGTCATGCGTAATACACTGCCCAACATTTGAAGAGCTTACATACTCTAGTCTCAATAGATGTATCGATATCCAGCCTCGATACATCTTGATGAGGAATATTTAAAAGAATATTTATTTTCATTGTGATAAATTACTTACAGTCACAGCACTTTGTAACTACTATCACAAAACATACCATTTATGGATTTTCTATTGAATATACTTTTAATTAAATTAACTAATTAATATAAACATTATATCAAGTATATAATAGAAAGAAAACACCTTTTAGTTTGAACAAGAATGGTCATCAAGTTAGATATGTGTAACAAATTACATAACTGCCCATAGAGCATACCCCTAACTCTATCAATCTCCCACTTGCATTTGGGGTCAATTATGGAATCTTATTCCAACTTCTCCAACTAGTTTTCTCAAAACCCATTGGGTCAGTCCCTTAGTGAATGGGTATTGCTATTATGTTTCAATTAACTAATTTGTCAACCAGCTCTCTCCAACTACGATAAGCTGTTTTATCATATTGGAACAATTCAGAGTATGTCTTTCGACTTCTAGATGGCTCTAAGTTCTATTACGAACTATATCATGACATTATTATCATATAACAATGTTATGGGACTCTCAACATTTGGAATCTCCTTTAGCTCAGTTATAAATTTATGCATTTATATTTATATACATTGATTTTATTGCGGCACTATTCAAGGCGATGTATGTAGCCCTTTTTCATTGAATAAGCCATAGTTTTTTTATTTGAAACATTTCCAACTTAAAATTCTTAACTTGAATTTATTATTGACATATTATACTCAATATCACTTATGAAGTTTGAGTTTGAACACGCCTTCATGAGGACTTTATTGTTTTCGTTAACAATTCTCTATTATTTCATAAATACACGAAAAAACCTCAAGTAACCATTTAGTGATACCAATTTGGATTTGATATTTGCTTGCTGTATCAAATACACAAATAAATCATGATATCGTAAATAACACAACATGTATGATAATTCCTATCGCCAATTCATAAGGAATCCTTCTTACATGTTATTTTTTAAACATTTTAATAAGGTATCCTCGCATATCATTTGGGACATTCCCAACATCTTTTATACTTTCTATAAAAGACATCATTTAAAAATCCAATGTTAAGTATTGAAACAACTAAAGCCGATTTTAACATAAGTACATCATTAATGACCAGTAACGTGTTGTTTACGTATATTTTAGAAATACCAATGTACCTTTGAACGCTCTTTCTTATGAACACAGGCTTCCTCTGCATTTTTATTGATAGTCAAACTATTTGATATTTCTATCAAAATATTTGTTCAATTTTGATGCTTCTAAAACGATACTTTCATATCCATTCTTGGACTCATCCAAAAATCTCACAAACAAAATATCGCTCCCACTGACTTCGAGACACTTTGGTTATTATGTGTAAAAAAATTACTTTAAATCATTATTTAGAATTTTTCTGTTTCATCATATAGGTGCCAAAACATAAAGTCATGTTATGCGATAATTTTGTGACTAAAATCCGAACCTACCTGGCTCACTATATTCCAACTACATGTGTATTTCTCTTAAAGACACATTTACGGCTAAAAGGATCATATCCTTTTGGATATAATTATCAATATCATATTTTTATAATGCACTTGGAATCAATTTTGAATTTTCGCATCGTACCACATCATAGAGTCAGTACTCATAGTGGTTTAACTGACAGGCAAGGATTATATATTCTTGAGATTGATAAATAACTCATAATTTCTCTTCGTTGTGCGAGAACACTAGATAGACATCCTAATGCGATGTGTTTATTTAGATTAGGTTAATTTCATTTCATCCCACATAATCTTTTTTTAATCTTTGGATCGTATCCAATTCCATTTTATCACTAATAATTTCTCAAAGAAATTGCTTCACAATGAAGTTAGTATTTTTTGAAACAACAACTGTTTCTCAGTGCAATGGAATAGGTATTCATAAACGCTTTATGAATTGCCTTTTATATAAAATTGATTTAGTTTTTAGTTTATAAAATTTATGTTCAAAACATAATATGTCATCTAATGACAGATTTTTCCAAAATCGTATGGTGGAGATTCGCACAAGATCCCTCGTAGACAATTAATGTGCAGACTTTCGACTTACACATCCTGCCAACTCCTTGACCTAGGATATGTTGGGATTTCTTATAAACCCTTATTTTGTATATTTTGAAAACTATTTTTTAGATGAAATAATATTACCATTGTGTACTACTCTTAAGTACATAACCTTATAGAAAGAAATTAGCTCAACTTCACTCATAGTTAGTTGTACTTTGTCCAACGAAGTTTGCTTACTCCTTATCAATGCATCATTATGTATCACATTGAGGACTGGATTTTGAGATTAAATCTTTATTCATTTTTTGGTACGTTTGGAACTTTTTCCAATACAATCACTCATTTGATCAAATCGATTCACATGTTATTTTATTTACTTCTGTTTTATACTCTAGGAGTTTAACATAGACATACTACATGTGTATTAAATACACATGTCCATATTGGTGATAACTCATCGGTAAAGGTGATAAAGTATGTTGAGCCGTTTTGGTATTAATAGACTTATGATTGCATACATCTATATGTACCTGTAACGAACCGAGATTTTTGACCCTCAAAAATCGACACAAATACATCCTCATGTCGCAAATCCAAGTGCCTGAAAGCCCGATTGTTAGGGAAAAAAGAAATTAAAGATAGAATAAAATCTCACATGAATGGAATAACGTATATTATTTCAATAATAATATTTACAGTGGAAAAAATTGAATACAATATCAGAGTCTAACCTAGATTTAGCCTAGATAATTTCAAACCCTTTGTCCTTATAAATGTAAAAATAAATGCAATAGATGCAGTGGATAATTGAATACGTCCATACGTAGATGATGATCTCTAGCTGTCCTCTGGAAACTCCAAGCGTCTTCAACAAAACATGAAACTATTCGAATCTGACCCGAGTATTAAAAATAGCCGGATCAGGCTTGAAAAACCAACATGGGATACTCGAAATTTTAAATGCATAGATCATGCTAATGTCAATTAAAACCTTTGAAAAGAAAGGTATCTCATAAGACCACGCCCACACATAAATACATACGGATTTTATCTTATGATAACCAAAATACATTATACTGAAAACACTTTGATATTATCTTTAATGACATTCTTTTGAAACACTCCTCAAGCAAATATATCAAAATAAAGTATCAATACCCGGACCAAGTCTATGGTAATATATTCGGTCTAGGTTAACGGAATATATCGGATAGAATATATGATACCAAAGGGGGTGGTTGAAATGTTTGCAAAGCATTACGGCTATTTTGGGACTACAATCAAAACCGTAAAGCTCGTATTGGGATTGGATTTCAACATGATAGGGAACTAGTGGCCTTTTCCTTCGATCACGCATAACAAACATAGTCCCCTCGAAAGCCTTATCGCTTTTCTCAAGCAAGCCACTTGGCACTTACTACACTACCAATATCCGGCATCATTATCGTTTTTCTCAAGATAGCTACTATATTAAAATAAATTCCTTAAGGATCCAGATTCCACTGGACTCCTCCATACTCATAAAACTGATAGCCTAAAATTTATGTCCCCCAAACCAGATAATTACCCGTATCATCTCCAGAATGTGAAGCTCGTGAGGCTACGCTCAATTTCTTTAAAGCCACGCTTTGCTTTTAACAAAGCCATGCTTTGTTCTTCCACAAAGCACTTTCCACTTAGAATGCCACATTGCCATTCCTTAATCACACAACTGATCTCTACAAACATATAACTCCTGAGGTCATACATCTCAGGAAAAGGTTTAAGCCAAGAGAAGTTGCCTTCTCCAACACCAAGCAGATAATATGTTGATAGAGATCAATTAACATGATCATAAATACACTGTCAGACACTCATCCATACAAGTTCATTCTGGGACTGAATGAAAGCGAGGGCACTCCTCTCACCACATCCTTTTTTGAGAATCACCCCAAGGATCAATAGTGACTAGTCCTTGCATTATGAAGATTTCAAAATGTGACAGGACCACTGCTAATAAATATCTCTATATTGGGAGCTACCTAGAGAATGTCCACAAGCAGTCCTTCTGCCATGTAGATCTCCGGTCTTCAATATACACCATTACCATGTAAAAATAATGTGGGGGTAAACCCTTGAGACTCATAGCAATCCTTACATTCTAAAGATCATTGGCCTTCAATAATCATCATCTTTAATATGCCTTCACTTTGGAAAGTATAGATTAGTTTGAAGTGGTTTTCGGATAGGAGTTACCCAAATCCAACCCCGGTTCCTCCGAACCAATTTTCGATTAAAAAATGTTAAGTTCATATGTGATTATCAATCATCATTCAATTTAATTCGTCTACTTATTCATTCATAAATATATCAATGAGACATATTATTTTAAATTATTCCAGTCATCTTCTTAAGGGTATATAGAATTATTAAGCCCCATTTATCAAATCCTTTTGGTTAATTAAAACCCCTTTCTAAATCTTTAAATAATTCTAAATTGTTTCACTTTTTTATTTAGGAAAAAACATTTCCAAATTATTTATTCAAATCCCATATTGGAAACATTATTTTAGAGCATCCGGGCTTTCCCTTCAATATATTCCATCCCTTGCTCAAGTCTCCTTGGATCTCATAGACGAAACACGTGCACTAGTTCTTTTCGCATGCTCCTTTCATTTTTAGAAATGATTTATAAAACTTCCAAATCATTATTATAAACACTTAATTATTCTTTTAAACACCATTTATGGAAGATATGAAAAAGAATAATTAATTTTAAAATAATATTTCACAAATTATAAAACTGTTGCGCTGCGAAAAGTGCTGCAAACAGTATATTAAAGCTTCTTTGATCAAAAGAACATTTTTACTTCACATATTTCATTTTCAAACTCAAACCAATTTTAGAGCACTTTAAATGATTTATATGATTTATTCCACATATTTAAAAATTTTAAAAATATATATTTAGAACATTTGCTACTTTGGCTACCGAACTGCCAAAGCGCGATTTTATCGGAAACTTGATTCGCTCATATTTAAAGTCTACTTAATGAAATCTTGAATTTCTTTCTTCATGTAAAAACTATGGATACAATAGTCTAGAAAATTCTTATCTCGAAGAATTCCAAGCTATATTCCATTTCGTACACTTATTTGAATTCTTCGACGCAAAACTACAAACTACTGTTATGCGATGCGCCTAGTTTTGACTTGATTTTCAATTTCTTTTCAAACTTCATAGAAACGCTTTTAAATGTTTATAAAACATTTCTAAATCATTTTAAACTCAATTTAAATAATATTTTTCACATTTCAAACTCATATTTCATTTTATTCCATATTATAATATTTTGTTATTATAAAATCAATTTCAACATTTTTAGATATTTTAAAATCATTAAGAGAATAAATAATTTTCATACACATATTTATATGGATTTAATTCTCATTTAAGTTAACTATGGTTAATTACTGACCATTGCTCTAATTATTTATCAAGACAGGTAATCTTCCATATTAACATCCATATATTCAAACAAGTAATCAACCACGTAATCACAAATTTAATCATCCATTATATATTATACTTTCATATCATTAAACTTGAAATTATTTAGAGATTAACTAGTAAATTTAAATATGAGTACTCACCTCTAACAAAATCATTTCACTTCCTACCAACATTTATTTAATCCAACACTTCACTACCTTCACCTTTTCTAAGTGCTCGGCCAAAACCCCATTCCACCTTACCCTCGGCTATGCTTCTCCTCCCTTTCCTAGCTCATGGCCAACTCCTTGTACACCTCCACTCTCACGGCCTTAGGCCATAAATAAAGAAGAGAAGAAAACGAAGTTGATTAAGAAGAGGTTAGAGAGTAACAAGTGCATTTGTGCTTAAGCACTCTGCTGTTTTGAACCCTCCCACCTCTGTTAAAGAAGATAAATCATTAATGAACATAACAAAGCTAAAAGAATGAAGAAGAAGAATGAGAAGTGTGAGAAAATGATTGAATGGAAGGTGATATTTTAGGAAAAGTAAGAAGTGGTAATTACCAAATTACCAAAACACCTTTAAACTTCACATCGGTAAAAGCATACTTATCATTACACGTCACATCCTTGCTTTATGACATAATCACTTAAGGCTTAAGAAATGTAAAGTGAGGATTTTGTTAGATTTTGATGTGATTTGATTTGACTTTTTTACTTTTCTTACTTATATTTACTAATTACTTTCTAAAAGTTTCTAATCATGTTTAGTAAAAGTAAACTTGTTTTGTTATTAAGATGTGTATATATATGTGTGTGTGTTAAAACATGTTAACAAAGGTGCAACAACATTGCGACAACTTTTATTGAACAATACTTTGATTTTCGACAAAAAATTTTACGGTCACATTTTGATGTTTTTGTTAAACTATTTATTTATGTAAACAAAACTTGAAAATATATTTTTTATCTTCGTAAAATAATTTAAAAAAGTGTATTTGACTTATAAAACCGTATTTAATAATATTAAAATTCAATTGTTAAAATACGACGTCGATTTTTCAACGTTCGACGAAATTTGTCAAACAGTATAAAACAAGTATTTTTGTATTTATAAAGCTTTTATCAATCACATATTATCATTATATAACCATATAAAAAATTTATTTATCATTCAAACAATTATTTGACTATATATCCAATTTTATCGAAAATCGGTTTTTGTCAACTTTACATTCAAAATCTCCATTCAATTCTAAAAATAAGTTCACCGTTATTATTTATCACATAAAACATTATTATTAAGTTTGAAAATTTTATATTTGAATATTAAGAATCAATCAAATATTTCATTTCCAAAGTGGAAAAACTATGGATCATTACATACTTCCCCCATTAAAAGAATTTTGTCCTCGAAATTATAACACGAAACCCAAAGTTGTTTGCTATATATATTTATTTTTAATCTTACATGTGTATGAAGTACGAAGATCATCCACATGCAATAACTGATTCGATCTACTATTCGAATCCACAATTTTACTTCCGAACTAGTACTGATCCTCCGATCCTTTAGTGCGGACCCTGATCAGGCTCTTTGATCAGAAACCTTCGTTTCCTTACATAACACTCAACTATGGTAGAAAACTCAAGTACCCAATCATAAACCCTCATCAATGTTCATTGTCAAGAATTGAGTGATAAATCCTCTTTCGGACCGGTGAGAACACCTTAAAGTTATGTACTTGAGTCTTAGATTAAAATCGTGTGACAAATTGATCTACATACCTCATATGTACTTACCAACATTCAAAAATCTTTATGAAAACTTTTCATAGAACTTTTATCTTTTTTAAAAAAATTCTTTGTATATAATCACTCTAAATATTTATTTTCAAATATTTTCTTAAAGGAAAACATTTCATCTAAAGGAATCATTCCAATTTTAAAAGATAATTTTATTTTATTTTCCAAAACTACAATCAACTTCTCTCATTGTAATATTTTCCTTTTTTAACAAACCTTGTTATTAACTTATCAAATAATAATTCAAAATTATCCTTTTATGTTAAGGGAAATTATATAAATCGAGTAACTCCAAAATAATACCAAGGAATCGAGTACCACCAATAGTATCCTATATGAAGGGTAACACTTAAGAGAAGTGTTTACCATCCGAACATATCTCTTGCCCATTTTTAGTTATTTTCGAGCTGCTCAAACTGGTTATCATTTGAGACTTTCTTACTTTTCAAATTTCTTATTTGAAATTTCTTTTCAAAAATCCATTAGAGATTATGTTGTTTATAAAACCCATTTTATAAATCCATTTCATAAAATCGTCTTATATTAACTTACTTCCTTTTAAAATTTCATAATTCTTTTCCAAAATACCCAAAATTTAGTTTCTCAAAATTTGTATAACATATCTTTCATATTCATCTTTTTAAAAGTCATTTTATTTGTGTAAACTACATTTTTGTACTACATGCTTATTCATTATCTTATAATAACCTTAAACCATATTATTTTCAAACATCTTATAGTCAAATAGTGAAACTTAATTCACAAGATGTTCGTTCAATTAACAAATGATAATAACTGAATATTACATTCCCTGACACACATAGATATCTATATCTTCCAAAAGATGTTCCTTTATACTTAAAATATAATACTTTTAGATTTTCAAAAGATTAGGAGAGCTGTTGTTAAAATTCATTTTTATTAAACATATATCTTTTACACTTGAAACAAAATATATCAACCCTAAAAGATTTTTCTTTTTTCTTCTTTGCTTTCCTTTTATCCTTTCTCTTTATTTTCCTATCCTTACATTCAAATACATAATGCCCTTCTTTACCGCATCTGTAATAGAAGATGCCGGCATAAGATCCTAGTTTTAATTTCTCTTCTGCCTCTTTTTGTGCACGTATTTTTCGTGCTTGCTTTGGATTAACCCACAACTCATTACCCGACATAAAATAAGACATCCTGACCTAAATGATATACTAAGTTATTATCAGAAGTTCCATACCGTTAATTTTTCAACTTATAATCCTTTTATCCAAATAACTTAATTTAACTTGTTTGGCTTTGAACTTTCCTTGATTGTACAACGATTGGAAGAATAATTTACCAAGTGTTCGATACCATTCACCCAAGCCAACATATGATCAATACTTAAAGGATTATTTCCATCATCACCAAACAAATCAAGACCTTATTCTTGTAATTCCCAAAGGGATAACATCTTATAAATTTTCCATATCACACAAATATTTATACTTTCGCATATATAAAATATACTCCTTTTAAAACGGTGTGTCGATTCGCCTTATTTAAGTATTTAGGAATCCTTATCGATTACATGGAGCTCTTCATGCATGGACCAGAATTCATAAACCACTCAACAAATTAATCACCATGAAATATTTTTATATCAAATTACAAATATGTGCTCATATATTTAATTATCTCAAACTCATTCCACGGTATTGCTAACCCTAAGTTAATCATTCTAAGGTATTACCAACCCTATCTATAAACTCCACCAAAGCCTAAGCGTTCGCTCAACCTAAGCTCTGATACAAAATGTAACGAACCGGGATATTCAACCCTTGAAAATCGACACTAATACATCCTCATGCCGCAAACCAAGTGCTAGAAAGCCCGATTGTTAGGGAAAAAGAAAATAAAGATAGAACATAATCTCACACGAATGGAATGACATATATTATTTCAATAATAATCTTTACAGTGGAAAAAATTGAATACAATATTAGAGTCTAACCTGGATATATCCTAGACAGTTACAAACCCTCTGTCCTTATAAATGTAAAAAACAAATGCAATAGATGTAGCGGATAATTGAATCGCCCATACGTAGATGAAGATCTCCAACTCTCCTCTGGAAACTCCAACCATCTTTAACTAAATCTGAAACTACTCGGATCTAACCCGAGTATTAAAAATACCCGGATTATGCTTGATAAACCAGCGTGAGATACTCTAAAATTTAAATATATAGATCATGTTGATGTCAATCAAAACCTCTGAAAAGAAAGATATCTCATAAGGTCACGCCCATACATAAATATGGACGAGTTTTTATCTTATGATAACCAAAATACTTTATACTGAAACACTTTGACATTATATTTAATGACATTCTTTGGAAACACTTTTCAAGTAATATATCAAAATAAAGTATCAATACCCAGACTAAGTCTATGGTAATATATCGGACTAGGTCAACGGAATATACCAGACGTAATATATAATACTAAAGGGGGTGGTTGAAATGTTTGCAAAGTATTATAGCTATTTTGGGACTATAATCAGAACCGTAAAGCTTGTATTAGGATTGGATTTCCAACATGATAGGGAACTAGTGGCCTTTTCCTTCGATCCACGCATAGCAAACATAGTTCCCACAGAAGCCTTATCGCTTTTGTCAAGTAAGCCACTTGGAACTGTACTTGCCATACTACCAATATCTGGTACCCTTATCACTTTTCTCAAACTAGCTACTATATTAAAATAAATGCCATAAGAATCCAGACTCCATTGGACTCCTCCATACTCATACAATCAATAGCCTAAAATATATGTCCTGCAGACCGCATAATTACCCGTATCATCTTCGATATGTGAGGCTCCTGAGGCTACACTCAATTTCTTCAAAGCCATGCGTTGCTTTTAACAAAACCATGCTTTATTCTTCCATAAATCACTTTCCACTTAGAATGTCACATTGCCATTCCTTAATCATACAACTAATTTCTACAAACGAATAACTCCTAAGCTCGTATATCTCAAGAAAGGGTGTTAAGTTAAGAGAAGTTGTCTTCTCCGCCATCAATAAAATAATACGTTGATAAAGATCAATTAATATGATTAGAAATTCACTATTAGACATTCATCCATACAAGTTCGTTCTGGGACTGAACATAACCGGAGGCACTCCTTCTACCACATCCTTTTTTGGAAATCACCCTTAGGATCGGTAACGAGCAGTCCTTGCATTATGAAAATTTCAAAATACAATAGGACCGCCATTATAATAAATATCTCTATATTGGGAGCTACCCAGAGAATCTCAACAAGCAGTCTGTCCACCATGAAGATCTCCGGTCTTCAATAAGATGAAGATTTCAGAATGCAAACACCAATGCCATATAAATATAATGTGTGGTAAACACCTAGGACTTATGACAGCAATCCCTATATTCTGAAGATCCCCGGTCTTCAGTAATCATCATCATCAATACGTCTTCACTTCCAAGCATATTCATTAGTTCGAAGTGGTTTTCAGATAAAAGTTACCCAAAACCGACCCTGGTTCCTCCGAACCAATCATCGATTAAAAAGATGTTAAGTTAATCAGTAATTATCAATCATCATTCAATTTAATTCACCTTTTTATTCGCTCATAATATCTTAAAGAGACATATTATTACAAATTATTCCATTTATCTTCTTAACAATATATAGAATTATTAAGCCTTATTTACCAAATCCTTTTGGTTAATTAAAGCCCCTTTTAAAATCTTGAAATAATTCTAAATTGTTCCAATTTTTTACTTAGGAAAAAACATTTCCAAATTATTTATTCAAATATCATATTGGAAAGCATTATTTTAGAGCACCTGGGCTTTCTCTTCGACATATTCTATCCATCATCCAGGTCTCCCTGGGTCTTACAGATGAAACACGTGTACGAGTTATTTCCGCACACTCCTTTCATTTTTAGAAATGGTTTATAAAACTTCTAAATCATTATTTAAAACACTTAATTATTCTTTTAAAAATAATTTGTAAAAGATATGAAATAGAATGGTTAAGTTGAAAATCTTACTTCACAAGATATAAAACTTTTGCGAAAACTGTTGTGAAAAAAGTGCTACAAACAGTGTATTAAAGCTTCTTTGATCAAAACAATATTTTTCCTTCACATATGTTCATTTTCCAACTCAAACCACTTTTAGAACACTTTAAATTATTTATAAGATTTATTCTATATTTTTAAACATTTTTAAAATATATATTTAGAACAGCTACTTTGGCCACCGAACCGCCAAAGCACGATTTTATCAAAAACTTGATTTTGTCAATCACTTATTATCATTATATAACCATACAAAAGAATTATTTATCATTCAATCAATTATTTGACTGTATATCAAATTTGATCGAAAACCGACTTTTGTCAATTTTATGCCGAAACTTTAAACTCTCTATTTAATTCTAAAAATAAGTTCATTCTTATTTATCACATAAAACATGATTAGTATCCATCCGAAGAGTTCATCAACTCTTATGATGATCCCACCAAATGGGTGCATAGCCCTTCAATTGTTTGAGATATAATTAAGTAATGTCATATGATTCATAATCATATAATAAAATTATTATTCAAAAATGCAGCTTAATCTATAATTCTAAAATAACTATAAACAATACTATACACTTTTGTATTTTCCAGTGCATCAATTTGTTATGAAAAAAAATACCATATTATAGTTTTATTTCATAACGAATATTCATAATAATCACATTGAAATATAATTATGTCTATTTTTCAATCGGCACCAAAAAATCATTATTATTTCATAAATAATGCTCGACACGTTTTACGAAAACTATTTTCGTAATTTGATGCAATCAATGTGTTATATGGGATGCTCCCACTATTTCCGCCATTCCTATAATAGCATACTAAATTTAAAGGTCCATTATTCACTTAACATAGATTATTTAATTCATATACTGTAATTAGTTTATAGTGGAGAGTTTTTGATCATATCTCGAACTCAATGAAATAAATATCATAAGAAACAATTTTCTATATGAAAATATATTTTGGAATTTAAATCGCATTTCCCATTCCAATATCAAGTATCAATTATTATTATTACAGTTCTCATTTCTGATGTTTCCTTTTGAAGTGGAATTGACCATTCACTCTCTTTGTCCCAATTGTACCTTAAAGCACATTTACTCTTATACGATCATTTTCCTTTCTAAATGGTCAAACCATTCAAAAGAAAACCCTTACTACAATATTATAACGAACCTTTTACAAAAGTACATTCAATTATCCTTAACATTTAAGGACATCAAATGTATTGCATTTTACGTAAATCGATCAAACCGATATTCCAGTGATCAAGTTCTTAGATTTATACTATAGTTTTGGCCTTATGTTACAATTAACGCAATATGATCTTTTAGGTAGTCAATCAAATTGAATACTCAATTACATATTATTGTTTATTGGCTTATTTCGAATGAACTATATTCATTGAAGTATCGTAAATTATGAACTGTGACTGTTCATCATATAACATTTACATGTAATAGTATATGGACCAAATATCCAAAGTCTTGTACTGCATATAGAGTTCGAAACTCATAGAAAGCAATACACGGTCTCAACCAAATAAATATGCAAGTGACCATATTATGAACATATTAAGTAGTTATAAAATCAGGCACTTGCATGGGTATAGAAAACATTAATATGTAATAGGAATTTAATAGTGAGTATTATATTATATTTCCAACTGTCAAATTTCAATTCTGTTCATTTGTATATATTAATTGATAAACGTTTTATCAATCATATTTAATGCACAAATTCATCGTTGTAGATAATTAGAACATTATTTAGCATAGTTCTTATAATATTAGAAAGGTTACATGTTATCATTTCACTTTTCTAATAAGGCCCCCACTAGTCTTTTATGTTTCTCCAAACCCTAAGATGAAAAATAGAAGTCTTTTGACTTTACTAGTGGGTGTTAGGACTCGTCTGTCTTAGTATTCTGACCTTGAGCTTGCTTAACAAATAATAGTTCCACAAACGATGGATAACACCTTATCGTTTGTATCACATACAACTCCTAATCCATTTTTCGTTGTCCTAATCTCATTTCAACTTTGAGTTTTTCCCAATAAATCGAAAGAAATTATTCACTCATACCTACCATATCATGATGACCTAAGTATAGATATGAACCTTGAGTTTGCTCGACAAATACATATAGTTATCTTACCTCATCTATTCTATATATTAATAATATTACACATACGTACATCTACGTATGTGTTTATTCCTTAGGTCTATTTGAGTTTTTTAATTTCCAATTTTAATTTATACATTCATATCATATAAGTTTATCATTATATAATTTTTATATTTCATATATATATGATAGTATTATGCATTAAATTTTATTTGATTAAATCCTATTTAATTAATGTAAACTAATTAACTCTTTAATTAATTATATATTAGTATTCCAATACAACTTTTATATTGGAAATATCTACTATAACCTTTATAGCGTATACTTAACCTTTACAATACAACACATATATCTTATATACGCGTATTTTTATTTTTAATTAACCTTTAATCGATTTATTTAATTAATTTTTTAACTAAATTATATTAATTTCAAAATTTATCTTATATATACATATACGTATACTTATGTTATCTTAAACGCATTAAAATAACATAACACATATCAACATATGTAATAGATGTATATAAGTATTAATAATTAACTCAATTTAATCAATTTATTTTATTAATCATATTAATAAATTTTAAATTTCAAAATTAATATTCAAATATTTTCAAACATTTTGAAATTTTATGTTATACTGTAACCTTTTATAATAAACATGTTTTTATTTTAAATTTAAAATGTAGTCTTAATTTTCAAAACTGTTTCAAAAATTAGCCCAAGACCCGATTCAAATTGGGCATTTTCTACCAAGGCCAACCTTTGGGCTCATTTCACCTTTCAGCCATGCAAGTAACTAGCTAGGACATGGTAATTCGTTATCCAACTCCAATATTAGACATCACCTTTCTAGACACCGCATTAAGTGCGCAAGCTTAATTAGTTAGCCTTAACATGACTATTATAGACCGCGTAGACTATTAGGCTCCGATGTCATTATTGCTCCTGCTCAAATTCCTTTGTGATGACACAATTAGGTACCTCACGGATGAGTTTTACATGCAGCCTCTCGACTAGCCAACCTTCAAAGGACATGTAAGGTCGAGAGGCAATGCTTCGTCATAGATCACAATGTTAGAATCCCTTATCTTGCTAGTTGTAGGGATCGAACCTAGAACATCCAATGTACCAGGTGATGCCTTAACCAACCTCGCTCTAATACCCCCGCCCGCAGCGAAAGAAATGGGAGAATTTCAAAACATTTACCATTTTTGGACCACTAATTGGCATTTGAAGTCAAAATGTATTAAGATCTTATCTAAATTTCTTTTAAATAAAATTGGCATTTTATTTAATACCATATTTTGTTTTATTAATTTAATTCTAAAACAATTAAGGATGGGGTATGAAAATAAGTTTGAGATATCAAATGTATTCATCCTTAATTGTGCGATAGAATAGTTAAATATAAGGCAAGTATGATCAATTTTGATAACATGATGTATATGAATAAATAATAATAATAAGTTTAATGGCAATCATATAAGGGATAAAAGGGAAAAAAATAAAAGATGGTAAAGATGATTGATTCATCTTCCCATTTTTGACAAATTTGATTTATGCAGTATTCAATTAGCAATCAATGAATCATTGTGACATAAGAATAGGAATAGCCAATAATAATTCATATGCATATAATACTGCCTCATTTAAAATTGTTTTATATTAATAAAGCATTTAAATTATACAGTTTGAAATATGAACATTAAGTTTTATATGTAATATACATATAGATGTAATTATTTGTATATAAAGATCAACCCAAAACTTCTTAATAAATTCAAAAAAATCATATTACATTTAAATTTTCTAATATATTTATGAACATATGTAAACTTAAATTAGTTAATAAAATATATATGTATACAATTAAATCAAGAGATTCAACCTATATGAAAAATGTTTTTTTAAAACAAAAGTGAAACACACTAAACTGAGTAATATAATAACAATTCTTTAAATACTTAAAGAAAGATATTAGTCATGTCATATATGGTAACAAATTTATAAATTTATCGTAATCAGTTTATTATCAAAATCCTTTAATCAAGTATGGGTTTCAATTACAATAAGATGCAGATAATAAGAACAAATAAAATTTCAAATCTAAGGAGATTCAACATATATGAATAAATAATTTTATTTTATTATTATTATAAAACAAAAGGTGGACATGCACCATTGTCCCAGTGGTTAAGTGATTCGACTTTGGTGCGAGAGGTCACAAGTTCTAAACTTGCATAGTGTGTTTCGAACATTTATTGACACATAATTTATGGTTTGTTGTCCCAGTGACATGTTGTATCTAAGTACCATTTCAAAAAAAAGTGATACATACTGAACTAAGAAATATGTTGAAATCCTTTGAATAACTAAAGAAGGATAATTATGATGTCAAATAGGGTAACAAATTTAGAAATCTACTGCAATCAATTTATTATTAAAACATCATTTAATCATATGTAAGTTTCTATTACATTACAAATGCAAACAATAAGAACATATAAACATAGATCTAAAACTAAAATATTGTTTAGTCATATACAAATTTCAATTTTTATTTATCTAAATAAAAAACCAATTCATATAATAAACAATTCGAACTACATAAACTATTTTCAAATCAAACGAGACAACATTATACACGTGTAAATTACGGTATTCAATTTTATTCATTAAAACATTATATCAAAATTATTAGAATAAAATGGTCATACCTTAATTCCAAAGCCATGAAGTACACCTTGAAACATTGAATTTTTCCTTTATATATAGCCAATGAATCGTACCCTAAACGATGAGTCAAATCTTTTAGAGCAGAAATCAGCCTCTAAATGTTGCAAGGATCAAGAGACAAGAACCGCCTTGAATTTATTTGTTTTGTTTGTATTTGTTTTATGAAAATTTTATTTTCACAGAGGCCATTAAAGAAGAGGAGGAGAGCTTAAGAAAGAAAGAAGGAAAAATTGTCTATCTAAAACAAAACGTAAATGTGGATGAGAAAGAGAATATGTTTTAAAAGAAAACATTAAAACCTTTTTGATTTCCTCCTTTAAAACCTTACTTATTTAATTCCAAAATTAAATACTAAATTCTTTCCATCCTCTTCGTATATTCGGCAGAATAAAATAAAGAGAAAATGAGAAAGTTCATTTTATAAAAGATATTCAAGTGATTCATAAAATGAAGATTTATTTCCTTTCTTTAATTCCCCCTTTAGATTTTCATATCGCATTTGAAACCTATCTCTTTTTTCATATGCATGTGGGCCTCAATGAAAAATTCCCAAAAATCACTTAGCAATTAATCTATTTAAACCCAATTTAAATATTTTGTTGATAGCGAATATCAATATATGGGTTTATAAATTTTATAGAGGCGCTTTATTAATTACCAATTCAAACAAATTAAATGAAGTTAAAAAATTAATATTTCATAAATATTAATTATTTTAATTAATTTACAACAATTTATAAATTAATTAAATCATGTGGTTCATTCAGAGTATTCATCATTACGGTTGTGCGACTCAAAGGTGTAAATTCAGTCAGCGATTAACATTGAACTATTCGAATATTAATGTTCACATGTCACTAAGCAGGTAGTGTGACATTTGGCTGAATTTATCGCCTACACATCTTTTGCTAAAATCCAATTTTATTTATTATAAGTGGGATCTGATAGTAACAATTATTTACACCAATTCTCTTCGTCAAAAATATATCACATTAGGACTTATGGAATTTAGTAATGGTCAAAATTCCAATATCATCCACATTCAAATTTATAATCCAAACATAAAGTTCTTGGTTCAATAATAACAATTATTACTAACCGAACTATCCGGACTAGAGCCTTTGACTTTGAGTTGACATCAGTTGATCATGATACTAACCTCATATAACTGAGGAGTCGAATCCTCTCTCGAGTAGTATTTCACTTCAAATGCTTTCACTTGACCCAACTATAGTCTTTCGATTGAAGTCATGCCACAGTTTAACTATAATCAAAGCGAAGCTTTCATATTGAAGATCAACAGTATTCTCAAGTCGAGAGAATTGTGTAAATTAGTCATATTTATATTCTCTGTTTGACATTAGTTATATTAACCAACAAAAAACCATCGAGTGAGTCATTCCATAGTTATCCAATAACTATCGGTATGTAACCCTTTCGTGCCCCAATAGTCATGAGTAATGCGCTGCCCAACATTTGAAGAGCGTTAAATACTCTAGCCTCAATAAATGTATCGATATCCAGTCTCGATACATCTTGACTAGGAATATTCAAAAAGGAATATTCATTTTCATCGTGATAAATTACCCAATGTTGCAACATTTTGTAACTACTATCATAAAACATACCATTTATGGATTTTCTATTAAATATACTTATAATTAAATTAACTAATTAATATAACACATTATATCAAGTATATAATAGAAAGAAAACATCATTTAGTTTGAACAAGATTGGTCATCAAGTTAGCTATATGTAATAAATTACATAATTTCCCCTAGAACATACCCCTAACTCTATCATGTTCGATGTACAACTTTAGACAAAACTGACTTTTTTAAATTGTGCAAGCAGTGGAGGTTATATTATAATGTGATTTCATGGTTGGAAAGTTATGTTATTGATTTTGTGCATTTTTAGTATGATGGATGATTACGCTGGAGAAGATTACAATGGAGCGGGAAGGGGAAAAATCACATGTGTTTTAGTATTATTTTTCTCCTTTCAAATTTCTAGCTTCCTTTAATCTTTCATTGGAAACATTACTCTATAGCTACTTTGACTTATGGTTATGACTATTTTAGTGGATCTATTACATGTAATGTAAAGGTCGTTATAGCCCTGACGCATATATTATACTCTATTCAAATATTGTTATGACAAAGAGAAGTTAGGGGTGTGTATTGCTTATGTGCACATGCTAGCTCTTTCTAATAAAATAATAGTTTTGATTTTAAAAATATTTTTACAGTGTCAACTATTTCATACTATATATATTATATCCACTTTGCACTGCTTTGATGTCTAACTATTTTAATAGCAAACATTTCATGATTTTAACATCTATTTTATGGCATAAAAATTTCACTACTTCCATTTGTAGAATAATTCCCTAATTAATAGTTTAAGAAGAACTTGGATAACACCGTTATAGGACTTAAATTTATGAATCAAAGTCTATCTTTGATCCTTGGCCATAGTAAACAATGAAAATAAGTTTTAGCTCATGCTCTCTGCTTTCTAGCAATCGTTGTTTCAACCTCAGTTATGAAATAAAGCCTTTACGAATCAGTCCAAACATCAGTAATGCCATAACACACTTATATGTAATGCGTATATGTCCATTGTCTGACAATTTTTTTTATAATTTAGACTTGTTGAAAAGAAAAGCCACAAAGATGCATTAAAGAAGTGGTTCTATTAATAGTACTGGGTTTGATCAATTAGTAGGAAGTTGGTAGTACATTGACTACACAATAGGTCTGGTGATAACATGAGTTGTTCAATTTGAGTTTTCGAAAAAGGTATGCAGTAGGCTCTATGTGCACAACATGCACTTATTTCACCAGGTGTAAATCAGAAATCATTTGCAAATCAGTAGTCATAAAGAGGAGTTGATTCTAAATTAGTTAGTCCTTATATCGGTGACTTTACTAATAATTGTATCCATGACTATCAGTTTGCAAGCAACCATTGCCATTGCATTAACGTTATTCGTTGTTTGGGATGAAAAATAAGGTGCTGCACAATTAATTAGTTGACATTTGAAGTGAATTTCTAAGAATTATAACTGAATATTCATGTATATTAGTGTAAATATCCAGTGTGTAACTTGGTACATGATTCATATGTGTTATTTGTACTAAATTTATTGTAAACATGAATTTCTTACATGTAATTTGATACCGTTACAGTATCAATTTTTTGCCTAAAAATTGGCTTTCACTTTGTTTGTTGAATTGAAGCAACATGGGGTAAATAACCAAAGCAAAAGACTCAATTAATTGCTTTAGTTATTTAAAGAACAAAAAAAGACCCATGTTGCTTCGGTTCAACAACCGAAGCAACCGGTTCTGGTCTGTTGTGTCGCCTTCATTTGCTTTAGTTGTTGAACCGAAGCAATAAGGGAGTAAACAACTGAAGCAAATGACCTGTTTTGTAGTGTCTAATGGGGATTAACATTGTTAATGAGATTTTTCATCCCATAACACTGACTTAGTTACAAAGTAATTACGGTGTTGCATGCTTCCGCAATTAGGAATCAACAAACTTAATAAATATCAAATTTGCCTTGAAATGAAGTAATTACGTTGCTTAAACTTATACAATTAGGTGGATGCACTTAACTATTTGTTAAAATGTTAATTCTAACTTAACCATTGTCTAATAAAATAACAAGATTTAGTACTAAAAACAAGAAAAGTAATGTAGAAAAGTAAAGGATACAAAGATTTACATGGTTCAGATGTTAAGGAATCCTACGTCCATGGGTCAACGATTATCTTATATTCTTCTTAGGCAAGCTTTTAATGGCAAAGAAAGTACAAGTATTTTTAGCATCAAATTCAAAAAAATTATCAAAAGTCTCCTATCCTGCTACAATGTTCTTGTATTTAATGTATGACATCACATAGATTACTGATATCATATCATTGTACTCCTTCTCCATTGTTGAATCTTTCCACATTTTAACCATCCTATAGCCCGACAATTTTTGCAAAGATTGCTTATATAGATACAAGCATGTGGAATTACTTAAGGCTATAATATATAGTGAGAATTTTGAATTTGATATTAGGCGAGAAATTAGAGTTTTGGTTTTGAAATTTAGATTACTTAAGGCTATAATACATAGATAAAAATTTAGTTTTGAAATTTTGGAATATTTAAAGCTTTGAAATATATAGAATTTGAAATGGTTTATTTGGGGTTCAAAATCTGTATTTGAAATTGATATTATTTGAAATGGTTTATTGAGAACTGAATTGAGTTGAAATTGATGAATTGCGATTTGATTAAATGTGAATTTTGGGATTCGAGTTGATTTGGAATCGATTTGTGAGATTTGAGGAAACTATTTTATTATATAAAGTATTTTTAAATTATATTTAAACTATTTTATATTTTACTTTATAAATCATTTTAATATAAACTATTTTAATATAAATAATTTTTATATAACTATTTTTAATATAAACTAATTTATTTTAAACTATTTTAACTTATAACTATTTTTATATAAACTATTTTATTTATAAACCATTTTATTATATATATTATTATTCATATCTAAACTGTTTAAGTGGCGGAAGTTATGATTTCAAAGTCGTGAATTTCAAGTATTTTGTTATCAAGTGTTATGGTTCCGAAGTATTATGATTTTCAAATGATAACATTTTCAAAGTATTATGATTTCAAAATGTTTTGATTTCCAAAGTGTTATAATTTCAAAGTGGTTTGGTTTTGGAAGCGTTATAACTTTGAAAGTACTATGACTTTGGAAGTAAATGTTTTGAAATGGAAATGATATCGTATTGATTTGGTTTTGAAATGGAAATGGATATCATGTTGATATGGTTTTGAAATGTATGATACTTAGTTTTGAAAGTATATACTATTTTGAAATAACCGCGGTATTATAATAACGTTTGGTTGTTAAAGTGACCGAGATCGGAAGTTGTCATGCTCTCTACCAACTCCGAAAACCACTTTAACAAACGTGTACGCGGTGGAGATTCCAGAATGAAGTAGGATGGTGGCGACGTTCTATTGAGGTATATATATGGACCCGACTCCCGTGAGTTGGCATAAGGTGGCTAAAACAGGAGCGATTCCGGGCCAATGAGGTAGCTCCTCTTATCAGACACATTTTTTCGATAACATTCCATTACTTTGTGATTGATTGGGTGTACCTTTGATTTTTTGGGAGTGTGGCTCGAGGTGGGCAGTTGCTGCGGCTATGCGTTACTACCAGTCCGGTTGCCTTGTTGTGCTTTACTACGAGTTTGATTTGTGTTGTACCTATGGAGTATCCTCTGGTGGCTTCCCGATCAGGAGGGACTACGGTACTGTATAGACTATTGGCACTATATATGTGTTAGGGTGGAAAATGTAAGCCTTAACGCTATTTTTAAGTAAGTTTACTTTACTTTAGACATTATTATAATATACGTTACTTTACTTTAGACATTATTATAATAGCGTATATTACTATATAGTAGATAGTTTAACAAATCCTTAGAGGATGATTATCTCAAACATCCTTTAAGTTACTTGTATTTCAGTTGTTATTTCACTTGAGTTGGATTTATCGATATAAGAATGTTAATCCCAACTCGAGTGTTTTGTGTTTTGCTTTACGTTCAGGTCGGACTGAGTGATTTAGCTTTTGAGACTCACCTTTAGAGTTGGAGCTTCGCTTGGAGGTTCGGCTATCCATCCAGCTTTTAGATATTCAGTTGATTCTAGTGATGTATTCTGATCTTGTATTTGACTATTGTATTCGAGACTTCTGTTGTATCTTATTTAACATGATATATATATATATATAGTAGCTTCATGAACTACTATTCGATTTGTTTCCACTGCATTATTGTTATATTACTCTGTGTCTGTGATTCTTTGATTATTTTATTTACCGTATATGCTTAGTTTTGCCAAATGTAAATTAACAACTTGATATTTTGAGCAATTCAATTCCAGGATGTGTGTCTACCTATGCACTTGGAGGGTGCAGCATGATAGGGGGTTCTCGAATTTGGTTTGGTAGAGAGCGGATGACTCTTACTCCTACATGTCTCTGCGGGGGGTGGTGCAGTCGAGAGGCTGGCCGTAAAGGCAGAACACAGGTACCAATGTATGCTACGGTGGATGTTACCCCACTGGTAGATGGTCCGTTACATTTGGTATCAGAGCTTTGGTTTTAGACAGAACTTGGCATATAAAGTAAATTTAATTACGAAATCACTTTCATTTGAGCTTGAATCCCTTTCTCTTTGACTCGACTTCCTTTGAATTTTGAAACTCTCCCATTCGTTTTGAAATACACTCTTGTCTTCCCTTATCCAAATTCTTCTTGATTATGGAGTATCCCATAGCTTCACTGAATGATTTGTAAAGGGGTGAAACTCCTTTACAATAAGCATTGCTTTACCGGAGATTTCTGTATCCTCGGTTTACGATGCTATCTCTTGTTATGCCAGAAGTTATATCTCTTGTGATCTGATGCCAGTTCGCTCAGAATTCTACAGCGATCGTATTCGTGAAGTCACAGTTGACCCAGTTCAGGTTGCCTGCGATTTACACAAGTTTATCCATTCTTTCCTCTCTTTGAAATTTATTTATCTCCTTATCGAGCCTACCTTCAAGTTGAATTTTTTTGTTTAGGATCCCTCTATATTTGGATCTCTATCCTTGGTTTGAAATCCATTCTAGAATTGTCGAGTGAGAGAGTGTATCTGTAATTAATATTAAAATGTTTTATAGTGTGTTGTTTGAGTTGTTGATGTTGATTTGGATTTCCGATCGGTTAGTCCGATCAACGCTATTGATAGGATTTCCAAAACACTTGAACAAGGAAAACTGACACAATTTTGTTTTCAAACTTGGTAAATGGAATAAATTTTGTACAATTATATTTATATAATATAAATTATTCTAGAATTTAATAGTCAAATGAAATGGTTATCAGAAATGATAATATTTTATTCTCATTTATTGTTTTGTAAACCATTGATTTTACAAACATAAATAAATGAAAAAATAAAATATGGTTTATAATTTGACTTGGAATCTAAATGAATTTAAGTTAAGAATTTGGGAATTAATTTTCGGTGATTTGAAACTTTGGTTTTAAAGTTTTAAATGTATATTATTTGAAGTATTTTCGAATATAAAAGGTTTCCAAAGAATTTTATAAATGTTTAAAATCAGTACTCTTCTCTTTTGTCGCTAAAAAATAATTTCGATGATGGCGGCCGCATCATCGACATTCATTTTTGAGTTTCGAAATAAAGAGACCAATTCGTTGCTTTCCTATAGTTTTGTTTTAAAAATTAAATTGATTTAAATTTCTAAAGCATGGCTTTATTTAATATATATATTGGTATATAATTGATTTAAATTGATATAATATATATATATATATATATATATATATGTATATAATTATCTTTAAATAGTTTGAACTGAATCGGAAAATTAATTCTTAAATTAGGATAAATGTTGATTTTAAATAGAGCCAAAATTTTGAACAAATGTTTAAACTTGAAATAAATTGAATAAGGAAATTTTACTTGTATAATATCCAATTTCATCCTAATACAACTTGCCTAAATTATTCAGAAATTGAATATGTAATTGGATAATTTATAATGTAAATTATTGATAAAGGAAATTTATAAATAAATAAATAAATTTGAGTGGTTATAATAAATGTTATACACTTGAATTTTTATTATAAAAATGTTAATAGAGAGATAAATAAAATAATAAGTTGATTAAATAGTAAATAGGATAAATTAAATAAATTTTGTTTGAAATAACTTTTGTAGCAGACAACAATAGAATTGAAATTAAATCAACTTATTGAAATACCTTGAATTTAAATCAATTGTTGAATATAAATTAATTTAAATTGAAATTATATGGTTTTAAATTAATTGTTTTGTTTTGCTTTTCAATCTATTTCTCTTTCTAGTTGTTTTTATTCTCCTACCTCCTTACATTTTGAGGACGAAAAGTTTGAGTGGGGGAGAGTGTAACAACCCGTAAATTTTAAACTGTTTTAATAACGTAATTAACTGAATTTTTATGATATTTTAAATAGTTAAATTTAGAAATAAAAATTTGATATTCGAAATACGTCTACTTAAACACAGCAGATAGTAAATTTTCATCCAATAATATAGAAGTTTATTTTCTTGTGTAATTTTATATTATTTTATATCAGTTAAATTTGATGATAATAAACTGTTTTCTATACCTGAATATTTTTATATAGAAAATTTGTAAACCATCTTCTGAGTGAGACGTCATATTTGTTTCGCCAAATTTTGACTGTTATTGCTTCGTTTATCTTATTTTCGACAAATTGGCAGCATTTTTGGTATCCATTATCGGCTTTTGATAGGGTGATCGTACTACTTATATATGTATACCGTTTTGATCATCTCGTTATGCTGATCTCCATAGCATACTCATTTGTCAATTTTCGTTGTCTGGTACGCGATGAAACTATAGTACGGTTAATCGTACTAGTGCATGAGATAAACTTTTAGGTTCTATGACCCTTCTTCTATCCAATGGCTAGAAACAAACAGCTGTTTGAAATTAATAATTTCTAAAATCTGTTCATTTTTTTTTTCATATTCCCAATAATCAATATGATGTGTTGGTTCAAATATTATTTGGTTCCATTTTTTTTCATTCGTTATGCTTTGGAAAAAGAAAAATATATGAAAGGTTACTTTCTTTCTTCCTCTCCTTTCATGCTCCCATCACTATTCCCTTACCTCCTCTACAGCAACTGATCAGCAGCCTTCTCTCCTCTGGCCGAAGCATCTCGGTCGTGCCCACCTTCATGTTTTCCACTAGCATCTCCACATGTTCAGCCTCCTTTAGCACCACCTTCCAACTGCGCCGTCAACCCGAGACCTACCCGACGATGTGACCCAGAGCACGCATCCCTCACCTGACAATGCTTCCATCATTCTCGAGTTCCGGATCTTCAGCCTTATTTTCTTTGTCTTGCTAGCTGCCGTCCCATTCATTTAGGCTTGCAATCTTCTTTTGCATATCGGTAAGTATATATCATGTGGTATTTATTTTGCGTCATTTTATATATGCTTTAAAATAAAATGTCGCTGAATATTTATATAATTGTTTATTATATATCATATTATATACTTGGGCTTAGTTATAGATTTATATATATGTGTAAATTTATATAGGTATACTTGTTGATTTCAAAGTATGTGTAACCGTTGTCAGTATATATAGATATAACTGTTTCCTTTTATTTAACATATTCAGTTATAATATAAATGTTTACTGCAGTTTTATATACATTATATGGGTATATAAATTTGCTTATAAACTACCGTACATATATATAAGTTATAAAGTTTCACTCATTTTTCAGTAAAGGGTATATATATTAGTATATTATATATATACTTTGATTTATTATATACATAGATATAAAAGTTGTTTATGTATAATCTCTGATAGTACTACATATAAATGTTTTGCAAGCTGTTTGTATATAGGAATGTTTATAGTCTCAAGAAGGTTTGCTTACACATTTTATTATATATTAGTTTATATATTTTGATTTGGGTTTAGATGTACATATAATCTGCAGTTTTATATTGGTATTACAATATATATCTAATCCGATTTGACTTATATGTAAGTAGTATCTAGGTATGCATATATATATATGGTTTATATAGGATATGTTGTATAGATATGTTTACATATGAATTACCCATATTATATATATATTTCAATTTTTCGATAGATATTTTTGATTCTATGTACGATTCATAACTATATATTATAGTCAGTAGTTAATTATAAAGTATATATGTTATACTAGCCTACATATGATTGTTGTATATATATTTTAGAATATTATATTTAGATGTAACAGGTCGTACAAATTTACTTGTCAATTTACAGTAGCTTGATTTCTTGAGTTATATATATGTATATATAAATATATAAATTATATATTAGTATTTTTGTTTTATAAAGTGAATTGGATCATTTCAATTTGTTGTATAGTTTATATGATTGATTTTATAAATATTGCACATAAGTATGCTTGGGTTTGATTTTTAAATTTTATTATACATGTGTTTAATTTAAACCAATGATTTAGAAATGTATAAATATTTAATTTAAAATGTGTTTGGATTTTTGAATATGATGTTATATATAGTTATATTTATAAGTTCACTTATATCATTTATCATCATCGATCCAGTTCTGATTTGATTTTGTCAATTCCTATTTATCAGCTTTGCTCTTCAGATTCGCGTTCAATCTAGCTTTGCTTCGGATTTGTAACTCATCTCATTCTCGTCCATCTCTAGCCTCGATAGGTGAGCAATCACTCACGATTAATGTTTTTATATTTATTAAATTTGATTTCAATTGAAACGACAATGAAATATGCTGCTGTTAGTTATTTACATTGTTACATATGCTATTATCTATATGTGTTCACCTGTGACATCAGACACCATTATCTGTTATTTATATTGATGATATATGCTTGTTATATTATTATCATATCTGTTATCACTCTGCAAGTTCCCTGTTAGTATAGAACTCACGATGGATTGAGATGACACATACCTGAATGATCTGTAGAATAGGAGAAAATCGTTATGGGTTGAAATGATAGACCCAAGCGATTTTCATTGAATTGAATTTGGGATTACGGGTTGAAATGATATATACCTGGATATATTTAAATTACGGATTGAAATGATAAATATCACTTGACCACATGATAGAAAATTATATACAGACACCGTGGTTTATATATTAAAGTATTTTGAAATGGTTCCTATGGTTTTGGAAAGAAAGATATGGTTTTATATAAATATTGATTTTGGATATTATATAAATGTTATTTTATATATATAGTTAAATTATTGATTTTTAGCTATGTATAAATTTGTTTTAATATAAAATAAGTTAATAATAAAGTTTGATTTATTAAATATAATATGGTCAAGAATTTAAATTATATACTAATATAGAGTTTATAACGATTTTAATAAATTAAGGCTGGGAAGATAGATTTGAAATTGGTTTGAAATTGTATTTTATTAAGAATTATATTTAATTTAGATCGATTTGGAGCTTATTGAATTTGGGATTTTAAAGGATATGGTTTTATAACTTGGCTTTAATTAAGATGATTTAAATGACTATTTCAAGATTGATTAAATTGAAAGGAATATTTAGTTTAGATTATTCGAGTTTATTTAAATGATTTTGGATTTATTAAGTGGATATTTCAAAACTAAAGTTAAATTTTAACATATATATATATATGGAATTATAAAAATTTAGTTTTGAAATCTTGGAATATTTAAAGCTTTGAAATATATGGAATTTGAAATGGTTTATTTGAGGTTCAAAATCTGTATTTGAAATCGATATTATTTGAAATGGTTTACTGAGAACTAAATTGAGTTGAAATTGATGAATTGAGACTTGATTAAATGTGAATTTTGGAATTCGAGTTGACTTGGAATCGATTTATGAGATTTGAGGAAACTATTTTATTATATAAAGTATTTTTAAATTATATTTAAACTATTTTATATTTTACTTTATAAATCATTTTAATATAAACTATTTTAATATAAATATATTTTTAATATAAACTATTTTATTATAAACTATTCTAAATTATAACTATTTTTATATAAACTATTTTATTTATAAACTATTTTATTATATATATTATTATTCATATCTAAAATGTTTAAGTGGTGGAAGTTATGATTTCAAAGCCATGAATTTCAAGTATTTTGTTATCAAGTGTTATGGTTCCAAAGTATTATGATTTCCAACTGATAACATTTTCAAAGTATTATGATTTCAAAATGTTATGATTTCAAAAGTGTTATAATTTCAAAGTGGTTTGGTTTTGAAAGTGTTATAACTTTGAAAGTACTATGACTTTGGAAGTAAATGTTTTGAAATGGAAATGATATCGTATTGATTTGGTTTTGAAATGGAAATGGATATCATGTTGATATGGTTTTGAAATGTATGATACTTAGTTTTAAAAGTATATACTATTTTGAAATAACTCTCTGCCAACTCCGAAAACCACTTTAACAACCATGTACGCGGTGGAGATTACAGAATGAAGTAGGATGGCGGCGACGTTCTATTGAGGTATATACGTGGACCCGACTCCCGTGAGTTGGCATAAGGTGGCTAAAACAGGAGCCAATCCAGGCCAATGAGGTAGCTCCTCTTATCAGGATGTTACAGATGATTTAGAAAAACCACTAAAGAAGGCTAAGGTGCTAAATGCTATTACTTATGAAGCCGAGATCAAGAAACTTGAGAATACTGTCGAGAAGCTGCCCTTACAAGTTGCTAAGTAACTTGATATGGAAGAGAATTCCCCTACCGATCATGCTTCTCCTAAGCTGTCTTGACCTAGTGTAGTTCCCTCACCCCCTCTTAGTTTGGATAGCGAAGTGGTCTCTAAATGGAAAAGGAAGTTGGTGGCCTTCTACCAGTTCAAGGTAAATGAATTGAAGGTTGTTTAGAAAAAGAGATTGGAAGGTTCAAAGAAGGAAAAGAAAGTGAAAGGGCGCTCGACTGCATATAAGTTATTTGGTGCATTCTCTAAGAAGACTAAGGAAACAAAAGTTGAAGTATTGGATGACTTGGATCATGTACGACGCTTTGCTATTAAGCATATAAACAAACTTAAAGACCTAGTCTATGAGTCGATTCCCTCTGCATAGTCCTTAGCTTTGCCTACCTCACATCCCTGGTCCTCTTTGCCTATTGTTTCCGCCTCCACAGAAACCGTCTTAGCTGATTAACTTCACCACGAGATGGTTAAGCATGTTCTGGTTGACATGCCATGCGACGTGTGATCGATGTTTTTAATCATTTCATACCAAAACTTTACTTGAGCTTTTTATATAATAGAAATGATTATGGTTTTAAGAGACGAGATATGGAGAATCCTTAGTTTGGTGCTGACTGTGACTCCAAGACTCTAGCTGTGAATGCAACCCAGCATTCTTCAGTCTTCCTAACTGAGATCCTCCCATCCTCTGCCGCCCAACTTCCTATAAGAGGGGGATGCACTTATCAATTGAAGTCTAGGAGTCTTATTTGGACGTACTCTAGTAGTTCATGGGTTTAAAAATATATGTACTATTCATGTTGTTTTTCCTTTTATGTCTAATATTTCGTGATGACTTATGAAGAGATTCACTAAAGAGTAAAGAAATGTGTATTTAACTCTTGAGCTTTCTTATAGATGTTTGAGCCGTTTCTTTACTCGTACCGTGTGTGCCACTTTTCTAGACCTTTTTTGGCCTCCTACTTCTGAATGCGACCTTTTGTTATATTAGCTTCATCACTTTTGAATTTTCTGTTTGCATTTGTGCTTTGTCATGCGCTTGGCATGATCTGCTCCACTTGTGGCGTAGATTTTTTTTTTTTGACTGGGAAGTCCAGTCGTGTATTTACAACCTTGTTTTTATTCATGTGCTTGATTTTTTGATACTGGTGTTTGTACCAAAAATGGGCGCAACACTCTTCGGAAGTTTTTGAAGAGATAACAGTGAAGAATATAAATTTTAAAATAAAGATTATCTAACAAAAACTCCGAACAACAGGAAAGTAAGTGCGCAGACAAGCGATTTAGAGTGGTTCAGTGTGTTGCCTACATCCACTATGAAGTTTTTGCAACTTTATTGATTCTCTTTCAACGATTACAAGTGATTACAGCAAACAACAGCCAAATACAACTTGAAATTCGAATTCAACAGCAAGAATATGGTGTAAATCTCGATTCGGCAGAGTCTGTACGCTTCAGAATCAAAAGATTCTTCTTTTGTAGGCTCTAGGGCTCTATTTATAGGCATAGGAGGCTGAGACTTTGCTCAAACTTCGAGAGATTCGCTCTGGCACGTGAGGGGGCCCACACGACCAATTCCAGAAAGTTTCTACACGATCTGTGATCGATACGAAATCATTTCGTATCGATCAATATCATGTCCGATGGAGCTGAAATTTGGTGCGAATGTTCCTTGGCTAATGTGCAATCTCCTGTGAAAATTTCGTAGCATTTGGGTCTGTGGATCTTGAGATATGATCGAGACGAGTTGAGATTTTTCGGATGGCTGTTTGGTTCGACTCCGTGCTTCGAATCGATCCTCTCGCATCGATGGTTGCACGTGTTTCTGAGATGATGTGGCGCGCGTATTTCAAACCGATCCACCTTTCTCTCCGGTTTGACCGTGTCGCATCCATGGTTTTTGCCTCGTTTGTATCGAGTGCCGTTATCCAATTCGTGTTGATGGACATGAAGCAGTGTTAACTCGATGGATTCGAGCAGCAGCAACATCGATGGATACGAAGTGACGAAGACTGATGGTTACAAAGGACTTTCTTCGATGGATACGAACGAAGTAGATACTTGATGGATGCGAAGGAGGCCTTAGCCGATCAATATGTAATTCATGCTCTGTAGGTGGATTCAAACTGGATCGATGCGAAGTGGATGGATATGAAATAGGGCTCACTAATGGATACGAACCCTTGCTTGGTGATGGATTCGAACGAACAAAGGAGGATGGAGACAAAAGGAGGTTGTTATTCCAAGGATATGAAATAATGACCCGTGGCACCTGATGGATGCGTAGGGGATGGATACGAAAACGGGGTTATCACCATCAATTTGCATCGATCATAACTTGAGCGTATGAACTCGGATTGACTTGAAGTTTGGGATGCGGGATCCCATGGCTTAGCTTGTCCTTTCTTGTAAATTATAGCCCGATCCAGACTCGGACAAAATTCATCGATATCCCTAACGAGCATGTGCATACTGGACATCCAGGACGTTTAATCTTGAGCTTGTAGTCAGTTCTTTGATATCTCGGCCTTGCCAAAAGGCGGGATAACATTTGCCCCTCAAAGTACGTCTTGTGGAAACATGACATGCTTTAAAAAGCTGCAGTCTTCACTCTAAACAACCATTGCTCTTGTGTCGAAGGTTGTAACCTTGCGTTGCTATAACCAATTGATGTATGATAGGGCCTAGCTGCTTGTCGCTGTAATCGTTATTAAATCAATATCCAATTCCTGTTAATGCTGAAAATAGGATATTGTTTTGACATATGCAAATATGTTAATCTGCCTCTCGTTAACGTTGCACGCTCACGAGTTGTTGTCAGTTTTCTTGTATTAAATTTCATGTCGATCCTCTCCTGGACCGATGTGAAATTTGAGTTGTAACAACGATTGACAGTTGCTTTTTTTAGCGTTCCTTCGTATCGTTCCTCTCTTGGACCGATATAGAAGTTTGAAAAGTTGTTCTCGCATCGATATGTTCGGCAGTGATGGACGTTCGTCACTCTTTTTGTATCCATGAACCCTGCTGTTTGTCATGGATAGGCAATTCACAATTCGTATCGATGTCGATGTATGAGTTATGATGGATACGAAATCTCTGTTCGTATCGATGGGCAGTGGATGGAGTTGCGAACTCGTCGATGCGAACAAGGGCTTCGAGTCGATGAGTTTCATCATCTTCGGCCGTCTCCGTTGTGTGCTTCATATCGATGGATTAATTGTCCATCTCGAATCGATGGAAATTTTTGGTTAGATGGATTCGACCAAGGCATTTGACTCGATCCGTGGGTTGACTGGTTGCGACCGGTGACGTGGACTGGGAGGCGAAACGACCCGGTTCTCTCTAAGCTCCACATAAATACTCTGGACTTCATCCATTTTCACTTTTTACTTTTTCACTACCGCCTTTAATCTACATGTCGATCCAAAAACTTGAAAGAAGAGAACTGTGTCGTGCTTTTGACTCGATCGAAATCATCCCTTTAAATCTTCGAATTCCAATTCTAAATTAGGTAATTAATTACGAATCCAAATGACGAAGTTATCTCAGATCCACTCCTTCTTCATCAATTATCCATTCTGGCAATTGGCAAAACCGGATCTGGGTCAAAGCTCGGTCGTAAATGGCCATGGCGGTGCTCCTGTAAATTGGAGCAGAAAGAGTGGAAAAGACAAGAAATAGATCGATCTGTGGGCTTGCATTCGAATCGATGAAGGAAATGATACTCGTCCTTGGATTTTGCATCGATCCTTGGAATATTCTAATGGAGATGATGCAGTTCGTACCGATTGCTATGGCGGTGGATCGTATCGACACGAAATGATCGATACGAAAAATAAGTAATCGGTCGTTTCGAAGTCCTCAGCTTTAGGTCGATACGAATTTTACTTTTATGTTCGATACGAAAAGTATCGACCCGAACATGATCGATGTTTAACTGAGACCTTCCTGATCGGTACGAACCAGGCAATCAAGGATCGATTCGAAGTCATCCTTTTTTGATCGATACGAACTCGGCCATTGGCGATTGATTCGAAACATGCCCCCTGGGATCGATACGAACGTGTATCCTGATGGATTCGAAGACACTCCCTGTGATCGATTCAAACCCATCTCATGATGGATACAAAATTTTGATACTCTTCAGCACAATTCCAATGAGCTTTACTCTTGCATATCTAGACTTGATAGTTGAACTGCATACTTAACTGCCTTTCGAAACTCGTCGATGGAACTGTAACTCAATGACACGACGATGAACTCCAACTCAAATCGATCACCAGAATTTTAATAGTACGGTTTTGACGGTCAGCGATGACGGTCATTATAACTGGACTTCGACGCTTTGTCGTTTGCATATTTTCTTTAACTCTGTAAAGTCTTTTCAAGTAATGCACAGCACTGCACAACACACACTCTACACGAGGGGAACACATGGGCTCTTTAGCGTCTAATGATGATTTCTCGTGAGTTAGCTAGTTATGGAAACTTCAAGTTCGCAGCCGCAAGAAACTCAGAGTTCGACTCCTCCTAGACATGAAATACCGGACATCGAGGCCGAAGTCATCGGTCAAGCCTCGGACGAGTTACCTGACGCATCCTTCATCAGTAACCCATCAGACTCTGTACCATCTCACATTTCGGAAGACACGTTGGGAAGAATATGCTTAAGGCATGGTCTGTCGATGGACGACGTATTATTGCCAGGACCAAGCGACAAACCGCACAATCCAACGAAGGGATATACCGCATTCAATCGTCATGCATGCGTAGCTGGGACACTCCCTCCATTTAACCAGTATATAAGAGAAGTACTGTCGTTTTTGGGGATTGCCCCCTCTCAGCTACACCCGAATAGATATGCCTCACTCAATAGCTTGTTCATTGCATTTATGGAGTATCTTTATCGACCACCGAACACGACCGAGATTAGGTATCTGTTCAACTTCAAGAGTCGAACTGATAGTCTGTCTTTCACATTGCTGGAAGCGGTAAGAAACTGTCAAGTGATTACGGGGTCTTGGACTAGACTGAGCTACTTCAAGACGGAGTGGTTCTATGTTAGATGCCCCCCAGGATTTGCTAGGCGATGGCTATTTAGACGTGAGTATTGCTATCTTCTCGGGTAGTTGATAAGACATATATAGATGAATTCGAACTCACATCTCTTTTTCTTTACAACAATAATTCAGCGGCCTGAAGGTGCGTATTTCAAGGAGATAGTCCGGGTTTTCCAAGAAATCTCAAGCGAAGAGAGGAACATCGATTTGCTCCCGACGGATAGGAATCTCAAAACTCTTGGGCTGATTGAGCGAGGAAAAAGTATAATGCTCGACGGTGCATTGAGAACTGCCTCAAAAGAACGAGTTAAATGAAGAAAGCCTAGAGTTGTCATAATCGAGGAGGCTGACTCCGACAGAACTCGCACCGATGAGAAACCGTTGGACGAACCTGCGGATGTAACCCAGGATATCGAAGAGCGGAGAAAAGGCAAGGCAGCCGTTGTTAAGCCATCTAAAAAGGAAAGATGGAAATCTGTTGTCACATCCCGTCCCACCTCCGGAATTAGAATTTTGGAGATGTCTCCCCCAAGAACTGAGAATCTTTATGAAGGGCTCGCCGATCTTCTAATTCCGGACGATGTGTCCATGCAGCATGATGTCGGATTGGACGAACTTTCACAAGTCTTAGTTTTAAGCGAGTCTCTGCCCACTAGCGCGGTTGACACATCCGGTTAGTCAGGGGGTTGCACATACATACACACTTCATGGCACTACACAATTTCTGAATGTAATACGCTCACTGTGAAAGATTACCAACTTCGTTTTATGTTTTCGCTTTGCAGATAACATGTCTGGTCGAAGCTCGATGCTTGGCAGTCTTCGCAGCAAATGTAAGTCTTCATCATATCATGAATCGTATAGGAGAGAAGGAGACAGAGACTATGACCAGGGGTACTCGAGTCATGAACGCTCTGACAGAGATAAAGAGTATAGGCGTCGGTCTCGATCTCGTACGCCACCTCCCAAAGTCTCTGCACAACCTCCTGTCCACGCCTCATGACCCTTCGAGGCTCCGCGACACAAGCCGTCTTCCCAATCGTCAAGGTCTGAAACTCACCGCAGGACTGAGATTGTGGCCCCCGCAACAACAGAGCAGGTACTGACCGAGCCTTCGGGGGAAGGAGCAGCGAGGCTTGCTCAGCTGAAGAAAGATTTTCCCGACATTTTCTTTGATGGGTTTGTCTTCCCTCCGCGTTTAAAAAGGGTACCAGCGTCGGTCGAACCCATAGTGCATGATTATATCGCCGATATATTTTTCCAGTATCAGGAATGGTGGAAAACAACGAAAAAGGCATCAAAGGTTGCCTTCGACCGGGCGATCATGATTGAGAAGTTAAAGAAAGAACTTGGCCAAAAAGACCGTATTATCCAATCGCTCAACAGTGAGGCCGAATCTTCTCGAAAATCTGAGACCGAGGTTCTTAAAAAAGCCGATGAGACCCAGGCGGCGATGGATAGGATGAAGCATGAGTATTACGCCATGGTGGAGGATATGGGCCACCAGAACACCATTGTAACCGCCGAGCGAGATGCGGCCCTGAAGGAGCTAAACGAGCTTAAGGCCAAAGTTTCGGAAATCATGAAGGAGAGGGACGTCGCTAACATTTCCGCACAGGAAGCGTGCGATCAGGCGATGGAGCTTCGGAGTGGAAGAGATGCGGCTGTGGAAAAAGTCCGCGAGGTGGAGGTCGGAATTGATGAGAAAGTTCGGCAGGCTGAGATCAAGCTCGAGACGGAGATTGAAAAGCTTCTCATCACTTATAACGCCAATGTGTTGAGACACAGGAATCTGACTTAGCTTGATGATTACTCGACACATTTATACAACGCCTTGAACTTGGTGGTCGAGGAAGAGAAGGCGGTGCTGTCGGGTGGTGCCCTTGACGAATTTGAGATGGAGAACCGCATTTTAAGCGAAGATGAAAAGAAAGTTCTCCATGATTCTATGATCTCTCATGCAAGAGAGAGGCTAGGCACCTAGCACTTAGAAACCGAGGAAGGTTTCGGAGTCGAGCATTCTGCTACAAGTTCTGAGATTATAACTTCATCTCGATCGGAGCCCACTCCAGTGACCGAGCCCCAGCCCGTCCCGGCCTATGATCTTGAATAGCCACGCTTATCTCCTATTAGGGAGCATTCATCTGAAGCTGTTCAGCCAGCCGCAAGCCGAACTGAGGAAGGTACTCTGAACAAATTTCATGTGTATTTGAAGTGAAGGGCTTGTTTTTGAAGTGTGTTCTGACAATTTCTTTTCTTTCTTGTCCAGTGATCGAAGTTACACTGACAGTGCCTCCTGCAAGCCAAGAATCACACCAAGTGTAGGAGGCCATTATTACTGAGGCGATTACCACGACTGCGGTCGCGCCGACGGAGATAACACAGGGGAGCTCGCTATCTTTGGATGAGCAGATGATGAACGAGCTCCTAGGTCAAAGTAGTGATCCCTTTGCGGACATGCCATTCGTCCTTGGCGCATTCTCGCTTGCTCTTAGTGCTTCGACATAGGCCGTCGCTGCCTATAAGGATGCCCGAGCTGCTCGTGAAACCGAGATACTGGCTCAAATCAACGCAAAAATGGAAGCGGCAGCACACGGTGGTAGTTCCGAGAGTGTTACGATGGCGGTTGGCCCCACTCTTATGATGATATCTCCCGGGGACACGCTCATCGATACCAGCATGTCCATTCCGCCCCCGGTGGTAGACCCGACTCCTTCGACTCCTCCCGAAGAGAATATTCCTTTAAGTTCAAGTTCGGAGGAAGATGTCGATATCATGCCTTCATCAGAGGATGATCCGCCTAAGGGTAAGGGCTCGAAGCGAAAGACTGCTAGCGGTTCCAGTGGTTCCGCGTCGAAGAAAAAGCCGAAGAAGAAAAGTAGATAATCCCCCTCTGGCGCATTTTTGGCAGTTAGGAAGTTGCTTTTATTTTTCTTTCATAGGCCATGTATAGATGCAGGCTCGGCTCCCTGCTAGTAGGAATTTTTTGAAATAACTTGCACGTGAATCTTCACATGCAATTTAGTTGAAATGACATTTAGTTTCTTTGCTTTAACTCTCATTTCTTTTGTGCTTAAGTAATTGCAGTATTTGACTTTCAGTCCAGTGTACTTGTGGTGTTTCTACCTTCAAGTTGAGTTCATTTTATTCGCCAAGTCTGAAAATCGTGATCACAAGTCGTAATTGATGAATGAGTTGAATTTTGGACATTGTATCGCTTCGGTTGGTGATTAACACTTAAGCTTTTGCCCCAAGTTCAGGGAACCATCACTTGTATTTCGGTGGTCAATCGCACCTACTGCAAATCTTGAGCACATGTCCACACTCCGGGGACTTAGGATAATTTGTAATCGATAATCTGGTTTGTATTCTGGGAATTCGAGAGTTACCGATGTTTGTAACACAGTTCGCATTTCAGGAACTTTGACTTGGTATTTGTACTCTAATTCACACTCTGGGAATTTGGGGTCGACTTTTATATTTCGGTTTGCACTCCGGGAACCTGGAATTGATGTTTATACCCCAATTCATGCTCTGGGAATTTGGAGTTAGCATGTACATTTCGGTTCGCACTCCGGGAACCTGGAATTGATGTTTATACTCCAATTCATGCTTTGTGAACTTGGAGTTAGTATTTATATTTCGGTTCGCACTCCGGGAACCTCGAATTGATGTTTATACTCCAATTCCGGCCCTGAAAACTCAAAGTTAGTATTTATACTCTGGTTCACACTTTGGGAACCTAGAATTGAAGTTTATAATTTAATTCGCACGTTGGGAATTTAGAGTTAATCAACAGATGGTTAGTCGCATCTGTTTGGATTTTTTAGGGAATCGCTCACACTCTAGGAACGATAGATTTATCGAGATCGCGGATGGTTGGATCACATCCACCCCAAATTAACAAGTGAGGTCCTTAGACGGACAGGTCCATCCTCCTCTAACTTGCTTAGACTATGGTTGGAGTCGTTAGGTAGACGGGTCTGCCCTCTCCAGAACCGTACTTAGAGATTTCACACTTCAACTCGCACTCTGGGAGTTTGGAGTGGTCTTAAGGAGTGTCGTGTATCAATCCTTTTCGGTATTATTGCAGTGGCTTGCCCCCGAGCTCGGTTATCATTTAGTGAGTGACCGGTCATATTACAGTCACTCGCTATTTGAGTAAATTCCACTGTTCGATGGAACTTAGCTCTCCGTGCATCGTGATGTTGTGCGTCATATTCAATAAATCACATCTCTGGCTCGAAGAGACGGCATTTTATTGCTAAAATGAAAAACCATGGCAAAGTCAGTTGCCTTATTACTAATTTATATTTCGAAATGCGAAAACAAACTGCAAATAAAAGAATAAATCGGATAAATGAAGCCTGACATATGTAGTAGCGTGGAGGCTTTCACTATTCCAAACTCTTGGCAAAGTCAGACCGTCAACGGTCGACAACTTGAATGTGCCATCTCCGAGCTTTTGAGTGATCACATATGGCCCTTTCTAATTTGGCTTCATGTGCGAAGGGACTGAATGAATCCTTTTTAGAACGACATCACGAAGTTTGAAGGTCCGTGGTCGGACCTTGGCATTATATAATCAGGTGACTCGATTTCGATATGCGGATACCCTCAAATCAACCTCTTCACGTTTTTCATCCAGTAAGTCCAAAGATTCAGCGAGTAGTACGGCGTTAGTTTTCGGATCATAGTAAGTTACCCGATGAGAAGGTACTTCCATTTCGACTGGGATAACAGCTTCTGAGCCGTAGGATAGAGAGAAGGGAGTGTGTCCGGTCGCAGACTTATGGATCGTTCGATAAGCCCATAAAGCCATAGGTAGTTCATCAACCCACTTGCCCCCAGCCTTCTCAAGTCATTTTTTCAAAATAGATTTGATAACTTTATTAACGACTTCGACTTGGCCATTCGCCTGAGGGTGTGCAACCGTCGAGAATTTCTTATGGATGTGGAACCGTTGGCAGAAAATTTTGAATTCAACACTGTCGAATTGGGCTCCGTTATCAGTGATAACGGTATGCGGGAGACCGAACCGGCAGATGATATTGCGAACTACAAAGTTGATTACTTTTTTCGTTGTAATTGTCGCAAGTGGTTCAACTTCAGCCCATTTAGTAAAGTAGTCGACTGCGACGATGGCATATTTTGCTTCTCCTTTGGCAAGTGGTAGAGTATTGATGATATCAATGCCCCATATTGCAAACGGCCAGAGACTGACCATTTGGGTTATCTCATTAGGTGGGGCCCTAGGAATTCGAGCATGTATCTAGCATTTATCACATTTTCTTGCATAATCTGATGCATCACGGTTCACAGTTGACCAGAAATATCCATATCGAAGTACTTTCTTAGCGAGGGCTTGCCCCCCAGTGTGATCACCACATTCTCCCACATGCGCATCACATAACACCCTTTTGATTTCGTTGTGGGCGATGCATCGAAGGAGGGGAACGAAATATCCTCTTCTATACATGATTCCATCCTGAATGGTAGACCGCGAGGCCTTCCGAAGAATCTGTCTCCTTTCACTCCTATGTCGGGCAGTACCCCGTGCTTGATATAGTTTCGATAGGGGGTCATCCATGACTCTTTTTCGGGAGCAATTTCAAATGTAAAATCAGTTTCCATCTGATCAATGATTGGAGAAGACAAAGTTTCAATAGGAACAAGTCCCATGTGTTGTGCTTCACCCGTACTTTCTAACTTGGCTAATGAGTTAGCCTTCTGGTTGTGCTTACAGGGTATGCAGAAAATGGCGTAGTGATCGAATCGATCAAGTACTTCTTTGACTCGAGCTAAATAGACCGCTAGTCTTCGATCCTTGGCCTGATATTCACCTCGAACTTGACATACGACCAGTTGAGAGTCGCAGTAAATTTCCATGGCAGTAATTCTCAGATCGCGGGCTAGCCTCAACCCAGCAAGTAAAGCTTCATACTCAGCTTCATTGTTGGTTGCACTGAACTCAAATTTCAAGGCATAACATATGGATCGGCCCTCGGGGGTTTCAAGCACTACCCCAGCACCTGAGCACCGATCGTTGGATGCGCCATCAGTATGCAGCTTCCAGATGTGTTCGGGAGATTTACCGGCCTCGGGCAAATCCTCTGGGATAGTGAATTCAGCATTAAAATCTGCTAGGACTTGATCGTGAATGGATCTTCTCGGGGTATAGGTGATATCGAACTAACTCAGTTCGATGTTCCACTTGAGTAACCTACCAGACGTTTCAGGCCGTGTGAGGACCTATCGTAAATGGTTGATTGGTGTACACAGTGATAGGGTGAGCCTGAAAATATGGATGGAGTTTCCTTGAGGCAATGACTAGGCAGTAAGCCAATTTCTCCAGCTTTGGATAGTTTCTCTCGGCTCCGGTCAACCGCTTGCTGACGTAGTAGACCGGTTTTTGCGCTCGATCTTCCTCCCGAACTAGGGCAGCACTGATTGCGTTTTTCGATACCGCCAAGTAAAGATACAACTGCTCATGGTTGATAGGCTTCGATAAAATCGGCGGTGTGGAGAGATGTTGAACCAGTGCTTGGAATACGCCTTCGCACTCCGTAGTCCACTCGAAGTTCCGCTTTTCTCTTCGGATCAGATCAAAGAAAGGGATGCATTTATCGGTAGACTTTGATATGAACCTGCTCAACGTCGTTATCTTCCCGTTGAGATTCTGAACCTGCTTTATGGTTCGTGGAGTTCGCAAAGTTCCTGATTGCCCAAATCTTTTCTGGATTGGCCTCTATTTCTCGAGCGTTGACAATGAACCCAAGGAATTTTCCGGATGCGACTCCAAAGTGACACTTTAGCGGATTGAGCTTCATCCCGTACTTCCAAAGGATGTTAAGCATTGACTCCAAATCTTCGACGTGATTAGTGGAGAATCGTGATTTCACAAGCATGTCGTCTACATAAACTTCCATGGTCTTTCCAATCTGATTGGCGAACATCCGGTTGACTAGACGCCGGTAAGTCGCTCCGGCGTTCTTTAGTCCAAATGGCATGACTTTATAGCAGTAGAGTCCCAGATCGGTTATGAAGCTGGTATGTTCTTGGTCAGGTACATGCATGGGTATTTGATTGTAGCCGGAATAAGCGTCCACGAAAGATAATAATTCGTGTCCAGCTGTCGAATCTACAAGCTGATCAATCCTTGGAAGTGGAAAACTGCCCTTTGGGCAAGCTTTATTTAGATCAGAATAATCAACGCATGTCCTCCATTTCCCATTCGGCTTTCGGACAAGTACAGGATTGGACACCCACTATGGGCATAAAGCATCTCGAATAAACCCGTTTGACTTGAGCTTATCGACTTCTTCTTTAAGGGCGGCAGATCTCTCTGGATCCATACCACGCCTTTTTTGTTTAACCGGGATACACCTTGGGTCGATATTCAGGATGTGGCTCGCGATGTCCGACGAAATCCCACACATGTCAGAATGTGTCCAAGCGAACACATCGAGATTCGCCCGGAGAAATTCAACCAATCCCTGCTGTGTCTCATGGCTCAACTGAGACCCAATTTTTAACATTCTAGCATCATCATCATTGCCATCGATCGGGATATCAATCGTCAGTTCAACCGGGGAAGCTTGATTCTTTATGGATTCCTCCTTGTTCTTATTGTTTCTATGGTCAAGATCCCTTTGGAATTTGTTGTGGCGCCCGGGCCGAGGCCCAGGCACCAATTGTCAATTATTTGTAAAGCGGACGCAGAGAGATTCCTCTATGCCCTTTTCTTTCTCTCGTCGCTGCGCCTCGCGCAGCTCTGCAACATAACAGGCTCTTCCAGCAGCCTGATCTTCTTGAATAACTCCAATCCCACGATCAGTGGGGAACTTCAAAGTTAAACACCACAGGGCAATTGCTGCCCTGAATTCAGCGAGGGCCGGTCGGCCCAAAAATGCATTATTGGGGGAATGAATGTCCAACACAACAAACTACAAAATTCGGACTCTCTGGCACTCTCCAATTCCCAGCTCCATTGGCAACTCCACTACTCCAGTGGGTATATTGGCACTTCCATCAAAGCCATGAATTCGAGATTGGCAAGATTTCAAGTCCTTGGCTTCCATTTTCATCAAGTCGTAGGCTCTCTTGAACAGAATATTTACTGCACTTCCATTGTCAACTAGGATCCTCTTCATCCAAATAGGACCAACCTGGGCAGATATGACCAGTGGGTCAATGGTGGGGGCTTCGACCCTATCAGCATCCCGGTTTCTAAACACGATATCATCATTCATCATTTTCTTTTGTTTGGCCGGAGCCCCTTCATCAAAATTACTGCAACACTCAAAGTTCGCATGCCGGATAGAACTGGCATACGACTCCATATCCCTCCAGCTCCGTCCTGCTGGATGGGGATCACCGCTAACTGTATTTATAACTAATTGTCCGCCCGTACGAGCGGGTTCTTCATGTCTTTCTTGACTTTGCACACGATTTTGGGTTGATGGGCCTGCACCTCCAGATTGCGGCGCCCGCATGAACTGATCCAACTTCCTTTCCCTGATCAACTTCTCAATGAGGTCTTGCGAATGTATGCACTCATTGGTATTGTGGCCATAACTCTCATGGAATCTACAGAATTTTCCTGTTTGAATCTGTCTCTCCGACGACGGCTTTGGAGCGGGCTTCTTATACTGCATAGCATTGCAAGTCTATAGATACACGTTTTCTAGCGAGGTATTCAATGGTGTATAGTTGTCAAACATTGGGGCCCTATGTCGCGGACCATGGTTTTGATCCTATTTCTTACTCTGATTATCATTGTTTCTTAGCTGAGACTGCTTGTTCTGTATATTCAACTGTACTTTCCCAAAACTCTCACCCGACTGTTTAACTGCTACATTACTTTGAATCCCTTCACTACTGGGTCTCACATCGTCCTGCTTCCTAGACTGTTTTGTGTCCTCACGCCTTAAGAATTGAGCGGCTTTGGAGTAGAAACGGTCCAACGACGCGGGAGGCTTCCCAGCTAACCAATTCCCAAACTCAGAATCAGGGTCAATTCCTTTAGTTAGTGCCATTAGAATTGAATTGTCGGTGGGGTTACTAATCTCTGCACATGATGCGTGGAACCTTTCTAAATAGCGTCTAAGTGTTTCCCCTGGTGCCTGGGTGATGCTGGATAGAGTGTTAACATCTTTAGGTCTAGCAGCATGCATACGAAACTGCTCAACAAACTTTGTAGCCAACCGGTCAAACGAAGAGATAGATCATGGTGGTAACCTTGTAAACCATATTATTGCAATGCCCCCAAAGAGATGGAAAAACTACGGCACTTTACTGCATCGTCAGCCCTTGCCGCACTCATTGACCATTCATATTTCAAAATATGCTGATTGGGGTCCGAATTTCCTTCATACATCAGTAATGTCGGCATCCTGAATCGCCGAGGAGGTTCATCATAAAGAATCTCGTCCGTGAAAGGGGTATGACTCCGAGAGATTCCCCAGTCATCGTTGGTAAGATCCTGGCTTTCACGGATCATCTGTCTAATCATAGTCGGAAGGTCTGGCATTGCAACGCTCTGCGCTCGTTGGGCCAAAGTGCGGTCGGGTTTCACATTGCGAGGTTGGACCGGGCGCCGTCGACGGTCCACATCTCGCCTCCTTGGCTCAACATCTTCTAAGACGTAAGGTTCGGGAGTACGTCCGTATTGATTTCCAGCATCAACCCCTATGTCAACTGCAGTAGCGGTAGGACGGTTATCTGTGGTGTATCGAGGGATGGTCCCTCCCCGGGAGGAGGGTCCAGTATGAAAGCTGGCCGATGGACCAACCCTTAGCTGTTCAACAGTCAGGGTGGGTTGGTGTCCGGCGGCCTGTGCGTGACCTTCGTCTGGTCGGGGACGAACGAATCTTTGGTTGTATCCGGACGAAGCAGAACTTTCTATGGAGGAGCGAGAGACTTGATCTCTTCTATGCCTTCTGCGCTTTTGGCGGTTTAACTGGTTGGTCAACTCAGCATTTGCACGCAGTTTTTCTGTCAACTGCTGCCGACTCTGTGTTAGTTCCTGTAGCAACAACTGGAACTCTTGCCTGGTAACCGGATCTTGTGAGTCTGAGGGTTCGGTTGCATTTTGGTTGGTTGGTGGCAACTACGCGGGATTCTGCCAATCCCGACCTTCCTGATTGCCAACGTTAGAGGTGGTTCTTATGCTCACCATCCTGAGGGCTTAATTCCTTTCTTAGACTTTACACAAATCTGAATAGAATAGAAGGAACTCGAATTAATGATCTGGATTTCTCTCTTAGATTTACGCAATCCGGTATCGATGACAGATCCAAGGACCAGGAGTAAATCTGGGTTATCCTCTCAATGAAAGCACCAAAGTGTTTGTACCAAAAATGAGTGCAACACTCTTCGGAAGCTTTTGAAGAGATAACAGTGAAGAATATAAATTTTAAAATGAAGATTATCTACAAAAACTCCAAATAACAGGAAAGTAAATGCACAGACAAGCGATTTAGAGTGGTTCGGTGTGTTGCCTACGTTCACTATGAAGTTTTTGCAACTTTATTGATTCTCTTTCAATGATTACAGCAAACAACAGCCAAATACAACTTGAAATTCGAATTCAACAGCAAGAATATGGTGTAAATCTCGATCCGGTAGAGTCTGGACGCTTCAAAATCAAAAGATCCTACTTCTGTAGGCTCTGGGGCTCTATTTATAGGCGTAGGAGGCCGAGACTTCGCTCAAACTTTGGGAGATTCGCTCTGGCATGTGAGGGGGACCACACGACCAATTCCATAAAATTTCTACACGATCTGTGATCGATACGAAATCATTTCGTATCGATCAAGATCATGTCCGATGGAGCTGAAATTTGGTACGAACGTTCCTTGGCTCGTGTGCAATCTTCTATGAAAATTTCGTAGCATTTGGATCAGTGGATCTTGAGATATGATCGAGACGAGTTGAGATTTTTCGGATGGCTGTTTGGTTCGACTCCATAGCTTCGAATCGATCCTCTCGCATCGATGGTTGCACGTGTTTCTGAGATGATGTGGCGCACGTGTTTCTGAGACGATCCACCTTTCTCTCCGGTTTGACCGTGTCGCATCCATGGTTCTTGCCTCGTTTGTATCGAGTGCCGTTATCCAATTCGTGTTGATGGACACGAAGCAGTGTTAACTCGATGGATTCGAGCAGCAGCAACATCGATGGATACGAAGTGACGAAGACTGATGGTTACGAAGAAGGACTTTCTTCGATGGATACGAACCAGGTAGATACTTGATGGATGCGAAGGAGGCTTTAGCCGACCAATACGTAATGCATGCTCTGTAGAGGGATTCGAACTGGATCGATGCGAAGTGGATGGATACGCAATAGGGCTCACTAATGGATACGAACCCTTGTTGGTGATGGATTGAACGAACAAAGGAGGATGGAGATGAAAGGAGGTAGTTATTCCATGGATACGAAATAACGACCCGTGGCAGCTGATTGATGCGAAGGGGATGGATACGAAAACAGGGTTATCACCATCAATTTGCATTGATCATAACTTGAGCGTATGAACTCAGATTGACTTGAAATTTGAGATGCAGGCTCCTATGGCTTAGCTTGTCCTTTTTTGTAAATTATAGCCCGATCCGGACTCAGACAAAATTCATCGATATCCATAGCGAGCCTGTGCATACTAGACATACATGACGTTTAATCTTGAGCTTGTAGTCAGTTCTTTGATATCTCGGCCTTGCCAAAAGGCGGGATAATAACTGGTTTAGGCTACTAAGAGAAATATTAAATTAAAATACGACCTGGAAAGTTAGAAATCACATTGTCATTTTAATTATGAATAAAAGATTTTTGGTTCATTGTTTCATACCTTGATAATCTTTATTTATAGTAAAAAATTCAGAAAATAGTTAACATTTACCTCTAAAAGATAATAAAATGCATAAGAAATATATTGCTAATCAAAATACGGTATATTATTTTTCGATTGATTGAAATAAATTGGATATAAATAGTTAATAGTAACCTTTTTACAAGAAATATGCAAACTAGAACTATTCATTATTTTTCAACATTATAGAATACAAAGATTCACCACATGTCATTATACTTTAATTCTTTAAAAAAATAAAATTTATTATTGATATTGAATCGATTTCACATTCCAATTTTGGAAAGGAAAAGCGTTATATGTGTTACTAATTAAATACCAACTTTAGAAAGAAAAAAAACTAAATTGTGTACATATTCATTTGTATAAAATACTAATTTTAGAAAGAAAGAATTATTTTTGAACTTGAATGCAAAATAATGTAGGAGAATTGAAGATAACTTCGTATATAATTGCGAAAATTTTAAATCATGCTAACTTGAATGAAAAAATGGTTTTGCCATTTTGTGGAATGCGACGTACACATTGAATTGCCATTTTTATGATTTATTAGATCAATTAATAAATATTTGTAAGTAGAATTAAAAGTTTTAAATTTAAGAAAGCTTAATAAATTCAAATATATGAACTTGAATGTAAAACAACATAAGAAAACTTAGAAGAAATATGCAAATAACTATAAAAAAAATGTTGGTATTTAAATGTAAAACGATAGGGGAGAAAATAAATAAAGCAATGTAATAATTTGTATATAATTATTCAAATTTTAAACTATATGAACTTGAATGAAAAATTATCTTTAACATTTTCGCCAATACGAATGTGGTACACACATTAAATTATCGTTATATTAAGAATTTATTAGATCAATTAACAAATATTTGTTTAAAAACTTTAAACTTAAGATCACCTAATTGATTTTAATGTATGAACATAAATTTAAAATAACAGAAGAAAACTAGGGAGAAATATGTAAATAAATGTAAACGTTATTAACCGGTGATATTTAGATGCAAAACGATAGAAGACAGAACCTGTAGAAACACTGTACTAACTACAATAATCTCTATCTTTATTAATAGTTGAAATAGAAATGCAGCATTTGGTTCAATCATGAACTTTTGAAATTGCCTTATATGTAAAGAGTGACTAGAAGTTCGAATCCCGCTCTAAAACAAACATTAATATTTATTTCAAATGAAAATTTTAGAACATGGATAAAATAACAAATTCAAATCTAAACCTCAACAAAAATTTCATTTCTTTTTATATTTTTTATATTACTCATTCAAGTTATACATAAAATTGAATTTGATAATTTTAAATGTCCATGTAAAGATATTTTATATGCACATGCATCACATGTACCGAAAATTACCGTGATATGTAGTAAAGATTCTAATAAAAAGAAAATTCTTGGTTAGTATATTGATATATTAATAGATTTTAATGGATTTGATAGATTTTTGCGTGGAAATAAGTCAGAGCGCCTGTCTAGCCAGCCCAGTCCATTAGCAGCCTAATTGAACATAAATATCACGTGGCACTTTATTATTGGATAAGCATCGTGGCAGATATAAAATTGCATTTCTCTCTCTCTATTAGTATCAGGTCTCCCCTTCTTCGTCGGTGCAATCTGCGATCTAGGTATTGCTCTCTTCCTCTCCCTCTTTTTTTCGGAATAAATGTCTTCATTATTTAACTAAGTATACGTCATGCAATCAATACATAATCGGAATTTGTGGGGTTGATTTCATAGATCTTTTGATTTTACTTGTTTACCTCTCTTATATGCCATAGAGGTTGGTCTATGTTTTATTTGAAATTACTGCAGTTTAGATGTTATTTAAATACGGGAACTTACATAATTTTATTTTCGCATTATCACAAAAACGTGTTTTGAGTATCTTATTGCTTCGTTCGGTGTAAGTTATTACAAAACTATCGTTTTTTTGGTCAGATCTGATGTTTTTTGGCGTTAGTACGACATTTGATTATTTGAATTATCATTCGTTTTATAATATTCCCAAATTTGTGTTATTTACTGTGTTATCTCCGCTGGGATAAGTGGATAAAGATTATTGTTCAGTTTGATTGGTTGTGTTGTTTATATGCTATATGGTGATTACTGTTGCTTGGGGTACGTTTATATTCTGCTGAACCCGTGCTAGATTATATGTTTATACTACTCCATAAAATAATGCCAAATCCTATATTTCATCATTTTTTAGATATGTGATGGATCCATAGATGCAGTTATACAAAGAGCAGCTTAAATGGATATTTTTAAATGTGTAGTTATTAATTAGTACATCACACAATATATGTGATTGTACTTAATCAGATTCCTACTCTTGGTGTTTTATCTGTAAAACTTCATTGTATGCCTTCCATCAATAACACATGATTAAATTAGTGAATCAGAAATTTCTTCTTTGTTTTATTTGTTTACTTTCCATTCAAATAAACAACCTTAAAAATTGGCATCCATTCTGAACCTTTTGTCTCCCTGTTCCAAGCAACCAACAACAATGAGGTGCTTCCCGTTTCAACCGATATTAATTGTGCACAATATTTTTTTGCACGATTAAGACTACCAATTGTGTTCCTTCATGCATTATCTTTTTGTGACAAACTACCAATTGTGTTCAAATTCGTCCAAAAAAATGGACGAATTTGGGCTCATTATAGTCATTGCTGTTTCGGAGTAGGTGTTATACAAATTCTATCAATAAATCATGCAGTACTGACCATTATTTGCCAAATTGCAGAAAAAATGGCAGGCGGATTTAGAGTTTTGCACCTTGTTAGACCATTTCTTGCGATACTGCCAGAAGTTGAATCCGCCGATCGAAGAATACCTTTCAGAGAGAAGGTTATTTATACTGTGATATCACTATTTATCTTCTTGGTTTGCAGTCAGCTTCCTTTGTATGGCATTCATTCGACTACTGGTGCGGATCCCTTTTACTGGATGCGTGTTATTCTTGCTTCCAACAGAGGGACTGTTATGGAATTGGGTATCACTCCTATAGTAACTTCAGGATTGGTTATGCAATTATTAGCTGGTTCAAAAATCATTGAAGTTGACAACAATGTGCGGGAAGATCGTGCTTTGCTGTAAGTGCACTATTTATATGATGTGTGATCTATAATATTTCTTCTTTACTGGTTTTTGTTTGCCTAGTTCTACGTATGAAATGATTCTGTATGCATCATGCAACTCACTGGAATCTTAGTTGAATTTTCGTTGGACACTACTTTTACATACTTGAATACTTTGTTCTGATTACTCACACAAGTTTGTAACTATAACTGGCTGAATTTTGTTTTACTATTCTGGCCAATATTTTCCATAAATAAATATTGTTATTGCCAGGACAACAAATTTGAATTAATTTATGATGTTGATCATTTCCTCAAAATTTTAGGGTTATCCTACCACATTTTTCAACTGAAATTCACACACACTCGCATCTTATTTTCCTTGCCCATCCTAGATCCGCTCAAGCGGGAGCCTTGTGCACCGAGTACATAATGATGAATTTATAACAATGTTAACAACTACCTTGTTTGGAGACTTATGTATATCAATCACATATTTCAGAAATGGAGCTCAGAAATTACTTGGTATACTTATTGCTATTGGTGAGGCCGTTGCATATGTTCTATCGGGGATGTATGGAAGTGTAGGTCAACTTGGTGCAGGCAATGCTATTCTCATTATCCTCCAGCTCTGCTTTGCTGGAATAATTGTCATTTGCTTGGATGAGTTGCTTCAAAAAGGATATGGTCTTGGCTCTGGCATTTCTCTCTTCATTGCAACTAACATCTGGTAAACCCTCAAGTTATATCATATCATAACTTTTTAACATTTGGAAAGATGACAAGTTATTGTATCATCATTCGATTAAGCTGGAAAGATGACAAGTTATTGTATCATCATTCAATGAAGCTGAATTCAATAACTTGTTTTTTGATTCCTATTCAGTGAAAGCATAATTTGGAAGGCATTTAGCCCAACCACAATCAACAGTGGCAGAGGTGCTGAATTCGAAGGTGCAGTCATTGCATTATTCCACTTGCTAATAACCCGAACTGATAAAGTCAGAGCTCTCCGCGAAGCATTTTACAGGCAGAACCTTCCAAACGTGACCAATTTACTTGCAACCGTATTAGTATTCCTTATAGTTATCTACTTCCAAGGCTTCCGGGTCGTGCTTCCAGTTAGATCAAAGAATGCTCGTGGGCAGCAAGGCTCATACCCAATCAAATTATTCTACACATCAAACATGCCTATTATCTTACAGTCTGCTCTTGTTTCAAACTTGTATTTCATCTCCCAGGTAAGAAAATAAACCGGGTGGTTTCTTCGAGGACTGATGTCATAATAATCTCCTACACTAACATTTCATATTGATACAGCTACTGTACCGGAAATTTAGTGGCAATTTCTTTGTGAATCTTCTTGGCAAATGGAAAGAATCTGAATATTCCGGTGGTCAATATATTCCAGTTGGTGGTCTTGCTTACTACATTACTCCGCCATCCAGGTAGACATTTATTCAAATACTGGTATTAGTTTCCAGTCCAATTTTGTGACGCCAGTTTTTAATTTTTCTGTATAGTTTGGCAGATATGGCAGCAAATCCATTCCATGCCTTGTTCTACATAGTGTTTATGCTTTCGGCGTGTGCACTCTTCTCGAAAACATGGATTGAAGTTTCTGGATCATCTGCAAGAGATGTTGCTAAGCAATTGAAGGTGCATTCAAATTAATTTAAAGTCATTGCAGACGTGCAAATAGGATCTGCCCCTTATTTTCAAGTTTATACATAATCCTTTTTTTCTTTCTAAAAACATATTTTAAATTACGTCCGTATATGAACACTATCTCTGTTTCTATGACCGAATTTTTTTTCATTTTTTTGTTTGAGAAGTGCAAATGTTTATTATTATTTTTTTGGCGAATATGCTTGAAACTAAGGACTAGGTATACGCGTAGGTCGGTTTGGTCCCCAAACCGTTTCCACACCGCTTCACATGGTTAGTTAAAGTCGATAATCGTAATACAATTTTTTAATGCTGTCCAGTTTTGGTCCGGTTTAGCAATACTACGGTCCGGTTCGAACTCAAATTACTTTTGTTTGAATAACTTGAATAATTATTGAATATATGTAGTAAGAATATTAATGAAAAACTTTAACGAATTCAAATAATAGACACGTTCATTAAATAAAGCGGATGATTTGTATCTTTATACATAGCATGTACTAAAATGATTCATTACCTAATCATACGAGGTTCAAACGCTCATACACTTGATGCTTTTGTGTTCTTTCGTAATTTTGAGTAGAAAAAAAATTAAATCCCATGGGAATCTTTGAATTCTACCAAACAGTCCGGGTAGGTCCGATATTAGATATTTGGTTTGATGAGAAAATATGGTGCGGTTTATGTCCGCCCCTACCAAGTACAGCGCTGTTTTGTAGAACTTGTTTTTATAGAAGAGGAGATGTGTGTATTTTGAAATGTTTTAATTGAAGGTCATTGTTATACTTTTGGTGGATTGATTTGCAGGAACAACAAATGGTGATGCCGGGTCATCGTGAATCGAACCTTCAAAAGGAACTGAACAGATATATACCGACTGCAGCTGCATTTGGTGGGATGTGCATAGGCGCATTAACCGTGCTTGCGGATTTCATGGGAGCAATTGGGTCGGGTACTGGTATTCTACTTGCAGTCACAATCATATACCAGTATTTTGAGACCTTTGAGAAGGAAAGAGCAACTGAGCTTGGCTTCTTTGGTCTTTGATCAGTTTGATCCGTTTATGTGTGTATGGTGAAGGCAACTGTGCAAACAGACGAGGGAATGTGTAACATTTGATAACATCAGTTGATAGAATTTGATAAAAGTAGTTCTGCAGAGAATAGAGTAATAAAGTGTTTAGGCGACTAAAACTTATGCGGGATGAGCTTTTGGGGAATATTACTTCCCCTTTTTATCTTTTTGTGTAATGTAGAATTTCTGTATTGTTTTATCGTTAATTTCAGTTTTGAACAGATTCCTTTTATATACAAAGCTTTTGAACCCATACTTTTTAGTATATGGTACAAGATATTTATTTTTTATTTTTTATTTTTGCCTTTACAAATGCATTGTGTGAACCTTCGGTAAACTCATGCTTTAAACATTTTCAACCAGTATGGGTGCTTTCTTAATTTAGTCAATTAAATTAATTACAACCTATGTTATCTAGCTGTATTATAAAAATGGAGATATTACATTGGGGAGAGGATTATTGCAACTCCCTAATTATCCTTCTAGATTAATCCGCTTGGAAGTTTCTTTCTTGTTTCGATAGATTTTGGACATCTTCATTCATGAGGATTATGAGAATCGACCTATATTTGTCCAGCTTAAGTTCAAGTTCACATTGGATGTCCAACCTTATTTGATAAGAATTAATACGGTTGTCCCATTCAATACACGTAATAAAACTTTTGTCCACTTTCAAACACAAATAATTAACATACTAAAACAATACTAATACAATGATTGCTCATTTCAAATAGTCCTTTCAATGCACACAAACACATTCCTCTTTCTTTAAATTTACTTCTTTCATTTCTCTTTCAAATACCTATTTTTCTTGCTCCTTTCTTGTGACACTAAGCACAAGAACACAACCTTAAAGCATTAGTTTTTAATGTTTATTAAATTGTTTAGCTCAATTTTGATTCTTTCTTTCAACTCTCAAAATAGAGGCTTTTAAAAAGTTTGAATTAGCATTATAATTTTGATTTCATTTTCAAACTTCGAAAAATCATTGGAAAAATAGATTATATTTAATGATACATCAACGTCTTTTTCCTAAGGAAAACGGAAAGCCATTGGTCTACCAATTTTAAACATTGCCTATTAATTTTTATACTTATCTCAATGAAATTGAAGTTATTTAATTTGACTTTTTTTCTTTTAAGATATAGTTTATTGTGGATATATGGTACGATTTTTAAAATCTAAGTTAGCGTTTGGCTTGAAAACGACTTTTGTATATCGTGTTTTAAATATATATGTAAAATGACGTGGAAAAGAAAGAGGCGGAAAATAATTTAGATTCAGAAAAGGTCAAAAACAAAATGGAATATCATTTTCAATATTATATGTTGAAACCATTTTTTACATCTATCGTTTCTCACTCCCTTCGTCTCTTTCATGCATTTTATAATACATGCTAGCAAATGTGAAACAAAAAACTCATTTCAAATCAAACACAGCCTAAAGTTTTCATTTTGAAAACTTAACTTTTAATTTTACCGTTCCGTGTATATTTAGAGGTATGCGTAATTTCACAATTTTAACATGTTTTTTAGTTCGAATAAGCAAAACTCTCACTTATGGTTCTATAGTTTCACAAAACCGATGTTATCAACCTCTCAAAACTGAACCTTTCATTAACGGTTAAAACCAGCGTGTTACACTATATTTGGTAGTTTTAATAGATAATGAAGGTGATTTGATGATATATGTATTGAGTGAGAACAGAAAAATGGTGATTATTTTGTGATCAATTTTTTATGTTTTTGAAAAATTTATTAATAATTGAAAATCCGATTTTCTTTTGTAATATTTTTCTCTATGATTTTTTACAACACCTTAGTCCATCTACAACAACTAGAAGGTTGAATATTCAGCCTTTCAGATTCAAAGAAAAACCGAACAGAAAACGCTTACGCGTTCAATGTCTAGTTGCCTTTTATAAGCGCTCTTCTTCGACCGCTTATTTAATAGACGTTTAAACATTGAACGTCTATTGAACATTTATCAATCATGAATGGAGAGGCTGGATGTTCATGTAATATGCTTTCAAGTTGGAGGTCTATTAAAAAGAAGTCAATATTGAATTGAAATTTCGTGTCCTCCTACATATTTAGCCTAATGACTGCATGTTGGAGATGCTTTTTCCTGCTTTAAGAAAAAAGGAAGGTAGAAGAGACATGGAAAGTTAATTTTATCATTTTCTTTATCAAAACTAAAGGGTGAACTGAGCGAAAGATTGGATTCAAATACAATTTGCCATAAAACAGTGCATCAATCCATAGAAAGTGTTTATAACTACACCATTATTATGCATATCACTTAATTTCAGTTTGTTCATATGCACTGCTTTGTATAATTAAAACACTTACTTAGATATTTACTCTGCTTCGTATACGTTAACTTTGATTGAAAGTTGTGGATTACAGAGGTAAAATATAAAGAGCGGAAGTAAATTAAATGATATAACAAAACAAGCCTTTGTAAAATGTTGAAATTCCGGATGTTCTCTGTAATCTTCCCATCTATTACATCAGAATTATTTGATCAACAAGTAATTCAAACAAGACTCAATACATAACTAAATGCATAATCATGATTAATCAACTAAATCACTTCAAAATTTCGCAGTTTGTAAAGCCGCGAGCCTTCTTCTAGACCTCTCCTTCGCCGCACCGTTCGAGTCCTCTGCATTTTCATCGATAAAACACAATTAAACACAAGAAAAACGTGATTATTATCATTATTCCATGATAAAAATGAAATAATATCAAAATCTGAGTACCAGAATGACTGCATTGAGCAACTGCGGCAGCGATAAGCAGCAGACTCAAGCAGAAGAAAGCGTAAACATGACGACCGATCTTCCCTGCAAATCCTTCCATCGCCATACTTACCTCCATTTAGTATTATTATGAATTAACTTCAGCTTTTGCTCTGCTAAAGATTTGTGAAATGTTAGCTATTTGCAGAAGAAGCTCGGTCGGGGTTGATGAATATATACTGAACATAAAACCGCTGATTTATTTAGTGGTTTTGAATCCATTCCTGGAAGCGTTCACGTGTTGTCATGGCCGTGTGCAATAAAGACAAAAGCCGCGAATAGATATTTTATATAAGAACACAGGTTAGGGTTTGAAACAAGTGGAACCGTATTATGGAGCCACTGATTTTGCTGCTTGTTTTGGTATATCAAATATTTGAAAACTGGATGTTATGTCATTTATATTCTAGTAATATGTGTAATGTTTCCTTACGTTCTGCACAAAACTTTGTTGTTGAACATTATTATTTTCATCACTGTATGTTATACTTAATCACAGAAATTGGTACATTCCAAACCTAGCACCGTTCCCTTATTCTTTTAACTTTTATATAAGGATAATGTTGGATAAATTAATTGACATCAGGTTCTTAATCTTGAATATGTTTATGATGTTTACCAATAGTCACTATTTGATGTTACATGACTTTCATCATCAATGGAACTAAAAATCTATCTGAACTTGGTGAGTAATTTTATTGATACACTTAATACTTTCAGGCATACCTAGAAGTGCAAGCTTATGTATGGAGAAGTTGTAGCTCTTATATTCTGACACCCATGTAAGAGACATCATAGTCCTATACAGATCAATAACTTCATTTGTTTGTTTTTGCAAAGTGCATTTCAGTTAATATTTATCCAAACATGAAGTTGTTAAAATATTTTTAGTTCTTTAAACATGATTCATGTATGCCCTCTCTTGAGATTATTTAAGCCCTACTTTTAATGAGCCCTCGTTTGAAGCTTTTGAATTGTCAAAAATGTTCTTTACAATTTTTACTACATGAGGTGGTTATTTTTGTCATTGTACTTCCCACATTCCTTTATCACTGTATTATTACTACACGAAGTGGTAATTTTTTATTTATACATACGACCATTATTTCATAATAAAACGATTTGCTCATAGTTTTATTTAGGGCTGAACTGATTCAAATTTACGCAACATAACCGCACAAGAAACACCGTTACCAACCGCCTATATCATAGTCCAAAGGTTGTCATTTGACCAAAGATGGTGCACTTTGCTTCTCACCATAGTAATCGACAACAGAAATGGTGGTAAAGCTCATAACTGACGGTCAATCGTACTGCTTATTTTCTACCGTTGATGAAAAATTAAGGTTGTTGCTTACTTGATTTGGGACCGTTGGTACAAAGGAAAATAATCTCATCCATTGAATCTATGTTTTAAATTCTATTTTGAGGACAAGATGATTCATTATCATATAGTCTGCACCTACATAAATTTCTCATCTCCTTATCAATAATGCTACATCTCTTATCGACCCACTCATACCCATCTTAAGATCCTCTCAATCTAGTATAAAGTTTTCAATTTATTTGTTAGTTTCTCTTCAGATCTTTACAGCAAATTGATTTCTTATTCAATTGTGATATATTGTTAGGCAAATTTCCATTTTTTTAAAAATAATTTAGCGGGTCTTGTTACTTTATTCAAGTCATGTAACAATTTAGCAATTAATAAGTCATGCTTGCAATTCAATTCATGTTTGTTATACTTTAGTGAGCCTTGTTAATATTTATTCCTTTAATCACTAACTCTCATTGCAATTGTCAAAATTTATTGCTTTATTTACTGCATTTATCAAATAATTTTGTCAGTTTTGTGATTTTATTTTTTGATGTTTCTTTAATTACATGTAGAGAAACCCATTAATTATTGATTCTTATTTCATTCATTAAAACTTAATTACATTCATAACTATTTGTTGCTTTGATTACTGCATTAATCAAATATTGAATTTACCGATTGTTAACCATAAATTTTATTCAAGAATGTAGGTATGAAAGAAGTCTTCCGAAGGCATCAAAAGAAGGATTCCGTAAGTGCTAAAAGAAGACTTGCGAAAGCATTATATAAAAGCTTCACAAGAGTTGAAAAAGAATCCCACCATGGTCTTCGAAGGGGCGTTGTTGAATATGCTAGTATATGATTTTTGTTTGATGATAATAAGCATATATATACACACATTCATTTAAATGTATTTGTTATTGTGCTATTTTATTTTTCACATAATTAAATAAATATTTATTGAATAAGATAAATAACACAGAATTTAAATTCAGATAAATATTTTATTCAAACAAATATTTTATTACAATTTTGAATAGTACAAATTTGAGCTCTCACTATATATACACAATTATCAATTACAATAAAATTTCGATTACATCACAAATTTCACATTATAATGTTCACCTCATGCCGCTCGTTCACTCGTATCTAATCTTCAACTTTGTTCCAGCCTGAATCTAGCATCTGAGCTATCTGCAAAATAAATACCGATGCAGTAAAATTGAAAAATAAATATTTTGTAGTCAAATTAAAGTGTGTGTTTTGAAAATGTCATTTGCCTCAGTTATTTGGGTTGTTAATTATCATATTTCTTTTGAATTTATCATACACGAACAACTTGTGACATGCACAGTGTATCATTATGTATGCCACAAGGTCGTGTACACCGATATACACTTGATAAAACTGCAAGGACAGGTGAGCACATGGTCAAACCCAAGCCAAAGCTGGGTTCAACTCAGGTGCAATACCAAAACAAAAATAGAATGGTCAAGTACAAGTTTCAATGACTGGAACAAGTTCGAACACACTTGAACCAGATATGTATGCCTATGAAATGAAGACTCAACACAAGTGAACCGAGTCCAACGAACAAGCTCTAAACTAGACCAACAACAAGTGCAACCAGATTAGTAACACACAGCAGGAACCATACAACATACATATATACATACATACGTATGTATGCATGTATATACATGAATATGTGCATGTTTTTTTTTTCAAAATCAGTTAGCTATAGTTCAAGTCCACAACATCAGCATGAAACCACTTGAATGACAAGCCAATGGGTCAAGGCAACATGAACAAGATGACCAAACCTGACCAGACTTCAAGAAGTGACTGACATGTCAAGCAGGTTAATGGTCAATTCATATGAACATGAGTATGCAGCAGCAACAAGCATACATGGCCAGGCTCACAAATCAAAGACATAAACACAACAACAAGCCTTGCATTGTTAAGTGGATGCTAAGCTGCAATGACAAATAGAATCAGTGCATATGTGCATACAAGAGTAAAAGATGTAGTTTAACTTGAAGCAACTCGAGCTAGCATATCAGGAGCCACAAAGACTAGTCCAGAATGAATGCAACCGAGTATAAGTACACATGCTCAGTGCATATACACATAGTTGGTCATATGTACAACAAGCTCCAGACTCAAAGAAATGGCATGTATCAGGACAACAATGGTAGCAGTACACAAGCATGAGATAAAGGCTACACAAAAAAACCACCATACACACACACACATATGCATACACACACACACACACACACACACATATATATATATATATATGTAGTGCACAACAATCAAATATGCAGAAGTTTAATATGCAAGCAATCAAGATTATAGGAACAGAGTCATGAACACACAAACCAAAATGAAAATTTGAACCAGTTTCAACTACTATGGCATAAGCAAAATGCAAGCAACTAGACATGTACTCGAAGCTACCAGACTAAAATGCACCAGATCAACAAAACAACCTCAACACAAAATGTACACATGACAGCAAAAGAAATGAAACCCCACACACACATCGAACCAGTTCAAAACATGCAATGGACACAACAGTTCTGGAGTTAACCAGATTACAAGACCACTACAACAGAAAAGATTACAGTCGAAGTAACAAAGCAGGTAGTAGTTCGATAAAAGATAAAAAGTTGAAAATGTCAATATCTCAAGTCAAAACTGCCAGTAGAGATGAAAGAACACAAATCAAGCTGTGGGCCAAACATTTTCAAACAGAAGTATATTATGACGACCCAGAATTTTGAACAATTTAAAATGGAATAATTAATTGATTTTAAATATTTGAAAAGTTAATTTTAACTTGAATTTCAAATATCAATATTTACTTGATAATTAAATTATTGAATTATATAATTTGAAATTGGGTAAAATATTGAATTTGGAATTGTAAGCCTGCTAAAAATAACTCGAAGGCTTATAAAATTTATAATGATGATACTAAAGATAATAGAATGGTTGAAGCTTAATTTAAAGGTGATGTGTTCAATTTTAATAATATATCGTTTAAATTGAATTTAAAAATAGCCTATCGAGGCACAGCCTCGGAATTCGACGAGACCAGCTCCATTGGATCCGTAATAATTAGTTATTATCGGATTTCAATTTTCATAGCAATCGGAGTTGCCGTTTGACCCCAGCAGCTCAAAACGCTTAGAACTATTTAATCAATTTAATTTAAAATTGATTGTTTTTTCTGTAACTCACGCTTATGATTGAATTAGCTTCCGAAACACGTTCCATTGTGTTCGCAATATGGGTAAAACCTTATAAACGCCTAGTGGCACTCCTTAAGGGGAGTTCAAAATTTTAAATGGCATTTAATGGGGCATTTTGGAAGTTTTTTAATATAATTAAAAAAAAACAAATACTCGTGCTCAATAAGCTATCCCAAACCTATATCTTTCCCCATCCCTCTCTCTAATCTTAGCAGAAAATCGAACTCGAATTATAAAAAAAAGGGGCCGAAGCCGACTCTGCCTAAATCCCTAAGTCACTTTCGTCTTCAGTAAAAAAATAGGGTCTTCCCCAAATCGAAAATCAAATTCAATTTTAAAAAAAAATTGGCAGCCAAGAAATCGCATAAGGGAAGGGAAGCTCAACTTTTGGTTCACGTGCGTTGAAGCATTGGAAGGAGGAAACGCAGAGGGCCGCGATGGCATGAGGGTCGAACTCGAACATGGCAATTTCGCGAGGCGCTGTTGGGTTTGGGAGTCGCGAGCAGTTCATCTTTGCGGTCGCGATTGTTCATGGTGGAGTAGACAACACATGAGGCAACAGCTAGGCTTGGGTCCATGGTGGTTGGCTGCGACGAGGTCGGATGGAAGGCTACTCGATCTGGAACGACATTGGTGGCTTGAGTTGGTGATAATTGCCGATGTTGAGAAGGGAAGTCGAACATGAATTTGGATTGTTGGCCAGTAGCGAACGCGAGCGTAGGAGGTATAATTACTGTTGTTTTATTAAACTATTTTTTTTCTTTTAGTTAAAAGTAAAATTTAACTAAAGAAATCGTTTTAGAGAAATTTATTTTTTTTGGAATTTGTAAGAGAAATTCTTATATGTATATGTGCACATTTTAACTTACTGGTTAAATTTAAAATATATATATACAGAGGGTTTTGGAAAACTATGTTGGAATATATATATATATATATATATATAATAAGGTTTAATTTACTAGGCTTGATAAAATAATTTATTGAGAGCGTTAAATTTATTTAATCACCTTATTTAATTTTTATAAATTGTTAAGGAAGATTAGTTAAAAACTAAAATAGTTAGTTAATTAAATCTATCTAATGGGGATTTAATTGTTCGATGTATTCGAATATTAACAAAATCATCTAATATTATACAAGGTCTGAATCCTGATGGAAACAAGCTGGTTTGGGTTGGATTGCAAATTTAAAAGCAAAGGTGAGTAAATCTCACTCTGTTGGATTTTATTTAAATTTCAATGGTTAAATTTATGTATTTGGTTGCATGATTAAATTGATTGATGTGCACTGTGAATCGATGATCGGATGACTTTTGTTTTGGTTGGTTCTCGTGTTAATTGTGGTTTGACTCGAACTATTCGAGTTTTAAATTGGTTTAAACTTGAATCACAAATAAGAAAATGTTTTCATTTTAAAGTTAATGAGGGCTTAATGATTTGTGATTCATCAAATTAATAGGATAATTAAAATGAACAATTAACAAATTCAATTAATTAATGATTTGGGTTGATTGATTTAGTGATTAAGAGTTTGAATTAGTTAATAAAGGATTAAGTTAATTAATGAAGTTTAGTTAATTTAGAATAATCAATGGATGGATTGGTAGGTAATTACTTAATATAATTAGTAAAATATAATTACTTAGTGAAATTAATCAAGAGGTAAATTAAGATAGTTAATTAAGGAGAAATTGATTTATTTAATGAAGTAAATAAATGGATAGTTAATTACAGGTTGAGATAAATCAAGAATGATTAATATCGTGTTTCAATTAGTGTAACTAATTTAGATTAGGATAAATTAAAATATAATTGAAAATCATTAATTTATATAATCAATGACGTAACTAAAGATTGATTAATTAAGATTAAATTAATCACTAATAAGTGAGTTATGAGAAGTTAATTAATATAAGTAATCAAGGATTTATGTAATTTAATATAGTTAATGAATTTATGAATTAATTAGGATTATTTATTGACCTTGGTTAAGAATAATTAATATTGAGAAATTAATTAAAGTTAATTACCTGAATATAATTGAAGGATAATTAATTCAGGTTGATTAATCAGGATGAATGATGAAGGTAAGATTGATTAATTAATTTGAAATTAACTAATGACAAATGAAGAATTCAAAATAGTTGAGGTTAGATATTCAGTTAGAATTAATTTAATTAATATTGGTAGCGAACAAGCTTTGCTTATGGGTGATTGAATGGTATTGGATGCTTTGAATGAGTTGATATCTCTGATATGAAATGTTGTGTATTTCATTTGGATAAATTGGGTTAGAATGACACGAGACTCGAAGAGGCCGGTGTCGGATATTGGGTAACACCCGAAACCACTTCGAATTCTTACAAATTGGTATGTGAAATTAATAGGTTGGAATGAAATGATTTAGGAGAATCGCACTATTTGGTCTAAATTTGGAACTTGGAAAACTTATGTGTGAAATAAGTTATATTTATAACATATTGTGAACTTGTAGAATTAGTTTGAGTTACCCCGGGTTTTATATAAGTTGTTGGCTTGACATTCCATGTTAGTTGGGTTTACTCACGCTGGTTTCCAGCCTGACTCGGATGTTACTTTGGTTTATTGCTCGGGTCAGACCGAGTATTACATATTTTCAAGTAAGGACGTTCTGGAGCTCAGGAGGCGAGCTGGATGACAGGAACGTGTAGAGTATTTCCGCTGTATTATATTATTGTAATTCTGTGACATGTTGATTTGTATATGTCCAGTGTTTGAATATATGTGTAACTCTGATGTATTTAAATGTAATTGACAGATATAGTATTCTTCTGTAAACTGTTATTATTTATTATTATATTTTATCCTTGCGAATGTGAGATGTTGATGATTCTGTTCTTCTTCTTCTTCTTCTTCTTATTCTATCTCTTTTTTTTTCATAACTATCTGGAATTTTCGGGATCGAAAATTCTGGGTCGTTACATTTGGTGTTAGAGCTGAAAGGTTAAGCGAGAACCTTGGCTCTGGTGGCGATTACTCATTAAATAGAGTCCGTAGTACTCTGAAATGAGTTGTGTGTATATTTATATAAGAGCATACTTGTTATTTTTTTTGTATATAATGGTTTTAAATGATTTTGTATAAAGTATATTTTGATATATAAAGAAATATTTCATTCTAATAAATATTAAGGTGATTGGTCATTAAATTATTGAAATTAAAATTAAGAAGTAATATAATGCAACCAAATTGAAGTTTTGAATTGGAATTAAATTAAGTAAAAACGGAAATACAACCAAATTAAAATTTAATTAATTGAAAATGAAATTCTAAAACTAGAATTCAAAAATTAAATTGTTTAAAAGCTTTAAATAAAGGTAAGTTTGAAATGGATTCAAACTGAAATTTAATCTTGAATTTATAGAAGTAAGAATAATATAAAAAGGAATTGGTAACTAGATATGATAACCTTGGGTATTATCATAAATAGTTTTGTGATCAATAATGATATATTTGTTATTAAGTAAGCCAAATAAAGTAAATTTATAAGGTGGGTATAACTTCTAAATTTAAGTAGGCTTTAAAATTTTGAAAGTTTTAAAACCTAAACCTAGAAACAATCAATTGTTTCAAGGAGTTCAAGAAATAAACAAATAATATAATTCGGACTTTTTTGAATATAGTCTTATTTTAAAACAAGAAATGTTTGGAAGATTTTTAAGGGATTTGTTTTGAAATTAAAACAAGGGTGGTTTAAAATTTTAAAGGTAGTCTGGTGTGTAAAGAAATTAAGTTGCTTAAAAACTTTAAATGAACAAAGTTAATTTGGTTTAAAAAGTTAAACCAACCTTTGAGAATTTAACTCGAATTTATATAATTCGAGATAGTTTAAATTCAAGATTGAAATTGAATTAGTTCAAAATTGAATTTGGTTTGAATTATTGGATTGGTGATTGAAGATGTATAAGTTTAAAAATTTAAATGGGAAATTGAATCAGATTAAATTGAATTGATTTGAATTTGAAATGGATTCAATTGATAATAATTCAAATTGATTGGAATAATTTGAAATTATAATTAAAGTTGAACAAGATTAAAATCAAATGGAATTTGATTTAAATTAGGAAAGGAATCAAGATTGATTCAACTTGAATTAGGTTTAAATAAATTTCAATAGAAATTGAAGTTATTCAAGTTAGAATTGAGTCAATTAAATGGAAGTGGAAATTTAAGTTGAATTGTTGGGGAAGTGAATAGTTGACTCTTGACTATTTTCAATATAAATTGTTTTAATATAAACTTATTTTTCTAAGCTATTAAATATATAAAACCTTTCTTTCTTAAAGCCAAATTATTTTGTACTTGTTTTACAATTATTTTTGGAGCTATTTAACCATTTTTCAACTGTTTTCTAAACTAATTACCATTTTTCAACTATTTCACAAACTAATTTCTATTTTACAACTATTTTGCAATTATTTAAAATGCCTAAAACTATTCAACTATTTTCCGACTATTTTACAATTAGTTAACTATTTTATAGCTATTTTGCAAACTAACAATTATTTTTCAACTACTTATCTATTTTTAAAATTTTCAAGCTATTTTCTAAAAACAAACTGGTCGGAGTCCAAACTGTTATTGATTAAATACCCAATTGAGATAAGGAAGATATGATCCAAATGAGAATTAAGGCAATTGTAAATAAGTGAATGGTAATTAAAGAAAATGTGAATAGAAAGGAAATTGATTTAGCTGATAACCAATGGAAATAAATACGTAGGATGTACGTATATTATTCTATTCGCATAGTGATTTAATCCAGATTCGAGTACAGAATTTCAAGATAGTTATATCGATCCGAGTGGGATTTTTTTCACTCGATTTTCGACGGCGAACCTGGATATGGATTGTTGATCGGTTCTGCATATTCTCTATCATAGTTATGGCTATACAAGGAGAATGACGGTTTCTAATCAAGAAACCAGATCCGTGTCCGCACTAGGAAGTCAAGTGGACAATACTAGTTCGGAAGTGAAATTGTGTGATCGAGTGAGCGATCAGATTGGTATAGCGTACGGATGATAAGTGTACATCGTACAGATTTGAATGAAATTGATATTGGAATGAGTAATCAAATTTGGGTGTTTGATTTTGAATAAACAAAGTTATATATCTTTGTTATATATAAGATGAAACTTCCCTTGTTGAATCTATAGCCAGAAGAAATTGGTTTTTTGGAAATAATTGAAGTATAAAAGGGGTTTTATACAGGTTTAAGATGATCCAAAGATTTTTGTCAAGGATTATATAAATATATATATATATATATATAAAGGATCTTATGAGGATTTTGGAAAAGGTTTTGGGAACCTTTGAATTTGGAAGGGCATTTGATTTTTGGGTAAAATCAATATTGAAATTTGGAAAGCCTAGTTTGAGAATTATCGATTTTGGGATAATCGATTTTGTGTAAAGGAGCTTTATATGAGATCATAATAGGTGTATGATTTGAAAAATACTATATGTGTATAGTATAAAGTGTTTTGATGATGGCTCTGGGGAAAAAGGCGCTCCCTTGAAAATGAACTTCTCAGGAGGACCACCGGGTGGTGCTGCCCTGAGCCCCAAGGGGGGTTCTAAAGTTGATCCTGTGAGGAGTCCGGACAAAACTAATTCCTGAGGATTATGAGTAGTGTACCATAGCGAAAGTCGTGTGTGCTACTGAGAGCCAACAGTCTGCGTTTGATTTTATATCGGTAGACTGCGACCTATGGTAACATAGCGAAAGTCGTGTGTGCTGCTAAGAGCCAACAGTCTACATTTGATTTTATATCGGTAGACTGCGACCTATGTAGGAGTGGAGATGTTTCATTTTGACAGCGAAAATCGTGTGTTCCGCTGAGAGCTAACAGTTACATGGACTTTTGCTCTGATGGCAAGGTAACCCTGGGATGTAACTGCGATCTGTTGTGGGTTCCATGGCGTAATCGAGAGGCCGCGAAGAGCCTACAGTTACATGGACTTTTGTTGTGATCGCAACGTAACCCAAATGTAACTGCGACCATGGATGAGAGTGATGATTTCCAGAGCATTCTCATCGAAGATATTTCCTCTATTTTCAAAAATTGTTTTCTATATTTTCAATAAAATTATTTTTCAAGTATTTTCACTGGGTGTTGAAAACGGGTTTACCAAGTACTTACAGATTTTCAGTCCTACGCCTGATCAACGTATGACTGAATTTCTGTGAGAACAAGGATGGACTGGTTGAGACATCGAGTTATAAGAAGTATTTTTATAAAAGGCTATTTTAATAATATGATGTGAATTTAAAAGCATTTCTAAAATTTTATACTAAAAGTGATGGAATTATGGGAAAATGAAAGAAGATTCAAACTGGAATTATGAAAAACTTTGAATTAAGGAAAAATTTAATAAGGTGATTTTTTGTAATAAAATCAAATATTAATATGAAAGTTGGAGGTAAGCTAATTAGCTAAATAATTCTTTGATAAAGTATGTTAATAAAATTTAACTCGGTTAAATAAAATGGATTGTAAATTAATAATGGAGTTTGGAAATGAATTCGAATTGTAAATAGAATTCGACGTGGATTTGATAATGAATTAAATAGTGGAGATGCTATAAAAATAGAAATAAAATAGAGTGGGATCGAAATAGTGATGGGATGAATTACAAATAAAATTCAAGTGTGATATGAATAATATTTAACGAAATTTGCAAGTAAATTAGATATAATGGAAGTGTTGTCGAATGAAATGAAAATGAATTATAATAAACAGGGTTTGAATTGCAAACAAAACCCAGGTAAGTAGAAATAAATTGAGAATGACTTTGTATTAATAAAATAAATTTAAAAATACATTACGTAAGTGAATTAAAAATTTAAATATGGGGTGGATAAATGGTTAATCGAATTAAATAACAAATAGATGAAGTCTGCTTGAATAAAAATTAAATCAAAGTTTTAGTTGGTATTGGATTATTAGAATGGAAGGTTATCAAATAAAAGGTGTGGGTTAAATTTATTTTTAGGAAATGGATATTAATTTAAGCATTGAATGTTGATAAGTCAATGAAAAAGTTTTAAAATGAAACCAATGCGGAGATGAATGAAATGCAATGTTTGGTTGGTGAATAAATTGGAAATAAAATAGAATTAAATACAGAATGAGTAGAAAATTAATTTAAAGTAGTTATAAACTGAAATAGATACTCTATTAAGCGAGTATCCTCGAATTTGCATAAAAACAGCTGTCGTTGTTGTAAACAATGGTAATTAGAATTATATGGGTTGAGAGAAGTAAAAAAAAATTGATTTTGAATCAATTGAATTGAATATGAGCTTGTTTGGATTAAAAATTAATTGGATGTAAGAAATTGAGTTGCAAACCATTAAAACTGGATGAAATGGCTTATGAAGTGACTGAAAGCAATTGAATTAGCTTTAAAGTTATATAAATCGCTTACGGAAAGCGTTTTGGTGCTTATTGCTTATGATATACATGTATTTAGCTATTGAAAATAAGTGAAACGCTAATAGATTTTCTATATATGGCACTTACATATTTAAATTGAGTAAGTACAGGTACCTGAAGGCCATTTGGATGGATTTGGATTGCGCTAATTGCTTAAATAATAACCCGTTTGCTTAAAAATGCTAAATAAAGGTACGCCTACGCAATAAAAATAGGAAATATGAACTGTTTTTGCTTTTTCCGACCGTGTGGGTCGATGTATATATATTTATATCTCTTGTCAAATTGCAAAAGCTCCTCCGTACAAAGGAGTCTCTGCCAAAAATTTTCGAAAATTTTGGAAAAATTTTTGTTGACGAAAAAATGATTTCAAAATTGGAAATTAAAGTAAATTAGTAAATAAAACTAATATGAATCAGTTATAAATGAAAGATAAAATTTAATATTCATAATTGAAGACAAATCGAAATCATATGGAAATGGAAAAACTAATTTGAAATAGATATGAAACCTATGTAAGGAAATGTATAAATTGATTAAAAATGTTACGATTGGATATTATTGCTAAGTAAGATATGCAGGTATTAAAGGGAAAAGAAAATTGGATTTGATTCCAAAAGATAAATTTGAATTGCCCAACAAAAAGGTATGTATTTAAATTTCTGTATGAAATCGGATTAGGTTTTGATCTAGCCACTTGGCTTTCTGTTTTCTTTTTGGAATTTGGGAGCCCGTAGAGTCCTTTTGTAGTTGTACCGAGCTAGCCGCGCAAAGGATGTAGGATCGATTTCACCCTAGAGGGGGGTGAATAGGGTGATAATATAAATTATAAAAATTAATTGCATAAGCTTATAAAATAATTTCAACACAGATCACAGAACAAAAGCAGCACAGGTAATAGCAGAATAATAAATGCAGAAATAGAACGACACAGAATTTACCCAGCTTCGGCAAAACCCTGCCTACGTGCTACCCCCAAGGTTTCTACTAGAAATTAGATAGTCAGAAGCTTACACACGTAAACTCGCGACACCCGCTATCAACTAAACCTAACTCTACGCTCAAAATCCTGCCACAACTCAGCCACTGAGTTGCGAATTTTCAAATTACGCCATGTAGTTTGTCCCCTAGTCACACGACTAGAAATTTAAACGGTTTAAAAAGAAAATACAAATTAAAAATAATTTAAAATTAAAATAACCCTAATTTTAAAAACTATAACCCTTATAAATTTAAAATAAAAGGCCGGCCCTCTTTTTCCTTTTTACAATAATTGGGCCGTTCCTTTTGTTCGAGATAATGTCGGCTTTATTCCTTTTCCTTGTTCGTCCTGATTAAAATTTAGGGTTTGGAGAAATCTCAAAGATGCCGACTTTGGTTGCTTGATCGAATGGAAGATTTATCACGTTGTTTGTTCTGTCGATCGCACGCTTCTCTGATTTGCCCACGGCTCTTTGAGATTGATCGAGTTTGTGGTATGGCTTCGGTAAGTAATTTTTTGCCCTTTTACTTTCTGATTCAATGCTCGAACTCGATGCTGAAATTGCCGATGATGATTTGTTTATATAGGAGTTCGATCTCCTTGAATTGTGTTCGTCTGATTTGTTCAATATCATGCTTTCGGCCATTCGATTTTTGTTGAACGCTGATGATTTATTTCTGACTTTTTCAATTTACTTGGATAACACGGTTTAGGACTCTGACTTGGTCATAATCGATTTTGATTTGTTCATCTTATACTTTGATCGCTTGTTTATCACGGTGTTGACTTGGTTCGTCTATCATGGTTTTGAACAGTTCGATTCCTTGTTTGTGAAATTCGAGTCAGTTAGCATTTTTGACATGCTGTATCATTTCTTTTCATTCTTTGATTTTTTGCATTTTGTATCATTTCTTTGGTTCAATCCTTATATATGTACACTGTGTCATTTGATTGCCGAGTCTTTGAGCATTGTTGTGTCACTTGATTCTTCTGAAGCTCGAGTTGCACACTGCTGTGTATTTACTGCTTCGATTTGAACTTGCAGTGTTTATTCGAGCTGCTGAAGTTTGATTTGTAGACTATGGTACATTATTGTATTGATTTCCTAGTGTTGCATATCATAGCCTTGGTTTATGTTATCATGTCACTGGTCTTGATACTTGTACTACCTGGTCTGGTTCTCGGCCTATAGTGTTCATGTAGTCTAATGCATTTGGTTCTTCACTTGTGCATATTGCCTCAAGTACATGTATATAGTGATCATTTGATCTGTCCATTTGAGTCAGTGATATTGTCTTCATTCTGGCCTTGTTGTATTGTACTTTGATAGTTGCTGGCTTGCTTATGTCTTTGACTTCATTGGTGTCACTGATCGAGCCTGGTTCATGAGTCTGGGTTTTTGTTGCATATATTGCTGTTGTAGATGTTGATGTTGTAGTTGTTCGACCTGGCATTTGGTCTGTTGTTGGTCTTGTTTCATGTTTGAACTGGTTTGAGTGGTCACTGACACTTTGGTTTACTTTGAGCTACAGTTTCAGTTGCAAGTGCATTTGTAGTTTAATGTGCCTCTTTGTGTATTGATGGTCTGATCATTCTTTGGTCTTGCTTGCTTGATGGCATTTGATCTTGCCGGGTTTTTCCTTTGTTGGTTTGTGATGCACTTGTTTTGTACTTCACTGTACCGCATATTGATCACCACCTTGCTTGCATGCTTGAAGTCGTAGCCTGTACAACTGCCCCGTGTTGAATCCAGCTAATAGCTCGGGTTTGACCTTGTGCGCGTGTTGTGATTTTATTTATATTGCATTTGAGTTGAACCCGGCTTTTCATTTGGGTTTGACCTGTGCTCACCTGTCCCTGTAAATCAATCAAGTGTATATTTCGATGTGCACGGCCTTGTGGCATATACAGTTATACACTGTGTATGTCACAAGCTGTTCATGTATGATGAATTCAAATTTAAATGGTGACGAACAACCCAAATAACCGAGGCAAATAATATTTTCAAAATCCTTATTTTATTTTATATTGCAAAAATATTTCTTTTTCAATTTTACTGCGTTAGTGAATATTTTTGCAGATTGCTCAGATGCTGGATTCTAACTAGAATGAAGTTGAATATAAAATACGAATTGAGTGAATGAGTGATGTGTAGTAAGGTTAAATGTAAATACGAAATTGTGATGTATTTGTAATCAAAATTGTATATGTATAGTGAGACCTTGAATTTGTACTATTCAAAATTGTAATAAATATTTGTTTGAATAAAATTTCTGTTTGAATTCAAATTTTGTGTTATTTAATTTTATTCAGCAAATATTTATTTAATCTATGAAAAATAAAATAGTACATTAACAAATACATTTAATCGAATATATATATATATATATATATATATATGTTTATTATCATCAAACAAAAATCATATAAGCGCATATTCAACAATCTCCCCCTTTTGATAATAACAAACATATATTTAAGATTTTGACTATGTTAAATGTATTTGGTCAATGATATACTCTAATTTGCTCCCCCTATTTAAATGCTTCCTCTCTACACAAAGCTCCCCCTACATATATGCATGCAAATAAAAATATGCAAATGAGCCTAGATGCAAATAGAAAATTGTTTGACCTTTGCTTGATTTTATTTGACAAAATCTTAACTTTTCTCTCCCCCTTTTGTTATTAGCAAAAGAATAATAGTGTTAGAGAAAATAGAGATAAAGTGATCGATATTAATCCAACATTAAAACTCAATTGAATATAAACATTAAATTTCAATAAAAAATCAAACAAAAATCATAAATATTTTGTTAGGCGCATATTCCACTTTTAGAATGATGGGTATTATGTCATCATATAAAACCATACAGTTGTGTCTATTTGTGGTATATTTATATCAGGAATTTGAATATCTACTAACCATGCATAACCGTTAGGACTTTTAAATGAGATTAGTAGTATACTAATTTTATTTAAAAAAATGAATTCAAGTATCTTCTAACCACGCATAACCGTGAGGACTTTTAAATGGGATTAGAATCAACTTGTTTATTTTAAAAATCAACTTTTGATATGCGTTCTGTACATGCATAACCGTGAGGACTTTTAAATGAGCATGGAAGCACATAACAAATTCCAAGTAATTCACCCATGCATAACCATGAGGACTTTTAAATGAGAGTGAATACTTTGGTATTTATTTATTTTATTTTTTCATTTTTTTATATATTTAGAAAAAAATAAGAAATATAAAATGAAAAAAGAACGATTCCTGTTTAAAATACCACATATCGACAAATTATATAGACTTGTGATGAGTGATAGTCGTTAGAAATATGATAGAATAGAGATGGTCATGGAATTTTTACCGACAAAAAGTTTTATAACTCTTGTTTAAATTTCTAAAGAAATTTATTAATTATACCGTCTCGAGTCATAATATATAATGAATATCAACACTCATCACTTTTCAATCACTATTTATCTTTTCGATAATTTTTAGGGATCAGATTAGTCAAAATAGTCATTTAAAATCGAATTCAAAAATAATTATGAAATTAATTTTTCAAAATGACTAATCTTAAAATATGGTCAAAAATGATTTTCTTGAGGGGATTTTATAAGAAAATTTTATGCTATTTGAAAATTATTTGAAATGAAAAATATGTAGATATTTTCTTTGATGCAGTTACTAAATGTCTCTTAAAAAAATCAAGTTCAACTAGTAATTTTTCTATCAACTAGATTACCAGTGTAATCTGCATCTGAATTTCTCTTTCACTCAAAATCATCATTAATTGAATTTGATAGACCAGATCATGAAGTGTCTCCAAAAAAAATTTTAAACTCAATTTTGACAGCAATTTAAATGACATTCTTTTGAATTTGAACTGAAGCCGTGTAAACAATCAAAAACCGTGAATATAGAGTTAGCCGTATTATAAGCAAATCGATTATCATCCAACAAAAAAACTATTATTAATCCAAATTAATATATATGAAGTAATTCAAAGAATGTAGAGATTTTTATAGTGTTTTTGGCATAAGAATATAATTGGCCAACTATGTTGAATAAGTCAGAATCAAAATCATCATTTTTTCATCATCTCATTATTGGCTGATTTAATTCAAAATGCGGTGCAGATTATCACATTTAATATATCGTTCAAATAAATATACCTTTACCTGTTTTACCTTTACGATATTTTTTGTTGTTGTCTGTTGTGATTCTGTCACCTTTATACTAGGCTAAGGAACTTTGCTTTGTCGCCCATTTTGTTTCTGGAACAGCCAAAACCCAGAGAACACTATAGTTGTTCCTTAGCCTGCCACCACACCTACACGGGAAAAGATTTATGTGACCTATTTGTCTTTATAGGTCCATGGTTGTTAGTGGCAGAAAATTTTGAAAAACAATTTTGTACTGACCCAAAACTATTTATAATTGTTCCCTTCGGCACCCAAATTTGTTTAACTTTGAGAGTTTTTATATTTGTGCCTTTTGGAACCCAAATCGGTATAGTTTTCACATGTTTGAGTCTATACCAGCAATTATTGTGATTGTGTCCATATTTTCTCCAAATAGTGCATATAGAATTAACTTGATTTCTTTCAACATTTTCAGAATGATTATATCCAAATCGTTGTCTTACCGTATTAACAGTTTGCTTTCCTAATAGCATATTCAACGATTTTTCACTTTTTGAAAATTTATCTAAAGTCGTTGACAATTGTTGGACCTGTGTTTTGAGAGATTCATTTTCGTTTAACAATTATGTGCACTTTTTAATAGAATTCTCTCTCCTAGTATTTTCATTCTCTTTTAAAATCAAAAATTCATTTTCAAGTGATTTTATATTGATTTCTGATTTTTTAATTTCCTCTTCGAATGTTGGACACTTATCACACTTAGGGATATTTCTTTGATAGTTTTTAACTAATTGATCAAGTTGTTCATTTAATTCTATCAAAGTGTCTTTTGTGATTCAAGTTTGACATACTTCTCCCTAAGTCGTTCAAAACAGCCATTTACTTCATGAAAATATATAAGCAACTCTGAATGAGTAAGTTTTGATACCTCATTTGGCTCATCATCATCACTGTTAGTTATATCACCTCGAAGGCACAAATCTCCTTTTTCGCTCTCACTGCCAGTGCTTTTATCTCCTCATCCATTTCATCCCAAGTGGCTGCAAAACTTTTCTTTTTCTGTTTCTTTCCAAAGTCGCGTCGATTTCGAGGACAATTGGGCTTGATGTGTCCGGGTTGGTTGCACTTATGACAGATGATCTCCTGTTCTTCTGAGTAGTCATGTGCTTTGCCTATTCTGCTTTTCAATTCCTGATTTCGAGCTGGATTTCCGTATTTGCGACTCCACTTTTGAATTTCTTTATTAGTAGTGCCAGCTCTGCTGCTCCATCATCATCATCGTTATCATCATCACTTTCGATTGTTCCTTTGAGCGCTATTGATTTCTTTCCAGTGTCACTTCCTTCACGCTCTTCCTTAAATTTTATTTCTAGCTCATAAGTGGTGAGATTACCGATGATTTCTTCAATTTTCATCTGTTTTAAATCTTTTGATTCTTGAATGGCAGTCACTTTTGATTCAAATCTTCGTGGAAGGACTCTGAGGATTTTTCGAACTATTTCCAATTCCGTGTATGATTTTCCGAGAGCTTTTGATTTGTATACGATATTGGAAAGTCGTCCGTGCATCTCTTTGACATTTCTTCCTTCGCCATTGTGAAGTTCTCATATTCGCTGCTTGGCATGGCAAGGCGAGATTTTTTGACTTGAGATGTTCCTTCGTGAGTCACTTCTAGTGTGTGCCATATTTCCTGCGCAGTTAGACAATGTGAGACACGAATAAATTCAAATTGATCTAATGAACAGATAATAGAATTCATAGCTTTAGCATTAGTATTTTGTAATTTATTTTCTAGTTCTGTCCATTGTTCCTTTGGTTTATCTATTTCCTGATTATCTACAGTTATAGTCGGTGCTCTGTAACCTGTCTCAACAATATTCCAAGCGTCAATGGTTTTTAGAAAAGTTTCCACCCTATTTTTCCAGTAAGCATATTCACCATTGAACATTGGTGATCTAACTATGGATTGACCCTCGGCAAAAGCATTATTAAAAGAAGCCATTTTAAAAATTCAACTTTTTTACAAATAAAAATTGGTTTTTGTAAAATAAAATTTTTAAAATAAAAACGGCTTTTGTTCCTCGCTCCGATACCACTTGTAGGATCGATTTCACCCTAGAGGAGGTGAATAGGGTGATAGTATAAATTATAAAAATTAATTGCGGAAGCTTATAAAATAATTTCAACACAGATCACAGAACAATAGCAGCACAGATAATAACAGAATAATAAATGAAGAAATAGAACGACACAGAATTTACCGAGCTTCGGCAAAACCCTGCCTACGCGCTGCCCCCAAGGCTTCTACTAGAAAGTAGATAGTCAGACGCTTACACACGTAAACTCGCGACACCTACTATCGACTAAACCTAACTCTACGCTCCAAACCCTGCCACAACTCAGCCACTGAGTTGCGAATTTTCGAACTACGCCACGTAGTTTGTCCCCTAGTCACACGACTAGAAATTTAAACGGTTTAAAAAGAAAATACAAATTAAAAATAAAATAACCCTAATTTAAAAAACTATAACCCTTATAAATTTAAAATAAAAGGCCGACCGTCTTTTTCCTTTTTATAATAATTGGGTCGTTCCTTTTGTTCGAGATAATGTCGGCTTTATTCCTTTTCCTTGTTCGTCCTGATTAAAAATCATGGTTTGGAGAAATCTCAAAGATGCCGACTTTGGTTGCTTGATCGAATGGAAGATTTATCACGTTGTTTGCTTTGTCAATCACACGCTTCTCTGATTTGCCCACGGCTCTTTGAAATTGATCGAGTTTGTGGTATGGCTTCGGCAAGTAATTTTTTGCTCTTTTACTTTCTGATTCAATGCTCGAACATATCCAAGCCTGTTCTCTTTGAATTGACCGATAGTTTCAAAACTAGCCAAGATTTGATAATTGGTTATTTAACTATCAAACAAAAAAATTCAACTAAAGATTTGATTCCATATTGAAACTAAACTTGATTAAGCACATAAGTAAATACTAAGCCTTTTTAATTAATCTTTTCATTAATTAAAATCTCCTTTCGAATATTTGTATTAAAATACCTTTTACAAATGAAATATTCACAACCCTCTCTACTCTTTTCAATACTTAAAAATATTCAAATACTTATCTCCACGGTATATGTATATTTCCAAACCACTTCACTTTCAATATTTAGAAAACATCCCTATATATTTATATCAACGGTATGCGTATATTCACACAACTCTACATTTCCAATACTTAGAAAATGTACCCAAATACTTATCTCCACTGTATAAGTATATTCACAAAATATAAGAAATATGTTATTTCCAAAACCATATTTAATTAGGTTAAAACAAATGTTATTTAAGACATCGATAGTAATAATAAAAAATACTTTTGGTGAAAGTAAATATATTGTACAGAATTCAGACCAAATATACTTACCATCGCTTTCCAATTTCAAACTTGTACTATACCTTGATTTGGAATATAGTCGGATAAGTTAACATACTGCCCTTGCCTTGACATTCATTCTTAACTCTCTAAATAGAGAGGAGTTTCCCTACCTTGGAATTTGGTGTTAAGAAAAATAACACTTTCCATACCACCAAAATTTAAAATGATCATTTATAGAAATCAATATCATTTCTTGTAGAAAAATCCATTTATAAATCTCCATCATGTTTACAAAATTCCTTTTATAATTTCCTTTCTATTTATATCATATATACTTTCCATAAATAATCATTCCATATATCACTATAAATTCACAGATGTGATTTATTATTCCAATTTATCAAAATGATTTCAATTTCCCTTTTATAAAATACCACTTTTAAATCTATTCTTTTATTCATAAGATACCATTTATAAATCTTTTATATTATTATTAATTATACTTTATCAATCTATCCTTCTTGTACAACTTTTATATAAAATGTTCCATAAATATTTATTCCAAAATATTTCTATTTAAAAAAATCACTTTATTATTATAGATAAATTCCTCATTTTCCTTTAAAACAAACATTCATTATTATATTAACTTTCCTATACCATAAATAATTTCCAAAATATTTTTAAAACATTTCCATATAAACTAGAAAAGATTAATAAAAAGTTTGAAATAAAATAAAGAAGTTCAAAAATCATTTCTAAATAAAATGCCATAGAAAATTCCAAAAATCTCAAAATCATTCTCCAAATGTGATAACCTGATTTTCGAGCATCTGATAATTGGTAAAGATTGATAAGATTTACTTTTCAAAGCTAATAAAATTTCATTCTATTTATAATATATACACTTGATATATATTGTGAATAGAATATCTTTTTTTAAATTAAAGATGAATTTTCAAATTATAATATATATGTAATTATATGTTATAATTTGATGTTTCTTTGAAATTTAATATAATCTGTTGATAGTTTATATATGAATAAATTGTAGTTTAAAGCTTTGTTTTAAAATGAATATTTCTCAAAAAGTTAATTTAGATTAATTCAATAGTTTTAAAAATATAAGATAATTGTTGTTTTAAATATGATTGTGTAAAAAAAAAGATTTAATTAAAGTTTTGTTTTGTTTTCTTTTAAAATGCTTAATATAAAATGGTTATAAGTGTGTATATATATATAAATGTTTAGATTTTAAATCCATGTAGAAGAAAATATATTTGCATTATAATTAAATTTAGAATATTTCCTTTTAAAAAGTAAAATTTATTATACATATATAAACATTTAATTATAAAAGGAGAATTTATTTATATATGTACATCAAAGGAATAATTAAGATTTAAAAGTTTTTATAAACAATTTAATTAAAATAAAATTTTAAGGGACATATGTTAAACATTGTAACGACCCGTATTTTACGTGTCGATAAATCGTGGAATTTACCGGTCGTTAGTGTTGTTTATGTTGTCTCTAGCCTGAGTCGTATGGAGAGTAACACGTGTGTTGAAGGGTTGAGTCGTGACCGACTCATAGGTTGGAACGAGTTATGGAGTTAACTCGTGACCGAGTCATAGAGTTGCCGACTTAGTGTCTTAGGTCGTGTGGGCGAGTTAGGGAAGCCAGCGACTCAGGAGTAGACGACTTAGAGTGTGACCGAGTCATGGGATAAGTCGTGACCGACTTATAGAAGCAGCGACCTAAAGGTTAGATGACTTAGTGTTGGACCGACCTAAGAAGTGACCGACTCATGGGTTAGCGACTTAAGGGGTTAAGGCTTAGGTCGTGGGGTCTTGAGTTGGTAGGGGCTTGGGTCGGCAGGGTGTTATCTCGTTAGGAGGTTGAGTCATTAGGTCGGCCTTGGGCTTAAGTCGTTAGATTGTTAGGTCGTTAGGCTGCACTGTTGTGATGAGTCGTGAGCCGTTGGGTCTTGCATGCGCTTGTGTTTTAGGTCGTAGGTCGGGGTAGTTGAGTCGTGCATTGGGTTGGACATGCGCGTACTAGGTCGCAGGATGGCATGGGTCGGCAGCGACCTATGTTAGGTCGGAGATTTCTTAGGTCGGCGACGACCTAAAACTGAGCCTACGAGTTACGACCTAAGGAGTTTTCAGCCTATAAATAGAGGGGTTTGGCTCACTTTTTGGCACCGGTTTTTGAAGCGACGAAGTGCTGCCATTTTGGGAACTCGGCTACAACATTTCTTCATCTTCTTTTCTCCATTCCAATCTAATTCTAACATCCATCCAAGATCGAAGATCGAGATCGAAGATCCAAGTGCCAAAGTTGAAGATCTTCATCCGTTCGAGCTAGAATTCATCGATTGGAGCGAGATATTGCCGGATCAAACCTTGATCTTCGCTGTCCAGATCTGAAGTGTGTAGTTTTTGTAGTGTTTGGGTGATTTGGTGAGTGGTAGTTATCTCTCACGCGGATCCAAAGGAGTATATTGGATTGGTGGCATGTTTGGGTGTTAAAGTTAGAGATTTCATGCATTTTTCTTAGATCGAAGTCTAGATCCATGGTTTTTGAAGATGTTTACTTATGCAAGTTAGTTTAACAAGCATTAGAGACAAAACCCATGTTTTATAATTGATAGACCTATGCTAAAAACCATGATTTCACATATGTTGGACTTTTGCTCGTTTATTTACGAAATTCCCATTATAGTTGATATTGCTTAAATTGCTTAATAGATCTTGTTTGAATGATTGATTATTTGAATGTATGATTGATTTGATTGTTTCCAAGTTAGCTAGTAGTTGATTTGGAACAAGATAATGAAAGAGGATTCAAAAGCTATGGAAGAAGGCTCTTGAATGGTGAAAGCTGCTTAAGGCATATGTAGCGGATGTTGAAGCTCATATGTATAGATTGGATGATGTTGAGATGGGACTTTGCCATGATTTGATGAGGCAAACCATGTTGTTGAGTTGAGACTTTGCTTTGATGCGATGAAGCGAAGTATGATGTGAGCCTTGGCTTAATCCAAGCAGGGATCATTCCAAGCATGTTGATAACTTGAAGAGTAGTTCAAGTTGGTTGATAATGGATTGTTCAAGAGGTAGCTTGAGCTTGTATGAGGATAGTCGTCAAGAAGGATGGCTAGGAGGCTTGGATCTCGTCGTTGTTGAAGGTTCTAGCATGCTCAAAAGCAAGAGTACATGGGGCGCCCATAACGACTACAGGTAGGTAGTCGGGACACCCAAAAGACTACAGGTAGGTAGTTGAGTACTCTGGGCAAAGTAGATAAGTCCTAGGCACAAGGCAGTGTGCGGAGTTATGGTTAGAACCGGGGTTACCATTAGCCCTTGACAGATGGTCATTCAACTAACGATGAAATCGAGGCAAGGATGACAGTGATAGCCAGAGTCATGGATGTTTGGTTGTATTATCATTCGGCTTCAAGAGCGGTGTTTTCTGGGTGCTTATCTGATCTTGGTTTAGGCCTTGGGGGTTTGTATTTGGAAAACATCGTCCTTGACTCGAGTGGTATTCGCTTTACCTTAATTGTCTATGTTGTTATGCTTGCTTCTCCTTAGTGTATGTCTGGGGCTATCACTGTAGAAAGAGGTGGAGTGGGATGGTTTGGTTCCTATTCCTTTTATCCTTTATGCTCTTTTGGTATGTTTGATAGTTAATTTACTGCTCACTAAGACTTTGTCTGACTCAAGGTTTTATGTCTCCTCTTATTACCTTGGGCTGTTCATCCATGTTTGGGATGGGCAGACTAGGTAGCAGGTGACAGGTGCTGTGCTAGGAGTTCTACGATGAAGATGACGAAGACGAGCAGGAGGCTTTGCATATTAGTTTTCTTACTATATGTACTGGGTATCCGCTGCTGTATTTGGTTGAGTGATTTGTAGTGAGGCTTTCATGTATGGATTTGAGTAGATGATTGTATGAAACTACTGTGATGCTTATATGATGATGTTCTGTTCTATGGAGCTTCACTATATTATATTTCTCTATTGTATTTTATCCATGCGCTGTGAGTTATGCGATAGAGATTCTTCTGTTTTGTTTTACCCTGACTATCGTCCATGGCTGCCTGGCACACCTTTTAGCGCATTGTTTCCTTGATTTGGTGCGGGAGTCATGGGCGGTCGTCACATTTGGTATCAGAGCTTTGGTTAATCGATTTCAGCCAACGCTCGCTGACGTAACTACGTATGAGAGACGTAATTGTATTTTGATGGATGATTACTATATATAATATAGTAGCCTAGAAGGATTTGAACTCCTTATGCAGTTGTTTCTTAAGGTGTTCTAATCATTCTTATTACAGATATTAAGGATGAGTCGAAGAGGGAGACCAGCTGCAAGGGAAAGCCGTGCTGATGAAGGAGCTGTTGATTATGGAACTATGTTCGAAGCGATGATGACTTCGATCATGAGAAGGATACCAGCTTCAGGATCATCAGTGGATGTGGGAGTTCAAGTTCAAGCTCCAAGACCGGTGGATTTTGCTAAGCTTTGCAAGGATTATACTTCTCTTGGAGGAAAAGCTTTCTTGGGGACGGAGTCGACTATTGAGGTGCAGAGATGGATTGATGCATGTCGAAGGATCTTTGGTGACTTAGGGATTGAGGATGCAACTAAGAGAAAGCTTGCATCGAGACAGCTTCAGGGAAGAGCGGCTGATTGGTGGAATTCTATCACCATAGATACACCAGAAGAAGAGATTACTTGGGAGCAATTCCAAGTTAGATTTGAAGCTAAGTTCATCTCTACTTCCCAGAAATCTGTCTTGTTTAAGAGGTTTGTGGAGCTCAAGCAAGGGGGAAGGCCTGTTCTTGAGTATATTTCTGAGTTTGAAGCTTTGTCCAAGTATGCCAGATCGTACATTGATTCTCCCTATCAGAAGAATGAGAAGTTTGTGACTGGTCTGGATGCTTATCTTGGGAGGCAGTTAGTGGATCATTTGGACGATCCATTTGAGAAGCTTGTGGAGAAAGCCCTTAGGCATGAGAGTTTGTTTCCTAAGGAAAGTTCTGTTGTTGCTGTAACCAGGGAAGGATCTAAACCACACCAGAATGGCAATAAGAGGAGGAAGCAGCAGCAGCAGAAGGGTAAGGATGGCCAGAAGAAGCCGAAAGGCGAAGTGACTTGTTATAACTGCCAACAGAAGGGCCATCTTTACAAAGATTGTAAGAATCCCAAGGTGCCGGGAAAGTGTTACAACTGTGATAAGCTGGGACATATCAAGAAGGACTGTCCAGAACCGAGGAAAGATAGGCAGGTTGTGCAAGCCTATGCTTTGGGGGCTGTTCCATCGTCTTCGAAAGCTCCTACTGCTGAGGAGAAGGGGAAGAGTGTGGTGGTTCAAGGTACTCTTTCTATTTGTGGTGTTCCAGTTAGAGTGTTGTTTGATACTGGAGCGTCGCATTCTTTTGTTTGTGATGATTTGGTAAGCCGGTTAGGTATGAAACCGGATATTGTTGATAGGCCATTGGTTGTGACTAATCCGGTAGGGGGTTCGTCATGTTTGTGTATGATATGCCGTGGTCTAGTTGTGTCGAGTCATGATTGCTCGTTTGTTTGTGATTGCTTTGTCCTGAACTTTGGGGGGTTCGGAATTATTTTGGGTATGGACTGGCTTAGGAAGTATGCGGCTAGGATTGATTGTGAGAGGCTTGAGGTGACAGTCGGGAATGTGGAAGGGCGAAAGGTTGTGATACGATGTAAGCATGAAGAAGGCGTCTTCATGAGCTTCATGTATTCGCTAGTTGTTCCACGGGATGGACTGTCATCGGTGCCTATTGTGAATGAGTTTGAGAATGTCTTTGAGGAAGTCAAAGGGTTGCCGCCGCATAGGGAGATCGAGTTTCGTATCGATCTAGTTGAGGGAGCCAGACCTGTTGTGATGCCTCTTAGGCGGATGGCACCGAGGGAGCAGCAAGAGCTGAAGGTGCAAGTTGATGACCTTTTGCAGAAAGGATTCATTCGGAGAAGTGTGTCCGAATGGGGTGCGCCAGTTGTGTTCGCAACCAAAGCGGATGGATCGTTGAGGTTGTGTGTGGATTATCGTGAGCTGAATAAGGTGACTAAGAAGAACAAGTATCCATTGCCGAGAATAGATGACTTGTTTGATCAGCTTCACGAGGCTAAGGTGTTTTCTCAGATGGATTTGGCAACGGGATTTCACCAGTTGAGAGTGGCGAAGGATAGTGTGCCGAAGACTGCTTTCAGGACACCATCCGGGTTTTATGAGTGGCTGGTAATGCCGTTTGGATTGACTAACGCGCCAGCATATTTTGTGGATCTTATGAATAGAGTGTTCAGAGATCAGTTGAACAAATTTGTACTTGTGTTCGTGGATGATATTTTGGTTTACTCCAAAACTGAAGAAGAGCACAAGACGCACTTAAGGATTGTTTTGGAAATTTTGCGGAAACATCAGCTGAAGGCTAAGTTTTCGAAGTGTCACTTCTGGAAGAGTGAAGTGAGGTTCTTAGGCCATGTTATTTCTGGAAATGGAATAGCGGTTGATCCCGCTAAGGTGGCAGCGATCCAGGATTGGGTTAGGCCTAAGAATGCATCTGATGTGAGGAGTTTTCTTGGATTAGCAGGATATTATCGTCGGTTTATCAAAGACTTTTCCAAGATAGCTGCACCGTTGACAGGATTGACGAAAAAGAACCAAGTGTTCAGATGGGATGATAAGTGTGAGCAAGCTTTCGTAATCCTGAAAGAGCGACTGACAAGTGCTCCTGTTTTGACTATTCCAGGTGGGAATGATGAGATGGTGGTTTACACCGATGCATGTGGTACTGGACTTGGAGCAGTGCTAATGCAGAAGGAGAAAGTTGTTGCGTATGCAAGTCGACAACTGAAGCCGCATGAAAGGAATTATCCGACTCATGATTTGGAGTTAGCGGCGATTGTGTTTGCTTTGAAGATGTGGAGACACTATCTATTGGGAGTTAGATTCGAGCTGTTTACAGATCATAAGTCGTTGAAGTATCTGTTTTCCCAAAAGGATTTGAATCTTCGACAGCAAAGGTGGCTAGAGTTCTTAGCATCGTATGATTTTGGTATAGCCTATACTCCAGGGAAAGGTAACGCAGTGGCTGATGCGTTAAGTCGAAGACATGCAGGATTGGGAGCCATGTTTTCGGAATGGAAGAGTCTTGAGTATTTGGCTGGATTTGATTTCAGGCCTAGATGTGAATTGGAACCTGAGATGTTGGCAAACTTATCGATAAGGCCTACTCTTGTGGAAAGAATTGGTGAGAGGCAAAGGGGAGATGATAAGCTTGTCAAGATTATCTGTGATTTGGAATCTGGATTGGACCCGGAGAAGGATAAGGGATTCGAGGTCGATCGAGAGGGTTGGCTTCGAAAGCAAGGGCGACTAGTTGTTCCCGATGTAGATGGATTGAGAGATGAAGTTCTGAGGGAGAGTCATCACTCGAAGTTGACAATTCATCCAGGTGGAAATAAGATGTATCGGGACATGAAGAGAACCTACTACTGGAAAGGTATGAAGAAGGATGTTGGAAATTTTATTTCCAAGTGTATGAATTGCCAGTTGGTGAAAGCTGAGCAGAAGAAGCCCAGTGGATTGCTTCAGCCATTAGAAGTTCCTACATGGAAGTGGGAGCAAGTGTCGATGGACTTTATCGATGGTCTACCTAGGACAAGAGCAGGGAATGAAGGGATTTGGGTCATAGTAGATCGTTTGACCAAGAGTGCAAGGTTCATTCCTGTTCGATCGACTAGGACTGCATCGAAGTTGGCTGAATTATATGTGAAGTGGATAGTTCGTTTCCATGGTGTTCCGAAGAGTATAGTGAGCGATCGAGATCCATTGTTCACTAGTAGATTTTGGAAGAGCTTCCAGGAAGTTTTGGGAACTGAGTTGTGTTTGAGTACAGCTTATCACCCTCAAACAGATGGTCAGACTGAGAGAGTCAACCGAGTTTTGGAAGATCTTCTTAGAGCATGTGTTTTGGACTTCGGAGGATCATGGGAAGATCACCTTCATTTGGTGGAGTTTGCTTATAATAACAGTTATCAGTCGAGTATTGGTATGGCACCATATGAGGCATTATATGGAAGACCGTGTAACTCTCCGACATGTTGGTTGGAAACTGGAGAAAAGCTGATACTTGGGCCAGAGATGATTCGACAGACTTCAGATTGTATAGAGATCATTCGGCAACGAATGAAGGCAGCCCAAGATCGTCAGAAAAGTTATGCCGATAATCGTCGTAAGGATTTGGAATTCGACGTAGGTGATATGGTTTTTGTGAAGATTTCTCCATTGAAGAATGCTATAAGGTTCGGGAAGAAAGGAAAGTTAACTCCGAGATTTGTTGGACCATTCCCGATTATCGAGCGTATTGGAAAGCTCGCTTATAGATTGGAGTTACCGGAAAAGATGGCGGGTGTGCACAGTGTTTTTCATGTATCTTATCTACGGAAGTATGTGCACGACCCAAAGACAGTGGTTTCTGCTGATAGCTATGAAGATTTGGAGGTTGATCCAGTTGTTACAAGACCTCGTAAGCCGCTTCGTATTGTTGAAACTGATACGAAACAGCTTAGGAGGAAGACGATTACGTTGCTCAAGGTACAATGGAGTGATGATGTTAACGACTGTACATGGGAGGAGGAAGAGAGGATGAAGGCAGCTCATCCAGAACTCTTCGAGGTATGACCCTAAGGTGTCGTGACATCTCATGAATTTGCATCTTGATTTCTATCTTAGAATTCTGCATGCTAGGCTAGAATTGGATGCATGGTTTGTTGATTGCTATGGATGGTAGGCATGCGGATTATCTTTGATTGCTGTTGTTTGCTTGGAATTTCGGGGGCGAAATTCCTAAGGGGGAGAGAATGTAACGACCCGTATTTTACGTGTCGATAAATCGTGGAATTTACCGGTCGTTAGTGTTGTTTATGTTGTCTCTAGCCTGAGTCGTATGGAGAGTAACACGTGTGTTGAAGGGTTGAGTCGTGACCGACTCATAGGTTGGAACGAGTTATGGAGTTAACTCGTGACCGAGTCATAGAGTTGCCGACTTAGTGTCTTAGGTCGTGTGGGCGAGTTAGGGAAGCCAGCGACTCAGGAGTAGACGACTTAGAGTGTGACCGAGTCATGGGATAAGTCGTGACCGACTTATAGAAGCAGCGACCTAAAGGTTAGATGACTTAGTGTTGGACCGACCTAAGAAGTGACCGACTCATGGGTTAGCGACTTAAGGGGTTAAGGCTTAGGTCGTGGGGTCTTGAGTTGGTAGGGGCTTGGGTCGGCAGGGTGTTATCTCGTTAGGAGGTTGAGTCATTAGGTCGGCCTTGGGCTTAAGTCGTTAGATTGTTAGGTCGTTAGGCTGCACTGTTGTGATGAGTCGTGAGCCGTTGGGTCTTGCATGCGCTTGTGTTTTAGGTCGTAGGTCGGGGTAGTTGAGTCGTGCATTGGGTTGGACATGCGCGTACTAGGTCGCAGGATGGCATGGGTCGGCAGCGACCTATGTTAGGTCGGAGATTTCTTAGGTCGGCGACGACCTAAAACTGAGCCTACGAGTTACGACCTAAGGAGTTTTCAGCCTATAAATAGAGGGGTTTGGCTCACTTTTTGGCACCGGTTTTTGAAGCGACGAAGTGCTGCCATTTTGGGAACTCGGCTACAACATTTCTTCATCTTCTTTTCTCCATTCCAATCTAATTCTAACATCCATCCAAGATCGAAGATCGAGATCGAAGATCCAAGTGCCAAAGTTGAAGATCTTCATCCGTTCGAGCTAGAATTCATCGATTGGAGCGAGATATTGCCGGATCAAACCTTGATCTTCGCTGTCCAGATCTGAAGTGTGTAGTTTTTGTAGTGTTTGGGTGATTTGGTGAGTGGTAGTTATCTCTCACGCGGATCCAAAGGAGTATATTGGATTGGTGGCATGTTTGGGTGTTAAAGTTAGAGATTTCATGCATTTTTCTTAGATCGAAGTCTAGATCCATGGTTTTTGAAGATGTTTACTTATGCAAGTTAGTTTAACAAGCATTAGAGACAAAACCCATGTTTTATAATTGATAGACCTATGCTAAAAACCATGATTTCACATATGTTGGACTTTTGCTCGTTTATTTACGAAATTCCCATTATAGTTGATATTGCTTAAATTGCTTAATAGATCTTGTTTGAATGATTGATTATTTGAATGTATGATTGATTTGATTGTTTCCAAGTTAGCTAGTAGTTGATTTGGAACAAGATAATGAAAGAGGATTCAAAAGCTATGGAAGAAGGCTCTTGAATGGTGAAAGCTGCTTAAGGCATATGTAGCGGATGTTGAAGCTCATATGTATAGATTGGATGATGTTGAGATGGGACTTTGCCATGATTTGATGAGGCAAACCATGTTGTTGAGTTGAGACTTTGCTTTGATGCGATGAAGCGAAGTATGATGTGAGCCTTGGCTTAATCCAAGCAGGGATCATTCCAAGCATGTTGATAACTTGAAGAGTAGTTCAAGTTGGTTGATAATGGATTGTTCAAGAGGTAGCTTGAGCTTGTATGAGGATAGTCGTCAAGAAGGATGGCTAGGAGGCTTGGATCTCGTCGTTGTTGAAGGTTCTAGCATGCTCAAAAGCAAGAGTACATGGGGCGCCCATAACGACTACAGGTAGGTAGTCGGGACACCCAAAAGACTACAGGTAGGTAGTTGAGTACTCTGGGCAAAGTAGATAAGTCCTAGGCACAAGGCAGTGTGCGGAGTTATGGTTAGAACCGGGGTTACCATTAGCCCTTGACAGATGGTCATTCAACTAACGATGAAATCGAGGCAAGGATGACAGTGATAGCCAGAGTCATGGATGTTTGGTTGTATTATCATTCGGCTTCAAGAGCGGTGTTTTCTGGGTGCTTATCTGATCTTGGTTTAGGCCTTGGGGGTTTGTATTTGGAAAACATCGTCCTTGACTCGAGTGGTATTCGCTTTACCTTAATTGTCTATGTTGTTATGCTTGCTTCTCCTTAGTGTATGTCTGGGGCTATCACTGTAGAAAGAGGTGGAGTGGGATGGTTTGGTTCCTATTCCTTTTATCCTTTATGCTCTTTTGGTATGTTTGATAGTTAATTTACTGCTCACTAAGACTTTGTCTGACTCAAGGTTTTATGTCTCCTCTTATTACCTTGGGCTGTTCATCCATGTTTGGGATGGGCAGACTAGGTAGCAGGTGACAGGTGCTGTGCTAGGAGTTCTACGATGAAGATGACGAAGACGAGCAGGAGGCTTTGCATATTAGTTTTCTTACTATATGTACTGGGTATCCGCTGCTGTATTTGGTTGAGTGATTTGTAGTGAGGCTTTCATGTATGGATTTGAGTAGATGATTGTATGAAACTACTGTGATGCTTATATGATGATGTTCTGTTCTATGGAGCTTCACTATATTATATTTCTCTATTGTATTTTATCCATGCGCTGTGAGTTATGCGATAGAGATTCTTCTGTTTTGTTTTACCCTGACTATCGTCCATGGCTGCCTGGCACACCTTTTAGCGCATTGTTTCCTTGATTTGGTGCGGGAGTCATGGGCGGTCGTCACAAACATAGAATTAACATTTTGACAAATGTTAAAACTAAGAACAAGTGTCCTTTCTAGTTTTCCTTTTCTTTTATTTTAATTAAAATCTACTTATGTAAACACACCTCCTACCAAATCATTTTTCTTTTCTATTCTGCTTTGCAAACTTGAGAAAATCTTCAGCTAAGATCTGAAATCTAAAACCAGTATTCCTCTAACCAAAATAAATCAAAAACCATCTGAAATCAATCACTTGAAAGTCTCTTCAAAATTCATTAACCTGAAAACATTTTGCAATTCAAAGGCCTGCATGCAATTATAAGTCTCTCCACATCTGTTTTGAAACATCCATCCCTGCAGTTCTTCTTTCTGGAACCTGCATGAAGTTATGAGGATCAGGAAAAGCATTGCAAGATTGAAGTTTTTTTAAAATAATAATAAGGAAGCAACTCAAATTTTTTGGAATTGATGTTCATTCTGGTTCAAGGTTTTTAATAGGCATGGATGCTTTGCTCATAAAAATTTCTGTGAGTAAATTTTTAACTTAAAACAGTTTAAATCCGAGACTTAAAGTTTAATGCATGGTCAAAATCTTGAAGTATAATAGTTTGAATGGATTTGCATGTATGATTTGACTTGAATGTTTGTGTATACATTATGTGAAATATCTGACGATCATCTTTGTTATTTGCAGTATTATTTTTATTTCAATAAAGGATTCATATCTTCATATATATTTGATTTTAGGCTTTGATCTGAGAATAGAAATTGTTTGTAAGGATACAAATTTAATTTTAAAGGTAGTTTTAAATAAATATATGATGTATTTATTTTAAAAAAAAAAATTTGAAAAATTGAAAATCTACAGATCTGATCCTACAATAGGCTAAAATCAAATATTCAGAATTCTTGAATCAATTCTATAATATGATTCTATGTTGTAAATGATGAATTTAGAAACCAAAGTCTCAATTTTTAGTGTAGTAATTCTCTGTGAAAATCGAAAGCGTAAGATTTGGGGCTTTCACCAATATTGGACGAACGGCATGGCGGAATTTATCGAGGTTGTGTTGAAGCTGTTTGGAGGTCAGATGACTTCGAAAAAAATGAGTTTGTATTTTATTTTGGGGTGAGGTGGCCGGAGTAAGGATAAATAGGGTTTTTTTGAGGTGGTTCTGTTGTATGCAAGGGCAGAGTGATTTCATACATATCGAGGTATCGAGTTTGATTGCATGACCAGGGATCGAGGCGGGGAGGCGTGGTGACGCTCTGGAAGGGTGGCCGGAGTTCCCAACTGTCGAGATCATCCGGGTGAGCTTCCTTTTGGATGTGGTATTCGGCACTGGGAGGTCCGAATGGGTCGATTTCGTATGGCAATGGATTCATGGCATCTGGGTGGCCGTGGTGGATGACGTGGTCATCGGCGATGTGATAAGGCGATTTTTGAGCGACAAAGCGCCGCCGTCCATCGGTGTACGTGCACCGTGCACGTTGAGTATCTGACGTTCTATTCTGAGATAGAGAAGAAGCTTTTCCTCGTGATTGTATTCGCGTGTTCCCGTGTTAGCTCGAAGCAGTATGGCAAGATTTGCTCCAGAGAGAGAGATTAGCTTTATTTTTTTTAACTAAGTTTTGTAGGGGGAAAAATGGGATTTTCTCGAGTAAGTGTTCGAGTGGCTTGCGGGTTGAACCCGAAGCAACTCTAATTCAAAAAGGGTTATAAATGGATTAAATTTTTGATAAAGATAAATGAGTTAATTATCTTTATATCTTAAAATTTTAAAATGAAATTTCAAATGTAAATTTAAAAGATAAGATTTCAAAGACTTTGTAAATGATGATTAAATCATATATAAGGATAATAATTTATCTTAATGATAATTAAGATTTAAACATATGAAATTTGTTAGGTTAAAGAGTAATTAATCTATTTAATTAGATAAGAAAATTTCTTTTGGATTATTAGTTAATTAATTGGAGGCTAATTAATGTACGCTTAAGGATCTTTAATTAGATAAGTTAAGTTTATAAATTAATGTTTAGGAATTAATTAATCAAGTAATTAAAGATTAATTAAGTTACAGTTAACACTTAATTAATTTAATAATTAGGGATTAATTAATGAATAATTAAAGATAATTAAAGTGTAATTTATAATGGATAATCTAAGTTAATTAAATTACTTAGTGAAGTAATTAATTGGTAATTACAGGACGTAATTAATTATAGATGATCCAAGAATGGGAGTAATTTGAGAATAATTACTTAGTAATTAATCAAGAGTGATTAATTAAGGTGATTAATTAAGGTGATTAATTTTAATGATTAATTAATTTATTTGTAATCTATTAAATGATTAAGTAAGTAATTTATAATTAGGTTTATTAATTAATAATCAAGAAATAATTAATTAGTTAATTGATGGATAATTAATTAATTATAAAAAGAATTAATTACTCTGTATTAAAGGAGATTAAGTATGAAAAATCAATCTGGGATTAGGAATTGATTAATTGATTAATTGAGATATCAAGTATGTGATTAATTAATTAAGGATTGGTAATTAATTAATGATTGAATAAGCAAGATTAAGTGATTAATTCTTAAGGAGTTAATTTAATTAAGAAATTAAATTAATTATGATATGAATTGATAAATGCTTGCTTATGGATGATTGTTGTTAAATGAATTGAGTGATATCTATTGAATGATATGCCGTAACATTCTATTGATATGGTTTTGGTATATCAATGATAAATGGGTAATGTATATCTATGTTATTGTTGTATAAAGGTGACATCCAGCAGTTGAATTTAATCACTTGAATAACTTGAGTTAGGATGACAGTGGATTCGAAGAGACCGGAGTCGGGTATTAGTAAATATCCGAAACCACTTCGATCCTTTATAGATTGATATGTGAAATCAATAAGCTGGGTTGGAATGATTTAAATTGGACCATTTAATTCAAGTTTGGCACTTAGAAATTGATATGTGAAATGGTTGATGCCTATAATGAGTTGTGAAGTGTAAATTGATATAAGTTACCCCGGGTTTATATATATTGTATGCTTTTGCATTTCAAGTTAGATGGGTTTACTCACGCTGGTTTCCAGCCTGACCCGGGTGTTACTTTGATGTAATGCTCGGGTCAGACCGAGTATTACAGATTTTCAGGTAAGGACGTTCTCGAGCTCAGGAGGCGAACTGGATGGCAGGAACGTATGAGGTGTTTCGCTGTATTTATCTGGGACAAGTTAGTTTTTAAGTATCCGGTATTTGTGTAATGATGTAACTCTGATGTATAAAGATATAAGTGTAATGATATAATTCTTCTTGTAAAACTATTATTTATGAGATATTATATTTTATCCGCTGCGAATGTGAGATTGTGTGTTTCTTTTCTGTTATTCTTCTATCTCTTTCTTCTTTCTCTTTCTTCTTTTCACTAATTATCTGAAAATATCGGGATCGAAATTTTTGGGTCGTTACACCAAATAAAAACCATTTTCAAACCAGAATAGCAGAGAATAGTATTTCTAATATACTATAATGTGGCCAATAGCTACCATAGCATTTGACCAATGCTATTACTGCCTTTATCACTAAAAAAGTTCAACTTTTTATATATATCAATGGCATATCTAATATGGCTAACTACCAAACTTTTGGCATTCAACAATTTATACAACAAGTATATAACCTAAATGAAAATCAACGACGACAAAAATCCAGATTCCTCTTCAAAATTCTTTATGTTTCATTTTAATATGTCATTTTCTTTTCAAAGCGGAAATTCAAACATACCAAACCAATAAATCATTCAAACACAAAAACAATAATTTATTTCTACTATATACCATATACTGTTTATCCAAAGGTGAGTTAACTCACTAAAATTCCAACGGACGCTTAAGCATTCTAGTTCGTTCAAAAATCATATGACGTTCGAATTTAGCTTGAAATTCCACTTGCACCAAACTTAACAAAACCAACTCTATTTTGCAGATAATGCTCCTATAAGCGCAATGTAAAAGACCGCATCTTGATTGGATCTCGTATGAAGAACTTATTCAATTTATAAGTTTTTGAATCAAAATTTGTAATTAATTTAATAATTGCTTTACTTAATTAATTACCCTCACTAATCCTCTTCCCTCTCTCTGAAAATCATGCTCCAACATACAAGAACACCTTTAACCCACCATTAACATGCATGCACACAAGGTAATATAGAGTTACACTCCACCATTTAATTAACGGTCAATTCCATTGAACTCCACGTAGGAATGCTTCACATCCCCCATCTCATCGAACTCGATCCATTCTCCACCATCACGACCTATAACAGCCTCTTCTCGGACTCCTAATGTCGCATCACCACATATACGACCTTAACCCACCATTCTTTCACCATCCATGCTTCTCGACATGAGAAACACGTTGCAACCCTCGCTGAAGCCAATCGCCGCCTAAATCAACCGCAAACCCTAACCCTAATTCCTCATCCTTTACGTTGAACATCCCAAATCAACGCCACAGTCCTCAATATGCAGATGGATTCGAAGCTTTTGTCAAAATAAACTCAATGGATTTTTTTTTTGTATTTTTTTTCCAATTAGTGAATGATTTGATTTTGATTATTATAAGGAGGTGGCCATGATTTTCTTTTATAGGAAAATAAAAAGAAAGGAAGAGGGAAAAGTCTAATAGTGAAGAAAAGTCATGTGTAGGGTATTGTTTATTTTAAGGTTTTCGATACATTGCTACATAGAATTTCATTCGTATATGAATCGTAAAGGACAAAAACAAAAACATGATCGTGAATAAAAATGTGACATGATCTCAAAACAACTATAAGATACACCGGTTATCTTATTCTATGAAATTTCCAAAATATATACATTTACCGAAAAATACATCAAACGATAATTAAAACATTTTCAAAATTAAAAATCATGGAAAAATCCTATAAATTTATTTAAAATACATCATTAAAAATCAAGTCGTTTTATTAAAATTTGATTTTCTTATTTTTTATTAACTTTGAGTCAAATCTAAATATCTAAAATAAAATTTTCCCTTTTGAAATGTTAAAATTTTAGATCGTACATTCTACTCCCTTAAAAAATCTCATCCCCAAAATTCCCAAAGAAAGAAAAATATCTTCGAACCCTTAAGCTTATAAAACTTCTCACTCATAGACTTACAAAATTTCTTACTTAAAATCAGTTATTAAAATTTTAAAGTCTTATATATTACTTAAAATTTTGGCAGCACCTCCTTTGCGTGGATAGGTCTTAAAAATTCACAATATCAATATAAGTCAACATCTATGACCTCCCATATCTGGGGACAACACAACAACAATATATACTTATGATACCTAATAGAATGTGTATGTCACATAGAAAACACACCCTTTAAGCAATAAACACATACCAATTTGTCAAGCAATCAAATTGTCCTCGTGAAACCAAAAGCAACAAGCAGGCCTTTGTTTCCATGTACCTATATCTCACTTATAAATGCCATCAAACCATATAATTTGCATTTCTAATGTCAAAAGCATACAATATATTAAAGCCCGTATGATGTACATATGTCATTTGTACACAATATCAAATCCAATCACTTCCTCGAGTGCACAAACTTCTCTTCCGAGCTAGCATCCCTCGCTCAACTTTTCCAATGCAGACTCTGATCAGGTTCCTAGAATAAAAATCTCTGTTCTCCCTAGAATAAAAATCTCTGTTCTCCTTACATAGCCATATACTATGATGGAAAACTTTAGAATCATAACAAAAATCCTTATCAAGTGTTCGCCGTCAAGAATCGAGTCAAAATTCCTAACTTGAACCGGTGTAAATCACCTTAAAATTATATACTCGAATTTGGATCAAGAATAATTATGTGAATAAAATGATCTACGTACAAATTATTTATTTATTCCATTGGTTTCTTAACTACACTAATTTCACATTCATTTTACATTCGTTTTACTCGACCAGGATGTTTAACAAATTTAAAACTTGTTTAACTTTCTATCTCCTCAAATTTATAAGTTACAAAAACTTATTTTCTTATATTTTCACAAAAACACTTAATTTTAATGTCTATATTAATTCGAAAGTTTTGGATTGCCTAAAGTTGCTGAAAACTCCACTTCATTTCAACAAATAAAAACTACCAAACAGTAAATCATAATGAGGTGCACAAACCAAATTACCCTACCACATAGGATACATGTGTCCATGTTAAACCAAAAACTGGTTTGTCATTTATAATTCCATGCTAACTCAAAATTTGGTCTAACATCTATGATATCATGATGTCGCTAATCCAAAGGCTAGCTCAATAATTAATACATAATGATGTTATTTGAAATAGTCCTATAATGCCTATGGTCTTTCCATAGAATAATGACATAGTTAAAAAGTTTGAACTATACGTCAAAGGTAAAATAGGCAAGCAACTTAATTGTGCAATAGTCTATTTGCTAATGAACCAGATAAATGATTCATATAAATCATTATTCTTTGTCTATATCAAGGCACGTTAGGCATTATGCAAGATAATCGTCAATTTAGATAAGGGCTTAAAGGATTTCTTATAAGTCCGAATCTAAGTCAAATATTTATAATATACATAATTTAGTTCGATAACAGTTAAATATGCACAATTCATGATAAATCGGCTATGCATAATTGTTTAAGTCCCTTTTCTCATTAGTTTCGTAAGTTACAAAGAATCCTTGATTTTAGCCCAATTCAATTTAGGATTACAATTTTTTGAATTTTAAAAGGAGGGATAGAAATGATTCGCCCCTTTTTGAATGACCAAGGGGGTCTATTTATAGAAGTGGTGGAAGGTGGAATGGCCACCACGTGTCCTTTGGCATCATTGATTTTCGACGTCCTTCATTGTGTTGATGATATGTAGCAACCTTCTTTACATTGATGATTCAAGCCATCCCTTTAAATATTGATGATTTATGGCACCTCTCTGAACATTGATGTTTTATGGCAACCTTCTTTACATTGATGATTTATGCCATCTCTTTGAATATTGATGATTTATGGCACTTCTATGAACATTGATGTTTTAAGGCAATCTACTATTCATTGTTGATATGCGGCAACCTATTATGTCTCACGAAGTTCAAAATCCTTCAAAGCGTTTGGTATCCGTCTTTCCATACATAACATCTGTCATATTCGTTATCAACCACACCCTCTTAAAGTTCAACATCCTTCCTTTACTTCATGCTCTACAATATTAATTTGAAGAGGCTTGATGTCACTTAAATCACTTAAGGTACAATATCTTCTTATTGTTAGGCGTTTGATACTTTTCAACGTTGTCATTCATCATCATTTGTCATCTGTTTTTATAAGTCCGATATCTACTTACCATATTATTGATGTATTGTTGAAGCCAGCTATTCTTAGAGATTCAACACTCACTTTCGTTATATATTCGTTGTCATTCTCTATTTGCAGAAGCTTGATAATGTATTCCTTTATTGTAGTTCAACATCCCTTCTAAATTCATCATTGGATATCGTCTGCTTCCTTATATATTCGGTAACTTTGAAGGTTGTTATCATTCGATACCTCTATAAGTTCAAAAGCTTGGTGTTGTACCTTTCTTACTATTGAGCTTCGACAACCTCCTTGTCAAGTTTATGTACAATACTTTTCTGGGTTGGTCAATCATTTGGAATTCGATACTCTTAGAAATTCAACATCTTTATATAGAAGTCTGACATCATTTTGGAGTTGATTGAAGTTCAATATCTCTTCTTGTCTTTAATGTCAACATTCTCTGTGGCACAACATCCTCTGGTTGGAGCAACATTATTTTCCCTTGCTTTCATGTTTATTCCTCTTAGAAAATATGTGGATAATATTTGCCCCCTCCTTGTATAAAAGAAGATTTTTCTAATTTAGTGTAGAACAAAGAATTTTTGCACTTTTTTGACTTTCCATAAGATTTTCTCTTCAATCATGTTTCTCATTCCTGAAAAACAAGAAATAAATGATAATAATTTTCACTGTTAACTTTATATTGAGATTTAAACATTCCCTTTCGGATATAATAAAGATTATTTTATCCTCTTCTTCATATAAAGAGGTTTTTGTATTTTGATGTAAAGCCAAGTTTATTTTGGAGGACTAGAGATTTTCTTGCCAGGAAGACTTTCCTTGAACAAAAATCTATTATAATTTAGTTTGAATAGAGAACCAAAAATTCATTTGGCACAAATAGCATTATTTTATTTGAGTAAATGATTAGAGAACCATCTAGTAGTAATATCTCTTTTCAGAATTGAAGACCAGAGACTGATTTGGTAATAACTTCTAATAAAAGACCAAAAACTCATTTGGTAATAGAAGACCAGAAATTCATCTAGTAATAGGTTGTTTTTTACCTTCCTTTGAAGGTATCTTTAACTTCGCCTTGATGGGAAATTGAATTTGTTTGACTGTTCTTCCTTTTGAGGATTGCTTTAACCTATCTTTAGGGTAGATTTGAACTTGCTTGATTAATTTCCTTTGCTCCTTACCACTCTTTTGGTTGTGATTTAAGATTTATTTCTCTTCGGCTCTTATCACTCTTTGGATAGTGATTTAGGATTGAACCGCTTATTACCTTATAGGTAATGCTTTAGGCTGGTCGGTGCATCTGGCTAGCCATTTTAGGCAGAACCAAAGAATTACCCATCCTCCCTCTAGGAGACACTCTAGTACAAAACGAAAGGCTAGTTCGGTGCTTTGGCCAGGCCATCTTAGGCGGGGCCAAAGGCTTATTCCGTCCTTCCTCTAGGAGGCGCTCCAAACAAGCCACGTAGGTGGGATCAAAAGCTTTTAGTGCTTTGGCCAGCCCATCTTAGGCGGAACCAAAGGCTAACTCTGACCTTCCTCTAGGAGGTGTTTTGACAAGGCCCTTGTGGTGGGATCAAAGACTTTCTTTCACCCTTTTCTACTATCTTAAGTAGTGATTTAGGCTTTTCCTTTTAGTTCCTTTCTTTCATTTGACTATCCATTCCATATATGTGTTTGTCACAATTTTCTTTATTCATTTGTTGTTGGGAAGTAAGGCCTTACACGTTTAGCATTTCCAAGTTCTCACTATTACGTGCCATCAGGTCAGCATAATCAGAAAGTCCCTAGTGGAATTACTTCATGAATAATAAGAGGCCTTCCCAATTTGATTCGTGCAGTCCATCTAATGGACTTTTGGCATTTTCCATGTCTTTCCGGAGTATTAAATCTCCTTTATGAAATGATCTTCCTTAACTTTTTGAGTTATAATATCTTGATATCTTTGTTGATATTTGACCATTCATATGGCCACTTCATCCCTTAGCTCATTGATCAAATCTAAGGATTCTTTCCTCAATTCTTGATTGGGATCAAATGCATATGCACTACTCTGATAAGATGGAATCTCAATTTCGATTGGAAGCATTGCTTCACATCCATATGTTAAAGAAAAAGGGGTATGTCCCATTGCTAGTAGAAGTTTTATATGACTAGAGTACTAGTGGTAGTTATTCTACCCAATTTTATTTTGCTTTGTCCTTATTTTAGTTTATTTAGTTTTGTTGGCAGCTTCAACGGCTCTATTAGCCTTTGGATGAGCCACAAATGAAAAGCTTTTGATTATTCCATTCTTATCGCAAAATCTGCTGAATTCTTTGCTTTCCAATTGAGTTTCATTATCAAATATTATCTTATATGGTATTCTAAATCGTGTAACTATATTTTTAATCACAAACTTTAATACTTTTCCCGAATTTATGTTTGGTAATGGTTTTGCTTCACCATTTGGTAAAATAATCGATGGCTACCACCATGAACTTAGCTCCACCTTTGGATATAGGTAATATCCCAATTAAATAGATTCCCCATATGTCAAAGGGCTATGGACTTAAAACTAGGGCCAATTCACTTGGGGGGAAAATATGGAATTGTAAAAAAAAAATTGACATTTCTCGCTCATCTTTACATGACTCACTGCATCATTACTCATTTGGAATCAATAAAAACCTTGCCCCATGACCTTTTTTGCTAAATTTATTCCATTAGAATGATCTTCAGTGAATCCCTCATGCGCTTCTCTTAACAGTCTTATGCCATTTTCTGAGCTAACACACCTTAGGTAAGGGAGTGAATATCCTTTTTATAAAGGATTCAGTTCATGATGGTAATAGTTAGGGCCTTGCGCCTTATCTTTCTGCTTCTCTCTTGCCTTGTGGTAGTTTTCCTTTCACCAAGTACTCAACAATCGGTGTCATCTAGTTGTTTTAATATTGAATATTAATTTCTATATGAATAATTCCTTCTTAGTTTTCTTTACTTCCATTTCTCAATTCCGTTCGTTTTTCTACTTATATAAGGGCTTGATATCTAGTCAATACCATGATTTTACTTTCAGATTTAGGAGTCTTTTTCTTGATATTGGGATTTCCTTGAAAATTTACAGGCATAATTCAAGTATTTGATGCCCCTCATAAGCTAACTAGTTTTGCTAAATAATTGGCTTCATAATTTTTTTCCTTTAGGAACTTGGTATATGGAAAAGTCCTCAAATTGAGCTAACATCTTTAATATCTTTTTGACATAAATGATTAATTTGGCGCCTTTTGTTTGATATGTCTGCTTTAACTAATTATCCATTAATTGAGAATCACTGAAGACTTCTATCCTTTGAATTTTTAACCGAAGAGCTAGGGACGTAAGTTCTGCTAACATTGATTCATATTTAGCCACATTATTAGTTGCGGGAAAACCAAATTAAATAGCATAATGCAATAGGTGTCCGCCGGGGGTAATGATTACGTCCACTTTCCCTTCTTCATTTAATGCTCTATCAACAAATAATTGTCACTTAGGCTTCAAATCCTTTTCCTTTTCTGACTGTTCTTTGATGAATTTTGTGCATTCATGTACAAAGTCGGTTATAACTTGTCCTTTAGTTGCCCTGGGTTGGAACTTAATATTATATTAGCTAAGCTCAATTCCCTACTTTACTAGTCTTTCGGATGTTTCAGGTTTCTAAAAACTTGCTTAAGCGGGAAGTTGGTTAGGACTTTGATTAGATGTGCTTGGAAATAGACCTTTAGCTTTCGAATAGTGAGCATTAAATAGTATACCAACTTTTCTATGTCTGAATACCTAATTCAGCATCCTTGAGCCTTTTACTATCATAGTATATCGAAAGTCGAACTCCATTCTCTTCCCTTATTAAAACAGGTTTACTACATGCTTGGAAACTACCATATAAAGGTAAAGATTTCCCCTTTCTACCGGCTAGATAGGATTTGAGGCTTTTTCAAATGATCTTGTAATTCTTTAAAGATTTTTTGGCAATCCTCTCCTTATTTAAAGTTCTTCTTCTTTTTGATCACATCAAAAAATGGTATGCACTTATCAGTGACTTTAGATATGAACTTTTCAAATCTACCCTCTTTAGTTCAAACTAATTGTATCTTTACTCATCTTTGCTCCCTCATGTCCCTAATTGGCTTAATTTGGTCAGGGTTGGCCTCAATTCTTCTGGTGCTGACAATATATCCTAGAAACACGCCAAATTGAATCCTAAAGGAGCACTTCTATAGATTCAGTTTCATCTTGTATTTCCTTAATAATTCAAATATTTCTTTAATATCTTTTCAAATGATTGGCTTCTTCTTGAGATTTAATTAGCATATCATCTACATATATTTTCGTGTTTCGACCAGTTTCTTTAAACATTATATTCACCAATCTTTAATACATAGCTCCTGTATTCTTCAACCCAAAAGGTACAGTTTGTAGTAATATATTCCCCAATATGTTTTGAAATTTGTGTATTCTTCATCCAACTTGAACATGGAGATTTGATATGCCTTTAGTATGCACCCATAAAAGGGATATCCACTAGTTATGTCAACTAATCGACTATTTGAGGCAAGGGATAACAATCCTTGGGGCATGCTTTATTCAAATCAATATAGTAGATACATGTTCTCTATTTTTCTTTAGGCTTTTTGACTAACACGGTATTGGATAACCATTTTGGGTAGAAAACTTCCCTAATGAATTCATTTTCAAGTTGCCTTTTGACTTCCACTCTCAACGCGTTAGCTCGAACTTTATTGAACAACCGTTTCTTTTGTCGAATAGGAGTGACGTTTGAACCTATGTTTAGGGCTTGAACTACGATTGTTGGATCTATCCTAACTATGCCTGAGAGGGTCTAAATAAATACATCCCTCTAGATTAAAGAAACTGAATAAGTTACCTTTTGAGCTTATCGCCTAACTCCTTTTCGGTCTTTACTACTTTTATTAGATCAAGTGAATCCAAGCTTACTTTTTCTAGGTCTTCGGTTGTCTTTTTTACTTTCTGGCTTATTTCTGCTATCTAATTCAGTGACAATTTCTTCGCTATCTATTTTCTCATATATCAGATTTGCCTCTTTTCATTTTCTTTTCCTCTTGAAAAGTTAAATCTTTTTAGCACATTTTGAGCTCTCTCAGTTTCTCTCATCTTCTCACTTACCTTGAATGGTGCCTTGAATGGTTGGCTTAGAGGACCACCATTCAAGGGCTTTTTGATTTCAGTTTTGATCATTTCCTCTTTCTCCGAATCGTAACAAGAAATATTGTCCCTTTTGCATTGATCAAAGGTAGCAAAATATAATTCTCGAGAGATGAATTGCCTTCCCTTTATCGTTCCCCTACACACTTGGTTGGAAATTTTACCATCATATACTTTGGTGACATGAAAGTGTCTACCTCATCTAGGGCATCTCCTAAAGAAATCATTGCAGTGAAAAGGTTGGTACATTATGAGGAACATATTTTTGAAAGTTCTCGAATGGAGTGGAATCCCTATTTACACTAGAAACTTAATCTGTCCCACTGGAATAGATCTATTGTTATTGAACCCAAAGATGGGCTCGAAGCTTGGTTACAACTTTTATTGTGTAATTCCCATTTGATATAAGGCATGCTTGAAGTTAACATTCACTGCGCTTTCAGTATAAATTAGAATTTTTATTGCTGTAAAAAAATCTGATTTATGTAGGTATTATTAGCGGGTCATTGTGCCGATGGCAAACCCCTCTTAACTTTTATGGAGTTATCTTCAAACTATGCATCTGAAACTGATATTTAAGGTTTTAAGCGGTGGCTCCTCTTGAATAGAAAAGACTTCATCTCTTGCCTCTCTTATATGCCTGCATTGGTTCCCTTGCTACTTCCGACTAGACGTGGACTTCCAGGGATAACGTCCATCCGATTAATCGGTGGAATAAAATCTTGCTGAGAATATATTCCACTAAATTCATGGTAATATTCGGCCACCTCTAATTACTTTCGTCAAGAATTTATGATTCTCTTTGACAAATTTCTTCAGGAGCCATGATTGGACTATATTTTTAATGGTTCTGGCCAAAATGTGACATTCATCTATTATGTGTTTGTTCACTTTATGATAGACGCAATAATCTCCTTCCTTTTGTTGCTCAAGGTTATTTCTTGCCTTATACTAAGTTAGGAATTTGCCTCCATCTTTATCTGTATCAAAATATCGTAGATCGGTTTGTTTGAGGGCACGTGGTTAGATTTTGGCATCTCCTCTCATCTTCCTCTCATCCTATTGGGGTGATCAAACCCAGATCTTCCTGCTTCCTTCTTTGTCTATGACTTTTTCTTAGCATGATACACTCATCCTTATGAATGAATATTTTAGCTTGGATGTAAAAATCTTAAAGATCTCTACACCCATGGATATAAAGTTCCTTCTAGAAGGAGTTTTCTCAATCAGTCTTGAACGTACTGCCATTAACTTTTCTCCATCATTCATGTTCTCTGCTTCCAATGCCTCTGGGTTGAATCTTTCCAAATTTTCATCGAGCAACTCTTCCGGTCTTTACTTAACATAAGCTAGCATTCTAGAATTGATAATAGCTCCTTGCATAAACAGAATTATGCTAAGAATTCTTATGAGAACTACTTCCACGAATAAATGGTTTTCTCTCTATAACGTCTATACCACCTAACAGCTGCTCCTTGAAAAATGGTCGAAAAGAGCCTACAAGTTATGGCTTCAGAAGCATTAGGAAGGTCTATTTAACTCTTGAAGGCTAGAAGATGATCATTGGGATCAATGGTCCATAATATCATAGCAATGGAATTTTGATGTGTGATGGAATTTTGACAGACATTATTCTTTCTGTAAAGGGGCTTCATAAAAATTTTGTTGACTCTAGGATCAAGGGTCCTCTTTCCTTTAATATCAAGCATGTCCTCTGCTATTTTATCATCTCTATCTCATAAGTAGGCTTCATTATTATGGTAATCATCTCCATAAGGCCTATAGTCCTTACGTGAGATTGAAATTTCCAATTCTTCATTAGACCTTTCTTCTAATTCTTCCCAACGATCTGCTTTAACTATGTTATCTGCTAGCGATTTTGAAAAGAATATTGTGGCTACAGACTTTGGATTCCTCATTTCTATAGGGTGATAGCAATTTTTCATTCATCCTTGATTTTGATCACGAAAGTATCTAGATTTCTCATTGGTTTATCGACCTCTTCTCCTTCAATGAGCCTTATTATTTTAAAAGAATTCTATGAAAGAACCTTCTCTAGTAGTTCTTGCATTGCCTCCATTTGCTGCGTTATATTTTTGATTTTGGCTCCACTATTTATTATATTTGCTGGTTCTGAAGGTTAATTAGGCTTTACATTTTATGGATTAAGCAAGGAGTAACATTGTCTTCTAATGTTGATTATTGTATTATCTCCTCGTTAGGAATATTAATTCTTTTATCTCTCACCATTTTCCTAAAACCAAACTTCAAGTAATTACTTTCAATATAAAATTATAATGACTCAAAGGTTCAGTCCCTAACGCTAAAATGTTAAACTAAAAATTGGTCTGTCGTTTATAATGCCATGCTAAACCATAATTTGGTCTAACATTCACGATATCATGATGTCATTACTCCAAAGGTTGACTCAAGAATTAATACAGAATGATGTTATTTGAAAATAGTCCTATAATGCCTATGGTCTTTTGGTATAATAATGACATTGTTAATCCTAAAAATGGATCAATACCCTGGATTGAATGTGATAGAATCAGCCTTGTCCTTACATAGCAATAATATAGGGAATAAATGTAAAAAATAGCAGAAATGATAAAAGGACAAAAATATTTTTACAATGGTTCGGTTGTTAATGAAGCCAACGACCACTTTATAACTTTTTATTAACTGACTGTTGTTACAAGTCGAATCAGATTACAATATGATTGAATCTTCTAAGTTAGATAAAGTCACAAGTACAATAGTTCACTAGAGAATCATAAAAATCTCTGCAGAGTTTCAACAGCCAGTTTAGAAGATCGTGTTTATATTGCAGGTAGATTGTATTTATAGGGGTTGGAGAGCACTTGAGCCAGAAGTTTAGGTACAGAAGAGTCTAGTTGTTATGCCAAGTCATCGCCGAAAATCTCAAACCAATTTGAGTCATTTCTATGGATTTCTAGCTATCAATAGGGTATGGAACTTTAGCTATCTATCAACTTAGCACATTTTTCTGCTAGAAGCCATCACTTAATGCTATGAAGGAGAACGAAAATTTTGAGGGTGATTTGACCTATCTTGATGGATCGCTAGCTACCCATAGGGGATGGGTCGCTAGCTATCCATAGGGGATGGATCACTAGTTTCCATAAACCTAGCATATTTTTCTACCAGAAGCCTTTACTTAATGCAACGAAGGAGCATGGAAAGTTTGAGGGTGATCCGACCTAGCTTGGCGGATCACTAGCTATCCATAGGGGATGGATCGCTAGCTATCCATAGGGATGAATCGCTAGCTATCCATTGGGGATGGATCGCTAGCTATTCATCAACTTAGCATATTTTTCTACCATAAGCCTTTACTTTGTGCTATGAAGGAGCTTGGAAAGTTTGAGGGCAATCCAACCTATCTTGATGGATCACTGGATAGCTAGCTATCCATAGGGGATGGATCACTAGCTATCCACCCACTTAGCATATTTTTGAGTGATTTTAGTTTTATTATCTTCTTATATTCCATTTATGTGCCTTATCCAAATATCAAGTCGTTTTGAGTTTGTTTGATCATCCGTCTTCATGTGTCATCCGGTCCAAAAGAATCATCCAGAACTAGCTCAAAACTTAACGAAATCAGATGAAACTTTATAGGTATACTCTAGAGGGTATCATGGACCTACCATAAAATTTTAAAGTGGTGGCACCCAATCTACATGGGGTGCTAGTGATCCATCTAGTTAGGTCGCTAGCAACCCATATAGCCTTATCTAATCAAGCTCATCTTTGGAGTATGCCTTACTTTATGTTTTCTAAGTATTCTCCCAAAATTTCAAGTCAATCTCACTTTGTAAGAGTTCTCTAGATCCATTTTAAGTTAGCTCCTGTGGTCAAAAAGAAGATAAACAGCTTGAATCAGATGAGTCTTTACTTTTCGAATTACGCTGCTTGGAATACTTCGAAACTTGGTAAGTATTCCTAGAAGAGGTAGTAGATCATAATGCAAGAGGCTTTAGCAACTCATAATGCTTTCTTTTGGATCGCTAGTTATCGGTGGATGATGGATCACCAACGATCCCTCTACTTAGTGGACTTTCGGTTTATTTCTCTTGAATTCCATTGTCTTGTTCCTTTAGGTGCCTTGTTCAAGTTTCGATTCATTTTGGCTTAGTATGGATGTTCTAACTCCTATTGGATTTAGTTGGGTAAAAAATCAGTTAATATTTTTCCTTCAGAGTATGCTTTCATTGGAAACAAAGTGTGCTCTGGAACAAGACAAGTTTCAGATTACTATTCTATGATTCAGTGAATCGTCGTAGTCCATCTCAAGATGTTGTTTTCATTTGCCTAACTTCTGATAGCCATTTATTTTTTGATTTTGATTTGAATTTCAGTTCCTTGTATTGACGATGCAATCTTTGCTCCATAGTTTACACAAGGGTTTAGGTCAGTAAGTGGGTGCATGAGGTAGGTTTGGAGTCGACCTATATAGTTTTAACTCGACCAATAGTGAAGCTAAGTTTTGTCTTGAACAATTGTACCCATTCTAGAGCGAAGATTTGCTCTTTGTCTATAACAGTTTCTTTTTGAGGACTCGGTTAAGTTCCTGTCACTGTTTTGAATTCTAATGCGACGATTATTCCAAAATTGGATATAGTGGATGATTCAATCGTATCACTCTTTCCATTTTGTACTCCAATGAACCTGAGAAGAAAAGCTTCCCACATTTCTTCAGACAGTGGTTCCATTACCGGTTATTGATCGATAACGGGTAAGTGTGGAAAAGATAATTTCAAAGGACGATATGGATTGTTTTTCAAATGCAAGAAAGCTATCTATACTAGATTTTTCATTTGCAATATTTGAGATACCGAACTCTTCTCATGTAGATAACACACTACATCTGCCCAGTCAAATCTCAAAACCCGACTAGTCAACATACGACGACTTCCCTTGGATTTTGGGCATTGATTATATGACGATATTATTTAAAGTAAAACATACTTGATAGTGTCGAATGCCATGTTTTATTGTTGAAAATGACTTTTCGATCATCTAATCTTTAGTTTGACAGAGGAACTTCCACTGCTTTAGAAGCTGGGTTTTTTGCAACTTAGGCTTCACTTATTATTCCTGTCATATTAAGATGATTGGTTATAGTTAAATTACAAGGCATAGCTACTCTTGTAGAGTCGTAGTTGAAGTTCGACCGGGCACAGGTCCAGTCTTCGAAAATTAGCGCATGATTTATTCGATTGCGATTATCCTTCCTTTGCATTTTTTGAAATTCAACCGCACACCAACCTCCATCTCTGGGGACTATTGGTTTAATTTCTCGATTCAGAGCATTGCTTTTTCTCGCTGTTGCACCCCTTGTATTCATGTGCAGCATACCCGTTTACTATAATTCTATACATGTAAGCAATACTTCTACGGTCATTTTGGCATATTCTATTTCATAGCTTTGTTCAGAACTATGAGGTTGCTTGGTCTAGACAGTTCTGTACTATAGCTAATCCCTACTTATGCTCAATTGAGTTCATTCCAACAAAGTGTTGGTGTATCTGCCCTAGTCCATTAGGCTGATTTCTCTTAATACTAGGTCTATATGTTTTTGGGAGACTAGGTATCATGGGCAATGCGTTCAATTGCCCCAGTTAAACTAACACGATAGCTCCTATCTCCAGAAACTATAGACTTTTGTGTTGGATCTAAGATATGATATTTTCAATGATGTTTGTTTCTTGACTATAATTGAATTCCTCCAAGTAAACATCGTCATCCAATATCATTCTGGGTACATGTGCTGGAAAGATGCGTCATCGTCATCTTTTGCTAGAGTGAATTCTTCCAAGTCCTATGTTAAGACCCTAATCATGTATCCATTTCTATCTCCAGAAACTCATGCGTGGATGACTCAACTCAATGGATTTTTCCTTGATGTTGTGAATCTTCAGATAGCATGAGATGCTAAAAGGTAAGGCTGAAGATTCAATCAAACTCTTGCTTCTATTTCCAAAAGATGATGTACCTATAGTTTCATTCTGGGGTTTTCTTCTTAGCATCAACAAACTTCATGTAATGGCATATTCTTGCAAGTTGGAAAAAAATGATCTAGTTAGACCGTAATTAGGCCATCGATCCTTCTTATCATCGCCAGACTCCGAGCGACATTTGATTTCTAAATGTTAAATCATTTATTTCCTTTGTTTGTGATTTTGTTGCCGGAATGTTCTGTTTTGCAATACAAAACCAATATATAACCAACCTCACGGTTATTCGTGTTTGGACTTTGCAACATTTCTTTGATCAAGTATCTACGCGTCTATCCCTGCTTGAGGGACTAGCTATTTCGAACACCTGTATTTAGGTGATTGTGAGAGACAGAGAGGTTTGGGAAAAATGTTTAAGTAAATATTTTCAAAGGGGGTCGAAACCCATACTTTCCATCTTTATACCTTTCGAAGCAATGCCTTCGAAAGGGTCCTTTTGTTTTAAAATTAGAACCGCTTCTCTAATGCTTTTGAAGGGATTGGTCTCGACACCATCCACTTCTTTACTTAAGAAATTGCTTTCGAAAGAGTTACTTTCGACTTAGTTGTTTTTAGACCAATTTTGATGTTTTGAAAGTTAAACTCAAAGGTTTTGAAAAGAATGACTTAAGATGGTTTCGAAAGATCCTTCCGCATATTTTAGCTTGAAATCATTGCTTTCGAATGGTTTGTTTTAAGCAGTGTACTTTAATGCTTTAAAAAAGTAGTTAATAAAGGTTTAGAAGGGGATGCTCCTAGTACTTTCGAAAGGTCTATGATTCAAAGGGGTGATTCCCTAATGTTTTCGAAAGGTACTTAAAAGTATTTTGGATGGAAGTTTTCCAATTTTTTCGAAAGGCGCGATTAAGGTATTTTAAAAGTGGATGTCTAAGGTTTATAAAGCTTTTAAAGAAGTTGTTTTCAATGTTTTTGAAAGACTATGGTAAAAGGTTCGAAAGGTATGTTTCGGCCTTTCGGGCTGTGGTATAAAGTAAAGTAATTTACTTGTATGGAAAGGGGTATTTTCAATGGTTTCGAAAGGGGTAATTTTAAATTGTTTCGAAAGAGATTGTTCATATGTTTAAACAAAGGTTTCGAATGTTTTCGTCAATAATATTCTGAGTAAAACATATATCATGGCAAAGAGATTTAAGTAAAGCAAACAGTATATTTTCCTTGTATATGTATGATTTAAAGGGTTATATCATTTTGAAAAGGTTTTCAAGAAAAATTTAAAGTGTAGTCAGACCCAAGTAAAATGACTCAGATATTTGTATACCTGATGGGACTGATATAGGGACGCGCCCCATATATTAGCTATTAGTCCCTAACTAAGTTAGTCCAAAATTCAAGTGCATAGGGCTTAGTCATAGGTAAGACTTAAATGATGGTTACACACACAAAAGGAATATATGTAAAAGGAAGATTAATAGGTTGTTAGTAAGTCTAAAAAACCATTAGGATCAAGTGACCCTTGGAGAAGTAAGTGAAGTACAAACCATTCAGAAGTATGTCTAACAGTTGTTAGATAATTTGTTTAGTTTGTTTGGCAAGCCCGAGTCAGCCAAAGATTATTAGTTAGCCAAATAAAACTACATTGTTTCAGATAGATGGTCCATTAATTACCTATTTTTGAGCGTATATGATATTGCTATTATTGATATATTAGTTACATTAACCAGTTTGGCTGCAAGGGTTTGATTTACAAAAGGACACATTTAAAAAGGATATTAGTGAGGGAAACACGTTTCGCTAAGCGGTGTGGTTTCACTTAATATCAGTAAACCGAGATGTAATATTATTCTTCACTCAAAGCTTTATGTCTGACTCGAAGTTTATGTTTTTACCCTTAAACTTTTGGGTGCACCAAATTAATTTGAGTAGATTGAGAGTTTGGGTTTACAAGTTTAGTCGAAGAGCAAATAAAGCTTTCAGAGATGAGCAGGAGGCCGATGTTAGTTATATTTAGGAGTTGTTGTTTTTGTTTATTACACTATGATGTATTAAGATAGTTTATGTCTATATGGTACTCTAATCATCCAAGGGGCATCTTTATATGTTTCTCTTGGGTTATTTATGTAATAATTATATTTGAAATGAACCTGAAAAACGATTGGGATTATGTAATGTAATATGAAACATGTTTTGTGAAATGTAACCAGAAATTTTTTTTTTTTGTGATCTGTGATTTTGTTTTGTATTCATGTGCTTCTGATATTATGGATACCATTAACATTACCGTATTCTATCGCCGTAAGTTAATACTGTAGATGACTGCAGCATCTGTAACGCTTAGCTTTGGGCCACAAGATAGGAGATGTTAACTTGGTACAGAGCATAGGTTTATGAAAAGGTTTAAACTAAAATGATTTTTAAAAACATAATCCTAAGGAATTAGAGATAAGATTGGGGTATGGGATAATGCTAAAGTAATGTACTTGTATTTTCTATATATAAGTATACGTCATATCTCTACTCTCCTACCTCTCTTAGGCTATTCTTCTGTATCTTAGTAGGTTTGTATGCAGATATGGATTCTAGAGGTGGAAGAGTTAACTTTGGTGGGGAAAGCACCATATCTATTGGAAATTCCCGACCAAATACCAGGAGAAATCATGGTCACGCACCAGTTGGAAATGTGCGTGCTGGAGTCCCGCAAGTTGGAGTCCCGCAAGTGGACATGGGAGTAATGTAACAGTTCTTCGTCAACATGATGCAGGCGGGAACTAATGTTGGAGTAGTTGGGGGAAATGCTGGAGGAGGGAACTAAGAAGCTCCAGTAGTGAATAACTATGCTATTTTGAGTAGAGATTTTGCTCGGTTGGGTGGAAAGCCGTTCATTAGCATTGAAGACGCAATCAAAGTAGAGAATTGGCTACTTCATTTTGAAAGGATTTTCGCTGACTTAGGGCTCAATGATGAGCAGAAAAGGTGACTTACTTCTAGACAGCTTCAAATGGCAACACTATTTTGGTGGAACAGTGTGACAATTGGAGTCAACGAGGAGAATATGGCTTGGAAAATTGCAGGAGGAGGTTTGAGGAAAGGTTTATGTCAGAAATTGCTAAGTCCACTATGCTTAGGTAGTTTTTCGAGTTGGAGCAGGGGGATATGACCGTGCTCGAGTATGCGATGTAGTTTGAGGAGCTAGCGAGATATGGCTATGATACGATTGATACTGTGATTAAAAGGAATGAGAAGTTCATCAGAGGGTTGAAGCCAGAGCTTGCTAAGGCCATGTTACAGCATATTCGGGATCCAAGTGGTGTTGTTGTTGAGATGGCCTTAAGGAATGAAGTGATGCAAGCTTTTCTTGAAAGAAATAAGGCCAAAGATGCTCAAGGAGGGTAGAGTCAGAAGAGAGTTTTTCCACAAGGAAGGAGTTCAGAAAGGTGGAGCTTCTAAGAAGGAAAGGCGGAGGTGGTCTGTTACAAGTGTGAAAAGAAAGGAAACTATGCCTATGAGTGCCGTAGAGGCAAGGGAAAGAAAGCTATTGGGAAGAAAGGGTTAAAGTGTTTCAACTGTGATCAGATTGGGCACTATAAGAACCAATGCAAGGAGACAACCAAGGATGGGAAAGGCAAGATGTTTGCATTGTAACCAGCTACCTTGAGACCAACAACGGAGTAGAGGGGAAATCTTCGTTGGGAGGTACGCTTTTGATTTATGATATATCAGTTAGAGTTTTATTTGATATTGATGCATCACATTCTTTTATATCTCATTGTTTGGTAGATAAGCTTTACCTAGAACCCTCATACCTAGTTACTTCCTTATGAGTTGCAAATCTGATACGAGTTATGCGACTCTTGGGATGAGATGCGACCACTTAGAGTTTGAATTGTTAAGTCATGTATTTGCTTGCAGTTTGCATGTGTTTGATTTCGTTGGGTTCAGAATCATTTTGGGTATGGATTGGTTAAGTAAGTACGATGCTAGGATATTTTTCCATGATAGGAAAATATCAATAGACAACCTGACTATAGTGATCGGATAGTATACTCCGTATAAAACTCTAGTTTTGAGGTTAAAGCTTTGTTGGATGGTATGGAGGTAGAAGAAGAGTTGAATTGCATTTTCGTTGTGAGAGAATTTGCATATGTTTTTAAACCTGTAGTAGGACTACCATTCAAACGAGCCATTGAGTTTCGAATAGACTCGGTATCTGGAGCAAAACAAGTAAGTAGACTGCCAAGTAGAATGACGCCAACCGAGATGAAGGAGATAAAGACATAGTTGGTGGATTTGGAAGGCAAGAATTTTATCAGACCTAGTAGTTCGCCTAGGGGGCAGCCACAACGTTTTCCATAAAGCCGGACGGATTGTTAAGGTTGTGTATCGATATCGTAAATTGAATGAAAAGACGATAAAGAATCGATATACATTACCTAGAATTGATGATTTGTCTGATCAGTTGAGTGGAGACAAGGTATTTTCTCAGTTGGATTTAGCAATAGGTTTCCACTATCTTAGAGTAGCAGAGGATAGTATTCCTTTGATAGCATTTAGAACCTGATATGGATTGTATGACTGGTGAGTAATGACATTCGGACAAACTAATATGCCAGCATTCTTTGTGGATTTGATTAACAGAGTTTTTCGAGAGCACTTGGATAGGTTTATGTTGGTATTTATATGTAATATCCCAGAATTTATGACAATATAAATTTAATAATCTGTGTTTAAATTTAAATTATTTTGATAATTTTTTTAATATATTGAATTGATTCTATAATCTTCTTTAATAAATATTTAGTGAATTTATTTTTAATAAGCTAATAAATTTGTTTTCTATTTATAATATGTATATATATTTATATATATTTTAAATAGATAAGTTGATTTTAAATTTAATTAGTGTAGCATATTTTTTTTAATATTTTGAATTTGGAAAATTATGACTTATTTTTGATTTAAGCTTTTCAAAACTATCTTATAAACAACTAAATTATTTTAAATATATAAGACAAATGTTTATTTGTTTAAATTATATTTTGACTTAAGTTGAATATTAAAATAAGTTACAAAAATGTTTGTGTTATTCTTTTTAAAATTTTGATTTATAAAATATGATTTGTAAATTTAATATGAAATTTAAAATACAATTTAAAATATGAAACATGTATTTATTTAAACAACAAATAAGTTATAACCTCTTTCATAAATTTATTTAATATGATTAAAAATATTATTTAAATGATTAATTTATATATTGTTTTTTTATTTATAAGTATAATTGGTTTATTTCTTTAATTATTTATCCAAACATAACAAAGTATTAAAAACTAATTAACTATGTTTAAACTTTCTTTAACACTTAATCTAAAATGCTAATTATTTAAATGGACAAATGTAAGCATCTTAAAACCTAATCTAACATGTGTAATTTAAACACATAATAAGTGTAAAACTTAAGCCATGTGTCAAATTTTAGTTTTAATTTTTCTTTAATTTTAATTTAAATCAAAAATATTGCTATATAAACTTGCATTTACTCATTCTTTTCTTCTTTCTCATTTTCATTCTAAACAAAGAAAATTGTTTTCAGCTGAAACCCCTTTCCCTCTAAATGTTCCTCAAAACCCTTTCTTTTCTTCTTCAAAATTTCATGTCAATTACCATAAACAAAATACAAATCTGCAAAATTGTTTTTTTCCATCTCTTTAAAAATCAAATGCATGAAAATCTGGAAAATATGCAAACAAACTTGCATGCAACAAACAAAGCAAGAAAAACTGCATTTTCTTTTAGATCTGGAATTCAAACAGAAGGTCTGCATTTCTTTTCAAAATCTGGAAGCAAGGGAACCTGCATTTTTCTTGTGAACTGGAAGGTAGCAATTACATGCAAGATAAAAACAAAACTGCAAGCAAGTTTTTAAAGCATTCAAGCTTTCTGCAAGCATTTCAAACAATTCAGGGGCTTTTCAATATTTTTCTGTGCTCTACCCATCAAAAAGGTGAGTAACTCTTTTTTTAAAAAAAATTAATTTAATAGGTAAAAGTTGTTCCATGTTTTTAAATTAGAAATGAACTTATAATATGATTTTGCTGTGATTATATATACATGTGAAAATATATTGTGTGTGCATGATGATAACTGCTGCATTTCTGTATTTCAATTTCCAAACTCCTGTTTGATTCTAAAATTCTTTTTCTTTTGAGTTGTGTGCTGTTATGGTTTAAATTTTTGAATGAATCTTGTTTATATAAGATAAGGTAAGTTTTTTTTTTAAATTTATTCAAGTTAAATAAAATTCTGTTTTACCTAAAAAAAAGTATAACAGAGTAAAAAGTTTGTATAAATTGGATATTCAAACAATACAATCAATGTTTCAGGATTTCAACTCAAAACATCTTGCAAAATTATGATTTTAGAAGTAATATTACAATTTATAGTGTTAGAATCAAAGTGCGGTTTTATTTTGACTGTAAATTTAAGTTTTTGGGGCATCTCTGTTGCCACAAGCAATTAGAAATGCTGAGTTTGTTCCTGGTGATGGTGAAGTTATCTGAGATGTTAGGAAAATTATTAGTTTGGTTTATAATTTGTTTTTGATGTTGAGATCGGGATTTAAAATTTTGAACCCTAGTTTTACTTGGTTATAAATTTTACAGGAATTTGATCTCCTCGGTTGATCGAGTTCAACCATTTCTGGGGTATTGATAGATGGTGGTTTGAGGAAGACATTGCCGGAATTTCAAAGGTGATGGTGGCAGGAGTCGCGTCAATGATGTGTTGATAGGTTGGGTTTTGAGTTCTGTGCATGTTCCATTTGTTTTCAGGGTGGATTTTAACCTCGTTTTGTAATTCGAAGGTGAAGCTGGGTAATGGCAATGTATGTGGAATGTCTGGGTGATAGATGACTTGTTCTAGTCATCGGAGTTGATCGGAGGAGGCCGAAGTTGATGTACATGTGCACGGAGAACAAGGGGATGTGCATATGAAGTTGGGGTGGTTTCAGGTTGAAGTGGCTTCGGGATGATATCGGGTGAATCTAATTTTGGCTCGAAGTTTTTTTGTTTGTGACTCAAAGTGAATTTAGGTTTTGCTCGAGTTACCTGATTGTTTTAGGTTTTAGAAAAGCAAACTGAAACCTGTTGCAGTTTTTAGGAATTTGAAGTAAAGTTTAGAATGTAAACTTAAATTTGAACTTAGAATTTAAAACTTGATTTTAATTATGAATTCAAAAAGGTTTGAATTCTATTTCTTGTAGTAATTCAAATTTTTAAAATTTAAAGTTGGGTTTTAAACAAAACAGAAAACATGTTTCTGTTTTTAAATTTAACGGTAAGTTTAAATTGCTAGTGGAAGTTTAAACCGAGTTTTGAAATCTGAAACTGAATATAATTCAATCTGGTTCAAATCTGGAATTTGAAATAATTTAAGTTTTAAAATTTAAATTTGGTTTTAAAACTCACAAGTGTAAATGCATATGTGTTTTGCATTTGAATTGGAAGTTTAATTTTTTTAAATTATAAATTTAAAATGAATTTAAATCTGAGTTTTTATTTGGAATTAAATTTGAACTTCAGTTTTTAAAAATAAAATAAATTTTAAATTTAAATTGTTTAAATTACTTTAAAATGGTTAAATTATTTGCATTTAAACGAAGAATGTAGATTGTAAGGAAAATTTTAAAGATTTAAGTTAAATCTAGAATGAGTTTAAAAGCTGTATTTTCAATTTTGAAATTTAAAAGTAGTTTTTAAATTGTTTTGAATTTAAATTGAATTGATTTAAATTCTTTTAAAAACTTATTTTATAAAATGTATTGTTTCTTTTAACATATTAGATAAAAGTTTTGAATTGTTTTAAAATCTTATTTAAGATAAATTTGTATCTTAAATTTTAAAATGAAGTTTAAATGGAATTTAGAGTAAATTTGAAAACAAAATTGTTTTAAATGATTAATTAAGTAAGGAATGTTTATCTCAAAGATAAATAAAATATTAATGATTTGTGTTCATTTAAATTATTAAATTAATTTAAATGAATAATTAATATTTAATTAATTAATAATATGGATGATTAATTAAATAATTAAGAATTTTTAATTGATTAATTAGACTTAAGATTTATTAATTAAGGTTAATTAATCTATAATTAAGGATTGTTAATGAAATTTTAATTAATGATTAAGATTTATTAATCAAGTGATTAATGATTAATTAAGGTTGAAATTAACACTTAATTAATTTATAATTAGAGATTAATTAAATTATAATTAAATATTAATTGAATTGCAATTAATAATGGTTAATATAAGTTAATTTCTTAATTAAGCAATTAAGAAATGTTAGTGAAGGTCATTAACTTAAGATTATTTAATTAATTAATGTGATTAATTTTTTATAATTAATTAGATTAATTAATTAATAATAATCCTTTATGTAATTGTTTAAGTTTAATTACTTTATGAAAGTAATTAATGATTTAATTACTTAATGTAATTAATTGGTTTAATGTGATTAGTTTATATTAATTAATTAAGTTTAATTAATTTAAACATTTAATGATTTGATAATTACTTTATGTAATTAATGGGTTTGTAATTACTTAGGGAAGTAATTAATTAATAATTGCTGGATGTAATTGAAGATATTTATTATAGATGTAATTTGGATTTAAATTACTTTGAAATTAATCAAGGGGTTAATGGAGATAATTAACTAAGAGTAATTAATTTATGGAATGAGTAATTAAGGATAGTTAATTACTGGATTTATTATTAATCAAGGGTGATTAATATATATGTGGTTTAATTGCAGATTAATTACTTATGGAATTAATTTATATTGAGAGATTAATTAAATTGTAATTAGAAATCATTAATTAATAAAATTAATGATGTAAATTAGAATTGATTAATTAAGAAATGATCAATAAATGAAGTAATTAATTAATAAAGGATTATTATAATTAACTTTAGTAATTAATTGATTAAGTAATTAAAGGTTAATTATTAAGTATAATTTACTTGTGTAATTAATTTATAAGCTAATTACTTATTGTAATTAGGAATTGTTAATCTGAAATGATTAATTGGAAGAACAATGAGATGATGATTAATTAATTGATTTGTAATCAATTGATGATTAAGATAAGCAGAATTTTAATGATGAAGCAATTAATTTAATTCATTTTAAATTAATTAGAGATTAAGTAATTAATTTAGTTCATTTTAAATTAATTATAGATGGTGTGATCATTAAATCATTGCTTATGTATGAATGATTGATATTGGTTGCCATGAATGGTTTGTAATCTCAGCCATGAGATGAGTAATGTTATATGATATGGATGCATTGGTTGCATTGTGATGGTGATATGGATTATCTGTTTATAATGATGATATGGATTATCTATTGATGATAATGTTGATTTTCCGTTGTTATGTTGTGAACTATCTATCTGTGTGCATATAGATAATGAATTGAACTTGGCCTTAAAAGACACGTTTTGGATTTCGATGAGACCGGGATCGGGTTTCCATATTTGGATATCCGAAAATCACATCGATCCAAAGTAAAGTTAAGTCGTGAATCTGAAGTGAAGATGAAGATTCAAAGTGCAAGGGTTATCGTCGTTAACTCTGAGGGTGATTCCAATAACGAGTGTAACAAGATAATGCCTTCGGTTTCGTTCGAACCCGGAATGAACTTGTATGGATTGAATGCTTTCAGAACATCGTCAAGTGGACGATGAGCATTCTAAGTGATATGTCCTATAAAGGTAATCGTAGCCTCAAGCCTCATCAACCGGGAATGGCTAAAACAGGGGAGGTGCAACAAGGCTTCGTGGGTAGCCCCCACTTGAGAGTGAGATTTACCCCTGTCTAGATGTCCCTTTGTTTCGGCTTAGTGGTGCGGTTGCTGATCACAACTGCGGGGTGATCTTCTTCGGAACTGTTCAGTAAGGAGTGGTTCCGTCTTTGTGTTGCAGGGGAGTGGGCGTACTCCTCGGTACGGTGATTTAGGCCACGTACTGTAACGGGCGGTGCCCCAGTAGCCCAGCCATTGATGGAATCCAAAATCCAATAAGTGCCAACGGTTTTGATTGTATTACCCACTTTTGTGGCTAGTAGCTGGAATTTAATAGATGTAACAATTTCGGCAATTTCTTATTTACTTGAAAACCCTAAACCTATTATAATATCACTGGATTTCCTATCAAATGTTTTGGTAGCGTAAGGTAAAAACTTTTCCATGTTTATGTGTGGGAAGTCTTACGTGATACCTTTTTCTTTCAAAGGTTTTTGAAAGTTAAGCAACTTTAACCTGTTACTCACACCAGACCCATGTCTGACCCGAAGTTATTTCTGTTTTTCTTTAACTCTTGGGTACTCAAACTTTTACGAGTAGCTAAGGGATTCAGGTTAGGATTTAGTTTAGCTTTGACGAATTGTGGAGGAACAATGGAGCAGGAGGCTTCCGCGTGTAGATATATAGTTTTCCGTTGTGTTGGTATCTCTGAGTGTCTTCTGATTTGTGTATTGAGTTGTAATAACTAGGCCGGTGTTTATAACTGTCTAGTATGTGTTATAATGTCTGTGTAACTCTGATAATTGTTGTATACTATGTAATAATTATGTTATTAATATAATTTATTCGTTCCGCTGTTGAGATTCTAGTGTTGTTTCTTCTTTCTCTTCTTTCTTTTCTCTTTTCTATCCCTTTCTTTCTTAAAGATGATGCGATTTTCTAGGAGTAGAAAGTCGGGTCGTCTCATTATAGATGATATTTTGATATACTCTAAGGATGAAAGTGAGCATGATGTTCATCTTAGAGAGGTATTGGAAGCATTGAGGCAGCATCAACTAAAGGCTAAGTTTTCAAAGTGTCATTTCTGAAAGAAGGAAGTGAAGTTTCTTAGTCATGTAGTTGCAGAGAATGGGTTATCTGTAGATCCGACTGAGATCGAGGCAGTGCACAATTGGAAGAGACCTGAGACATCGACTGAGATAAAGAGTTTTCTTAGATTAGCTGGTTACTATCGGAGATTCGTTAAGGAATTCTTCGGATAGCAGCACCTATGACCAAGCTAACGTGAAAGGATGTGGAGTTTGTTTGGACCAATAAGTGTGAGGAGGCATTCCAAAAGTCGAGTCACTTATCGACGAATGCACTTATGTGAGTTGTTCCAGGAGGGAATTAGGATTTAGTGGTATATACAGATGCTTGTGGAACTAGGTTAGGAGATGTGTCAATGCAAAGAGGTAAAGTGATTGCCTATGCTTCTAGACAACTTAGACCGCATGAGGTGAGATACCCGACACATTATTTGGAATTGGCTGCGGTGGTTTTGTGCTGAAGGTGTGGAGGCATTACCTTTTAGGAGAAAATCTTTAGTTATATATAGATCATAAGTCATTGAAGTATTTATTCTCTCAAAATGAGTTGAACATGAGAGAGGAGGTTAGAGTTTTTAACTGCTTATGACTTTGATTTTGAATACACGCCAAGAAAAGGCTACAAGGTTGCAGATGCACTTAGCAAAAAATATCAGAGTGCAGTGTTAGAGATGATAGTTGAGTGGAATGATTTGGAAGCATTAACGACAGGTAGAATACAGGGGAGGTCCGAAGCTAGATTTAGTAAGGAGACTGCTATGTTATCATGTTTAGAAGTTCGGCTGGTGATGATCGAAAAGATTGCTTCTATGCATAAGAGGATCCACTTTTAGTTAAACGGATTGGGAAATTAAGGGATGGAACAGAGAGCGATGACTTGAAGGAATTCAGTCTTGACCAGAACGGGTGGTTGAGAAAGAAAGGAAGGTTATGTGTTTTGAATGTGGGAGACATTAGGAAGGAAGTTTTTGAGGAGTGCCACCATTCGAAGTTCACCATTCATCTGGGAGGAACTAAGATGTATTAGGACATAAAAGGAGTTTTTTCCAGAAAGGTATGAAGAGATATGTTGGCTTATATGTGAAGCAGTGTTTGAATTGCCATTTAGATATTCAAGTTTGGAAATGGGATTCTACCTTAATGGTTTTAATAGATGGTTTTCCAAGGTAAAACCGAGGAAATTAAAGTATACGGGTCATAATGGAAAGATTGACCAAGAGTGCCCATTTCATTTCAATTAAGTCAACCAGAACGGCACCTTTTTTAGCTAAGTTGTTTATGAAGAATATAGTTAGATTTCATGGAGTTCCTAGTATAGTAAGCGATATAGATTCTTATACACTAGTGAATTCGGGAAGAGTTTACAGGAGATTTAGGTACCAAGCTCAAGATGAGTACCGCTTACCATCTGCAGACAAATAGGCAAACAGAAGGAGTTATCAAAGTCTTAGAAGATTTGTTGCGAGCTTGTGTGCTAGATTTTGAGGGATCATGGGAAGACCATCTACACTTAGTCTAGTTTTCATATAACAATGTGAGAAATGTGGATTACGGATCTTATGGCTAAGTTTAATACTAGAGCAGCGGGGTGAATAGTATTAATAAAGAATTACTAAATCTTTTTCGTAGATGCTAATTTAGATACAAAGTATGCAATATACAGACATAGATATGATCACAGAAACAATCACAGATGCAGAAATAAAATAAAAACATTAAAGGAAAGAACACACCGGATTTTATACTGGTTCGGAGTTACCCTACATCCAGTCCCGCAACACAAGTACGGATTTCCTTTCAAAAGCAATTGTACAATCACACCCTCGTTTCAAGGCTACGAGGTACACCCTCCAGAATTTCGATCCTCTGGGCAGAGATACTTGATTTTCGGGCCACAAGTTTACCCAATTGATTTACCAAGGCTACAATCACACCTTTTCGCTTTTGATTGATTTCCAAGGCTACAATCACACCTTTTCTCGTTTAATAGATTACGAAGAAGTCTATAACTCTGAATAGCACTGAGAATCTTGTAGAGATAATGATAGAGGATCAAACTAGAAGTAATCGAGTATGATTCAATGTTGATTTCGGCAGAGTAATGATAAGAATATGTATTAAGAAATGAGGAAGAAGAAGAGGAGTGAAAACCAGAAAAAAGTGATTGAAAATTCGTTGAAACTGACCCCTATTTATAGAAGACAACAACCATTACAATTCATGAAGAGTTATGGCGAATAGTCACTTCTTTTCAAATTTGAATTTTTGAACCAAACTGTCACCATGTCGACATGGTACCCATAGGCATGTCTACATCCCAAAGCATATTATGATGTTTTGAATTTCTTTGAAAATAACCTTTATCTTACATAAAAACTATTTTAAACTTTATAAATATACTTGACTATAGTTAAAACTCATAAGTAAATATAAAGAATAATATATATAGATTTTAACTATAATTTTATATTTAAATCTAAGCATAAATATTTAAAAGTTAAATATATTATTTAAAAAGATTGTTTAAAATCAGGAGTAATTTGACTTTGAAAATAAAGATGTTTTTGAGGCTAAAATTATTTAAAATCAGGATCGAGGGTTTTGAATCTTTTAAAAGGAAAGTTTTGAAAACATTTTGAAAACAGGATATAATTTTAAACAATCATTTTGAATAAAAGTTAATGGATACAAAACAATGTTCCACTAGATTTTTCGTAGGTTCCATCCTACTTACGGTTCCATCCCTTTAATGGGCTCGAAGAGGATTCCATTCCATGAATAAATTGTATTTTAAGATTCCAGTGCTTTTCTATGAGTTTTAACAAAAATTCCTAATAATAAAAAATACTTATCCTTGAAATCTTGAACTCTTGACAGTCTCGATACTCATGAGTCTTCTATCTTGATATTTTATCTTGATATCTTGAATCTCTATACTGTACAGTCTTCATTCTTAGTACCTGCATGATTAAATCCTGTACATACATATATATCTAAACTTATAATGTTAGTATTTATATTTCATAATCTATTCTAAGGTTGTTGTCATCAAAACCATCCTCTCACGGACTAACAAACAATGGTTATCAGGCTAGTATACGGATGGCACCTTTTAAGCTTTGTATGGAAGGCCGTGTAAATCTCCAATTTGTTGGTTAGAAACCAGGGATAGGTTAGTTCTTGGTCTGGATTTAGTTTGAGAAGCTACAGAGAAGATTGAGTTGATTCGAGCTAGGATGAAGGAAGCTTAGCTAAGGCAGAAGAATTATGCAGATAAGAGATGGTAAGACTTAGAATCCTTAGTTGGAGATCAATTTTATGTCAAGGTATCACCGATGAAAGGTGTAATTCGATTTGGAAGATCAGCAAAATTGGCATCGAGGCTCGTTGGACCATTTTCTATTGTGTAGAGGATCGGGAAACTCGCATATATAATAGAGTTACCGAGCAGTTTGGCAGGAGTCCACGATGTTTTTCATGTTTCTCATCTAAGGAAGTGTATTAGGGATCCAAAGACTATTATAACACCGACCGTGTTAGATGACTTAGTAGAGAAACCCAATTTGACTATAGTTAGAAAGCCAGTTCGTATAGTCATGAGAGATGAGAAGAGGAAAAGGAACAAGACAATCGTATTTGTTAAAGTCGAGTAGAGTAATGGCGAGAGGGACTGTACTTTAGAAACTGAGAGCAGGATTCGTGATATTTACCTTGACTTTGCTTCATGATATGTTTTACCTTTTTGACTGATTTTGATGGGTACCTTACCGCAATTTCGAGGATGGAATTCTTTAAGGATGGGAGCCTGTAACAACCCTGATTTTGAGTAAGATTATTAACGACATTCAATTAGTTAAATTAAATGAAATAATGCAAGTAGGTTAAGGGATTAAGATTTGTATAATTTAAAGGGTAGCTGTGCCTAGTTAAAATAATGAAATAGAAAAGGAAAATTAGATAAGGGCAATATAGGAATAAGCTATATTTTTATACCCTAAACCCTCATATCATACCGTTTCACATTCACGAGCAAATTAAAGTTAAACCAAAGGCCGACCACCATTAAAGAGAAGTAAGAGGAAAAGCTTAATCAAATTCAATCCAAGATCAAATCTCAACTCCTTAACAACAAAGCTAAGGTGAATAATTGTCGTATCTCATATTTTTGATGTTTCGATTTCAAGAATTTGATTTGAATGTTTTTTAAAGTATATTGCCATGTTTTGAATGATGTTTAGATATATACATGCTTGTTGATGAATTATGCTTATTCCTATTGATCGTATGACATGTTTTGAATTGAAAAACCTATCAAATGACATCCAAATGCCTTGCTATTTTAATATATGGTCAGAAATGATATTAGAGATGTGTTTCAAGTTTTATAATTTTCTAAATTAATGTGGATTTATTATTAATTTTATAAAGAAAATAGTTATCTAGGTTTAAAATTAATTACGGCAATTGTATATATGTTTTGGGGTAGAAATTAAAATGTGTTAGAAAAAATATTAAAAGTGATTTATGCGAATTTTTGTAGAATTTTCCTAAGTGCTTTAATAAATAAATTAAATTATTTAAGGTATGAGACTTGAATGTTTTATATGTTAATAAAAGGAGAAGGAGCTAGTTGCTAATGTTTAAAAATGTCAATTTCTGAAAATCAATAGCACCTTTCAAAAAATATTTTGAAAAAGTAAAGACAACCAATTATATGAGAACAAATAAGCAGGTTAGATGAAAATAATTACTTTTTAAAGTAAAAAATCAAATCTTCCAGGCTCCGCTGTCTCACTATCTTCGGCAACCACCTTTCGACTTAGTACCTCCGCCTCCAACTAGATTGAAATCAATGCACATGGTATAAAAGACTTGGTACGTAGTGAATTGAGCATAGGCGAAGGATATAGGGTCGAACAAGGGGTTCTAAAGGGGTCGAAGCCTTGTTATGTTTTCTAAAGAAAAAACACCTGCTTTGCTTTTGAATAAGATAAACTTTTACTTAGTCATCTTTCGACTGGGTCAAATTTGTTTTAATGAAAGGTGCTGTCAGATAGGTTGTGCCCTTGTTTAAGTAAATGTTTTTGAAGGGGTCGCAACCCCTAATTGCCGTCTTTATACCTTTCGAAGCAAAGCCTTCAAAAGGGTCCTTTTGTTTTAAAATTACAACCGCTTCTCCAATGCTTTCGAATGGATTGGTCTCGACACCATCCACTTCTTTACTTAGCAAATTGTTTTCGAAAGAGTTGCTTTCGGGTTAATTGATCTAAGAACCTTTTTGATGTTTTGAAAGTTATACCCAAAGGTTTCGAGAAGAATGTCTTGATATTGTTTCGAAAGGTCCTTCCGCATATTTTAACATAAAGTCAATGCTTTTGAAGGTTTTGTTTCAAATAGTGTACTTTAATTCTTTCGAAAGGTAGCTAATAATGGTTTCGAAGGGGATGCTCCCTAGTATTTTCAAAAGGTATATGATAAAGGTTTCTAAAGGGTGATTCCCCAATTTTATCGAAAGGTACTTAAAGTATTTTAAATGGAAGGTTTCCAATGATTTCAAAAGGCATGATTAAGGTATTTTAAAAGTGGATGTCTAAGGTTTATAAAGCTTTTGAAGAAGATGTTTTCAGTATTTTTGAAAAGACTATGGTAAAAGGTTTTGAAAGGTATGTTTCGGCCTTTGGGCCTATGGTTATAAAGTAAAGTAAATTACTTGTATGGAAAGGGGTATTTTCAATGGTTTCGAAAGGTGTACTTTCAAATAGTTTCAAAGGAGATTGTTTAGAGGTTTGAACAAAGGTTTCGAATGTTTTCATCAACAATATTTAGAGTAATGCATATATCATGGCAAAGAGATTTGAGTAAAGAAAATAGTATATTTTCCTCGTATAAGTATGATTTAAAGGGTTAAATCATTTTGAAAAGGTTTTCAAGGAAAATTTAAAGGGTAGTTACCCCTAAGTAAAATGACTCAAATATTTGTATACTAGATGAGACTGGTATAGGGTCATGCTCTATACATTAGCTATTAGCCCGTAGCTAATTTAGTCCAAAATTCTAGTATGTAGGGCTTTATCAGAAGTAAGATTAAAATGATGGTTACACATCGAAAAGAATATATATATAAGGAAGAAGGATAGGTTATTGGTGAGTCTGAAAAACCATTAGGATCAGGTGACCCTTGGAGAAGTAAGTTAAGGAAAAACCTTCCAGAAGTATGTCTAACGGTTGTTAGATAATTTGTTTTGTTTGTCTGGTAGGCCCGAGTCAGCCAAAGGTTAGTAATTAGCCAAATAATACAACATTGTTTTGGACAGATGGTACATTTATTACCTGTTTTTGAGCATATATGATATTTGCTATTATTGATATATCAGTTTGATGAACCAGTTTGGTTGTAAGGTTTTGATTTGCAAAATGATATGTTTAAAAAGGGATATTAGTGATGGAGAACTCGTTCCGCTAAGCGGTGTGGTCTCACTTAATATTAGTAAACCGAAATGTATAGTGTTATTCACACCAGGCTTTATTTCCGACTCAAAATTTATGTTTTTCCCCTTAAACTCTCGGGTGCTCAAAATTATTTTGAGCGGATTGAGATTTCGGTTTTAGAGGAGAATAAAGCTTCCAAAGACGAGCAAGAGGCTGATGTTAGTTATATTTAGGAGTTGTTTTTTTGTTTATGCCACAGTGATGTATTAAGATAGTTTATGTCTATATAGTACTCTGGTCATCCAAGGGGGCATCTTCATATGTCGCTCTTGCCCTATTTATGTAATAATTATATTTGATCTAAACCTAGGAAAAGATTGGATTATGTAATGGAATATGAAATAAGTTTTGTGAAAATGTAATCAATTTATTTTTTGCAGTATGTGATTTTGTTTCATATTCATGTGCTTACGATATTATGGATACCATTAACATTACCATATTTTGTCGCCAAAAGTTAATACTATAAATGACTACAACATCTGTAGCGCTTAGCTTTGGACCTCTAGATAGGGAATGTTACAATCCTATTCTAGGATTAAGGAAGTTCGATGATTTTAGTTCCGATCTTCCACGATTATCCCTACATGTCCTTAGCTGTGCATGCTTTGCTTGATTGTAATCGTCACGGAAGTTATGTTCACATGAAAATTCTTATCTTCGAGAATTGATAACCTAGCTGCTCGGTTCCAAGCAACACTTCCTTGAGGTTGCCTATCTTTTGGCTGTATCTTAATTCTTTCTAAACTGAATTTAAGAAATTCAGTTCTGCACCAACTTTAATCCCTAGAAACTAGCACCGGAGTAATTCAATCCTAGGATTTACTTTCGACACTGCTTTATTCCTGTGCAGTGGCTGATTCCTGTGATGAAAGGTCGAACCATCTGGCTGACCTATGAAAGGTTATTCCTTCCTATTGTTGCCTATTTTCGAGCAATGGTAGTTTTCTAAAGAATGTTAGAATCTCCGTCGAGGACCAACTTCTATCTCCGGGAGCTAGTGCATTGATGGTCTACTACGATGAGTGTTTCTCATTGAACTTGTAGATTAAAGCTTTCCTAGCATGGCCAAGGAAACAATGGTACATAGTTAATAGCAAATTTCCCAACATTGCCTAGGCAATGTCGGTACTTAGGAAATAAAGGATTTTTCGGCATTGCTAGAGTAAGACCGATGCTTATGAAATAGAAAGTTTCTCGATGTTTCTGGGGAAACATCGGTACTTAGGCAATGAGAAAAGGCCTTAGTGTTGCCGGGGCAACACTCAGGTGGTTGGGATCCCGCTGATCTGACAATTGGCAATGCTTTTAATCCATGTAGGCACTAGTTTTGATCTTCGCAAACTTGCACTTCGATGGTTGGATTGTAGAAGTCTTTTCTTAGTGTTTCCTGTCTTCGGGAAATGTTAGTCATGTTGATTGGGATTGAATCATTCATCCATCCTGTATCGTCAAGTAGATCCCTTTCAACTCAATGTGTTTATTTTTCTTAACCTTGCTTAACTTTGGGATACACCATGTTCTAGGAGGATGGGAGTCCTAGGCATTTCTGTTGCCTAATCTTGTTTTTATCTGTCAAGTATTAACCTTGGAAATATAGGCTTGTTGCTTAACCATTTCCATGGTTATTCTTATTCATGAAGAATCGGATTTCCTCCAATCGGTTTTTGTTATGATCTGACTTCTATCCACGGAACCCTTCATTTCTTGGCAGAACCCTTCATTTCCAGGTGTCATATTCCAGGTTCCTGTAGAAAATTAGAAATTGTGGAGCGAGTCATCACACTGCCCCTGGTATGACCATGCTTGTTCCTATCCTGGTCACGAACCGATAGAGTTCGGTAGTGTTTGTCTTGAATCTTTGACACTTAATCTTGCTTGTATTAAGCAATTGGGAAAATAGCATTATTGCGAATATCAACCTTATTCATTGGTTCCAATCTTCGAGAATTAATGGTTTAGCTGCTTGATTTCGAGCATTTTCTCCTTATCGTTATCTGTCTTTGGATAAAAGCTAGTTTTCTGCAAGTTGGGGTTGAGACCTCAATCAAGCGCCTGGTTCTATCTTTGGAAAATGGTGCCTTGATGATTTGATTCTGGAAATGCCTTCCGTCGTCATCTATCTCTAGACGACGGTAAGTTCCTCCTTTTATTGCAACTTGGAGCAATTTTTTATCTTGACCAAGTGTTAATGTGTTATGTGCCCCTCAGTGCACAGGGTCGATTATTCTAAAAAATTAATGTGGGACTTGATGTTCTTGGGGCTCCCTGGATGCAACCAGTCAAAGGTGTATCGTAGCTCCTATCTCTGGGAACTCGTGATTTGGATGTCTTGAATTTAGACACTTTGTACATTAACTTTGGTCAAAGATTAGAATTCTTCGCCGACTTCTTGTTTTGTGAACTTTATGGCACTACCGAAGCAATGTCAGCTCTTTCGGGGTAATGGGAATTGATCGCTATTAATCCAGCAATAGACAGTTACCCGGTGTTGTCAGAACAATACCATTACTTAGAAATCTTAACGGTTTGCTGATGATGCCCAGGTAACATCAAGATATGCTTGCACGGCTTACAAAATGCATGGCTTTTGAGAGTACACGGCTTACGAAATGCGTGGTATTTGAGAGTGCACGGCTTAAGAAATGCGCAGCTTTTGAGAATGCGCGACTTACAAAATGCGCAACTTTTGAGAGTGCATGACTTATGTAATGAGCGGCTTATGGGATCGATATTACACACTGATTCGAAACAATTTGGAACTTTTTGACGTTGCTAATCTCCAGGAAACATAAGGAGTTCATGCTTCGAGAGCGTGGTTTCATGGCTCAAGAAGTAATGCACGGCTTATGGGAGTGCACGATTTATGAGATCGATATGATTTGTCGATTCGAAATGATTTGGAACGTCTCAATGTTTCCAATCTTGGGTAATGTGAGGAATTCGAGCTTTGAGAGTGCAGTCCCACAGCTCAAGAAGTGATGCATGGCTTATGGCAGTGCATGAGTTATGGGATCGATACGACCAGTCGATCCGAAACGGTTTGGAACTTCTCCTCATTGCCAATTTTCAGGTAATGTATGGATTTCATGCTTTAAGATCATGGTTTCATGGCTCAAGAAGTGATGTGCGACTTATGGTAGTGCGCGACTTATACGATCGATACAACCCGTCGATCCAGAATGGTTTAGAACTTCATGACATTATCAATTTTCGAGTAACGTGAGGAGTTCGTACTCCGAGAGCGTGGTTCCACAGGTCAAAAATTGACGTGTGACTTATGGAAGTGCACGGCTTATGAGTTCAATATGACCCATCGATCTGGAATGCTTTGAAACTTATCGGTGCTGCTGGAGCGACGTCGATTTTGGAGGAGACAGGGATCAAGTTTCGTCGATCCAACAGTTTGAGTCGTGACCACGTCGACTCACCAGGTTATTTGCTTGAACATGGTTTTATTGGTTCAAGAAGCTATGCAAGACTTACGGGATGCACATAATGGTTTGGGCCTTCCAGGTGCTGGAGGAGCGATACAAGTTCTTAGAAGGTACGGATGGAGTTTTCCCATCAATCCAGTGATTTGACTTCACTAGAATGTGATTTCTTCAGTTCTAAGAGATAAGTGGTTTTTGGATCGGGAAACCATGACTTGGACGCTCCTCCCATATTTTAGGAAGATGTGTATGGCCAAAAGGATAAAGTTGCCATGGTGGAGAGATCTATAGCTGACCATAAGGAAATGGTTATAAAGAAAGAGCTTGTGGGAGTACAGGGCAAGAATCTCAGTTTCTGCTTCAAACTGCCTTTAGAGAATTGGTATTTAATTGGCTTACAATCTAAGAGGAAAAGGAACTAGTCACTAATGGTGATAACGAAGGAGTTTGGAAGAAGTAAGTATTATGCTTCTATTTCATTATTTGCACTAGCTAGGTCATTAAGTTCGTAGTTGTTAGAATGCTAGAATTTTCACCGGGCATAACAGAACTATGGTATGATTAGCCTTGGCTTTCCTTATATCTATTTAAGTATGTGCGATGCCTCCTATGCCACATGGCTGTTTGCGCACAAACTATGTCCGAAGTTTCTCCACAACCCATTTTGTTGCATGTAGTCCAGTGGATGCAACATTGTCTTTTGGATGATTAAAGAATGGGAAAGCCTCTATCTTCATAGAGTTATATGTTAGAGATTTGAGATATTTGGTTATCCTAGGTGTCGAATCGTGGCTTGATTCGAGTCGGCTTCTGATTGATCATAAGTTCAGTTCAGTTTCGGCTTAGTTCGAATGAGCGACTTTGAAGCTTTGGAGTTCAGCACTGTTTGTTTCATCGATTGTTGGAAGCGATTCCGTTAGTTATGCAGAGTGACTGATATGATTTTCGATTTGTGGCCATGAAGCATGACTTTGTTGACTTCTAGGGGGTCTGGATCAGATGACTACTGACCTTCCAATTCACCTTAGTAGGTATCAGTCGTACATAAATTTCGTTGATCTACCGGTTCGCCTTCACGACAATTTAGTTTGTGAAAGACCTTCCCCTTCACGAAGGTTTTTTGGGATCGGATAACAAATGATCTACCAGTTTACCTTCATGATGCTTTAGTTCGTGAAAGACCATCATGTTCACAAAGGGTTTTTTGGATCAGATGACTGCTGATCTACCGTTTCATCTTCATGATGCTTTAGTTCATGAAAGACCTAATATTCGCAAAGGAATTTTTGGATCAGATGGCCGCTAATCCATCGGTTTACCTTCACGATGCTTATGTTCATGAAAGATCTTCACGTTCGTGAGGGTTTTTTGGTTTAGATAACCGCTGATCTACGGGTTCGCGTTCACGGCGCTTTAGTTCGTGAAAGACCTTCACATTCACAAAGGGTTCTTAGGATCAAATGACTGCTGATATACCGGTTTACCTTCATGATGTCTTAGTTTGTGAAAGAGCTTCATGTTTGCGAAGGGTTTTTGGGATCAGATGAATGCCGATCTACTAGTTCGTCTTCACAATGCTTTAGTTCATGAAAGACCTTCAAGTTCGCAAAGGATTTTCTGGATCAGATTACCGCTGATCTACCAGTTCGCCATTATGATGCTTTAGTTCATGAAAGACCATCATGTTTGTGAAGGGTTTTTTTTGGATCAGATGACCGCTGATCTACCGGTTCACCTTCATGATTTTTTATTCCGTAAAAGACCTTCTATTCATAAAGGGTTTTTCAAGTTAGATGACAGCTGATCTACCGGTTCACCTACATGACGCTTTAGTTCGTGGTAGACCTTCATGATGCTTTAGTTTGAGAAGGAGTTTTTATGGTTGGATGCCCAGCGATCAGATGACCTTGGAATGATGATTTATCGATTTTGATGGGAATTTTGGTCGGATGTTTGATGACCAAATAGCCTTGAAGCGATAATTCATCGACTCCAATAAGAGTTTTGGGTTGTGTATCCGATGGCTCGTCGGTCTTACAGCAATGATTCATTGACTTCAAGAGGAATTTTTGGGATTCAACTCGTGGGAACATAGTTTTTTCAATTCCTAAAGACTAAGGTGTTGGATCTGTTAGTTCGACAATCCTTTAGACAAGACTTCTCGATGCTACCAAAGCAAAGCCAGCTCTAAAAAGAGGAGTGGACATAACTCATTAAGGGCATTGAAGCATTTCTTTTGCCATGCTGTCTAAATGCCTCCAGTGTCACAGTACGACTTATTTGGAAGAGAAAAGTAGATAAGGATGGATGATAAGGCATTGCTTTAGGTTACTGCCCCATTACTTAGTTGCTAACTAGCTAGAATGTTATTTGATAATCACCCTTTTGTCTGATTTCATCAGTTAGCTGGAGCGCTTTTCTACTGGGTCTTAGTAGCTTTGCTTTGGCAGAAGGCCCCTGAGGTCTGTAGTTCCTTCATCGTTTGGTATGTTCTTTAGAAAATTGCCCGGTTTGCCTTCATCCAATTGCACCACTTCTAATCTTTAGAACCGGTTTGCCTTACCATAGAATTCTTCTAAGGTAGTAGGTTGTTTCATCCTTTAATGATTCATGAGGGCCTTGCAGTAGACTGCATTTGTTGCCTTCACTTTGTCCATATGCTAGTCATACTTATAAAAAAGCAATTTCGAATCAGTTGTATAGTTGTGAAAAGGCATAGTTGGCATGATAGACTTCATCGGATATTCTACATGTTGAACGGCTTCAATAAATGAGTTTCAGTTATGGAAGATGCTCTAATCGTTGTCATATAGGTACGTTTTCAAGTTACTACTGTTTATAGTGCCTAAGAATGATATATGCATGATTGTCTATGCTTGAATGATTGAAAATGCTGATGAATGACAAATCGCTTATAATTGTGTCATGGATCAGTGAAGATCCCCAAAATTTTCAAACTAGGCGAGATCGGTATATGTGATAAAGAGGCCCCATAAGGTTGCATTCCAAATTTCAAGGCATTTGAAGTTCACATTTTTAAGTTATGGGCAAAAGAAGATGGATCGACATTGATGGATCAATGGTATTTTACATGGAGTCCGACCTGAGAAAATTTGTCATTTTCTTGGAGTCGACACATGATTCACTTGGAGTCATATAATTTGAAATGATGGGTTGGTTACAATCATTGCTTGGAGCCATTGCATGTTTTCTTGAAGAAAATTTTAGTTTTACCCAAGTCTGATTTCGGGCCAGAATTTTATAGGTTTACTTTGAGCCAATGGGTGATTACCTAAGCTCAACTTCGGTTTAGGACTTTCAGAATCTGTTTCAATTTAAATAGGCGATCACCCGAGTTCGACTTCAAGTCAACCGTGAAGTGAGTTTTTCAATGACCACTTTGACGATTTTGATGATTTTTGACGATTATTCATAATTTGACGATGGAAGCTCCATGATGGGATTGTAAGCTGGTCAGTTGGGAGTAGTCACTATATACCATGGGAGCTTGGCCTTGTAATCAATCTCGGTTTGTATCATATCTTCTTGGTACTCCTGCCTCTAGGAGTACCTTTTGAATAGCATTTCCTCGTCCATTGTTTGGCACTATGCTACAACAAAAGTTTTAGAGTTTCTTCTAGTGTTCTGCACATTGGAATTTTCATCCAATTTGTCTTTCTCTAATTGTTTGTCATCTTCAGAGCCAAAGAAAGCTTCATTATATCCACCCATGGGGTAGACACCCTTAAGTTCAGATTTGTAGCAGGCGCTTTTGTAGTAGGTGGAGTGTTAATGTTTTCTTCCATCATGATTTTTTGAACTCCACCCATTGCTTCCTTCTGTTTTTGCCTCCTTTTGTTTCTTCCGTTCAATCCTGAAATAGAAGAAATCTCTTGCTCCGTAGCAGTCATGGCTTCAGGCACTATTCTTGGAGTAGTCTGTGATCAGAGCGCTAAGAGAGCATCTACCTTTTCCATGAGAGCCTTTCGACTGTTTGCTATTTTTGGTAAATTTCATCAACCATCTTGTTCAATTCTTCCTTAATCACAACTTCACGCTATGTGGAGGATCCTGGAACCTGATCTCTAGAGTTGGCTCCTAATTGCAGGTTATTGGGGTTGTTAACTTAAATTTGCTGGGGATCTGTTTGTTCTCCAATAATTGTAAACTTTTATGGATCTTCCAGAAGTAGTTCTCTTTCTTTCTGGTGCCACTGATTCTCTACAGCAAATTTTCTAAGAAGAGATTAAGGATCTAACTTCTGAACCTATGTAATCCAAAGTAGATAGCTAGATCTAACCCTAAGTTGGGCTCTCACTGAAAGCATTAAAATGTTAACCCATAGAATGGATCAACATCTTGGATTGAGTGTGTAAGCACTAGCCTTGTTCTTACAGAGCAATAATATAAAGAATAAATGTAGAAAGAGCCGGAAAAGTAAAAGGACAAGAAGATTTTTATAGCAGTTTGGCTATCAATGAAGCCAACGTCCACTTTATAACTTTCTATTAACTGACTACTGTTACAAGTTTAATTGACTCACAAGTTTAACCGGATTACAATATGATTGAATCTTCTAAATTAGATCAAGCCACAAGTACAAGAGTTCACTGAAGAATAATAGTGAACCCCTGTATGAATATTATATGGGAGGAGAAGAGTGAAGAATAATCCTTGCAGAGTTCTAGCAGCCAGTTTAGAAGATCTTGTTTATGTTGCAGGTAGGATTGTATTTATAGGGGTTGGAGAGCACTTGGGCCAGAAGTTTAAGTATAGAAGAGTCCATTTGTTATGCCAAGTCATCATCAAAAATCATAAATCAATCTAAATCATTTCTATGGATCACCAGCTATCCATAGGGGATGAATCGTTAGCTATCTATCAACTTAGCATATTTTTCTACCGGAAGCCGTCACTTTGTGCTATGAAAGAGCTCAGAAAGTTTAAGGGCAATCTGACCTATCTTGATGGATCGCTAGTTATCTATAGAGGAAGTGTCGATTGCTATCCATATGGGATGGATCGCAAGCTATCCATCAACTTAGCACATTTTTCTACTAGAAGCCTTTACTTCATGCTATGGAGGAGCTTGGAAAGTTTAAGGGCAATTCGACCTATCTTGATGGATCGCTTGCTCTCCATAGGGGATGGATTGCTAACTATCCATAAGGGATGGATCACCGGCTATCCATTAACCTAGCATATTTTTCTACAGAAGCCTTTACTTACTGCTATGAAAGAGCTTGGAAAGTTTGAGGGCATTCCGACATTTCTTGACGGATCACTAGCTATCCATAGAGGATGGATTATTAGCTATCCATAGGGGATGGATCGCTAGCTATCCATCCACTTAGCATATTTTTGAGTGACCTTAGTTTAGTTGTCTTCTTATCTTCTATTTAAGTTCCTTACCCAAATATCAAATCGTTTGGAGTTTGTTTGATCATCTATCTTCATAGGTCATCTAGCCCAAAAGAATCATCAGTAACTCACTCAAAACTTAACGAAATCAGATGAAACTTTGAAAGTACACTCTAGAGGGTGTCAGAACCTACCATAAAATTTTCAAGTGGTGGGTCCCACACTACATGGGTCGCTAGAGATCCATCTATTTAGGTTGCTAGCTACCCATCTAACCTTATCCAATCAAGCACATATTTGTTGAGTGCCTTATTTTATGTCTTCTAAGTGTTCTCCTAAAATTTCTGGTTATTTTGACTTCGTATGAGTTCTCTAGTTCCATTTTAAGTTAGTTGCTTTGGTCAAAAAGAGGGTAAACAGCTTGAATCATATGAGTCTTTACTTCTTGAATTACGCTGCTTGGAATGCTATGACTTGGTAAGTATTCTTGGAAAAGTTAGTAGATCATGATGGAAAAGGCTTTGTCAAATCATAATGCTTGCTTCTGAATCACTAGCGATCCTTGGATATGATGGATCGCCAACGATCCATCTGCTTGGCGGATTTTTAGCTTGTTTCTCTTAAGTTCCATTGACTTGTTCTTTTAGATACCTTGTTTAAGTTTCAAGTCATTTTGGCTTAATATGAATGTTCTAACCCCTATTGAGTTCTAATTGGTTAAAAACACAGTTAATAGACATTGTAGAAAGGTTTGAACTATATGTCCAAAGGTAAAGTAGGCAAGTCACTTAATTGCACGATAGTCTATTGTTAATGAACTTGACAAATGATTTACATAAATCACCATTCTTTGTTTATATCTAGGTACATTAGGCATTATGCAAGATAACCCTCAATTTAGGTAAGGGCCTAAAGGATTTCTTATAAGTCCAAATCTAGGTTAAATATTTTTCATATGCACATTTATAGTTCAATAACAGTTAAATATGCACAATTCATGAGAAAGGATATGCATAATTGTTCAAGTTCTCATTATTTTCGAAAGTTACAAAGAATTCTTGATTTTGCTCCAATTCAATTTAGGGTTACAACTTTTTTAAATTTTAAAAGAAGGGAAAATGATTCACCCATTTTTGAACGGCCAAGGGGTCTATTATTTGAGCGGTAGAAGGCGGAATGGTTGCCATGTGTCCTTCGGCATCATTGATTTTCGACGTCCTTCATTGTGTAGATGATACCTGACAACCTTCTTTACATTGATGATTTATGCCATACCTTTGAACATTAATGATTTATAGCGCCTCTCTATACATTGGTGTTTTACGGCAACCTTCTTTACTTTGATCCGCCATTCCTTTCAATATTGACAATTTACGGCACCTCGTTGAACATTGATGTTTTACGACAACCTTCTATCCATTGTTGATATGTGGCAACCTATCATGTCTTACGAAGTTTGAAATCCTTCAAAACTGTTAGCTTTTGGCATCCATCTTTCCATATATAACATATGTCGTATTCAATATCAACCACACCTCCTTAAAGTTCAGCATCCTTCCTCTGCTTCATTCTCTACAACATAATGTTGTAGAGGCTCGATGACACTTGAATTTCTTGAGATCCAATATCTTCTTATTGCTAAGTGTTTGATACTTCTTCAACATTATCATTCATCATCATTTTTCATTAGTTTTTATAAGTCCAATATCTTCTTGCCTTATTGTTAATGTTCGACAACAGTTCTTCCCAACATTCATACTGTTGACGCTATTCTTTAGAGATTTCTCACTTTCGTTAAATATTCATCATCATTCTCTATTTGCAAAATCATGATAATGTCTTGATTTTTTATAGTTCGAATCCCCTTTAAATTCACCATTCGATATCATCTTCTTCCTTATACATCCGGTAACTTCTAAGGTAGTTATCGTTCAACATCTCTGTGGGTTCAAAACCTTGGTGTGGTTCCTTTCTCACTATTGAGGTTCGATACTTCCTTGCTATATTTATGTATGATATTTTTATGGGTTTGCCAATTTTTTAGAATTTGATACTCTTAGAAATTTAACACCTTTATATAGAAGTCTGACATCTTTTTGGAATTGCTTGAAGTTGATATTTCTTCTTGTCTTTAATTTCGACATTTTCTATGGCATGACATTCTCTGGTTGAAGTAACATTATCTTCCCTTGCTTTTATGTTTTTTCCTCTTAGAAAATATATGGATAACAGTCCGTATAGTGAACTAAACATTAGATTTCATTTCAAAACATTTTGAAACAATAATAGTTTATATATCTCCTTTTGTATATCAAATCATACTTTTGGTATTAAATCCAAATATGTTTTACCAAAACAACTATGAAGAAAATACACTATGGTAGTAATCGTACACTTAGAAACTCAAAAATGAACACCGATGACGCTGCAGTCATCGTCAGAATTATTTTCGACGATAGAAGTGAATTCACTACTTTCTATCTCCTTACCTTTTTCAGTACTTTTGTTCATAAATGCATCTAAATAATACTATTATTATTTTCCCCAAAACTTTGAAAAACAATTTTTAAAACATCAGGATTTAAATTTTCAAATTCTCATTTTAATTTTTTTTATAATCCATATTTTTTAGGTCATGCTTATATAATGCTAATTTCTTCTAATATCAAAATAAACTTTACAACAATATCACTATTGAACACCCTATAGTCAAACTACGAAACTCAATTCACTTTGTTATTTGATTTAAATCAGATAAACAAAAGTTCATCAACTGGTTGAGCATTGCAAATCAAACAGTAAATGATGGTGATGGAACATTATCATTTCCTAACAAACAAACACATTATAAAACCATACCAATTTTTGTAAATTATTGTATATACAATATAGTCCTAGGTAAAATTATTTTATTTACCAATTCAAAACAATACTGAGTTGGTTTGCCCCGTTTAAATGTTTAGGGATCCCTATAAATATGCTAGCTTCTCTTTTTGATAGCAATTCATAAGGCACTCCACAAACCAATCAAAGCAATATAAAACCATTTTGTTTTACTAACAAATATGCTCTCATGTGTGTGTATATATATATTCCCAACTTATTCTAGGATGTTACTAACCCTATCTCTAATGAGTTTACCCCACCAAGGATTAGGTGTTCACTCAACCTAGCTCTAATATCACTTGTAAAGACCTACCTTTCCGACCCTCAAAAGACGACACTAATACATCTATGGAATTCAAGTGCTAAGCATCCAAGTGCTAGAAAGACGGATTGTTGGGGTGAAAGAAAGAAAACGCAGAATAAAATCTCACATCATGATGAGTAATATATAATATACAACAAACCTTTACAAAAGAAGACAGTAATATACATACATCAATTAGAGTAAACAAAGTTATCGTCAGCCTTGACAGTTATAACAACATTCCCCTTACAAATGATGATAAATACAAGACAACAAATGTAGAGAAAATAAAAGATACATGAGTACGTCTTGGAGGCATCTAGTTTGTCTTTTGAAGCTTCACAGTAAATAAATCTAGAAATAGGCTCGGGCTGACCAGAGAATTATTAGAAAATAATGCCCAGATCAGTCCGGTAAACCAACTTGAGAAACATAAATCCAAAGGATTTTTAATGTTATAAAATCTTTCAGAAATAAAGGTACCCCATAAGACCATGCTGCACATAAATATGGACGTGTTTTTACCTTACGATAACCAAACCATTTCTATATAAATCCATTGATATTATAATAATGTATAGGATTAAAATAAATATATAAAATAGCTGGAATGCTTGCATCTCATATTCTAACATATTTTGGCACAATTAGATCAGTAACGCATTTATTGGAGAAAGGATTTCATATAATAATAAGGATTCTAGGATATTGCTATCACGGTATAGTTTTAGAAAAATGTACCGAGTACCACACATGGAGCGCCTACATGGAAAGATCAGCCTACCCCTTCCTGGATAGTACCAAATATGTCATCACCCTGGTTGCCAGCCAATAACCTTACCAAGTCACTAGCATACATAAATTTCGATCTAGATTGAGTCGACCATACCATAATGGTAGCGAATTACATAGCCTTGCGCATATCCCATGTTTTAGTCATTACCGGGTGTGAGGCTCAAGACTACATTTTACCTTTTAGAAAATCCCACTAGGAATGCTAACACTGCCATTCAGGCAACAATGCAAGCCAGCATTCATCCATATAAGTTGTTTAGGATATGAATAAACTGAAGGCGCTACTTCTACTACATCCTTATTGGAATCACCTTTAGGATCAGTAGCAAGCAGCCCTTGTACTTCAAAGAACTCTATCTTCGATCATCTTCAAGATGTCTGAGTTCAAACTTTTATGCCAGTTCAATGTTTTTTCGAATAACGTATCTGGTCACGGTCTCTTCGAACCGGCAATTAATAGTTTCAAAACTGGCCAAGATATGATAGTTGATTATTAGACTATCAAATAAACAAACAATGAAAACCGATCCTCGTTAAGCATATAAGTAACTAATAAACCTATTTAATTGATATTTTCATTAATTAAAAATTTCCTTTTAAATATTTATATTAAAATACCTTTTACAAAATATATATTCGCAACCCGCTCTACTCTTTTCAATACTTGAAAAATATTCATATACTTATCTGAATGGTACAAGTATATTCACAAACCATTACACTTTCAATACTTAGAAAACATCTTTATATACTTATATCAACGACATAAGTATATTCACACAAACCTACATTCAATACTTAGAAAATGTACCCATATACTTATCTCAACGATATAAGTATATCCAAAAACCTTAAGAAAGATTTCATTTCCAAAACCATACTTAATTGGGTAACAACAAATGTCATTTAAAATATTGATAACAATAAATCCAAATCACTTTTAGTGAAAGTAAATGGTATAGAAATTAGACTAAATATAATCACCACCACTTTTCGATTTCAAACCTGTACTATCCCTTGATTAACAATGTAGCTGGACAAGTTAGTGTACTATCCTTGCCTCGACATTCATTCTTAACTCTCGGGATGGGGATAAGTTTCTCTACTCTGGAATTTGGTGTTAAGTACGAAAAGAAAGCTTTCCATACCACCAAAATTTAAAATGATCATTTATAGAAATCAATCAATCTCATTTCTTTTAGAGAACTCCTTTATACAAATCTCTTTCATATTTATATATCCCTTTCTATTTATACCATATATACTTTCCATAAAACGATAATCCCATATATCACTATAAGTTCACAAATGTGATTTATTATTCCAATTTATCAAAATGATATTAATTCTTTTTTATAAAAATCATTTAGAAATCTATCCTTTTATTTATAAAATACCATTTATAAATCTATTCTTTTATTTATAAATACCATTTATAAATCCTTTTTATACAACATTTTGACATAAAAATTTTAACAAATTTTTATTTCAATGTATTTCTATTTTTTCAAAAATCAAAATCACTTTATTATAAAATATAAATTCTCTCTATTTTCCTTTGAAATTAACATTTATTATTATGTGAACTTTCTTGTACCATAAATACTTTCCAAAATACTTTTAAACTTCTCCATATAAATTAGAAAATGTTAACAAAAAGGTTGAAATAAAATAAAGAAGCTAAAAAAAAACATTACTAAATAAAATGGCATAGAAAATTTCCAAAATCACTTTTAAAATCATTCCCTTAATTAAAACCGTTTTCTAATAAAAACAACAAATAACAGTGTTTCCAAAATATTATAATGAGGCCAATAGCTACCAAAGCACTTAACCTATACTATTACTACCTTTATCACTAAAATGGTCAACTTTTAACGTATATCAATGTCGTTTCCAATATGGCCAACTACCAAACTTTTAGCATTCAATAATTTATATAATAAGTATATAACTTAAATGAAAATCAATAAATGATGTGGAATCCAAATTCCTCTTCAAAATTCCATGTGTTTCATTTTTATACGTCATTCGTTTTTCAAAGTGTAAATTCAATCAAACCAAACCAATAAATTATTCAAACATAAAAATAATTATTTATATCTACTATATACCATATATTGTTTATCCAGAGGTGAGTTAACTCACCCAAATTTCAGCGGATGCTTAAGCATTCCAGTTTGATCAAAAATCGAACGACATTTGATTTTAACTCTAAATTTCACTTGCTCCAAACTTGACGAAACCAACTCTAGTGCATAGATAACGCTCCTACGAGCGCAATGCAAAAGAGGGCATCTTGATTGGACCACATATGAAGAAGTTATTCAACTTATTAGTTTTTGAATTAAAGTTTGTAATTAATTTAGTGATTACTTTCCTTAAAATTAATTACCCTTACTAATATTCTTCTCTCTCTCTAAAAATCTTGCACCTGTACACAAGAACACCCCTAACCCACCATTAATGAACGCACACATATGGAGATATAGAGTTGCGCTCCACCATTCGACAAACGGTCGATTCCATCGAACTCCACTATGCAAATGCTTCACATCTCCCCATCTCATTGAACTCGATCCATTCTCCATCGTCACGACCGACAGCAGCCCCTCCTCGACCTCCCAAAGTCATAACACCACATACACAACCACTACCCACAATTCCTTCACTATCCATGCTCCTCGATATGGAACAACACATTGCCACCCTTGTCGAAGCCTATCGTCATCTAAATCAATGCAGACCCTAATCCTAGTTCCTCATCCTTCATGTTGAACTTCTCGAATCATCACCGCAACCCCCAATATGCACATGGATTCAAAACTCTTGTCCAAACTAGCTCAACAGATCTAATTTTGTATTTCTTTCATGTTGTAAATGATTTGACTTTGATTTTTATAAGAAGGAGGCCATGATTTTCTTTTACAGGAAAATAAAAAGAAAACAAACAGGGAAGAGTCTAGAGTGAAGAATAGTCTTATGTGGGGCACTATTTATTTTCAAGTTTTCGATACATTGCCACACAGAATTTCAGTCACGTACGAACCATGAACGGTAGGAACAAAAATACGGTCGCACACAAAAATGCGACATGATACTAAAACAACAATAAAATACACTAGTTATCTTATTTTATGGAATTTCAAAATTACCAATTGCTGAAAATATGTAGAAAGATAATTTAAATATTTTCCAAAATAAAAATTATGGAAAAATCTTACAAATTCATTTAAAAATACGTCATCAATAGTTAAGTCATTTTATTAAAATTTGATTTTCTTATTATTTACTAACTTCGAGTAAAATTTTAATATTCAAAATATTAAATATTCCCACTGAAAATGTTAAAACTTTCGGGTCATTACACTAGTAATTAATTGTGAAGTTGGGTTTTAAGGTTGTTTTAAAAGGATTTTTGTTCCGAACAACGGGTGTTTTTTTGTCAGTGCCATTAAGTAACATAAAAAAGTATGATAAATAGTGCTAAAATGTTGGACAAGTATATAGAAAGTAAGTTATCTTATATTTAGTACTAAACCGATGTTTAGACATTCCTTTATCTATGAAATCATAGCAACTTGGCAAGGCTACGAGCAGTAGTGCCCTGACTTTGATTCACGAAAAGAGATAAAGAAGCAAAAATATCGAAAGTGTGATAAGTATATGATAGTTAATTTCTATAAATAGGTCATGGCTAACTATGTATATGGAAAGTATTCATCTTATACCCGACACTGAATTTTGAGGCATGGAAGCCCGTTTCTATCCGTGAGAGTTTAAGAATGTACGTTGAGGCCAGGGTAGTTCTTTAACCTGTCTGACTTCATTATTAATCGAGAGATAGTATGGGGTTGAATCGAAAAGTGGTGATAAGTATATGATGTCCTATTTTCCATATGCAAACTATATTCTTACACTAGATAGTGGTTTGTCCACTATCAATAACTTGACCTATTTTGATTTAAGAAGTATATGAAAGCTTAAGATTTCGTATGGTTTAAGATTTCCTAAGGTGAAACTCATTCCGATGAAACATCTCTCGCTTTAAGGATGGATATTCGAGATCTCTTCGAGTCTCTTATATCGTCTGCTTACTTCTAATGGAACCAAGATTGAGTCAATTGGAAACTATCAATTGTTGATTTTGAGAGACCGAGATCAGATAAGCATGTGTTATTTGAAAACCATTTTTGAACTAGCATAAGCTTGAAATGGAGACATCTTGTAGATGATGGAACCAAAGATGGAGTCCTTGAAGTGTAATGGCCGCTTGCTACTAATTTTGAGGGTGATTCCAAAAGAAAGTAGTAGAAGTAGCGCCTTCAGTATTTTCATAACCTGAAAACTTATATGGATGAATGATGGCATTTCATTGCTGCATGGATGCAATGTTGGAACTTCAAGTAGGATTTGCTAAAGTAAAAGGTAATCGTTGCCTCATGAGCCTTACATTCGATAATGACTAAAACAAAGGATATGCGGTAGTGCTATGTGGGTTGCCACCATTAGGGTATGGTCATCACCTTTCTAGGTTGATATTTATAATTTGGTATGTGCATGTGAGATCATGAGGAAAGTTTGCAAAGGAACCAGAGTGATGACATATTTTGTACTATTCAGGAAGGGGTAGGCCAGTTTTGTGATGGAAGGGGGTACATGTTAGGCCCTCGGTACATTTTCTAGAGGTGTACTATGGTAAGTGGTACCTCGCTGTCTTACCATTGTATGGAATCCATTTTTCAACACGTGCCTTTACGGACTAAGTTGTATACCAAATATGCTGGAACATAAGATGCAAGTATTTCAGCTATGTTATATATTTTTGTTAACCCTAGAAATTATTATATTATCACTGGATTTTCTGTTTGAAATGGTATGATTATTGTATAGTAAGAACCCGTTTGTGTTTATGTACGGCGTGGCCTTACGAGATACCTTTATTTTTGAAGGGTTTTATGGTATGAATAATCCATATTATCTGAGTTTTCTCGTGTGGGTTTACCAAACTGATCTGGGTGTTATTTTCTTGTAATACTCGACTCAGACCTGATTATTTTTGTAGAGTTAACTTTGGATACTTTGGAGCTTTAGGAGATGAGTTGGATGCCTCTGATGTAATTTCATACTTTTATTTCTATTGTATTTCTCGGTTTGTATTTATCATCATTTGTGAGGAAATTTTGTCATAACCGTCCAGGATGGTGACATGCTAGACTCTGATTGTTGTATAAATATTAAAGTTTTTCTTTGTAAATATCATTTGGATATCATGTATTACTCATCATGATGTGAGATTATGTTCTATCTTTCCTTTTCTTTCACCTTAGTAATCTATTTTTCAAGAACTCGGATGCTCAACATGATACGGTGGATGTATTATTGTCAACTTTTGAGGGTCGAAAAGATGGATCGTCGCATAATATCTAGTAAAGTGTGTCAATCATAAATTGTTGCTCAATCTTAAATTAATAATTTAAGCTATAAATGTTCAAAATAATAGTTAGTATCTGATCCAACCATGGGATAAGTACATCACCTTTTATAACACTACTATAAAAGAAGCACAAATAAATGCGCAAATTTATATCCGGGCTAGGGGAGATTCCAAATGTTGAGAAACCCATAACATTGTTATATGGTAACAATGTTGCATTACAGTTTCTAAAAGAATCTAGTGCTAATTAGGAAACAAGAGATGTACTCCGAAAAGTCCACATGTAACATCCACACCCCTTAATATACCCAAAATGATACATTAAAAGGCGTCATGCATTGTAGGTATAACTGAAACTAACAAAGACTAAGATTCATAAGATAAAAATAGGTAAAAACAACGGAAACTTCAATAATAACTTATTGAAAACAAAACTTCATAATTGCTTCATAAGTCAAATAACAAATACCACATACATGTCTCAAAACCCAATATATCTCATGAAATGAAAACTCATAGTCTCAACAAAAATCAGAGTACATATATCCCTCTTAAGTGCCAGTATAAAGAAAGAACCAAAAGCTAAAAAAGTAAGGAAAAACATAATAGAATCTTCTCCAAGAAACCTCTGAGCACTGCAAACTACTACACTCTCCCTTAATTGCCTATGGAGGAAAAGGGGGAAAATAGAGGAGCGGGTAAGACTAAAAGTTTGGTGAGTGATAGGAACTACTGGAATCTATTAGCAAAGTAAAAGTAATAGACTCTCCAATAGTTCTAGTATATATAGGAGGAAACAAAAGGAAATAGGGATAAGGAATACGCTGGAAATAGATACGAATTAATATAATTGATTAACTTTGATTGTTTGCACTTGTCTTTGATAGCTGCTTGATTAGGCTGAATTCCTAATCCTATAATTAGTTTGAAATCCTAATTCTATCCTTTGATCGGCCTTCTATTTATGATATGCCAACTATGAGCTAGTCCCATCCTTTGAGTCCCACAACAAAAAGACACCTGCTAGCACTTTGGAACTCAATAGCGGATTATATCCCTGCACCAAGGTCGCATGCATGAACACCGTTAGGCTCACACTATGTACTGTTACCTCTTTTGACCTTTTATTTACCCTAGACAACATGAGCGTACCCCTCTCCTCACTTTAGGATTATGTGACGCACCTCATCTCACTTCAGGGTTATGTGAAACACCATGTCCATAGAAAAATAGGGGAAATTCTGTTGGTACTGGTCCCTATAAAACAAAAATATAGTTGCACCCCTTGTTCGAATCCCCTTGATTTGAACTACCATAGATGGACCATTTATTACCATTACAAGCATACCCCTCGCCTCACTTCAGGATTATGTGAAACACCATAACCATAGAAATATTAGGGGAATTCTGTTTGATATAGGTCCTATTCTTATCTTTGCTTATTAACTTTGATAAATTATTTAAATAAGCCGTTTCTATTAATTTTTCTCCATTGCTTATTAACTCATTCTAAGTCTTTTAAATAAGCCTCTTCTATTATATCTGCAATATTTTCTTATTAACTTAGTGTAAGTCTTTAAATAAACCTTTTTCTAGCTATAATCTACTAGTTATAATTTTGCTTATTAATTTAACCCAAGGTCTAAGTATAAAATAAGCTTCTTTCTCTTTTTACTCTTCTTAATCATAATTCTAACGTCATAATTAGGTTTAAATTCAATTTCCAATTAATTACAGTCTTAACATTTTACATCTAATTTTCTGTAATTTCAGTATTCTTATTATTTTGTCCATATTCGCGTTTTAATCCATTCTATTCCATTCGCGTAAAAAGAAAAAATAATAGAAAGAAATTGAAAATTACAGAAGAAAATTCCAACGTAGAAAAGATGTAAATAATAGTAAATAATTATAAATACTATAAATAACTGTAAATAAATGGAAAAGCTATAATTCACAGTAATTGACTATAATTAACTGAAAATAATAGCTAAAAGGAAATAGACTGAAAAACAAATCTAAAATTGAAAATAAACTGGTAAAAGGATTATTTCAAAATCGTAGAAAAATTATAACTATTGAAAACCCTATTATTTAAATTACTTAAAAGTATGAAATAATTACTAATCACTCACCTATGGTTCTAAGCTCTTCCCTTTTGGTCTTCCCGGATCCACTTAAGGGTATTAAAATATTTTTATTAAAAAGATCTTTTTCTTGGAAAAATATTCCTTTTAGGGTCCTTTTTGAAAAGGTGAACCCAAGCGAAGAAAATCAAGAATAAGTAAAAGTGTTAGGACTATGGTCTTATCTATAGGGGTAGAAGTGGATCTCAGACCGTCAGATTTGGAAATAGGATAGGATGCAACGACATCATAGGATGAATAGGAGCCATCAGATGCAAGAATGGAAGGACCGAATGAGTTTAAAGAATGCAAAACTCGTGTAAAGGCTTGCTAGAAAGTACTAGAATGAAGGAAATTTCCTTCGCTCTAAATATGTAAGCGGGCGACCGCCCCTCTACCCAGGTCGACCGGCCAGTCGACCTAGGTGTGGTTAGGTCGGCCTACCCTATATATATATATATTCTTTCTTTTGATTTTGTTTATTCCATTTGTTTCTCATATTAATTCAGATTTTGATGTTCTATAAATGGAAATTGACCAGAAAATTACCATGGACACAATTGTGCAACTCCCGTGGCTCAATTCTGATAATTTCACAAAGTTGTTTTATTATCTAATTAATAAAGAATTAATTATTATGGATTAAATTTTGGATTGTTACATTCTCCACTCCTTAAGGGATTTCGTCCCCGGCTCTAAGGATAAAAGAACGTACTAAATGTTTTCATTGAAGTTCTATAACCAACTACTCAACCATCATCCATTTATCCATTGTCTTTCAGTTTTTCTACTGCAATTTATGATACTTATGCAATTAGTGTAGTGTTAGTGTCTTTAACTAATGCAAAAGATTAGGCAGTCCACTGATTCAGTTGACCTCCTTTTATGTAATCATGTCCCTGCTAGGTTTCCAAATGAGTGCAAAAATTCCTAGTGATAACTGATAGTTCTATATGTGTGCTACAAACACCATCCAAATGCATAAACCATGTGAAAATCATCCATTTTTAGCAACAATGGAAAATAGGATAAAAATGCGCACACATCAATATGCATATGCTTTAGTGTCATAGTTAGACCGATCCCTAAAGTATAATAGTGCCTAATGTACTTATATGCGTCCATTAGCATCCACTAGCAAACACTTGCAATCACTAGTATACATCATTCATAACATGTTCTATTAACATGTTTACATCAAATCCTACCATACATAGGTTAAATACTAAGTTCTACCCTCCCAAAGGAAAATAAAGGAAAGAAACTATTCAAAACTAGAGATGGAAAATAGGAAATTTCAAAACTTATTATCAAAGTAATGTGGATACGAAACATGAATTTTTCTTCCAATCAAACCATTCCTCCCCGAAGTCTACTTAACTATGTCGCAACTAAGGCAATCCCACTATAGACCTTATCCAACACAAAGGCGACTCGTGTGGCCTTTCATAAAGAGCTTCGAAAGGTGCCACTCTAATGTTTGCTTGAAGACTACTATCATATGAACTCCACCAAAGAAAGATGCTTTCCCCAGGTTCCTCCAAAATCAAGAATATCCACTCTTAACCATGCGCGCCTTACTCCCTTACCCCTTTCACTTTACTATTCTTCTTTAGTCTGCACACATGAATCAACACTCCTAGGTTCTTACTAGTGTCCTGTACATCCACGGGAACATCTATTATTACTTCCAAAAGTAATCACTTCCATCCTATATATAGTCTTGCATTTTTTTGTTACACCTAGGAAATGATTTCTCTATATTTCATATTTATAAGAGTTTGGTTGGGTATTTATCATTTCAAAAACTAAGACTTTTAAATTCTCAAAACATCAAATCTCAAAATCTTTGTCTTTAAAAAGTGTTAATTTTGAGTTCCTATTAAATTCAAAAATATTTGGTTGCTTAGTATTATTTCCCAACCTAGAGGAAAAAACTTTCAAATTCTAGGTCCAGAACTTATTCCTCGTTTTCTTTTAAAGGCCTTTTCAGTTTTCTATAAAAATTTGATTTTTCAAACTCTACTTTTATCAAGTTATTCATAACTGCAAAAACATTTCCTTATACTTATTAAAAACTAATAAGTGTACTTTACAAACCATTTTGTTTCTATACTTAGAAATTATCTTTTAAAATACATTTTTATTTGGATTAAAATGGATGTTGCGTAAAACACCGTTACTACATCCAAAAATACTAGTGTATGGATTCAATTAAATAAATACCAGTAAATCTCATATATCCATGTAAAAATATTTCTCTTGGGAGTAACTTACAATAACAATAGTATTATAGCCTATGCTCCTCTTATTTTTCATGAAAACATTTATTACAACAATAAGTTGTAATCCACATTTTCAATACTTGATATACTTTAGGTCTTTATATTTAAAATCTTTGTTTACTTACAAAGAAACTAGTGAGTTATATATATACCATAATCCTTCAAAAAGAATTCCAATTTTTTATTATATAAAAACCAACTTAAATTTCATACCATTCTTCAAAACCCCATAATTATTTTCTAAGAGAAAATATTAATAATGAAAATTTTCAATTCTAACAATTATATTTTTTAATTTCTCAAATTTCAAAATTTTCATTTTATTGGACTAGACATAAAATGGGTCTTTCTATTACTACCCTCGAAGTACATTTCCTAAAATAAAGGCTTTTACTCCTAATCCTTTTGTATACTCATATTTATTCTAAGGCATCACTGTCAAATCCACTTGTCGGAGACAGTAATAATTTATGCAATTATCTACACATGGGTTTTCATCTTTTCTTATCAATTGAACCTATTGTACATCCTCAATCTTAGCCTACCTCTCTTATGATTTCCATAGTCCAGTCCTAAATGCACACGACTGTTTCTTAAATTCCTACCCTGTGTAGACATTCTCTATGCCCTAAAAAAAGGCACTTCCTTATGCCAAAAGTGATACTCCAAGAACCAAGTCTCCAGCAGATGAACACGAAGCGTACAAAGAACCTCCTTTAGATGAATAACATTCTCTTCTATATTTCTTGGAAAACACCAAAATGTCGACCACGAATATCTCCACGAATTTTATTTTAGGACATCTCTAAAAACATGGTTCATCAAATCTACAGAACAGGCTGGGGCATTGGTTAGCCCAAAAGGCCTAACCAACCACTCAAAGAATCCATCGGGCATCCTAAATGCGGTCTTATTAATGCTATCATCAGCGACCCTAAGCTGATGAAATTTTATGGCTCAATTAAGAAGAAAGAATACTACAGAGCTAACTAACTGGTGAAAAAGGTCATCTATCCTAGAGAGTGGATATCGGTTCTTCTTCGTGAGCTTATTTAATTCTCTATAGCCTACGTAAAGTCAAAGGAAACCATCCACCTTAGTAGCAAAGACGACTGGCACTTTCCACTTTGATATGCTCCTTCTTATAAACCCTTTCTCCAAAACCTCAAGGATCTGCTTGCTTAATTCCATCCTCTCCCTAGGTACCATGGGCAGTGCTACTAGCTTAGCATTATCAGTCAAATAAATCCTGAAGTCAATCTCTCTCTTAGGGGGTAGTTCCCTAACCTCCTCAAAGACGTTTGAAAAATCACTATAGGAACCGAAACTAACTCTAATGACGATGAATCGAGGGAATAAAGGAAGCTCAACATAACCGAGCCTTGCACGTCAGAAGAAACCTCGAGAGTCCTATGCTTCATGTCTTAGTCTAAAACTCTCCTCTCGCAGTCTAATTTAGCTCCATATGAGTATATCCAATCCATTCCAAAAATTGTCCCATGCCCTGAAAATCCCATAGCATAGGCATCGTAATCAAATTCTACGCCTGGGATAAAAAAATTTCAAACCCCTACCAACCATAGACAAGTATGTCGACCCACCTATGGGGTTTGAAACAACAATGGGGTCTACTACTAAAGAGATGTCTAAGTGCAAACAATCTACCAAAGAAGTCGCAATGAAAGAATGCGATGACCCAAAACCAAGAAAAGTATGAATATGAAAATCTGAAGTAGAGATCAAAACCTTCTACAGAGACTTTCCTACCTCTATCTAGTCCACTACTAGAAGGTGCTACATCCAAGCCTGTACTTGCGTTGTAGGCGCGCCTGCTCTTTTCCCCATCCTTTGAGGACAAGCTCTACTAAGGTGAGCAGGCTGCCCACAGTTGAAACACCTTCCCTTTATTATTTTATTCTTATAGTCCTTTGCGTAATGAACAACCAATCCATAGTTATTACATTTTCCACTTTTCTTGATCCGCTTCCGAGGTCCTCCTTCTTTCCTCTTGTCCTTATCCTTCTTGTTCTTCCACCATGGCTTCTTAGAGATTTATGACTTAGGAACCTCTTTAAGCTCTCCCTTCAACTACCAAGATGCAGGCTGAACTTTATGTCGGTCCTCCAAATCCAACAGCCTAAAGCTTCGATCCATATCCTCCAACTAAGCTCGTGTCTCCTCGAAACTCTCTATGCCAGAAAATACCTTGCCTCCTAGACTAGCAAAGTCCTTGCATAGCTTAGAAAAATTGACCGCTGTAAGTGGATTAAAGGGATCTCCACCTACTGGTGCTGTATTAGGCGCTTGCCCTTGCACCTCTGGTACCGTAGCTCTACGAAACTAGTCAGCCATATTATGCAAAGAAAAGGAAATTTTGAATCGAAAGAAGGTTGAATTGGACTTTTAAGGGGATTTCAATAAAAAAAACTCTTTTATACTTGAAAACCATTTTTATAATAAGAGTTTCTTTCTAAAAATACATCTAGTTTGAAGATATGCTACTTTAAAATAAATAAATTACTTTTGGAAAATACTTTACTTTTTTAAAACAAGTTTTTAGGAATCTTGTTACCTTAGGCTCTGATACCAAATATAATACCCCACACCGCTTAATATACCGAAAAGGATACATTAAAAGGCATGGTGCATTATTGGTGTAACTAAAACTAACAGAGACTAAGATTCACAAGACAAGAATAGGTAAAAACATCGGAAACTAAAATAATAACTCATTTAAAACAAAAGTTCATAATTGCTTCATAAGTCAATTAAGTCAAATACCAAATACCACATACATGTCTCAGAACCCAATATATCTCATGAAATGAAAACTCACAGTCTCAACAAAAATCAAAGTACATATATCCCTCTTAAGTGCTAGTACAAAGAAAGAACCAAAAGCTGAAAAAGTAGGGAAGTACATAGTAGAATCTTCTCCAAGAAACCTCCAAGCACTGCAATCTACTACCCTCTTCCTTGATTGCCTACGGGAGAAAAGGGGAAAAATAGAAAAGTGGGTCAGACTAAAAGTCTAGTGAGTGATAGTAATTACTAGAATCTTTAATCAAATCAAAAGCAGTAGACTCTTCAATAATCTAGTATATATAAGAGGAAACAAAGGAAATAGAGATTAGCAATAAGTTGGAAATAGATACGAATTAACATAATTGATTAACTTTGACTGTATGCACTTGTCTTTGATAGCTGCTTGATTAGGCTGAATTGCTAATCCTATAATTAGGCAGAAATCCTAACTCTACCCTTTGATCGGCCTCTTATCTCTGATGTGCCAACTGTGAGCTAGTCCTGTTCTGTAGGTCCCACAGCAAAAAGACATCTTCTAGCGCTTTGGAACTCAATAGCGAATTATATTCTTGCACCGATGCCGCACGCAAGACCACCGTAAGGCTCACACTATCTGTTATTCCCTCTTTTGACCTTTTATTTACACTAGACAGCATAAGCATGCCCCTCGCCTCACTTCAGGATTATGTGAAGCACCTTGTCTCACCTAAAGGTTATGTGAAACACCGTGTCCATAGAAAAATAGGGGAAATATTGTTGGTACTGGTCCCTACAAACAAAAATCTAATTGCGCCCCATTTTCAAATTCCCTTGATTTGAACTACCATAGATTGCCCACTTACTACCATTATAAGCATACCCATCGCCTAACTTCAGGATTATGTGAAGCACGTCATTTTTTGCAGGATTATGTAAAATACCGTAACCATAGAAATATTAGGGGAATTCTATTTGGTACAGGTCCCATTCTTATTTTTGCTTATTAACTTAGATAAATTATTTAAATAAGCCTTTTTTGTTCATTCTGCTCTATTTCTTATTAACCTACTCTAAGTATTTTAAATAAGCCTCTTCTATCATCTCTGCTATATTTGCTTATTAACTTAGTATAAGTCTTTAAAATAAACCTCTTTCTAGTTATAATATACTAGTTATAATTATGCTTATTAACTTAACCCAAGGTCTAAGTATAAAAATAAGTTTCTTTCTCTTTTTACTCTTCTTAATCAAAATTATACGTCATAGTTAGGTTTATATTCAGTCTAAGTCCAATTTACAGTCTTCACATTTTACATCTTATTTTCTGTAATTTCAGTGTTCTTGTTTTTTAGTCCATATTCGCCTTTTAATCTATTCTATTCCATTCGCGTAAAAAGGAAAAATAATAGAAAGAAACTGAAATTACAAAAGAAAATCACAATGTAGAAAAGATGTAAATAAAAGTGAATAATAATAAATACTGTAGATAACTGTAAATAAATGGAAAAGGTATAATTAACACTAATTAAGTACAATTGACTGAAAAGAATAGCTAAAAGTAAATAGACTAAAAAATAAATCTAAAACTAAAAATAAACTGGTAAAAAGGTTATTCCAAAATCATAGAAAAACTACAACTATTGGAAACCCTATTTTTTTAATTACTTAAAAATATAAAATAATTACTAGTCACTAATCTATGGTTCTAAGCTCTTCCATTTTGGTCTTCCCGGATCCACTTGAAGGTATTAAAATATTTTGTAACGACCCAGAATTTCTGTCAATTAAAATTTGTATATTTAATTAATTTTAAATATTAATAAGTGAAATTTATAAGTCGAATAAATTTTATTTCGAATATCTGGATTTAATTGCATAATTAAATCGATAATTTAATAGTTGAAATTAGAGAAATAATTGGAAATTGGGTTAAATATGATTGAAAATGATTTGTAATTTTTTTTTATCATATTGGAGTTAGAATGATGTTATAGAACTTTTAAAATTGAATTTAAAGTTAATTTGTGAAAATTGAATATTTTAATATTTAATTGACGAGTTAAAATAGCCATTTTTCAAACAGTCTCCGATTTCGACGAAACTAGTTTCTTCGGATCCATAATGTGATATTATTGTAAGATTTCAAATTACGTGTCAATCGGATTTACGGTTTGTCCGGGGCAAGCCAAAACGCATAGAAATTAGTTTAAATCGATTTAATTTAAAATTGATCGTTTATTGCCACAACTCGCATAGATGATCGAATTGGCTCCCGAAACCTTTTCCATTGTGTCCGGAACGTGGGTAAACCCTAGAAACGCCAGTCACCGCGCGCGATTTAGAGTTTAAAAAATTGAAAAATGAATAGTGTTCGTCAGTTTTCTATAAAAGGACCCTTAAACATTTCATTTACTCCAAACCCTAATTTTCTATCATCAACCTCCACCTATGTATTCAATGGCCGAAATTGTTCTTCTTTCTTCCTCAAATTTCTTCAAATCCATCAGCTTTTAGCAAAAGTTATCAACTACAAATATGTAGAGCATGAGGAGATCCACACATCCAACGATCAAGATCGTAAAAGGGGCTATGGATCGACGGCAAATTGCGAGCAAAGTGGCGCCGTTCGTTCTCGATGTGCGTGCTAGGGAGGCAGCCGAGCTTCATGAAATTTATGCTGAAGGCAGAGCTAGGTGACGCATTTCGAGTGGTGGTACTCGATCGGAGTGAAGTTGAACAGAAGATGCTCGAAAATTCGAACCCTAGTGACGGCTGTGGGTTATATTGTTCGTTCGAAATAACTGGAAGACGTGGGGGAAGAAGCACAAAGTTATGGCCGTGATTGCCTTGCTAGAAACGAACGACAGAGAGATGGAATTAGGTTTAAAAAATTAAAAAGGAAATTGTAAATTTATAATATATTAATTCGTTCAAACTTTAAAACCCTGTAACTCTTTCATACAAGGTCGGTTTTTGATGAAACGAATTGCGTTGACTTCGTTTTGACGACCACTACGCAATGGAGTTGGATTGGAGTCGTTTGGAGCTAGTTTGAATTTCGGGTAAAATTAAACGCGTGTTTAAATTTATTCGAAATAAAACACTGGAAATTGGAAAGCAAGGTGGGAACTTCTCACTCAATCGAACTGTTTCGATTTAAATTTTAAATAGTTAGATTTAAATTTTGTATGCCTGGATGATAAATTATTATCTGTTGATGATTGAAATAGACATTATACGCCGTCTATTAAGCGGATGTTTTTATTAAAAACATATACCGCGAATATTTCACTGCAAAGTGAAATTGGTATTATTTATGTATTTGGAGTTGATTTTCCCGCATTATATAGCGGATGAGACCCTATTGCGTCGCATAATAGCGGATAATATTTTATGAACCCATATACCGCGATATTCCGTATTGGAACGGAATTGGTATTGTGCTAACGTCTGTGGATGCAGGGAAACAGGTTGGAGGGATCCAACTGGATTACTCAACTGTATTGATTTATTTACAGATATTGTTATATAATCTGCTATCATATTGATATATGATGTTTGGATGCTGTGATTGATTATTTTGGTGCTATTGCATCATTGGGCCTAATTTTGGAGTTTTAAAAAAAATGTTAAAGGAATGATTTTCAAATTTTAAAAGGATTTTTAAATAATTTTTGAAAGTATACGTTTCATTAAAATTTTGGGAATTGATTCATTTTAAATAAATAAACGTTATAAAATTTAATATTATAAAAATTATGATTATTGTGAAATATAACCGAAATGTGATTTTGAGATAAGTAGTTGATAAGTTTATAAAATAGTTTAAATTGGGATTTTTGAATTATTATAAACGATTTATGTAAAAGATTTATAAAATTGATATTTATAAATTAAAAATATTGGAATTATAAAATGAGTTTTTATAATTGTTAAAATGAAGAATAATTGGATTTCTTAAGTGAATGAAAGTTATAGATTTATAAATTGTGAAGTTATAAGATGAATAGATTTTTGTAAAATAAAAGATTTATAAGTAATTAACTTATAAATTAGATTTTTTGTATAAAATTGAGTTATAAAAGGAATTGGTTAATAAAGCGATTTTATAAATCGAAGTTTTTATAAATAGAAATGGAATTTATAAACGTTGTTTTATAAATCCGAAGTCAATCAAATTTGAAAAATTAAACATAGAAGTTTATTTAAGGAGATATATTCGTGATTTTGCACAGCGAATTATCCTTTAAGTTAAATGTTGTAATAATAAGAATTTGGTTGGGAATTATATTCACGATTTTGGACAGTGAATATATTATGAAATAAAATGGATATGGCTTGGGGAAGTGATATTTTAAATAGAATTAAAATGATTTAAAGATGTTTTAAAATGCGTTAAGTATCGAATACATAGATTTCAATATTTATTGTTGAAATAGACGTTTTCGAGAAATAGAAGGAAGTAGTAGACTATAACACTGTTGTTATAGTAAATGATTTCCGAAAGGAAATGTTTTATATAGTATTGGGATTTACATATCTATCTTAATTTCGAATCCCTATACTTGTGATTTTGGGTCGTCGTAACAATGTTTTACGCAACATTCGTTTTGACTCAAATAAATGCGTTTAAGCGCACGTTTTCTTTAAAGAATGAAATATATACTTAATTTCAATTTAAGTATATTGAATATTTTCCAAGTGTTGAAAATAAATGGATTTGTGAATTTCTTATTATTAAATAAGTATGGAAATGTTTTCCCAATATGAAGTGAATATTCTGAGATTTTATCTTTTAAAGATAAATTAAAAATGAATATTAGAAATCGATTTGGAAATCGTATATTCAAAGATATTTTGGAATTGTAAATTCACTATGGAATTTATAAAAGAAAGGGAAATTTGTTTAATAATAAACGTTGATTTAATTTTGAAGCGTGGAAATAAATTTACGGATTTGGAACGTAAGATTAAAATAAATCGGTATGGATTTATTTGATTGATTTAAATAAACCATTTTACATTTAAAATGGATAAATATTTGGAAGTGTTTCCGTTTAAGGAAATTGATTTGAATTTTTTTTCAAAGATTGAAAGGTGAAAAATGATTTGAAATTTGTTTTCAAATGGTTGAAGTGTGGAAATTATATATCTAGTAAAGATATTTTGGAAAATAAATAATTTGGAAAATTATTTGGGATTTGGTGATGTGGTGCACGCCTATTGATAGTTAAATAACCGCCTATCAATATCTACCTTTAAATAGGTATTTGTTGTGATTTGCTTGAATTTGAATGCCACACTTATTTTTAAAATAAGCGCTCACTATTCGGGTTAGCCGGGAAAGGACATTTGAGTAGTATAACCGATTCCGAATATATGATACGTCGTTATGGATTGCATTTGAAGACCGGTGTTGATGATCGGATATTTATGAAAACGGAAGGATTACCGTCGAATGTTTCTGCATCGGCTGATCCCCGATATAGAAATTTATTACCCTTTGTGATGGGAAGTCCGGTCGTGATTAGTGAATATCTGGATTGCAAGGACTTCTTTTTAAGTGCCTTCGGTTCCGTTAGATCCCGTAACGGACTTGTATGGATGTGTGTCTGACGTTACAATTTGAGATGTAAAGCTGGTTTCTATCAAATATGTTTCCGTTGGTAGCGGAGAATTTATTCTCTTAGCTTAACACCCTAGAGATTATGTAGTTGATGGTTACTAGTGATACATTCCCAAATTGGTAATGTGGCATACGAAGTGCTGTTGAGCATTTGATGATCAAAGCACAGCTTTTTTATAAAGCGTGGCTTTGTGGACGAGACTTCGTCGGACCTCACACCCCGAAAATGGTCAAAACTGGAAGGATGCGGCAAGGTTATTAGGGGGTAGCGCCCCTTTAGTGTATGTCATTCCTTATGGATAGAGGTGGTATCATGGTATGGAGCCCAGATACTTAACCTATGTTGTTGCTGCAAATTTATTACTTTGTGGTTGTTGGAATCGAGGATCCTCGGATATAGATCGGTTACGATCGGGGAATGACATATTCGTGTCAGTAGTTACCCAGTTTGAAGGGTAACCCGGCCTTGTGTTGGTAGAGATCTAACCGTAATGTTAGGTTCTCGGGTTGTCTTTCCAGAGGTGTACCCATGTGGCAATGGGAAGTTCCTTGGCCTGACCATTTGTTGGAAATCCAAAGAAACAACGATCTTATACGGTTTTAGTTGTAGAACCTATCATTCACTTATGGTGGTCACCACTGTTTGGATGGTAGCTATAGTAGGCATAAGTGCGGAATGCCTATGCTAGCTAAGATTTATATCTTTACTTTCGAAATGTTTTCTACACTATGCACTATTAATAATATTAAATGTTTCTTGTTAATGCGTATCAAGCATCTTTGACTATCATAAGGAGAAATCTCCTCTGATTCTGCGTTTGCATTGTGTGTGTGTGGGAGGCCTTATGGTAGTCTCATTTTCTAAAAAGCATTGCAAATCTATTTTAGAATTATTCTGTTCTTTGTTTTAAAGATAAACTGTTTTAAGTTCTCACACCAGTCCCATGACTGACCTGGAGTTTATTGTTTTCCTTCCTAAACTCTGGGTGCCCCCCAATTTCCACACGGGCAGTCTAGAGTCAGGTTATCAGGATATTCTAGAATTCAGGAGTTACTGGAGGCAAGCTGAATGGCATGACGTATTCACTAGTATATAGTTTTTCTTTTCCGCTGTTTGTTGTTGTTTGTTGTTGTACACTCTGATGATGTAATAAAATGTAATGTGATGTAATGTAATAACTGATATTGTTCTTTGTTTAAAGATTATTCATTTATCTATTATATGTTGTTCCGCTGCGATTGTGAGATTCTGATATTGTTCTTTCTGTTCTGTTCTATCTTTTTCTTATTCTTCTATTCTTTCTTCTTCTTTAACCATAACATTTCGGTTTTCCGGCATTCGATTGCTCGATAGTTGATACAATGGACGTATTGATGTCGGTTTTCGAGCGTCGAAAAATCGCTATCGTTACATTTGGTATCAGAGCATATGGTTAAGTAACAACCATGGCTCTGTTGGGGATTACTCATTAAAGATGGAGTCAGTAGTACTCTAGAATGAGTGTGAGTGTAATAATAGATATGAGTGCGTATTTGTTAGTGAATATGAAATTGTTTTATATTGTGATGATTGGTTTGTTGAGTGGTATATGGATTCTGGTCAACACGAGTAGTTAACGTTGTTGATAGGGATCTCTAAACACTTGTACAGAACAATTTGACACGATATCGTTTTAAAATAGGGTAAATGAAATAATTTTACCTCGATTATATTTTATATATAAAGAAATAATTTTTCAGAATTATTAAAATGTATATGAATTGATTGTTTGGTTGTTGAAAATATAAATATATATGTAAGTTAATTAAAAGTTGTTTGAATAAGTTAAATGAAACATATTGTAAAAGAATGAATTATATAAGCAAATGAATTATAAGTATGAAGTTATAATTAAAATGATTTACAATTGTGGAATAATCTTATATATAAGAAGTGAAATTATATAAGTAAAAGATTTGTAAATGTGATTTGTATTTTGAAGTAAAATTCCGGAGGAATGTTTTGAAATATTTTGAAAGGATTTGGTATTTTGGAAAATTATTTTGGAGAAATTAAAGCTCTAAACTCTTTTCGGTCGCTGGAAAATAATTCCGATGATGATCGCGACATCATTGGTGTTCATTTTCGGGTTTCCAAAAGAGGGATTGCTGCCAAGTAATTTTAAATGGAAGTTGTTTGGAAAATTTGGATTTGGGTTTTGAAATTCAAAGGATAATTGAATTGGTTTCAAAAAATGGTTTTGAAAGATTGAAAAGACTCTGGAATGTTATATAAAATGATTGGAATGCAATTATTAAGTTGGAAAATAAATTGTGTATGAATAAATAAAATTTGCAAGTGCAAGAAAATGAAATTAAAAATCCAAGTTGAAATAAATTTGAGTTGTCATCAAAGACATGTGATTTGAAATATAACTTAAGTGAAGTTGAATAAAGTTGATTTTGGTATCGAAGTAAATTAATCAAGAGAAGTGATGAATATGAACTTGAGTTATATAAACGAAATTCAACCTTATATTGTTAAAGGAATTAGCAATTGAAGTGATAAATGGATTGAATGTTAATCAATCGAATGTAGATAAGTTGATATGAAATAATGAATGTAAGTGTTAATTCATTAAAAGCTAATGTTATTGGAAGTTGAATAATTGAATGAAAATCAATTTAATATCAACCAATTGGAATTAAAAGCGTTAAACCAAATTGAATGAATGTAAGCAAAGTAAATAAATTTGGTAATGTTGGATATACATTGTTTGTTATATGATTGTTAGTTGATTTTATATAATTCATTAAGTGTTAATGAAATGGAATTAAGGAAAATTGAAAGCTATAAATCAAATTGGATGTTAAGTGAAGTTGATTTGAATGTGGAAGTAAACTAACTTGAATGTAGAATTAGTGAATGCAAACTAATTGAAATTGAATATGAATGAATGTTAGTAAATCCAATGATAATGAATCAAATGTGATTTAAATTGGAAAACCAATCCATTGAATATTAATGAGAAGTGAATTTATATTGATTTGGTTATGGATTTGTTGGATGTTTATTGGTTGGATAGTTGTTTGAGGGTTGCATTTGTTGCTTTTGTTGCATTTGCTATGTTGGCATATGTAGTTGTTGTAGTGATATATGTTGTATATTGATATTATTTTCATATATGCATGTTCTCATTGTTTGTTGAGTGTTTAGTAGGTGCGGATTGCGCTTGCTTCGCATTTGGAGCTTGCTTTCGCTCTATATTAGCTGTATATGCTCGCTAATAAAATATAAGGTACATATCTCGGATTAAATATCGTACTTTTACACTTTTTTCCCTGCGGGATGCCTCTTCACTTGATGAGATGTATATTTGTGATATATATACTATCATTTTTTTGGATCGAGCCGCGCGAAGGAGACTCTGGTGAATTTTTCCGAAAATTTAAGGCGTTAGAATAATTTTAAGAAAATTGGGAAATTTTGGAAAACTAAGAATGATTTGGAAACTTAGTAAAGATTTTGTAAGAAGTTTAACTATGAATTTTGGGAAAGTTAAACACTTAAGAGATTTGCGAAATCTTATTGGAACGGTTTGTTTTGGGAAAGTTAATGGATTCTGTAACTTTTTCTTACTTGGTAATTTGGAGGACGAAATTCTTTTAAGGGGGTAAGTTTGTAACGACCTAGAATGTCTGTCAATTAAAATTTGTATATTTAATTAATTTTAAATATTAATAAGTGAAATTTATAAGTCGAATAAATTTTATTTTGAATATCTGGATTTAATTGCATAATTAAATCGATAATTTAATAGTTGAAATTACAGAAATAATTGGAAATTGGGTTAAATATGATTGAAAATGATTTGTAAAATTTTATTTTATCATATTGGAGTTAGAATGATGTTATAGAACTATTAAAATTGAATTTAAAGTTAATTTGTGAAAATTGAATATTTTAATATTTAATTGACGAGTTAAAATAGCCATTTTTCAAACAATCATAGATTTCGACGAAACCAGTTTCATCAGATCCATAATGTGATACTATTGTAGGATTTCAAATTTCGTGTCAATCGGATTTACGGTTTGTCCGAGGCAAGCCAAAACGCATAGAAATTAGTTTAATCGATTTAATTTAAAATTGATCGTTTATTTCCGTAACTCGCACAGATGATCGAATTGGCTCCCGAAACCTATTCCATTGTGTCCCGAACGCGGGTTAAACCCTAGAAACGCCGGTCATCGCACGTGATTTGGAGTTCGAAAAATTGGAAATAAATAGTGTTCGTCAGTTTTCTATAAAAGGACCCTGAAACATTTCATTTGCTCCGAACCCTAATTTTCTATCATCAGCCGCCACTTATGTATTCAATGGCCGAAATTATTCTTCTTTCTTCCTCAAATTGCTTCAAATCCATCAGCTTTTAGCGAAAGTTATCAACTACAAGTATGTAGAGCATGAGGAGATCCACACATCCAACGGTCAAGATCGTAAAACGGGCCATGGATCGACGGCAAATCGCGAGAAAAGTGGCGCCGTTCATTCTCGATGTGCGTGCTAGGGAGGAAACCGAGCTTCATGAAATTTATGCCGAAGGCAGAGCTAGGTGAGGCGTTTCGAGTGGTGGTACTCGATCGGAGTGAAGTTGAACAGAAGATGCTCGAAAATTCGAACCCTAGTGGCGGCCGTGGGTTATATTGTTCGTTCGAAATAACTGGAAAACATGGGAGAAGACGCACAAAGTCATGGCCGTGATTGCCTTGCTAGAAACGAACGGCAGAGATGGAATTACGTTTAAAAAATTAAAAAGGAAATTGTAAATTTATAATATATTAATTCGTTCAAACTTTAAAACCCTGTAACTCTTTCATACGAGGTCGGTTTTTGATGAAACGAATTGCGTTGGCTTCGTTTTGACGAGCACTACGCAATGGAATTATATTGGAGTCATTTGGAGCTAGTTTGAATTTCGGGTAAAACTAAACGCGTGTTTAATTTTATTCGAAATAAAACACTGGAAATTGGAAAGCAAGGTGAGAACTTCTCACTCAATCGAACCGTTTCGATTTAAATTTTAAATAGTTAGATTTAAAATTAATGATTGTATGCCTGGATGATAAATTATTATCTGTTGATGATTGAAATAGACATTATACGCCGTCTATTGAGCGGATGTTATTTATTAAAAACATATACCGTGAATATTTCACTGCAAAGTGAAATTGGTATTATTTATGTACTTGGAGTTGATTTTCCCGCATTATATAGCGGATGAGGCCCTATTACGCCGCATAATAGCGGATAATATTTTATGAACCCATATACCGTGATATTCCGTATTGGAGCGGAATTGATATTGTGCTAACGTCTGTGGATGCAGGGAAACATGTTGGAGGGATCCAACTGGATTCCTCAACTGTATTGATTTATTTACAGATATTGTTATATATTCTGTTATCATATTGATATATGATGTTTGGATGCCGTGATTGATTATTTCGGTGCTATTGCATCATTGGGCCTAATTTTGGAGTTTTAGAAAAATGTTAAAGGAATGATTTTCAAATTTTAAAAAGATTTTTAAATAATTTTTGAAAGTATACGTTTTATTAAAATTTTGGGAGTTGATTCATTTTAGATAAATAAACGTTATAAAATTTAATATTATAAAAATTATAATTTTTGTGAAATACAACCGAAATGTGATTTTTGAGATAAGTAGTTGATAAATTTATAAAATAGTTCAAATTGGGATTTTCTAATTATTATAAACGATTTATATAAAAGATTTATAAAATTGATATTTATAAATTAAAAATATTGGAATTATAAAACGAGTTTTTATAAGTGTTAAAATGAAGAATAATTGGATTTCTTAAGTGAATGAAATTTAAAGATTTATAAATTACGAAGTTATAAGATGAATAGATTTTTGTAAAATAAAAGAATTATAAGTAATTAACTTATAAATTAGATTTTTGGTATAAAATTGAATTATAAAAGGAATTGGTTAATAAAGCAATTTTATAAATCGAAGTTTTTATAAATAGAAATGGAATTTATAAACGTTGTTTTATAAATCCGAAGTCAATCAAATTTGATAAATTAAACATAGATGTTTATTTAAGGAGATATATTCGTGATTTTGGACAGCGAATTATCCTTTAAGTTAAATGTTGTAATAATAAGAGTTTGGTTGGGAATTATATTCACGATTTTGGACAGTGAATATATTATGAAATAAAATGGATATGGTTTGGGGAAGTGATATTTTAAATAGAATTAAAATGATTTAAAGATGTTTTAAAATACGTTAAGTATCGAATACATAGATTTCAACATTTATTGTTGAAATAGACGTTTTCAAGAAATAGAAGGAAATAGTAGACTATAACACTGTATAGTAAATGATTTCCGAAAGGAAATGTTTTATATAGTATTGGGATTTATATATCTATCTTAATTTTGAATCCCTATACTAGTGATTTTGGGTCGTCGTAACAATGTTTTACGTAACATTCGTTCTGACTCAAATAAATGTGTTTAAGCGCACGTTTCTTTAAAGAATGAAATATATACTTAATTTCGATTTAAGTATATTGAATATTTTCCAAGTGTAGAAAATAAATGGATTTGTGAATTACTTGTTATTAAATAAGTATGGAAATGTTTTCCCAATATGAAGTGAATATTTTGAGATTTTATCTTTTAAAGATAAATTGAAAATGAATATTAGAAATCGGTTTGGAAATCGTATATTCAAAGATATTTTGGAATTGTAAATTCACTATGGAATTTATAAAAGAAAGGAAAATTTGTTTAAAAATAAAAGTTGATTTATTTTTGAAGCGTGGAAATAAATTTATGGATTTGGAACATAAGGTTAAAATAAATCGGTATGGATTTATTTGATTGATTTAAATAAACCATTTTAAATTTAAAATGGATAAATATTTGGAAGTGTTTCCGTTTAAGGAAATTGATTTGAAATTTGTTTTCAAAGATTGAAAGGTGAAAAATGATTTGAAATTTGTTTTCAAATGGTTGAAGTGTGGAAATTATATATTTAGTAAAGATATTTTGGAAAATAAATAATTTGGAAAATTATTTGGAATTTGGTGATGTGATGCACGCCTATTGATAGTTAAACAACCGACTATCAATATCTACCTTTAAATAGGTATTTGTTGTGATTTGCTTGAATTTAATGCCACACTTGCTTTCAAAATAAGCGCTCACTATTCGGGTTAGCCGGGAAAGGACCTTTGGGTCGTATAACCCATTCCGAATATATGATATGTCATTATGGATCGCATTTGGAGACCAGATATTTATGAAAACGGAAGGATTACCGTCGAATGTTTCTGCATCAGCTGATCCCCGATATAGAAATTTATTACCCTTTGTGATGGGAAGTCCGGTCGTGATTAGTGAATATCCGGATTGCAAGGACTTCTTTGTAAGTGCCTTCGGTTCCGTTCGATCTCGGAACGGACTTATATGGATGTGTGTCTAACGTTACAATTTGAGATGTAAAACTGGTTTCTATCAAATATGTTTCCGTTGGTAGCGGAGAATTTATTCTCTTAGCTTAACACCCTAGAGGTTATGTTGTTGATGGTTACTAGTGATACATTCCCAAATTGGTAATGTGGCATACGAAGTGCTGTTGAGCATTTGATGATCAAAGCACAGCTTTTGTATAAAGCGTGGCTTTGTGGACGAGACTTTGTCGGACCTCACACCCCGAAAATGGTCAAAACAGAAAGGATGCGGTAGGGTTATTAGGGGGTAGCGCCCCTTTAGTGTATGTCATTCCTTCTGGATAGAGGTGGTATCATGGTATGGAGCCCAGATACTTAACCTATGTTGTTGCTGCAAATTTATTACTTTGTGGTTATTGGAATCGAGGATCCTCGAATATAGATCGTTTACGATCGGGGGATGACATATTCGTGTCAGTAGTTACCCAGTTTGAAGGGTAACCCGGCCTTGTGTTGGCAGAGATCTAACTGTAACGTTAGGTTCTCGGGTCGTCTTTCCAGAGGCGTACCCATGTGACAATGAGAAGTTCCTTGGCCTGACCATTTGTTGGAAATACAAAGAAACAATACGATCTTGTACGGTTTTAGTTGTAGAACCTATCATTCACTTATGGTGGTCACCACTGTTTGGATGGTAGCTATAGTAGGCATAAGTGCGGAATGCCTATGCTGGCTAAGATTTATATTTTTACTTTCGAAATGTTTTCTACACTATGCACTATTAATAATATTAAATGTTTCTTTTTAATGCGTATCAAGCATCTTTGACTATCATAAGGAGAAATCTCCTCTGATTCTGCGTTTGCATTCTGTGTGTGTGCGGGAGGCCTTATGGTAGTCTCATTTTCTAAAAAGCATTGCGAATCTATTTAAAAATAATCCTGTTCTTTGTTTTAAAGATAAATTGTTTTAAGTTCTCATACCAGTCCCATGACTGACCTGGAGTTTATTGTTTTCCTTCCTAAACTCTGGGTGCCCCCCAATTTCCACACGGGCAGTCTAGAGTTAGGTTATCAGGATATTCTGGAATTCAGGAGTTGCTAGAGGCAAGCTGAATGGCATGACGTTTTCACTAGTATATAGTATTTCTTTTCCGCTGTTTGTTGTTGTACACTTTGATGATGTAATAAAACGTAATGTGATGTAATGTAATAACTGATATTGTTCTTTGTTTAAAGATTATTCATTTATCAATTATATGTTGTTCCGCTGCGATTGTGAGATTCTGATATTGTTCTGTTGTTTCTTTCTGTTCTGTTCTATCTTTTTCTTCTTCTTTAACCATAACATTTCTGCTTTCCGGCATTCGATTGCTCGGCAGTTGATATAGTGGACGTATTGATGTCAGTTTTCGAGCATCGAAAAATCGCTATCGATATATATCTCTAAATACACGTATACGTATATTTTCCCATAATCATACACATACACATACACATACATTTAGATAAGTAATTAATTTATTATTTATTAAATCTTACTTTTATTTGCTAAATTTTTTCGATATATATTATTTCATAAAATCTCATATCGTTTCATAAAAATACAATACTAGCTTACAAACCTATTTAAGCATTTGAAATACTTAATATCTTCATTTATAATTTAATATTACTTTCATAAATATTTTACAAAACCTTATAACCATCTTATAAAATATCTTCTTCATATTATTAATCTTATAATCTTAATAAAATATCATTTTCATACTATTTTATAAAATCGCTCATCTTATAAAACACTACTTTTATACTATTTATAAAATCACTTATTTCATCAAACAACACTTTTATTTATAAAATTATTTATTTACATAAACAATATTTATAAATAATCCATTTACTTATAAAAACATTTCTTACTTTAAATAATATTTATGTGTATTAATTAAGCTACATTAATCACTTATAGGCTTCCTAACTTATCCAAACATCATTTAAATTGTTTAATTAATGTTTTCCAATGATGTGCACATCATTATATTACTCGGTTTCAAATCAAACCATAACATCACAAACAATCACCTAATTTACCCCAAACCAGTTCTAGGGCTTACTAACTTTTCTAAACATGGTAATTAAGGGTTCAAACAAATAATTAGCACATATAATCATGATTACTACATGAACATAAGCCTATGTCATATCATAACATCCCCTAAATCATTACACATAACTCTATAGTCATAAATAATCAAATATAAGAAGTATAACATGTAAATTTATAAGATGAATCATCCCACTTACCTTGTTTTCCCTTAAACCAAGCACAAATCGTCGAAACTCAAGCTTTAGCTCTCTTCAAATTTCGAAATAACATCAAGACTTTCATTCAAGCCGATTCATTCATGGATTTTTATAGAGAATTGGAAGAGATGAATTATAGTGAATTTTATTTGATTTAAGAAATTTTATTTGTGGAGTTTCACATTTGGGGATTAGGAGTGGTTTAAGAGGGGATTAGAGAAAGATTAGGAGAAGGAGAAGAAGAGGAAATATGAAATGAAAAATGGAAATGGAGGATTTAGCCACTTGTGGGTTAATCCATGAGTCTAGACCAATTCATCTCTTTTCATGAAATCACTATTCATCGTCGAAGTTCTTTGACTCCAAACATAGTCAAGTTTATACTCATTTTTACTCACATTGAAAAACGAACTCCGCGATGGGTATTTCGAGTCCTAATTCGCTTGTTTGTAAAAAGTTGAGTATGAGGGGTGTTACACTAATCAATACTTAATATTTAAATTAATTATTTAAAGATTGAGTCATTAATATGCTAGTTGTTGCATTCTACCCTAAAAAGAATATCATCTCCAAAATTCCTATGAATACGAGAAGGTAACTGGACTAATCAAACTTCCCAAATGTACATTTTGGAAGATTCCAACAGCACTTCCCCTTATCCCATCAATATTACGGAAATTCCTAAATAAAAAATACATCACACAACTAGGAAATATGCGATAACCTACGTTATCCTACATTTCCCAAAAATTCATACCTCTCTTAAGAAATCTTCTCACCATTTAAATTCCATCAAAGCAAATAAGCGTTTAAATAGCTATACTTCGGCTCTCGGGTACCTAATTGTACTATACAAAGAGGAATATGCACTAACTCATAATTCAATCATGTGTAACCGTAGTGTAGTAACTGAATAATCATACATGAAAATCAATTGGACAGTAAGCTCAAACGAGTCGGTATCAAAGCATACCACAGTTTCTATGTCACATCAAAAGGCAGTAGACTCGTATAGATCCTATTTCAACCCCATAGTGGGAATTGATGATGTGTGACCTATTTAGATAGTTATTGTTATCTCTCTCTCTCCAAAATACTTAAATTATGAAATTATAACTACCGTATATGTAATTAAACATACAAAACAAGCGATAATGAACCAATAACAGTTAACAACAATAAACAAGAAGTAAATATCAAATAATAGCTAATAAGGATAAGTAGCAACAACTAGCATACATGCTATCAGGCATCCAAACAAGTAACAAAATCAATGACAATCAAAATCAACCAACAATAAGATTGAACAACAACACCCAACATCAAATGGCAGCAATTAAACATAGGAAATAATAACTAGAAACAATCAAAAATAAACAATCAATATGCAAACAACCAATAAAATCAATAATAATTAGACACAAGCAATAATAAACAACTAGCAAGGATCAAGTTATAGCAAGCAAGGATAAGTAACAACAACCAGCATATAAAGAAAATGAGAAATTCAGAAAGAGTCCATACTGATACTCCCGATAACATTAATAGTCGAACGCATATATCAAACCATAAACTCCATTGACCCCGTTTGAACTCTAAGAGGAACAAAATGCCTAAGCGATGTAACTCCTTTTGTGAATATAATACACGAAAAACTATTCCACGTCTCGTTATGAAAAGGAAAACTTACATGATATGCAGGATCATCGAGTTTTGAAACTCTCTAATAAACATAGCAATCAATGCCTAACTTTCCTTTTCTTCCAAACAAAACTCATTCTCCAAAGGAGAAAATACTATAAATTAAATCATCATTGAATGAAGATCTATAATTTCTTAGGTCTGCTCAGGTTCAAACTCGCCTCAACTGGATAATGTTAATAAGGATAATATACTAAGTGCACTACAATGATTGCTTAGACAATAACTAAAGATCATCCAAAATGACATGATGCTCGTTCCATTCTTTCATATTCTCATAATATTTTTTATTAAATTAGGGTCAGCCACCCGACTCCTCCTACACGAACTTCGATCCGGTTCTTTGGTCTGATTGCTAAAGTTCCCTCCTATGACTAGAGTTATGCTTCGAAAATCTCCCAATCAACCCAAGAATCCGACTCAAGTGCTTTGCTTCAAGAATCAAGTGGAAAACCCTCATTCAACTGGTGCAAATCCCCAAGAAACCTTGTGCTCGAATTGAGGATTGGAAATTGATATCTGAACGGGCCGATCCTTAGAAAACATCCATATATAGCTCATGGGATCAATCCTATTACCTAAGGTTTACTAACTCAAAGGAAAACAATTTTAACACGAATGACTATAGGAAAATGTCTATAAATCACCCGCTCAGTCTCTGCTCATTATAGGGCATCCACCAAACCCTACCTGGATATAAATCCATGTCACACTTTATGAACCAACCCCACTCTATTTGAAAGCTTGTGCATCAAGTTTAAATGGTTGTACTCTCGATCGCTTCACCTCAGCTTTACAAATAATGTCACTCATACAAAATTTATCTTTATCGAAGAACTTACTACTACGAAAAGTGTCAAGTTTAGTCATTTACCAAGCTACTAGCTATAGATAAAATATACAACTCAACTGTTGAAAAGAACATAAGTGAGTCCAAGAATAGAGCATACCTTACTACATAAGCACCTTTCATTTCCCCTAAGCCGTAGGCCTGGTACAACCTGATAATTAATGTAAGGAACAAGTCGTCATCACTAACTCAACCTTCAAAAAATATAAGATAGTCCTCCTTCAAGTGATCAAGCCAATTGTATTGATGCACTCACGCTTTGTTTATCTGGGTGGCATCTCCTAGCAAAATGCCCTATGCATGCCATAGAAGTGAACATGTTAGGCCATCTTACTTTTTCGTGTAAGCTCGATCTTCCTCGTATCTTGGCCTTTGCGCTTCGGTTAAAGCTTTAGCTAGCTTTCCACTTTCACTACCTTAAATGGTAACTCGCGGGTGCTCTCTTGGAGGAGAACCATCCCAAACAGACTTTCAAAAGTGGTTCCTAACAGGGATAAGACTAAGCAATGAATCCTTAACTTATTCTTTAAGACCCAAAGCAAATACTTTTGCCGAAATCAATGGAGTACTGACCATCTCAAACCCCAAAAAAAGTTGAATTGGTCAATCTCCTTCACTTACAAGCTATCCTACATAAGATGGATGGAGTGCTCAAGCCAAATGCACTTCTCGATCTTGAAAATGAACCGAGAACCAATGTGACACCTGAATTCATTCTAAGTCATTGGCATGCTCATTAGCCACACAAACCCTACGTCCTACCAGGCAACGCCTTCCCTCTTCAATTGCAGAGAAAAATCTTCGTTATGAGAACATTCTCTAAACCCATATCGATGGAAGCCCTCTCATGCACATGTCCAAGGTCATGTCTTAGAAACAATCTTAGGACTTAGATATGACTTCCCTCCAAGGTTAAGGAAATTTCGACATAGCTTTGAAGAGTCTAAAGCTGGAGAAGCTAGAAATGTTGGTATGTGAGACTTGATGTAGCATTCCTGTTTTTAAATCAAATTCAAATTGGAAATCAATTTAATTTTTGAATTAAATTGTGAATTAAATTAATTTTTTTTTCAAAATTAAATAAATTATTTGTTTGTTTATTCGTTTATAAATACAAATTAATTGTATATTAATTTTGAAGGTTGAAATTTAAAAATAATAATAAAAGTTTGAATATATATTGGGTTTGAAAAAGAAATCTATAATTTAATAATAGAAAAACTTGTTTTGTATTTATAATGATTTGAAATTTTATTTTGAATTGATATAAGTATAATTTGCTTAAGTTAATGAAAAGTTTAAAATACTTTTTCTTTATACTTGAAATAAATTAGTTTGTACATATTTAAATTTGTCTTTGGTTCGAAAACATTACATTTTAAATTTTGTTATATATATATATATATATATATATGAAAGAAAATGGATTTTATTTAAATTGAAAATATAAATAGGAAATATAATATAAAGTTATATTTAAATATAATAAACATGAAGATTTAAAAATGTTTAAAATACAATACATATGTAAATAACATGTTTATGAAAACATGATTTATAAATAAATTAACATAAGGGTTTAAAATGTAAACAAATTAAAATTTAACAAGGATTTAAACACAAATTATAAATAAACTAAATGAAAGGGGTTTAAACACAATTTAGTCACAAAAGACATTTGTAACATGATTAAACAAGTAAAGTACAAGTGTAACTTAATTTAATTAATAAATGAACAAGTGGCACTTATCTTTTAATTTGAATTAGATAAAACATTTTGAATTTGAGATAAAAACCAGGTTACTTTCATTCTCCCAAAAGTTTTAATATCAAACCTGAAAAGCTTCAAACCTGGCAACCAAGAGCAAACCAGAAAATATAAAGTAAAGTAATCAAAGTAAAAACATCTCAAACTCTACTACAAATATGAAAACAAGTTTTAGATTTAAATTCAAAAGCTTGTAGCAATGCAAAGCAGATGTATAGTTCCAGTTCAAAATTTAAAACCAGAGTAAAAGCAAAGATGTAGATCATAAGAAAAACCAAAACTCAAAACTGCATTCAATTTGAAAAACTAGAAAAAACAAAATATCCTGAAGCATTCATAGTCTTCAACCTGGAAACAATAATTCATGTAGTAAATTTGATTCAAGCTGAAAACTTCCTGGAATCAGATAACAATATATTCAAGTTCAAACTGGAGATCAGATTCAAATAACAATTCTTAAGAACCTGAAAGCATGAGAAATCATAGCAAAACAATTCAAATAAATCAAAGAGTAAAACAAGATCAACTTAAAACCTGAAGCTCAATCAAGCAGGTTCAAAGGAGCATGCAATTCAACTTAGTTTAAAAAGCAAGCAAAATAAGATCAAACAACCAAAGTTCAGATACAAAATTGATTTCCAGTTTCAAGTTCAAGCTTATACCCTCTGCCTTTCAAATCTCAGGTGAGCAAACTTTCTTTTTTTAACCTTTAATATGGTATAGTGTTCTGATGCTTGTGAGTAAACCCTTGTGTGATCTAGTTTTTGGATGTTGTTTGAATACATGCTTGAAATTGAAGTTAAAATTTATTTGCATGAGTATAGACCTTTGAATATATGCATCATTTGGCTGTGCATGTCTGGAGAACAAGTTCGTGCACCTCTGTATCAGGTTTACATGCATAAAGCCTATTCAAAAATCAACCACTCCTCTTCTGATCCTTATGTAACAACCCAGAATTTTTAGTAATTTAAATTTGAGTATTTAATTAATTTTAAATATTAATAAGTGAATTTTTGGAGTCGAATAAATTTTATTTTGAATTTTGGATTTAATTTTGCAATTAAATCGATTTATTTAATAGTGAAATTCCACAAATAATTAGATATTGGGTTAAATATGATTGAAAATGGTTTGGAAAATTTTGTTTTATCATATTAAGGTTATAGAAATATTTTGGAACTTGTAAAACTGAATTTGGAGTTAATTTGTAAAAATTGAATATTTTAATATTTAATTATCGACTGAAAATAGCCAATTTTTGAACAGTCTCAGAATTGAACGAAACGAGTTCCATTGGATCCGTAATAGTTAGTTATTATCGGATTTCAAATTTCGTAGCAAACGGAGTTGTCGTTTGACCGTGGCAGCTCGAAACGCATCGATATCGTTTTAATTTTAATTCGGCGAGTTAAAATAGCCATTTTTCAAACGGTCTCGGATTTCGACGAAACCAGTTTCATCGGATCCGTAATGTGATATTATTGTAAGATTTCAAATTTCAAGTCGATCGGATTTGTCGTTTGTCCGGTACAAGCCAAAACGCCTAGAAATCGCTTAAATCGGTTTAAATTTAAATCGAGCGTTTATTGCCGTATCTCACACATATGATGGAATTAGCTTACGAAACTTGTTCCATTGTGTCCGGAATGCGGAAAAACCTTAGAATCGCCTGGCGGCACGCGTCGTTTGGAGTTCGTTTGCAAAAGTGTTAAATTGGGCATTTTATTATTAAAATAATATTAACATATATGTTATCTTCTTTTCCAAAACCCTAATCACTATCACCAGCCGCCTCCTATAGGTCCAATGGCCGAAATCATCCCATTTTCCCCTCTCAAAATCTCCAAATCCATGCATCGAATCGAGAAACTTTCAACACGAAACTTGTAGAGGACGTCAGGATCTATCCATCCAACGGTGGATCTGGCGAATCGTCGCCGTTTGGAGGGTATAATTGCCCGCGTTCCCTGATGTTGCGCGCGCAGCCCTAGGCACCAGGTGGGGCCGAGCTTGGCCTAGCTCTGGGCGTTGGTGGCTCTTGTCGAGGCCGTTCGGTTGGCGCTCCCCGATCGTGTTTTCATGCAGCGAGGAGGTGGTGAGATCAAACCCTAGTTCTAGCTTGTATGGGTTCTTGTTGCGTTCATCACCTGTAGCCGTGCGTGCACATGAGGAAGAGAAGGAGGGGGAAGGAGATGTGCGGCCAGGATCAATTTAGGTTGAGAAATGTAAAAATAAATGTTGATTTATTCATATTTAAATCGTGTACAAACTTTAAACTGCGATATCTTTTTGCTGCGAGGTCCGATTTGGGCGAATCAAAGTGCGTTGGAATCGTATCGTCGTGCTCTTCGCAATGCGACTGGTTTGGAGTCGATTGGAGCTTGTTTGAATTTCGGGTAAAATTAAACATTCGTTTAATTTTATTCGAAACGAACGCCGAAAACGAAAATAAAATCAAGGTGAGAACTCCTCACTCAATCGAAAGGTTTTGTTTAAAATTTTGAATAGTTAATATTGATTGTTGATGGTTGATTGTTTGTGCTAGTAGATATAGTAGGATATATACTATATATAGCGATATATATATATTGGCATATGTATATATCGGATTTGATTTCCCGCCTCGTATAGCGGATGAGACCCTATTGCGCCGTTATTAAGCGGATATTTTATAAAATCCCATATACCGCGATATTCCACCTCGAAGTGGAATTGGTATTGTGCTAACGTCTGTGGTTGCAGGGAAACAGGTTGGAGGGATCCAACTGGATTCCTCACATATTTATTTGATTATTGATATTGTGTTATTGTTGATGTTCATATCGACATATGTTGTTAGTTCCCGTAATTGACCATATGATGCTGTTGCATTATCGGATTCAAAAATTTTAAGTTAAAAATAACGGTTTTGAATTTAAAAAGGGGTTTTAAATCGATTTTTCAAGGAATATGGTTTATTAAAATTTTGAATTGATTAAATTTTAAAATAAATAGATGGATAAAATTTTATGTTTTAAAAATTTATATTTTTATAAAATATAACTTAAAAGAAATTTTTAACAATAATAGGTTTTTATAAAATAGTTAAATTTGGTTTTTTGGGGAGTTATTATTATTAATGGTTTATATAAAGGATTTTATAAATGGATGTTTTTAAATAAAAATTATTGAAGTTATAGAATAAATTTATAAAGTGTTAAGTTGATGTATAACATGAATTTCACTAGGATTTATAGATTAATAAATGTGAAATTTATAAAACGAATGGTTATTGGAAAATTTTAAGTTTATAAGTTATTAACTTATAGAAATGGATTTGGGCATTAAAAAGGGGAATTTTATAGAAATTGTTAATAAATGAAGATTTCATTAGTTGAAATTATTATAAACCATAAAGAAATCTTGTAAGTGATAAGATTTTAAATTGGTAAAGTTCAAAGGAACGATTTGGTAAATAAATAATATTATAAGTATTTAACTTACAATATGGCTTTTGGGTATGAAACTGGGTTATGTAAATTGCATCGGATTAATAAAGGAATTTATAAAATTGGGGTTTATAATAGAAATGGAATTTATAAACTATGTTTATAAATTTGAAATTCATCGAATTTGATAAATTGAATATGGAATTTGTTAAAGGGGTTGTATTCACTATTTTTGAACGGTGAATGTATTATTTTATTAAATGAACGTGTTTTTGGAAAAGAACGTTTTAAATGGAATTTAAAACTAATTAAAGACGTTTTAAGATATATTAAGTATCGAAATCATAGATTTCAACATTGATTGTTGAAATAGACGATTTCGAGAAATAGAAGGGAATATTTTGAATAGTAGTGGATTTATGTATCCATTTTTATTTCAAATCCATATACTAGTGTTTTTGGGTTGTCGTAACGATGTTTTACGCAACATTCGTTTTTAACCCAAATAAATGTGAATAAAAGAATATTTCTTTAAAGGAATGAAATTAATACTTAACTATGGTTTAAGCATATGGAATATTTTCGAATTGTTGAAAATAAATTGAATTGTGAATTACTTATTTTTAAATAAGTTTAGAAATGATTTTCCAATATGGAATGGAACGTTTTTGTGAATTCACCTTTTAAAGGTAAATTGTAAGCGAATATTTTGGAATCGATTTGAAATCAATTATGAATGGGTATTTGGGATTTAAATCCACTTTGGAATTTATATATAGGAAGGGAAATTGGTTTAAAAATAAATGTTGATTTATTTTTAAAGATGGAAATAAAATTCACGAATTTGGAGCGTAAAATTTAAAAATAAATCGGTAAGGATTTATATGTTGTTTTGAAATTTGTTTTCAAAAGGGATAAAGGATGAATGGTGGTTTGAAATTTGTTTTCAAATGGTTGAGTTGTGTAATTTGAAATTTGTTTTCAAATGGTTAAGGTGTTTAATTTGAAATGGGTTTTCAAATGGGTAAAGTGTGGAAAATTTTATTGTGAAGGTGTTTTGGTAAAGCAAATAAATTGGGAAATTATTTGGAAATTGTGTATATATATCTTGTAAAGATATTTTGGGACTTAATAATTTTGGAAAAATTATTTGGAATCTGATGATGTGGCGCATCTTTATTGATAGTTAAATAACCGACTATCAATATTTACCCTTGGATGGTATTGATTGTGTTTGTTTGGAATTGAATGCACACTTATTTTTAAAAAAATAAGCGCTCGCTATTCGGTTTAGCCGGGAGAGGACCTTTGTGTCATATATCCCATTCCGAATATGCAATACGTCGTTTGGATTGCATTTGAAGACCGGCGTGAAGACCGGGTATTTGTGAAAACGATAGGATGACCTATCGATTGTCTCCGCATTGTTAGCTACGATATGGAGATTTCCTTTGTGATGGGAAATTTTATCGGGATTGTGAATACCCGGATTGCAAGGGCTTCTTTGGAAGTGCCTTCGGTTCTGTTCGAACCCGGAACAGACTTGTATGGATACATGTCTGACATTACATTTTGAGACATAGAGCAGATTTCTTTCAAATACATTTCTGTTGGTGGCGGAGAATTTATTCTCTTAGCTTAACACCCTTCTCTGAGACGTACGAGCTCAGAGGTTATGTAGTTGAAGGTTATCAGCGATATTTCCCAATCTGGTAATGTGGCATGCTGAGTGCTGCTGTGTGATGATCATTGGTTGATCGTTTGGATATGATCATTTGTTTGATCATTTATCTTTGTGATTATTGCTTTGGTCATCTGTGGACCCGAAGCATGGCTTTGTTACACAAAGCGTAGCTTTGTGGACGAGACTTTGTCAGGACCTCACTCCCCGGAAATGGTCGAAACAGGAATATGCGGCAAGGTTATGAGGGTCGCGCCCTTTAGGGTATGTCATTCCCTTCTGGAAAAGGGTGGTATCATGGTATGGAGCCCAGATATTTACTCATGTGGAAACACTATATCTATTTCTGTGTGGTGTTGTTGGTATCGAGCGCTCGGATAAAGGTCCCAAAGGACCGGGGGATGACATATTCGTGTAGTAGTTACCTAGTTACAGAGGTAACCCGGCCTTGTGTTGGCAGAGATCTAACCGTAACGTTAGTTTCTCGGGACGTCCCGCCAGAGGCGATCCCATGTGGCAGTAGGAAGTTCCTTAGCCTGACCATTTGTTGGAAATCCATTCCTCCAATACGCGCCTTGTACGGTTTTAGTTGTATTACCTGCCATTCACTTATGGTGGTCACCACTGTTTGGATGGTAGCTATAGTAGGCATAGTTCGGAATGTCTATGTTGGCTAGGATTTATATTCTACTTTCGAAATTGTTTTCTACACTATGCACTAGTAATAATATCAAAAATGATTTGATTTTCGCGTAGTAAGCATCTTTGACTATCATAAGGAGAAATCTCCTCCAATTCTGCGTTTGCATTGTGTGTGTGGCGGGAGGCCTTATGGTAGTTTCATTTTCCAAAAAGCATTGCGGATTTAAAAATTTAAATTTTTTTGTTGCTTGTTTAAAGATAAACTGTTTTTGAGTTCTCACACCAGTCCCATGACTGACCTGGAGTTTATTGTTCCTTTCCTAAACTCTGGGTGCCCACTATTTTCCACACGGGCAGTCTAGAGTTAGGTTATCAGGTTATTCTGGATTCGGGAGTTGCTGTGCAGATCTGGAGGCGAGCCAGATAGCGTAGTCTATTATTTATTGTATATAGTATTTCTTTCCGCTGTTGTTGTCATACACTCTGATTAATGTGATGTAATGTGATGTAATGTATAAAATGTATAGTTTTTCTTGTTTTAATGAATATTCATTTATCTATTATATGTTGTTCCGCTGCGACTGTGAGATTCTGTTATTGTTTCTCGTTCTGTTACTTGTTTTTGTTTTCTCTTCTCTCTTTTCTTTCTTCTATCTTTCTCTCTCTTCTCCTACCTCTTTCTTCTTCTTCTTAAACCCTAACGGTTCGATTTTTCGGCAACGAAAAATCGCGATCGTTATATTTGGTATCAGAGCTTATGGTTAAGCGACAACCTGCTCTGTTGGGTGTTACTCATTAGAGATAGAGTCAGTAGTACTCTAGAATGAGTATGAGTGTAATAATAGATATGAGTGCGTATTTGTTAGTGAGTATAAAATTGTTTTATATTGTGATGATTGGTTTATTGAGTGGTATATGAACCTTCGTCGGCGCAGCCTCGAAAACTGAATCGAAGGGGTTCCTAAACACTTGAATAGAACAATTCGACACAATATTGTTTTAAATTGGGTAAATGAAATAATTTTACCTCAATTATATTTTATATATAAAAAGAAAATAATTTTTCAGGAATTATTGAAGTGTGTATATAATTGATTTCTTGGTTGTTGTAAATGATATATATACATATAAAATAATTAAAAGTTGTTTGAATAAGCTAATAAAAGCAACTATTGTAAAAAAAAAGAATAATGGTATAAACCAATGAATCATAAGATGAAATTATAATTAATAATGATTTACAATTGTAAGATAATCATGTATGTATATAAGAAGTAAAAATTATATAAGTAAAAGGGTTATAAAAGTGATTTATGAATAGAAAGAAAACTTTTTGAAAGAATAATTAGCATTGATTTCACTATTGTCACTGGGAAATAATAAGGGTGATGACTGCAGCATCATCAGTATCATTTTCGAGTTTCTATGTGATGGATTTGCTACAATAATGAATTTAAAATTGAAGTTTTGTTGTAATAAATCAATTTGAAATTAAAATTCAACTTGAAGTTGATAAGTATAAGCGAAATAAGTTTTGAACTTATAAAATAAGTTAGAAGTTGAATAATAAGTTTTATAACTTATAGAATGGGAAAATGTAAGTGAAACCAGTTGTTGAAATGGTTAAACAATTAAGTTAAATAAAATGGAATATGAATTTGAATATTGATATGAATTTGACTTAAGTAAAAGTTAAATGGGATTTACTTTGGAATTTAAAATCCGAATTGAATTGATAAGTAAAACTTAAGTTTAATTAACAAATGATGTTTAAATGGAATAACTTAAGTGAAGTTGAATAAAAAATCGATCTTTGCATCAAAGTTAAATAATCAAGTGAATTAAATGATGTAAATAAAGTTGAAATGGAATGCAAGTTAAGTAATGTTGAAAGAATTGATGTTAATATCAAAGTAAGTGAATAAAGTGAGTAAATGAAATTGTTAAAGAGGTGAACTTAAGTTATATAAATGAAATTCAATTTTATTTGTAAAAAGAACTAGCAATTGAGTTAAAGTATGAATTGAATGTTAATCAATAGAATATGAATAAGTTGATATGAAATGATGCATGCAAGTGTAAATTCATTTGAAAATAGTTGAATAGTAGAATGAAAATCAAGTGAATGTTAAACCAATTGAAATTAAAACAGTTGAACCAAATTGAATGTAAGTAAAATGGATAAAATTTGGTTGTATTGGATGTGCATTGGTTGTTATTTGCTTGTTGGTTGATTGTATGAAAATTCCTTAAGTGTTAACGAAATTGAATCTGCTAATTTGAAAGCTATGTAATTGAATTCAAACGAAAATTGGAATGCAAAGTTGAATAAAAATGAATATGCAACTTTAATAGTAAACTAAAAGTGGTATAAGAAGCATGTATTGGAAATTTTGTAATTGAATTGGCAAAATGATTGGAATGTTGATGTTGGAATTGGATACTATTACTAGTATGATATACAGGTATATAATGGAATTGGGATTTTGGTTATGAAGTTAAATTGAATTGCTCGACAAAAAGGTACGTATTTCAATTTTTATATGAGATTTGATGATTTCCTTCTCCAGCCACTTGGCTTTCTCTTTTCTTTTTGATTCTGAGGGGCCGTAGAGCCGTTTTGTAGTCGTACCGATCTAGCCGCGCAAAGGAGACTCTGGCGAAATTTTTCGAAAATTTAGGGAGTTAGTAAAATTTTGAGAAATTTTGAAAGTTTGAAATTTGAATTTAAATTTAAATTTGAATTGTTGAGTAAACAATGTTGTTTGAAACCTATAATTGAGTTTGGAAAGCTAATTGAAATGATAGTAGATCTTTAATAAAAAGATTTGTTTGAAAAGTTGATAAAACTAATTAGTTTTGGAAAAATAATAAACGGATTATGAATTATTCTCCTTAACTTGCAATTTCGAGGACGAAATTCTTTTAAGGGGGGAAGATTGTAACAACCCAGAATTTTTAGTAATTTAAATTTGAGTATTTAATTAATTTTAAATATTAATAAGTGAATTTTTGGAGTCGAATAAATTTTATTTTGAATTTTGGATTTAATTTTGCAATTAAATCGATTTATTTAATAGTGAAATTCCACAAATAATTAGATATTGGGTTAAATATGATTGAAAATGGTTTGGAAAATTTTGTTTTATCATATTAAGGTTATAGAAATATTTTGGAACTTGTAAAACTGAATTTGGAGTTAATTTGTAAAAATTGAATATTTTAATATTTAATTATCGACTGAAAATAGCCAATTTTTGAACAGTCTCAGAATTGAACGAAACGAGTTCCATTGGATCCGTAATAGTTAGTTATTATCGGATTTCAAATTTCGTAGCAAACGGAGTTGTCGTTTGACCGTGGCAGCTCGAAACGCATCGATATCGTTTTAATTTTAATTCGGCGAGTTAAAATAGCCATTTTTCAAACGGTCTCGGATTTCGACGAAACCAGTTTCATCGGATCCGTAATGTGATATTATTGTAAGATTTCAAATTTCAAGTCGATCGGATTTGTCGTTTGTCCGGTACAAGCCAAAACGCCTAGAAATCGCTTAAATCGGTTTAAATTTAAATCGAGCGTTTATTGCCGTATCTCACACATATGATGGAATTAGCTTACGAAACTTGTTCCATTGTGTCCGGAATGCGGAAAAACCTTAGAATCGCCTGGCGGCACGCGTCGTTTGGAGTTCGTTTGCAAAAGTGTTAAATTGGGCATTTTATTATTAAAATAATATTAACATATATGTTATCTTCTTTTCCAAAACCCTAATCACTATCACCAGCCGCCTCCTATAGGTCCAATGGCCGAAATCATCCCATTTTCCCCTCTCAAAATCTCCAAATCCATGCATCGAATCGAGAAACTTTCAACACGAAACTTGTAGAGGACGTCAGGATCTATCCATCCAACGGTGGATCTGGCGAATCGTCGCCGTTTGGAGGGTATAATTGCCCGCGTTCCCTGATGTTGCGCGCGCAGCCCTAGGCACCAGGTGGGGCCGAGCTTGGCCTAGCTCTGGGCGTTGGTGGCTCTTGTCGAGGCCGTTCGGTTGGCGCTCCCCGATCGTGTTTTCATGCAGCGAGGAGGTGGTGAGATCAAACCCTAGTTCTAGCTTGTATGGGTTCTTGTTGCGTTCATCACCTGTAGCCGTGCGTGCACATGAGGAAGAGAAGGAGGGGGAAGGAGATGTGCGGCCAGGATCAATTTAGGTTGAGAAATGTAAAAATAAATGTTGATTTATTCATATTTAAATCGTGTACAAACTTTAAACTGCGATATCTTTTTGCTGCGAGGTCCGATTTGGGCGAATCAAAGTGCGTTGGAATCGTATCGTCGTGCTCTTCGCAATGCGACTGGTTTGGAGTCGATTGGAGCTTGTTTGAATTTCGGGTAAAATTAAACATTCGTTTAATTTTATTCGAAACGAACGCCGAAAACGAAAATAAAATCAAGGTGAGAACTCCTCACTCAATCGAAAGGTTTTGTTTAAAATTTTGAATAGTTAATATTGATTGTTGATGGTTGATTGTTTGTGCTAGTAGATATAGTAGGATATATACTATATATAGCGATATATATATATTGGCATATGTATATATCGGATTTGATTTCCCGCCTCGTATAGCGGATGAGACCCTATTGCGCCGTTATTAAGCGGATATTTTATAAAATCCCATATACCGCGATATTCCACCTCGAAGTGGAATTGGTATTGTGCTAACGTCTGTGGTTGCAGGGAAACAGGTTGGAGGGATCCAACTGGATTCCTCACATATTTATTTGATTTTTGATATTGTGTTATTGTTGATGTTCATATCGACATATGTTGTTAGTTCCCGTAATTGACCATATGATGCTGTTGCATTATCGGATTCAAAAATTTTAAGTTAAAAATAACGGTTTTGAATTTAAAAAGGGGTTTTAAATCGATTTTTCAAGGAATATGGTTTATTAAAATTTTGAATTGATTAAATTTTAAAATAAATAGATGGATAAAATTTTATGTTTTAAAAATTTATATTTTTATAAAATATAACTTAAAAGAAATTTTTAACAATAATAGGTTTTTATAAAATAGTTAAATTTGGTTTTTTGGGGAGTTATTATTATTAATGGTTTATATAAAGGATTTTATAAATGGATGTTTTTAAATAAAAATTATTGAAGTTATAGAATAAATTTATAAAGTGTTAAGTTGATGTATAACATGAATTTCACTAGGATTTATAGATTAATAAATGTGAAATTTATAAAACGAATGGTTATTGGAAAATTTTAAGTTTATAAGTTATTAACTTATAGAAATGGATTTGGGCATTAAAAAGGGGAATTTTATAGAAATTGTTAATAAATGAAGATTTCATTAGTTGAAATTATTATAAACCATAAAGAAATCTTGTAAGTGATAAGATTTTAAATTGGTAAAGTTCAAAGGAACGATTTGGTAAATAAATAATATTATAAGTATTTAACTTACAATATGGCTTTTGGGTATGAAACTGGGTTATGTAAATTGCATCGGATTAATAAAGGAATTTATAAAATTGGGGTTTATAATAGAAATGGAATTTATAAACTATGTTTATAAATTTGAAATTCATCGAATTTGATAAATTGAATATGGAATTTGTTAAAGGGGTTGTATTCACTATTTTTGAACGGTGAATGTATTATTTTATTAAATGAACGTGTTTTTGGAAAAGAACGTTTTAAATGGAATTTAAAACTAATTAAAGACGTTTTAAGATATATTAAGTATCGAAATCATAGATTTCAACATTGATTGTTGAAATAGACGATTTCGAGAAATAGAAGGGAATATTTTGAATAGTAGTGGATTTATGTATCCATTTTTATTTCAAATCCATATACTAGTGTTTTTGGGTTGTCGTAACGATGTTTTACGCAACATTCGTTTTTAACCCAAATAAATGTGAATAAAAGAATATTTCTTTAAAGGAATGAAATTAATACTTAACTATGGTTTAAGCATATGGAATATTTTCGAATTGTTGAAAATAAATTGAATTGTGAATTACTTATTTTTAAATAAGTTTAGAAATGATTTTCCAATATGGAATGGAACGTTTTTGTGAATTCACCTTTTAAAGGTAAATTGTAAGCGAATATTTTGGAATCGATTTGAAATCAATTATGAATGGGTATTTGGGATTTAAATCCACTTTGGAATTTATATATAGGAAGGGAAATTGGTTTAAAAATAAATGTTGATTTATTTTTAAAGATGGAAATAAAATTCACGAATTTGGAGCGTAAAATTTAAAAATAAATCGGTAAGGATTTATATGTTGTTTTGAAATTTGTTTTCAAAAGGGATAAAGGATGAATGGTGGTTTGAAATTTGTTTTCAAATGGTTGAGTTGTGTAATTTGAAATTTGTTTTCAAATGGTTAAGGTGTTTAATTTGAAATGGGTTTTCAAATGGGTAAAGTGTGGAAAATTTTATTGTGAAGGTGTTTTGGTAAAGCAAATAAATTGGGAAATTATTTGGAAATTGTGTATATATATCTTGTAAAGATATTTTGGGACTTAATAATTTTGGAAAAATTATTTGGAATCTGATGATGTGGCGCATCTTTATTGATAGTTAAATAACCGACTATCAATATTTACCCTTGGATGGTATTGATTGTGTTTGTTTGGAATTGAATGCACACTTATTTTTAAAAAAATAAGCGCTCGCTATTCGGTTTAGCCGGGAGAGGACCTTTGTGTCATATATCCCATTCCGAATATGCAATACGTCGTTTGGATTGCATTTGAAGACCGGCGTGAAGACCGGGTATTTGTGAAAACGATAGGATGACCTATCGATTGTCTCCGCATTGTTAGCTACGATATGGAGATTTCCTTTGTGATGGGAAATTTTATCGGGATTGTGAATACCCGGATTGCAAGGGCTTCTTTGGAAGTGCCTTCGGTTCTGTTCGAACCCGGAACAGACTTGTATGGATACATGTCTGACATTACATTTTGAGACATAGAGCAGATTTCTTTCAAATACATTTCTGTTGGTGGCGGAGAATTTATTCTCTTAGCTTAACACCCTTCTCTGAGACGTACGAGCTCAGAGGTTATGTAGTTGAAGGTTATCAGCGATATTTCCCAATCTGGTAATGTGGCATGCTGAGTGCTGCTGTGTGATGATCATTGGTTGATCGTTTGGATATGATCATTTGTTTGATCATTTATCTTTGTGATTATTGCTTTGGTCATCTGTGGACCCGAAGCATGGCTTTGTTACACAAAGCGTAGCTTTGTGGACGAGACTTTGTCAGGACCTCACTCCCCGGAAATGGTCGAAACAGGAATATGCGGCAAGGTTATGAGGGTCGCGCCCTTTAGGGTATGTCATTCCCTTCTGGAAAAGGGTGGTATCATGGTATGGAGCCCAGATATTTACTCATGTGGAAACACTATATCTATTTCTGTGTGGTGTTGTTGGTATCGAGCGCTCGGATAAAGGTCCCAAAGGACCGGGGGATGACATATTCGTGTAGTAGTTACCTAGTTACAGAGGTAACCCGGCCTTGTGTTGGCAGAGATCTAACCGTAACGTTAGTTTCTCGGGACGTCCCGCCAGAGGCGATCCCATGTGGCAGTAGGAAGTTCCTTAGCCTGACCATTTGTTGGAAATCCATTCCTCCAATACGCGCCTTGTACGGTTTTAGTTGTATTACCTGCCATTCACTTATGGTGGTCACCACTGTTTGGATGGTAGCTATAGTAGGCATAGTTCGGAATGTCTATGTTGGCTAGGATTTATATTCTACTTTCGAAATTGTTTTCTACACTATGCACTAGTAATAATATCAAAAATGATTTGATTTTCGCGTAGTAAGCATCTTTGACTATCATAAGGAGAAATCTCCTCCAATTCTGCGTTTGCATTGTGTGTGTGGCGGGAGGCCTTATGGTAGTTTCATTTTCCAAAAAGCATTGCGGATTTAAAAATTTAAATTTTTTTGTTGCTTGTTTAAAGATAAACTGTTTTTGAGTTCTCACACCAGTCCCATGACTGACCTGGAGTTTATTGTTCCTTTCCTAAACTCTGGGTGCCCACTATTTTCCACACGGGCAGTCTAGAGTTAGGTTATCAGGTTATTCTGGATTCGGGAGTTGCTGTGCAGATCTGGAGGCGAGCCAGATAGCGTAGTCTATTATTTATTGTATATAGTATTTCTTTCCGCTGTTGTTGTCATACACTCTGATTAATGTGATGTAATGTGATGTAATGTATAAAATGTATAGTTTTTCTTGTTTTAATGAATATTCATTTATCTATTATATGTTGTTCCGCTGCGCCTGTGAGATTCTGTTATTGTTTCTCGTTCTGTTACTTGTTTTTGTTTTCTCTTCTCTCTTTTCTTTCTTCTATCTTTCTCTCTCTTCTCCTACCTCTTTCTTCTTCTTCTTAAACCCTAACGGTTCGATTTTTCGGCAACGAAAAATCGCGATCGTTATACCTTATTTACCTATAGGATCTAAATAAAAATTGTTTATTTGAACACAAATGAGATTTAGAAAAAATTTCAGCAAAATGAATCAAAGCTTCTCTTGGAAATCTAAAAATACAGGCAAACCCAAGTATAGATTGAAAAATTAACCATCATGCTTTCTGGTTTCACATACATAAATTGAAACGTTTTTGAAAACACTGATTTTTAAGATCAAAATCAAGATTTCAAATAATGTGCAGAGTGATCATTTGTCAGATGAACGAAAAATGGGTTTTTATAAAATTCTAGTGATCGGTGGGTTTGTGGACCTGGAGATTGAAGTCGTGGAAAGTTTGTAGGTTCTAAATCATCAGAAAAATGTGAGTCAAATTTACAAATCATCGTAGAGTAGTGATGAGATCGATTTAGGGTTAAATGTTCATATTTGATCATCGTCGAAAAAGGTGTTGCCGCGTCGTCGTCGATGGAGCGGAGCCGCTTGCACCAGTGCCGATCGAAGCGTCAGTTATCTGCGATGCTTCAGTTGAATTTTTGTGGTATCTAATGGCTAGAGGTGGGAGGACAAAACAATTTCTGGTGGTCTGGTTTTGTTGCAGCCTGGGTCGTGTAGCTCATTTATGAATTCGTCGAAGTTCATGATTTCTAGGTGGTCGGGATTTGTAGAGGGGGTCAGTAATGATCTATGGGTGGCCGCGGCGTTGGTTAGAGGTGGCCGTAGTGGCTATGCATATGCACAACGATGAGTTGGTGTCAGTGGAAAAAGGATTAGGAAGATGGATTTGAACTCGAAGCAAGTTTTGGGAGAGTCGCGTGATAGCTCGAGTCTTAACTTGAGTAAATTTTTGATATACCAAGTAAACACTTAGAAAATTTTAAGTTTTGAAAAATATAAAGCTATCGGGTTGAATTTTGGCAAAACTCGAAGTAAATGGGGATTGAACTCGGGTGTGACTCGAAGTGGCCTTGGGTCAGATTCATAAAATAGTTTCTACTTTAAATTCAAACTTTTAAACCTTTTCTAAACCGTGTTTTCAAAATAATGATTTTGAATAAAGTCTGAATTAATTAAGTAAGATGTTTTTAAAAGGAATTAAATTTAATTCATTTGATTTTTGATACATTATTTTATTAAGTTACTTATATTAAACAAATAATGTAATTTAATGGATGATTAAGATAAAATGTTGGTTAAACTATCTTAACCTTTTAAAGCAACTAATGTATAAGGATAATGATTAAATAAGGTTTAAAAGAAAAATCAAAGTAATTAGTAAAGGTAAAAGATTTATCTTTTAAATTTATTAAGTAATTAATGATTTGTTAATATAATTATTTAAAAAAATTACTTAATTAATTACTTAATATTAAAGGTTAATTTAATAAATAATTAAGGTTAAATAATTTTTTAATAATTAATTAATTAAGGAATAATTAATAATTAATTAATTAAGGAAAAATTAATTAATAAAAGTAATTAAGATTTAATAAATTAACAATCAGGGATTAATTAATTAAGATAATTAATTAAGGAATTAATAATTAACATGGATTAGTGATTAATCTGGTTTCAAATAATCAGATGATTTAATTGATCTTACTTATGGATGTTTGGATTCTATTGGATGCTGAATTGTTTGATATCCCTGATATATAATGCTTTGTGATACAAAGTGTGTTAATTTGAGCTGTGATGAATGTAATTTATTTATCCGTGACAAATGTAATTTATTAATCTGTGATGAATTTATATCTATAAATCTGTGAATGGAAGATAAGCGTTATAGATTATACCGCTTATCGATATTGATATGATTGAATCTATGATGATTGTTGATGCTGCACTATTGCGTAAAACCACTAGACTACAACATACACACACAAATATGGATCGCACGAGGAAATTGGTTAAGTCACAAATTTTTGAAATGGTTTTAAAGTTGAATTTTGAATCCAAATGGTTTTGGAAATGGAATTGGTATAAACGTGAAATGCTTTTGAAAAGGAGTTTTTAAAGATAAAGTTATTTTGGATAACTTAATAAAGTTTTGAAATTTAAAATGGTTTGATTTGAATTTAAATTCAAGATTTGAAATTTGAATTCTATGTTTGGAAATGATGGTTTAAAAAGGTTATACAAGTTATAAATGTGTTTATATGGGTTTTTAAACCATTTTAAAAAGTGTTGTTTTGGGAATTTGAATTTAACCCAAGGGTTTAACTCGGACAAATGAAATCGGATTTTTCCGAAACGAAAACTATTTGTTTTCAAATAATAATAGCTTTCATAAAAGAAAGGATTTCCATTTTGTGTCGAAAGATTTCAAGTTTGAAATGGCATTGAAATAGTTTTGAAAGCTATGAATTGAGTCTTTTATTTAAAGATTTGATGAGTTAATCCAATTTAAAATAAAATTGTTTGAAAGCTATGAATGAATCTTTGTGAAAGATGGTTGAATCTTGTTTTGAAATTGAAGAGGATTTAAATGGTATATCTTTTACACATAAAAGATTTGAAATGGGAATTGTTTTGAAAGTTATGGATGGTTCTTTAAAATAATTTTGAAAGCTATAAATTGAATCTTTGATTCAATAATTGGATGAGTTAATCCAATTCGAAAAGGAAATTGTTTTGAAAAGCCGTGAATGAATCTTTGTGAAAGATTAGTGAACTTTGTGAAATGAATCTTTTTGTTTAAAGATTTGAAAATGGTAATTTTTTAAACCATTTGAAGAAAAGTTTTGGGTAATAAGTTGTGACTTAACTGAGATCCCATTAGCCATATGTTTTAAAATTAAGCGCTCATTATTCGGTTTAGATGGGAGAGGACTTTGTGTCATATATCCCATTCCGAATAATGATACGACGTTATGGATAGCATTTTGAAGACCGGTGGTAAAGATCATATATTTTCGAAAGCGAAAGGATAACTCGTCGAATGTCTCTGCACCGATTGGTCCCCGGTATATAGATCTCCATATGTGATGGAAAGTCCAGACGTGATTATGGATTATTCGAATTTGCAAGGGCTTATTTGGAAGTGCCTTCGGTTCTGTTCGAACCCAGAACCGACTTGTATGGATGTGTGTCTGACGTTACACTTTGAGATGTAAAACTGGTTATTATCAAATACATTTATGTTTGGCGGTGGAGATTTATTCTCTTAGCTTAACACCCTTCTCTGAGACGTACGAGCTTAGAGGTTATGTAGTTGATATTTACTAGTGATATGTTCCCAATTTGGTAATGTGGCATACGAAGTGTTGCTGATCATTTGTTGATCAAAGCATGACTTTGTGAAAAAGTGTGGCTTTATGAACGAGACTACATCAGGACCTCACACCCTGGAAATGGTCGAAACAAGAAAGATGCGGCAAGGTTATGAGGGTCGCGCCCTTTAGGGTGTGTCATTCCTTTCTGGAAAAGGGTGTATCGTGGTATGGAGCCCAGTTGCTTAACTCATGTGGTCACTGCAAATCTATTACTTTGTGATTGCTTTGTGGTTGTTGGTGTAGAGGTACCTCGGATAAAGGTCGCAAATGACCCAGGATGGCATGCTCGAGTAGTAGTTACCTAGTTACAGAGGTAACCCGGCCTTGTGTTGGCAGAGAGCCGAGTAGGTTCTAGGGACGTCCCTCCAGAGGCGTACCCATGTGGCAGTAGGAAGTTCCTTAGCTTGACCATTTTTTGGAAATCCAATCACCAATATGCACCTTGTACGGTTTTAGTTGTAGAACCTGCCATTTACTTATGGTGGTCACCACTGTTTAGATGGTAGCTATAGTAGGCATAGTTCAAAATGTCTATGCTGGCTAAGATTAATATTATACTTGCAAATGTTTTCCACTATGCACTTATAATAATATCAAAAGTTTTTTGCGTATCAATCATGTTTGACTATCATAAGGAGAAATCTCCTCCAATTCTTCGCTTGCATTGTGTGTGCGGCGGGAGGCCTTATGGTAGTTTCATTTTCCAAAAAGCATTGCGGATTTCTTTTAGAATCTTTTGTTTGCTTTTGATAAAGATAAACTATTTTTGTTTGCTCATACCAGTCTCATGAATGACCTGGAGTTTATTGTTCTCTTCCTAAACTCTAGGTGCCTTCAATTTTCTACATGGCCAGTTTAGAGTTGGGTTTTTTAGATAATCAAATAGTAGATATAGAATCGATAGCCTTCGTTCTTTAGAGTCTTTGATTTGGAAATCGCGTTTAGGATTGCATTTGCTTAATTCAGCTTAATTGGGAGTTCGATCTATCTTTGGATTAGAGATTTGTGATGGAGTTGCATATATTGGAGTTCCATTTGGAGTTCAAGTTATTTCTGCTGCAGGTGCTTTTGTATTTCCATTGTGTTGTTGTAGATCTCTGATATGTATTTGTGATCATTGTTGTATATCATTGGATATTGTATCATTGGAGTTATATGATATATTCTTTTCTTCCGTTGTGTTGTTATACTTAATGTGTTATAAGCTCCAACGAACCAGATTCAACGTTTGAATCTGCGGCATTTGAATATAGGTGATATATTCGGTGTTGATTTTTGAAGTTCAAGTCAGGGTCGTTATAATTGGTATCAGAGCTGAAGGTTGAAACTTTAGCTCTAGAGTATAACACATTAGGTAACTCATTAGAGATAGGGTGAAGTATACCTTAGAATGAATAATCCCTAAGATATCCATTCGTATGCCTCAGTAAATTGTCTTACTATCCGCGGATAGTGAGTATGAGTGCAAGAAGAGGACAAGATATGGGACACGGGAGTACCACTACAATTGGTCAATACCCTGCAACAACAACGGAAACAATCATTTCCTATCAGTCTCTTTTGGTCACCATTCAGTTTCAATTCTTTGATTATTTCGTGGCAGCTCCAGAAGAAGTTCGGTGTTGTAGTGGCCTTGCAAATCGTTGTACAAAGTTTCTATCTCGTATTCCCTTCATCAAATTTCTATCGGCTCTTTGTTTTTAACTTTAACGAAAAAGAAATTTTATTGGAATAAACTGGTAAATTAAATATGAAGATTAAATTAATTTGTATCGATAAAACGATTTCGATTAAAACCAAATTTGAGAATTTTGTTATAATTTCTTGTGAGGGACAAGTTAATATATAATTTGGAGTGTTCCAACCTGAATTTGGAATCCATACCTAGTATTTGAGAATTATGGAAGATCGAATCTATCTACCTATTCTCTGGGGTTCGATATATTCTACGAACGGTAAGTTAGCCTTCGAACTAATCAATCCCCCTACATATTTCGTAGACTGGATGGCCTGAGTATCTTATGAGATATGGGATGAGTTCATTCTCATAATTATTGGTGATATTCTGATTCGGTAAGCCAAATACAGAATAGACAATCAGCTTGATTGATGAGTCGATTCTCTATCTTTGTGTATCCATTCTTTGTTTCTCCCTGTCTAGCAAATTTCGAGGATGAATTTTTCTGAAGGGGGAATATGCAACATTCCTGTTTTTAAATCAAATTCAAATTGGAAATCAATTAAATCTTTGAATTAAATCGTGAATTGAATTGAATTTTTTTCAAAATTAAATAAATTATTTGTTTGTTTATTCATTTATAAATACAAATAAATTGTATATTAATTTTGAAGGTTGAAATTTAAAAAATAAAAGTTTGAATATATATTGGATTTGGAAAAAAATCTATAATTTAATAATAGAAAAACTTGTTTTGTATTTATAATGATTTGAAAATTTTATTTTGAATTGATATAAGTATAATTTGCTTAAGTTAATGAAAAGTTTAAAATACTTTTTCTTTATACTTGAAATAATTTAGTTTGTACATATTTAAATTTGTCTTGGGTTTGAAAACATTACATTTTAAAATTTGTTATATATATATATATATGTGAAAGTAAATGGATTTTATTTAAACCGAAAATATAAATAGGAAATATGATATAAAGTTATATTTAAATATTATAAACATGAAGATTTAAAAATGTTTAAAATGTAATACATATGTAAATAACATGTTTATGAAAACATGATTTAGAAATAAATTAACATAAGGGTTTAAAATGTAAACAAATTAAAGTTTAACAAGGATTTAAACACAAATTATAAATAAATTAAATGAAAGGGGTTTAAACACAATTTACTCAGAAAAGACATTTGTAATATGATTAAACAAGTAAAGTACAAGTGTAACTTAATTTAAATCATAAATGAACAAGTGGCACTGATCTTTTAATTTGAGTTAGATAAAACATTTTGAATTTGAGATGAAAACCAGGTTACTTTCATTCTCTCAAAAGTTTTAATATCAAACCTGAAAAGCTTCAAACCTGGCAACCAAGAGCAAACTAGAAAATATAAAGTAAAGTAATCAAAGTGAAATCGCCTCAAACTCTGCTACAAATCTGAAAACAAGTTTTAGATTCAAATTCAAAAGCTTGTAGCAATGCAAAGCAGATGTATAGTTCCAGTTCAAAACTTAAAACCGGAGCAAAAGCAAAGATGCAGCTCATAAAGAAAATCAAAACTCAAAACTGCATTCAATTTGGAAGAATGGAAAAAAATTCAATGTCCCGAAGCATTTCATAGTCTTTAACCTGGAAAAAACAATTCAAGTAGTAAATTTGATTCAAGCTGAAAACTTCCTTGAATCAGATAACAATATATCCAAGTTCAAACTGGAGATCAGATTCAAATAACAATTCTTAAGTACCTGAAAGCATGAGAAATCAGAGCAAAACAATTCAAATAAATCAAAGAGCAAAACAAGATCAACTTAAAACCTAAAGCTCAATCAAGCAAGTTCAAAGGAGCATGCAATTCAACTTAGTTTAAAAAGCAAGCAAAATAAGATCAAACAACCAAAGTTCAGATACAAAATTTATTTCCAGATTCAAGTTCAAGCTTATGTCCTCTGTCTTTCAAATCTCAGGTGAGCAAACTTTATTTTTTTAACCTTTAATATGGTATAGTGTTCTGATGCTTGTGAGTACCTTGTGTGATCTAGTTTTTGGATGTTGTTTGAATTCATGCTTGAAAGTGAAGTTAAAATTGATTTGCATGAGTATAAACCTTTGAATATATTCATTATTTGGCTGTGCATGTCTGGAGAACAAGTTCATGCAGCTCTGTACCAGGTTTACAGGCATAAAGCCTATTCAAAAATCAACCACTCCTCTTCTGATCCTTATTTACCTATAGGATCTAAACAAAAATTGTTTGTTTAAACACAAATGAGTTTTAAAAAAAATTCAGCAAAATGAATCAAAGCTTCTCTTGGAAATCCAAAAATACAGGCAAACCCAATTATAGATTGAGAAACTAAACATCATGCTTTCTGGTTTCACATATATAAATTGAAACGTTTTTGAAAACATTGATTTTTAAGATAAAAATCAAGATTTCAAATAATGTGTAGAGTGAGCATTTGTCAGATGAACGGAAAATGGGTTTTTATAAAATTCTGGTGATCGGTGGGTTTGTGGACCTCAAGATCGAAGTCGTGGCTAGTTTGAAGGTTCTAAATCATCAGAAAAATGTGAATCGAATTTATAAATCATCGTAGAGTAGTGATGAGATCGATTTAGGGTTAAATGTTCATATTTGGTCATGGTCGAGAAAGGTGTTGCCGCGTCATCGTCGATGGACCAGAGCCGTTCGCACCAGTGCCGATCGAAGCGTCAGTCATTTGCGATGCTTCAGTTGAATTTTCGTGGCCTCTAATGGCCAAAGGTGGGAGGACAAGACAATTTCTGGTGGTCTGGTTTTATTGCAGTCTGGATCGTGAAGCTCATTTACGAATTCGACAAAGTTCACAGTTGCTAGGTGGTTGGGATTTGTTGAGGGGGTCAGCAATGATCTGTGGGTGGTTGGGCGTTGGTCAGAGGTAGCCGTAGTGGCTGTGCGTGTGCACAGCGATGGGTTGGTGTCAATGGAAAAAGGATTGGGGAAGTTGGATTTGAACTCGAAGCAAGTTTAGGGAGTGTCGCGTGATAGCTCGAGTCTTAACACGAGTAAATTTTTGATATACGAAGTAAACACTTAGAAAATTTTAAGTTTTGAATAATTTAAAGTTATCGGGTTGATTTTTGGCAAAACTCGAAGCAAAGGGGGATTGAACTCGGGTGTGACTCAAAGTGGCCTCGAGTCAGATTCATAAAACAGTTTCTACTTCAAATTCAAACTTTTAAACCTTTTCTAAACCATGTTTTCAAAATAATGATTTTGATTAAAGTCTGAGTTAATTAAGTAAGATGTTTTTAAAAGGAATTAAATTTAATTCATTTGATTTTTGATACATTATTTTATTAAGTTACTTATATTAAACAAATAATGTAATTTAAAGGATGATTAAGATAAAATGTTATTTAAACTATCTTAACTTTTTAAAACAACTAATGTATAAGGATAATGATTAAACAAGGTTTAAAAGAAAATTCAAAGTAATTAATAAAGATAAAAAGATTTTTCTTTTAAATTTATTAAGTAATTAATGATTTGTTAATATAATTATTTAAAAAAATAGTTACTTAATTAATTACTTAATATTAAAGGTTAATTTAATAAATAATTTAGGTTAAATAAGTTGTAATTAATAATTAATTAATTAATTAGGGAATAATTAATTAATAAAAGTAATCAAGATTTAATAATTTAACAATCAAGGATTAATTAATTAAGATAATTAATTAAGGAATTAATAATTAACTTGGATTAGTGATTAATCTGGCTTCAAATAATTAGATGATTTAATTGATCTTACTTATGGATGTTTGGATTCTATTGGATGCTGAATTGTTTGATATCCCTGATATATGATGCTTTGTGGTACAAAGTGTGTTGATTTGAGCTGTGATGAATACAATTTATTTATCTGTGATAAATGTAATTTATTAATCTATGACAAATTTATATCTGTAATTCTATGAATGGAAGATAAGCGTTATAGATTATACCGCTTATCGATATTGATATGATTGAATCTGTGATGATTGATGATGTTGCACTATTGTGTAAAACCCCTGGACTCCACCATACACACATAAACATGGATCGCACGAGGAAATTGGTTAAGTCATAGATTTTTGAAATGGTTCTAAAGTTGAATTTTGAATCCAAATGGTTTTGGAAATGGGATTGGGATAAATGTGAAAAGCTTTTGAAAATGAGTTTTTAAAGATAAAGTTATTTTGGATAACTTAATAAAGTTTTGAAATTTAAAATGTTTTGATTTGAATTTAAATTCAAGATTTGAAATTTGAATTCTATGTTTGGAAATTATGGTTTAAAAAGGTTATACAAGTTATAAATGTGTTTATATGGTTTTTTAAACCATTTTAAAAAGTATTTTTTTGGGAATTCGAATTTAACCCAAGGGCTTTAACTCGGACAAATGAAATCGGATTTTTTCGAAACAAAAACTATTTGTTTTCAAATAATAATAGCTTTCATATAAAGAAAGGATTTCCAATTTGTGCTGAAAGATTTCAAGTTTGAAATGGAATTGAAATAGTTTTGAAAGCCATGAATTGAGTCTTTGATTTAAAGATTTGATGAGTTAATCCAATTTGAAATAAAATTGTTTGAAAGCTATGAATGAATCTTTGTGAAAGATGGTTGAACCTTGTTTTGAAATTGAAGAGGATTTAAATGGTATATCTTTTACATGTAAAAGATTTGAAATGGGAATATTTTTGAAAGTTATGAATGGATCTTTGGAAATAATTTTGAAAGCTATAAATTGAATCTTTGATTTAATAATTGGATGAGTTAATCCAATTCGAAAAGGAAATTGTTTTGAAAAGACGTGAATGAATCTTTATGAAATGAGTCTTTTTGTTTAAAAATTTGAAAATGGTAATTTTTTAAACCATTTGAAGAAAAGTTTTGGGTAATAAGTTGTGACTTAACTGAGATCCCATTACCCATATGTTTTAAAATTAAGCGCTCATTATTCGGTTTAGCCGGAAGAGGACTTTGTGTCATTTAACCCATTCCGAATAATGATACGACGTTATGGATAGGATTTGAAGACCGGTGGTAAGGACCGGATATTTTCGAAAGCGAAAGGATAACTCGTCGAATGTCTATGCACCGACTGGTCTCCAGTATAGAGATCTCCATATGTGATGGGAAGTCTGGACGTGATTAGGGATTATCCGAATTTGCAAGGGCTTCTTTGGAAGTGCCTTCGGTTCTCTTCGAACCCGGAACAGACTTGTATGGATGTATGTCTGACGTTACACTTTGAGATATAAAACTGGTTTCTATCAAATAAATTTCTGTTTGGCGGCGGAGATTTATTCTCTTAGCTTAACACCCTTCTCTGAGAAGTACGAGCTCAGAGGTTATGTAGTTTATATTTACTAGTGATACATTCCCAATTTGGTAATGTGGCATACAAAGTGCTGCTGATCATTTGTTGATCAAAGCATGGCTTTATGAAAAAGTGTAGCTTTATGAACGAGACTGCGTCAGGACCTCACACCTCGGAAATGGTCGAAACAGGAAAGATGCGGCAACGTTACGAGGGTCGTGCCCTTTAGGGTGTGTCATTCCCTTTTGGAAAAGGGTGGTATCATGGTATGGAGCCCGGATACTTAACTCATGTGGTCACTGCAAATCTATTACTTTGTGATTGCTTTGTGGTTGTTGATGTAGAGGTATCTCAGATAAAGGTCGCAAATGACCAGGGGATGGCATGCTCGAGTAGTAGTTACCTTGTTACAGAGGTAACTCGGCCTTGTGTTGGTAGAAAGCCAGGTAGGTTCTCGGGACATCACTCCAGTGGCGTAGCCATGTGGCAGTATGAAGTTCCTTAGCCTGACCAATTGTTGGAAATCCAATCACCAATACGCATCTTGTATGGTTTTAGTTGTAGAACTTGCCATTTACTTATGGTGGTCACCACTGTTTAGATGGTAGCTATAGTAGGCATAGTTCGAAATGTCTATGCTGGCTAAGATTAATATTATACTTGCAAATGTTTTCCACTACGCACTAATAATAATATCAAAAGGTTTTTCCATATCAAGCATGTTTGACTATCATAAGGAGAAATCTCCTTCAATTCTGCATTTGCATTGTGTGTGCGGCGGGAGGCCTTATGTTAGTTTCATTTTCCAAAAAGCATCACGGATTTCTTCTAAAATCTTTTGTTTGCTTTTGATAAAGATTAACTGTTTTTGTTTTCTCGTACTAGTCTCATGACTGACCTGGAGTTTATTGTTCCCTTTCTAAACTTTGGGTGCCCAAAATTTTCCACATGGGCAGTTTAGAGTTGGGTTTTTCAGATAATCAATAATAGATATAGAATCGATAGCGTTCGATCTTTGGAGTCTTTGGTTTGGAAATCGCGTTCGGGATCGCATTTTCTTAATTCACTTGATTGGGAGTTCGAGCTATCTTCGGATTAGAGATTTGTGATGGAGTTGCAGATATTGGAGTTCCATTTGGAGTTTAAGTTATTTCCGCTACTGGTGCCTTTGTGTTGTTGTAGATCTATGATATGTATTTGTGATCATTGTTGTATATCATTGGATATTGTATCATTGGAGTTATATGATATATTCTTTTCTTCCGCTGTGTTGTTATACTTAATTTGTTATAAGTTCTGGCGAACCAAATTTGAATTTTGAATCTACGACATTTGAATATAGGTGATATATTCGGTGCCGATTTTTGAAGGTCGAGTCAGAGTCGTTATACTTGATGTATCAGATATTATATGCAGAACTCCATCCATATGGAGTTTGTTGTATTTGAACATTCGGTATTAATATCCATTTATCATTTATTTTTGCTAGTGTAGTCTCTTATATGTATTGTAATCATGTTATATTCATGTATATTCGGTATATTATATATTATCATTCCGCTGTGAGATTCTACCGGTATGCCTTAGTATAATATTTATTTTAAATTTTCTTTCTAGATAATCTATCTTTTATGGTATTCGAAAGTCGGACTTTTCATTTGGTACAGATTTCAAGATATTATGAAGGGAAGGTTTTTATATTTGGTATCATAATCTAGATTTAACACTTAGGGCCAAGTATACTAGTTTGGGTTAAACAAATTGGTAGAGGAAGAAACATTAAGAGGGCCACACTACTTGTGATACCAGCCACATCTACTAGAAATGTTCAGGGGCTGTCCAACATCCCTTGCAGCAGCTAAACAGTCTCTGTACTAATCAAGCATTTCTAACTACAATGTGTAGTTGTTTGTTCACCCTATCTGCTCGTAGTGATAGCCTGACAAAGATACTTTAGCAACCGTCGATAGAAATAAATCGAAGACTAGAGGATAGTAGTGTATAAAGTATCGTATAGTAGGAAAATACAAGTGCACTCTCTCAACATTTCTTCCTCTACCAATTTGTTTTACCCAAACTGGTATACTTGGCTCTAAATGCTAAATCTAGATTCTGATACCAAACATAACAACCTTCCCTTCGTAATATCTTGAAATATGTACCAAATGAAATTTTTGACTTTCGAATACCATAAAAAATAGATTATCCAGAAAGAAAATTTAAACAAACATTATATTAAAGCATACCGACAGAATCTCACAGCGGAGTGATAATATATAATATACCGAATATACATGAATAGAACAGGATTACAATACATATAAGAGACTGCACTAGCAAAAATAAATGATAAAGGGATATTAATACTGAATGTTCGAATACGAAAAACTCCATATGGATGGAGTTCTGCATATAATTTCTGATACATCAAGTCTCACATAGAAATACATATATTTCATGTGCTACAACAAAAATCAAGTGTATATAAGAAGTATCGACATCGCCTCCAAAGAATGCTCCAGCTATCCTAAAAGCGTATCTCCAAAAGCACCTGACTTCCAAAATACTTAATTGAGTACCCAAGAGTTGTCATGACATAAATAGACCAAGACAAAATAAGGATCAGACTTAAAGCCTAGTATGAGGTGAACTATCTCAAAACACTATATATTAAAACTATATACAAATAAACAGGAAGTACTAAGGCAACGTCCGTCCTCTTCACAACCATGGCTTAAGGTTAATCCAAACTATCCATAAACAAGTAAAGTAAACCTATCAAAGAAATAAGAAATCATACCATAACCTGCTTTTCTCCTGTAACCAATAAAGCGACACAACTAATATAATGTTACAGAAATGTAAGGATATATCATGATAAAGTTACCCAATATGCAAATGCAAATATAACGATACAACCATATCCTAGAGTACACAAAAACATTATCAACAACAACTAGAACACGCAATATAACTATAAGCGATATACAAAGAATATAAATTGATACTCATCATTGTTGATGAATGGATTCCGTCGTAGACTCGTACCTAAGATAAATAGAGTCGGTAACTCGATGTATCATAGACCTTAAGTCGCATCCAGTGTGGTCGAACTCGTGTAGGTCTCATCGTACCCCTCAATGAGCATGGGTGATATATGACCTACTTTGTATACCTAAAACTTGAGTCTGCGTTAGACATCAATAGGAATCCAATGATTCCTACCGAGGTCCAAAATAAATAGAGTCATTACCTTAGTGTTCCATAGACCCCACACTACATCTAGTATGGTCGAACTCATGTATGTCTAGCCATACCTCTTGATGAGCATAGGTGATATATGACCTACTCAATTTACTTGAACCCTATATGGATCTTACAGTACCCCTCGATAGGCATAAGTGATATATGATACACTCATAGATGATCATCATCATCTCCCTTCGGCCATTAAGGATTTATTAATAAATTCACATAACGTCCCTACAATAGAGAAAGATGGTCCTATCCCATTTAATATGTCATCGAAACCACAAAAGAACACCGATGTTGCGAAGATATATGTCAAGCATAATGTCACATAATCAAATACGCGTATCATAAATGAAGATCAATATCTCGTCCTCTATCAATACAGATGGCCTATGCTATAAGACCAATAAAGGCATGACCACTAATATAAGGCCAGTATAGTATATGACACTAATATAAGATCAATACTATATGCAATCGCTAACATAAGACCTATACAATTTATCAAACTATACATATCTTGAATCAAAGGCCGAAGGTACAGGTTTACTTCATTCAATTGTACATGCTTGTCAGACGCGATGATGTAACAAATTATCATACCAATACCATACCCGATCGTGGTTGATCCCATAAGAATCACATAACATTCTCTTTTGAATGTCGTGCTTGGCCTTACTTCCCATCTTCTTGAGTAGCCCATAGTTATCCTAGAACTTCCGTTGGGGCTTCGCACGAACCCACATCCAAAACAAGGAGAGAAACCCCAATAAAAATTGCACCCAGCCTAAGCTTTACTGCCCAGGCCAGTGCACCATCGGTCTACCTGGTAGTAAACCACCATCGAACGGTAGTTTCCTGTCCCAGACAGTAAATCCCGGGTAGGTGCCACCGATTTCTATATCCGCCAAATGGCTCACCGTCTTCTTCACCGCTTTGACTGGTGACCCGCCTAGTTTTCGAAGACTGCCTTCATCCTAATGGACCTACTCTGAAGTTCATTGGTTGATGTTTTGGAAGTGGTTTCTATGAAGATCTTCCTTTTTTATCCTTAACGATCGACATTAATACGTCCACGGTATTCATGTGTCAAACGTCCAAGTGCCGAAAAGTCATATTGTTAGAGTGGAAAAAAGACAAGAGAGAATAAAATCTCACATCCTGACGACTAATATATAATATCTAGACGATCTTTACAAATGAAAACTTTAATAATCATACAAAAATCAGATTCTAGCCTATCATTGGCCTCAATAGTTATAACAGCCCGTCCTTACAAACTTTGATAAATACAAAATAAGAAATTCAGTGAAAATAAAATATGTTTAGTTTTGGAGGCATCCAGCTCATTTCCTGAAGCTCCAAAGCGTTCAAGCTAACTTCGGAGAAATACTTGAGTCTGACCCATGTATTATAAGAAAATAACACCCTGATCAGTCTAGTAAATCAACATGAGAAACTCAAATCATATGGATATATTATATTTATAAAACCTTTCAATAACAAAGATATTTTATAAGACCGTGCTGCACATAAACAAAGATGGATTTTTACCTTACGATAAACAAACTATTTCAAATAGAAAATCTAGTGATATTATAATAATTTTTAGGGTTTAAAATAAATATATAACATAACTACAATGCTTGCATATCACATTCCAGCATAATTGGTATACAACTTAGTTTGTAAAGGCACGTATTGGAAAATGGATTCCATATAATGACAAGGTGCCGACGTACCACTAGTCACAGTACACCTCTAGAAAATATACCAAGGTCACAAACCTTGCAAGCCCTACCAACAAAGAACTGGCCTACCTCTTCCTAGATAATACCGAATATCTAATCACCACTATTTCTTTGCAACTTTTTCCTTGAGAGATCTCATACACATACCAAATGCATAAATAGTGATCTGGAAGGGTGATGTCCGTACCCTATTGTAGCAAACCACATAGCCTTGTCGAATATCCCCTGTTTTAGTTATTACTGGGTGTGAGGCTCGAGGCTATGTTTGACCATTTTAGAAAATTCCACTTGGAATGCTAACATTGCGCTCCAAAACAACAATGTAATGCCAGCACTCATTCATGCAGGTTGTTCAGGATATGAACAAACCAAAAGCATAATTTCTACTACATCCATTTTGGAATCACCCTTACGATTAGTGGCAAGCAACCCTTGCACTTTAAAGAACTGTGTTTTTTTTATTTCCATCATCTTCAAGATGTCTTCTAATTTGAATGCTTATGCTGGCTCAAAGTGCTTTTTGGATAACTCATGCTTATTAGATCTCGATCTCTCTTAATCGAAAACCGATAGTTTATAATTAGTCAAGTTTTGATGGTCAGTTATTTAGCTATAGAATAAACACAAAAACAAATAGGATATTTAATTTCACATGGAAACCCCACATGATTAAGCACACAAACAAAAATTAAGCTTCCTCAATTAATTCTTTCATTAATTAAACTAAAGTAAATAAATCATGCAGAAATTAGACCAAACATATTTACCACCACTTTTTGATTTCAAATAGTACTCTCCCTCGATTAACAATGAAATTGGACAAGTTAGAAAACTATCCTTGCCTTGACTACATTCTTAATTTTCAAGATAGAGATGAGATTCCATACTTTGAAATTTGGTGTTAAGTATGAAAGAATATTGTCCATACCACCATAAGTAAAAATGATCAATTATGGAAACCAAATTCGAATATAGAAATAGTACTTCATATACTTAGCATCAATATTTGATTTCAAATTTAAACTATCCTTTGGTTAACAATGAATACGTTCAAGTTTTGGTATTATTACCTCTCAAACATTGACTTGACAACACTCTTAACATACATGATATGTAGAATTCCATCTAGCTCGAAGTTTAATATCGAGTATAAGATCCATAAATTACGTATCCTTTTTATAATAAAAAATTATTATAAAATTATACTTCCTTTTATCCTTTCCGAAATCATTTACTATAACAAAAATGTTATTTCCATAATCTATTCCTTTTTCTCAAAACCATTTATTATAGTAAGAGTGTTGTAATCCATGACTTCTTCCTCTTTTAAAAACAATTCTTCATAACTTCTTTAAACAAAGTTTAATCCCTCCATATAAATCTTACTTGAAATCTCTGTTTTAACCGAAGTTGAATTAGAAACCAAGATTCTTTTTATAAAAATACTACTTATTTATTATATCAAATAGTCCCTTAAAATACTTACATAAATTTCAAGTCCCCTCTCAAACACTTTAAACAAAGTTTAAACTTCCATTCAAAACATAATTTAAAAGCCATCACTTTAAAAGAGAATTCAACTTTGGAAAACACATGGATTTTCTTTAAATAAACCCATTGTTTAAAAAAAATCTTACGTTAACCCTTTGAAATTTAAATCCTTTTTAAATATTTTCTTTAAAATCTAAATTATTCAAATCATAATTCAAAACTCTTATCCAAACCATTACTTAAAGATCACTGTTAAAGCAAAGTTGATGTAGAAAGATAAGATTTCCCTTCATGTAAAAGTGATTCATTTACTTAGATACTTCAAATATAAATCCTTAAAAATATATTGTATAAATTCCAAACCTTTTTTAAACACATTTACACAAATTACAAACCCATATCCAGTTTATAGTTAAAATCCACACTTTTTAAGAAAAATTCGAATTTGGAAACGTAAAGGAATTTCTTTAAAATAAGCCACTTTTTCAAAATTATTTTTAAAAACTTCGAATTCCTTTAAAACACCTATGTAACCTTTGTAAACACATTTCAGAAAGACATTTCAAAAATATCGAAATAGATAACCTCATTTACTTTACTAAAATCTCGGTTTTTCTAAGTGCATCCATAACAACTATCGCTACGTGGATCCGTAATGTTTACCACTTTGTTTTGTAAATCAAATAAATTTTGAACTCCAATATCTTTCTCTATTTTTAAACCATTCTAAATAAAGAAACACTTACTTTAAATTATCCAAAAGTTGGAAAAAGGCTTCGGATCGCTACGGCACTTAAATAAGCTGCCATTTGTTTTTATTCTCAAAAGAATTCAGCTTCTCAAGTAATACTCAACATTACTAGGCTATAACATATAATCATTTTATCTACAAATATATAAAGGAAATGTAACACAATGGATAAGAATCCTTTTTGGATCTCTTTGCACATTTTATTCTTCGAAGTGCTTATGTAGCGACCTATTTGCTATGAAGGCACTTCGACTTCCATTTTCTTTGCTTTAGTCCCCTGCAACACAATAGTTATTTATGTCATCCGCTTTCAACTGGGAATCAACAATAACAATATATACACATCACAAATACATACATGTAACATACAAGCTAGCACTAGATTATTACAACAATTTGATATTTAAACTAAATCAAAGTGAGATATCTCACTTTCTCGACCAAACTTTAGAAATAAGCTACCAACAACCAAAACATCACAAAACCACCTCCTCTTCCTCGCTCATGCTCATGCAAGTCCCCTTGTTCCTCCTTATAACTCACGGCCTAAGGACAATGTGAAGAATGGTCATAAAAGTTTGCAACTTTGAGAATGTGGTGGTGGTTGCTATGTTACTACAAGGTTGTAAAATAGTTTTGAAAATAAAATAAAGTATTTTGACATGGTTTCTGCTAGAAAATGGAGGAACGAGGAAGACATGGAAAAGAAGAGAGTAAGAAGATGGAAAATAAAGTAAAGTAGAAAGTGGAAAAGAGGCGTTCTTCTCATAGAAAATAAAATTTAGTTAATTACTAAACTAACCATCCTTTACAAATTTGACAACACACCCTTTCATCATGCCATGGTACGAAGCCATCGCATCTTTTTTTTCTTATGTCCTTTACACTTAAAATAAGAAGAAAGTGTCATTTCTTACTTTATTATATTAATTAATTACTTTTAAACACCTTAATCATACTTACTTCTATTAACCCTTTTTATTCTATTATATTACTTATAAGTGTATATTACTTAATTGTACATTTGTGCATAACAATGTTGCGATAACTTTCGCTCGATAAAAATTAGAAAATCCAAAAAATGATTTTCGATCGCATTTTTAATATTTCATCGAACTATTTATTTTCGTAAACAAACTTTCAAAAAAAGTTTATCATCGTTACTTATTAATCAAAAGAGCATTATTTGACCAATAAAAACCATTAATTAAATATTTAAAATTAATTAAATATTTACAAATCAAAGGGTTAAATTCGGGGTCGTTACATTCTTTCCCCTTAAATGTATTCGACCCTGAAATTTTATCATAACAAACAACCTAGAAATAAGTCATACCAATACTTAACATTTCCTAAAACGCTAAATGACTAATAAACAAACTTAGAGTTTGTCCAGGTTTACAATCTTCTCATAACACAAGTATGATAAATAATCTACTGTTAGCACCAGAATTGGTCACTAACACCCTTTAGAGAGATTGTGTAGAGAGATTAATGAAGAAATTAAAGTTAAACAAAGAACAGTATGCTAAATTAAATGCAGAAAATAAGAATACCAGATTTATATTGGTTCAGCGTAATTGCCTACGTCCACTTTGAAGTTAATCTTTATTGCTTTACTTAACAACTAGTTACAGATACAATCCGTACACCAACTATTTGAATACAACTGCTAAGTAAAAGGATAAGTCTTGAATGAGTCTTGAATGCGACAGAGTCTCCCTAGTGTTCTCGAAAAAAGGTCCATTTCACTGTGCTCCTTCCCCTCTATTTATAGACAAAGATGGGTTGGACTTCCTTGATGGGCCTAGTAGCAAGATACCTAGGCCCATAATGAGTGACTTTTGTGTGCCGAGCCACAAATGTCGAGTGGCAAATGCCGAGCCATGTCTCTAAGCCGAACGAGGTAGTATGTTGAGTGAAATGTGTAGGCCGAATGAGATCCGATAGAAATCGAGGGGAGATGCCGAACGACATGCTTATGCCGAACGAGGCCAGAATGCCGAACGAGGCTGGAATGCCGAACGAGGCTGGAATGCCAAACGAGGCATGAATGCCAAGTGAGGCTGGATTTTTGATCGACACTACGCCATAGATTGCAAACTGCAACACCCAAGAAGTGATGCAAGAAGTGCCAAAAAATATTGCTGTAGGCTAAAAAAGGGCAAACTTTCTCGGTGATGCATTTTGCCGCGTTGCCCTAGAGTCAAAGGCAAAATCTTTGCGGCCCTAGGAAAACATCGGTTCTGTTGTTGCCACAGGTACCAAATTTACTAAAAAGTGGGCCCCACAATCTGGGCCCCAACATGTGGGCCCACATTATGGGGCCCACTAATTCTGTGGCTCACCTTTACGGAACCCTGTTGTGGGGCCATATTCATTAATCTATGGTAACACATTTACCATCCAATGGCAACACTTTGCCAGTTTATTACCACATTTAACATCATATACTACAACATTATATCATATCTATGGCAACACTTATTGCAATTAAATTGAAAATATACTGCAACATTATATCATATCTATGGCAACATTATACTGCAACACTATATCATATCTAATGGCAACATTACACTGCAACAAAGAAATTTTTATTTCAGAATAACCAGCAACACAAGTTTTACTTAGTCAAGTACAAAATAACAAACATACTTAAAAACATAGCCTGTGTATTCATAGTTACAGCCAATACATACTAAATTCTACTTATTAACAGTATATTCATATTTGCGAGCCTCCAGTGCCATCAGTGCCTCTATTGCCTCCAATGCCATCACTGTAGACGGTCGCACAAAGATCCCCAACATCGATTTGCATGTCAGGGTTTGCTTCGCCTAATTTCTGAAGCACCCATGTCAAGTTCTCCTAAACTTTTTGGTTCACCATTGCATCAAATTCATTTTGGACCTTCTTGTTCACCTTTGCTTCGACTTCGTCAGCTATATTTTCCTTTACTTTCGCTGCCAGCTCATGTATGTATGTTCTTGTTGTTCGGGCATATTTTGAAACTTCTGCAGACTTTGTGTGTCGTCCTATAAGCCAAGATGGACCATGCGACTTTCCTTCAAAAATCATTTCTTGAACAACTCCATCACTTCCTCCTTCACCTATTGCTTTTTCAATCTTATCCTGCAAAATAAAGCAGTTTCAAAATGTGACATTAAATAAAATTAACAATTTTGAAACAAGTTTCTTAAACAAGAATTGTTTTGCAATATCTATTAACAGTTTTAAAATGGATTCAGAAAATATCCTGCTATAGGTTTCAACAAAACAGGATCTAATTCTACAAAAATGTCGATGCGCAAAATGAAGCATTTTTTTGATATCTGATTGAAGAGAAAATAAAATTCTTACAATTCTGTACTTCATTACTGAAGTATCAGTCTTGTACACCTTTCCTTCTTTCCGCTTGCGAGTTTTAACAAAAAGTTCTCCATCTGATTCGTTGGACCAATACAAATTAAATGAAAAAAGTTAGACAGCAAAAGGATATCAAACCAATTTTTCCAGAACATATATCACTAATCAATTCAGAAATTATACTCAAAGTCAAAGCAAAAATAAGGTAAATATGATCGCCTTTACATAAAAACAAATCTCGGTTCAAATGAAGGATAGAAACCACAAGTGCACACAAGCTAAAAGTCTCAAGCAACTCACAGTGCAAAAATGGAGCAATAGTAAGTTCTCAAGCAGCTTACAAGTGCAAAAATAAAGAAACAACAAGTGTAAAATCACAACATATGTAGCAAAAATATCAGAGCTTTTTCAAGCATAGTATCAAGTGATGTATCAGTTTTGCAAAATTCAAGGCTGAGCTAAGGAAAATTTGCATAGTAAATATCCCATATGTCTATGCTTTCAGATTATTAACTGTAAGCACAGAGATAACAAATATCCCATGATCTTAGATTCTGATGCGAATCTAAGATTACCCCATGATTAACCCATGAGTCATGAACATATATATAATACTAAGACGATTTAAGCTTAGCAAGGCGGTAAAGCCATCAACATACAGCAGACAAAGGACAGGCATCAACTTGACATCCATATGCTTAAGAGTTAAGAGTGTATCCAATAGTTTATAAATTACTTAATTTCCACAGAGATGGATTAGACTCACATTTAATGTTTAATACGAATCTAACTTGCAGACGTATATTGACCAAATGAGTACAAATGCATGAGCATGATGGACACTGGTTTGGAAAAGAAGAATTGAGTTTTCTATGCCAAAGGGGGCAAAGAAAGGCTCATTTATATTATTATAGATTTTGTGTACTTTTTTAGCAAATGTTATTAATAGCTATTGAGCCGTAAATTAATGTGAAAATGCAAAAATAATAAACAGATACAATAAAAATTAACACATTAAAATTGAAATAAAAACATTTGTTGGATGATTAATGTGACAGATCAGATTATATAGCCTGCTTGTTATTCTTTTAGTTACAAACTTCTATATCATAAACAGAACATATATACCTAATATTTATTTTGCTTATTTGCTTAAGTGAGGTGATATTTTATTTTGGAACATATATGTAGTTATTTAAATTTTTATTTTGGAACATATATTGCTTTGCTAAATAAGGAGAGGAATTACAGATAAAATAAAATGCATACCTCCAGCCAACCATAAAAATAAGCAAAATACATGCCATCTTATGCCGAATTTGGGAAAAACGTTTTGGACCAGCAGTGTGTGTCTGTATACGATTTCCGACTGGAACAATTTGTAAGGGCCTTGGACTACAAAAACATGAAATAAAGATGTTTATCTACCTGATTTGAATGAATAAAAACGGAAAAAAATTATGTGATAAACTCTAAATTATACCTGAATTTTTTCATCTCCCCAATACATCAAGAGTACTCTGAAATCCGCAAGTGGAATTTCGTCCGGCCTATTTTCAAGCCTCTCTTCATCAGTTTCATAAGCTGTATAATGTGCCTTTTTAATACGACTCTTGTACCCCCTCACAGAGTCACGAATTGACTTCAAAACCCAATATTCACATTCATCCGGAATAATATACCGTTGCTTAAATACAAATCAAACATTAAAAAGAACAGTCATGCTACTTTTGTGATAAATTCATTTAAAAGTAATCATAAATAGGTTGTTTCATCGTTAGTTTTCTTATGACCAAATTCATCAAAATAGTACAAATGAGAAGATATTTTTATACCTGGAGACAACAGATTCTTCCTTGGGAGTACGATGACATGTGGCAGTATTTGTTTCATTGGCTCAATTTTATCATCGACCACGGTGTCGACATAGAAATCAATGCAATCACCATTATTTTTTATTTGCATCAATTCCCACAGATCTGCATCACTGGTCACTAATTTCCACCCACTCATTGCACCTTTCCATGAATATACTTCTCCAATTTCAGTGTACTTTAGCTCATCCTTGACATACTCCATTAATACTGTGTAAGAAAACATATCCAGATCAACGCCCATGACAAAAGTCTCTTCTCCACCAACATATCCATTCTTCTCAAATTTTCCCTTGTGATGGAATTTAAGATTTGCCTCCATCCTACACAAAATGAAGGAATTAACATTAGAATGACATAATTACAAATTAAAATAAACCAACTTCATTATAAAATAAAACATTCACTTCACTAAAATGTAATAAAGGCAGAAACACTAAAAAACAGACAAAAAAGCCACAAATATGATACATCAGTTACAACATTTAATCAAGGCAGAAACAACATTTTATTAATTAAAATTGGTATGTTAGTTACTTAATTAAATATGATAGTGATACACAGAAATTAAGAAGCAATTTCTTTCACTCTGCTAGGTGGAAGGCGGATTCATCTTATTGGGACATCATCTCTACACCAACGGACATCAAAATCTTGATTTCTCATTCCACAAGCAGGCTGGATATCATTCAAATCTTCATTTGCATCTTCGCTTTCGATTTCACACCAGTCTCTCGGCAATTTCTTGATAACATTATGGCACATCTTATCAATTGGATCTTCTATATAAAACACCTGTTGTACTTGTGAAGCCATAACATAAGGATCAGATTCTAGCACAATAGATTAAAATTGACACGAGTCAGCCCATATAAATCTTTCTCTTCTTGGTACCAACAACACTTAAATAAAACCACACTAAATTCTCCCTAATAATCTAGTTCTAATATTTCCTCAATTGATCCATAGTAATTAACTTCACCAACCAATGGATTTTGATCTTTCGAGCTTGCAAAGCTAGTAGTCAAGGCTGTCAAAAATACATCACTGTTTTGTGTTGTACATTTGGCATCTCTGAACCTTGTATAAAATCTGTATCCATTGATAACATATCCAGTAGACCTCTTAGCTGTTGGAAGAGGACCCATTGCAAGTAGTTGTACTTCTTTTGAAATGTCCTCCTTTTTCCCAACCTCTTCCTTTAACCACTTCCAAAATTCTTCACCGTATTCTCTCTCTCTTTTACATTTTTTTGATAACGCATGACCATTAATTAAAACTCGATGTTCCCTAGAATAAAGACCTGGTTAATAAACGATAGAAACAAATTTTCTAATTCTTCAATAATTACTAAAATAAAAATAAAACTTAAAAACTTACTCAAGTAAACTCTCTATTTCCTTGTTACCACAATTGAATAGAATGTAACGGTGACATGCCATCCTTTGAGAATCTTTAAGATGCATAACTTTTCCATCTTTGTTTCTTCTTGTGCCAATAAGATATTCCAGATTCTGTTGATAGGTATCAAATTTCATTTTTCTTGCTCCATCGCCACCTAAGAAACTTCAATAGAATATCAAACATTCTTCTGCAAGATAACCTTCAGTAGTGGACGCCTTAGGTTTACTTTTGTTGCGAACATATGATTTCAGTTTACAAAGATAACGCTCAATAGGAAACATACAACGAAGACGTGCAGGTCCACCATATTCCATTTCCTTGCATAAATGAACTAGCAAGTGCACCATTATATCTAAGAAAGCATTTGGGAATATCATCTCCAATTGACAAAGAATTTCCACAATTTCCTTTTGTAGCCTCTTGAGATCAGCCAAATTGATAATTTTACTCCAAAGACTTCTTAGAAATTCACCTAATCTTATCATAAGTAATGCAACTTTAGGTTTTACAGATTTCTTCACAGCAAATTGCAGCAAGTAGTGGAGAAGAAAATGAGCATCGTGGCTCTTATACCCTGCAATTTTCCTCTCTTTCTTGTTTACATACCGGCTGATATTAGCTGCACAACCATAAGGCAGTTTAGCATTCTCCAACACCGAGCAAAATATTTCTTTCTCCTTGTTCGTCATTGCAAATATGGCAGCCTTGATCTTAAGGTAATTCCCATCAGCTGATAGAACCGGATGAAGGACCTCCCTGATGCCTATCTTTTGTAAATCATACCGAGCACTTAAATGGTCTTTCGACTTCCCATCAATATTTAGTAAAGTACCAAGTATGTTATCACAAATGTTTTTCTCTATGTGCATAACATCAAGGTTATGTCGACATACATTGTGACTCTAATATGGTAAATTAAAAAATATCGACTTCTTTTTAAAAGGGGATTCATTTTTATGCTTGTTGACCTCTTTCTGCCTAAAAATATTTTCATAACCAGCCAACAATTCTTCAATGTCTGTCCCGGATAAAATTCCCGGAGATGTTCCCATTTCAGTTTCACCATTGAACCTTTTCTTATCAAACCTCCACTTGTGTTCCAGATCTAAAAATTTCCTATGATTCATGTAGCACATTATTTTTACACTATGTTTCAAGTAAGTTGAAGAAGTCTCGAAATGGCATACGGGACAAGCTAAATAACCCTTTGTGCTCCAGCCGGATAACATTGCATAGCCTGGAAAGTCGTTGATTGTCCATAACACGCTTGCACGTAACGTGAAATTAACACCAGTTAAGGCATCATAAGTTTGTATGCCAAGACCCTATAATTCTTTCAATTCTGCGATAAGAGGCTGCATGTAGACATCAATGCTATTCTTAGGAGACTGTGGACCAGGGATAAGGGTTGAAAGTATTAAATTTTCTGGCTTCATGCATAACCAAGGTGGAAGGTTATAATTTACCAATATGATTGGCCATGTGCTGTGAGCTGTAGTTATTGTACGAAAAGACTGAATCCATCAGCTGCTACTCCTATCCTGATATTTCTATTTTCAGATGAAAAATGAGGATATTTGGCATCCATCGTCTTCCAAACCTCTCCATCAGCTGGATGTCGAAGTCTGCCATTATTTTTTCGTCCCACTGCATGCCATATCATAAGTTCTGCATAATTCTTGGACATGAACATCCTTTACAGCCTAGGTTTTAGTGGAAAATAACGTATCACTTTTGCCGGTACTTTGTGAATCCGCTGCTCTGGATCACTGTCAACACCCGCTTTCTTTTCTGGTATAGCCCACCTTGAAAAACCAAAAGTTTTGTAGTTATTTTCCTTTTCATTTTCTGCCCAATATAGCATGCAGTCATTTGGACATGCATGTATTCTTTGATAGTCGAGGCCTAAACTTTAATGATATTTTTGGTAGCATTGAAATATAAAGGGATGTAGGCTTGTGGAAAAGCTTCTTTTAGCAACTCTAATAAATCGGTAAATGCGGACTCGGTGATTCCATGTAGGTATTTAAAGAATAAAGCCTGACGATGAAACTTAATCGCGAAAATTTAGTACACCCGAGATATAATGGCTGCTTTCCCTCTTCAACACGATGATGAAATTTTCTAGCATCAACATCTACTCCATTTTCTCCATTAGAAGATCCACCTTCATTGTTCTGCATATTTCCACAAGTACGATGCAACATCTCATTGAGATTATCTCCAAAATTTATTCCCACTTCACGATCCATATCGTTATCGCTCCTTTCAAGATCTAGACAGGAAACCTCACAAATCCATTTCACGTACAATTCAGATGGACCATTCCAAATCAGATGGTCGTAGACTACCTCTTGACAATGCCACTTGTGATTATGACACTTTTTGCAAGGGCATGTAATTTCATCACCTACCACGAATCTAGAAAAAGTATTTTGAATAAAACATTTCACTCCACCGATATATCATTCACTGAACTTAGGAAGTTCTGCCCATATTTTTTCCTCGTCGTTCATCACTAATTTACACACAAATAGCATACAAAGACAAACACAATAATAAAATCAGGAATATGATTACACCTGAACTCACAAGTAAATCAGTAAATTAGGCAACACAACAATCAAATCAGGAAAAACTTGAAATATACATAGAGTGATACCTTAAGCAGCAGATTAAATCGAAGCCCTAACTGAAATTCAAAACCCAAACGAACCCCAATTGAAGACCTAATTGAAACATCGAATCCCTAATTGAACTTGAACTTGAACTTGTCCTAATTGAACCCCAATTAAGCTTGTAAACTTAGAACTTTTAGCCCTAATTGAAATCACAGAGTGTTTGAGTGTTTGAGAGGTTGAGCGGCGGAGTACGTATTTTGTTAAGTGTTTGAGTGAAACCCTTTAATATTTTGTTAACTTTTGCCGCTTTGTTTTTGCTTCCTGTATTAAAAATTATTTCAGCCCGCTTTTTTTTCAGCCCGCACTCATTTTTTATAATATTTTTATATGTCTATACGTACTGAACATAGTGTTGATATCTATGCTAACATCCTGAAGCTAATGTTGTAGTAGACAAAAATCAGCATAACTATCATTACATTGTAGCTAGCAACATCTTGTATTTTCATTGCAATAGGCCATCTATGGCGTAGTGCGAGACTGAACGCCGAAAGAGGTTCATGTCGGTCGAGACTGAATGCCGAACGAGCATCATGCCGGTCGAGATTGAATGCCAAACGAGCTTCATGCCAGTCGAGACTGAATGTCGAACGAGGCTGGAAAGCCGAACGATGCTAGAATGCCGAACAAGGCATGAATGCCGAATGGTGCTAGATTTGCCGAATGACCCTTTATGCCAAACGAGGCTTCCACTTCAAGTCTCTGTTTACCAGGTCAAACCACTAGGTAACACTTTCCCCCCCAAAGTGTATCATGTAGATGAACATGATGCGTTTTGAACCGTGATTTCTCCGTGCCTTGCTTTGAGCCCTTATTCTGAATACCGATCGAGGCAATGCATGTCGAACGACATACTAATGTCGAGCGACATACAAATGCCGAATGACATACAAATGCCAAACGAGGGAGGTGTTTTGACTGGTTCTACCGGTCGCCGTCCCTTCGACTTCTCTTCTCTCTATATAAGCTGATGCTCTTTCTTCTTCTCCCTTTTACTTTTACCTCCGCTTTCCAGTACTTACGAACTTTTCCTTTTAACAAACTTCAGAGAATTAACTACTCTTCCCTTCTCAAACACCATACGTTGCCTTACTTCCTTACCTAATAAGTCGAACCTAATTAGAACCGCGTTTCCTACTCCAGAATATCCCCGAGTCTTCGTCTCACTTCTTTGAAACCTTTCCCTAAAACACTTCACCTTAATTAGAAAATCTGGCGCGAGATTCGAACTCGTGAATCTCTGCAAAATCGAGGTCAGTAGTAATCGCATGGAGCAGGAGGAGTTAAGGGCAAAGCGTGGGTTATTTTAAAGGATTTTAATGCTAGACGAAGCGGAGGAGAGAAGAGGATGATAGAGCTGCTTGAAGGAGGAAGTTAGTGGAAGACGTACAAAAGCGGCTCGGCATGACTTCCTTATGCCGAGCGATGGAGGGGAAGTACTATAGTGAAATTGGAGTTAAGGTTTAGTGTGCCGAGCGATGCGACTCGGCATGGCCTCGGCTCACATGATTACCTCATGCCGAATGAGGTGGGGGGAATGTAGAGGAGAAGTAGGAGCTAGGAAGAATGCCAAGCAATGCGGCTCGACATGAGTGTGGTTCGGCATTACTCCTTTATGCCGAACGATGAAGAGGACGGTTGGGAGAGTGGCGTGCTGAACGGCATGGTTCGGCATGTCTTGTCGCATGTCGAACGGTGATAATGAGTGGTAGGTGAGTGTTGGTGTTTAGGGTAGAATGCCGAGCGAGGTGACTCGGCATGATTGTGGTTCGGCATGACTAGTTGAATGCCGAACAATGAAGTGGTTAGGTTGGAGGGTTGTGTACAACAGCAACATCAGTCGAACCTAATGCATAATTGGCTCAACACATTTTTTATGCCTGAACATAGGATAATAAACAAGGACAGACTCAAACAACAAAGCATATCGGATAATTCGGACTGATAAATCTCGTGTTTAAATGACTAAAAACTTAGACTTAACTTGCTTAGCAGTTAATAACCTTTCAAATTCAGTGACGATGTCGAGTTTAAAATATAAACCGTCTTACGACAAGCTTTTGTAGACGGTCAGCGATAATGGTCTTCGAAGATGACAATTCGAAGCTTAAACTTATTTCATCAATCCAGTGACATTTCACTACTTGGCACTTACATTCGAATGATCGCACTTGTTCACACACCACACAGGGGGAATATTTATGTTGTTAAGTCTAATGTCGATTGTTTCTCAAGTATAGTCCAAACAGGTACTTCGTCAGATTCAATCTTCATTAAAGATGTCTAGGAAATCTAGCTCTGCTACGATCTCAGATAGACCTAGGCCATCCTCTCGACAAGAAGTTGTAGCAACTTCAAATCCGTCAACTACCCCTGCTCAAGACTTACCAAGCCCTGCGACTACATCTATTGACATGGCTCCCGACGCTCTGGAGGCAGCAATTTTCTTAGACGGTCCAATCGATTCTCAGGCTTCAAGGATTAACGAAAGTACACTCCGTCGGATATGCTTTGTCCATGGAATCCCCTTGGACGATGTGTTAGTTCCATCGGGGCATGATCGTCCTCACTTGCCCCTAGTCGGATATACAACCTGTAACAGATTCATGTGCTGGGTTGGCAGCATCCCGTCATTTAACTCTTTTCTTCGAGATGTGTTGCAGTATATCGAGATTGCCCTATCGCAACTGCATCTGAACAACCACGCATTCATACACGTCACTTGCATCCTCTTCATGAGTGTCCTCTTCAGGCTTCCGACTCCGGGCGATATCTGATACATCTATCGCATCAAGAGATGGTTGGATAGCCCATCTTTCATGTTTTTCAAGCCGCACAGCAGATGTCAAATCTTAACTGGGGCATGGAGCAAATTTGCCCAGTATAAATGGGGGTGGTTCTATGCGCTGTCCTCCTGGTTTTGCGAGGAGATGGGTGGAAGGATGCAAGTCTTTTTCCTAGATCAATACTCATGTTTGGTCGAAGATTTACCTTTTCTAACTCTTTTTCCATCTTTTCAGGTATTAACCCACGTCTCGAGGGCGCCGGATATTCTGAAGCTGTCGAAGCTATCCAAGCCATTCCCGCCAAAGAGCGGGACATCAGAACTCTCATTTCGAATGAGTCACTCACGAAATTTGGGTTGCTGGCGAAAGGTTGCCAGATAAGCCTCCGCTAAGGTGTTACCATACCCAAGCCTGCTTCAGGCAAAGGAAAAAAGAAGGCGAGTCTTTAGCACATAATGCCCCTGACACGCCATAGGATGGGGAGATTAAAGAAACCGAAACGCCCGAAGTACAGGGCAAAAATGATAGTCCATATCGGGACCCAATAGTCGAAGTTCATGACATTGAAACGACTGGAATGCCAAACGAGGCATAAATGCTGAGCAAGGTTGGATGCCGATCAAGACTGAACGCCGAATGAGGTTCATGCCAGTTGAGACTGAATGCCGAACGAGCTTCATGTCGGTCAAGACAGAATGCCGAACGATCTTCATGTCGGTCGAGACAGAATGCCGAATGAGGCTGGAATGCTGAACGATGCTGGAATGTCGAACGAGGCATCAATGCCGAACGGTGCTAGATGTGCCGAATGACCCTTTATGCCGAACGATGCTTCCACTTCAAGTCTCTGTTTACCTGGTCAAGCCATTGGGTAACATCTACTGAGCATACCTCGTGCTTAACAGTCTTAGGTCATTACCCAATCCATTATTCACACTACCTCATGAAAAATCGAAGAATCATGTAACTAAATCCTCATAATCCATAAAACATTAAAAACAAATATACTTAAGCCTAAACAATGTATATAGATCATTCTAAGCAATATCTGATTCGATCACTTATTCGAATACATAGCCTTTTCTTCCAATCTAGTATCGCTCACCCGACTTCTTTAGTGCGGACTCCATTCAGGCTCCTTGATTAGAAACCTTTTTTCTCCTTGCATAGCCATATACTATGATAGAAAATCTAGGTACCATATCAAAAACACTCACCAAGTGTTCGCCGTCAAGAATCGAGTGATAAATCCTTATTCGGACCGGTGTGAATCATCTCAAAGTCACGTACTCGAATCTTGGATCAAGAAAAGTGTGAAGAAGCGATCTACCTACAACTTATGCACTTATTCTTATTGGTTCTTACTTGTACCAATTCTTTTCATTTCTAAAATTATTCATGAAAAAATTTCATAAAAACATAGCTTAAGTTTAAACTTGTATGATACCCTACTATATCCTTAGAGTATATACAACTATTTGGTTTAATATTTTGTCTCTTCGCTCAAATTTAGATGCAGGCCCAAAACAAATTTAGGTCTTAAAACTAAGTTAACCTCTTCCACCTCTTTACTTATCCGGTTTGGTTGTAGCAAAGAAGAGTAGGATGCTGGTATCCAAACTTAGTCATAGTATCTCCTTTTCCTTAGACAAATCTAATGTAAAGATGTTTATTAGCCGACCTAATACCATCAAATAGTTTATACAACTTAAATTTTAAAGCAAAAGACACGGTTTTAATATGACAAAACTTATTGAAACCTTTCTATTAAATTTAACCTATTTATACTTTTGTTAAATTATTGCTTCTTTAAGCAAGAGTGATATAAATCCATATTAAAATTTTCATTTATCAACACACTCCTTTATTGGAATACCTTTTTATTTTAAAACCATTTTCTTTAAGGAAACTTAATAACTAAATACCCGATTTTTATTTCAAAACCCTTTTAGAAATGATATGATATATTTTAATCCGTAAAAATATTCATATAGACCGAATAACACCAAAGTGATCCAAGGAATTGGGTTCTACCTAATAGTATCATACATCCCTTTACCAAGAAGTGTATATTTAAGAGAAGTGCTTACCATCCGAACATATTTCTTACCCATTTCAGTCATTTTCAACCCATTCAAACTAGTTAACATAAAAATACTTCTTCTTTTTTCAAATTCCATTTTGAAACAATACTATATATGTTTCTCATATATACATATAATAGCTTTAGCACTTTATTTACTAAAACTTGTTTTCGGTTCGTGCGGATTCGAACTTCTTTGATCACATAATGACAAAGAAAATAATTTACTAAGTGCATTATAGCATTTTCTTGAGCAAACTTATGATCGTCACTTAGGAGATTATTTTGATCATTACAAATCTAATCGAGATGTTTTCCCGAAGTTATCCAAAAAAATGTATCTTACTCAAAATTCTCTTTGAAAATACTTGAACTTATAAATACTTTCAAGTAATAATATTATTACTTTTTTCCAACAATCATTTAAAATCTTTTCCAAAGATAATCTGTTTTATTTACAAAACATATTTTATAAGCCCAACTTATAAAATCCTCTTTGCATAATAACTTCCTTTATTATAGTAACCCTTTCAACAAAGTGAACTTGCTAAACCTATATTATTTATGAATGCCTAATAGTCAAATCGTGAAACTGAATTCACAAGGTGTACATATCTAATTTAACCAAACAAAAAATGTCCATAAATTGGCCAAGTACAAATAATCAATCGACAAACGATGATACATAAATACCATCATTTCCTAACAAATAATCAAGCCAAATAACTACATCAATTTTTGAAAATTATTTTTTATATATACAAATTTAAAATCATGGTAACATTATTTCATTTACCAATTTAACACAATACAAAACATTTTTATATCACTAACAAATACACGCTCTCATATATGATACACTCAAATTCATTCCAAGGTGTCACTTGCCCGATCTCTAATGAGTATATTCCACTAGGGCCAAGGTTCTCGCTTAAACTTCAGCTCTGATACAAAATGTGATGACTTGCCATTTCAACCCTCTAAAATTGACACTACTACATCCATAATATTCATGTGCCAAACATCCAAGTGGCAAAAATACAAATTATCGAGATGAAACAAAAGAAAAGACAGAACGAAATCTCACACCGCGGCGACTAATATATAATATCCAAGTTATCTTTACAAAAGAAAACTTTAATATTCATACAAAGATCAAAGTTAAACCTATCATCAGCCTGGACAATTATAAGAGCCTGTCTTTACACATGTTGATTAATAGAAAATAAGAAATAAAGTGAAAAATTAAACACGTTGGGTCTTCAAGGCATCCAGCTCATCTCCTAAAGCTTTAAAGCATCCAAAGATAATTATGGAAAAATTCTCGGGTCTGACCAGAGTATTATAAGTAAATAATACTCGAATCGGTCTATTGAACCAGCATAAGAAACTCAATCATATGGATTTGTTATATTTATAAAACATTCCAAAAATAAATGTATCTTATAAGACCATGTCGCACATAAACACAGATGGATTTTTACCTTACGATAACCAAACCATTTCAAATAGAAAATCTAGTGATATTATAATAACGCTTAGGGCTTAAAATAAATATATAACATAGCTGAAAAGCTTGCATTTCACATTCTAGCATATTTGGTATACAACTAAGTCCTTAAAGGCACGTATTGATAAATAGATTCCATACAATAATATGGCATCGGGATGCTACCTGCCATATTACACCTCTAGAAAATGTATAGAGGTCATAAACCTTGCGACCTCTGCCGATACAGAATTGGTTTACTCCTTTCTGGATAGTACTAAATATTTCATCACCCCGTTTTCTTTGAAAACTTATCCTTGAGAGATCTCACGCACATACCAAATCCATAAATAGTGTCTAGAAGGGTGATGTCCATACCTTAATGGTAGCGAACCACATACTCATACTGCATATCTCATGTTTTAATTATTATTGGGTATGAGGATCGAGGCTACGTATTACCTCTTTAGAAAATTCCACTTGGAATGCTGACACTGCCCTCTAAACAACAATGCAATGCCAGCATTCATCCATGCAAGTTGTTTAGGATATGATTAAACCAAAGTAACTACTTCTACTACTTCTTTTTGGAATCACCCTTGAGATTGGTAGCAAGCATCCCTTGCATTTTAAAGAACCCCATCTTCGATTTCCATCATCTTCAATATGTCTTTTAATTGGAATGCTTATGCAGATTCATGGTGGTTTAAGGATAAATCATGATTATCTGATCTCGATCTCTTCGAACCGACGATCGATAGTTTAAAAATAGGCAAGGTTTGATAGTCAATTATATAACTATTAAATAAACACACAAACCAATCAGAAATTTAATTTCGTATGGAAAACCTCCATGATTAAGCATATAAGCAATCACTAAACCTACTTAATTAATCTTTTCATTAATTAAATTATTTCTTTTTGTGTAAGTAAAAGATCATATAGAAATTAGACTAAACATACTCACCACTACTTTTCAATTTTAAATAGTACCATCCCTCGATTAATAATGAAATCAGATAAGTTAGAAAACTATTCCTGCCTCGATTACTATTGACAAATAAATTTGTTAACCCTAAAAGTGTGTCTAAAGTATTGTTTACTCAAATAGAGGCCATGTTGAGGCTTGTGGAAGTCATGAAGGTGAAATATGTGTCCATATCAATTCCGAGTTGAGTCATCAAAGTTATGTATGGCATCATAAATTATTCAAGTCAATAGGTAGTTAAGGGGCGAGTCAATATGCGTGTTGATATTCAAGTAAAAATTCAAAGTCAAATGAATATACAAGTCACAAATTCATATCAAGTCAATAGATTATGCAATTGTTCAATATCTGAATTCTAATGTGTACAAAGTTCAAATATTATAATCAGCAAAAATCCTAAATAGATCTAGGGTTTACAAATTTGAAAATTCAAGAAGTGGGAAGAGAATGAAATCCACCAAATGGCACCCCTAGGTCCATATTTTAGAGGAAAAGCGGCATGACCTTTGGAAATAGTGAGCTTAACTTCGACAGTCATCAGTGCATTTCTAGGCTTCTCCTTCGTTCCTTTAATAAAAATACACGACAACAATGAACTATGGTATTTGCAACTTTTGTCATGACAGTTGACGTCCTTCATAAGTGGGTGATGGTACTAGCTTGAGTTGACGCAACTATGAGGCAATATTAGTTAAAAGGCGACATTGATAGCTTCATAGATATTGACGACATCCACCATTAACTTTGCTTTTCATAGATACTCAACATCCTTCAAATGTTGATGCTATTAATTGTATAAAAGATGAAGTGCAATATTGAGCATTAGCGAAAAGTGACATTACTATGTATTCCATTCGGCATTGATGATCCTTTGCGTTATCTTAGAGAAATATCTTCGACGTGCTTCGAAGTGTGGTGCTGCTCTAGTGTAATGCTAATTCCCTTCATGGTTGTTGACGATGAGCTTGTCTTGGTTACAATAGGTAAATATCGATGATGGCGGAATTCAGCATCAATGAATTGCATTGTGGATCACTTCAACACTCATTAATGGCTTATGATGTTTGATTATAGTCGATATCATTGCATTTTTCACTGACGAAGAGTGGCATCCTTCCTTTGTTGCCAATCTATCTTTATATTCTTAACACTGATTACTAATACCATGAATGAATTTGCGGGTCATGTGTCCTCGAGTGTATTGATGACATGCGACATAATTAAAGGACAATTCTTCACAATGAAAGGTGATGCCATATTCGTGCCTCATATTGTATATCTTTGAAGTCAACGATGGTGATAGCATTTTCCCTTCTCCTTAGTATAAAAGAGTCATTGACTTTTCAAGTCAATATTGTCGATGTCATCTTTCCTGCCTATTGGTTTTCTTTCCCCAATCCAAGCGTTCATTTAAAATCAATCCAACAGCTCTGAAGCACCTATTTCTTCCTACAAATACCCAAGCTTCTTCTCATTTCTTCCTTTACCTGTAATCAAAAGCTCAACCAAGAAATCAAACGTTAAAACTTCTTTCATTCTCAAGCATTTGATTCTCGTTCAGGTACGAATTTTACTTTAGATCGGTTTAATCAAGGAGCTGATTCAAATAATTAGGTTTAAGACTGCTATTAGGGTTTAATTTGTGGGTTTCATCAATTTTATTTTGATTATCAACGTGTTAAGGATTGAGATTGCGAATTTTCTTTTGCTGGATGTTATATATATATGTATTATTCTTTGAGATAATTAGTTATGAATCGACGTTGACCTAAAGGTTTGTGCTTTATAACTTAATGATGAAGTAGGTCGCTTATTAAACCCTAATCCATTACCATTTTGACCCAAACTGGTATCGACACTAATGGCACTACTGGAAGGAGCAAGGTTGATTTATTAATAGTGTAAAGCCTTTGTATTGCCAAAATTGGTATTGACATTAATCAATATTGATGTGAAAACTGATATGTTCTAGGTTCACCGACAATAAAGATGACCAAGATTTCATCTTTCATCACGCCATCGATCGCTACCGATGTTGTTATGGCTCTTGGATTAATAAGACCTCATATTATATAGTTATTCTATTTGTTAATGTTTTTGATACAGTTGTAATTTTGCAAATAATAAGAGTGCAACGCGGTGACCCACACAGAAATATAAGGATTACTGTTATTAGGGCGCCTAAGTTAATTGGAGGCCACATTAATAGCCTCAATGCTAATTTTAAAACAATTCTGTGATGTTAGCATGACATTCGGCACTAAAGACAACAAATAACCTTTACTTCATTGTAATGTGTAAACCTCTTATTACCATGACAGTCAACTCTAGTAATGCTCTTTGTTAACTAATTAACCTCAATAGCGCTGAAGTTGATTCATATATTGTATATTAGATTAAAGCGCAGCAACCCTTAGTTGAGATCATGATGGTCATTGACAATATTTGTTTTGATTAAACATGACATTAATATACTCGTCGTCAATTAAGGATGGCACTGCTCATCTTCGACATTTAATTATAAGCATGGTTCGATAGCAATAGCCATATTGTTTTCCTTTATTTATTCACTATAACATCCCTAATTTTTTATAACATTATTCAGGAAATTTAATTAGATAAATTAAATTGAATAATGATGATAACAAGATTGAAATTTGAATAAATTATACAGGGCCATGCTTATTAACAAAGTAAATGGGCTTTAAATTGGTTAATTAAACTACACATGGGCATAATTAGTAAATATCCATTTCATTTTACATGGCTATTACCTATCCTCTATGTCCATTCACGTTTCATTTTCCTCGCGGTCATAAAATAAAAAACATAAATCAATGTCATCCATTACCAAGGAAGGAGGAGGAGAATTATAATCTAAAGCTAAGAATCAAGCTAGGAAGGATTAATCAACATCAAATCTCAAGTTCCTTATCAAGTTTAAGGTGAATGATAATTTATTCCATCTCCTTTTGATTTCTATAATCCTATGATTTTTGGATTTAAGTTCTATGAAATTTTGGATAATGACATGCTAAAGTTATGAAATTATTTAATTTAATCAATTATCTTGTATATATAATTCAATGGTTTTAAGGATAAAACCATGAGATATTGGTTTTAAAACGCCATGGAAATTTTTTATGTTAAGTAAAACATAATTTTGGACAAGGATTTTAATTTTCAGAGTTTTCTGAGCTATGGAAATTTTACAGTGAATTTTTGATGGAAATTTTGATGCGATTGGGTTAAATATTGATTTCGAGAATTTTAGGAAGAAATTGGGTCTAATTTTAAATAAACAATTAATTATGGATTAATTAAGTGTAGTTACTAAATGTAGTAATTAATGGTTATTTATTGAATGTAATTAAGAATGGTAATTACTTATGGAAGTAATTAGAAGATAATTACTTATGTAAGTAACTAAGAGTTAATTACTTAATTATTTTAAATAATTAATTAATATGATTAATTTTAAGATTAATTGCTAAGGGTAATTAATTTAAAGATGTAATTAATTAATAAAGTAATTAATTAAGGATTAATTGTTAAATTAAATTGATTAATAATTACTTAATGAAGTAATTAAATATTAATTAATTAGATTAGTTAATCAAAGGGTTAATATAATTAATTAAGAGGTTAACTAATTAAGATAAGTAATTACAGTTGGTATCAGAAATTTTAATATGTTTAATTTCAAGATGAAATTAAATTTCTATGATTTTTAAAGATTTTTTCTAATTAGTTTATTAAGGAAAATAAATTATTTGAAAAGAAGGACATTTATGAAATAATTGATTTTAGTATATAGAAAGGCTAAAACGTTGCATTTTAATGGTTATAATATGATATAAGTGCGGCAGTTATAAAGGTAAAGTGTTTGAAAAAGAATTATGACAACCATTCAGTATTTTACAAATAGACAAGTTGTTAAAAAGAGATTACTTAAAGTTGCTATAATTCAGCCTTTAATCAGAATATGGTGTTTCGCCTTTAATGAAGAGTGCCTTTTGACTCTCTTGATTCTACCCCATTATTGTTGAAACCGTCATGGTCGAAACTTTCATAATCGAAATCAATACACATAGTCTCTACTAGAAGGTACGCGGTGGATCTGAAGATGTGCGAAAGCTTTGGTGTCGAAGGGTAAGCTTCCGATGTGGTCGAAACCCTGTTTTGTTTTCATAAGTTAAATCCTTACCTTGTTTTATTTAAAAACTTTCGACTTAGTCGAAATAGTTATTTTCGAAAGGGGTGTTTGTTTAGCTTTCGAAGTAGGTTGCCATGTTAATACTAAAGTGCTAGCTTTTGAAAGGGGTTGGTTTCGACCGAGTTGAAGCCTAGCCACTACTCTAACTTTCGACCATGTTGTCCAACAATTCTTTCGAAGAGTTGCCTTTGTTTTTACCTTAAACCATACCTTTTTCTTAAGTGCTTTCGAAAGAGTTGGGGTTTCGAAGAAGATGGAGTCGAAGGGGGGTTTCGGCCCAGATCTTTGAAGTTTGATTTTTAAGTCTTTCGAACTAGATGGCTTCGACAGCATCAAGTTTTCCCAAAAAAATATTTTGTTGGTTTTGAAAGAGACACTTTCGTATACAACCATCTTGACCCAAATTATTTTTTAAGAATAAAACCCAAAGCTTTCGAAAGGGTATTTCATTTGTTTCGAAACCTATGTTTTAAAGAATGTTGTCTTGATACCATTAAAAGGTTTTATTGGTTTTGAAAGATATACATACATCTATACTTAGAGTTTTGGAAAGAGGATTTCTAAGCTTTCAAAGGAGGCCATCCAGGGGTTTCGAAAGTGATGTTTTAAACAAATAACCCATTCTCATTTTATGGAAAACCAAAGCATAAATAAATAAAGATTTTTAACTGTTATTCACTTTGTTATTTACCCATAATTGCATTGTGGGATAGGCGCAGAATAACCAGTTAGGTTTACCTAGTAGTGCATATATACAACATACAAAATGTTAAAATTTTAATTAATGATATTGTCAAGGGCCAATAGGTTGGCAGTAAGCCTATGAAAACTGTATGATATTCGTAGGGACCAATAGGTTCATAGTCAGCTCATGAAAACTATGATTTGATACTGGCAGGGGCTAATAGGTTTGTAGTTAGCCCATGAAAACTATATCCAGATTAAGATATTAACAGTTAGTCAATAGGTTCCTAGTTAGCCCATGAAAACTAAGATAAGAGAAAAGATATTGGAGTTACCAATATGTTCTTAGTGATCCCATAAAAACCATGAAAGTGGACAGATAGTCCATAAGCATTTAACATGTTAATAATTGGGACAGATAGTCAGAATAAATGGGGATGAGTAATCCAGCTTTAATTTACATGTTTTGCGTATCATCATAATATTTTGAAATATTATGTTTTAACCATTGTGGATACAAGAGCATAGTGTATGGTTTTATAAATATTTTAGGATACTAGTGATGGGAAACCCGTTCGCTTAGCGACGTGGTCTCACTAGATATCTAAATGGTTTGAGATGGTGAATTATTATTCATACCAAGATTTATGTCTGACTCGAAGTTTTTTTCCCCATAAATTCTCGGATACCAAATTGATTTTGAGTAAGTTGAGAGTTAAGGTTTTCAGGTGTTTTTTACGAAAATAAAGCTTTTGAAGACGTGCACAAGGCATGCTTATTATTGGTGCTCTTTTATTTTCGCTGTGTATTTGCTTGTAAAGGAAAAATTGTCTTAGTGCCTTTTTATATTCTTTGATCTTCCAAGGGGGCATCTTCATATGTCGCACTTGGCATATTTTGTAATAATTATATGTTATCTAAACATAGTCTGTGAACTGGCATTATGTAATTAATTTGGAATATTTTGAAATAGAATGTGGAATTTGTTGTTTAATTTTTTACATATTCTAATGTTTTTGTGTGTCAATGGAATTAACATCATCGTATTTGGTCGCATAGGATTAATAACTATATATGGCTGCAGCATCCGTAGCCGTTAGTTATAAGCCTCCAAGTAAGGGGATGTTACAAATTGGTATCAGAGCATAGGTTTCTGAAACTTTAAAAGAAAATTAGACCTAAAATATTTTCCAAACATAATCCAATGAATCACATAATAAGATTAGGGATTAGGTTAATGCTATAGTAACGTTCTTATATTCACTATAATGTAATTATATATATGTATATAAGTATGTACCTCGCTCTCTTAGACCGTTCTTTTGTATCTTACTAAGGCGAGTATGCAGATTTACGAGAAAGGAGATATGGAAGCAGGAAACGAAAGAGGAAATCTCGGTGGAGGAAGCACCACAATTAATGGAAATGCTCGACCTACTACTAGGTGAAACTCGGGTCGATCGGCTAATGCTAATAAAAGTGCCGATGCCAATATGAGTGCTGGAAATCCACCAGTAGATATGGAGGCAATGTATCAGTTCTTTGCTGGTTTGGTCCAAGCTAGAGCAGCTGTTGATGTTTCTTGAAATGTAGGTGGAGCTAATCATGTGGCTCCAGTTAGGAAAATTGCTTTGTTGAGTAGAGATTACACCAGTTTGGATGGGAAGACGTTCTTGGGAATAGAATGTTCCGTGAAGGTTTAAGATTGGTCGTTGCATTGTGAGCGAATATTCACTGATATGGGTTTGAATGAAGGACAAAAGAGAAAGTTGGCCTCTAGGCAATTGCAGAGGTCAGCACTACACTGGTGGAACAGTGTTACTACCGGAGTGTCAGAAGAACAGTTAACTTAGGTTGATTTTAAGATGAGATTTAAGCAAAAGTTTGTATCTGAGTTTGACAAGTCTCATCTGATGAGGAAATTTATGGATTTAGTGCAAGGAGATATGTCAGTAGTTGAGTATTTTACTAAATTTAAAGATCTGCCAAGATATGGGTATGCTCATATAGACACTGACATCAAATGGAATGAGAAGTTCATTCAGGGACTAAGGCCCGAGCTTGCTAGAATGACCATGACACATGTCCGTGATCCTTCTAATATTATGGTGGAGATGGCCATTTGCCATGAGGATTTGCTTGTTGATCTAGCTAAAGAAAAGTTGGTAGAAACCCAGGGTTCTTAAGGAAAGCAGAGGAAGTTCTTTAAAAGGAAGGGAGACTAGAAGGGAGACATGGCTAAGAGGTCGAAGGCTGAGGTAGTTTGTTGTAAGTGCAACAAGAAGTGTCATTTGCTAATGAATGCCAGTCAGGAAATGGGAAGAAGGCAGCAGTTAAGAAGCATGTGAAATGCTTCAACTGTGATCAAGTTGGGCATTACAAAAATCAATGTCCAGAGCAATTAGGGAAGACAAAGGAAAGGTCCCTGTTATAGGACCAACTAGGCCTACTGTAGTACATAAAGGAAAGATTGTGATGGAAGGAACTTTTTTGATTCAAAGTATACCAGTTAGGCTACTTTTTTATACTGGTGCATCACATTCATTTATATCTCGGTGTTTGGTTGATAAATTATGTTTAGAACCCACTTGCCATGTTACTTCCTTAAGGGTTGTCAATCCAATAAGAGGGTAAGCAACTCTAGGATTGAGATATGACAAGATAGAACGTCACAAGTTTACATGCAGTTTGTATGTTATTGATTTCATAGATTTTAGAATCATTTTTGGTATGGATTGGTTAGGTAGGTATGAGGCTATAATATTTTGCCAGGATAAGGAGATATCATGGAGACACCTTGATAGTCATAACCGAGTTATAATATCATTGGAAGATTCTGACCAGAGTGTTAATGCTTTAGTTAATGCTATGGAGATAGGGAATGAGCAAAGTCAGGTTCAGGTAGCAAGAGAGTTTGCAGATGTCTTTGTACCAGTCACTGGACTACCCTCGAAAAGAACTACTGAGTTCAGAACAGATCTTGTGCCAAGAGCTAAACCTATGAGTAGACCACCTAGCATAATGACACCTACTGAGATTAAGGAGTTGAAGGTGTAGTTAGTGGATCTTGAAGGAAGAAATTTTATTAGACCAAGCAGTTCGCCTTGGGGAGCAGCCGCAGTGTTTGTGAAGAAACTAGATGGGTCATTAAGGATGTGCATTGACTACCGTAAGCTGAATGAAAGGACAATTAAGAATAAGAATCCTTTGCCTAGAATAGATGATCTGTTTAATCAGTTATGTGGAGCCAGAGTATTCTCCCAGTTGTACTTAGCAAAAGGTTTTCATCAGTTAAGAGTGACAGAGGACAATATTCCTTTGACATAATTTCGGAGTAGATATAGTTCATATGAGTGGATGGTGAAGCCATTTGGATTAACAAATGCACCTGATTTCTTTGTAGATTTGATGAACCGAGTTTTCAGAGAGTATTTGGATAGGTTTAGTGTTTATAGATGATATTTTAGTACTATAAGAATGAGAGAGAGCATGAAGATCATCTTAGAGTTGTGTTTGAGACGCTGAGGCGGAATCAGCTAAAGGCGAAGTTTACCAAATGTCATTTCTGGAAGAAGGAGGTTAAATTTCTTAGTCACATGGTTTTAGAGAAATGATTATCGGTCGATCTAGATAAGATTGAAGCCATGAATAGTTGGTAGAGGCAAGAGATGGTGATTGAAATTAGGAGTTTTCTTGGACTTGCTAGCTACTACCGAAGGTTCATTAAGGATTTTTCGTGGATAGCGGCACCTTTAACTAAGCTTACGAGGAAGGAGGTAAAGTTTGTTTGATCCGACAAATATGAGGAAGCATTCCTTAAGTTAAAGCATTTGTTGACCAATGCATCAATTTTAGTAGTTCCAGATGGAAACCAAGGTTTGGTGGTATATACTAACATGTGGAACTGGATTAGGAGCAGTATTGATGTAGAATTGTAAAGTCATTGCCTACACATCCAGACAGCTTAGATCGCATGAGGTTAAATACCCTATTCATGGTTTGGAGTTGGCTGCAGTGATCTTCGCATTGAAGATTTGGAGACACTATCTCTTAGGGGAGAGGTTTGAGATTTTTACCGATCATAAGTCTTTAAGATACTTATTCTCCTCTAAGAAGGAGTTGAATATGAGACAACAGGGGTGACTGGAGTTTTTGGCTGCTTATGATTTTAGTGTAGAGTATACAATAAGAAAATGTAATAAGGTAGCGGATGCTCTTAGTAGAAGACATCAGCATGCAATGTTAGCTATGTTGGCGGAGTGGAAGGATTTAGAAGCTTTGGCCAGTTGTGGTGTGCATTTAAGATCGACTGCTAGTTCTAGTTAGAATACTACCATTTTGTCCTGTTTGGAGGTTTGACTAGTGTTGATCGAGAGAATTGCTTGCAGCAGGATCCATTGTTAGTTGAGAAAATCAAGAGACTTAAGGTTGGAACTGAGATCGATGACCTAAAGAATTTTAACCTTGACCAAAGAGGATGGTTGAGAAAGAAGGGGTGGTTGTGTGTTCTGAATGTGGATGACTTGAGGAAGGAAATTCTTGAAGAATGCCATCGGTCCAAGTTTACGATTTATCCTGGAGGAACCAAGATGTATCAGGACATGAAAAGGAGCTTCTATTAGGAAGGCATGAAGAGGGATGTTGGCTTATGGGTTAGACAGTGACCAAACTGTCAACAAGTGAAAGCTGAACATTAGATGCCCAGTGGGTTACTTCAATCTTTAGAGATTCCAGTTTGGAAATGGGATTCATTATCCATGGATTTTATAGACTAGTTGCCAAGGTCAAATAGAGGTAATGAAAGTATATGGGTTATAGTGGATAGATTGACCAATAGTCGCATTCATTCCAATTAAGTTAACTAGAGTGACACCTGTTTTAGCTAAGTTGTTCCTAAAGAACATAGTTAAACTGCATGGATTTCATAGTAGTATAGTCAGTGACTGAGTTGCTTTGTTCACTAGTGAATTTTGGAAGAGTCTATAAGAAGTAATGGGTACCAAGCTTAGTATGAGTACTGCATATCACCCTCAGACAGATGGGCAGACAGAGAGAGTCAATAAGGTACTCGAAGATTTATTGAGAGCTTGTGTATTGGACTTTGATGGATCTTAGGAAGATCACCTACATTTGGTTTAAGTTTTACTATAACAATAGTTATTGTTAACCCTATCTCGTTCACGAGTTAACAGGTCTATGAGTTAAGCAGCTCACGACTCAAAAGGCTTCACGACTTAAGGAAATGAATGGTCTACGGCTTAAAAGGATTGTGCGGCTTTGAACATGTTACGATTTAAAGAAACACACGACCTAAGGATTTGTACGACTTAAGGCCTCTACGGGATAGGAAGCCTTACGAGTTAAGCTTCCTACGACTCAAGGCATCTACGAGTTAAAGGATACACGAATTAGAAACCTCCTACGAGTTAAAGCCTCTACGAGTTAAGGAGTACCCGAGGTAGGCTGCTTACGAGATAAGCGGCTCACGAGTTAAGAAGAGATAACGACTTAAGACCCTGATGACCTAAGGAGTCTATACGACTTAAGGGAGCTACGACATAACAGATTAAAGCTTGACCGAGTTAACAAGTGTTACGACTTAAAAAAGGTGTACGACCTAAAGACACTGTCTCTTAACTCGTCTACGAGTTAGGACTCGCCTTCACAAAGCCTGAACTCAGCTTTAAGCCGGAGGCAGCTGGTTAAGTCAACCACGACCTACGACTTATGATGAGTCGTATACGACATATACAAACAAGCCAGAAACTACAACCAGATAACTCGTAAACGACCTAGTACTTGAAGCGTGGGTTCGAAAAAGGCAGGAAGCTCTCTACAAACCAGAGACTCAGCTCAATGAGTCGGTCACGACTCATCCTAAGTCAGCAACGACTTACCTTAAGTCGGCCACGAGTTAGGACTTAGCACTTTTTCCGCCCAGAACTCTCTATAAATATGAAACCATCTCCAACATGCAAAGGACTTTTGGGGGGGCTCATTCTCTTCAAGCGCCATTACTCTGCCAAATTCCAGACGACTTCAAAGCTTTTTAGATCCAACGAACTTCTAAAGGAACTCCATGAAGGAATCATCCACATTCACCATGGATTTGAAGATGATTGTCAACATCAAAGCTTGAGCTACTTGTTTCACATATCCTATCACTTGAAGTGTGTTGTAATTGAAAGATCTTGTAAAGAATTGTAATCAAACTAGTGATAAAAAGATTAAAGTGGACGTAGGCTGGATTATAAGCCGAACCACTATAAATACTGTGTCTCTTACCGTTTTTCTACATACTTTCTGCTTATTTCTGTTTCCCGTACAAACGGGTGGTGCTTTCACAATCACATCTTATACACCAGGGTGTTAGCGTTTAAATTTTTTCGTTAACATTTTGGTGCTTTCACTGAGAATCGAACTCAGGACATCTATCATCATTGTTTCAGAAAGATTTGTAGATAGAGTTTCTTTAAGAACCAGAAGTCTATCCGAAATCATGGCTCCTGGAAGGAAAAGTAAATCTGTGAGATCTGCAAACATTCAAGAGGGAACCTCCACTTCCCCAACACCAAATCAAGCCACTCCAGCTGTTGGAGTTTCAAAAGCGGAATTGGACGCTGCTATCTTTGGGTTGAATCAGCAAATAAATGCCCAGAACGCGCAATTGGAAGCTCAGAATGCTCAGAATGCTCTGATTCTGAATAGGTTAAACGATCTGCTCGGGGCAAACCGTCAACCTGCGAATAATGAAAGGAACTTTGTCGGTAATGTCCATGATGCTGAAACTAGAAACATTCCCGAAAGGGCTGCTAGCCCCTTTGAACAGACATTGCCTGAGGCTGGAGGATCCAGAAATAGGAATGACGAAGAATATCTTTCTGGTATGGTTCGACAGATTATGAAAGAAAGTATGCAAAGGGTCGAAGATGAGAAAGAGTGGGGTTTCGCTCCGAGCAAGACTCCGTTTACTGAAAAGATCCTAAAAGCTGAATTCCCAAGGAAGTTCGTCCCTCCGACCATTCCAGCTTACAAAGGGACAAGTGATCCAAATGAGTTCCTGTACAAATATGATTGGCACATGACAGGTGCCAGAGCTTCTGACGAGATAAAATGCCGCTATTTTCCTGTGTATTTGGAAGGGGTAGCTCTGCTTTGGTTCACAAAACTACCTGTCCGGTCCATCGATCAGTTTTCAGACCTAACCAGGAAATTTAAAGAGCAATTTAGGCTATATGCTTCAAAGGCAAAAGACATCATGTCGTTATCCGGTTTGGAACAGAATCCGGGGGAAACTATCAAGTCTTTTTTAAATCGCTTTAATATAGCGTTAGCTGAGGTGGATAATGCAGAACCCCGCATGGTCTTGACCTATTTGATGAGAGCTATTGATAAGTCAAGTGAATTCGGAAAGTGGCTGAACATGAAGGAGCCAAATTCTCTGGAAAAGTTCTACAAAAAGGCGGATGAATTCATGCGTTTGGAAAGCCGTCCTGTCCCGGCAAAGGCAACAGTAGAGAAAGCTGAAGACAACACTGCTGCGCCACGTAAGAATGGATCTGTGGGACAGAAAAGAGAAAATAATGATGGAAGGAAACAACACAATTCGAAGAAGCCTCGATCCTTCAAGCCATCAGAATATACTCCTTTGTTAGAAACACCAGAGCGCATCTACCTGGCTACAAAAGATTCTTTTGAGTATCCCAAACCTCCTGTTCTCAGAACCGGAAGAAAAGCTGTGCAAAGTGGGAAGTTCTGTCGCTTCCATAATCAGCCTGGTCATGACACAGACGACTGCCGTCAATTGAAAAATATAATCGAAGAATTGCTAAGAGAAAATAAGCTGCAGCAATTTGTGAAGAAGAGTGGTAATGATCCTGCTTCGTCAAGTCAGGGGCAACAAGCTCTTGCTCATCAGCCCAGGACAAATGAGAAGGCCGCAGGACATGAATCTGGAAGGCCAGTTATTAATGTCATCACAGGAGGACCCCACCCAGCAGGCAGAAGCTGGGGTGAAATGGAGAGGTACACTCGAGCTCTGAAACATATGCCAACTGAAGAGAATGTCTTTGTTTTAGAGGACTCTACACCCCTGAAACAACAAAAGACTTTTAATGATGATATTGTGTTCAGGGCTAGAGATTCCACGGGCATTGAGGCCCCTACTTTGGACCCGTTAGTCATCTCGGCCGGTATTGGACCGGCTATTGTCAGAAGAGTTCTTATTGATTGCGGCGCATCTTGCAACATCCTCTTCAAGAAAACGTTTGACCAGATGAGAATCCCGATGGCGGATGTGCAAGCCTCATCTCAGAAGATTGTTGGCTTCACTGGGGAGCCAAAGCAACCAGTAGGAACCATTGACTTGCTTGTGGAACTCGGAGAAGGAGAAAGAAAAGTAGTTCGCAAGCAGACTTTTGTGATAGTAGATGAATTTTCTGCTTATAATGCTTTCTTTGGTCGACCTATTCTTGCTGCATTCAAAGCTGTCCTTGCCCCATGGTGTCTTACTATTAAATTCCCTACAGACAATGGGGTAGGGGTTATTAAAGGAGACCAGAACGCTGGGCGAGAATGTTATATGACAGAGCTGCGAGAAACAAGGAAGAGAGAAATGGGGAAAGATGCGGCAACCCCAATCCGCATCAAAACACCAACCCTATAGCAACTACAGGGCGGACCCTGCACTGGCGAGCATAGCGGGGCACGAAAAGTGATGGATCCTAGAAAGGCCAGTGCGGGGGAGAGTAGGGTGGTACCAGCAGAAACAACGATACCGGTGCCCGTTGATCTGAAGGACCCAAACAAGGTGCTGAATGTGGGTTCACAACTTAATGTGTCAGTTCAGAATGCCTTGATATCTTTTTTGAAAGCAAACCTGGATGTTTTTGCTTGGACCCATGCCGATATGTGCGGAATATCCCCAGAAGTTGCGGTACATGCTCTGAATATTGACCCAAAGTTCACGCCAGTAAAGCAGAAAAGAAGAATCCAAGGTCTAGAAAGGTCGACAGCATTGAAAGAGGAAGTTGACCGGCTCATGGAGAATAATTTCATCAGAGAATCTACCTATCCAAATTGGGTTTCAAATCCAGTGCTAGTTAAGAAAGCCAATGGTAAATGGAGAGTGTGCATCGACTTTTCAGATCTAAACAAGGCCTGTCCCAAAGACTGCTTCCCATTACCCAGGATCGATCAACTGGTAGATGGAACAGCGGGTCATGAATTGTTGTCTTTTATGGATGCCTACTCCGGATATAATCAGATCATGATGCATGAGCCAGATCAGGAGGACACAAGCTTTATCACCGATGTCGGTCTTTACTGTTACAGAGTTATGCCCTTTGGGTTGAAGAATGCGGGGGCAACATACCAAAGACTGGTTAATGCTATGTTCAAACCGCAGTTGGGAAAGACTATGGAAGTTTACGTTGATGACATGCTAGTAAAATCTAAGAAAGCAGTGGATCACATCGAACACTTAGCAGAAATGTTCGCAATTCTCCGAAGATACGGAATGAAGCTTAACCCTTTAAAATGTTCTTTCGGGGTAGAATCTGGGAAGTTCTTGGGTTTCATCGTGAGCGCTAGGGGCATTGAAGCTAGTCCAGCTCAAATCACTGCTCTAAAAGAAGTCAAAGCTCCTAAAACAAAGAGGGAATTGCAAAGTCTCAATGGAAAAATTGCCGCCTTAAGTCGGTTCATATCCAAAGCTACTGATAAATGCATTCCATTCTTCGACGCTCTAAAGAGAGGAAAGAAAAACTTTGACTGGGCTCCCGAATGCCAGAAAGCTTTTGAAGAATTGATTCAACATATGGAAACGCCTCCAATACTTTCCAGGCCCGGCGATGGCGAGGATCTTCTTATATACTTGGCAGTTTCATCTCATGCTTTAAGTGCAGCGCTGGTACGGGAAGACAAAAGGATTCAACATCCAGTTTACTATATCAGCAAAAGACTCACTGGGGCAGAAATGAATTACTCCAAGTTGGAAAAACTCGCCTATTGTCTATTGATTGCCTCAAGAAAGTTGAGGCAATATTTCCAGGCTCATCCTATCAAAGTCCTCACTGATCAACCTTTAAAGCAAGTCTTGTTTCGCCCTGAGACTTCGGGCCGCCTTTTAAAGTGGAATATTGAATTGAGCCAATATGACATCACTTATCATCCTAGAAAAGCGATCAACGGACAAGCTTTGGCAGATTTTATTGCAGAATTTACAGACAAGGGTAACAGCGAGGAAGAAACAATCGAGAACTCCCCAACCCAATGGAAGTTGTTTGTAGATGGCGCAAGAAATGATTACTGTTCAGGTGCTGGAATTGTTCTTGAAACTCCTGAAGGCCGGTCATTATGCTATGCGCTAAGATTAGAATTTCCTTCAACAAACAATGAAGCAGAATATGAAGCTCTGATCGCTGGTTTGAAAATTGCTAAAGAACTAAACATTCGAGCGTTACAGATCTTCAGTGATTCTCAGCTTATAGTATGCCAAGTCAAGAAGGAGTTTCAAACAAAAGGAGGAAATCTGCCCGCTTATGTGTCAAAGGCTTGGGAACTTTTATGTGAATTCGACCATTACACGATAAGTCATATTCCTCGAGAAGAAAACATGAAAGCAGATTCTCTCGCAAAATACTCAAGTTCTGGCGAAGCCCAATCCTTAGGGTTAGTTCCAGTGGAAGTTTTGTCAAATCCGAGCATTGATGAAATGGATATCGATTGGGTTATGAGTATGTCGCAAGAGCAAGAATCATGGATGACTCCAATAACAAAGTATCTACTCAATGGCTCTTTACCAGAAAACTCTAAAGAACGACAAAAGCTACTGAGAAAAGCTTCTCGATATATAATCCAGGATGGTCAATTATACAGACGAGGATTCTCAATGCCATTGCTTCGATGTGTATCCCGGGAAGAGTCCAAAACAATCCTAACTGAAGTGCATGGAGGAGAATGCGGTGATCATTCAGGTGGTCAAACATTAGCAAAGAAAATTCTCCGATACGGATATTTTTGGCCAGAAATTAATCGGGATGCCGCAGATTACTCCCGAAAATGTGACAAGTGCCAAAGATATGCCAAAATTCCTAGAGCACCTTCTACCGAACTCACACAGATGATCAGTCCATGGCCATTTGCAATTTGGGGAATGGATCTCATTGGGCCGCTACCAACCGCTAAATCAGGGATTAAATATGCTATTGTTGCGGTTGATTATTTTACTAAGTGGGCTGAAGCTGAACCATTGGCTACTATCACTTCTAAGAAAGTGATAAGCTTTGTGACCAAGAATATCATTTGCAGATACGGTGTGCCTCAAAAAATAATCACAGACAATGGTACTCAGTTTGAAAGTGAGGAATTCCAGGATTTTTGCAAACGATTCAAAATCCAGAAAAGCTTTTCGGCAGTAGCTCATCCGCAGGCAAACGGGCAAGTGGAAGCAGTGAACAAGATCATCAAATCAACCATCAAAAAGCAACTCGAAAGAGCAAAAGGTGGTTGGGTCGATAAACTACCACTTGCACTATGGGCATACAGAACTACTCACAAAACTGCAACTGGGCATACTCCTTTTTCGTTAGCATACGGATCGGAAGCAATGATCCCGGTTGAAACAGAGGTCCCTTCACACAGAAGAATCCATTTCAATCAAGCAGAAAATGAAAAGCTGCAACTTGAAGCGCTGGATCTCCTTGATGAAAAAAGAGATGAAGCTAACCTCAGAGTTGCAGCTCATCAGCAAAGGATAGCCAGACATTTCAATTCCAAAGTTCGTCAACGCAGCTTTGAAATTGGAGATCTAGTCCTAAAAAGAATTATGACTGCGACAGGTGTGTTTGGGCCAAATTGGGAAGGACCGTATGTGATAGGTCAGAAACTTCTTGACGGCACATTCAAGCTCACCACAGTTGATGGAGATCAAATTCCAAGGGCATGGAACAGCAATCACTTGCGTCCATACTTTACTTGAAAATTTTGTTGAAACATTGTAAAAAGAATTATGAATGTATGATTCCTGTAATTGAAAGCAATTGTGAAACTGATGCAAGTAAATAATGAAAGAATATAAAGTGGATGTAGGCCCAATTTCATGGCCGAACCACTATAAATCTTGTGTTCCTTATTATCATTATATGTTTGCTTTGTTTTCGATATAAAAATACACAAAATGTATTGCTGAAATATCGATTTAAATTTTTGCAGACAGTGGAGATAAAACTTGCGCATAATAAGACCGAGCGATTCTCACCATCATTCAACAAACAAATTTCAAGTCACAAAGACCCCGAATTCAAATCCTAGATAGGAAATGCTTCAATTGAACGGCTAATGATTTCGATAGGAACGAGCCCTTGCTGATAAATTGAGATTGTTTAAACAAACAAACATCCAATTAGGAAGCTAGTGCCCGTTCTCACGAACTTGCCTGGCAATGAAGTACACTTCCTTGGATTAAACAAGCCACTTGTGAGAAAAAGGGAGATGAAAACTTGAAAAGAAAAAAAAAAAAAAAAAAAAAAAAAGAGGATCGCTGAAAAGGCATAAGCAAGTGAACAGAGGAACAACCAAAGCTACCATCAGCGCCACAAGTCCTCTTCGGAGGCGCAACTCTTCGGATAATAAAAGACCTCTAATGGGTCATATGCCACAAAAAAGAAAGTTCTCTACTCAACAAAAAAGATTGGAGGAGTCATGACCCTCCAACCATGAGAGAGTAACTTCCAGGCGATGAAAACCCTCTCTGAGGCACATTTCACCAGGAGTTGAAGTGTTATAACCGCTCTTCGGGATTTCACTTCACCAGAGTTGAAATGTAAACAAAATAAAAGCCCTCTTCGGAGGCCCATTTCACCAGGAGTTGAAGTGTTATAACCGCTCTTCGGGATTTCACTTCACCAGAGTTGAAATGTAAACAAAATAAAAGCCCTCTTCGGAGGCCCATTTCACCAGGAGTTGAAGTGTTATAACCGCTCTTCGGGATTTCACTTCACCAGAGTTGAAATGTAAACAAAATAAAAGCCCTCTTCGGAGGCCCATTTCGCCAGGAGTTGAAGTGTAGCAGCCGCTCTTCGGAATTTCACTTCACCAAAGTTGAAATGTAAAAACAAAGACCTTCTTGAAAGCACACGTTTCACCGAGATTGAAATAAAACTTCCAAGTGTTGAAACGTGAAAAGGCTTTCTTCAAAGGCACAACTCTTTGGGGGTACACGTTTCACCAAGATTGAAATAAAACTTCCAAGTGTTGGAACGTGAGAAATCCCCCCTCAGAGGTACAACCCCCTCCCGGGAACACAATTAAGAAAAAAGACCTCTTTGGAAACCCACGTTTCACCGAGATTGAAATAAAACTTCCAAGTGTTGAAACGTGAAAAGGATTTCTAAAGCATAACTCTTTGGAGGTACACGTTTCACCGAGATTGAAATAAAACTTCCAAGTGTTGAAACGTGAAAAAAAAAAAAAAAAAAAAAAAAAAAAAAAAAATCCCTCCTCAGAGGTACAACTTTCTATAAAAAAAAAAAATCCTCATCAAAAGCGTACTTTAACTTTCAAAGGAAAAGTAATTTGCCTACTGTGGGAAATGATCGTAAAAAGAAAAGAAGTTAAAGTACCCTTCAGAGGTCCGCTTTACCACATAGAGGAATTCACTTGATGAGATATGCACATAAGCAAAAGAAAAAAGTGATTTCTTCGAACGACCAAGCGTAAAAACTTATACGAAGGGAGTTGTACTCTATAAAATTTTCTTTAAAGAATAAAATAATTATTCTTTAGCAAATAAGAGTGTAAGTCCCCTCGAGGTATAGAATATTGCAGCATACTTATGGAATGGGGGCAATATAGTATAATTACACACAATATGGTATAACTAAACCAGCAAAAGGTAACGCTCAAGTAACATACCATAAGCTCGCTGCAATATCAAATAAACTCATGCCAAAACGAATAACAAATGTATTCTTTAATTCAAACAAAAGTTTGTACAAACGAGGAATCATTTTATTCAATTACAACGCAGGTACAGGTTTCAAAATAAAGAAAAGCGGGGGCCGGTACCCGCACAATTCTCGGCCAGTACATGCAAAACACAAAAAACTAGAAACTGAAGATCTTCACTTCTTTTTGCTGCCTTTAGACCCTTTACCCGGCCGAATGATCAGCTTTTCAGGTCGGCCAGTGGGTATAAGGGAGGAAGGAGAGGTAGGCGCAGCTGGCCCAACCTCCGGCTCCTCTTCAGTGGCAATGATTATCTTCCCTCTCCTCCTTGATGCTCCTTGCTTCCTTCTCCTCTTTGAGGAAGACTCACTTCCTGGAGTGACAAGTTTAGATAAAGTTGTATCGTCAGAAGGAGTCCGCTCCGGAGATATGTCACCTCCCTCAAGTCCCTCATCTTTTTGCTCTTGCGAAGCAATGGGATCATCCAGGCCATGGAGAGCTTCTATTTGTTCTTCTTGTGACCCAGGTTGCGAGGCAGAAGGAGGCGCTACTTGAAGAGATGGAGGAAGGATCACCGGGGGAGAAGAAGCTTGAGTTTGACTCGGTGCTTTCTCTACAAAGGAGAAAAAACTTAAAATATCAGTATCTTTCGAAAAGAGAGGGGATGACGGCTCGTCAAAAGTCGGGAATTCATTAACATTTGAGGAATAATCAAAAGTCGGGAATTCATTGACATTTGAAAAATAATCAAGAAGATCGTCAAGTTCACAAGGAGCGAACGAGCAGTTCACCACTTGGGCTGGTCCGGTGTCAAGTTTACCTGGGGTAGTTGGATCTCTGAGGCTGATTTCATATCGCTGTGCTTCGTTGCTTTCACCACCTTCATCCCCGCCTTGTGCACTTGTAGTTTCAGTTACTGTCTTAGTTGCAGGCGGAGTAGAGGAGCTAGAACCCGTGATGTCAACCACAGGAGAAACTGGAGGTTGGACAGAGGAAGTAAGCGTTAATTCCTTTCCAGAACGTTCTTCTTCCGCCATTCCAGTTCTCATCCTGGCAAGTTGTTCTCGCCCCTTCGCAAGAGCAGCGCGAGCTCCCTCATCCAGGTAACGCGCCTCAAAATCTTCATCGCCATACCCGGCGTCTTTAAACATGTTAAGAGCAGCTTCCCACACCTCGGCCAGGGTGATTTCATACTTAGGACCAAGAAAAGAGAGGCTGCCGCGTCCCAAGACACAATGTAAATAAAAATCGAATAAAGTCGAATTGATATCGTTTTCCATGGTCTGAGCAGTTTCTTCGGCTGCAATTTTGCCAGCCATGGCCTCATCTCGATCTTTTTCGGTCTGAGCAAGTTGGGCTTTTAGCGCTTCAATCTCCATGTCCCGGGCGCTCAGTTTATTCTGCAGCTGGGTGACATCAGTGCGGTGGTTCTCTACAGCTTGTTCCAACCTCTCAGCTTTAGCTTCAGCGTCCCTCTGGCTGGCGTGCGCATCTCGCACTTGTTTTTGCAATACCTCTTCTCTTTGGGTGTAAGTATTAGTAGAAGAGGCAAGATCATCTTTGAGCTGCTTTACTTCAGCTTCGAGTTTTTCATTGTATTCGGCTATCTCCCTCATCTCAGCGTTGTGTTGATCAAGAATCTTCTGCCATTCTGATTTGTCATTTTCCATGGTCAGCATTGCTTCGATGTTAGCCCGATTAACTCTTTGAAGTTCATCAACCAGCTTTTGCCATCCAGACATTCTATCGATATCAAGCTTGACAGCATCGAGATTTCTGTACATAGCTTCTTTGTCGATGGGGACCAAATCAAGGTCGAAGCGTACCCCCCTCAAACACCAGTTCGGGAATCGGCTCTGCAAAGTCGGGGGCCCCCTTTCAACGTGGTATGAAGGCCTGTTGAGAAGTGTTTGGATGGCACTTCCTTCAAGAGCAGGAGATTCGGAAGGGATGTCAATAGAAACTGAGGCACCACGTCTCTCAGATGTCACGGGCACGTGCTCCTCGCCAAGTTTGGTCCGCTTTCTCGAATCCTCAATATGGCTCTTCCCCCTATCATCGTGCGTTTTACGTTTATGGGAGTCATCATCCCTTGGGAAGGATTCATGTCGCGTGCCCGCTCCCTCATGACGTTCTTCATACCTTCTCCTCTCTTCAGCTTTTCGCGCAGCTCTCTGCTCATTGGTTTCTCTGGGATCGGCATAGTATTGCTTGTAGTCATAGCTGCCACGCCCTCCATAGCGTCGAAAGTCCTTGTAATAAGAACCGCTGCCGCTGCGCCCCATAGAGAAATCTGAAAAGGCAAAAATAGCAAGTCTTAGAAACTCCCGAAGAAAAGAAGTTAAATATGAACAAATGCCGAAAATTCCTAAGTGTTGTGTGATGTGCAAGCTACGCGCATTAAGCTACAAACCACTCATTGGTGTAGGGGTGATGATAGCTTGGGTATGAGGAGTTGGTGTTTGTGTTGGTGTTAGTCGAAGAAGGGACGTCGCCTCAATCATAGGAGAGATAGTTTTAGACACGTCATCTCTAAAAAGCTCCTGTGAGGTCACTATTATGTCGCTCAACCCATCATAAACATCGTCACCATCATGCTCGGTGAGACTTGTTTTCTCAGTTCCTACATCAGCTAATCCCCCGAGAGGCTGTGAAGGTTCTTCTTCTTCCTCAATCGGGGCAAGTGCCGTCTTACTAGATGACCCCATAATGTCGGTAGGGGTGGAACATTTCACCAATGAAGCTTCGATGTTAGACTCTTTTGATGAAGATTGTTCGATAGTAACGGGGGCATCCGATGCTTCAGTCGGGGAATCGGGAACTTCAGTCGGGGCTTCATGAGGCTGAGTATAGCGAGAAGAGTGAAGAAGCCCGTATTGATGTAAAAAGTCATCTCTCAGCAAAAACTTTATATTCCTCTCTTCTACCGGCACAGCATTCAATCTTTCAAAAATTTGCTTATAGCCTGGGTCTCTAGAAGGAGGTGGAAGCGCTGAAAAGTAAAAAGGGAAATTAACATCTAACTACTCAGGCTATGAAAAGATTTTATAAGGAAAACATGTGTCAGGAATAAAGCTGAACGCCCTTACTTCCAACTCTCCACACACCATAAAACCCCGGAGGGCAACGAACATAGAAGAATTGGGTTAAAAACCCGTGAGCAGTATCAGGGAGGCCAACAATCAGTTTGCGGTTTCGGGCGCTCCTCACAACAGTAATGGAAGGATGATCCTTAGTCCGAGAAAAAGAGCATAGATAACAAACTTCACCAAAGCTTGGAAGTCGATCAAGTGTTCTCCTAAAAAGCACACACAACCCCATTAGAATGGCATAGCCATTGGGGTGTAGCTGGGATGGAGCAATGGACAGTTGACGGAGAAGTTGTTGGAAAAAGTCGTTGAAAGGAGGAATGCCTCCACTTAGGCACATTTGCCGGTTAATTGTCACAAAGCCAGAAGGAGCTATATCGGCAGTGTTATTTCTTTCGGGAAAAATGGCATCTGATTCAACGATACCAAACTGAGCACACAACTGGCGAAAAACTTTGTATGATAGTGAAGTAGGAGCTCTTTCGGGAGGATTAACCAGTGGAGCCGGAAGAACAGTTACCTCTCCAGTCCGAACTGTTGTATCACCTTCCTGAGAAGTCATTCTACACAAACAACTGGATGTTCAAATGCGAAGGTGCACGTTTCCTAAAAAGTGTGAAGTGTCGTGCAAAGCTAATAAAAAAATAATAATAATAACAAGTAAAGATAACTGGAATTAAACTGGTTGACGATTGATTGACTACGGTAATTTCGGAACTTGTTATTTAAAGCTCAAGCATAATACTAATGAGGGCTGGTCAGTTTCAATTGACTAATCCAGTGCTGCTTTAATATTCCACTTGAAATCGATAGCACTTCGTTCACACGATTTATTTAAGTTAATCATCTATCATTAACTAATCTGTCGTTCGATGTGGGCAATCAATGACAGTATATTCGTCCCAGTTTTCTGTGAATGTTATATTAACAGGTTATTAGCTTACAAGTTAAAGCAATCTGTAAAAGATTCAAGCAGCAGTTCAAGGTTCAAGTGGAGTTTAAAAAATACATGTGCTAAGTCGTAACCGACTCAAGAGTTAAGTCGTAACCGACTCAAGAGTTAAGTCGTTCCTGTCTTAAGTCGTCAACACATCAAGCTGATTATGCTCTAAATCCTAGGTCGTAACTCAAGGAACAGAAGAAAGGCTCTGATTCAAAGCAACTGGAAATCCCTTAAGTCTTAACTCGGCTACGGCTCATGAAAATTGCTAGGTCGCATGGAAAATCTCTGAGTTGTATATGGGACGATTCCTCACTCTATTCGAATCAAGTTTTTCAACCAACCTGCCTTCCCTTCTAACTTTCAACCTGTTCACCCACGGCCTCCTCAACAGCAATAGCCTTAACCTATCACACTACAAGTCGCCTCAAATCGCGAATCACCTTATGTCAAGCCAAACAAGTTTAAGTTCGTCAATGACCGATTTGATAAAGCTCGTAGGATTTGAAAGGACAAGCCAAAAACGAGGGACTGAACATGTAAGGTAACAATGGCTAACGGTCGAAGAAGGAACAAGATCACTTACGATTGTATGATGCTAGAAGGAATCGGACGAAGTTTGGATCGAAATTGCCTTGGAGAGCTCAGAGATGCGTTAATGGCAGAAAACAGTTTAAAAGTTAAGTGATGAGAAGAAGGAAAGAGGAAGGACGACTCAGGCTTTTATATCTGGAAATGTTGGAATTTGAATCGGCATGCCCGGGTTATGATAAGTCGAAGCACACGACTTACGACCTAAGCGTGTGCTTCGAGGGGCAAATGTTAACCCTATCTCGTTCACGAGTTAACAGGTCTATGAGTTAAGCAGCTCACGACTCAAAAGGCTTCACGACTTAAGGAAATGAATGGTCTACGGCTTAAAAGGATTGTGCGGCTTTGAACATGTTACGATTTAAAGAAACACACGACCTAAGGATTTGTACGACTTAAGGCCTCTACGGGATAGGAAGCCTTACGAGTTAAGCTTCCTACGACTCAAGGCATCTACGAGTTAAAGGATACACGAATTAGAAACCTCCTACGAGTTAAAGCCTCTACGAGTTAAGGAGTACCCGAGGTAGGCTGCTTACGAGATAAGCGGCTCACGAGTTAAGAAGAGATAACGACTTAAGACCCTGATGACCTAAGGAGTCTATACGACTTAAGGGAGCTACGACATAACAGATTAAAGCTTGACCGAGTTAACAAGTGTTACGACTTAAAAAAGGTGTACGACCTAAAGACACTGTCTCTTAACTCGTCTACGAGTTAGGACTCGCCTTCACAAAGCCTGAACTCAGCTTTAAGCCGGAGGCAGCTGGTTAAGTCAACCACGACCTACGACTTATGATGAGTCGTATACGACATATACAAACAAGCCAGAAACTACAACCAGATAACTCGTAAACGACCTAGTACTTGAAGCGTGGGTTCGAAAAAGGCAGGAAGCTCTCTACAAACCAGAGACTCAGCTCAATGAGTCGGTCACGACTCATCCTAAGTCAGCAACGACTTACCTTAAGTCGGCCACGAGTTAGGACTTAGCACTTTTTCCGCCCAGAACTCTCTATAAATATGAAACCATCTCCAACATGCAAAGGACTTTTGGGGGGGCTCATTCTCTTCAAGCGCCATTACTCTGCCAAATTCCAGACGACTTCAAAGCTTTTTAGATCCAACGAACTTCTAAAGGAACTCCATGAAGGAATCATCCACATTCACCATGGATTTGAAGATGATTGTCAACATCAAAGCTTGAGCTACTTGTTTCACATATCCTATCACTTGAAGTGTGTTGTAATTGAAAGATCTTGTAAAGAATTGTAATCAAACTAGTGATAAAAAGATTAAAGTGGACGTAGGCTGGATTATAAGCCGAACCACTATAAATACTGTGTCTCTTACCGTTTTTCTACATACTTTCTGCTTATTTCTGTTTCCCGTACAAACGGGTGGTGCTTTCACAATCACATCTTATACACCAGGGTGTTAGCGTTTAAATTTTTTCGTTAACAGTTATCAGACTAGTATAGGAATGGCGCCGTTTGAAGTTTTGTATGAAAGGCCATGCAAATCACCAGCATGTTGGTTGGAGACTGGAGACAGATTAGTCTTAGATCCAGACTTGGTTAGAGAGGCGTCATAGAAGATTGAGTTAATCCGAGGTAGAATGAAGGAAGCTCAATCTAGACATAAAAGTTACGCAGATAAGAGGCGTAAAGATCTAGAATTCTCAGTTGGAAATAAAGTTTTCATCAAGATATCACCTATGAAGGGCGTAGAATGATTTGGAAAGTCAGGTAAGTTTACCCCATGATACGTAGGTCCATTCCAGATTATAGTGAGGACTGGAAAGCTCGCATATAGAATAGAGTTGCCGAGCAGTTTGGCAGGTGTCCATAATGTATTTCATGTGTCTCATGTTCGCAAGTATGTACATAATCCAAAACTGCTATTACTCCGATAGGACGGAAGACTTAATAGTAGAGCCTAATTTGACTTTTGTTAGACAACCAATCCGGGTTCAGCTAAAGATGAGAAAAGATTAAGAAACAAGATAGTCAAGTTGGTGACAGTTCAGTGGAGCGACAACGAGACTGTACTTCAAAGACAAAGGACATGATTAGAGAAACTTATCTCGACTTACTTTGAGGGTATGTCTATATTAGATTTATATAGATAGTTGCTAGTTAGTTAGACTGGTATGGTTGTTAGGAGTTGTTACAGAAGATTGTTATTCTTAATATTTAGTCCTTACTGAATTTGAATTTCGAGGGCAAAATCCTTTAAGGGGGAAGCCTGTAACATCCCTAATTTTTTATAACATTATTTAGAAAATTTAATTAGATAAATTAAATTAAATAATGATGATAAGGAGATTGAGATTTGAATAAATTATATAAGGCCGTGCTTATTAACAAAGTAAATGGGATTTACATTGGTTTATTGGTTAATTAAACTACACATGGGCATAATTGGTAAATAGCCATTTCATTTTACATAGCTATGACCTCTCCTCTATGTCCATTCATGTTTCATTTTTCTCACGGTCATAAAATTTAGAACTTAAATCAAAGCCTATCATTACCAAGGAAGAAGGAGGCAATTATAATCTAAAGATAAGAATCAAGCTAGGAAGGATTAATCAACGTCAAATCTAAAGTTCCTTATCAAGTTTAAGGTGAATGATAATTTATTCCATCTCCTTTTGGTTTCTATAATCCTATGATTTTCTATTTATGTTCTATGAAATTTTGGATGATGGTATGTTAACTTTATGAAATTGTTTGAATTAAACAATTATCTTGTATATATAATTTGTATTGTTTTAAGGGTAAAACTATGATATATTGGTTTTAAAATGCCATGGAAATTTTTTATGTGAAGTAAAACATAATTTTGGAGGTGGGTTTTAATTTTCAGAATTTTTTGAGTTATGGAAATTTTACTACGAATTTTTGATGGAATTTTTGATGCGATTGGGTGAAATACTGATTTCGAAAATTTCAAGAAAAAATTGGGACTAAAATTTTAATATGTTTAATGCATGATGAAATTGAATTTCTATGATTTTTAGGGATTTTTCCTAATTAGTTTACTACGAAAAATAAATTATTTGAAAAGAAGGATTTTTATGAAATAATTGATTTTAGTATATGGAAGGGCTAAAACGTTGCAATTTAATGGTTATAATGTGGTAGTTATAAAGGTAAAGTCTTTGAAAAGTTTTTATGAAACCATTCAATATTTTACAAATAGGCAAGTTGTTAAAAAGAGATTACTTAAAGTTACTATAATTCAGCCTTTAATTAGAAAAAGGTGTTTTGCCTTTAATGGAGAATGCCTTTCGATTCCCTTGATTCCGCCCCATTATAGTTGATACCATCATGGTTGAGACCTTCATAATTGAAACTAATACCATGGTATCTACTAGAAGGTGCGCAGTGGATAGGAAGATAGGCGAAAGCTTTGGTATCGAAGGGTAAGCTTCCGATGGGGTCGAAACCCTGTTTTATTTTCATAAGTTAAATCATTGCCTTGTTTTATTAAAAGCTTTCAATTTAGTCGAAACAGCTGTTTTCGAAAGGGGTGTTTGTTTAGCTTTTGAAGTAGGTTTCCATGTTAATAATAAAGTGCTAGCTTTCGAAGGGGATTCCTTTTTCTTTAAACGAAAGCTTTCGAGAGGGGTTGGTTTCGTCCTAGTCGATGCTTAGCCACTACTCTACCTTTCGACCATGTTGTCCAATAATGATTTCAAAGAGTTTCTTTTGTTTTCACCTTAAACCAAACCTTTTTCTTAAGTGCTTTCAGAAGGGGTTGGGTTTTTAAAGGCGATGGAGTCGAAAGGGGGTTTCGATCCAGATCTTCGAAGTTTGATTTTTAATTCTTTGCATTCGAACTAGATGGCTCTGACATCATCAATTTTTCCTCATATTAGTTTTTGTTGGTTTCAAAAGATATACTTCCACATATGACCATCTTGACGTAAATTATGTTTTAAGCATAAATCCCAAAGCTTTCGAAAGGATATTTCCTTTTTTTCGAAATCTATGTTTTAAAGAATGTTGTGATGATGCCACTGAAAGATTTTATTGGTTTCGAAAGGTATATATACCTATACTTAGAGTTTTGGAAAGATGATTTCTAAGCTTTTGAAGGAGGTCATCTAGGGGTTCCGAAAGTGATGTTTTAAGGTTTAAAAAATAACCCATTCTCATTTTAAGGAAAATTATGGCATAAATAAATAAATATTTTTAAATGTTATTCCCTTTGTTATTTACACATAACTCTATTTTGGGATTAGGACAGAATAATGAGTTAGGTTGACCAAGTAGTGAATATATATAGCTTAATAGATGTTAAAATTTTAATTAATGTTATTGACAGATGCCAACAGGTTACAGTGAACCCATGAAAACTGTATAATATTGGCAGGGGCTAATAGGTTCATAGTCAGCCCATGAAAACTATGATTTGATACTAGCAGGGGATAGTAGGTTTGTATTTAGCCCATGAAAACTTTATCTGGATTAAGATATTAATAGATAGTCAATATGTTCCTTGTTAGCCCATGAAAACTAGGATAAGAGAAAAGGTATTGGAGTTACCAATAGGTTCTGAGTGATCCCATGAAAACTATGAAACTGGGCAGATAGTCCATAAACATTTAACATGTTAATAATTGAAACTGATATTCAGAATGAATGGGAATGGGTAATCTAGGTTTAATTTACATGTTTTGCATATCATCATAATATTTTAAAATACTATGTTTTAACCACTGTGGATGTAGGAGCAAAGTGTATGGTTATATAAATGTTTTAGGATACTAGTGAGGGGAAACTCATTCCATTAAGCGGCATGGTCTCACTAGATATCTAAATGGTTTGAGATGGTAAATTATTATTCATACTAGGCTTTATGTCTGCTTCGAAGTTTTTGTTTACCCCTTAAACTCTCGGATACTCAATTGATTTTGAGTAGGTTGAGATTTAAGGTTTTCAGGTGTTCTATTAGCCGACTAATCTTCCGAGGGCATGCAATAGGCATGCTTATAGTTAATGCTCTTTTATTTCCGCTGTGTATTTGCTTGTAAAAGCAAAACTGTCTTAGTGCCTTTTTATATTCTCTAATCTTCCAAGGGTCATCTTCATATGTCGCTCTTGGCATATTTTGTAATAATTATATGTTATCCGAACATGGTCTGCGAACAGGGATTATTGAAAAATTTTGGAATATTTTGAAATAGAATGTGGAATTTTTTGTTGTTTAAATTTTTTTTCATATTCTTGTGCATCTTTGTATCAATGGATCTAATATCTCCATATTTGGTCGTCGAGGATTAATAATTATGGATGACTGCCGTATCCATAGCTGTTAGTTGTGGGCCTCCAAGTAGGATGATGTTACATTCACAATCCTTTTGAACATTACAAACAGAGTTTTGTATGACATCGATCCTCCCGACACTGTTGCTTTTAACGTGTTATAAATAGTCGAATCAATTATTATGTTTCCAATTGACATTGCCTCTATTCATCAATGTTGATATCCTTACCATTTCGATGTTAGTCATAGTTGTGAAGCTTGTTAATATTTTATAGCATAAATTTTACGTCATTATCTATGTAGGCTTTCTAGTGTTGTATATACATTCTTGTTTGACTTTATATAGTTTCCTTATGGGATTTCTTATTAAAACTTAAATCTTCCATCAAATTCGATGTTCATCATATAAAAGTTGGTAATTCATGGTCATTATATATCTCTCACTTTGACAATGAGTAAATTATTTAAAAGTTTCTAAAACAAATTAACATGTACTAGATCTTCTATGTAACATGAGCATGATTGTTTCTTAAATTTGGAATGATATCACCTGGATTGACAATGGAAGGTCAACAATCCAACAAGAAGTTTGCTAAGAAAGCTAGTAAAGGGCCTAAACCTTCACCTTCGGCTAGCAAGAAAGGAGACATCATTTTAGACCCAACATACGTCACCACCCAGGCCGAGGTGGGCTCTATTCTCGAATAGTTTAGAATGGAGTTACAGCAATTCTTGTTGTGCCCTTTAACAACATTTATAACCTACCAGATGGATACTTTGCCTTCTCTGCAATACATATCTAGCACACAGGCGGCCTTCTTTTTTCTGGATTCCTTTTAAGATATCTTGAATGCTTAAATATTGCACCGACCGAAATTGCCAAATGCTTATACATACGTGGTTTGTTTGGAAGTTTTAGCTTGGGAGGCCGGGCTTCTTTCTTTTAGTGCTAAAATTCTCCATTATACATCTAGTCCTAGTAAGGTTAGTGAACAACAAGACCATCAATTATATCGAATCCAACCCCAACGAAAGCTTTATTTTTGAGAGCATTAACAAAGAAAGAGGATGGGAAAATCAATTTTTCTTTGTCAAATGCTTCTCTAATATCAGAGGAACATTTTCTCTTGCTGGTAAGTTTTTTCTTTTGCTTACCCATGTTGGTTTATTATTCTTCACAAAGAGGTATCTCTCTTTTAGATCCTGCTCCCAAGAAGTTAAACCCCGAGGACCATAAACTCATGCTGTTGCTAACTCAAGCAGCAGAAAAATGGGAAACATGCACAGACTATTAACCCCGACTATTCGTCAATATTCTATCATTTTAGACCGCCACAACGTCCTGGAAGACCCTCCGATGGTAAAGTGCAATACTCAAGGCAAAATCTCATTGGTAAAGAGCAAGTCTGAATCATTAACATCTAACTCCCCCATTCAGCTTAGGATACCTCATAAGATACCCTTGCATTTATTCGAAATATATTATAATACCATCCCATAATCATATTCCTTTGATTTGGATTCGTTTGCTTTAACAATTGCTCTATAGAAAAGAAGGCCATAAAATATGCTATCATGGATAAGTCAGATAAATATGACTCTTTCATCCCACCCTAGACTTCTAAACCTCAATATCTTAGGGATGCTATTTCTAGCTCATTCACACTTGCCAAAAGGAAATTAAGCGATAGTTTTCCTGTTGCACCTTCTCTCAACAAGAAGTCAAAGACTAAGGACATGCATTCCCCTATTATTATTGAAGAGGGAAGAGTTGGTCGGTATTGATTTAAATCTTGAGACCTCAAATCTTAACGTTGCTGGTGATGAGGCTAATCTTAACCTGCTAGAGATGAGGCTAATCTTAACGTTGCTGGAGATGAGGCCTAAAAGGTGGTTGAAGCGAAGTACTCTCCTGACCCACTTCTCTGTGTTACTTTCCCAAGCTCTCCTAAAACTCTAAAGCATATTTGTAAGGAAAATGGATTTTCTCTCACACCAGAGGATCCCCTTCTAGGTCCCAATTGTCAACTCCTGTCAACAAGTTTGATGACTTCTCCAACTGGTCATCCAATCCCCTTCTTTTGCTACTCTCAAGCCACTGCAGCCTTCCTCCTACACTCTAGACCATCGATTTTCCCTTCTTAGGTGTAACATTCCCGAAATTTAGTCAAGTTTAATTTGGAAATTAATTTAATTTTGGAATCAAATTGTGAAATTATTTGTGAATCAATTAGAGAATTTCCAGAATAAATAAAATTTTTAGATTGTAAACAGAATTTTAGTCTGAAATTTAAGGGTAAAGTATTTTATAAATAAAAATTGGATTTAAAAATAAATATATTGGAGATAAATTTGATTTGAAATTTTATTTTAAAGTTAATAAGAATTTGTTTCTAATTATTTAAAAATGCATTATAATTTAAAGAAATGATGTTTGAATTTGATATAATAAATTTTTCCAAGGCTAATTAAAATGAAACTCTAATATATTTATTTATGTGTAGTTAAATTTAAAACTATTTATCTTTAAAGGATTATATAAATGATTAATAAAGAAATGTATTTATTTAGATAAGAAATATGACATAAAGTTATATTTAAAATATTATTTATAGTGTTTAACACAAAGTAAAAGTTTGAATGTTATTTAAAAGCTAAATTTTATAATATACATATGTGTGTTATTTATTAAAGTATGATTTGTTTTAAAAATTCAATTTTCTTAAGATTTTATAAAAAAGAATGCATTTATTGAATAATAGAAATTATATATATATATATATATATATATATATATATATATATATATATATATGAAACATTTGTTATAACAAGTGTAAACAAAACAAAACACATATGTTAACATATGAAAATATAAATGCATAAAGGGTTAAAACAAAATTTATAAAACTATAAACACATAATGTCACATATGAACATTTGTAAGAAGATTAAACTATGTATAGACAAGTGTTAGCCCAAGTGTACAAGTGGCAAGACAATTTCTTTTCTTTTAGATTTAATTTAGAAAAATATGCATAGAAAAGAAGAAAAATTGGGCTATTTTCATTTTTCTTCTCAAATATGAGAAAACTAAAATTCAAATCCATCTAAAATCTAAAACAAAAATCAAAACCAGAGGAGAAAACAACATCCTATCTTGAAACCAGATTTCAATTTACAAAAGATCAAGGCATCAAGCAATTCTGCCTGTAAGCTCTCCTCAAACCAAAATCAAAATAGCAATTTAAAAATCTTTAAAGCCTGAAAAATATCAAAGCAAGGATCAAGCATGCAAACAGCAAGCAAGATCTGAAGTATCAAGGCAACAATTCAGACCTGAAACAGAAGATTTAAACCTGAAGATAAAAAAAAGTAAATCAAGCACAATAGTTTTCAAAGCCTTAAAAATCAAACAAAAAGAGATCAAAGCTTAAGCCAAGTCATCATTTCCAGTATTTAGCCTCCTCCATTCTTTCAAGTTCTCTGCTTTAAACAGGTGAGCAAACTTTGCTTTTAAACCCAGATTTTCTTAATAATTTTCTTATGTCTGTGATGATATTGACTTAGAAGTGTTGTATGAATGTAAATATATCGGTTAATATATGTGTTTACATGTGTGAATTTAAGTGTGCATGTCTGTGTATATGCATTATCCCTCCCTGCTGTTTTACAGGCAGAAATTTTCCATAGAAAAATCATATCTCAAAATATAAACAGATTTAGGTGATAATTTTTAAATGGAAATTTATCACAATAGTGTAATACAAATTTTAAAAATAGTTTCAAATGTTTCTATGGAATGAATTATTTAAAATTTGAAAATTACAGTGGTAAACAAATTTTATCAGAAATCCAAGTATTAAGATCTTAATTGTAGTTATATGTTTGGATTCGCACTTGATTTTATGAATTTTGATGACAATATCAAAATTTTTAAGTAATAATTTGGATAGAAAAAGCGAGATGAACGGAAAACAAATTTTGTTCGAATTCAGGCGATCGAGAGTTCCGGTGGTCTTGGGGTTGGTGCTAGAGCATGCTTACGGGCCAGTATCCTAGGGAAAAATGGTGCGAGCATTTATAGGTGAACGTGGTAGCGGGTGGAGGTCGAACTAGGGTTCGATTGGCATTTTGGGTTGCTGGAGTTTTGACGATTACTGCAGCGTCGATATCACGTCTAAGGCCATCGCACCGAGGGGATTTGGTTCGTGGGTGTGTGATGAGATTGTGCACGTAGAGGCGTGGCGAAAGATGATCGTAATCGTCGGTGGTGGGTGTTTCTCTGATCAGATTGAGTTCGAGTTTTTAGAACGATGGGTTCAATTTCGTTCGGTCGTTGCTTGCATCGATTTGGGTGATGTATGTTGTCGAGGCGATCACAAGCGACATATGGGAGGTTACGGCAACGATCGCCATTGCTCAGACGAACTGTGCACGTGCACGACTATGACATTGTATCTAGATGCACGGCCATGACATTGTATCTGGAACTTTGTTTATTTGGGGAAGGAGATAGGTCTCGGGTTCGTGCTCGTGTAACTCGCGAGATCAACTCGAACCAGTTGAATTTTTGGTGAGGCCTGAGTTTTACTCGGGGAAACTAAGGAATTGGCGCGGGTTTGAGAATTTTGTGTAAAACAATTTTTAAGTTAAATTTTTTTAATCAAGTTTTATGAAGTTTAATTGAATTTTAATGAATTTTGTAAACAAATTCTCTTATATAATTCGTGTTTGTTTTTGTATAAATTAAAGGTTTTAAATATAAATTATTCTAAAAATCTATTAAGTTTGAATGTTATTTAAACATATTTTAAAAAATAAAAATAAATAAATAACATTTAAAATTTAAAAAAATAAATTTAAGATGAAGGGATTGTTTTTTTGATTTGATTAAATTCTTACGTGATTACTTGATTTAAGATAATTATTTAATGTAAGAAATTTTAAAGATAATTACTTAATCAAAGATTGATTTAAAGTTAATTAATTTCATAATTTAGAATAAAATTAATTAACTATAAGATTAATTAATATATAAGTAATTAGAAGTAATTAATTACTTTAAGATAATTACTTAGTTAAAAGTAATTAATTCATGGTTAAAGTTAATTAAGTAATTAGGAGTAATTACTTATTATAATTAATTAAGGATAATTAATTAAAGGGTAATTAATTTAGGGTTAACTAATTTATTAGTTAATTAAGGATAATTAATTAAAGAATAATTAAATAATTATGGATTGATTATTTAATGATTAAAAATTTATTCAATTATTAATTAAGGTTGATCAATTAATAATTTAAAGTTAACTAATTTATAATTGATTGATTAACCTGAATTAGTGATTAATCTGGTTTCAATTAATCAGATGATCAATTAATCTTACTTGGGGATGACTGTATTCTATTGAATGCTGTGGATTGTTTGATATCTCTACTATGTGATGCTTTGTGATTTGTATTGTTTTAATTCAAGCTGTGATGAATGTATTTTGTTTATCTATAATGCATTTATATTATCTAAATGTGATTTTGTGTATATCGATAAGCGTTATAGGATTATACCGCTTATCGATATTGCTGTGATTGTATCTGTGATGATTAATAATGTTGCACTATTGTGTAAAACCCCTGAACTACACCATACACACACAAATATGGATTGCATGGGAAAATTGGTTAAGTCACGGATTTTTGAAATGGTTTTCAATTTGAATTTTGAATCCAAAACATTTTGGAAATGGATTTGGGTTTAATGTGAAAAGTTTGAAAAGGTGTTTTCAAAGATAAAAGTTATTTTTGAATAACTTGATAATTTTTTTTATAATTTGATTTAAATTTGAAATTGAATTCCATGTTTGGAAATTACGGTTTAAAAGTGTTATACAAGTTATAAATGTGTTTATATGGGTTTAACCATTGTAAAATATTGTTTTTGGAATTTAAATTTAACCCAAGAGCTTTAACTTGTATAAATAAAATCGGATTTTTTCCAAATTGAAAACTATTTGTTTTCAAATAATAAAGCTTTCATACAAGGAATGAATTTCTAATTTGTGTTAAAAGGATTTCAAATCTAAAATGAAAATAGTTTTTCGAGTTATGAATGAATCTTTGGAACGATTTTGGAAGCTATGAATTAAAATCTTCGATTTAAAGATTGGATGAGTTAATCCAATTTGAAATGGAAATTATTTTGAAATCTATGGGAAATCTTTGTGAAAGATGGGTGAACTTTTTGAAATGAATCTTTTTGTTTAAAGATTTAGGAATGGTAATTGGTTTAAACCATTTGAAAAGAAAGATTTTGGATTTTAAAGTTGTGACTTAACTGAAATCCAATATCCATATGTTTTTAAATATTGCGCTCATTATTCGGTTTAGCCGGGAGAAGACCTTGTGTCATATAACCCATTCAGAATAATGATACGACGTTATGGATAGCATTTGAAGACCGATGGTGAAGACTGGGTATTTTTGAGAACGAAAGGATAACTCGTCGAATGACTCTGCACTGAGTAGCTACGGTACAGAGATCTCCATATGTGTTGGGGAGTCCGATCGGGATTGTGAATACTCGGATTGCAAATGATTCTTCGGAAGTGCCTTCGGTTCTTTTCGAACCTAGAATAGACTTGTATGGATGTGTGTCTGACGTCACACTTTGAGATGTAAAGCTGGTTTCTATCAAATACATTTCTGTTTGGTGGCGGAGAATTTATTCTCTTAGCTTAACACCCTTCTCTGAGATGTACGAGCTCAGAGGTTATGTAGTTGATGGTTACTAGTGATACATTCCCAATTTGGTAATGTGGCATACGAAGTACTGCTGATCATTTGTTGATCAAAGCAGGGCTTTATGAAAAAGCATAGCTTTGTAGGCGAGACTGTATCAGGACCTCACACCCCGGAAATGGTCGAAACAGGAAAGATGCAGCAAGGTTGCACGGGTCGCGCCCCTAGGGTATGTCCATTCCTTCTGAAAAAGGGTGGTATCATGGTATGAAGACCAGATACTTAACTCATGTGGACACTGTATATTTATTACTATGTGATGTTGCTTTGTGGTTGAGGATCCTCGGATAAAGGTCGTAAACGACCGAGGGTGGCATAACTTAGGTTTTACTCCTGGGAAGGGAGTAAACCAGCCTTGTGTTGGCAGAGATCCGGGAAGGTTCTCGGGACGTCCCTCCAGAGGCGTACCCATGCGGAAATGGGAAGTTCCTTGGTCTGACCATTTGTTGGAAAATCCAAAGAAACAATACGCGTCCTGTATGGTTTTAGTTGTATAACCTGCCATGGAATGTGGTGGTAACCTGCTATTGAACATGGTAGCTATAGCAGGTATACAATAATGGTTGTATGCTGGCTAAGATTAATATTGTACTTTCGAAATGTTTTCTGCACTATGCACTAACAATAATATCAAAATGGTTTTCGCATATCAAGAATTTTTTACTATCATAAGGAGAAATCTCCTCTAATTCTGCCTTTGCATGGTGTGTGCGGTGGGAGGCCTTATGGTAGTTTCATTTTCTAAAAAATCATTGCGTATTTCAATGTTTTAAAATTATTTTGTTGTTTGTTTTTAAAGATGAACTGTCTTTATTTGCTCATACCAGTCCCATGACTGACCCGGAGTTTATTGTTCCCTTCCAAAACTCTGGGTGCCCACAATTTTCCACACGGGCAGTCTGGAGTTGGGTTTTTCAGATAATCAAATAATAGGTATAGATTCGTTAGCATTCAAAGTCTTTTGTTCGGTAGCATTTGGAGATCTTCTTCAGCTTGTGGATCTTTGAAGTTTTTGGTTTGGCAATCGCATTCGGGATCGCATTTGCTACAAGTTCGGCTTGATGGTGGTTCGAGTTTGAAGTTTAAAGTTTTAGCTTTGGAGTTTTGGGTTTGGAGTTGCAGTATTGGGTTCTCTTGAAGACTTTGCTCATATTGTCATATTTTCGCTGTGGCGTTGTGTTGTATATATTCTCTGATGGTATTGGATATGTTGTATCATGATGTATATCACATAATATCTCTATTGTATATCAATGCATTCATCTTTTGTTTCCGCTGTGTTGTTTATCATCTTATGTTGTTGTAAGCTCCAGCGATACGGATTCGATGTCGTTTGTCGGATATCGAGTTCGGGTCGTCACATTAGGCAACACTTGTTGGTCTTTCCCCTTCTTTTTTAACTACTTTAAGCTCTTAATATTTCACATATAACATTTTGGCTCAGGTTTTGTTACTTGTTTCAAGTTGCCAAACCTTTGTTTCACTTCAAGAAGAAGCTTTGGGATCGTCTAGCGAGATATCAAAGCTTAAGGAGCAAAACACCTTGCTTAAAAATTGTGTCATTTATTTAATCATAGCGAGAGATGAAGCCGTGAAGGAAAAAGAAAAGCTGACTACTTCTCTGAAGAAAAATGAAGCTTTACTTCATAAAGAAAAGGATAAACATATTTTAGATGATAGGATAAAGGCTCTAGAATTAGCACTTAAAGAGCCTGAAATGATGGAGGCCAAGCTTGTAGTTGAGAATGCATCTCTCAAGAAACGGCTAAAGAAGAAAAGATTTCTTTTAGATAAGTCAACCAGCATAATTAGTGATGAAAAATTGAAGGTAACTCATTTCCTCAGCCAGCCTCTCGATACCATTATTGAGAGTTCTAAAAAAAAGGCGCTCTTTATCACATATGTTGATAATGCCCACGAATGCTCGAATTTTGGCTTCCCTTCTCCCCCTCCATCATGGAATAAAAAGTTATGGATAAATATTAAGTGATATCAAATAAATCTCAAGCACCTAGAGAAGGTCCCTTCGAGAAAGAGGAGGAGATAGATGATGCAAACATATTGACTTCAGTTAATGAAGAGATAGAGTTGGATGAGGAAGAGAAGGATAATGATGAGAACAAGGATGGGGTGATCATAATAATGATGGTCTTGATGATGATGACAACAATGATGGTAATGGTAGAGGCGATGCAAAGGGTTTTTGTAGACCACCAAATGATAAGGATGGATCGGGAGATGCTAACCCTAACTTGGCTGCTCACTGCGTGGGGGCTACTGAAATTCCGGACTCCCTAAGGACAAATTGTCCTAAAAAGGATAGCGCTTCCCAAGGTCCAAAATCTAAAATCATATGAAAGATCTCATCATATGAAGTTCATCTCTCTTAGGTATGGATCCCTTTATCCCAATGTCTTAAGCTATTAGTAGCTTTTAGTTAATACATTGATTGTTTCAGTTAAAGAGAAAATTGAAATACCATTACAAGGATATGGTTGATTATGACAATGATGGTCCTGGTGATGATGACAACAATATTGAAAATGGTGGAGGCAACGGAAAGGGTCTTTCTAGACCACCAGACGATAAGGATGGATCGGGAGATGCTAATCCTATTTTTTTTTTTGAGGAAGCGGATCTGTAGCATTAGACTACATAGCTGATTAGATAGTAATATAAATTAGTAGTAGTCGACTAACGAGCCTGATCGATAGCCAAAAATAAGTTTCGTGGACCAAACAGTTCCCAAATTCAGTAAACACAGAAAGAAATAATACAAATGACACCAGCATTGTGTAAAATTCCTGACCCCTAAGGATCGGGAGATGCTTACCCCGACATGGCGACTTGAGGCGTGGAGTCTGCTGAAATTCCTGACCCCTAAGGATAAATTCTCCTAAAAAGGACAGCACTTCCCAAGATCAAAAATCCAAAGTCATCGGAAAGATCTCGTCATCTTCAGTTCCACTCTCTCAGATATGGATCTCCTTATCCCAATGCCTTAAGCTATCAAGTAACTTTTAATTATTAATTGATTATTTTAGTTAAGGAGAAAATCAAAGTTTCGTTAGGATGTTATGCTCGAAAATAAACAGATGGACTTAGATCGATTAAACAGGGAAATAAACAGTCAATTGAAAGAATATAACAAATTGTCCAAAAAGTACACGAAGCTTGCCAAGGATACGTCAAAATTAAAATATTTTTATTCAATCCTTGAAAGAATGTTGTTTGCCTTAGTTCAGGCTTAGAATATTAGAATGAAGGAGACCACTAACGCATCACCCCTCGCTTCCCCTCTTCGTATCCTGCACAATTTCTTCTGGCAACCTCGATAGAGTCATTATTAATTAGTTTAGTTCTCACTTTCCCTAGGATCTCATCTGGGGTTAACGTAATAAAATATATAATAATAAATTTATTATTATTATTATTATTTTACTTTACCAAATCGAAAAATTATGTTCAAAACTGGAATTTATAGACCCAATGTCACATTTAGCAAAATGCGAGAAGTCGTTCCTCGGATGAAGGGAGCATTCTACCATCGGGAAAAGCTCTTGGTGGTGACTCCTGAATTAATGTAACGTTTCGAATTTTGTCCGCTCGAAAATCGACATCCATACTTCATATCGTATTCGAATGCCGTAGATTCGACCGTTCAAATCCGATTCGCCGGAGCTTATAACAACATTAAGTAAACAACACAGCGGAATAAAAGAATAATACATTGATATACAGCTTTGATACAATATCTGATACAACAGATGATCCAATAGATGTCAATATACATCAGAGATATGATACAATAAAATAGCAGCGGAACAAATTACTCTAAGATAGTCTTTAAGGAAGAACTCCAAGAACTGCAACTCCAACTCCAAGAACCAATCCAGCAATAGCTCGAACTCCCAATAACGATGCACCAAGCTAGGCAAGACTGGTGCGATCCAAAGACTGAACTAACTCCAGATAATCTACTAAACCTGACTATCTGAAAAACCCAACTCTAGACTGCTCGTGTAGAAAATAATGAGCACCCAGAGTTTAGGAAAGAAACAATAAACTCCGGATCAGTCGTGGGTCTGGTATAAGTAACAAAAACAGTTTATTTTTCTTTAAAATCAAAATAGAGGAATATTTTTAAAATCAATTCGCAATGCTTTTAAAAATGAGACTACCATAAGACCTCCCACCACATACACAATGCAAACGCAGACTTGGAGGAGATTTCTTCTTATGTTAGTCAAAGATGCTTGATACGCATTAAAAAGAACATTTGATATTATTACTAGTGCATAGTGTAAGAAAAATATTTCGAAAGTAGAATATAAATCTTAGCCAGCATAGGTACCATTATATTATGCCTACTGTAGTTACCTCCTGAGGAAGCAGGTTCTACAACTAAAACCGTACAAGATCGTATTGTTTCTTTGGATTTCCAACGAATGGTCAGGCCAAGGAACTTCCCGTTGCCACATGAGAATGCCTCTGGATGGACATCCCCGAGAACCAAACCGGATCTCTACCAACACAAGGCCGGGTTACCCCTAACTGAGTAACAACTGACCGAATATGCCATCCCCCGGTCCTTTGGGACCTTTATCCGAGATCTCGTAATCAATTCACACAATCATAAATAAAGTGTTTCAACATGAGTAAGTATCTGGGCTCCATACCATGATACCACCCTTTTCCAGAAGGAAATGCACATATCCTAAAGGGCGATACCCCTCATAACCTTGCCGCATCTTTCCTGTTTTGACCATTCCGGGGTGTGAGGCTCGACGAAGTCACGTCCACAAAAACATACTTTATACAAAAGCCATGCTTTGGGTCAACAAATGATCATAGAAATGATCACCAGGATAGACGATCAAACAAATGATCCTATCACAAATAATCAACACAATGATCATTTCACAGCAACACTCAGTATGTCACATTACCAAATTTGGGAGTATATTGCTGATAACCTTCAACTACATAACCTCAGAGCTCGTACGTCTCAGAGAAGGGTGTTAAGCTAAAAGAATAAATTCTTCGCCACCAACAGAAATATATTTGAAAGAAATCGGCTTTATATCTCAATTTGTAATGTCAGACATACAATCCATACAAGTCTGTTCCGGGATCGAACAGAACCGAAGGCACTTACAAAGAAGTCATTGCAATCCGGATATTCACAATCCCGATCGGATTTCCCATCACTTAGGGAGTTTCTATACCGGCGCGACTCGGTGCAGAAACAATCGATAGGTCATCCTATCGCTTTCGCAAATACCCGGTCTTCATCACCGGTCTTCAAATGCTATCCACAACGTCGAATCACATATTCAAAATGGGTTATACGACACAAAGGTCCTTTCCTGGTTAAACCGAATAGTGAGCGAAAATATTTTTAAAACATATGGATATGGGATTTGAATTAAGTCACAACTTATTACCCAAAACTTTTCTTCAAATGGCTTAATAAATTACCATTTTCAATCTTTAAACAAAAATATTCATTTTCACAACCTTTAACGGTTTTAAACAATTTTCACATTTTAATCTTTTAAATAAAAGATTCATTCACAGATTTTCCAAATCAATTTTCATTTCAATTTGATTAACTCGTTAAATCTTTAAATCAAAGATTTAACTTATAGTCTTCAAAACAATTTCATTTCAATTTGATTTAAACAAATCATCAATTTAAATCTGTTAAAAATAAACAGATTTAATTCATAGCTTTCAAAAAAGAATTCATTCATAACTTAGGAAAACCATTTTTCAACTCAATCTTGAAATTCCCCTAATTAACTGGAATCTCAGTTCTTATCTAAAAGTGTTTGTCATTTGAAAACAACAGTTTTCATCTTGGAAATCTGATTCATTTATACGAGTTGAAATCCTTGGGTTAAATTCAAATTCTCAAAAATAATACTTTAAAAATGATTTAACTCATAATGACTAGTATAATATCATTAATCCCTAGTTTCAAATTACAGAATTCAATTTGAATATTGAATTCAAATTTAAATTAAAGTATTTAAATTCCAACACTTAATCCAGTTATTCAAAATAAATTTCCATCTTTGAAATTCCATTTCAAAAGCTTTTCACTTCTATTCCAATTCCATTTCCAAAACATTTGAATTTAAAAATTCAAATTTTAATGTGACTTAACCGATTTCCTCGTGAAATCCATATTTGTGTGTGTATGGTGTAGTCCAGGGGTTATACACAATAGTGCAACATCATTCAATCATGACAGATCAAATACAACAATATATCTGATAAGCGATATAAATTATAACGCTTATCTTCATTCACAGATCACAGATATATTTATATATCACAGATAATAAATTACATCACACATCACAACACAAATCAGGATAATCATAAAGCATCATATAACAGGGATATCAAACAGTTTACCATCCAATATAATCCAAGCATCCATAGGTAGGATTAATTCAATTATCTGATTAAGTTAATCAGATAAATTTCTATCAATAAATTTACTGGTCATGGGAAAATTAATAATCGATTAGCTTCAAAACATTTAGTAAACTATCTTTTAATTAATCATTAATTTATCCTAAATTAATAATTAATTCTTAATTAATTTTTCTTAATTAATTAATTGATTACTTCTTAATTAATGATTTTTATCCTTAATCACTTTCATTACTTATGAATCTATTACCCAATCCTGATATACTAATTACAAATCATTTGATATAATAAATCAATTTATCAATCGCTTTAATAAATTAAATTTTTCTTAATTAATTGTATTAATTAAATTAACCTTCGAACCAATTACATAATAAATTAACCCCTTGATTAATTATCTTAAGAAATTACACTTTGAATTACTTATCATAAAGTAATTATCTCATAACAAGAAATCATTAATTACCAATTTAATCTGATGACTTTTTCTTAAACTAAATTAATTAACTTAATAAATTTAGGTATCCAAAATTTATTACAATAAGTAATAAATTCCTTAATTACTTTAATTAAGTAATTAACAATTTACAATTGATTGTCTTAATTTATGAATTGTTTAATAATGCTTAGTTAATAACTTTTATTAACTATTCTTTAAATTACTTTCTATAGTAATTAACTTAGATAAATCAACATTAATTATAAATTAATCAACCATTCAATTCCTTCATGATCTTAAATCCCATTTTTTTTCCAGATTCAATTTGTTAAAATATACTTTTAATTGCTTGTTATTGAAACAATGTGAAATTTAAAACTTTTGTTTCCAATCTAAGATCTAACCTAACCTAAATTTATACTTAAACTTTAAATAAAACAATGAGTTTAAGTTTGAAAAGAAATAGAACAGGTTCTCTAAAAAAACAAGAGAACAACAATACCCGAGACATTTACTTAATTTACCCGAGTAATACTCGCGACCTTCACTGTTCTTTCCCGTGTCACTCTCCCTTCCCACCTTCTCCTCTTTCTTACCTGTTCCTTTCTTCTTCTTCTTCTTTTTTTTCTTCTTCTGCAGCACGCGAACACACTCACGCACCCAAGTTTCACTCGAGGCAACCTCTCCCCTTACCCGAGTATATACTCGGGGACCCAATCTTCCCGAACACCAAGACGTGCACGAAATCACCGTGCACGTACACCATCACCAAAACTGCCTCCGACCTCTGATGATTCCTTCAGCAAACCACTTATCACCCATACTTTCAATCCTTACCTGCGAATTACACGCGCGAGCTACAGATTGAAATCGAGGCCTACAGATGAAACATGCAACCATCCCATCACCAGAAATTGTCTTGAATACGGCGTCTCCGATCACCGGAACACGCGAAGCCTCGGCCATCACCTCGTCACTTCAGCCTCCACCCTCCCCTTCGATCCCACACGGCTCAATCCACCAGAGATATGGGAAACACCTCATCTCCGACCTCAACTAAAAACAATAGCTAAACCCTAAACTTCACTCGTTCCTTCAATCTTTTCAATAGAAAAATTATTTAGCATTTTTCTCATTATAATCGATTACCAGGCCTACTTCATGCAAAGTTTCAGCGATCGAAATTCATTTAATTTCTGGGAATTGACAAAAATCCAATTTTTGTTCAACTAACCACTGCTTCCTAACCCCAACATTAAAAATAATCAATATAGTTTTAAAAATCCTATTTTCGAATAAGTATTCATGTGATGTATTTGAAATGACAATTCAGCATGTTCGAAATTTTCATTTTGATAAGTTTCCTGTAAAATTTTGAAATTTCATACTGTACATTATTGTTCTTCTTCTTGAACTATTTTTATAATAAAATTCTTGCTCAAATCCACATCTTTTGTTTTGAAACCCGAGCTTGATAGTGATCAAAACATGTGGGATCGAATTTTGTTCTATTTGTTTCATACTGAACTCCAAGAACAGAGGAGGGAATCAATTCACAGAGCTTCAAATGTTTAACAGCATGATTTAATTACCACAGCAACTCAATCTAACACGGTTGTAGATAAATAATGTTTGTGTATGAAGGATAGCTTGTTTACTCACTGTTTTGGGTTTTTAACAGAGAATAGAGGTGAATATATATAAACCTATACAGACATGCATCAATTATCCCAGATAATCACATAATTACTTCCATAGAAACCACATTATTGTGATTGTTTATCACAAAAAGATATCATATATATGGATTTATTTATCAAGTTAAGAGTTTGCTCACTGTTTGCAGAATGAAGACAGAGCACAGAACAGGCATGTTTTGAAAGCAACTTTATTTTTGTTGAAATCTTTTACTTGATTCTCTGGCTCGAATTGATTGTATTATTTAAGTTGAGATTTGTTTATGTTTGAAATGGTGTTTACTTCAGACCTTTTAGCTTGAAGGAGATGAACTGATGAGGATGATTGATATATAAGAAAAAATATACAGGGTGTTTTCATTTTGTACAACAAGTCATGGCTGAACATATTGTATGTACTTAGAGATGTCTTGCATTAATGGCTGATATATGAAATGTTATAGTGTACTAGAGGTAGTAGCATTGACTATCATATGTCTTGTTTATAGATATAAATATGTTTGCACTGTTTTCTTTTGTTAATTCACTTGAATGTATTTGATTTTGCTTTGCATTTTTACAGGCAACATTCTTTTTGCCTTACTTTACATGCTACTTACAGGCTACAAATTTATTATTATCTTCTCTTGTACTTCTTTGTTTCTTTTTAAAATCTGGCCATCAAGATTTTGTGGAGGCTATGCCGATTTGTTTTGATACTTGAACATGCAGATTTGCTTCTACATACCTATATTTTTATCATTTATTTGCTTGTACTTGTTTATACATATAAATGTATTTGTTTACTTGGTTTATGTTTTATTTTATACTCGTATTTATTTGTTTTTGAAAACTTTATTTTGTTTACTTTGCTTATTTATTTGTTTGAATACTTTTATTTGCTCTTATTTTATTTTATTTTTCTTTGCATACTAAAACTTTTATATTTGTTTGTATTTACATTGTTTTGTTTATGTTTATTTTATTTTGTCTACTTACTTTAAAATATAATTGAAATTCCATAACTTTGTTTTGGACATAGATGTTTTAACTTTTATTTATCTCTATTTATAACTCAATATTTATTTTACTTCTATTTTTAGTTTTAAATATTTATCATGAATTTTACTTTAATAATTATTGTTTTACATTTCTCTTTGTACACATATATTTTATATAACTCAAATTATCATCATTTATAAATTTCTAAATCAATTTATTTATTTATTTATTTTTATACTTATGTCCAAAGAATATTATTTATTTTTTCAAAATCATTTATTTAAGAATTTATTTAAAATCCAATATATACATATATATTCACATATATACAAATTTTCAAATCCATATGACTTTATATATTTTCTATTTGAATTGGGGAAACTCGCATCATTCAAAATCAATTTTACAAATTTTAATTCAAAAATTCATTTAAATTATCAATTTAAATTCATAAAAATCCGGGGTCGTTACAAACTTCCCCCCTTAAAAGGATTTCGTCCTCGAAATTCGCAGGCACGAAAACAACAAAGATAGATGAAAGATAGAGAAATATCTTTTCAGATCAAACTGGATATCAGTTCTGCATTTGGCTCACCAAATCAGAATATCAACAATAGATACAAGTAATTATAATAGAATTTCAAATTTAGTTTTAAAAGAAATCGTTTTATCGATACTATTCAAATTTATCCTTCATATTCCATTTACCAATTAAACTCAATTTAAAATTTCTAATTCATTTAAATTTCAAATTTCAAATTTCAAATTCATTAAGGTTTAAATCGAAAACTGATAAGAAACCGATGAGGATACGAAGTAAGAATTTCCTACAACGATTCGTAGAGCATCACCACACCAAAACTTCTTCTTGTAGCTGGTACGAAGCAATCAAAAGAATATGGAAACGAATCAAAGAAAATTGATAGAGAAAGTTATTTCCACTGTTGTTACAGAGCAACGACCATTTATAGCCATATTTCCCTGTCCCCTATCTCGTTCTGTTTTTTCACTCATACTTACTATCAGTGGATAGTAAGAGAATTTACTGAGGCGTTAAAACGGATATCTTAAGGATTACTCATTCTAAGGTTTACTTCACCCTATCTCTAATGAGTTACTTAATGTGTTACACTCCTGCGCTAAAGTTCAACCCTTAGCTCTGATACCAAATGTAACGTTTCGAATTTTGTCCGCTCGAAAATCGACATCCATACTTCATATCGTATTCGAATGCCGTAGATTCGACCGTTCAAATCCGATTCGCCGGAGCTTATAACAACATTAAGTAAACAACACAGCGGAATAAAAGAATAATACATTGATATACAGCTTTGATACAATATCTGATACAACAGATGATCCAATAGATGTCAATATACATCAGAGATATGATACAATAAAATAGCAGCGGAACAAATTACTCTAAGATAGTCTTTAAGGAAGAACTCCAAGAACTGCAACTCCAACTCCAAGAACCAATCCAGCAATAGCTCGAACTCCCAATAACGATGCACCAAGCTAGGCAAGACTGGTGCGATCCAAAGACTGAACTAACTCCAGATAATCTACTAAACCTGACTATCTGAAAAACCCAACTCTAGACTGCTCGTGTAGAAAATAATGAGCACCCAGAGTTTAGGAAAGAAATAATAAACTCCGGATCAGTCGTGGGACTGGTATGAGTAACAAAAACAGTTTATTTTTCTTTAAAATCAAAATAGAGGAATATTTTTAAAATCAATTCGCAATGCTTTTAAAAATGAGACTACCATAAGACCTCCCACCACACACACAATGCAAACGCAGACTTGGAGGAGATTTCTTCTTATGTTAGTCAAAGATGCTTGATACGCATTAAAAAGAACATTTGATATTATTACTAGTGCATAGTGTAAGAAAAATATTTCGAAAGTAGAATATAAATCTTAGCCAGCATAGGTACCATTATATTATGCCTACTATAGCTACCTCCTGAGGAAGCAGATTCTACAACTAAAACCATACAAGATCGTATTGTTTCTTTGGATTTCCAACGAATGGTCAGGCCAAGGAACTTCCCGTTGCCACATGAGAATGCCTCTGGATGGACATCCCCGAGAACCAAACCGGATCTCTACCAACACAAGGCCGGGTTACCCCTAACTGAGTAACAACTGACCGAATATGCCATCCCCCGGTCCTTTGGGACCTTTATCCGAGATCTCGTAATCAATTCACACAATCATAAATAAAGTGTTTCAACATGAGTAAGTATCTGGGCTCCATACCATGATACCACCCTTTTCCATAAGGAAATGCACATATCCTAAAGGGCGCTACCCCTCATAACCTTGCCGCATCTTTCCTGTTTTGACCATTCCAGGGTGTGAGGCTCGACGAAGTCACGTCCACAAAAACATACTTTATACAAAAGCCATGCTTTGGGTCAACAAATGATCACCAGGATAGACGATCAAACAAATGATCCTATCACAAATAATCAACACAATGATCATTTCACAGCAACACTCAGTATGTCACATTACCAAATTTGGGAGTATATTGCTGATAACCTTCAACTACATAACCTCAGAGCTCGTACGTCTCAGAGAAGGGTGTTAAGCTAAAAGAATAAATTCTTCGCCACCAACAGAAATATATTTGAAAGAAATCGGCTTTATATCTCAATTTGTAATGTCAGACATACAATCCATACAAGTCTGTTCCGGGATCGAACAGAACCGAAGGCACTTACAAAGAAGTCCTTGCAATCCGGATATTCACAATCCCGATCGGATTTCCCATCACTTAGGGAGTTTCTATACCGGCGCGACTCAGTGCAGAAACTATCGATAGGTCATCCTATCGCTTTCGCAAATACCCGGTCTTCATCACCGGTCTTCAAATGCTATCCACAACGTCGAATCACATATTCGAAATGGGTTATACGACACAAAGGTCATTTCCCGGTTAAACCGAATAGTGAGCGAAAATATTTTTAAAACATATGGATATGGGATTTGAATTAAGTCACAACTTATTACCCAAAACTTTTCTTCAAATGGCTTAACAAATTACCATTTTCAATCTTTAAACAAAAAGATTCATTTTCACAACCTTTAACGGTTTTAAACAATTTTCACATTTTAATCTTTTAAATAAAAGATTCATTCACAGATTTTCCAAATCAATTTTCATTTCAATTTGATTAACTCGTTAAATCTTTAAATCAAAGATTTAACTTATAGTCTTCAAAACAATTTCATTTCAATTTGATTTAAACAAATCATCAATTTAAATCTGTTAAAAATAAACAGATTTAATTCATAGCTTTCAAAAAAGAATTCATTCATAACTTAGGAAAACCATTTTTCAACTCAATCTTGAAATTCCCCTAATTAACTGGAATCTCAGTTCTTATCTAAAAGTGTTTGTCATTTGAAAACAACAGTTTTCATCTTGAAAATCTGATTCATTTATACGAGTTGAAATCCTTGGGTTAAATTCAAATTCTCAAAAATAATACTTTAAAAATGATTTAACTCATAATGACTAGTATAATATCATTAATCCCTAGTTTCAAATTACAGAATTCAATTTGAATATTGAATTCAAATTTAAATTAAAGTATTTAAATTCCAACACTTAATCCAGTTATTCAAAATAAATTTCCATCTTTGAAATTCCATTTCAAAAGCTTTTCACTTCTATTCCAATTCCATTTCCAAAACATTTGAATTTAAAAATTCAAATTTTAATGTGACTTAACCGATTTCCTCGTGAAATCCATATTTGTGTGTGTATGGTGTAGTCCAGGGGTTATACACAATAGTGCAACATCATTCAATCATGACAGATCAAATACAACAATATATCTGATAAGCGATATAAATTATAACGCTTATCTTCATTCACAGATCACAGATATATTTATATATCACAGATAATAAATTACATCACACATCACAACACAAATCAGGATAATCATAAAGCATCATATAACAGGGATATCAAACAGTTTACCATCCAATATAATCCAAGCATCCATAGGTATGATTAATTCAATTATCTGATTAAGTTAATCAGATAAATTTCTATCAATAAATTTACTGGTCATGGGAAAATTAATAATCGATTAGCTTCAAAACATTTAGTAAACTATCTTTTAATTAATCATTAATTTATCCTAAATTAATAATTAATTCTTAATTAATTTTTCTTAATTAATTAATTGATTACTTCTTAATTAATGATTTTTATCCTTAATCACTTTCATTACTTATGAATCCATTACCCAATCCTGATATACTAATTACAAATCATTTGATATAATAAATTAATTTATCAATCGCTTTAATAAATTAAATTTTTCTTAATTAGTTGTATTAATTAAATTAACCTTCGAACCAATTACATAATAAATTAACCCCTTGATTAATTATCTTAAGAAATTACACTTTGAATTACTTATCATAAAGTAATTATCTCATAACAAGAAATCATTAATTACCAATTTAATCTGATGACTTTTTCTTAAACTAAATTAATTAACTTAATAAATTTAGGTATCCAAAATTTATTACAATAAGTAATAAATTCCTTAATTACTTTAATTAAGTAATTAACAATTTACAATTGATTGTCTTAATTTATGAATTGTTTAATAATGCTTAGTTAATAACTTTTATTAACTATTCTTTAAATTACTTTCTATAGTAATTAACTTAGATAAATCAACATTAATTATAAATTAATCAACCATTCAATTCCTTCATGATCTTAAATCCCATTTTTTTTTCCAGATTCAATTTGTTAAAATATACTTTTAATTGCTTGTTATTGAAACAATGTGAAATTTAAAACTTTTGTTTCCAATCTAAGATCTAACCTAACCTAAATTTATACTTAAACTTTAAATAAAACAACGAGTTTAAGTTTGAAAAGAAATAGAACAGGTTCTCTAAAAAAACAAGAGAACAACAATACCCGAGACATTTACTTAATTTACCCGAGTAATACTCGCGACCTTCACTGTTCTTTCCCGTGTCACTCTCCCTTCCCACCTTCTCCTCTTTCTTACCTGTTCCTTTCTTCTTCTTCTTCTTTTTTTCTTCTTCTGTAGCACGCGAACACACTCACGCACCCAAGTTTCACTCGAGGCAACCTCTCCCCTTACCCGAGTATATACTCGGGGACCCAATCTTCCCGAACACCAAGACGTGCACGAAATCACCGTGCACGTACACCATCACCAAAACTGCCTCCGACCTCTGATGATTCCTTCAGCAAACCACTTATCACCCATACTTTCAATCCTTACCTGCGAATTACACGCGTGAGCTACAGATTGAAATCGAGACCTACAGATGAAACAGGCAACCATCCCATCACCAGAAATTGTCTTGAATACGGCGTCTCCGATCACCGGAACACGCGAAGCCTCGGCCATCACCTCGTCACTTCAGCCTCCACCCTCCCCTTCGATCCCACACGGCTCGATCCACCAGAGATATGGGAAACACCTCATCTCCGACCTCAACTAAAAACAATAGCTAAACCCTAAACTTCACTCGTCCTTCAATCTTTTCAATAGAAAAATTATTTAGCATTTTTCTCATTATAATCGATTACCAGGCCTACTTCATGCAAAGTTTCAGCGATCGAAATTCATTTAATTTCTGGGAATTGACAAAAATCCAATTTTTGTTCAACTAACCACTGCTTCCTAACCCCAACATTAAAAATAATCAATATAGTTTTAAAAATCCTATTTTCGAATAAGTATTCATGTGATGTATTTGAAATGACAATTCAGCATGTTCGAAATTTTCATTTTGATAAGTTTCCTGTAAAATTTTGAAATTTCATACTGTACATTATTGTTCTTCTTCTTGAACTATTTTTATAATAAAATTCTTGCTCAAATCCACATCTTTTGTTTTGAAACCCGAGCTTGATAGTGATCAAAACATGTGGGATCGAATTTTGTTCTATTTGTTTCATACTGAACTCCAAGAACAGAGGAGGGAATCAATTCACAGAGCTTCAAATGTTTAACAGCATGATTTAATTATCACAGCAACTCAATCTAACACGGTTGTAGATAAATAATGTTTGTGTATGAAGGATAGCTTGTTTACTCACTGTTTTGGGTTTTTAACAGAGAATAGAGGTGAATATATATAAACCTATACAGACATGCATCAATTATCCCAGATAATCACATAATTACTTCCATAGAAACCACATTATTGTGATTGTTTATCACAAAAAGATATCATATATATGGATTTATTTATCAAGTTAAGAGTTTGCTCACTGTTTGCAGAATGAAGACAGAGCACAGAACAGGCATGTTTTGAAAGCAACTTTATTTTTGTTGAAATCTTTTACTTGATTCTCTGGCTCGAATTGATTGTATTATTTAAGTTGAGATTTGTTTATGTTTGAAATGGTGTTTACTTCAGACCTTTTAGCTTGAAGGAGATGAACTGATGAGGATGATTGATATATAAGAAAAAATATACAGGGTGTTTTCATTTTGTACAACAAGTCATGGCTGAACATATTGTATGTACTTAGAGATGTCTTGCATTAATGGCTGATATATGAAATGTTATAGTGTACTAGAGGTAGTAGAATTGACTATCATATGTCTTGTTTATAGATATAAATATGTTTGCACTGTTTTCTTTTGTTAATTCACTTGAATGTATTTGATTTTGCTTTGCATTTTTACAGGCAACATTCTTTTTGCCTTACTTTACATGCTACTTACAGGCTACAAATTTATTATTATCTTCTCTTGTACTTCTTTGTTTCTTTTTAAAATCTGGCCATCAAGATTTTGTGGAGGCTATGCCGATTTGTTTTGATACTTGAACATGCAGATTTGCTTCTACATACCTATATTTTTATCATTTATTTGCTTGTACTTGTTTATACATATAAATGTATTTGTTTACTTGGTTTATGTTTTATTTTGTACTCGTATTTATTTGTTTTTGAAAACTTTATTTTGTTTACTTTGCTTATTTATTTGTTTGAATACTTTTATTTGCTCTTATTTTATTTTATTTTTCTTTGCATACTAAAACTTTTATATTTGTTTGTATTTACATTGTTTTGTTTATGTTTATTTTATTTTGTCTACTTACTTTAAAATATAATTGAAATTCCATAACTTTGTTTTGCACATAGATGTTTTAACTTTTATTTATCTCTATTTATAACTCAATATTTATTTTACTTCTATTTTTAGTTTTAAATATTTATCATGAATTTTACTTTAATAATTATTGTTTTACATTTCTCTTTGTACACATATATTTTATATAACTCAAATTATCATCATTTATAAATTTCTAAATCAATTTATTTATTTATTTATTTTTATACTTGTGTCCAAAGTATATTATTTATTTTTTCAAAATCATTTATTTAAGAATTTATTTAAAATCCAATATATACATATATATTCACATATATACAAATTTTCAAATCCATATGACTTTATATATTTTCTATTTGAATCGGAGAAACTCGCATCATTCAAAATCAATTTTACAAATTTTAATTCAAAATTCATTTAAATTATCAATTTAAATTCATAAAAATCCGGGGTCGTTACAATTAATGATTTTTTTTGGATGTTAATTGATGATAGGAGTGCATTAGAAGAGTTTCTCTACAAAGCTTACTCGATGGGTAGATTCGTTGACTTCTCATATTTAGGCGACAACGGTGGAAGTTTTCTTAGATGTTTTCATCGTAGATACTTAGATGAACAATAAGTCCGATCCCCATCTTAGGGTATGCTAGAACCTTCCTAATAATGGCCAAATTCATCTTTATTCTCATTCTCTTTCCCACAAAAAACTTAGATATAGTAGGAAGAGATTCATTTCTAAAGTGTGCAAGAAATCAATTTTGTACAAATCTAAATGATTGTATATTATAATACGCAACTTGTTTAATTATGGACTTTATCATTTTAGTTTTCGTATCCTTAGTCTAATTTTAGCATGTTGTACAAAAGATAGATTTATCAAGTAGTTCGGTCCTCAAGAATTCTTGAGTAAGTTTGACATGTTAATGAAGGATTTTTAGGATAAATCTTAGATTCTTAAACAGCACAATTGGCGAGACATTGCTTCCTTGGGGATTTACAAGAAGTTTACATGTAGTTTCCTCGCCTGCGTCTTTTACTTTTTAGGTGATGAAATGGACAAGTTACTTAGCAAAATTCGATCCTATCACACTAAGCTAATATGTGTCCGTGATAGCACTCTACATAACACCCCTAATTTTAGTAACATTATTCAGAAGATTTAATTAGATAAATTAAATAGAATAATATAAATGTGAAGTGATAAGGGGAATGAGATTTGAATAAATATTAAGTGGTCATGCCATTAAAATGGGCTTAAGAATGGTTTGTAAGCTAATTAAATTACATAAGGGCATAATAGGAATTAGTTACATCTAACCTTTACCCTTATATGTATATATATATATATATATATATATATATATATTCCCCTAAGCCATTCACGTTCATATCTCATTTTTCATAAAAATAAAATGTATGCTTAAGAACGGAAGATGGCCATTATTAAAGAGGAAAAAGAAAGGAAATTGAAAGAAAAGCTAAAGAATTAAAGAAGGGGAATAAAATCTCATTCTCAATCCAATTATCTTATCCTAACCAAAATGAATAATAACTTTATCTTTATTTTATAAATGTATATTTCGAATTTAAGATTAAATTCGTATATATGATGTTTGGATGATGATATTTATGAATTGAAGTTTTTTTTAATTTAAAAAGGATTGTTTAAATGATGATTTATACGGTTTTAAAGAAAAACTGACAGAAATTGATGTTTGAATGCCATAGAAAAATCATATGTAATTAAAAATAGGATTTTGGTATTGGGTACTAATTTTAATAATTTTTCAAGCTATAGAAAGATTATTATAAATTTTCGAATGAAAATATGGTTCATTGGGTTTAGGAATTTATTTTAAAAATTACATTGAGAATTTAGGTCAAAAATTCTGATATGTTAAATAACATAACCAAAGTAAATTTTTGGAGATTTTTCTTAAGGGATTTACTATAAGAATTAAAATATTTTGAGGGAAGGACCTAAATGATTTAATTGTATTTGTAATGGAAGGATTTACCTGCAAAAAAATTTTTTGATGCTTATTCAAAATTAATAGGTGGTTAGTTGAGGCAACTAGTTATATGTTTACACATAGGCAGGTTAGTTGATATAAATTGCTTAATTTGGCATTTAATCGGACTATACCTAGAAAAACAGGTTTTGCCTCTATTAGAGGTACATTTCGACTCTTACCTTTCGCTTTCGATCAAGTCGAAACCCCACTAAGCCAAAACCAATACACAAGGTATAACCTAGATGGTACAAAGTGGATTGGGGGAAAGCCAGAAGGTATGATGTCGAAAGCTTGCTTCTAATGTGGTCGATACCTTGGTTTGTTTTAAAAAATTAAGTGTCTGCCTTTGTTTTACTTAAGCTTTTGACATAGTCAAAACATGTGTTTTCAAAACGAGTTTTCTGATAGCTATCGAAGGGGTTTCCATTTTCTATTTTAAAAATAAGGGCTTTCTAATGAGTTCCTTCGGTTGTAAATAAATGCTTTCAAAAGAAGGGTTTCCGACCTAGTTAAAGCCCTGCTACCATTCTTTTGCCTTTCGAGTGTATTGCAGTTATCAATGCTTTCGAAGGGTAGTGTTTTTTTTAAAGACGTATTAAGCCACTTCCTAAATGCTTTTGAAAGGGTCCAAGGGTTTCGAAGGCAATGGCTTCGAAAGGGGGTTTCGATGCTATCCTTTAGTGTTTTTTCAAATGGTTTGAAGCTTTCGAAAGGTATGGTGCCGATGCCATCAAGTTTTTCCCAATATTTTTATATGATAAAGGGTTTTGAAAGATATACTTCTGTTTATACTCATTTTGACCCAAATAATATTTTAATATTTTAATGTATTCGAAAGGGGTACTTTCAATGGTTTCAAAGTTGTGCTCCTAAGAGTTAATTAATATTACTTTACTACATTCGAAAGATTTCGAAAGAGAAGTCTTAAAATATTTTGAAAGGTAGAAGCCTAAATTTTTGAAAAGTGATTTATATGCTTTCGAAGGAGGCTATCCAGTGAAGTCAAAAGCAAGGCTTCGAAGGTTTCGAAAGCCTTATTTTTCAAAACAATAACCCAATCTCATTTTAAAGAAAAACCATGGCATATAGTAAATAAAGTATTTTGAAATGGATTTTTTGAAGATGTCTTAATAGGTTAAAGGGATTAACCAAGTTATAATGTTTGCTTCTTCATATATGTCTGTGTGTGTGTGTGTGTATTTATTCATACTGAAATGAACCCATAATAATACCTTAGGGATGGGCAGAATAACCAGCTAGGTTGACCCAGTAGTGATTATAAATTAAAGATATTAGCAGGTGCCAATATGTTCATAGTAAGCCCATGAAAACTGTGTATAAAAAAAGATATTGGTAGGGGCCAATATGTTCATAGTAAGCCCATGAAAACTATATAATAACGAAGATGTCAGTAAGTTAGGTTCATGGTTAGCTAATGAAAACTATGATTTGATATTGGCAGGGACAATTGGTTAATAGTTAGCCCATGAAAACTATATCTAAATAAGAGATCAAGATATCGTCAGATAGTCAATAGGTTCCTAATCAGCCTATGAAAACTAGGATAAAAGAAAAGATATTGGAGTTACCAATAGGTTCATAGTGATCCTATGAAAGCTATATAATTGGACAGGGAGTCCTTAAACGTTTAATCAGTTATTAGTCAACCTATTAAAATTATTAGGTTAATAGTAATCCTAAAAATTATAACTACGATAGATGGTCAAAATGAATGAGGATGGGTAATTCAGAATTGATTCACTTGTTTTTTATATCATCATGTCGTACTATTTTGAGATGTTTTAACCATTATGGTTGCAGGAGCACAATATATGGTTTTGAAAAGGTTTTAGGATATTAGTGACGGAAACCCGTTATATTAAGCGGCGTGGTCTCATTAGATATCTAAATGATTAGAGGTGGCTGATTATTATTCATACCAGGCTTTATGTTTGACTCAAAGTTTATGTTTTCCCCTTAAACTCTTGGGTACTCAATTGATTTTGAGTAGTTTGAAGTTAAGGTTTTCAGGTACCTCATTAGACGAATAAACTTCTAGAGACATGCAAAAGGCAGAATAAATAATTAGACTTCTATTTTATTTTGGTTCCCTGTGTTTTTTGTAATGGAAAAGTTACCATGTGCTATGCCGCTTCCCTACGGCCCACCACGTCGAGTACGCTACCATGTCCGGCCTTAGGCCGAACCCCAAAACGCGTGACTTTGGACGCGATTTTCGATGATTTTTGACATCGACGATAAAACTCGACTGTTGGAAGCATAGATGACAATGAGATCTGCAACTTTTATTTAGGAGTTGATGCGAATGGATGATCAGATGGAGAAATCTAAGAGGAAAAAGTTGCATGATTCTTGGCCATTGAAAAAAAAGGTGGAAACTACAGGAATTTTAGGGTTTTGGAATAATTTAATAATATTTCTCCTCGTTTCGAGAGTCATATTTATATAGTTATGTTCAAAACAGCCCGAACTCCGATTTAAGCATGTTGATAGGCTATCCTAACGTAAAAAGGTCTTTCCAATGCAATAGAACTGATTTCAAGGCTTAGTTCTATCATTTTCATAGGTTACTGTTAAAATCGAATTGTATTCATTTAAATCTTTTAATTGGTTTCCACGCATTTCAAGCTCGCATGATCAAACGACAAGTCCGATCGCTACGAAACTTGAAATCCTATAATAATCCACTGTCACAGATCTGATGAAATTGGTTTTGTCGAAATCCGACCTGGTGGCCAAAATTGTTATTTTCACATTAATTGAATAAATTATTATTGAATTAGTTAAATCACTTTTCAAATTCAAATTTAATAACTAACAATATTTATCATTTTTGATTACTAAATAATTTATAATCTTTTAAAATAAATTTCCTTGTCAAAGCCAATGTTAAATATTGCATTAATGCCGGTGTTCAATTTCAAATTGCAATATATTCATTAATTATAATTTAAATTCAAATAAATTCAATTATTTTGATTTATTATTCACTCAACTATCCTCTTACGGATATAATTAACATTGGTTTACATCTTATTACATTAATAATCTAAAATTATCATCTTAATTCGTATTAACTGCAATATTTAAATAGATTAATTGTAATTGATTTCTAATTTAATTTCCAATGGATTAAATAGTGAAATGGTAACTAAACAATTGTTACAACTTACAATTTCAAACCCACTTCTATCTTTATTGTTAACAACCAAAACAAATAATTTCACATACCGATTAGTTTTTCTATATTAACCAATTTCCATTAATTACATACAATTCATCATTAAATACAATATTTAATTATTTTCTTATTTATGGTTTATATCTAAATCAACTACACAATTATTTTTAATTGATTGGAATTACTTTAAAATAGTCATCAATTATATTAAATTAATATTATTAAATTTCGTTCTGGTTATTTTTCTCATTAATAGTTTAATTTCTTCCAATATTAAGCACCAAAATCTTATTAAATTTAATATTTTAATTATCGAAAATTATAGGTCGTTACGCTCTCATCCACTCAAAACTTTTTGTCCACGAAAAGAGAAAAGGAAGAATTAAGGAGTTAATATATTTTATTCAAAGTATTCAATTTATGAAATATTAATTTACATAATTAAATATTCTAAAAAACATATCAATTTATAAACAATTGATGTTTCATATCAAGTTTAATTAAAGTTTGAAAATATTTCTACTTTCACAAAATTTTCTAAGTCTAAAATTCACGGAAAAATTCGGTAGAGTCGCCATTGTACAAAGAGGTCCGGAAAATAATAAAATAAATAATATGAATATCTATATATATATATATATATATCATATTTCAAAAAAATAAAATATCCCAAACCACAAAAAAAATATAATATCTCTAGAAAATGGTAATCCAAAAACGTACCTATTTTTCGGGCAAACAACGCTTTATTTATGAAACCAAAAGCAGTAGCTATTGCTTTCAGAAAACTGTATTTCACTTATGAATCCAGAATAATGAGAACCATGTAAAAGATTAATATTTTAGTTATTTCAATTAGTAACAAAACAAATCAACACAACATAATATTAGTCACTTGCAAACAAAACAATACAACCATCATGTTCAACAAAGAAATCAACCATACATCCATAGCAACCAATTTAATGATTTGTTCGGGTTCAAAATATTTTAATCGTACAAGGTGATAAATAACTATAAAGTGTACTACGCTCAACAGACTTAGATAATTACTTAATAGATTATTCATACAACGTTAAACAATTCAAAGTAACATTCCCCAAACATCCCATAAGCCAAACAACCAAGAATTTAAAATATTATTTAAGCTTATTCTTATTAATTTCCTTTCACATTATTTACTATTCATATGTTTTCATTCATTCATACAATGCCATTTTTCCATTACTTTACATCCATTTACTTACATAAGTCATTTCCATTCAATTATTTAGATCATCCATAATCAGTTCTTAAAATATTATGTAAGTCTCTTTACATATTTAATTCACCATTAACAGATTATTTCTTTTTCACATTTATTTCTTTCATATATGGTAATATTGAATATTAAATCTATTTCTGAATCATTTCAACATTTTCTAAAGTTATAATCCTTTACGTAATATAGTATTCACTTTTACCACTAAATCTAATTATTAGCATTTTAAAACATTAAATTATGCTTATAACATTTATTGTACATCAAGATTCTTATTTATAGAAATAATTCATTTGAACACTTTCATTACTTAAGTTTCAAGTGTATAATATTCTATTACATATCCTATTACATATCCTTTTTAACATTACAACTTTTAAAAATTTCTGCCAAGTTATATATATGTCTTATAGAGTGTAATTGAATCATACACTAGTTTATCTTATTCATTTTAGTTAACAAAATGTAAATACCCAAAATTTTAGTGATTTTTATTTATTTAATTAACTGAAATTTCATGGAATTTTAAACAATAAAAATTGAAAATGATTTTTTTTTATTTGGAATACACCTAATTAAACATAGCAACTGTAAATTTTCATCTAATAATAATGAAGTTTATTTTCTTATGAAATTTTATTTCAATTTAAATCAGTTAGAAATTGATGATAATAAAAATGTTTTCCAAACTTAAATATTTTTATATAGAAAATTTCTAAATCATCTTCTAAGAGAGACGTCATCCTTCATTTTTTCAAATTCAGACTTCCTTAACTTCGTCGATCTTATTTTCTATGTTTTAGCTGCATTTTCCGCTAGCGGAAATTCGAATTTTATAATTCGATCGTACCACTAATATCTATTTACCGTTTTGACCGTCTCGACGTGATGATCTACGTAGTATATTCATTTGTATATTTTGAGGTCTGGTACACCACGAAATCGGTAAAACAATTACAGTATCGGATCCGTTTTCAAACCTTTTTGACTTCCATGACTTTTCGCTTGTTGACCGGTTGGAATCTACAGTCTTTGATTGTGATAACTCATGAATTAAATTCATGACTGTTGCATCTCCCCCAATTTAAAATATAATCTATTCGTTTATTATGCTCTGGCTGTTTACCCATCACCTCAATAAAAAAATTGTTTCAATTCAAACACATTTTGGTCTGTTCGTTTCCTCTGTGATAAAATATTATATACCAAATAGTGTACTCATTTTGTTCTGGAGTCTCTCTTCTTTCCTGATGCGAGCAACAGCTCCTTCTTCCTATTTCATTTTTTCTTTTCTTACCTGTAGCCATGCTCGAGCAATTAAAAAAACAAAAGAAAAAAAAACTTGCCGATCACCAACCCTACAATAACCGAGCTCACCTTTTTCCCAACGTCTCCTCCATCACCGCCTTCACCACCGAGGCCATCACAATCCACATTTCCATTCGCCTCCCCTCCTCTTCCACGTCGAAGAACGCAAGCAGTGCCGTACTCCCCTTCGAGCTTCCCACCACCTTTCGCACGTCAACGTCGACCTCATCGCAAGCCGCCAATCACCCATCAGTGAACCGATGCCCTCCGCCTTCTTGCTCGATCTCCCTCCGCTAACACAGACCGTGCTCTGCCTGATCCCTGTGCCAAGCCGACCTCCTCCAGGCTGGGGCGACCCGTTCTCCTTCTCTCTCTATCTTTTCCTCGTGTCTTCTCTGACCGAGCCAATTTATATGTGAGATATACATTTTGACTTGTATATATACTATCGAGTTATACTCATATATGTAATATATATAATTAAGTAGTGGCGAAATATATTGCATACATTGTAAAATATATGTTATTATTATAAGAGTCTGCATAATATATTTTTTAGACCTATGTGCATTGCTGCTAGCATATTTCGTGTCTTATGTTTTCATGACTGTTATATTAGCAAACATAATAAATAAATAATACATATATAATATAAAGTCATGACTGTTATATACTTTTCATGATGTAAAAGGCTGTATAAACTTTACCCTACAATAACATATTTTCTTCACTTATATATATATATATAGATACTTGGATTTGATTTCAAAAAGATATCTATATATTTTTATTTTATAACAGTGTTGTATATTATATTATAATAGTATAAGGCATGTTACAGATTTGATATAAAGGTAAGAATATTTTAATATATACTCATACAAGTTGTTTTCTTTTTGTGATAGCCTGTTTTGAGTTGAAACTCGGTACATTTCCATTTTTGTTTTATATATATTTACATATGGTGCATAACAACGGTAGCATAGATATAGGTTAGTCCATTTCATATATCATCTGCTCTGGTTGGTATATATACTATATTAAGTAAGTCATATTTGTAAGTTGGGTGTTGTCTACATTATTAATAATATACAGTATGAATATAAAAATCGTAAACATATTTTAGTAATCTAAATTCGTATTTTATTAATGTAAGTGTTACAGATTGAATAAGCTGTTATTTATATCGTAAGCATTTGGAAGTTGTTTATATGTGTGTGTGTGTGTGTGTATTGTATCTGTTTGTATAGGATCTGGTTATGTATGTATATGAAGTTACTGTAGATATATAAATGGGTTTATTAAGTTACACTATATATATATAGGTATATAAGTTTACATTTGTGCTACGTAACTTGTTGTTGTAAGGTTTATACGTATATGCTTGATTTAAAAACAATGATTTTAATTGTATATGTTATTTTAATATTTATTTTAAAAATTTATTATTGATTTCAAGGTAATGAAAAAAAAGTGAATATGTAATATATATTTTTTCGTTTCTATCAAACTGATTTGTTGTTCTCATCGAATTCTATTTGTCAGCTTTGTTCGTCGAACTCGAGTCAATCATGCCTTGCCTCGCTTCGAAAATTCGTGTTTAGATTCGTAGCTCATTTCATTGTCAAATTTCTCTAGCCTCGAAAGAAGAACAATCACTCACGATTAACATTCTTATATTTATTAAATTTGATTTCAATTGAAACGACAATTGAAATATGCTGCTAATTTGAACTGTTAATTATTTAATTATTGTTAGATATGCTATTATTTGAATCTGTTCACCTATGGGATATGACACCATATCCTATTATTTATATTTTATTTAACTACTGATGATATATGTTGTGATATTATTATATGTTATATTATTATCATATCTGTTATCATTCTGTAAGTTCCCTATTAGTATAGAATTCACTATGGGTTGAAATGATATATACCCGAATGGACTTTAGAATATGAGAAAATCGTTATGGGTAGAAATGATAGACCCAGGCGATTTTCATTTGAATTGAATTTGCGATTGTGGGACGAAATGATATATACCCGTGTATATTTAAATTACGGATTGAAATGACAAATATCCGTATCACTTGACCATAGGATAGACAATTTTATCCAGACACCGTTGGTCCATGTATAAATATTTTGAAAATAAATTCTATGGTTTAGGAAAGAAATATATGGTTTTAATAAATGTCGATTCTTAAATTTTATATATGAATGGGAATGATATGTATAGATTTAATAACAATATTTAATTTAATTAAGATGGATCTAATACATATAATATTTTTAAGTATTTAAATTTATATTTCAAAATAGATTTTGATAATAATTTGAATAAGTTAAGGTTGAGAAAAATATTTGAATTTAGTTGAAATTGTATTCAATAAAGAATTTTATTTAACTAAACCGATTTGAAGTTAGTGAAATTTAGATTTAAGATATGATTTATAACTTGGTCTTGATTTAAGTAATTTAATGAATATTTCTCATTTAAATAAATTTAAGGAAATATTTAGTAAAATGTAATTTAAGGCTAGTTAAGTGATATTGAATTTATAAAGTGAATATTCCTTGACTAAATAATAATGAAGTTAAATCAAGATCTGTATGAAACTATAAAATTTAACTTTAAAATGCTGAATATTAAAGCTTCAAAATATATTGGAATTTAGATGGTTTATTTTATGATTCAGATCTGTATTTGAAATAAACATAATTTGAAATTTTTTATTTAGAAACTGAATTGAATTAAAATGGACAATTTAGATTGAATTAAATTGGAATTTAGGACTCGAGGTGATTTGAATCTATTTTTTTTTGAAATTTAGGAAATATATATAATCGAAATGGAAATGATACTTTGGGTTTGAAGTATAAAATATTTTGAAAGCACCATGGTGTTGGAATGACGGTTGGTTGTCGATAGCGTATATTTCTACGTTGTAGATAGTTCCACGGATCCTTAGAGGATGGTTATCCCAAACATCCTTTAAGTTACTTATATTTCAGTTGATATTTCACTTGAGTTAGATTTACTGATATAAGAATGTTAATCTTGACTCGAGCGTTTTGTGTTTTGCTTTACGCTCGGGTCAGACTGAGTGATACAATATTTTTTGGAGTTTGGAGTTTCATTTGGAGATCCAACTATCGATTCAGCTTTCAACTTTTCCAGTTGATTAGTTCAGAGAAGTCATCTGTTCGTACTGGAGACTTCACTATATTTGAAATATTCTGTTGTATTTTATTTCTAACTCTGATGTTTATATAGTAGCTTCATGAACTACTATTTATCTGTTTCGCTGTATTATTTATATTACTCTGTGTGTGTGATTCTGTGGTTGATTTATTTACTGTATATGCTGAGTTTTGCCAAATTTAAATTAACAATATGATTTTTTGAGCAATTCAAGTCTGACATGTGCGGATGCGAATGATTGAAAATATCAGGTCATTACAGTTGGTATCAAAGCTTTGGCTCTAGGCAAATGCAGCATATATAGTAAATTTATTTGTAGAATCACTTTCGTTCGAACTTGAATTTCTTCCTCCTTGATTTGGTCTTTTCCGTTGAACGTTGGAATGTTCCCTATGGTTCCAAAATCCATTATTTTCTCTCCCTATTCGTGTTTCTTGATTCTGGAGTTTCCTATAACTCCACTTCGAATGATCTCTATAAGAATAGGCGATCCTGCCAATCTTTAAATGATTTGTAAAGAGGCGAAACTCCTTTACAACTGGCAGTGATTCACCGAAAAATTATATATCCCTCGATTTAGATGCTGCTATCTCTTGTTATGCCGAATTCTATCTCTGGCGATCGAATGTCGATTTGCCTCAAAACGCTGCACCGATCCTATTTTGAAATCAGGTTGACCAGTTAAGGTCGCCCGCGATCTATATAAGTATATCCATCTTATACTTTGAAATTTAATTATCTCATATTCGATCGAGCCTTTCTTCGAATCAGGAATCTATTCGATTAGAGTCCCTCTAATTTGAATCTCTATCTTTGTTTTGAAACCCATTCTTGAATCATCCTTTGGAAAAATCGGGTTTGTTGTATTTTAGAAATTGTTCTATATATATCGAAATTATTATTTTGATAAGTATGATTCTATACATAAAAATGAGAATGTTTTCGATAAGGATTATATACCTTTTAAAAACAAGAATTTAAAGTTTCGAATGGATTTGAAATTTTGACAACTTTATAAGAAATTGACTTATATAAAAATGATTTATAACTGAAGGGTTTTGAATTAGGAATTTCGAAGAATTGAACTCTGGTATTTTGAAATTGATTTTGAGATCTTGAAAATATATAATATTAAGATTTGAAAGTATCTTCTGAATAAGAAAATCTTCAAATGAGTTCAAATGAATTCCAATGATTTCGAAGAAATATCAAAGAAGTTTCCAAGAAAATAGAAGTCCAAAACTCACTTATGTCGCTGGAAAATAATTTCGGTGATGAGTGGACGCATCATCGACATTAATTTTCGAGTTTTAGAGTAGGGGAGAGGCCACTCTAGTAGTCTTGCTATGCGAGTGATTTTGTGAAACTAAATTTTGATTTCAAAGGGCCGAAATATGATTTGATGTTCGAATGATATATCTATATAGATTTGAAATGATTTGAAGTGAACTCGGTGTTCAGTGCTCAAGTTTTAGATTTGATTTGGTATAACTCTATGTATTGAAATTGATCTACTGATTTATTGCTCCAACTGTAAATTGCAAATTTGATTTCTTCGACTATTTTGAATGTTCGAGCACTTCCATATCGAGGTTTAGATTTTCAAAGCTAAGTAATTTCGAAAAGTGTAAATCATTCGATAAAGTAAATGAGTTTGAAATGTTTTGTTAAGTAAATGAATAATACTATTTTGAATTATACTAATTTGAAATTTTTGTTTCGAAATATTGCGAACAAAAATTTAGTTCTAAAGGTTTTGACTTTGGAACATCTTTTAGAAAGCCATATATATAGAATAATGATTTTCAAAATGTAAATTGGATCTTTCGAATAGAAATAAATAGTTTAAAGGTTTTAAAGGGATAGTTATAAACTTGGAGATCATTTTGGGTATAATTGATTTTGAGAAATATATTTGATTTTGAAAATAGAGTGGAAAGAAAAACCCAGTATTTATATGATGATCTTGAAAATGAATTGGTTAACCTAAATTATGTTGATTTGGAAATTAAAATTTCTTTCAAAACCCATTATTTTGGAAACTTTGAAATTGAAGATATTAAGTTTGGAAGAAATAATTTGGTGAAATCATATATGACTTTGAAACTGAATTGATATTGAAACGAATTGAAATTGAGAACCTTGTTTTATTAAATACTTGATTTGGGAGTTATCGAACTTATATAAGATTGACTTGTATAAGTATGAAGTTGATTTGAAAACTATTGATTTGGAAATGTATTCAATTTAAAAAGTGAAATCTTACAAAATCGAGGTCCATAAGTGTGATGCGATATACTATTGATTTTGGAAAGTTTGATTTGAAAATAAAATCTTATTTATGATGGACTTTGTATAAGTATGATAATTGAAAGTGATTTGAAAAGTACTATATGATACATATTTTCGAAGTAAAGATATGGAAAGTGCCTTCTGCTTGATATCCGCTTTGTAGCCACACTGTGGATTCATTCTATCGATATTATTCTCTCTGATTTTGGTTTTTTGGATGTGATACTCGAGTGTCCTACCATGGCGTAACCCATTGTCGCTTTTTTGGTAGCGTAATCCGCAAGGCAGAGATTGCTTAAAGGGTACGGATGTTGAGACGACCCGACTTCCTATCTCCAGGAAATCGCAACATCTTGAAGAAAGAAAGGGATAGAAGAAGAAAAGAAAGAGAAAGAAGAAACGGAACAACATAACAGAACTCACAGTGGAACGAATAAAATATAATATATCACATAAAATATTACACAGTATCATAATACATCAGAGTACACAACCTAACAATACATATTAGACAGTTATAAACATCTGTCTAACTATACAACTCAAGTACAACAGATACAGATACAACAGACACAGATACCAAACAAACACAGCGGAACCATAATTTATGTCTACACGTGGAAACCACCGGCTCCGTATCTCCTCCAGAATTCATCAAGCAACCTGAATCACTTGACTACTCATACATAATATGAGTACCCAAGAGTTTAATAAAACAGAAAATAAATACTCGGGTCAGACAGTGGTCTGGTGTGAGTAAACGGTTTAAAATTGCTTAACTTTAGAAAACCTTTGAAAAGAAACGGTATCACGTAAGACTTCCCACACATAAACATGGAAAAATTTTTACCTTACGCTAACCAAAACATTTGATAGAAAATCCAGTGATATTATAATAGTGTCTTGGGTTTTCAAGTAAACAAGAAATAGCCGAAATTGTTACATGATTAAATTCCAACTACTAGCCACAAAAGTGGGTAATACAAACAAAACCGTAGGGTCTCGTAGGAAGAATGGGTTTCCAACAATGGCAGGGCTACTAGGGTACCGCCCGTCACAGTACGTGGCCTAGATCAACGTATCGAGGAGCCACCCTAACTCCCCTGCAACACAAGGCCGGGACCATTCCTTACAGAACAGTCCCGAACAAGACAACCCCGGCGGTTGTTCGGAATCAACCGCCCCACACAGCCGAAATAAAAAGGGACTTCTAGACAGGGGTAAATCTTGCTCTCCAGTGGAAGCTACCCATGAAGCCTTGCTGCACCTCCCCTGTTTTAGCCATTCCTGGTTGATGAGGCTTGAGGCTGCGATTACCTTTATAGAACACATCTATCTTAGAATGTTCATCGCCCACCTGACGATGTTCTGAAAGCATTCAATCCATACAAGTTCATTTCGGGTTCGAACGAAACCGAAGGCACTATCTCGTTGCACTCATTTTGGAATCACCTTCAGAGTCAACGACCATAGCCTTTGCACTCTAAATCACCATCTCGAACCTATAAGTACTATTCCGTCAAACTCAATACGGAATCACCCACAGAGTTATACTGACGTATATGCCTTACACCTCGAGTCTTCACTTGCTCCACTTGGATTCACGACTTAACGTTTAATTGGAATCGATGTGGTTTTCGGATTCCAAATATGGAAACCCAATCCCGATCTCACCGAAACCAAACGCCATTTTAATGTCCAAGTTGTACTTAAGGGTTTACAAAGGTTTAAACAGTTTAACTTATATTCAGGATGATATAACAAATAGATGAATAACATTATCACAATAGATAATTCATACCAACATTCATCTCATAACACCCTATCACATAACAGAGATATTCAAATCACCCAGTATCAACCAATCACCTAATATCGATCATCCAATATCAATCACCAAAAATCAATCAATTCAACCAATACCAATCAATCAACAAAAGCAGAATTGATTTACTCTTAATCAATAGGATTACCTAAATCCTTCTCCATTAATTTATTTCAAATAAATAAATTGATCATCTCTAATGATCTTCCTTAATTAATCTTCCTGATTGATTATCCTTTAATTACATTCAAGTAATTATCCTTAGCCATATTCAGTAATTAACCTTTAATTACTATCATTAATTACAATAATTAATGATCCTTCATTTACTTCCATTAATCAATTATAATTAATTACATTAGACCTTAATTAATTACAATTAATTAATCACACTTAAATTAAATCACTTATATTAATCAACCTTGATCAATATTATTTATTAACTAATGTACCTTATTAATTAATATTTCCTTAATTAATTAAACAATTAATTTGTAATTAATCATCTCATTAATTCATAAACAGTAATTAACAATTTGTAATTACTTATCTTAATTTAATCAACATTTAATTTAATTATATTAATTTTTTATTTATTTATTAATCTAATTAATTAATCTTTAATTACTTCATTAAGTAATTATTAAACAATTAAATTAATAAATAAATCCTTAATTAATTAATTACTTTATTAATTAATTATTCTTTAATTACTTACACTTAGTAATTAATCTTAAGTCGTTCATTAATTAATTAATCACATTAATTAACTAAAATAATTAAGTAATTAACTCTTAATTACTTAATAAGTAATTATCTCTAATTACTTCATTAATAAATCTTGATTTCTCTCTTAATTAATTACCATAACAAGTAATTAATTCCATCATTAATAATGCATAATTAATTAATTAATTATTCCATAATTAATTAACTTCAATAATTATATTAATCAATTTCTTAATTGATAACATCAAATGATTACCCAATAATCACTTCAACTAATTACTCCTACGAGTAATTACCATTAATTACTTTCATAAGTAATTAACTTCCTTAATTACATTCAACAATTATCCATTAATTAAGTAATTACACTTAATTAATCCATAATTAAGTGATTATTTAATACTTAATAAATAATTAACTAATTATTTAAAATTAATTAAATAATTAATTAACTTCTTCTTATAATTAAAGAAAAATCTTAAATTAATTAAGAAAAGCATAAATCTTAATTATTTTCTTGCTTATTAACAATTATACTTAATTAAATATTCTTAAGTTAATTATCCAAATAATCTAACCTTATTTATCTTTATAAATAAATTATTTGAATTAATCAATTTTAACAACTTAAACAAATTATTCAATTTAGATTTCAAAATCATAATAATCTTATTTGAAAATAAGGATTTTAGAAATCAAATTTAAATTTGAAACACTTCAATTATCTAATTTGAACTTATATATTTTAAATAAATTTGAACTTACGTTTTATACATTACTTTTAAAATCTTGTTTAAAACTTTGATTTAATAATTAAATTCAAAACATACTTCTTTAAATTTAAAATCCAAAATGTAATTAAATTACTTTCAAAAAAAAATCATTTTAAATAAATTTAGATTTAAAAAAATAAATTCAATTCATATCTTATTGAAGCTTGATTTACTTATTTAAACAACAAGTTTTAAATCGTTTCTTTCAAATCTTGTTTATAGTTTAAGGCTTGACCTATACTTATTGCAAACGACAAGCTACTTAGCAACTTTATTTCATTTTCAGGTTTAAACTTGTAAACCTAATCACTACAGTACTAACCAATGCAAATGTTCTAAAACCCGAGACAAAACACAACCAACCCCATGCCTACTTCGAGTAAACCCAGCCCTCAACTACCCCGAGTCGACCCCGATGCCATCACGAGAGATTCTTCGGGCTTCAACATGTCTTCCCCAAACACAATACTTCCCAGTGCACAACCCAACACGGTGCACTTGTCCATCGCACTCGGCCATACTTGGTCGTCGCGGCCATCGCTGACGGTCGCACCAATGCACGCGAACTCGAACACCAACCCAGATCCTTCAATATGAATTCGAATCGAAATTCGACTTATTTGCTCGAAAATCTGCAGCAGCTTCGAACCAAAAATTCCATTGCCAACGATCAACTCGACGCCGTTGAACTCGCCGTCACCCACAACAACTCGTCACAACCCCAGCCCAATGTCTTACCATCGCGACCACCTCCGGCCCTCCTTCCACGACGCAAAAGCCACGACAGTCAGCCGAAACCAAAAACCAAAATAAACCCTAGTTCAATCGATTTCGAACGAATCTTCCATTCGAAAATTCCAACTATAATTTTCCCATTATCAACATTATGAAAGCTTGCTTCACCCAAAATTCCAGCTTCAAACATTGATTGGACATCGGCAATTGGTCAAATTGTCGAAATCCTTCACTCCCAATTGTATATCAATCTAAAAATTATGTGATACATGCTAAAATTCGTGATTTTCAAACACGAATCCAATCCTATAATGTAAATTCGAAATTAAGCAGGTTGGTTTTTTTATAAAAATTGGGCATTCACTGTTCTTTTAAAAATTTTGAAATGAAAATTCATTTGAAATTCCAGGAATGATTTTTGGTGGTCATATTACAAGATTCCAATCATCTCTTGCTTGCAAATCAAAGACTAACAAAGCTTAAAAAAATGATATTGAATTTAAAGAGGAAAAATTCAAGTCTGTTAACAACAGAATCCATTTCCTTACTTACAGACATTCAATACAACATGCATTCATATAAACTAATATTCATCATCAAAGAAAATTTCATTGCATGTATTACTATTCAACCATAGATTAAATTAAAGCTGTTTTTAAAATATATTACTCACCTTTTTTTTGCAGAGCAGAAAACAAAGCAGGTTATTAAATTTTTCAAGCTTTTGAACAAATAATCTGAAGGAAACTTGAATGCATGCCTCTATCTGATGATTTAAAATTGTTGAAATGGATCTGAATTTCCATTGAAACACAGTTTTGAAGGTTGATGTTGCAGATTCCCAATTTTGCAGTTTTTTTTTTGAAGTTATAGATCTGCTTTGAAAAATGCAGCTTTGGTTGCAGATTTAATTTACTTCAAATTTTGATTTTTTGTGTTTAAATTTTCAGCTTTTGAAAGAATTTGCCGATTGCCATTGAATAGAGTTAAGAGATGAAGGCAAGAAAAATAAATGTTTGTGAAAGAAAACAAATTTTCTTCTTGAAACATTTATTAAAATTAAAATAAGAATAATGCCACTTGTCTTAAGAATTTACATTTGTCATATTAATTAGCTTAATAGTTTTACATGTGTTATTAAGATGTTAACATGTTCTACACATGTCTTAAGCAATTTTAAATTAATTTTTACTTAATTTAAAATGTGGATATAACTTACTTATTAAATTTACTTTATAAATAAATATAGGTTTACCTTTCAAAGAAATATTCTAATACTAATAAAAATGCAAATAATTCTTATACATATATTTTAAAATCGAAAACCTTTATATTTATACATTTATAACATTTTAAATTGAAGCATTTAAAAAGAAGCAAACAACTTTATTTAAATTCCTTTTTAAACTATCATATTTTAAATACAATTGAATTAGTCTTTAAATTAGCTTTATGAGAATATTAATTTTTAAACAAAGCTTTAAATTATAATTTCATACATATTCAAATTATTAATAGATTAAATTAAATTTCAAAATAATTTCAAATTATAACATATACAAACATATATATATATATATTACAATTTAAAAATTCATCTTTTATTTAAAACACAAGATCTTTTATTCACAATATATATATATATATATATTTATCAAATATATATTATAAACAGAATAAAACTTATTAGCTTTGAAAAATAATTCTTATCAATATTCTAAATTGTTAAAAAGATTGGTCAATACTGAAAGATTATATATTTATTAACCTTTAAAAGATTAAATTTACCAATTTAAATTTAAATTATAAAGAAAAATTATCAAATCAATTTAATTATTAATACAGATTATTAAATTGATATTGCCTAAAATTCTGGGTCGTTACAATCCTCCCCCCTTAAAAGAATTTCGTCCCCGAAATTTAAAAGCAAAGGTGGTTTAATAACCCGTAAAGATTTTAATTCAAACAGCAAAGCATTCCTAACATCCAGTTACTAACAACCAGAGCAATCAACCACACAAACAAACCAACCTAACTAATTATTCTGACAAAAATTAGAATACATCCTACTAATACTATCTCGAGTTTCCTAAGTATAGAACACCGGGAGACTCGCTTTACAGAAGCTAAACAAACTACACCACCAAAATCCAGAGCTCTTCTCATCTCTAGATCCATCAACCTGAACAGAACATCAGACTACTCTCAAGTCCAGCTCGACTTCCAAATCTAACAGAACTACAGATTCAACAACCAATGATGAATCATACACGTACTCCCTCAGAGATACGTGATACACAATGAATTCTAGCTACCCAAACTGGCAATTCAATCTTACAGACAACAGAACTTATCCTATCAAAAACACAGATAAGAAATCTCAAATGCCTCAAAACTAGCCATCAAATCTTACCCAAATACTGCTCTCTTAACCAGAGAAATCTTAACAACAATGAAGTCCTCAACTTCGAATTCCAAATTCCTTATCTCATATCTGTATAACTCAACAGACAATCCCGGCTGCCAATCTTTTTCCTGATCAGCTCAACCCATGCTGATACTTCCAGAAACAACTAAATCAAAACAAACCAGTTTCTGGATCCTAATCAACAGAAAAGTCTTCCAAAATCCGTTGAAATACAAAACTCAAGCTCTACTTCCCAAGCAATAGCAAAAAAAACTTACTTCCTTCCTTACACAGCTGCTACCTCGCTTCCGCTGCACAACTCTGATTCTGGAATAGATGAGAATACTGTTGATGAACACAAGTACAAACTTATCCAATATATCCGGAAAAACTTTGTTCATTAAATCCATAAAATCTGTGTGACACAATTGTCTCGGTCACACAGCCTTATAACAGAAATCCAACTCAAAACTAGATCAGACCAATCCAAATTCCAAAAATTCTGAGCTGCTATACAAACTCTCTCTATCCAAGAACCAACTACATCCAGGCTAACAACCAAAATTGCTTCTGGAACCAAAACAATATGGAACTCAACTCCAGATGCAGACAACCTTCTGATTATCTCAGTAGCTCCTACTTCCACATGAGAACCCTCAGTCACAAACAAAAGATTGTCCAAAGAAAAATTCCCAAATTAATCGCAAGTCACTTTTGCGATCCAACCTAGTTCGGATTCCAAAGAAACCGTCCTTACTTCACCAATTAGAACAGCTTAAGCTTCTCCAAACAAGGTTAACTCTTCAAGAAAACATTCACCCTTTGCCCGGACTGTTGATAGAAGAAACACCAAGATTCCTGAACCATTGGAGAAACGAGCCAACACTGTTGCTCCCAAATTCTACCTTGATGATACTGCAAAGCTAAGAGACCATCTCGACAGCACACCGAACACTTCGTGTTGCACTGCTACCATAGCTAACCAAAGACTTCTAATCCAAAAGCTTCTCAAAAACCAAAACCATCAACAAACCACACAACGGACCCCCGAGATGGAAGACAACCCAAAAGAAACTCGGGCTCCAAACCAAGCATCAACATCTCGCTCTCCTTAAAGGATGACAAATGAGACCATGCCAAAGAGAAGCAACTCATACACCTTAGTCTCATATCCCAGAACAGTCAACCTCCATGCTAAAGATCAAGACAACTTCTACACAGACGAATCTTCCCTGCAGCAGGTAAAGACTGCTCCTCAACCACTTCTAAAACTGCTTCAAAGATAACATCTTCTGAAAATATTCATGGATACTGCATCTCATCACGCAGTTATCAAGATATCATCACTTACTTCTGCTTTTCCGATATATCAAAACATAAGAAAAATTCGCTCACCCCGGCGAAATCCAAACTTACACTTCAAAGATAAACTCTATATCTTTAAAAATATTTCCTTCGGATATCAGAGAAATCCCTACTCCAAACTACAAATCTTACTCGAGAGAGTATTAGGTCTACAGTCTCGACAAAAACTTCCAACCTCAAACATATGGACCTCTTCCATTAGTGGTAGTCATGTTCCACACACATACCACTACTCCATCTACCTTTAAAATTTATGTTGGAAAAATCTGAACAGATAACCCAACAGATTAGGTATATATATATAAATTATAAGTACGCTCTCTCAAGAAAGATACATTCCAGAGCCTAGGTATTCACTCTACCTAATGCTCGGATACCAACTGAGATGACCCGACTTCCTATCTCCAGGAAATCGCATCATCTTGAAGAAAGAAAGGGATAGAAGAAGAAAAGAAAGAGAAAGAAGAAATAGAACAACATCAGAGAACTCACAGTGGAACGAATAAAGTATAATATATCACATAAAATATTACACAGTATCATAATACATCAGAGTACACAACCTAACAATACATATTAGACAGTTATAAACATCTGTCTAACTATACAACTCAAGTACAACAAATACAGATACAACAGATATAGATACCAAACAAACACAACGGAACCATAATTTATATCTACACGTGGAAACCTCCTGCTCCGTATCTCCTCTAGAATTCATCAAGCAACCTGAATCACTTGACTACTCATACATAATATGAGTACCCAAGGGTTTAATAAAATAGAAAATAAATACTCGGGTCAGACAGGGGTCTGGTGTGATTAAACGATTTAAAATTGCTTAACTTTAGAAAACCTTTGAAAAGAAAAGGTATCACGTAAGACTTCACACACATAAACATGGAAAATTTTTTACCTTACGCTAACCAAAACATTTGATAGGAAATCCAATGATATTATAATAGTGTCTAGGGTTTTCAAGTAAATAAGAAATAGCCGAAATTGTTACATGATTAAATTCCAGCTACTAGCCACAAAAGTGGGTAATACATACAAAACCGTAGGGTCTCGTAGGAAGAATGGGTTTCCAACAATGGCAGGGCTACTGGGGTACCGCCCGTCATAGTACGTGGCCTAGATCAACGTACCGAGGAGCCACTCTAACTCCCCTGCAACACAAGGCCGGGACCATTCCTTACTGAACAGTACCGAACAAGACAACCCCGACGGTTGTCCGGAATCAACTGCCCCACACAGGCGAAATAAAAAGGGACTTCTAGACAGGTGTAAATCTTGCTCTCCAGTGGGAGCTACCCACGAAGCCTTGCTGCACCTCCTCTGTTTTAGCCATTCCCGGTTGATGAGACTTGAGGCTGCGATTACCTTTATAGAGCACATCTATCTTATAATGCTCATCGCCCACTTGACGATGTTCTGAAAGCATTCAATCCATACAAGTTCGTTCCGGGTTCGAACGAAACCGAAGGCACTATCTCGTTGCACTCATTTTAGAATCACCCTTAGAGTCAACGACCATAGCCCTTGCACTCTAAATCACCATCTCGAACCTATAAGTACTATTCCGTCAAACTCATTACGGAATCACCCATAGAGTTATACTGATGTATAATCCTTACACCTCGAGTCTTCACTTGCTCCACTTGGATTCATGACTTAACGTTTAATTGGAATCGATGTGGTTTTCGGGTTCCAAATATGGAAACCCAATTCCGGTCTCACCGAAACCAAACGCCATTTTAATGTCCAAGTTGTACTTAAGGGTTTAAAACAGTTTAAACAGTTTAACTTATATTCAGGATGATATAACAGATAGATGAATAACATTATCACAATAGATAATTCATACCAACATTCATCTCATAACACCCTATCACATAACAGAGATATTCAAATCACCCAGTATCAACCAATCACCTAATATCGATCATCCAATATCAATTGATCATCCAATATCAACCACCAAATATCAATCAATTCAACCAATACCAATCAATCAACCAAAGCAGAATTGATTTACTCTTAATCAATAAGATTACCTAAATCCTTCTACATTAATTTATTTCAAATAAATAAATTGATCATCCCTAATGATCTTCCTTAATTAATCTTCCCGATTAATTATCCTTTAATTACATTCAAGTAATTACCTTTGCCATATTCAGTAATTAACCTTTAATTACTATCATTAATTACAATAATTAATGATCCTTCATTTACTTCCATTAATCAATTATAATTAATTACATTAGACCTTAATTAATTACAATTAATTAATCACACTTAAATCAAATCACTTATATTAATCAACCTTGATTAATATTATTTATTAACTAATAAACCTTATTAATTAATAATTCCTTAATTAATTAAACAATTAATTTGTAATTAATCGTCTCATTAATTCATAAACAGTAATTAACAATTTGTAATTACTTATCTTAATTTAATTAACAATTAATTAATTATATTAATTTTTTATTTATATATTAATCTAATTGATTAATCTTTAATTACTTCATTAAGTAATTATTAAACAATTATATTAATAAATAAATCCTTAATTAATTACTCTTTAATTAATTACACTTAGTAATTAATCTTAAGTTAAATTATTCATTAATTAATTAATCACATTAATTAACTAACATAATTAAGTAATTAACTCTTAATTACTTAACAAGTAATTATCTCTAATTACTTCATTAATAAATCTTGATTTCTATCTTAATTAATTACCTTAACAAGTAATTAATTCCATCATTAATAATCCATAATTAATTAATTAATTATTCCATAATTAATTAACTTCAACAATTATATTAATCAATTTCTTAATTGATGACAACAAATGATTACCCAATAATCACTTCAACTAATTACTCCTACTAGTAATTACAATTACTTACTTCCATAAGTAATTAACTTCCTTAATTACATTCAACAATTATTCATTAATTACTTTATTAAGTAATTACACTTAATTAATCCATAATTAAGTATTTTTTAATATCTAATAAATTATTAACAATTATTTAAAATTAATTAACTTCTTCTTATAATTAAAGAAAAATCTTTAGTTAATTAAGAAAAGCATAAATCTTAATTATTTTCTTGCTTATTAACAATTATACTTAATTAAGTATTCTTAAGTTAATTATCCAAATAATCTAACCTTATTTATCTTTATAAATAAATTATTTGAATTAATCAATTTTAACAACTTAAACAAATTATTCAATTTAGATTTCAAAATCATAATAACCATATTTGAAAATAAGGATTTTATAAATCAAATTTAAATTTGAAACACTTCAATTATCTAATCTGAACTTATATATTTGAAATAAATTTGAACTTACGTTTTATACATTACTTTTAAAATCTTGTTTAAAACTTTGATTTAATAATTAAATTTAAAAGATACTTCTTTAAATTTAAAATCCATAATGTAATTAAATTACTTTCAAAAAGAAATCTTTTTAAATAAATTTAAATATAAAATAAATAAATTCAATTCATATCTTCTTAAAGCTTGATTTACTTATTTAAACAACAAGTTTTAAATCGTTTCTTTCAAAACCTTGTTTATAGTTTAAGGCTTGATCTATACTTATTGCAAACGACAAGCTACTTAGCAACTTTATTTCATTTTCAGGTTTAAACTTGCAAACCTAATCACTACAGTACTAACCAACGCAAATGTTGTAAAACTCGAGACAAAACACAACCAACCCCGTGCCTACTTCGAGTAAACCCATCCCTCAACTACCCCGAGTCGACCCCGATGCCATCACGAGAGATTCTTCGGGCTTCAACATGTCTTCCCCAAACACAATACTTCCCAGTGCACAACCCAACACGGTGCACGTGTCCATCGCCCTCCGGTCATACTTGGTCGTCGCGACCATCGGTGACGGTCACACCAACGCACGCGGACTCGAAAACCAACCCAGATCCTTCAATATGAATTCGAATCGAAATTCGACCTATTTGCTCGAAAATCTGCAGCAGCTTCGTACCAAAAATTCCATCGCCAACGATCAACTCGACGTCGTTGAACTCGCCGTCACCCACAACAACTCGTCACAACCCCAGCCCAACGTTCTACCATCACGACCACCTCCGGCCCTCCTTCCACGACGCAAAAGCCACGACAGTCAGCCGAAACCAAAAACCAAAATAAACCCTAGTTCGATCGATTTCGAACAAATCTGTCATTCGAAATTCCAACTATAATTTTCCCATTATCAACATTATGAAAGCTTGCTTCACCCAAAAATCCAGCTTCAAACATTGATTGGATCATCGGCAATTGATCAAGTTGCCGAAATCCTTCACTCCCAATTGTATATCAATCTAAAAATTATGCAATACATGCTAAAATTCGTGATTTTCAAACACGAATCCAATCCTATAATGTAAATATGAAATTAAGCAGGTTGAATTTTTTACAAAAATTGGCATTCACTGTTCTTTTAAAAATTTTGAAATGAAAATTCATTTGAAATTCCAGGAATGATTTTTGGTGGTCATATTACAAGATTCCAATCGTCTCTTGCTTGCAAATCAAAGACTAGCAAAGCTTAAAAAAATGATATTGAATTTAAAGAGGAAAAATTCAAAGTCTTTTAACAACAGAATCCATTTCCTTACTTATAAACATTCAATACAACATGCATTCATATAAACTAATATTCATCATCAAAACAAATTTCATTGCATGCATTACTATTCAACCATAGATTAAATTAAAGCTGTTTTTAAAATATATTACTCACCTTTTTTTTGCAGAGTAGATAACAGAGCAGGTTATTGAATTTTTCAGGCTTTTGAACAAATAATCTGAAGGAAACTTGAACGCATGCCTCTATCTGATGATTTAAAATTGTTGAAATGGATCTGAATTTCCATTGAAATGCAGTTTCGAAGGTTGATGTTGCAGATTCCCAATTTTGCAGTTTTGTTTTGAAGTCATAGATCTGCTTTGAAAAATGCAGTTTTGGTTGCAGATTTAATTTACTTCAAATTTTGATTTTTTTTTTAATTTTCAGCTTTTGAAAGAATTTGCTGATTGCCATTGAATAGAGATAAGAGATGAAGACAAGAAAAATAAATGTTTGTGAAAGAAAACAAATTTTCTTCTTGACACATTTATTAAAATTAAAATGAGAATAATGCCACTTGTCTTAAGAATTTACATTTGTCATATTAATTAGCTTAATAGTTTTACATGTGTTATTAAGATGTTAACATGTTCTACACATGTCTTAAGCAATTTTAAATTAATTTTTACTTAATTTAAAATGTGGATATAACTTACTTATTAAATTTACTTTATAAATAAATATAGGTTTACCTTTCAAAGAAATATTCTAATACTAATAAAAATGCAAATAATTCTTATACATATATTTTAAAATCGAAAACCTTTATATTTATACATTTATAACATTTTAAATTGAAGCATTTAAAAAGAAGCAAACAACTTTATTTAAATTCCTTTTTAAACTATCATATTTTAAATACAATTGAATTAGTCTTTAAATTAGCTTTTGGAGAATATTAATTTTTAAACAAAGCTTTAAATTATAATTTCATACATATTCAAATTATTAATAGATTAAATTAAATTTCAAAACAATTTCAAATTACAACATATACAAACATATATATATATACATATTACAATTTAAAAATTCATCTTTTATTTAAAACACAAGATCTTCTATTCACAACATATATCAAATATATATTATAAACAGAATAAAATTTATTAGCTTTGAAAAATAATTCTTATCAGTATTCTAAATTGTTAAAAAGATATTGGTCAATACTGACAGATTATATATTTATTAACCTTTAAAAGATTAAATTTACCAATTTAAAATAAAATTATAAAGAAAAATTATCAAATCAATTTAATTATTAATACAGATTATTAAATTGATATTGCCCAAAATTCCGGGTCGTTACAATCCTCCCTCCTTAAAAGAATTTCGTCCTCGAAATTTAAAAGCAAAGGCGATTTAATAACCCAGCAAAGATTTTAATTCAAACAGCAAAGCATTCCTAACATCCAGTTACTAACAACCAGAGCAATCAATCACACAAACGAACCAACCTAACTAATTATTCTGACACAAATTAGAATAAATCCTACTAATACTATCTCGAGTTTCCCAAGTATAGAACATCGGGAGACTCGCTCTACAGAAGCTAAACAAACTACACCACCAAAATCCAGAGCTCTTCTCATCTCTAGTCCATCAACCTGAACAGAACATCAAACTACTCTCAAGTCCAGCCCAACTTCCAAATCTAACAGAACTACAGATTCAAAAACCAATGATGAATCATACACGTACTCCCTCAGAGATACGTGATACACAATGAATTCCAGCTACCCAAACTGGCAATTCAATCTTACAAACAACAAAACTTAACCTATCAAAAACACAGATAAGAAATCTCAAATGCCTCAAAACTAGCCATCCAATCTTACCCAATTACTGCTCTCTTAACCAGAGAAATCTTAACAACAATGAAGTCCTCAACTTCGAATTCCAAATTCCTTATCTCATATCTGTATAACTCAACAGACAATCTCGGCTGCCAATCTTTTTCCTGGTCAGCTCAACATATGCTGATACTTCCAGAAACAACTAAATCAAAGAAAACCAGTTTCTGGATCCTAATCAACAGAAGAATCTTCCAAAATCCATTGAAATCCAGAACTCAAGCTCTACTTCCCAAGCAATAGCAGACAAAACTTACTTCCTTCCTTGCACAGCTGCTACCTCGCTTCCGCTGCACAACTCTGATTCTGGAATAGATGATAATACTACTGATGCACACAAGTACAAACTTATCCAATATATCCGGAAAAACTTTGTTCATTAAATCCATAAAATCTGTGTGACACAACTATCTCGGTCACACAGCCTTATAACAGAAATCCAACTCACAACTAGATCAGACCAATCCAAATTCCAAAAATTCTGAGCTGCTATACCAACTCTCTCTCTCCAAGAACCAACTACATCCAGGCTAACAACCAAAATTGCTTTTGGAACCAAAACAATATGGAACTCAACTCCAGATGCAGACAACCTTCTGATTATCTCAGTAGCTCCTACTTCCACATGATAACCCTCAGGCTCAAACAAAAGATTGTCCAAAGAAAAATTCCCAAATTAATCGCAAGTCACCTTTGCGATCCAACCTAGTTCGGATTCCAAAGAAACCGTCCTCACTTCACCAATTAGAAGAGCTTAAGCTTCCCCAAACAAGGTTAACTCTTCGAGAAAACATTCACCCTCTGCCCGTACTGCTGATAGAAGAAACACCAAGATTCCTGAACCATTGGAGAAATGAGCCAACACTGCTGCTCCTAAATTCTACCTTGACGATACCGCAAAGCTAAGAGACCTTCTCGACAGCACACCAAACACTTCGTGCTGCACTGCTACCACAACTAACCAAAGACTTCTAATCCAAAAGCTTCTCAAAATCCAAAACCATCAACAAACCACAAAACGGACCCTCGAGATGGCAGACAACCCAAAAGAAACTCGGGCTCCAAACCAAGCATCAACATCTCGCTCTCCTTAAAGGATGACAAATGAGACCATGCCGAAGAAAAGCAACTCATAGACCTTAGTCTCATACCTCAGAACAGCCAACCTCCATGCTAAAGATCCAGACAACTTCTACACAGACGAATCTTCCCTGCGGCAGGTAAAGACTACTCCTTAACCACTTCTAAAACTGCTTCAAAGAGAACATCTTCTGAAAATATCCATGGATACTGCATCTCATCACGCAGTTATCAAGATATCATCACTTACTTCTGCTTTTCTGACAGATCAAAACATAAGAAAATTCGCTCACCCCAGCGAAATCCAAACTTACACTTCAAAGATAAACTCTAAATCTTTAAAAAGATTTCCTTTGGATATCAGAGAAATCCCTACTCCAAACTACAAATCTTACTCGAGAGAGTATTAGGTCTACAGGCTCGACAAAAACTTCCAACCTCAAACATATGGACCTCTTCCATTAGTGGTAGTCATGTTCCACACATACACACCACTACTCCATCTACCTTTAAAATTTATGTTGGAAAAATCCGAACAGATAACCCAACAGATTTGGTAGACACACACACACACACACACACACACATATATATATATAAATTACAAGTACGCTCTCTCAAGAAAGATACATTCCAGAGCCTAGGTATTCACTCAACCTAATGCTCTGATACCAACTGAGACGACCCGACTTCCTATGTCCAGGAAATCGCATCATCTTAAAGAAAGAAAGGGATAGAAGAAGAAACAGAACAACATCAGAGAACTCACAGTGGAAAGAATAAAATATAATATATCACATAAAATATTACACAGTATCATAATACATCAGAGTACACAACCTAACAATACATATTAGACTGTTATAAACATCTGTCTAACTATACAACTCAAGTACAACAGATACAGATACAACAGATATAGATACCAAACAAACACAGCGGAACCATAATTTATATCTACACGTGGAAACCTCCTGCTCCGTATCTCCTCCAGAATTCGTCAGGCAACCTGAATCACTTGACTACTCATACATAATATGAGTACCCAAGGGTTTAATAAAATAGAAAATAAATACTCGGGTCAGACAGGGGTCCGGTGTGATTAAACGGTTTAAAATTGCTTAACTTTAGAAAACCTTTGAAAAGAAAAGGTACCACGTAAGACTTCACACACATAAACATGGAAAAGTTTTTACCTTACGCTAACCAAAACATTTGATAGGAAATCCAGTGATATTATAATAGTGTCTACGGTTTCCAAGTAAATAAGAAATAGCCGAAATTGTTACATGATTAAATTCTAGCTACTAGCCACAAAAGTGGGTAATACAAACAAAACCGTAGGGTCTCGTAGGAAGAATGGGTTTCCAACAATGGAAGGGCTACTAGGGTACCGCCCGTCACAGTACATGGCCTAGATCAACGTACCGAGGAGCCACCCTAACTCCCCTGTAACAAAAGGCCGGGACCATTCCTTACTGAACAGTACCGAACAAGACAACCCCGACGGTTGTCTGGAATCAACCACCCCACACAGCCAAAATGAAAAGGGACTTCTAGACAGGGGTAAATCTTGCTCTCCAGTGGGAGCTACCCACGAAGCCTTGCTGCACCTCCCATGTTTTAGCCATTCCCGGTTGATGAGGCTTGAGGCTGCGATTACCTTTATAGAACACATCTATCTTAGAATGCTCATCGCCCACCTGACGATGTTCTGAAAGCATTCAATCCATACAAGTTCATTCCGGGTTCGAACGAAACCGAAGGCACTATCTCGTTGCACTCATTTTAGAATCACCCTCAGAGTCAACGACCATAGCCCTTGCACTCTAAATCACCATCTCGAACCTATAAGTACTATTCCGTCAAACTCATTACAGAATCACCCACAGAGTTATACTGACGTATAGTCTTTACACCTCGAGTCTTCACTTGCTCCACTTGGATTCATGACTTAATGTTTAATTGGAATCGATGTGGTTTTCGGATTCCAAATATGGAAACCCAATCCCGGTCTCACCGAAACCAAATGCCATTTTAATGTCCAAGTTGTACTTAAGGGTTTAAAACAGTTTAAACAGTTTAACTTATATTCAGGATGATATAACAGATAGATGAATAACATTATCACAATAGATAATTCATACCAACATTCGTCTCATAACACCTTATCACTTAACAGAGATATTCAAATCACCCAGTATCAACCAATCACCTAATATCGATCATCCAATATCAATTGATCATCCAATATCAATCACCAAATATCAATCAATTCAACCAATACCAATCAATCAACCAAAGCAGAATTGATTTACTCTTAATCAACAGGATTACCTAAATCCTTCTCCATTAACTTATTTCAAATAAATAAATTGATCATCTCTAACGATCTTCCTTAATTAATCTTCCTGATTAATTATCCTTTAATTACATTCAACTAATTATCTTAGCCATATTCAGTAATTAACCTTTAATTACTATCATTAATTACAATAATTAATGATCCTTCATTTACTTCCATTAATCAATTATAATTAATTACATTAGACCTTAATTAATTACAACTAATTAATCACACTTAAATTAAATCACTTATATTGATCAATCTTGATTAATATTATTTATTAACTAATGAACCTTATTAATTAATAATTCCTTAATTAATTAAACAATTAATTTGTAATTAATCATCTCATTAATTCATAAACAGTAATTAATAATTTGTAATTACTTATCTTAATTTAATTAACAATTAATTAATTATATTAATTTTTTATTTATATATTAATCTAATTGATTAATCTTTAATTACTTCATTAAGTAATTATTAAACAATTATATTAATAAATAAATCCTTAATTAATTACTCTTTAATTAATTACACTTAGTAATTAATCTTAAGTTAAATTCATTCATTAATTAATTAATTAATCACATTAATTAACTAAAATAATTAAGTAATTAACTCTTAATTACTTAACAAGTAATTATCTCTGATTACTTCATTAATAAATCTTGATTTCTCTCTTAATTAATTACCTTAACAAGTAATTAATTCCATCATTAATAATCCATAATTAATTAATTAATTAATTATTCCATAATTAATTAACTTCAACAATTATATAATCAATTTCTTAATTGATAACAACAAATGATTACCCAATAATCACTTCAACTAATTACTCCTATGAGTAATTACCATTAATTACTTTCATAAGTAATTAACTTCCTTAATTACATTCAACAATTATCCATTAATTACTTTATTAAGTAATTACACTTAGTTTATACATAATTAAGTGATTATTTAATATTTAATAAATAATTAACTAATTATTTAAAATTAATTAAATAATTAATTATCTTTTTCTTATAATTAAAGAAAAACCTTTAATTAATTAAGAAAAGCATAAATCTTAATTATTTTCTTGCTTATTAACAATTATACTTAATTAAGTATTCTTAAGTTAATTATCCAAATAATCTAACCTTATTTATCTTTATAAATAAATTATTTGAATTAATCAATTTTAACAACTTAAACAAATTATTCAATTTGGATTTCAAAATCATAATAACCTTATTTGAAAATAAGGATTTTATAAATCAAATTTAAATTTGAAACACTTCAATTATCTAATTTGAACTTATATATTTTAAATAAATTTGAACTTACGTTTTATACATTACTTTTAAAATCTTGTTTAAAACTTTGATTTAATAATTAAATTCAAAAAATACTTCTTTAAATTTAAAATCCAAAATGTAACTAAATTACTTTCAAAAAGAAATCATTTTAAATAAATTTAAATTAAAAAATAAATTCAATTCATATCTTATTAAAGCTTGATTTACTTATTTAAACGACAAGCTCCTTAGCAACTTTATTTCATTTTCAAGTTTAAACTTGCAAACCTAATCACCACAGTACTAACCAATGCAAATGTTCTAAAACCCGAGACAAAACACAACCAACCCTGTGCCTACTTCGAGTAAACCCAGCCCTCAACTACCCCGAGTCGACCCCATTGCCATCATGAGAGATTCTTTGGGCTTCAACGTGTCTTCCCCAAACACAATACTTGCCAGTGCACAACCCAACACGGTGCACGTGTCCATCACCCTCCGGCCATACTTGGTCGTCGCGACCATCAGTGACGGTCGCACCAACGCACGCGAACTCGAAAACCAACCCAGATCCTTCAATATGAATTCGAATCGAAATTCGACCTATTTGCTCGAAAATCTGCAGCAGCTTCGAACCAAAAATTCCATCGCCAACGATCAACTCGACGCCGTTGAACTCGCCGTCACCCACAACAACTCGTCACAACCCCGCCCAATGTTCTACCATCGCGACCACCTCCGGCCCTCCTTCCACGACGCAAAAGCCACGACAGTCAGCCGAAACCAAAAACCAAAATAAATCCTAGTTCGATCGATTTCGAACAAATCTTCCATTCGAAATTCCTATAATTTTCACATTATCAACATTATGACAGCTTGCTTCACCCAAAAATCTAGATTCAAACATTGATTGGATCATCAGCAATTGATCAAATTGCCGAAATCCTTCACTCCCAATTGTATATCAATCTAAAAATTATGCAATACATGCTAAAATTCGTGATTTTCAAACACAAATCCAATCCTATAATGTAAATTCGAAATAAGCAGGTTGATTTTTTTACAAAAATTGGGCATTCACTGTTCTTTTAAAAAAATTGAAATGAAAATTCATTTGAAATTCCAGGAATGATTTTTGGTGGTCATATTACAAGATTCCAGTCATCTCTTGCTTGCAAATCAAAGACTAACAATGCTTAAAAACGATATTGAATTTAAAGTGGAAAAATTCAAAGTCTGTTAACAACAGAATCCATTTCCTTACTACAGACATTCAATGCAACATGCATTCATATAAACTAATATTCATCATCAAAACAAATTTCATTACATGCATTACTATTCAACCATAGATTAAATTAAAGCTGTTTCTAAAATATATTTACTCAACTTTTTTTTGCAGAGCAGATAACAGAGCAGGTTATTGAATTATTCAGGCTTTTGAACAAATAATCTGAAGGAAACTTGAATGCATGCCTCTATCTGATGATTTAAAATTGTTGAAATAGATCTGAATTTCCATTGAAGTGCAGTTTTGAAGGTTGATGTTGCAGATTCCCAATTTTGCAGTTTTTTTTGAAGTTATAGATCTGCTTTGAAAAATGCAGTTTTGGTTGCAGATTTAATTTACTTCAAATTTTGATTTTTTTGTGTTTAAATTTTCAGCTTTTGAAAGAATTTGTTGATTGCCATGAATAGAGTTATGAGATGAAGACAAGAAAAATAAATGTTTGTGAAAGAAAACAAATTTTCTTCTTAACACATATATTAAAATTAAAATGAGAATAATGCCACTTGTCTTAAGAATTTACATTTGTCACATTAATTAGCTTAATAGTTTTACATGTGTTATTAAGATGGAAACATGTTCTACACGTCTTAAGCAATTTTAAATTAATTTTTACTTAATTTAAAATGTGGATATAACTTACTTATTAAATTTACTTTATAAATAAATATAGGTTTACCTTTCAAAGAAATATTTTAATACTAATAAAAATGCAAATAATTCTTATACATATATTTAAAATCTAAAACCTTCATATTTATACATTTATAACATTTTAAATTGAAGCATTTAAAAAGAAGCAAACAACTTTGTTTAAATTCCTTTTTAAACTGTCATATTTTAAATACAATTGAATTAGTCTTTAAATTAGCTTTTGAAGAATATTAATTTTTAAACAAAGCTTTAAATTTTAATTTCATACATATTCAAATTATTAATAGATTAAATTAAATTTCAAAACAATTTCAAATTATAACATATACAAACATATATATATATATATATTACAATTTAAAAATTCACCTTTTATTTAAAACACAAGATCTTCTATTCACACTATATATCAAATATATATTATAAACAGAATAAAATTTACAGGAAATTTTCTTCAAGGACACATTTTGGGGCTTTTTTTTATGAAGGACGGCCCATAAATATTTTTCTTTAAAGGACAACTTAGCGTTTTTAGTTTAGCGGCCCAATTCTCGCGCGCTTATTCTTCTTCTTCATTCGATCAAAATTTTGAGTCGCGATCAACTATCTTTCTCTTAATTGTAATATCAATCAACGTTATTCCTTTATTTCAATTTCGTCCACTTCAACGATTATTTTTTTCTTCTTCCGTGCTTTTGTTGATCTCGTTCTTTTCATATCTGTACGGTGATCTCGCTTTTCTCAGGTATGCTTATATCAATCTGTTTTTTTGATTTTTTTCTATTCGAGATAAATAAAATTGTTCGTGATTTATAATTGTGTTTATTATTATGAATGATGTGCAGTGTTGTTCTTCTCTTTGTTTTTTCATTCGTCGATGGATGATTGTGGAAGTACCAGCAGGTTTTTTATTGTTATACTCGTTTCTTTATGCAGTGTTGTTTTGTAGTTACTTTTCATTTGATTTATTTTGCATTTTCTTGCATTAATGTTGGGATGATTGGAGAAGTGTCGTTGGTTGGGTTGTATATAAATTTGTGATTGAGTGGAAAACTACTGTATTTTAGGTTCAGTTTCTGGGTATCATTTTTATATTTTCTTAGTATCATTTTTTTTAATCAGTTTCTAGGTATCAGTTTTATCTACGGTAGGTATCAGTTTTGTAAAATTGAATAATTACTGTTCTAAATCGTATATATTTTTACTACTGTTTTTTTTTTGGCAGTGGGGATAACAGCCTTCTTTGTTTGTTTGTGATGAATAATAATACTTTTAGCACTCGATTGTGTATCGATTGCTCTTTGTTCGATTTGAAGAATGAGATATGCCGATATTGGTCTCAATTAACTCCTTCTTATATTCAGATTTCTTACGTACTTGAGGGCAAAGTTATTATGGTTGACACTGATTCTGATATTCAGAGCATACTTTGTTTTCAATTACATAAGAAAAGTTCTTTCTTTGGTTTTACTGTTAAAGTTAAGGGTTGTGAATTGGAAGTTGTTGATGGTGCTTGTATTTCAAGTTCATCCTATGTTTCTGCTTCTTCATCTTCTCTTGTCTCTGTCTGTTCCAATGTTGTTGTTAATGGTAAAAGTTATTTAAAAGATATGTTGAGGAGAGGGTCGACATTAAGCATTTCCAATTTTTTGGTTTTTGTTTCGGAGGCGCTGAACATTTTAGAGAGTTTTTGATGGCATATCAAATTCAAAAGGGGTATGAATTAGTATTTTTAAAGAATTGTGCTACAAGAGTTACTGTAATTTGCTCTTCATATAAGGATGGTTGTCTTTTCAAAGTCCATGCTTCCTGTGATTCTGGAGAATTGAAAAGGTTCTTTATCAGAAATTTGGTTCCTGATCATTCTTGTGGGGCTGGTCTTAGACATGTGAATAATCCACATATATCTAGTTCTTTTGTTAAATCGATGATTATTGATGAGATCCGCGATTGTCCAAGTAAAAAGCCTAAGGATATTATACTTGATTTTAAAAGAGAATACAATTTTCAGTTGTCATATGGTTATGCTTATCATGGGAAACAACTTGCATTGATGGAGTTGCACGGTAATGATGCTTTGTCTTATAATGATTTGAGTTGGTATTTGGAAGCAGTGAAGAAATCTAATCCAGATAGTTATGTTGATATGGATGAAGATCCTTGTAGTAATGAATTTCAAAGGGTGGTTATTGCTTTTGGCGCTTGTTTACTTGGTTTCAAGTCTTGTCGTTCTATGATATTCTTAGATGCTACTCACTTGAAGGGACGTCCTGGTGTATTGATGGGTGCTACTGCAAAAAATGGTGATCAAGGTATGTGTTTGTTTTCAAACTTGATTTGTTTGTATTGAGATTATAATACTTGCCATAATTATTAATGTACATTTTTTATCATAATTTGTATTCTGTTGGTATCAGTTTTAAGAAATGTAGTTTATAAGTAGCAAGTTTCTAGTATCAGAATTTTCATTGAATTAAATTGTAAGTGTGTATTTCGTATAATATGTTCATACTGCTAAACAGGAGATTAGTATCATTTTTTGTATGTAATTAGTATCAGTTTCACTTAGTTCATATATGTATCATTTATAGTTATGTAGTATTGGAATTTGTTTTGTATCGAAATATGTCATTTTTTGTTTCTTTGTTGTTTTATAATGAAGATTAATGTGCATAATGTTGTGCTTATCAATAGTTTTATAATGGTCATACCAGGTTTTAGGTATCAGTTTTGTTACTGTTAGTATCAGTTTTATGAATTGTTTTATATTTATGGTTGTAGTTATTTTTATTTTATTTTTTACTAATTATTTTTTCGTTTGCAGGTTTCTTCCCTTTAGCTATGAGTGTAGTTTCTGTTGAAAATGTGGATAACTGGACATGGTTTTTGAAACATTTAAAACAAATGCTTCAAGAAGAGCGTACTTTAGTTTTTATGTCCGATCGCCACCAAGGTTTGCTTGCAAGTGTTCGTGATATTTTTCCTTCAGATTATCACAGTTATTGCTTCTTGCATATGGAACAAAATCTTCTTTCTGCAGTGAAAGACAAAAATGCAAATGTGTCTATTGTTGATTTATTCAAAATGTGTTCTAGAGCTTCAAATCTATATGAATTTGAAGGAGCATATTCTAAGTTTTGTCACATTGGTGGTGTTGCTGGTGTTAATTTTTTAAAGGATAAGCCATTTGATAAGTGGGTGGATTTATTTTTTCCAGGGAAACGTTATGGTGAATATAGTTCCAATGTTGCAGAAAGTTTTAACATTTGGATTTTAAATGAACGAGCATTGCCTATTACTTTGTGTTTAGATGGTATTCGTATTAAGATTATGGAACAAATGGCTAGAAGAAGAGAAGAATGTCGTTTGTGGAGAACAAGTCTATGTCCTTCTATGGAGTTACGTTTAGATGAATTGATTGAAGAAGGGTTTGGATGGGATGTATATAAATCTTCTGATTTTGCTTTTGAAGTGAAATCTCCAAACTCTCATTCTGTTGATTTGAAGGAGCGCATTTGTAGTTGCAACAAGTGGAAAATTACAGGATTTCCTTGTGCTCATGCTATAAAGTGCATGAACAAGTCAAAGTTGTCTGTATATGATTTTGTCGAGAATTATTTCACTATTGATGCTTATCGATGTTCTTATGCCATGCTATAAATCCTATTCCAAATTATGATAGGCCTATTGTTGATGGTAGCATACAAGATGTTATCAAGCCACCAAAGGAAAAACGTGGTGCTGGTAGACCATCAGTGAAGCGCAAAGGAGGATTTTCATATTTTCATAACAAGAAAAACAGATGTGGCGAGTGCAAGCAATTTGGTCATAATAAATGGAATTGTCAAGCTTCAAAGAGGATATGATTTGATTTTATATTTTTAATTTGTTTAGAGTAATAAGTGTATGTGAGACTTGTTTCAGTGGTCTATAGTAATTGAACCTTTTGTTATTAATTTGTATTTAGTATAGCATATTATGGAATTGATTATAATTTCAGCTATTTCAGTATATATTATAGTATCAGTTTTTTGTTTTTGCAGTATGATTTCTGTTGTTTGTTTGTGGAAGTTTTGGTATCAGTATCATTTTTATAGTATCACTTTTTTACAGTACCAAATATTATCAGTTTATAGCTGTATCAGTTTTTTAAGTTTTGGTATCATTTTTTAAGTTTTGGTATCACTTTTCCAGTTTTGGTATCAGTTAATTTGGTTGGAGATAATGTTTCAATGATTGGACATAAACAGTTTTATTATCAGTTTCTGTTTGTTTTTAGAATCAGTTTTGTGTATTATAATATGTGCTATAATTTACAGCAGTAGTTCTTAATAATTATAATAATATATAGTGTTTGCAAAACCTGATACCTGAACTAATTCTTGTTTCATACAGTATGTTGAGTTTAAGTTTTAACAAAACTGATTTTATCATTCATAAGAAGTGATTCCCAGTTACTGTTTTGTATTGTAATGTTACATAAAATTTGATAATATCATCTTACAACTAATAGTTGTATCATAAAACTGATAATATTATGTTGGATCCATAGTTGGATGATAGAACATACATTATTTAATCTTGTTATAATATAAACAACAGGAAAAGAAAAGAACATCACCACAACATGTCATTCCAGGAGATTAGAATTGTTTTTAGAAGTAAAAGCAGCAGTGTTTTGCTTACAGAACAACATTACTTCATAAGTATGAAATTACAACAGAACATCATTAATTCACAGCTATACATTTCAACATAACAACATTACGTCACAGGAATCAAATTTAATTGTGAAATAATGCAATGTGAACTCATTTCCTTTCTTTTCCTTGTTCTTCTAGGCTTGACATGTATTTTGACAGACTCCAGCAGTGATCATCGTCTGTTAATATTGCATGTGCAATTCTTGCTCTTGTTGATAATATATCTTTCTTTTCAATTTTAATTGGTATCCTGCTTCTGTTCAGCGAAATGATGAATATCATTACAAAAATCCCACAGTCAAGCCTGTTCAAACCAAGATGTAATATTAGTATTAATTTTCATCTGCTTTATTAATAGGTTTATAATTAGTACAAAAATTTGAATTTTAGAGATAATGGTACAACAATACAGTATGTTTTGAATTAAAATATTTAGCAGTTATACTAGTACACTGTGTATTTATTTCTGTAGGTATCAGTTTATTTTTTGTAGGTGTCAGTTTTGTTTCTGTAGGTATCAGTTTCTTGTTATGTAGGTATCAGTTTTCTTTCTGTAGTAAATGTTTATTTGTATTTAAAGTTTATTGTATTGAGAGATAATGATTCTCAATATTTTTATTACAAATCAAATTCAATTAAATAAAAACGGTATATAATGATGTCTAGAAGTCTGTATTGAAAATTATGATGCAAAAACATTTATTATAATGGAAAAAACCTTACGTGTCTGCTCCCTGCTGTGCACACTTTATCTGATGCATTTCATCTGGTTTCACTGCCATGTCTTTTATGTCATTGCTTTTCCAGATTTCTTGGAGCATTTCCTCTATTTCATTTCTCTAAAACAGGTAATATATTAAAATTTTAGCTCATATTCACGGTGATAAGTATTTTTTTTACAAGAAATATAAATCTCATACCAATTTTATAGCCTCCTTTAAACTTGAATTGTTTCTTTCATTTGATCTTCTTGGGCGGTTAGAATCAATGTGGCACCATTGCATTGTTGGGTATGTTAAAGTTACTAATGTCCAGTGGTTACCACAATGCAACAGAAAATATATACTTTCAGTAAATTTGTCGTGTACAATAGATTCTAGCATAGGGAGAATGAGACTTTTCTTCACACTCTTCATATCACAGACAATTGCTTTCTGTTTAATATGAAAATAAGTTATGATATAATAAATGAAGCAATTATTATGTACTTGAATATTAAAGTTTTATTTACCGTCATTGTTGTTGTGAAAGCATAGCTGTGGTCTTCTATTCCACATTTTGAAATGTACCAATCTATGATCTATATTAAAATCAGAATAGTATACTTTTTTTATTGGTGGAGCTATATTAAATTGTTAATAGTTTCATTACTCTTAGTAGTTGGTGTGTATGTTGATAAGTATAAAAATAATAAAGCATAAGGTCAATTTAAGCATGTTGTGCATTTTGGTATCAGTTTTGACGTAAAGAAAAAAATTATTATGTACCTGCCCGTCTGTTTCGCCTCCTTCTAATAGAAGTTTTATTGCATTCTTTGTTATGACACAACCTCCTCTGATTGTGTCATTGTCTTCCCATGCCACTACACTATTTTGATAACAACAATTTGTATTGTTAGATAAACTTAATTTCATATTTAAAATTAATATACATATTTGAACACTTACTTTTGTGATGATGTTGTTAATGAAAAGAAAGTTTTGATCATATTTTGTTGCTCAACGTTGAGGTAGATCAAACATTTGCAATGACCAAGCCCTATCTCGTAAAGTGTTGGCTCTATTACTGCAAGTGGCTTTGGACTATTGTCTTGGTCATTTTGGTTTTCAACATTTTCTTTTTTTTCAGGTTTCTGTTTTTGCTTATTTGCAACTTTCTTTTGTTTCATCCCATATTCAAAGCTATCACGTTGCTTTTTCACTCTTGTTCTTGCCTTTAATCTTTGAATATAGGAAGCTGTCCCTTTTTGTGTTGCTTTGATTTTTTTGTCAGTTGATTTTATGACTTTTTGTTTCCCTTTTCTAACAGATGTTTGCCCATGTTCTTCTGCATCTTTTTTTTCAGTTTTTTCGCTTTCAAAGTCTTGTGTGTCGTAAAGCTTGAAGGATGGAGGGGTAAAGTCAAGCATTGAAGCGACATACGGTATACTTTTGTTTTTTTCGTCTGTATCCTGTTGAAGAGTTTGAGTATCTTCTGAGCTGTCTCCCTGCACTTCACTTTCTTTTTCCAACTCTTCTTTTTGGTGTACTTCAGTTGGAGTTTGTTTTTCTTCTTCATGTTCACATTGTCTTTCTTCACTGCTTGTTTTTTTTTTACCCAATTCAGTTTCTATTTCGATTGGCATTTGTTTGTTCATTTGTTTTGTTTTATCTGCTATTTTTTGTACACTCTCTTCAGCTTTTTCTTCATTTTTTTCTATTTCCATTTGTACAAAAGTATCTTCATTTAGTTCATTTTGTAAAATGTTGCTTTGTAGGTTGAAACTTTCCTTTTTATTTTCACCATTTTCTTCACTGTCATTCAAAACATCTTCAACTTTATTGTTGTTGTCTTCAGCCTGTGATGTTTTCTCTTCATTCTCTTTCAGTTTCAACTTTATTTCTTTCAACTCTTCTTTCAACCTGAAAACTTCTTGCTCTGCTTTAATTCTTTTCTTTTTTTCCACTTCTAATTCTTTTTTTGTTTTCTTTGTTTCTTCTTCCAAATCTTTTATATGCATTTGGAATATCCTGATGCTTACATCTTCCTCAAATGAATGTGCAGTTTCTGTGGTTTCTTCAAACTTCCTTTTCTTCCCATGCTTTTGTTTTTGAATTTTGGGAAATTTGTGTTGAACAGTCTCTGTTTGAAGTAGACTTTCTTCATATGGGCTGAGATTTGTGATTTCTTTCACCTAGAAAATTGGTATTGGAAAATTTGTTTCTGTTTTAAGCTATGATATCAATTTGCAATGATAATTGAATTTTTACTATAATGAAAAAATAAAATTGTATTCAATAAAACAAATATTTATTTATGATTATTTTCTGATACTATTAATATCAGGTTCAATCATATTAGTATCAATTTCTTATAGTATAAGTATCAGTTTATAATCATATTAGTATCAGTTTCTTATACTATAACTATCAGTTTCTAATATGTACAATTATGGTATCAGGTATTGGATTGTAGCATCAATATAAATTGTGAAATTATAAGGTATCAGTTTTTGCATTCTAGTATCAGTTTGGAATACGTCCACATTTAGTTTCAAGCATGTAATCATTTGTTATCAGTTTTTGCATTTTTGTCTCGGTTTATGTTACTATTAGTATTTGTTTCAAGCAAGTAAACATATTGTATCAGTTTTTTGCATTCTATTTTTTGTTATTGATACTATTTACTATGTTTTGTTATGATATCATTTTTTGATCACTGTAGTATCAGTTTTATGCTATAGGATAAATGATCGACAATAAAACTTTATTATGCATAATAGTTAAAGCATATTGATTAACATAAAATGAAATGGAATTTTTACTTACATCACCCTCTTTCACGTTATCAAAAATTTCTTTGACTGCTTTGTCTTTGAGTTTCCTTATATCCCATTTTGCAAATCTTGGTAAGGCTGGAGTATAATATTGTCTTTGTTGAATGAGATCCAGTTTCTCACAAATGCAATACTGTTAACATTAAAAGAATTGATTAGATATGTTTGTTAAAAAAAATAACTAATAAATTTTTTAATAAGTAATCTTACCAGTGGAAGCATGGAGCATCCCGACATATTTCTTGGATTATGAATGAACTTCTTAACAAATTTATTGAAATTCTTTTCTATCGTCAGTGGCCAAGAAACTAATTGCATTGTCTCTACATTAATTAAGTATGGAAGAAGTCCCCATCTTAATTTTTGCTGGTTGTTTGGAAAGAAAAATGTTAATAGTATTTCAATTACTATTAACATTGGCAAGTCTTCTTCATACTCTTTTTTCTTTTTTGCAACTTCTTGCTTTATTCTTTTTTCCATAACATTTCTTGTTATATAAGTGATGTTGCCGAAGTTTCTGTTTGCAAATTCTCTACATTGCATTGGAATTGTTTTGTTTGTCATTTTTTGATTCGGCTCAATGTTAATTCCTTTTAGTGGTAGGCCAAAAATCAAACTTATATCCGTTGCTGTAACTTTCATCTTTTCTGTGGAAAATAAGAAAGCATCTTCGACAACTGAGTAGCATTTGTACAAAGAATCCAAATTGTGTTGATGCTTTTTGCATTCTTTCATCATAATTTTCTCTTCATAGAAAACTCTAAAGAAGTTGTAGAAAGGAGTGCTCTTCATTATATCCATTTGCTTCTTTGATAGAGCCTTTTTTTTGTTTTATCAGTTTTACTGTTTTGAATATTGCCTGCAGTCCACATCGGTAAGCTGTTTCATGTTTTTTGTCTTCAGATTGCTATTTTGTTTCCGATCTTTCTTTTATGTATTTTGGATGAGCATCAACAAAATCATCATCATCCTATTAGTTCAAAATAAAGACAGTAAGTTATCTGTGAAATAAATTATGTTTAAAAACAACAATAGATTCGGGTATTAGTTGTAGTGAAATATCTTCTGTCTAATATACAACAATTTCAATTTTGAAGTAACTAAGTATCAGTTTTGCAGTACCTAAGCATCAGTTGGTATTAAGTAGGTGTCAGTTTTCTCTAATCAGGTGTCAATTTTTCCAAGTAGGTATCATTTTTTTATAACTAGGTATCAGTTTTTTGTAACTAGGTATCAGTTTTCTGTAAATAGGTATCAGTTTTTGTAAATGGGTATCAGTTTTTTGTAAATAAGTATCAATTTTTTGTCTGTTTCATATTTCAACTAAATGATACTGAATATTATTTAATCAAACAATTTATGCTTAATGATAAACACTATTATTACTTGTTACTAGGTATCAGTTGGTACTAATTAGGTATCAGTTTTCGGTAATCAGGTATCAAGTAGGTATCATTTTTATATAACCAGGTATTATTTTTTGGTAATTAGATATCAGTTTTTGTTAGTAGGTATCATTTGTTTGTTTGTATCATATTTGAAACAAATGTCACTGACTATTGTTTTATCAAACAATTTATGCTTAATTATAATGACTATTATACTAGTAATTGGGTATCAATTTGTTATACCTATTAGCCTTTTCTTTTACCAAATGATTTACAGGTAGTATTTTTGAAATATACATTATGGTATAAAGTTATGATGTTTTATATTTACCGAATTGAGTTGTTCTTCGTCCGGTTCTTGATCCACAGCTTCTTTATCTTCTTTTTGCTGAGATTTAACAAAATGAAATTATTAGTATTTCGATGTTGCTATAACAAAACTATATATTAATTTTGTTGTTTTTAATTTTATATTAATAGTTACCTTCTTTGGTATACTTTCACTTATTTCTGGTTTGCTTGTTCTTGCTGTCATTTTTTCCTCTCTTTTCTTTGTCCTTTTTTCTCTATTTTGGTTTTGTTCTTCTGTTGCTGTAGGTTTTTTAAGTCTTAATTTGTTGCTTTTTCTCTTTCGTGCCGACGCTATCGTTTGTGCTAAAGGAAGGTTTTCCTCTTCTATCTCTGCATTTACTTTTTGAACATCTGCTTCGTCGACATTTCGATTTTGGTTTTGTTGATTCGCTGTCGACTTAGTTAGGTTTTCTTCGGCTTTCGATTGTTGCGGTCGTTCTTCATCTACATTCGATTTCTGAGTTTCTGTTGGAGATGTAGATTTATTTCTTCTTTGCGGTGCCATTTTTTTATGTCAAGGAAAATTAACGTGAATCCTTTGTTTCGAGCAAAATTACCGATTGTTGGAGTGTAAGGAAGGAGGAGGAAGATGGACAGAGTTCTTCGTTTTGTTTGAATTTATTTCTGGGCTTTGGGCTTTGTCCTTACGGTAAAAGTTATATGCGCGTGTCCTTTTGGACAAATATATATTATAATTTGTCCTTAAAATTTTTTTCCCCTAAAATTTACTAGCTTTGAAAAACAATTCTTATCAATATTTTAAATTGTTAAAAAGATATTGGTCAATACTGACAGATTATATATTTATTAACCTTTAAAAGATTAAATTTACGAATTTAAATTAAAATTATAAAGAAAAATTATCAAATCAATTTAATTATTAATACAGATTTTTAAATTGATATTGCCCAAAATTCCGGATCGTTACAGATGATTCCTGGAGGATCCAGGTGTAACCATTGTTATGTATCCTGCGATCTGCCGGTTTTGTTGTCGTGGCGTAATCCGCAAGACAGAGATTGCTTAAAGGGTATGGATGTTTCCTGAGGGATCCAGGCATAACCATTGTCATGTATCCTGCGGTCCATGGGTTTTGGTTATCATAACGTAATTCGCAAGGCAGCGATTGCTTAAAGGTATGGATGTTTCCTGAGGGATCCAGACGTAGCCATTGTGTATCTACGATCCAGATGATTTGTTTGGATTGTACTTTCCATATCGGTTTTGAAGGTTTTTCAAGTATTTTCACTGAGTGTTGAAATAGGTCTACTACGTACTTGAAGAATTCTAGCTTTGCGCCTGATCAATGCATGGCCGGAGTTTGCAAGAAAAAGGATAAACTTGTTAAAACATCGAGTTATACAAGTATTTGCGAAAGGAAATTTGTTTTGATATAAAAGTATTTTATTATAAAGGTATTCCCAACACAGAAATTTTGTGTTAATATTCGAAATTGAAATTCTTGCGGTTTGAAATTAACTATTTGTGCCCGACACTATTCTTTTGAATCTACCTTATCTGCTCAACTTTATTCTTTCATCCATCATCTGTTTTTCCGAATCTACCTTCTTTTCCTTTTTAATTATATCCTTTTAAAGTATTGTTTATTTATATACTACCTGATTTAATAGTAAAATTATTAATGTTTTATGTGAATAATTGATCTTTATATAAATAAGTGAATGGATTTAATAAAATGAGATTAACCAAAATATTAATATTAATCAATCTAAATTGAAATTTATATGGTTTTAAATTAATTGTTTTATTTTATATTTTAAAATCTATTTCTTTCGGGTTGTTTCTATTCTCCTACCTCCTTCCTTTTCGGGGATGAAAAGTTTTGAGTAGGGGAGAGTGTAACGACCCAAAATTTTAGTGAATTTTATTCATTTAATTAATTGAAATTTCGTGGAATTTTAAACAATAAAATTTGAAAATAAAAATTTATAATTTGGAATAGCAACTGGTAAATTTTCATCTGATAATAATGAAGTTTATTTTCTTGTGAAATTTTTACTTCAATTTAAATCAGTTAGAAATTGATGGTAATAAAATGTTTTCCAAACTAGAATATTTTTATGTAGAAAATTTCTAAATCATCTTCTGAGGGAGACGTCGTCTTTCGTTTTTCCAAATTCGGACTTCCTTAGCTCCGTCGATCTTATTTTCTACGTTTTAGCTGCATTTTCTACTAGCGGAAATTCGATTTTATAATTCGATCGTACCACTAATATCTGTTCACCGTTCTGACAGTCTCGACGTGATGATCTGCACAATATATTCATTTGTATATTTCGAGGTCCGGTACACCACGAAATCGGTAAAACAATTACGGTATCGGTATCCGTTTTCATACCTTTTTGACTTTCGTGACTTTTCACTTATTTACCGATTGGAATCTATAGTCTTTGATTGTGATAACTCATGAATTAAATTCATGATTGTTGCATTTCCCCAATGTTAAAATATAATCTATTCATTTGTTATTCTCTGACTGTTTACCCATCACCTCAATTAAAAAAATTGTTTTGATTCAAACACATTTTAGTATGTTCGTTTCCTCTGAGATAAAATATTATATACCAAAGAATGTACTCATTTTGTTCTGGAGTATCTCTTCTTCCCTGATGCGAGCAACAACTCCTTCTTCCTATTTCAATTTTTTTTCATTTTCTTGCCGGTAGCCATGCTTGTGCAATTAAAAAAAACAAAAGAAAAAAAACTTGCCGATCAGCAACCCCACAACAACCAAGCTCACCTTTTTCCCAACCGTCGCCTCCATCACCGCCCTCGCCATCGAGGCCATCACAATCCACCTTTCCATTCGCCTCCCTTCTCTTCCAGGCTGAAGCACGCAAGCAGTGACGTACTCCTCTCCGAGCTCCCCACCACCTTGCCGCATGTTGACGTCGACCTCATCACAAGCCGCCAATCACCCATCAGTGAATCGATGCTTTCTGCCTCCTTTCTCGATCTCCCTTCGCCACTACAGACCGTGCTCCGCCTGATCCCTATGCCAAGCCAACCTCCTCCATAAGAGTATGCCAGTTTATATGTAAGGTATACATTTTGACTTGTATATATACTATCGAGTTATACTCATATACGTAATATATATAATTAAGCAGTGGCGAAATATATTGCATACATTATAAAATATACGCTTTTGTTATAAGAGTATGCATAATATATGTTTTAGACCTATGTGCATTGTTGCTAGCATATTTCATGCCTTATGTTTTCATGACTGTTATATTAGCAAACATAATAAGTAAATAATATATATGTCTAACGACCCATAAATTTTAGTAATTGTATTTATATATTTAATTGAAATTTTGTGGAATTTTAAATAATAGAATTTTAAAATAAAGATTTATTAGTTGGAATACGTCTATTTAAACATAGCAACTGGTAAGTTTTCATCTAAAAATACTGAAGTTTATTTTATTGTGTAACTCTATTAAATTCAAATCAGTTAATAATTATTGAAAATAAAATATTTTCCAAACCAGAATATTTTTACATAGAAAAATTCTAAATCCTCCTTTGAGTGAGGCATCATCTTTCGTTTTTCAAAATTTGGACTTATATAGCTCCGTCGATCTTATTTTTCTACGTTTTTGCTGCATTTTCCTCTACGAAAAACTTGAATTTTTATAATTCAATCATACTACTAATATCTTTATACCATTTTGGTCGTTTCATCGTGCTGATCTCCACGGTATATTCAATTGTCGATTTTGTATCCCGGTACGCGGTGGAATCCATGAGAACAGTAACCGGATCGGTAACTGTTCGTGCCCTTTTGTGTTCTTTAAATCTATTCGTATATTTACCTGCTAAAATTTGAATGGCCATCTGTTTTATTCAAAGAAATTTATTTCCTAACTTGTTATATTCCCTAGTTAAACATTTACCTTTTCAATTTCCCCTGGTTCCAACTTTGTTTGTGGTACACCATCTTCTTTCCAGAAAAGAAATTTCATTTCTTCTTTCTCTGCTACTTCATGTTTCTTCTCCTCTCCTCATTCATAACCATACGCATGCAATTCACGTCCATTCCATTCACACTCACTTGGCCCACCTCATCAACGGCCACCGCCCATCCTCCCCACGCAGCACAGTAGCGCCACCTACTCACCGTTCATTCCATCGGCCAGACCCCGAGCTCGCCTTTTTTTGCACAACCCAGCCTTGACCAGATCAGTGCGAGCCACCCACTGCAACACCCAAAGCCTCTGCCCGCTCTCTCCTCCCGCTTGAGCTCCGCCCTACGAACCACCCTCCTTCTTCCCCGTAGCAGCCCGGCCTTCCTCCACCACCTAGCCGACCCGCCATCACCTAGCAACCCAAGACCATGGCCGCTCCTCCTTTCCTGCCGGTTTCACCTGCCGAACACGACCACAGTCTCCTTCCAGGCATGCATCGGTCGAACACCACCTTTCTCCTTCCATGTGCAACCTTTGCAATTCTTTTATACAGGGTAATAACTATATTTTATATATTGCGTGCATTTACCTAAAAGTTAAAGGCTGTAATCTGTTTACCTTTTTATACTTATATATATGAAGTCATACGAATTATGACAAGTTGTTTTATCTCTATATATACACATGGAAGCAGTATATAAAGGCCTATATATGTTATTGTAATAGGCGTTAATAACGTGTTGACTATAGTAATATATGTAGGTGCAGGTTAGCTATATATTATAGTATACATGCAAGTTTTGAAATGCTGCTTACAGCTATTTTGGGTTTTATAATATTGAATTTAAAATTTCTATGTACTTTATATAAACTTCACCTTTAAAATTTTACCTTCTGGCTGCATACATTTTGTCTCTTTTGTATTGATTAATGTGTACATTTTAGTTTCGGTCTGTTAGTTATTACAATTAGTATATATACATGTGGGGTAGCTGCCTGCATATATTAGTTTGGATATTGAATATCTATGCGTGTCTGTAATATATTATGCCATACTGGATTCCATATAGATGATGACAGTTTATATTTATTTTATTTTATTTCATATTTCATAAACGCTGATTTATATAAGCAGAGAGATATGTTCTATTTTATATAATATGGAAATTGCAAAATTTGGTTTATATATGTGGTGTTAGTTGTGTAAGTTGTTTTAACTTATATATAAAGGGAACTGCATACGTATTATTATGGTTGGTTAAAACTCTAAGAATATATATATATATATATATATGTTTGATTTTAGATATATATGTTTAATTTAAAACAATGATTTTAATACGTTGTCTTAATATTGGTTTTAAAAATTTAATATTTATTCCACTGAAAAGAATAACAATAAATATATATGTCATTGTAGCGTCTATCGTGCGGATTGTGATTTGTTCCTATCAACATCTTTATTTATCAGCTTTGTCATCAAATTCGTGCCAATATAGCTTTGCTTTGGAATTTGTAGCCCATTTTCTTTTCAAATCTATCTAGCCTCGAAAGGTGAGCAATCACTCACGATTAACGTTCTTGTATTTATTAAATTTGATTTCAATTGAAACGACAATTGAAATATGTTGTTGTAGTTATTTAAATTGTTATGTATATGCTATTATCTATAACTGTTCACCTGTGGGATATGACACTGTATCATGTTGTTTATATCATATTTGTAACAAACGCGATTTTTCGTTGCCATAAACCGACATCAATACGTCCACTGTATCAACTGCCGAGCAATCGAAAGCCGAAAAACCGTATCGTTAGGGTTTTAGAAAAAGAAAAAGTAGAAGAAGATAGAAAAAGATAGAACAGAACAGAAGAAATAACAGAACAACATCAGAATCTCATAATTCGCAGCGGAACAACATATATAAATAAATGAATAATCTTTAAACAAAGAGCTATATCAGTTATTACATTACATTACATCATCAGAGTGTACAACAACAAAAAACATCAACAGCGAAAAAGAAATACTATATACTAGTAATACGCCATGCCATCCATCTTGCCTCCAGCAACTCCTGGATATCCTGAATAAACCTTAACTCTTGACTGCCCGTGTGGAAATTGGTGGGCACCCAGAGTTTAGGAAGGAAAACAATAAACTCCGAGTCAGTCATGTGACTGGTGTGAGAACTCAAAACAGTTTATCTTTAAAATCAAAATAGAGGAATATTTTAAAGTCAATTCGTAATGCTTTTAAAAATGAGACTACCATAAGGCCTCCCGCACACACACACAATGCAAACGCAGAATCGGAGGAGATTTCTCCTTATGATAGTCAAAGATGCTTGATACGCATTAAAAAGAAACATTTGATACTATTACTGGTGCATAGTGTAGGAAAACATTTCAAAAGTAGAATATTAATCTTAGCCAGCTTAGACATTTCGAACTATGCCTAGCTACCATCCAAACAGTGGGGCGCCACCATAAGTGAATGATAGGTTCTACAACTAAAACCGTACAAGATCGTATTGTTTCTTTGGATTTCCAACAAATGGTCAGGCCAAGGAACTTCCCATTGCCACATGGAAATGCCTCTGGAATGACGTCCCGAGAACCAAACCGGATCTCTGCCAACACAAGGCCGGGTTACCCCTAACTGGGTAACTACTGACATGAATATGTCATCCCCCGATCGTAACCGATCTATCTGAGGATCCTCGATTTCCAACAACCACAAAATATGCAGCAACAACATAGGTTAAATATCTGGGCTCCATACCATGATACCACCTCTATCCAGAAGGAATGACATACACTAAAGGGGCGCTACCCCCTAATAACCTTGCTGCATCCTTCCTGTTTTGACCATTTTCGAGGTGTGAGGTCCGACGAAGTCTCGTCCACAAAGCCACACTTTATACAAAAGCCGTGCTTTGGGTCAATCAAATGATCATAGAAATGATCACAAAGATAAACGATCAAACAAATGATCCTATCACAAATGATCAACACAATGATCATTACACAGCAACACTCAACATGCCACACTACCAAATTGGGAGTATATCACTAATAACCTTCAACTATATAACCTCTGAGCTCGTACGTCTCAGAGAAGGGTGTTAAGCTAAGAGAATAAATTCTCCGCCGCCAACAGAAATATATTTGAAAGAAATCAGCTTTATATCTCAATTTGTAATGTCAGACATACAATCCATACAAGTCTGTTCCGGGAACGAACAGAACCGAAGGCGCTTACAAATAAGTCCTTGCATTCCGGATATTCACTAATCACGATCGGACTTCCCGTCACTAAGGGTGATAAAACCTCTATATCGGAGATCAGCCGATGTAGAGTAACTCGACGGTAATCCTTCCGTTTTCACAAACATCCGGTCTTCAACACCGGTCATCAAATACAATCCATAACGACGTATCACATACTCGGAATGGGTTATACGACCCCAAGGTCCTTTCCCGGCTAAGCCGAATAGTGAGCGCTTATTCAAAAATAAGTGTGGCATTCAAATTCAAAAAATTCACAACAAATACCTATTTAAAGGTAAATATTGATAGTCGGATATTTAACTATCAATAGGAGTGTTCAACATCACCAAATCCAAATAATTTTCCAAATTATTTACTTTCCAAAATATCTTTAGTAGATATAAAATTTCCCACACGTCAACATTTGAAAACTAATTTTCAAATCACTTTTCACCTTTACCACTTTTTGAAAACAAATTTCAAACATTTTCCTTACGTGAAATACTTTCATTTCAACATGGTTCATTTAAACCAATTAAATAAATCCTTAACGATTTAATTTATATTTACGTTCCAAATCCGTAAATTAATTCCCACACTTCAAAAATAAATCAACATTTATTTTTAAACAAATTCCCCTTTTCATTTATAAATTCCATAGTGAATTTACATTCCAAAATATTTATGAATATACGATTTCAATTATTCATTTTCAATTTATCTTCAAAAAGATAAATTCTCAAAACATTTCGTTTCACATTGGAAAAACATTTCCATACTTATTTATTAATAAGTAATTCACAAATCCATTTATTTTCAATACTTAGAAAATATTCCATATACTTAATATCGAAATTAAGTACATATTTCATTCTTTAAGGAAAACATTCACTTAACACATTTATTTGGGCTAAAACGAATGTTGCGTAAAACATCGTTACTACGACCCAAAATCACTAGTTTAGGGATTCGAAATTTAGATAGATATATAAATCCCAATACTATACAAAAACATTTCCTTTCGGAAATCATTTACTATAACAATAGTGTTATAGTCCACCATTTCCTTCTTTCTCGAAAACGTCTATTTCAACAATAAATGTTGAAATCTATGTATTCGATACTTAATGCATTTTAAAACGTCTTTAAAATCATTAACTTCATTTTATAATATTCATTTTGCCAAACATGACCATTTTATTTAATAATATATTCACTGTCCAAAATCGTGAACATAATTCCTTTCATATATTCCTATATCCAACTTATCAAATTCAATTAATTTCGGATTTATAAACAACGTTTATAAACTCCATTTATATTTTTATAAACTTCTATTTATAAAAATCCTTTTTATATCTTATTTTAAATGCCAAAATCCGATTTATTAGTTGATTACTTATAAATCTTATATTTTACAAAATCTATCCATTTTATAACTTCACAATTTATAAATCTATAAATTGCGTTCACTTATGAAATCCATTTTTTTTTATTTCACCTTTAACACTTATAAAAACTCGTTTTATAATTCCAATATTTTCAACTTATAAAAATAAATTTAAAAATCTTTTATAATGATTCAAAATTCCAATTTAAACCAATTTATAAATTAATCACTATTTATTTCGAAAATCTCAATTTGGTTATATTTTACAAAAACAGTAATTTTTATAACATAAAAATTTATAACGTTTTAATTATTTAAAATGAACCAATTCAAAATTTAATAAAAACATATACTTTGAAAAATCACTTTAAAAATCCTTTTTAAAAATCAAAACGTTATTTTTAAACTTTAAAAATGGATCCGATGATGCAACAGCACCAAATAGTCAATCACGACATCCAAATATCATATATCGATATGATAATCAACAAATATCAAAATATCTGTAAATAAATCCATACAGTTGAGGAATCCAGTTGGATCCCTCCAACCTGTTTCCCTGCATCCAAAAATGTTAGCACAATACCAATTCCGCTCCAGTACGGAATTATCGCGGTATATGAGATTTATAATATTATCCGCTTAATAGACGGCGCAATAGGGTCTCATCCGCTATACAATGCGGGAAATCAACAACTGCAATATACATATGCCAATATATATATATTGCTATTATATATAATACCAATTTCACTGTTTATGAAATATTCGCGGTATATGTTTTTAATAAATAACATCCGCTTACTAACGGCGCATAATGTCTATTTTAACAATCAATAGATAACAATCATCATTCAAACATGCATTCAAGAATTTTAAATATAACTATTTAAAATTAAAATCGAAATCGATTCGATTGAGTGAGAAGTTCTCACCTTGATTTCAATTTCGTTTTAGCGATTTATTTCGAATAAAATTAAACGGACGTTTAATTTTACCCGAAATTTTCACTAACTCCAAACGACTCCAATCCAATTGCATCGCGTAGTGCTCGTCCATACGATTCCAACGCGACTGGTTTCGCGCGTTTTCGACCTCGTATGAAAAAGATACAACATTTTGAATATTACACGATTTAAACTATAACATTTACAACAATTTATTTTAATTTTATAACCTAAATAGATCATCACCGTAGGATCTCCACCCCTCAACATCAGGCAGTCCCCTGCATTATCTTCCCCAATGCAACTTCTACAGGTCAATACGCGTGAAAACAAACCCACCAAGGCCGAACTAGGGTTTAGAACCACGGCCTCCACGAGCATCGAAAGTTCATCAAACCACCACCATACGAAACACCATTCGAAGCTCCACCTTCACCATCAATGGCCTGAAGCTCGGCCTTCAATATTGCCTCGAAATGCGTGCCGAACGTGCGGCCTTTACATGCAATTTGCCTTTGATTCTTGACTTCGATTTCGATCATAACCGTTGAGATTGAAGCTCTCGACGAGCTCTACAACTTTCATGTTGAAAGTTTCTCCTAATTCTTGATGGATTGAGATAAAATTGAGGAAGAAAACGATGAATTCCTGGCCGTGCATCAGGTTGGAGGTGGCGGCTGAAGAAAATAAAACCCTAGCCTTTATTTCTTTGCAAATAATGAATTTTTAGGGGCTTATATAGAAAAATTCTCAAACACTATTCATCCCGGATTTTCCGAACTCCAAACGAAGCGTGCCGGTTGGCGTTTCTAAAGTTTACACTGCGTTCCAAACGCAATGGAACGTGTTTCGAAGGCTAATTCGGTCATCTGTGTGAGTTATGGCAATAAACGTTCGATTTAAAATTAAACCGATTAAACGATTTTCTATGCGTTTTCGCTTGCCCCAGACAAACGGTAAATCCGATTGACTTGAAATTTGAAACCATACAATAATATCACATTACGGATCCGATGAAACTAGTTTCGTCGAAATCCGAGATTTTTTGAAAAATGACTATTTTAACTCGACAAATTAATATTAAAATAATTTCGATGCGTTTCGAGCTGCCACCGTCAAACGATAACTCCAATTGCTATGAAAATTAAAATCCGATAGTAACAAACTATTACGGATCCAATGGAACTGGTTTCGTCCAATTCTGAGACTGTTCAAAAATTGGCTATTTTTCAGTCGATAATTAAATATTAAAATATTCAATTTTCACAGATGAACTCCAAATTCAATTTTAAAAGTTCTATAATATCGTTCTAACTCCAACATGATAAAATAAAATTTTTCAAATCAATTTTAATCATATTTAACCCTATTTTCAATTATTTCTGTAATTTCAACTATTAAATTATCGGTTTAATTGTCAAATTAAACCTAATATTCGAAAAATAAATTATTCGACTTATAAATTCCACTTATTAATATTTAAAATAAATTAAATATTCAAATTTTAATTATCAAAAATTTTGGGTCGTTACAATATTGTTATTGATGATATATGCCTGTTGTTATATTTTATATTATATGTTACCACTTTACAAATTCCCTATTAGTATAGAATTCACTATGGGTTGAAACGATACATACCCCAATGGACTTTAGAATAGGCAAAAATCTTTATGGGTTGAAATGATAGACCCAAGCGATTTTCATTTGATTTGAATTTGGGATTGAAGGTCATATAAATAATATATAGAGAATGATAGACCCAAGAGATATTCACATCTAAAGATATCGAAAGTAATATATAGAGAATGTAATTTAAGGTCATATAAGTAATATTGAATTTATGAAGTGAATATTTCAAAACTAAATAATAATGAAGTCAAATTGGGAGATAAATGCAATTATCAAATTTAGTCTTTGAAATGTTAAATATTTAAAGCTTCGAAATATTTTGACTTTGAATTATATTGAAATTTAAATGGTTTATTTGTGGTTCAAATCTGTATTTGAAATCGATAAAATTTGAATTTGTTTAGTCAGAAATGGAATTGAATAGAAATTGATACATTGAGATTGAATTTAATTTGAATAGGAAAGTCGAGTTGATTTTGAAGCGATTTGTGAAGTTCGAGGAAATTACAAATACTCTACTTTATAAATTATTCAATATACATATACTACTTGGAAATAGATATATTTGAAATAAAAATGATATTTTGGTTTTGAAGTATAAATTAATTTGAAATGACTACGGTGTTATAGTGTATATTTCTACACTGTAGATAGTTCCTTGGATCCATAGAGGATGGTTATCCCAAACATCCCTAAGTTGTATTTCAATTGATATTTCACTTGAGTTGGATTTATTGATACAAGAATGTCAATCCTGACTCGAGTGTTTTATGTTTTCTTATGCTCGGGTCAGACTGAGTGATACGACATTTGAGACTCACCTTGAAGTATGGAGCTTCGCTTGGAGATCCAACTATCGATTCAGTTTTCAGCTTTCCAGTTGATTTGTTCAGAAAGGTCATCTATTTTTATTCGAGACTTCAGCTTATTTGAGATATTTTGCTGTATTTTATTTCTAACTCGGATGTTTATACAGTAGCTTCATCAACTACTATTTATCTATTCCACTGCATTATTATTACATTACTCTGTGTCTATGATTCTTTGATTGATTTATTTACTGATTATGCTGATTTTTTGCCAAATTTAAATTAACAATCTGATATTTTGAGCAATTCTAGTCCGACATATGTGGATGCGAATGGTTGAAAATATCGGGTCGCTGCAGTTGGTATCTGAGCTTTGGCTTTAGGCAAACTTAGCATATATAGTAAATTTATTTGCAGAATCACTTTCGTTCGAGCTTGAATTTCTTCCTCTTTGGTTTGGTTTTCCTTTGGGACTTTGGGACGTTCCCTGCGGTTCCAAAATCCCTTACCTTCTCTCCCTATTCGTGTTTCTTGATTTTAGAGTATCCCATAACTCCACTTCAAATGATCTCTATAGAATCGGCGATTCCACCAATCTTTGAATGATTTGTAAAGGGGTGAAACTCTTTTACAATTGGCATTGATTCACCGGAAATTTATATATCCCTCGGTTTAGATGCTACTATCTCTTGTTATGCCGAATTCTATCATCGGCGATCGAATGTCGATTTGCCATAGAATTCCACATCGATCTTGCTCTTGAAGTCACGGTTGACCCGTTAAGGTCGCCCGCGATTTATGTGAATATATCCATCACCTACTTTGAAATTTGATTATCTCATCTTCGATCGAGACTATCATTGTTTGAAATCCATTCTTGAATCATCCTTTGAAAACCAAAAAATCGGGCTTTTTTGTATTTTGGAATCGTTTTATATATCAAAATTATTATTTTGATAAGTATGATTATATTCTATATATATATATATATACACACACATAAGTGAAAATGTTTTCGATAAGGATTATATACCTTTTAAAAACGATAATTTGAAATTTCGAAAGGATCGGAAATTTTGAAAATTTTATAAGCAATTTGATTTATATAAAAATAATTTATAACTGAAGGGATTCGAATTTGGATTTCGAGGAATTGAACTCTGGTGTTTTTGAAATTTATTTTAATATTTTGGAAAATATACAATAATATGATTTGAAAGTATTTTTTGAATAAAGAAACGTTTCAAATGACTTCAAATGAGTGCCAATGATTTCAAGAAATTTCAAGTAAGTTTTCAATAAAATAGAAGTCCAGAACTCAATTGTGTTGCTGGGAAATAATTTCGGTAATGAGTGCACGCATCATCGACATTGATTTTCGAGTTTCAAAGTAGGGGAGAGGCCACTTTAATAGCTTCACTATACGAGTGATTTTGTGAAACCAAATTTGATTTCAAATTCCCAAGAATGATTTGATATTCGAAAGATATAGGTATATATATATATATATATAAATGATTTGAAGCGAGCCCAGTGTTCAGTCCTCTAGTTTCGGATTGATATAACCCTATCTATATAAATCAATTTACAGATTTGTTGTCGATTTTCAACTTTTGGATTTGAAATTTGGTTTCTCAGACTATTTTGAATGTTCGAATACTTCCAAATCAAGGTTTAATTTTCAAAGCTAAAAAATTTTCTAAAGGTAAATTGGACTTCCATATATGGAAATAAATAGTTTAAAGGTTTTAAAGGGATAGTTATAAACTTGGAAATCATTTTGGGTATAATTGATTTTCAGAAAATATTTTGGATAGTAAAACCCAGTATTTATATGATGGTTTTGGAAATGAATTTTTTTGACCTAAATATTTTCGATTTGGAAACCACGATTATTTTCTAAACCTATTGTTTTGAGAAACTTTGAAACCGAATATATGTAATTTGGAAGAAATGATTTGGCGAAATCATATATGATTTTGAAACTGAAACAATATTGAAAGGAATTGAAATTGAGAACCTTGTTTTATTAAATACTTGATTTGGGAGTTATCGAACTTATATAAAATTGATTTATATAAGTATGAAGTTGATTCGAAAGCTATTGATTTTGGAAAGTATTCGAGTTGAAAATGGAATCTTATATATAATGGACTTTATATAAGTATGATATTCGAAAGAGTTTTGAAAAGGTACTATATGATACATATTTTCGAAGTAAAGATATGGAAAGTGCCTTCTGCTTGATATCTACTTTGTGGCCACATTGGGGATTCATTCTATCGATATTATTCTCTCTGATTTTGGTTTTTCGGATGTAATACTCGAGTGTCCTACCATGGCGTAACCCATGGTCATTTTTTTGGTAACGTAATCCGCAAGGCAAAGATTGCTTAAAGGGTACGGATGTTTCCTGGGGGATCCAGGCGTAATCATTGTTATGTATCGTGCGGTCTACCGGTTTTGTTGTCGTGGCGTAATCCGCAAGGTAGAGATTGCTTAAAAGATATGGATGTTTCCTAGGGGATCCAGGCATAACCATTGTTATGTATCCTGCAGTCCATAGTTTTGGTTATCATGGCATAATTCGCAAGGCAGCGATTGCCTAAAGTACAGATGTTTCCTGGGGGAGCCAGGCGTAACCATTGTGTATCTGCGATCCATATGATTTGTTTGGACTGTACTTTCCATATCGTTTTTGAAGGTTTTTCAAGTATTTTCACTGGGTGTTGATGCAGGTCTACTAAGTACTTGAAGAATTCTAGCTTGGAGCCTGATCAACGCAGGGCCAGAGTCTGCAAGAACGAGGATAAACTTGTTGAAACATCGAGTTATAAAAGTATTTTCGAAAGGAAAATTTGTCTCGATATAAAGGTATTTCATTATAAAATTATTTCCAACAAAGAAATTTTGTATCAATATTTGAAAATTGAAATTCTTATGGTTTGAATTAATTATTCGTGCCCGATTCTATTCTTTTGAATCTACCTTATATGCTCAGCTTTATTTATTCACCTATATTCTGTCTTTCCGAATCCACCTTCTTTCCTTTTTATATCCTTTTAAAATATTGTTTATTTGTATACTACATGGTTTAATAGAAAATTATTAGTGTTAAAAATATTTTAGAAGTATTAATTAATTAAAAATATATTTAAAATAAATGATTGTTAATTTATTAATAATATGTGAAAAGTATCTTGAGAAAAATTTATAAATTATGGATTTAATGTTTAAATAGCTTCCTTGTAAATATAACTAATGATGTAAATAATTGTTTTCAAATAGTCTTCATATATTTATAAAGGAGTTATTTAAACAAAATGGTACTTATTAAGGAAGCAAGAAATTTATAAATAAGTTTTTAACATTTTAAAGTATTAAAGAAAATTGAATTGCAAATGAAGTGTTCAATTGAACATTTCAAGAAAATTTTATATAGTTTTAAATTAATTGCTTAATCTTGACTTTCAATATACTTTTTTTTTCCTAGTTGTTCTATTCTCCTACCTCCTTCCTTTTCGGGGACGAAAAGTTTTGAGTTGGGGAGAGTGTAACGACCCATAAATTTCAGTAATTTTATTTATATATTTAATTGAAATTTTGTGGAATTTTAAACAATAGAATTTGAAAATAAAAATTTATTATTTGGAATACATCTATTTAAACATAGCAACTGGTAAATTTTCATCTAAAAATATTGTAGTTTATTTTATTGTGTAACTCTATTAAATTCAAGTCATTTAATAATTGTTGAAAACAAAATATTTTCCAAACCAGAATATTTTTACATAGAAAAATTCTAAATCCTCCTCTGAGTGGGGCGTCATCTTTCATTTTTCAAAATTCGGACTTCTAGAGCTCCGTCGATCTTATTTTTCTACACTTTTGCAGCATTTTCCGCTGCGAAAAACTCAAATTTTTATAATTCAACCATACCACTAATATCTTTATATTGTTTTATTCGTTTCATTATGCTGCCTCTGTGGTATATTCAATTGTCAATTTTGAAGGCTTGTACGTGGTGGAATCCACGAGAACGGTAATCGGATCGGTAACCTTTCGTGCCCTTTTGTGTTTTGTAAGTCTATTCGTATATTTACCTGTTAAAATTTGAATGGCCATCTGTTTTATTCATAGAAATTCATTTACAAACTTGTTATATTCCCTGGTTAAACATTTGCCTTTTCAATTTCCCCTGGTTCCAACTTTGTTTGTGGTACACCATCTTCTTCCCAGAAAATAAATTTCATTTCTTCTTTCTTTGTTACTTCATGTTTCTTCTCCTCTCCTCATTCATAACCAAATGCATGCAATTCATGTCCACTCCATTCACACCCACTTGACCCACCTCATCAACAGCCACCGCCCATCCTCCACCGTGGCATAGTAGCGCCGCCCACTCACCGTTCATTCCATCAGCCAGACCCCGAGCTTGCCTTTTTTTCCCACAACCGGCCTTGACCAGGTCAGCGTGAGCCACCCACTGCAACACCCAAAGCCTACGCCCGCCTTCTCCTCCTGCTTGAGCTCCGCCCTATGAACCAGCCTCCTTTTTCCCCGTAATAGCCTGGCCTTCCTCAACCACCTAGCCGACCCACCATCACCTAACAACCCAAGACTATGGCCGCTACTCCTTTCCTGCCGCTTTCCCCTGCCGAACACGACCACTATCTCCTTCCACGCATGCATCGGCCGAAGACAACCTTTCTCCTTCCCTATGCAACCTTTGCAATTCTTTTATATAAGGTAACAACTATATTTTATATATTGTGTGTATTTCCTTAAAAGTTAAAGGCTACAATCTGTTTACCTTTTTATACTTATATATATGAATTCATACGAATTATTACAAGTTGTTTTATCTCTATGTATACACGGAGGCAGTATATAAAGGCTTACATATGTTATTGTAATAGGCGTTAATGACGTGTTGATTATAGTAATATATGTAGGTGCAGGTTAGCAATGTATAACAATATATATGCAAGTTTTGAAATGATGCTTACAGCTATTTTGGGTTTTATTATATTGAATTTAAAATTTCTATATATTGCATATAAACTTTACCTTTAAAATTTTACCTTCTGGCTGCATACATTTTGTCTCTTTTGTATAGATTGCAATGTACATTTTAGTTTCGATCTGTTAGTTATTACAATTGGTGTATATATACATGTGAGGTAGCTGCCTGCATATGTTGGTTTGGATATTGAATATCTATGTGTGTCTGTAATATATTATGCCATACTGGATTCCATATAGATGATGACAGTTTATATTTATTTTATTTCATATTTCATAAACGCTAATTTATATAAGCAGAGAGATATGTTCTATTTTATATAATATGGAAATTGCAAAATCTGGTTTATATATGTGGTGTTAGTTGTGTAAGTTGTTTTAACTTATATATAAAGGTTACTGCATACGTATTATTATGGTTGGTTAAAACTCTAAGAATATATATATGCTTGATTTTAGATATATGTGTTTAATTTAAAATAATGATTTTAATACGTTGTCTTAATATTGGTTTTAAAAATTTAATATTTATTCCATGGAAAATAATAATATATATATATATATACATATACATATATATATATATACATATACATATATATATATATATATATATCATTGTTGCTTCTATCGTGTTGATTCTGATTTGTTCCCATCATCATCTTTATTTATCAGTTTTCTCATCAAATTCGTGACAATCTAGCTTTGCTTTGGAATTCGTAGCTCGTTTCCTTGTCAAATCTATCTAGCCTCGAATGGTGAGCAATCACTCACGATTAACATTCTTATATTTATTAAATTTGATTTAATTGAAACGACAATTGAAATATGCTGCTGTAGTTATTTAAATTGTTATGTATATGCTATTATCTGTAACTGTTCACATGTGGGATATGACACAATATCATGTTGTTTATATCATATTGTTATTGATGATATATGCCCATTATTATATTTTATATTATCTGTTACCACTCTCAAGTTCCCTGTTAGTATAGAATTCACTATGGGTTGAAACGATACATACCCAAATGGACTTTAGAATAAGAGAAAATCATTATGGGTTGAAATGATAGACCCAAGCGATTTTCATGTGATTTTCATTTGGGATTGCGGATCGAAATGATATCTACCCGTATATATTTAAATTACGGAATGAAATGGTAAATATCTGTATTATTTGACCATAAGATAGAAAATTTTGCATCGACGCTGTTGGTCTATATAGATATTTTGAAAATGAATTCTATGGTTTTGAAAAGAAATATATGGTTTTAATAAATATTGTTTTAAAATATTGTATATAAAGGTTATTTTATATATGTATAAATAGATTTAATAATAATATATAATTTAATTAAGATTGATTTAATTAATATGAATATGTTTAAGTATTTATTAAATTTGTATTTCAGAAAAAGATTTGTGGAATAATTTTATATGCTAAGGTTGGAAGATATATTTGAGACTTATTTGAAATTGTATTTAATTAAGGATTTTATTTAATTAAATCGATGTGAAGCTTGTATTCGAAACTTTAAAATATGGTCATATAACTTGATGTTGATTTAAGTAATTTAAAGATATTTCACGACTAAAGAAATCGAAAGTAATATATAGAGACTGTAATTTAAGGTCACATAAATAATATTGGATTTATTAAGTGAATATTCCAAAACTAAATAATAATGAAGTCAAATTGGGAGATAAATGCAATTATCAAATTTAGTCTTTGAAATGTTGAATATTTAAAGCTTCGAAATATATTGACTTTGAAGTGTATTGAAATTTAAATGGTTTATTTGTAATTGAAATATATATTTGAAATCGATAAAATTTGAATTTGTTTAGTCAGAAACGGAATTGAATAGAAATTGATACATTGAGATTGAATTTAATTTGAATAGGAAAGTCAAGTTGACTTTGAAGCGATTTGTGAAGTTTGAGGAAATTACAAATACTCTACTTTATAACTTATTCAATATACATATACTATTGTGGAAAATAGATATATTTGAAATAAAAATGATATTTTGGTTTTGAAGTATAAATTGATTTGAAATGACCATGGTGTTATAGTGTATATTTCTACACTGTAGATAGTTCCTTGGATCCTTAGAGGATGGTTATCCCAAACATCCCTAAGTTACTGGTATTTTAGTTGATATTTCACTTGAGTTGGATTTATTGATATAAGAATGTTAATCCTGACTCGAGCGTTTTGTGTTTTGCTTACGCTCGGGTCAAACTGAGTGATACAACATTTGAGACTCACCTTGAAGTATAGAGCTTCGCTTTGAGATCCAACTATCGATTCGGTTTTTAGCTTTCCAGTTGATTTGTTCGGAAAGGTCATCTGTTTTTATTCGAGACTTCAGCTTATTTGAGATATTTTGCTATATTTTACTATTTTATTTCTAACTCTGATGTTTATATAATAGCTTCATGAACTACTATTTATCTATTCCGCTGCATTATTATTATATTACTCTGTCTCTGTGATTCTATGATTGATTTATTTACTGATTATGCTGAGTTTTTGCCAAATTTAAATTAACAATCTATTATTTTGAGCAATTCAAGTCCGACGTGTGTGGATGCGAATGGTTGAAAATATCGGGTCGTTACAGTTGGTATCAGAGCTTTGCCTTTAGGCAAACATAGCATATATAGTAAATTTATTTGCAGAATCACTTTCGTTCGGGTTTGAATTTCTTCCTCTTTGGTTTGGTTTTCCTTTGGGACTTTGGGACGTTCCCTGTGGTTCCAAAATCCATTCCCTTCTCTCCCTATTCGTGTTTCTTGATTTTGGAGTATCCCATAATTCCACTTCAAATGATATGTATAAGAATCGGCGATACCGCCAATCTTTGAACGATTTGTAAAGGGGTGAAACTCCTTTACAATTGGCATTGATTCATCGGAGATTTATATATCCCTCCGTTTAGATGCTGCTATCTCTTGTTATGCCGAATTCTATCATCGGCGATCGAATGTCAATTTGCCTTAGAATTTCGCATCGATCTTGCTCTTGAAGTCACGGTTGACCAGTTAAGGTCGCCCGCGATTTGTGTGAATATACCCATCTCCTACTTTGAAATTAGATTATCTCAATTTCGATCGAGTCTATCTTTGTTTGAAATCCATTCTTGAATCATCCTTTGAAAACAAAAAAAATCGGGCTTGTTTGTATTTTGGAATGGTTTTATATATCGAAATTATTATTTTGATAGTATGATTATATTCTCTATATATAAAAGTGAAAATGTTTTCGATAAGGATTATATACCTTTTAAAAACGATAATTTGAAATTTTGAAAGGATCGAAAATTTTGAAAATTTTATAAGCAATTTGATTTATAAAAAAATGATTTATAACTGAAGGGATTTGAATTTGAATTTTGAGCAATTGAACTCCGGTTTGGAATTTGTTTTAAGATTTTGGAAAATATGTAATAATACAATTTGAAAGTATTTTTCGAATAAAGAAATGTTTCAAATGACTTCAAATGAGTGCCAATGATTTCAAGAAATTTCAAGGAAGTTTTCAAGAAAATAGAAGTCCAGAACTCACTTGTGTTGCTGGAAAATAATTTCGGTGATGAGTGCATGCATCATCGACATTGATTTTCGAGTTTCAAAGTGAGGGAGTGGCCACTTTAATAGCTTCGCTATGCGGGTGATTTTGTGAAACCAATTTTGATTTCAAATTATGAAGAATGATTTGATATTCGAAAGATATAGGTAATATATTTGAAATGATTTGAAGCGAGCCCGGTGTTCAGTCCTTGAGTTTCGGATTGATATAACCCTACTTATAAAAATTGATTTACTGATTTGTTGCTTATTTCCAACTTTTGGATTTGAAATTTGGTTTCTCCGGCCATTTTGAATGTTCGAACACTTCCATATCAAGGTTTAATTTTCAAAGCGAAGAAATTTTCAAAAGGTAAATTGGATCTTCCATATATGGAAATAAATAGTTTAAAAGTTTTAAAGGGATAGTTATAAACTTGGAAATCATTTTGGGTATAATTAATTTTGAGAAAATATTTTGTTTTGAAAATAATACATTGGATAGTAAAACCCAGTATTTATATGATGGTTTTGGAAATAAATTTGTTTGACCTAAATTCTGTCGATTTGGAAACCAGGATTATTTTCTAAACCTATTGTTTTGAGAAACTTTGAAACTGAATATATGTAATCTGAAAAAAATGATTTGGCGAAATATATGATTCTGAAACTAAAACGTTATTGAAAGGAATTGAAATTGAGAACCTTGTTTTATTAAATACTTGATTTGGGAGTTATTGAACTTATATAAAATTGATTGTATAAGTATGAAGTTGATTCGTAAGTTATTGATTTTGGAAAGTATTCAAGTTGAAAATGGAATCTTATATATAATGGACTTTATATAAGTATGATATTTGAAAGAGTTTTGAAAATGTACTATATGATACATATTTTCGAAGTAAAGATATGGAAAGTGTCTTCTGCTTGATATCCGCTTTGTGGCCACATTGGGGATTCATTCTATCGATATTATTCTCTCTGATTTAGGTTTTTCGGATGTGATACTCGAGTGTCCTACCATGGCATAACCCATGATCTTTTTTTGGATAGTGTAATCCGCAAGGCAGAGATTGCTTAAAAGGTATAGATGTTTCCTGGGGGATCCAAGCGTAACCATTGTTATGTATCCTACGGTCTACCGGTTTTGCTGTCGTGGCGTAATTCGCAAGGCAAAGATTGCTTAAAGGATATGAATGTTTCCTGGAGGATCCAGGCGTAACCATTGTTATGTATCCTGCAGTCCACGGTTTTGATTATCATGGCATAGTTCGCAAGGCAGCGATTGCCTAAAGGTACGGACGTTTCTTGGGCGATCTAGGCGTAACCATTGTGTATCTGCGATCCAGGTGATTTGTTTGGATTGTACTTTCCATATAGCTTTTGAAGGATTTTCAAGTGTTTTCACTGGTTTTTGAAACAGGTCTACTAAGTACTTGAAGAATTCTAGCTTGGCGCGTGATCAACGTATAGCCAGAGTCTGCAAGAACGAGGATAAACTGTTGAAACATCGAGTTGTAAAAGTATTTTCGAAAGGAAAATTTGTTTCGATATAAAGGTATTTCATTATAAAAGTATTTCCAACAAAGAAATTTTGTACAAATATTTCAAAATTGAAATTCTTATGGTTTGAATTAATTATTCAAGCTCGATTCTATTCTTTTGAATCTACCTTATCTGCTTAGCTTTATTTATTCACCAATATTCTGTCTTTCCGAATCCACCTTCTTTCCTTTTTGAATATATCCTTTTAAAATATTGTTTATTTGTATACTACATGGTTTAATAGAAAATTATTAGTGTCAAAAATATTTTAGAAGTATTAATTAAATAAAAACGTATTTAAAGTAGATAATTGTTGATTTATTAATAATATGTGAAAAGTATCTTAAGAAAAATTTATAAATTATGGATTTAATGTTTAAATAGCTTCCTTGTAAATATAACTAACGATGTAAATAATTGTTTTCAAATAGTCTTCGTATATTTATAAAGGAGTTATTTAAACAAAATGGTGCTGGTTAAGGAAGCAAGAAATTTACAAATAAGTTTTAAAAATTTCAAGGTATTAAAGAAAATTGAATTGCAAATGAAGTGTTCAAGTGAATATTCAAGAAAAATTTATATAGTTTTAAATTAATTGCTTAATCTTGACTTTCAATCTACTTTTTTTCTAGTTGTTCTATTCTCCTACTCCTTCCTTTTCGGGGATGAAAAGTTTTGAGTGGGGGAGAGTGTAACGACCCATAAATTTTAGTAATTTTATTTATATATTTAATTGATATTTTATGGAATTTTAAATAGTGGTATTTGAAAATAAAAATTTATTATTTGGAATATGCCTATTTAAAAAATAGCAGCTGATAAATTTTGATGTAAAAATATTGAAGTTTATTTTATTATGTAACTTTATTATATTCAATCAGTTAATAATTGTTGAAAATAAAATATTTTCCAAACCAGAATATTTTTACATAGAAAAATTCTAAATCCTCCTCTGAGTGAGGCGTAATCTTTCGTTTTTCAAAATTCGAACTTCTATAGCTCCATCGGTCTTATTTTTCAATGTTTTTGCCGCATTTTCCGCTGCGAAAAACTCGTATTTTTATAATTCAATTGGACCACTAATATCTTTATACCGTTTTGATCATTTCATCATGCTGGTCTCCGCGGTATATTCAATTGTCAATTTTGAAGGTCGGTATGCAGTGGAATCCACGAGAACGGTAACCGGATCGGTAACCGTTCATGCCCTTTTATGTTCTTTAAGTCTATTCATATATTTACCTGTTAAAATTTGGATGGCCATCTGTTTTATTCACCGAAATTTATTTCCTAACTTGTTATATTCCCTAGTTAAACATTTGCCTTTGCAATTTCCCTTGGTTCCAACTTTGTTTGTGGTACACCATCTTCTTTCCAGAAAAGAAATTTCATTTCTTCTTTCTCTGCTACTTCACATTTCTTCTCCTCTCCTCATTCATAGCCATACGCATGCAATTCAAGTCCACTCTATTCACACCCACTTGACCCACCTCATCAACGGCCACCACCCATCCTCCACGCGCAGCACGGTAGTGCCACCCACTCACTGTTCATTCCATCGGCCAGACCCTGAGCTTGCCTTTTTTTCCCACAACCCAGCCTTGACCAGATCAGCGCGAGCCACCCACTGCAACACCCGAAGCCTCTGCCTGCTCTCTCCTCCCGCTTGAGCTCCGCCCTACGGACCACCTAACTTCTTCCCCGTAGCAGCCTGGCCTTCCTCCAACACCTAGCCGACCCGCCATCACCTAGCAACCCAAGACCATGGTCACTCCTCCTTTCCTGCTGCTTTCCCCTACCGAACAAGGCCACTATCTCCTTCTAGGCATGCATCGGCCGAACACCACCTTTCTCCTTCCCTGTGCAAACTTTGCAATTCTTTTATACAGGGTAATAACTATATTTTACATATTGTGTGTATTTACCTAAAAGTTAAAGGCTGTAATCTGTTTACCTTTTTATACTTATGTATACGAATTCATACGAATTATGATAAGTTGTTTTATCTCTATTTATATACACGGAGGCAGTATATAAATGCCTATATATGTTATTGTAATAGGCGTTAATAACGTGTTGATTATAGTAATATATGTAGGTGCACGTTAGCTATATATTACAGTATATATGCAAGTTTTGAAATGCTGCTTACAGTTATTTTGGGTTTTATAATATTGAATTTAAAATTTCTATATATTGTATATAAAATTTTCCTTTAAAATTTTACCTTCTGACTGCATACATTTTGTCTCTTTTGTATAGATTGCTGTGTACATTTTAGTTTCGGTCTATTAATTATTACAATTCGTATATATACATGTGGGGTAGCTGCCTGCATACGTTGGTTTGGATATTAAATATCTATGTGTGTCTGTAATATATTATGCCATACTAGATTCCGTATAGATGATGATAATTTATATTTATTTTATTGTATTTCATATTTTCATAAAGGTTGATTTATATAAGTAGAGATATATGTTCTATTTTATATAATATAGAAATTGTAAAATCTGGCTTATATATGTGGTGTTAGTTATATAAGTTGTTTTAACATATATATAAAGGTTAGTGCATACGTATTATTATGGTTGGTTAAAACTCTAAGAATATATATGTTTGATTTTAGACATATGTTTTTAATTTAAAACAATGATTTTAATACGTTGTCTTAATATTGGTTTTAAAAATTTAATATTTATTCCATGGTAAATAATATATATATAAATATATATATATATATATATATATCATTGTTGCTTCTATCGTGTTGATTCTGACCTGTTCCCATCAACATCTTTATTTATCAGCTTTATCACCAAATTCATGCCAATCTAGCTTTTCTTTGGAATTCGTAGCTTGTTTCCTTGTCAAATCTATCTAGCCTCGAAAGGTGAGCAATCACTCACGATTAACGTTGTTATATTTATTAAATTTGATTTCAATCGAAACGACAATTGAAATATGGTGCTGTAGTTATTTAAATTATTATGTATATGCTATTATCTGTAACTGTTTACCTGTGGGATATGGCACCATATCATGTTGTTTATATCATATTGTTATTGATGATATATGCCTGCTGTTATATTTTATATTATCTGTTACCACTCTACAAGTTCCCTGTTAGTATAGAATTCACTAGGGTTGAAATGATACATACCCGAATGGACTTTAGAATAGGAGAAAATCATTATGGGTTGAAATGATAGACCCAAGCGATGTTCATTGATTTGAATTTGGGATTGCGGGTCAAAATGATATCTACCTGTATATATATAAATTATGGATTGAAATGATAAATATCCATATCATTTGACCATAGGATAGAAAATTTTGCACCGACGCCGTTGGTGTACATAGATATTTTGAAAATGAATTCTATGGTTTGGAAAAGAAATATATGGTTTTAATAAATATTGTTTTAAATATTTTATATAAAGGTTGTTTTATATATATATATATATATATATATATATATATTTAATAATAATATATATTTTAATTAAGATTTATTTAATTAATATGAATATGTTTAAGGATTTATTAAATTTGTATTTCAGAAAAAGATTTGTGGAATAATTTTATAAGCTAAGGTTGGAAGATATATTTGAGACTTATTTCAAATTGTATTTAATTAAGGATTTTATTTAATTAAATCGATGTGAAGCTTGAATTCGAAACTTTAAAATATAATCTTATAACTTGATGTTGATTTAAGTAATTTAATGGATATTTCACGTCTAAAGAAATCGAAAGTAACATATAGAGAATGTAATTTAAGGTCATATAAATAATATTGAATTTATTAAGTGAATATTCCAAAACTAAAGAATAATGAAGTCAAATAGGGAGATAAATGCAATTACCAAATTTAGTCTTTGAAATGTTGAATATTTAAATCTTCGAAATATATTGACTTTGAAGTGTATTGAAATTTAAATGGTTTATTTGTAATTGAAATCTATATTTGAAATCGATAAAATTTGAATTTGTTTAGTCAGAAACGGAATTGAATAGAAATTGATACATTGAGATTGAATTTAATTTGAATAGGAAAGTCAAGTTGACTTTGAAGCGATTTGTGAAGTTTGAGGAAATTACAAATACTCTACTTTATAACTTATTCAATATACATATACTATTGTGGAAAATAGATATATTTGAAATAAAAATGATATTTTGGTTTTAAAGTATAAATTGATTTGTAATGACCACGGTGTTATAGTGTATATTTCTACACTGTAGATAGTTCCTTGGATCCTTAGAGGATGGTTATCCCAAACATCCCTAAGTTACTGGTATTTTAGTTGATATTTCACTTGAGTTGGATTTATTGATATAAGAATGTTAATCCTGACTCGAGTGTTTTGTGTTTTTCTTACGCTCGGGTCAGACTAAGTGATACAGCATTTGAGACTCGCCTTGAAGTATAGAGCTTTGCATGGAGATCCAATTATCGACTCGGTTTTTAGCTTTCCAGTTGATTTGTTCAGAAAGGTCATCTATTTGTATTCGAGACTTCGACTTATTTGAGATATTCTGTTGTATTTTATTTCTAACTCTAAAGTTTATATATTAGCTTCATGAACTACTATTTATCTATTCCGCTGCATTATTATTATATTACTCTGTGTCTGCGATTCTGTGATTGATTTATTTACTGATTATGCTGAGTTTTTGCCAAATTTAAATTAACAATCTGATATTTTGAGCAATTCAAGTCCGACATGTGTGGATGCGAATGGTTGAAAATATTGGGTCGTTACATATATAATATAAAGTCATGACTATTATATATTTTTCATGATGTAAAAGGCTGTATAAAATTTACCCTTTCTGTTTACAATAACATATTTTCTTGAGTTATATATACACACGGTAGGATTTGATTTCAAAAAGATTTCTATATATTTTTATTTTATAACAGTGTTATATATTATATTATAATTGTATAAGGCATGTTACAGATTTGGTATAAAGGTCGGAATATTTTAATATATACTCATATAAGTTGTTTTCTACACTTTGTGACAGCCTGTTTTGAGTTGAAACACAGTACATTACCATCTTTATTTTATAAATATTTACATTATGGTGCATAACTACAGTAGCATAGATAGAGGTTACATTTCATATATCATCTGCTCTGGTTAGTATTTATACTATATTAAGTAAGTCATATTTGTAAGTTGGGTAGTTGTCTGCATTATTAATAATATACAGTATGAATATAAAAATTGTAGACATATTTTAGTAATCTAAATTAGTATTTTACTAATGTAAGTGTTACAAATTGAACAAGCAGTTATTTGTATTGTAAGCATTTGGAAGTTGTTTGTTTGTGTGTGTGTGTGTGTGTATTATATCTGTTTGTATAGGATCTAGTTATGTATGTATATGAAGTTACTGTAGATATATAAATGGGCTTATTAAGTTACTGTAACGACCCGCCAATTTGTACCATTCAAATCGACAATAATCCAAACATGTCGGACTTGAATAATGCAAAATAACATATTGAAAATAATTTTTGAGAAAATGAAATCAAATACACAGAATCACAGATCACAGACACAGAACAAATCAGAATAACTCGCAGCGGAATATAAAAACCATAGTAGTTCAAGAAGCTACTATTACAAAGTCTCAAAACAAAATATAGTATTTCAGTCTCAGAACAGCATAATAAAAATCCCAAATACATAGAGTCCTTTATTACATCAAATAAACTAGGACAGCAGAAACAAAAATAGATATAAAAGCAGATGGACAGAGTCTCCAGCAAAGACCAGCTCCAGGAAGAATCCAAAGCTGTAAATACTCAGACTGACCCGAGCGTAAAGCAAATACAAAACACTCGAGTCAGGACAATATATACTTATATAATATAAACTAACTCAAGTGAACTGTAATAAGGTACAAATAACTTAAAGGATGTCTGGGACCGCCCATCCTCTAAGGATCCGTTAAACTATTTACTATGTAGTAATATTGCGCTATTAAAATAATGTCTACAGTAAAATAAACTTACTTTTAAATAGCATTCCGGGCTACCCATATCACCCTTCACACATAATAGTCCCAGTAGTTCGTCCAGTAACATAATATCTCCAGATCGGGAGACTATCAGAGGATATGACACGGGCAACGGGAGAAAACCAAACTCGTACAAGGCTCGCTAGGGTAGATGACAAGGCCCTTGAGGCAATGCCAGGGTAGATATACCAATTACGCTTCCGGGTTAGTGGTAACGCAGCAGCCACATACGCCCACCTCGAGCCACACTCCCATATCAAAGGTGTGCACACCAAATCAATCACAAAAGCAATAGAATGGCATCGAAGAAGTGTGTCCGATCGGAGGAGCTACCTCACTTGGCCCGTCGATCTCCCCTGTTTTAGCCACCTTAAGCCAACTCACGGGAGTCGGGTCCACGTTACATACCTTAAGAGCGTCGCCACCATCCTACTTCATTCTGGAATCTCCACCGCGTACACGGTTGTTAAAGCGGTTTTCGGTATCGACAGAGAGTATGCCTGATATCCGATCCCGGTCTCTTTAACAACCAAACGTTATTATAACCCGTGGTTATAATTTAAAATGGTATTTATACTTTAAAAATCAAAATCATTTCAAAACCAATATCGTTTCAAATACATTTCAAAATACCATAATATCATTTCAAACCATCCTTTATTTAAACATCGGTCATTTAATTTACTTTCAAATACCATTTAAATCTATTTATTTTATTAAGGAATTAATTACCTTTCAAATTCACATTTAAAGTTAAATTCCTCTATTTAAAACCATTTAAAGTCAATTCCTTATATTAATTAATTACATATTAAATTTCCAAAATTATTTATCATTAAAATTTATTAAACCGACAAAATTCAGTTTTCGTAGCACTTATAAAATGCTACGTAAAACTTTTAGTTTAAAACAGTTCATTTACAAAAGACAGCATCTAAGTGTATAATAGCTTCCTTTATTTTTAACTAAGTTTTAGTTATCTTTATCAACTATAGCACTTACAAAGTGCTATAATAGCTTTAGTTCAATTTAGCCTTTAAACTCATTTATTCTTAACAGCAGCATTTGCAAATGCTGTAATATCCGTTATATTTAAATTTCAAGCTTAAAAGTAAAATTTCAAAACTAAGTAAATTTTCATTTAAATCATATTTACTTATGAAATCATATAATTTTACATTATTAATTCATTATTTCAATACTTACATTGTTGTAAACTTTACAAGTTAAGTTTCTTACAAAAATCCAATTTTTATTATATTTTCTTAGTTTAAATTCAAGTATAAATTTCCATTTCTTTAATTAATTTTATTACTTAACCATTAAGTCTTAATTCCATTTATTTTACTTAATAAAAATGTCACTTTTAACAAAAATTCTAAATTCTCAAAAATAGGTTATATTTCAAAATTTTACCTAAACATTCATTACTTACATTTTCACTTATACAAAAATTATTTTTATTTTATAAAAATCATTTAAATTCATTTTTAATTCAAAATATGATATTTTTACATTTAAAAATATATTTAAAACATTTCAGAAAATATTTTATAAAACACGGGTCTGTATATAGTTTTCTAGCCTAGGTCAAGTGATACGGATGTATATCATTTCAATCCGCAATTTAAAAAGAAAAACCCGGGTTCTATCATTTCAAACCCACGGTCTCAAGTAAAATGAATGATTTGAAAACCGCTCAGACCTATCATTTCAGCCCATAACGGTTTTCCCCTATTCTAAAGTCCGTTCGGGTATGTATCATTTCAACCCATAGTGATTCTAGTCTACAGGGAACTTGCAATGGTGATAACTGATATAAACAACAGAATAGCATAAAATAACAGTGACGTATGATACAACAGGTGTAATAATAGGTGTGAACAGCATATGAAAATAATATAGCAGTGATAACAGGATGATATGCATATACAGGTTCAGGTGATGTCAGTTTATAATTACATAAGCACACATTAGTCTGGTGAGATTTACTCACCTGTCACAAGCTGGAGATCGACACCAAAGCATAGATCCTGACACAATGAAGGCACAAAACTACGGACAAGGCACGAGAGTGGAGAACCAAAGCTATATGCCTTGATAAAATATACACAAACAATATATATAATTCATAAGTTTCAACACGAATATAACAACAAACAACATAAGAATTCAATGCCCAAATCAACAACGATTGACTTGCACTTTCTCTCTACCCCATACGCTTCAGATATACAGGTATTTGGCTCGGCCTAGGGGTGCTATAGGTCTGGTTCGGGTGAGAGGATGGTCGGCCTAAACATGGTTTTGGTGTGGTGAAGTTTAGGCGCAACTAGGCTACACCATAGTCAAATATCATCATATGTATGCAATACATTGGTCCGGCCAGAGGTCATATGGCTCAGCCAGTGGCTCCAGGAGGTGGTAGGTGGTGTGGAAGAGGGTGGAGGTCAGGCCAGAGGTGGTGTGGATATATATCATTTCACCGTAATTTAAAAAGAAAAACCCGGGTTTTATCATTTCAAACCCGCAGTCCCAAGTAAAATGAATGATTTGAAAACCGCTCAGACCTATAATTTCAGCCCATAACGGTTTTCCCCTATTCTAAAGTCCGTTCGGGTAGGTATCATTTCAACCCATAGTGATTCTAGTCTACAGGGAACTTGCAATGGTGATAACTGATATAAACAACAGAATAGCTTAAAATAATAGTGACATATGATATAACAGGTGTAATAACAGGTGTGAACAGCATATGAAAATAATATAGCAGTGATAATAGGATGATATGCATATACAGGTTAAGGTGATGTCAATTTATAATTACATAAGCACGGATTAGTCTGGTGAGATTTAATCACCTGTCACAAGCTGGAGATCGACACCAAAGAACAGATCCTGACACAATGAAGGCACAAAACTACGGACAAGGCACGAGAGTGGAGAACCAAAGCTATATGCCTTGATAAAATATACACAAACAATATATATAATTCATAAGTTTCAACACGAATATAACAACAAACAACATAAGAATTCAATGCCCGATCGGAGGAGCTACCTCACTTGGCACATCGATCGCTACTGTTTTAGCCACCTTAAGCCAACTCATGGGAGTCAGGTCCATGTTACTTAAGAGCGTCGCCACCATCCTACTTCATTCTGAAATCTCCACCGCGTACAAGGTTATTAAAGCGGTTTTCGGTATCGACAGAGAGTATGCCTGATATCCGACCCCGGCCTCTTTAACAACCAAACGTTATCATAACCCGTGGTTATAATTTAAAATGGTATTTATACTTTAAAAATCAAAATCATTTCAAAACCAATATCATTTCAAATACATTTCAAAATACCATAATATCATTTCAAACCATCCTTTATTTAAACATCAGTCATTTAATTTACTTTCAAATACCATTTAAATCTATTTATTTTATTAAGGAATTAATTACCTTTCAAATTCACATTTAAAGTTAAATTCCTCTATTTAAAACCATTTAAAGTCAATTCCTTATATTAATTAATTACATATTAAATTTCCAAAAATTAAGCCTTTTTCCAAAATTATTTATCATTAAAAATTATTAAACCGACAAAATTCAGTTTTCGTAGCACTTATAAAATGCTACGTAAAACTTTTAGTTTAAAACGGTTCATTTACAAAAGACAGCATCTAAGTTCTATAATAGCTTCCTTTATTATTAACTAAGTTTAAGTTATCTTTATCAACTATAGCACTTATAAAGTGCTATAATAGCTTTAGTTCAATTTAGCCTTTAAATTCATTTATTCTTAACAGCAGCATTTGCAAATGCTGTAATATCCGTTATATTTAAATTTCAAGCTTAAAAGTAAAATTTCAAAACTAAGTAAATTTTCATTTAAATCATATTTACTTATGAAATCATAAAATTTTACATTATTAATTCATTATTTCAATACTTACATTGTTGTAAACTTTACAGGTTAAGTTTCTTACAAAAATTCAATTTTTATTATATTTTCTTAGTTTAAATTCAAGTATAAATTTCCATTTCTTTAATTAATTATATTATTTAACCATTAAGTCTTAGTTCCATTTATTTTACTTAATAAAAATGTCGCTTTTAACAAAAATTCTAAATCCCCAAAAATAGGTTATATTTCAAAATTTGACCTAAACATTCATTACTTACATTTTCACTTATACAAAAATTATTTTTATTTTATAAAAATCATTTAAATTCATTTTTAATTCAAATATTATACTTTTACATTTAAAAATATATTTAAAACATTTCAGAAAATATTTTATAAAACACAGGTCTGTATATAGTTTTCTAGCCTATGTCAAGTGATACGGATGTATATCATTTCAATCCGCAATTTAAAAAGAAAAACCCGGGTTCTATCATTTCAAACCCACGGTCCAAAGTAAAATGAATGATTTGAAAACCGCTCAGACCTATCATTTCAGCCCATAACAGTTTTCCCCTATTCTAAAGTCCGTTCGGGTATGTATCATTTCAACCCATAGTGATTCTAGTCTACAGGGAACTTGCAATGGTGATAACTGATATAAACAACAGAATAGCATAAAATAACGGTGACATATGATACAACAGGTGTAATAATAGGTGTGAATAGCATATGAAAATAATATAGCAGTGATAACAGGATGATATGCATATACAGGTTCAGGTGATGTCAGTTTATAATTACATAAGCACATATTAGTCTGGTGAGATTTACTCACCTGCCACAAGCTGGAGATCGACACCAAAGCACAGATCCTGACACAATGAAGGCACAAAATTACGGACAAGGCACGAGAGTAGAGAACCAAAGCTATATGCCTTGATAAAATATACACAAACAATATATATAATTCATAAGTTTCAACATGAATATAACAACAAACAACATAAGAATTCAATGCCCAAATCAACAACGATTGACTTGCACTTTCTCTCTACCCCATACACTTCAGATATACAGGTATTTTGCTCGGCCTAAGGGTGCTATAGGTCTGGTTTGGGTGAGAGGATGGTCGGCCTAAACATGATTTTGGTGTGGTGAAGTTTAGGCGCAACTAGGTTACACCATAGGTCAAATATCATCATATGTATGCAATACATTGGTCCGGCCAGAGGTCATATGGCTCGGCCAGTGGCTCCAGGAGGTGGTAGGTGGTGTGGAAGAGGGTGGAGGTCAGGCCAGAGGTGGTGGTGGCGGCGGAAAAAGGTGGAGGAAGAAGGAGATGGCAATCCTAGACTAGGTTTGGTACAGGTGATGGCTAGGGCTAGTTTAGATGGATTTTTGTGATGATCTTCACCATGGCTTGGCTTGGCCTGAGGAGGAGAGATGTTAGGATGTGTGATGGTCAGAAAAAAGTGGTGGTGGTGGTCGGCCACAGCTTGGAGGAGGGGGGAATACAGCTATGAAGGTGGAGAGCATGTGCAAATTCAAGTAGAAAATCAATAAAAAGACAAGAAGAAGATAGAATTTTTTACAAAGCTTCACAAGGAGAATAGCCGTGATTTTTTTGTGAGAGAAAGAGAAATGATTTTCGTGAAAGTGAAAAAAATGCAGCTGAAATGAGTAGATTACATGGCCAAAACAATTAAGAGAAGTGTTGGGAAAATGAAAGGTCGGAAATGCAAAGAGACATAGGAGTTTCAAAGTTTAAAACTCTTCGAATTTCCTATATACTTTTCTTTTTCTTTTTTATCAATGGCTGAAAACAACGATGAAAGATATCAGAAAATAAAATAAATAAGAAATGAAAATAAATAAATTTAAACAATATCAATTAAATAAAGAAAATGTAGTAAATACCAAACTAGGCTTTATAAATTTGACTAAATTCAGGTGTACTTTAGAAAATATATATTATTATTCTAAAAATATTAAAATATACCCAAAATAACACATTAACACAATTAAAATAATAATATCACAAATAAAATTTATATAAAGTAAAAATAGGCAAAAATTGTTAAATAAAACAAATTTACTCAAATTTTGAAATGTGCATAAATTTTGCAGTTTAACTCCGTTTTCAACGAAACGAAAAGCAGTGTTCAAGTTATTTCATCTATTTAAAAAAAAGTAAGATTTAAAATAATTTAAATTTGAAGTTTTAAAAAGTCAAAGCTTGGACAGTTTGACCGGAATTCCACTTTTTAGTAACATATTCAATTTATAATAGTTTAAAAATATAAATCACTTAAAAAATCAACATTTATATTTAAAAATGAAATGTTTTGAAATAAAAAAATTTAAAAATATTTTAAAATAAAAGAAAGTCAAATTTAGATAATATACAAAAATGTAGGGTTGTTACACCCTCCCTCATTCAAATCTTTTCGTCGTCGAAAAGAATGGAAAGGAAAAAAAAAAAAGAAACAAGACAAAAAACAAAATAGTACCTGGAATGAAAAATTCTGGATTCGAAGCACGAATGCTCTCCTCCGTCTCCCAGGTACAGTCTCGATCATCAGTACTCCACTGTACTTTGACCAGACTAACAGATTTCCTCCTGAGCTGCTTCGTATCTCGATCGACAATACGAAGTGGCTTCCTCTCAATAGTCAAGTTGGGCTCAACATCCAAACTATCAAGAGCAGAAGGCTGAACAATGAGGGATGGATCATGAAGATATCTACGAAGATGAGAGACATGGAACACATTATGCACTCCAGAAAGCCTTTCGGGCAAATCCAGATGATATGCCAAAGAGCCAATTCTTTCCAGAATGCGAAAAGGACCAATGAATCTGGGAGAAAGCTTCCCTCTACGACCAAAGCGAATGACATTCCTCAAGGGAGAAACCTTAAGGAATACCTGATCACCAACAGAAAATTTTAAATTCCGCCTACGCCTATCAGCATATTTCTTCTGTCTATCCTGAGCGGCTTTCAACCTTCTCTTAATCTCTTCAACTCTCTCAGAAGTTTCCAAAATCACATCAGGACCAAGAACAAGACGATTACCGGATTCAATCCATCATGATGGGGATCTGCAAGGTCGTCTGTATAAAGCAGCAAACGGAGACATTTTGATACTGGCCTGAATGTAAAGTGGGAACGAGATAGATAAAGTGATTAAAATATGTTGAATATAGAGGATAAGATTATACCTGATAGCTGTTATTGTAGGTGAATTCGACAAGATGGAGATGGTCTTCCCAAGATCCTCCATAATCAAGCACACATGCATGAAGGAGATCCTCGAGAATCTGATTCACTCTTTCCGTTTGACCGTCGGTCTGAGGATGGTAAGCAGTGCTCAGATTCAAATGAGTACCCAAAGATTCCTGAAAAGCCTTCCAAAACTTACTGGTGAAAATAGGGTCATGTTCACAAACAATACTGAGAGGACACCATGGAGACGAACGATCTCTCTCATGTATATCTCAGCCAAGCTAGAAGCAGAACTAGCAGATCTGACCGGAATGAAATGAGCGGACTTGGTCAGTCTATCCACTATAACCCAGATACTCTCATTACCCCTCCGAGTCCTCGGAAACCATCTATGAAATCCATGGAAACCTGTTCCCACTTCCAGTTGGGAATCTCAAGGGGCTGCAGCAAACCAGGGGTCTTTTGGTGATCGGCTTTGACTTGTTGACAAGTCGCACTCCGACTAACAAAGATAGAGTATCCCTCTTCATCCCCTTCCACCAATAAAGCTTCTTCATATCCTGATACATCTTCGACACACCAGGGTGGATAGAAAGCCTGGACCAATGACTCTCCCGAAGCAACTCATGCCTCAAACCATCCACATTAGGAACACAAATCTTGCCATTGATCCTCAAGATCCCTATATCATCAATCTGAGCTTCACTACTACTACCACCAACTCTAGCCCGAACATTCTCCTTCATCAATCTAAGCATCCCACCCTCATCCTGCTTAGCCATGATACGATCCATAAGGGGAGAAGAAGAAACAACAAGATGACCCAACAAAGCCTTCTTCCGGCTCAGAGCATCGGCCACAACATTAGCTTTACCGGAAGTATAGCTAATATCAAGGTCGTAAGGAGCCAGAAACTCAAGCCAACGAACTTGCCTCTGATTCAAATCCTTCTGGGAGAAAATGTATTTCAGAGACTGATGATTAGTGAAAAGCTCAAATTTGGCTCCAAAAAGATGATGCCTCCAAAGTTTCAAAGCAAAGACCACTGCATGCAACTCTAAATCATGAGCAGCATAATTTGCCTCGTGGGTTTTCAACTGATGGCTGGCATAGGAAATGACCCTACCATCCTGCACGAGAACAACTCCCAAACCCTCTCGACTAGCATCAGTATAAACCGTCATTCCCTCGCTTCCATTCGAAACGGTAAGAACTGGTGCAGAAGTTAGCTTGCTCTTCAACTCATCGAATGCGGCTTCACACTTCTTATCCCAAATAAACTTACCATTCTTACGAGTCAAAGCAGTCAGAGGTGCAGCAATCCGAGCAAAATTCTCTATGAATCTCTGGTAATAACCAACAAGGCCCAAAAAGCTATGAATATCAGTTGGAGTCTTTGAAGTTTCCCAATCCTGCAGCAGAATAGGGAGAGCATCAGGACAACAAAGAGATAGAATTAAGATGAATAAAAGGAAAGAGAGGAAATAAAGTTACATTGATCGCAGCGATCTTGACTGGATCAACAGAAACCCCATTACCAGAAACAATATGCCCGAGAAATCGGACTTCATCCTTCCAGAAATGGCACTTAGAGAATTTAGCCTTCAGTAGATGATTTCTGAGAGTATCCAGAACATACTTCAAATGCGACCTATGCTCTTCCTTTGTCTTAGAGAAGACAAGGATATCATCAACAAAGACTAGCATAAATTTATTAAGTACGAACTCGATTCATCATATCAACAAAGAAAGCAGGAGCATTAGACAAACCAAAAGGCATGACTAACCATTCGTAGAACCCATTCTCAATGCGGAAAGTAGTCTTGGGAATGCTATCCTCGGCAACTCTGAGCTGATGAAAACCTGAAGCAAGATTAAGCTGAGAGAAAATAGAAGCACCATAAAGCTGATCAAACATATCATTGATATGAGGCATTGGATATCTGTTTTTCATAGTGAGTTTGTTCATCTCCCTATAATCAACACACATCCGAAGAGAACCATCAGATTTGGTGACAAAAACCACCGCAGCTCCCCATTCAGAAGAACTAGGCCTGATCAGACCCTTGGCAGATAAGTCAGAAATCTGCAATCCTAACTCAACCTTTTCTCGGGGTGCCATTCTTCTAGGAGGAAGAACAACAAGTCGAGCACCAGGAACAAGATCAATCCGAAAATCAATTTCCCGCTTAGGAGGCAAAGAAGTGCTTCACCAAATACATCGGGATAAAATCTGACCACAGGAGTTGAATCAAAATCACAAGGAAAAGAATCCAGAGAATAAACAAAACTACCAGCAAATTCCTGAGGCATACGGCACTGGATAGTCAAAGGATCACCCTTATGTCCAATAAGAGTGACAATTCTGGATTTGCAAGAGATGCGAGCATCATAGCTCCTTAGCCAATCCCGGCCAAGCAATAGATCGAAAGCATTAAAGCCCAAAACATAGAAATCACCAGAGAACCGATAGCCAAAGCGAAAGAGTTTCACTCCTCGACAAACCTTATTGAGGTTAGCAGAACCTCCAATAGGATTAGAAACACAATAAAGGAACAGAAACATATCCAGGAGGTAAAATATACTCAAACTTATTACATAAGTCAACAGAGATAAAACTGTGTGATGCTCCAGTATCAAACAACACACGAACTGGATGATGAAATAAAGTAAATGAACGCTGAAGTGTACCTTGGTCATCAGCAGGAGCAGGAGCAGGTACAGGAGCAGGTGGAGGAACAGGAGATGATGCAGATGAGACAGCAAAAATACCAGAAGGCTTACCCTTCTGCTGGGTGGGGCAGTCCTTCTTAAAATGACCAGGCTGGAGACAGATGTGGCAGAGATCACGCTTAGCCAGCTGAGCAGGAGGTGGAACAGCAGCAGTAGAAAGATTAGGACAACTATTGGCATAGTGTCCCCTCTGATCACATCGGAAGCAACTGATAGTGGAAAGATCAACTGGTTGCCTCTGAGAAGGAGCAGATGATGAAGATCCCAAACCAGGACGTTTCTGCCAATTCTTCTTCTGCTGGTGAAAAATTTGGCATACACTTCTTGGAATTTGCATATGAGGACTGAGAAGGAGCACCAGAAGCAGCAGGACCCTTAGAGGTAGGGTTCTCATAACGGATAGCCATATCCATCAGCTGGGTGAAAGAACCATGCACATGAGCAATGAGACGGCTATAATACTCTAGACGAGCGCCGGCAATGAATTTCTCATTTTTCTTGAGAGGAGTATCAATCAGACCAGGGCCGAACTTGGAGAGTTCGTTGAATTTCCTCTCGTACCCAGCAAAAGACATAGAAACTTGCTTGAGATCCATAAATTCTCGATAGAGTTGAGATTTCCCGGCTTCAGGCATCCACTTCGCCACAAAAGCCTCCCTGAAAAGAGATATAGAACAACTTAAGATATATTCAAGAGATAAAGGAAAAATAGGAACAGAATTCAAGATAACAAAGGATACCTAAACTGATCCCAAGTAATATCAGCTTCGTCGGTGTTCACCGTAACGGACTCCCACCAATCTTGAGCAGCCCCATGCAGCTGCCAAGCTGCTAACTGACGCTTCTAGGCATCAGTAATATCAAGACCAATAAATATCCTCTCTAGACTTTGCAACCACTACTGAGCCTCAATAATGCTCTCTGAACCGGTGAATGGGGTTCCACCAAGTTGAGTGAATTCCTTGCAAAGAACAGGGAATCTAACAGGAGCAACAGGTTGTGGAACTGGGGAATTATCACGACCCCTATCACGACCTCTAGCATTTCCGCGATTCTTCTAGAAAAGATCAAGAATGAATTTAGGACAGCATAAAGAATCACCAAAGACAATTAAAATAAGACAGGATAAATGTAGTTGGATAGATATCTTAAAGAAAAGAAACACTATCAAGGTAGATTTGAAAGGAAAGGAGTTAGAAAACCTTTGAAAATCCTCTTAAAACAAGAAAAAAAAATTATATCAAAATAATCTTTGAAAATCCCTTGAAATTATTTTGAAAAATCATTTATACTTCGAAAATAGGTTCTCTCACAAAGATAGGATTCTGAGATTTGACTTCACTCATTCTAGGATATTTCTACCCTATCTCTAATGTGTTTTTGCTCCTCAGGCAATGGTTTGCCAGAAAACCAAAGCTCTGATACCAACTGTAACGGGTCGCGCCAGTGGGGTAACGCCCACCGTAGCATACATTGGTACATGTGTTCTGCCTTTACGGCCAGCCTTTCGACTGCACCACCAACCACCGTGGGGACATGTAGGAGTAAGAGTCAACCGTTCGCTACCAAACCAGGAAGCGAGAACCCCCTATCATGTTGCACCCTCCAAGTGCAATGGCAGACACACATGTCGGACTTGAATAATGCAAAATAACATATTGTAAATAAATTTTGGAGCAAATGAAATCAAATACACAGAATCACATATCACAGATACAGAACAAATCAGAACAACTCGCAACGGAATATAAAAACCATAGTAGTCCATGAAGCTAATATTACAAAGTCTCAAAACAAAATACAGTATTTCAGTCTCAGAACAACATAATAAAAATCCCAAATACATAGAGTCCTTTACTACATCAAATAAACTAGGACAGCAGAAATAGAAATAGCTATAAAAGCAGATAGACAGAGTCTCCAGCAAAGACCAGCTCCAGGAAGAATCCAAAGCTGTAAATACTCAGACTGAACGGAGCGTAAAGCAAATACAAAACATTCGAGTCAGGACAATATATACTTATATAATATAAACTAACTCAAGTGAACTGTAATAAGGTACAAATAACTTAAAGGATGCCTGGGACCGCCCATCCTCTAATGATCCGTTAAACTATTTACTATGTAGTAATATTGCGCTATTAAAATAATGTCTACGGTAAAATAAACTTACTTTTAAATAGCGTTCCGGGCTACCCATGTCACCCTTCACACGTAATAGTCCCAGTAGTCCGTCCAATAACATAATATCTCCAGATCGGGAGACAATCAGAGGATATGACACGGGCTACGGGAGAAAACCAAACTCGTACAAGGCTCGCTAGGGTAGTGACAAGGCACACGAGGCAATGCCAAGGTAGATATACCAATTACGCTTCTGGGCTGGTGGTAAGGCAGCAGCCACATACGCCCACCTCGAGCCACACTCCCATATCAAAGGTGTGCACACCAAATCAATCACAAAAGCAATAGAATGGCATCGAAAAAGTGTGTCTGATCGGAGGAGCTACCTCACTTGGCCCGTCGATCGCTCCTGTTTTAGCCACCTTAAGCCAACTCACAGGAGTCGGGTCCACGTTACATACCTTAAGAGCGTCGCCACCATCCTACTTCATTCTAGAATCTCCACCGCGTACACGGTAGTTAAAGCGGTTTTCGGTATCGACAGAGAGTATGCCTGATATTCGATCCCGGTCTCTTTAACAACCAAACGTTATTATAACCCGTGGTTATAATTTAAAATGGTATTTATACTTTAAAAATCAAAATCATTTCAAAACCAATATCGTTTCAAATACATTTCAAAATACCATAATATCATTTCAAACCATCCTTTATTTAAACATCAGTCATTTAGTTTACTTTCAAATACCATTTAAATCTATTTATTTTATTAAGGAATTAATTACCTTTCAAATTCACATTTAAAGTTAAATTCCTCTATTTAAAACCATTTAAAGTCAATTCCTTATATTAATTAATTACATATTAAATTTCCAAAATTATTTATCATTAAAATTTATTAAACCGACAAAATTCAGTTTTCGTAGCACTTATAAAATGCTACGTAAAACTTTTAGTTTAAAACAGTTCATTTACAAAAGACAGCATCTAAGTGCTATAATAGCTTCCTTTATTTTTAACTAAGTTTTAGTTATCTTTATCAACTATAGCACTTACAGAGTGCTATAATAGCTTTAGTTCAATTTAGCCTTTAAACTCATTTATTCTTAACAGCAGCATTTGCAAATGCTGTAATATCCGTTATATTTAAATTTCAAGCTTAAAAGTAAAATTTCAAAACTAAGTAAATTTTCATTTAAATCATATTTACTTATGAAATCATATAATTTTACATTATTAATTCATTATTTCAATACTTACATTGTTGTAAACTTTACAAGTTAAGTTTCTTACAAAAATCCAATTTTTATTATATTTTCTTAGTTTAAATTCAAGTATAAATTTCCATTTCTTTAATTAATTTTATTACTTAACCATTAAGTCTTAATTCCATTTATTTTACTTAATAAAAATGTCACTTTTAACAAAAATTCTAAATTCCCAAAAATAGGTTATATTTCAAAATTTTACCTAAACATTCATTACTTACATTTTCACTTGTACAAAAATTATTTTTATTTTATAAAAATCATTTAAATTCATTTTTAATTCAAAATATGATATTTTTACATTTAAAAATATATTTAAAACATTTCAGAAAATATTTTATAAAACACGGGTCTGTATATAGTTTTCTAGCCTAGGTCAAGTGATACGGATGTATATCATTTCAATCCGCAATTTAAAAAGAAAAACCCGGGTTCTATCATTTCAAACCCACGGTCTCAAGTAAAATGAATGATTTGAAAACCGCTCAGACCTATCATTTCAGCCCATAACGGTTTTCCCCTATTCTAAAGTCCGTTCGGGTATGTATCATTTCAACCCATAGTGATTCTAGTCTACAGGGAACTTGCAATGGTGATAATTGATATAAACAACAGAATAGCATAAAATAACGGTGACATATGATACAACAGGTGTAATAATAGGTGTGAATAGCATATGAAAATAATATAGCAGTGATAACAGGATGATATGCATATACAGGTTCAGGTGATGTCAGTTTATAATTACATAAGCACATATTAGTCTGGTGAGATTTACTCACCTGCCACAAGCTGGAGATCGACACCAAAGCACAGATCCTGACACAATGAAGGCACAAAACTACGAACAAGGCACGAGAGTAGAGAACCAAAGCTATATGCCTTGATAAAATATACACAAACAATATATATAATTCATAAGTTTCAACATGAATATAACAACAAACAACATAAGAATTCAATGCCCAAATCAACAACGATTGACTTGCACTTTCTCTCTACCCCATACGCTTCAGATATACAGGTATTTGGCTCGGCCTAAGGGTGCTATAGGTCTGGTTTGGGTGAGAGGATGGTCGGCCTAAACATGATTTTGGTGTGGTGAAGTTTAGGCGCAACTAGGTTACACCATAGGTCAAATATCATCATATGTATGCAATACATTGGTCCGGCCAGAGGTCATATGGCTCGGCCAGTGGCTCCAGGAGGTGGTAGGTGGTGTGGAAGAGGGTGGAGGTCAGGCCAGAGGTGGTGTGGATATATATCATTTCACCGTAATTTAAAAAGAAAAACCTGGGTTTTATCATTTCAAACCCGCAGTCCCAAGTAAAATGAATGATTTGAAAACCGCTCAGACCTATAATTTCAGCCCATAACGGTTTTCCCCTATTCTAAAGTCCGTTCGGGTAGGTATCATTTCAACCCATAGTGATTCTAGTCTACAGGGAACTTGCAATGGTGATAACTGATATAAACAACAGAATAGCTTAAAATAATAGTGACATATGATATAACAGGTGTAATAACAGGTGTGAACAGCATATGAAAATAATATAGCAGTGATAATAGGATGATATGCATATACAGGTTAAGGTGATGTCAGTTTATAATTACATAAGCACGTATTAGTCTGGTGAGATTTAATCACCTGTCACAAGCTGGAGATCGACACCAAAGAACAGATCCTGACACAATGAAGGCACAAAACTACGGACAAGGCACGAGAGTGGAGAACCAAAGCTATATGCCTTGATAAAATATACACAAACAATATATATAATTCATAAGTTTCAACACGAATATAACAACAAACAACATAAGAATTCAATGCCCAAATCAACAATGATTGACTTGCACTTGCTCTCTACCCCATATTCTTCAGATATACAGGTATTTGGCTCGGCCTAGGGGTGCTACAGGTCTGGTTTGGGTGATAGGGTGGTCAGCCTAAACATGGTTTTGGTGTGGTGAAGTTTAGGTGCAACTAGGCTACACCATAGGTCAAATATCATCATATGTATGCAATACATTGGTCTGGCCAGAGGTCATATGGCTCGACCAGTGACTCCAGGAGGTGGTGGGTGTTGTGGAAGAGGGTGGAGGTCAGGCCAGAGGTGGTGGTGGCGGTGGCGGTGGTGGCAAAAGGTGGAGGTAGAAGGAGATGGCAATCCTAGACTAGGTTTGGTACATGTGATGGCTAGTGCTGGTTTAGATGGATTTTTGTGATGATCTTCACCATGGCTTGGCTTGGCCTGAGGAGGAGAGGTGTTAGGATGTGTGATGGTCAGAAAAAATTATTGGTGGTGGTCGGCCATAGCTTGGAGGAGGGGGAATACAGCTATGAAGGTGGAGAGCATGTGCAAATTCAAGTAGAAAATCAATAAAAAGACAAGAAGAAGATAGAATTTTTTACCAAAGCTTCACAAGAGAATAGCCGTGATTTTTTTGTAAGAGAAAGAGAAATGATTTTCGTGAAAGTGAAAAAAAATGCAGCTGAAATGAGTAGATTACGCGGCCAAAACAATTAAGAGAAGAGTTGGGAAAATGAAAGGTTGGAAATGCAAAGAGACATAGGAATTTCAAAAGTTTAAAACTCTTCGAATTTCCTATATTCTTTTTTTTTCTTTTTTATCAATGGCTGAAAACAAAGATGAAAGATCTCGAAAAATAAAATAAATAAGGAAAGAAAATAAATAAATTTAAACAATATCAATTAAATAAAGAAAGTGCAGTAAATACCAAACTAGGCTTTATAAATTTGAATAAATTCAAGTGTACTTTAGAAAATATATATTATTATTCTTAAAATATTAAAATATGAAAATATACTCAAAATAACACATTAACACAATTAAAATAATAATATCACAAAGAAAATAAAATTTATATAAAGTAAAAATAGGCAAAAATTATTAAATAAAACAAATTTACTCAAATTTTGAAATGTACATAACTTTTGCAATTTAACTCCGTTTTCAACGAAACGAAAAGCAGTGTTCAAGTTATTTCATATATTTTAAAAAAATTAAGATTTAAAATAATTTATATTTGAAGTTTTAAAAAGTCAAAGCTTGGACAGTTTGACCAGAATTCCACTTTTTAGTAACATATTCAATTTATAATAGTTTGAAAATATAAATCACTTAAAAAATCAACATTTATATTTAAAAATGAAATGTTTTGAAATAAAAGAAATTTAAAAATATTTTAAAATAAAATAAAGTCAAATTTAGATAATATACAAGAATGTAGGGTTGTTACAGTTACCTATGTATATAGAGGTATATAGGTTTACATTTGTGCTACGTAACTTGTTGTTGTATATAAAGGTTTATATGTATATGCTTGATTTAAAAACAATGATTTTAGTTGTATATATTATTTTAATATTTATTTTAAAAATTTAGTACTGATTTCAAGGTAAATAAAAAAAAGTGAATATGCAATATATATATTCTCTGTTTCTATCAAACTGATTTGTTGCTCTCATTAAATTCTATTTATCAGCTTTGTTTATCAAACTCGAGTTCATCGTGCCTTGCCTCGCTTCGAAAATTCGTGTTTAGATTCGTAGCTCATTTCATTGTCAAATTTATCTAGCCTCGAAAAGAGATCAATCACTCACGATTAACGTTCTTATATTTATTAAATTTGATTTCAATTGAAACGACAATTGAAATATGCTGCTAATTTGAACTTTTATTTATTTAATTATCGTTAGATATGCTATTATCTGTATCTGTTCACCTGTGGGATATGACACCATATCCTATTATTTATATTTTATTTAACTACTGATGATATATGCCTATGATATTATTATCTGTTATATTATTATCATATCTGTTATCATTCTGTAAGTTCCCTTTTAGTATAGAATTCACTATGGGTTGAAATGATACATACCCGAATGGACTTTAGAATAGGAGAAAATCATTATGGGTTGAAATGATAGACCCAATCGATTTTCATTTGAATTGAATTTGGGATTGCGGCGTGAAATGATATATTCCCGTGTATATTTAAATTATAGATTGAAATGATAAATATTTGTATCACTTTACCATAGGAAAGACAATTTTATCCACACACCATTAGTCCATGTATAAATATTGTGAAAATAAATTCTACGGTTTTGGAAAGAAATATATGGTTTTAATAAATGTTGATCTTAAATTTTTATATGTGAACGGGAATGATATATATAGATTTAATAATAATAATTAGTTTTATTATGATGGATCTAATACATATAATATATTTAAGTATATATTTCAAAATAGATTTTGGTAATAATTTGAATAAGTTAAGGTAGAGAAAAATATTTGAATTCAGTTGAAATTGTATTTAATAAAGAAGTTTACTTAATTAAACCGAGTTGAAGTAAGTGAAATTGAGATTTAAGATATGATTTATAACTTGGTCTTGATTTAAGAAATTTAATGAATATTTCTCATTCAAATAAATTTAAGGAAATATTTAGTAAAATGTAATTTAAGGCTAGTTAAGTGATATTGAATTTATAAAGTGAATATTCCCTGAATAAATAATAATGAAGTTAAATCAAGATCTATATGAAACTATAAATTTAACTTTGAAACGTTGAATATTAAAGCTTCGAAATATATTAGAATTTAGATGGTTTATTTTGTGATTCAGATCTGTATTTGAAATCAACATAATTTGAATTTTTTTATTTAGAAACTGAATTAAATTGGAATTCGGGACTCGAGTTGGTTTGAATCCCTTTTTTTTGAAATTTAGGAAATATATAATCGAAATGGAAAGGATACTTTGGGTTTGAAGTATAAAACATTTTGAAAGGACCATGGTGTTGGAATGACAGTTGGATGTCAATAGCATGTATTTCTGCATTGTAGATAGTTCTACGAATCCTTAGAGGATGGTTATCCCAAACATCCTCTAAGTTACTTATATTTCAGTTGATATTTCACTTGAGTTGGATTTATTGATATAAGAATGTTAATCCTGACTCGAGTGTTTTGTGTTTTACTTTACGCTCGGGTCAGACTGAGTGATATAGCATTTGAGACTCACCTTTGGAGTTTGGAATTTCGTTTGGAGATCCAACTATCGATTCAGCTTTCAGCTTTTCCAGTTGATTGGTTCAGAGAATCATCTATTCGTACTGGAGACTTCACTATATTTGAAATATTTTGTTGTATTTTATTTCTAACACTGATGTTTACATAGTAGCTTCATGAACTACTATTTATCTATTCCGCTGCATTATTTTATATTACTCTATGTCTGTGATTCTATGGTTGATTTATTTACTGTATATACTGAGTTTTGCCAAATTTTAAATTAACAATCTGATATTTTGAGCAATTCAAGTCCAGCATGTGCGAATGCGAATGGTTGAAAATTTCAGGTTGCTACACAAAATGTTCAATAATGACATCTTCTAAATTTTCATATTTTTTATTTACAATTTACAAATTTCCAGTTTCTTTTATTAATCGCTTAGAATTTAATTTCTTATTTTTCATTTTAGAAGTTTCCAATTATCAAAATAATATATTACAATAATTGAATTCCTTAATTCATAGAAACTTAATAACTAAATGTCGGATTTGTTTTAAATCAATTTAAAATAGTATACATATACTCATAGCTTTTATATATCCAATCATATTTAGAATTCAAAGATTAAGATTTATTTATCAAAATAAATGTGTAGAAAATCTACTACAGTGGCCTTCCCACTTTGAAACTCGAAAATGAACATCGATGATGCATGCATTCATCACTGAAATTATTTTCCAGCAACAGAAGATGGGAGTACAGAATTTATTGCCTTTAAAATTCCTTTAAAACATTTATTTAAATCACATCGAAAATATTTATCTCTGAAAATACTTCCAAATAACACTAATATTATATTCCAAAACCTTTTGAAAACCCATTTCAAAACCCCAAAACTTAATTCTCAAATTTCCCATTTATATTTACTTTATCTGTAAATCTTATTTTGCAATCAATATTTATAAAATTTAACTTCGTAGCAAACAAACATATCACAAACAACTATATCCATAAATAAAAATTATTCTTTTATATTCAGTATATAATATAATGTAAAATTATTTCATTTACCTATATTTCAAAATTAATATTGCGTCGGTCTGTCCTATTAAGTGTTTAGAAATTCCTATCAATGCCATAGCGTCCTATATACCGACCAAAATGTATAAATACTAAACAAAACAAATTAACACAATATAAAAACATTTTATAACACTAACAATATGCATTCTCGTATATACTCTCAAAGAACTCATTCTATCGTATTACTACCCTATTTCCAATGAGTCAGACCCCACAAAGCTAAGGTTATCGCTAAAAAAAAGCTCTGATACCAAATGTAATGACCCTTCTTTTTGGATGTTTTAAATTAACAATAAGCCACACATGTCAAGCTCAAACCATTCAAAGGAAGGATTGTTGTGGGATAAGTAAGAAAAAGAAGAGAAAGAAAGAAAGAAAAAACAAAGAATCTCATAGCGGAATGACAAATATAATAATCAAATAAACAGTTTATGAAGTTGTTTTACAGATAACATTTGATTACACTTTTACTGTATAGATCAGAGTACATACATCAGGAAAAAATAAACAACGTAGTGGAACAACATGATGTAGCAGTATAAATATAATAAGTAGCATACAAATCTTCATCTTCGCCCTCTAGATATAAATGGTCTTCTATACACTGAAAAGCTCAAACAGACCCGAGCATAATAAAAAAGACAAAACATTTGGGTCAGAACTAAAAGATCATATGTAACTTAAATCAACAGTAAATAAATATGAGTGTAACGTCATTGGAGATGTTTACTGGATTTCACATCTCTTATCAAATGTCTAACATGAGTGCAATAACTTAACAGATGTTCGAGATTTCCATCACCTAAGGATCCATTAAACTACCTACTATGTAGTACAATATGATCTTATAATATGTCTACAGTAAATAAAGCACTAAAATAGCGTTAAAGTGTTATCCATATCCCCCTTAACACATTTTATATTTTCCCATAGTCTATACGGTACCATAATTCCTCTATAAACTGGAGGGCTATCATAGGGCACGCCATATGTATAGTACGAACCAACTCGTAATGGGAGTGATAAGGCATGTGATAAGGCATGTGAGGTAATGTCTAGGGTAGGATACTACCGTTTTGCGGATCCGAACTGGTGGTAACGCATAGCAGCTGCTACCGCCCACCTCGAGACACACTTCCAAAATCAAATCAGAGAGTGGCAACCAAATCAATCATAAAATAATAATATGATATCGAAGAAATGTGCCTGATAGGGGGTGCAACCCCACTTGGCTCGGTATGGCTCTTGCTTTATTCACATCAAGCTGACTCATAGGAGTCAGGGCTCCATTAAAACCTCATACAGAATCGTTCATTAAACCATCCTACTTCATTCCGAAATCTCCACCACATGCACAGTTGTTAAAGTGGTTTTAGATATTGGCAGAGAGTATGACAATATCTGACCCTGATCTCTTTAACGACCAAACACTTATTTCACACCGGATGGTTCTTTACATTTCCAACACCAATTCATAATTGATATTAAAATATCATATTCACTTCAAACTATATCACTTTCGAAAGCATATACCCAAAATAGGTAGAATCCTCATTTCAAAATCATTATATTACATAAAATATTTTATTTCACTAGAAAATATCATTTCTGATTCCAACATAAGTTATAACATCTATTAACCATATTTGCTTTTAAATAAAGGATTTAAATATAAACAATTCAACCTTGCACCGTTTGAAAATTTGAAAATAGTTTAGATAGTTATAAATGGTTTAAAATAGTTTAAATAGTTTAAATAGTTTAAAATACATTAAAATAGTTTAAATGGTTTAAAATAGTTTAAACTAGATCAAATAGCTTAAATAGATTAAAATAGTTAATACGGTTTAAAATAGATTAAAATAGTTTAAAATAGTTTTAAATAGATTAAAATAGTTTTAAATTGTTTTGAATAGTTTTAAATAAAATAAAATTGTTTAAAATAGTTTGAAATAGATTAAAATAGATTAAATATAAAATGGTTTGATTATTGGAAATGGTTTGTATAGTGAATAGTTCGAAAATCTAAATAAATCATAATTTTAAAATAATAGATCTTTAAACAATTTATATTAAAAAAATCAATTCAATATCAAATTAAACGATTTCTTTCAGTTCAAAAAATCTGGATCATATCCAGCTTTCAAATCAACGAAAATCATTTTTTTCCTTTCAGTTCAGATTCCTAGTAGAACATTTAAATCTATATCAATTTCAAATCCATGTTTGAACTAACAATTTAAACCACTTCAGATTCATTAGATTTCAAATTTTAAATATTCGAATATTTATGATAACCCAATTTTTATAAATCTCATTTATATTTCATCATTCAAGTTTGAAATTTCAATTTAAATTCTTTTAAACCATTCATCTGAACCAATTTCAATTTCAACATTTAAAGCTTGGATTTTGAAAGTAGTTCAGTTTTCATAAATCAAATTTTATTTCAAAATATCATTTAATTAGATTAAAAAATTAAGGATTTAAAATCATTTATTTTAACCAATCAAGTGTCCATATATAATTTTCTACCCTATGGTCAGATGATACGGATGTATATCATTTCAACCCGCAATAATTTTAAAATTAATGGGTACATATATATCATTTCAACCTGCAATCCCGAAATAAATTCAAAATCCATAAAATGGCTCGAGTTTATCATTTCAACTCATAATGATTTTTTCCTACTCTATAGGTCATTTGGGTATTTATTATTTCAACCCATAGTGATTTTCCTAACAATAACTAAGAGAACTTGCAGTGTGATAACAACATATAAAATAAACATACATCAAATCATCCAAGTATCAACAATTAAACATCCAGCACAATCATCATTCAAATCAACCAATAAATAACAACAATTATTTGGTTATCATTAACAGGTATTTAACTGGCAATTTAAATTCAAAATTAAATTAAATGGCGATTAAATTTAATAAAAATCAGATTTAATGGGAATGACAAATTTAAATATACTAAACAACTACCAATCAATTTTTAATCACATCATAAATATATTTTAACTAACATAAGATAGTTTAGTAGTCATGAGTGGGTTAAAACACTCACCATTGGTTTCTAATCGATTTAAAATCCAAACGAAGCCCCAAATTTGAGCAGTCTCAGAATTCATCCAAACCATTTCTGTGTTGCCCCAAATTCGATACGATCACAGCGGAGAAAACTACGCATGAATCCAAGCTCTTATGAAGAAGTTATGATAATTAGATAGATTGAAATTTTGAAATTTAAACGAAATAAATAAATATAAACAATGTCGTGTTATCTTCCCCCTAACGTTAACTGCAGCGTCGACATCGAACCCACGAACTCATGCATGTCGCCACCTACTGTCGTTCATCCACGCGTCTCGACCATGATCTGCCACCACCCGAACCTCCCAAGTGCTCCGCCACTCCCCTATGGCCCACCACGTCGAGCGCACCACCATGTCTGGCCTCAGGCCGAATCCCAAAACGCGTTGCTTTAGACGCGATTTCCGACGATTTCTAACTTTCATAATAAAACTCGACTGTTGGATGCGGAGACGACAACGAGATCAGCAACTTTCATTTAGGAGTTGATTGAATGGATGATCGGATGGAGAAATCTAAGAGGAAGAAGTTGCATGATTCTCCGCCATTGAAAAAAGAAGGTGGCGGCTACAGGAATTTTAGGGTTTTGGAATAGTTTAACAATATTTCTCCTCTTTCGCTTGCCGTATTTATATAGTTAGGTCCAAAATAGCCGAAACTTCGATTTAAGCTTCTTGATAGGCAATCCTAATGTAAAAAGATCTTCCGAACACAATGGAACTGATTTTGAGGCTTAATTCTTTCATTTTCATAGGTTACTGTTAAAATCAAATTGTATTCATTAAAATCTTTTTACTGGTTTCTACGTGTTTCGAGCTCGCACGATCAAACGACAAGTCTAATTGCTACGAAACTTAAAATCCTACAATAATTCACTGTTACGGATCCGATGAAAGTGATTTCGTCATAATCCTAGATGGTGGGTAAAATGGCTATTTTCATGTTAACTAAATAAATTATTATTAAATGGTTAAATCACTTTTCAAATTCAAATTTAATAACTAACTTTTTATCATTTTTAATTACCTAGTAATTTATAATCTTTTAAAATAAATTTCCATGTCAAAACCAATGTTAAATATTGCAGTAATGATGATGTTCAATTTCAATTGCAATATATTTATTAATTATAATTTAAATTCAAATAAATTCAGTTATTTTGATTTATATCTTATTATTCACTCAATTATCCTCTTACGGATATAATTAACATTGGTTTACATCTTATAACATTAATAATCTACAATTATCATCTTAATTCATATTAACTGCAATATTTAAGAAGATAAATTGCAATTAATTTCCAATTTAATTTACAGCGAATTAAGTAGTGAAATGTAATTAAACAATTGTTACAACTTACAATTTCACACCCACTTCTATGTTTATTTTATTTTTTTGAATTACCTAGAGAACCAAGCTTCGCTTGTAAACTCTAGGGAAGTATGTGTGTAACATCCCGGGATTTTGCTAAGTTAAAATTCGGGAAGTTGTTTGAACTTTTAAATTTAAATTTTTAAATTTCAAGAAAACAAATAAATAATGTTAATGTTAATATTATAAAAATGTATAGAAAAGAACATGTAAACAAAAAAGAATTTGTTTTAAAACATAAAAACAAAATATAAGGATATAAAATGAAATGTTGATAATTTAAACTTTGAATAAGAATAAAATAATAAGAACAAATATTGGCAAAACAAATAAGAGCCAAGTTCATTAAAAACAAGCACTTTCATTAGTAAAACAAAAGTAAAATAATACCAGCAAACAAGATAACAAAAGTCTATGAAAAGGAAAACAATATAAGCTATAAAATAAAAATATCAAGAAATAAAAATACAAAGACAAATTAGTATTTACAAAAAGCAAGGGTGTAAACAAAGGAAAAAATATATATAAACTGTAAAGGAAGTAAGAGCACGGCTTGGTAGAGATGCAAAGAGAAAATGAAGCAAAACAGTACTTGCAAAATTAAAATAAGAATGCATGTTACCAAGGGAAGAAGCAAGGGCATTAAATGCCATCTTCTCAAGCAAGCAAAGATATTATCTCAGCCGAAACCAAGTTGATTTAGTCAACAAATCAAAATATAAAATAAGAAATTAAATGTACTTCTATTTGAAAAACATGCTGGAAGTTTGCAAAGGAAGTATGTTAGCATTAAATGCATTGCAACTCAGCCATGAGCAAGTAAATTCGAAATATCATGAAGGGGAAAAGGAAGCTTTGAGTAGAAGATATGCAAATATTTATAAAGTACAACTAAAAAATAAAAAAAGAGAAAGCAAAAGTCTGATCAAAGAAAATGAAGTACCAGTAATACATGTTTTGTATACAAAACTGTCTTCTTATATACATACACATATTCATATTTACTTTATCTCGTTCAAAAAAAAGGTTGTAAACAAAAGAAAACACCACTTAAATTCAAGCTTGAAAACAAATCTCTGAAAAGGGAAAGAAAAAAAGGGGGGGAAAGAAGAAACTGCAACTTCAAGACAAAAGAAGAAAAGAAGGAAGAGGGCTCTCTGTTTCAAAAATTTAAAGCAGCTTGTTTATTTCTGAAATCAATGGGAGTAAACATGATTTTGTAAAGGATTTTAAGTTTGTTTAAATAGTTTAAACTTCAATTATAAACTGCTTTGGTTCATGCTTCACTATGATGATTTCCCAGTGATGCTCCGTCTCTGTAAACATTTATACAGGGATTTTATTTGTTTCAAAACTGAAGTCTATTTACTTCAAATCACTGACAAGCTTGGGTTTTCAAATAGATCAAGTTGTTTTAATCTTAAAACAAGTTTTTGTAAAGTTGTTTTAACCTACAGTAGATTGCTTTCCACTGGAAACATGCTTTACAGGTTTTCAAGTTGAAATTTGATAAAAATAAAAGGTTGTAAAACATTGATTCAAAATTTTAATCTGAATCTATATTTCAATCCATGATTTTTAAAACAAAAATGAAGATTTTTAGTGGGTTATTTTAAGGGTGGTCTGTATTTGAATCAAAATTTAACTTTTACTGATTCCTAACAATCGATTCCATTATAAATACTAAAAATTTGTTTGTAGCAAGCTTGAATATCAGAGGCTTCGTGAAAATTATCAAAGGATTTTTCTATTTCGTGAATTGGGAGTTCGAGATCGAACTAGGGTTTTAAACTCAAAAGGTACACGGTCTGGAAACGTGATCGCCGCTCCGCCTATAGGCAACCGGACTTCGTCACTCCGGTGCCAGTCGCGGCGTCACACGTCAATGAGGCTTGGGTCAAGTTTTCGTGGCCTCTGATGGCCAGAGGAGGCGGCGCGGGGTTGATTCCTGGCGGTAAGGATGGGTTTGAGTTCGAACTGGAGCCTCATTTTTCGTTCTAGGCTCGTTGGCGTCGAATGGATCGTTGCTATCCAATGTATGGTCGACGAATGACGTGTGGGAGGTCGTGGCGGCCAATGGAGGGGAGGCGCGGTGGTGTACACGTGCACAGGGTCGCGTGTCAGGGGTTCATGTAGAATGAGAAAATGCTTCAGGGGTTTTGTAACTAAAAAAAAAGAAAAAAAAGAAGAGGAGAAGAAAACTGGGACGCGAGAAAAAGAAATGAGGGAATGCTCGGTGAAACCCTGTTGCACTCGAGTTTGATGTGATAATGGGCTAGGCCCAAAACAATGTTCAAGTTGAAATGTTAAGTAAGTTGAGTTTGCAAAGTTAAATTCTCTTTTAACAAATGTTTTAAAATTTGTTAATTCTTTAATTAAGCAAGAAAAATTTGAAAAAAAAATTTTAATTAACCCTTTTTATTTAATGATTTAATTTAAAATAAGAATTTTAAAATTTATTTACATTAAGATTTCAATGCAACAATAAATAAAATTTTAAAGTATAAAGCAGGTTTTAAAATGAAAACTTAGGTAAACAATCTATAGTACTGAAAAGCAATTTAAAATAAAATAATAATAATAATAATAATAATTTTTGATTTAACAATCAATTAAGTACTTAAATAAATTTCTAATTAAGATTTTGTTAATCAGATAAATTAAGTTAATAAATTTTAAATTGGCGATTAATTAAAATAATAAATTAAGGAATGATCAATATATCAAGCTGATTAAGATTAACTAATTTGTCATTAAAAATAATAAATCCTTTGTTTTAAAATAATCAATAAAAATAATTATGTGGACAAATTATTAAATCACATTTACTTTGGTTTGGTAAATAATTGATTAGGAAATTCACTTAAGTAATTAGTGATAAATAAAGGATTAAGTAAGTTTTATTAATCAAAAAAAATTAAGGTTGTTAATTAATAATCAATTTAAGATTTATTTGATTAAAGAAGTGGTTAATTAATTTAAACCACACGATTCATTAACCACATTTAAAAATAGTTTAACTATGACTATGCACAAGATTGACACTGTCTATTCTGATTGTGATGCTGTGTTATGTGGATTGCTATGTACTGCGCTGTGTTGTGTTTTGCTCTGTATTGATGTGAAAACCCTGTTGCCGTAAAACGGCATTTAAACTTCGATGCGAAAGGGAATCGGATTTCAGTTTGTTATCCGAAACCCACATCGAACCTGTGAATTGTTGTGAATGACATCCACATTGTTTTTAAATTAACGCTCACTATTCGGTTTAGCCGGGAAAGGACCTTTGTGTCATATAACCCATTCCGAATATGTGATACGACGTTATGGATAGCAATTGAAGACTGGTGGTGAAGACCGGATATTTGCGAGAGCGATAGGATAACCTATCGAATGACTCTGCACCGAGTTGCTCCGGTATAGAGTTCTCCATATGTGATGGGGAATCCGATCGGGATTGTGAATATCCGGATTGCAAGGGCTTCTTTGGAAGTGCCTTCGGTTCTGTTCGAACCCGGAACAGACTTGTATGGATTGTGTGTCTGACACTACACTTTGAGATATAAAGCAGATTTCTTTCAAATACATTTCTGTTGGTGGCGGAGAATTTATTCTCTTAGCTTAACACCCTTCTCTGAGACGTACGAGCTCAGAGGTTATGTAGTTGAAGGTTATCAACGATATATTCCCAATTTGGTAATGTGACATGCTAGTGTTGCTGTGTAATGATCATTGTTTGATCATTTGTGATATGATCATTTGTTTGATCATTTATCTTTGTGATCATTACTTTGATCATTTGTTGACCCAAAACATGGCTTTGTACCAAAGCGTAGTTTTGTGGACGAGACTTCGTCGAGCCTCACACCCCGGAATGGTCAAAACAGGAAAGATGCAGCAAGGTTATTGGGGGTAGCGCCCCTTAGGGTATGTACATTTCCTTCTGGATAGAAGTGGTATCATGGTATGGAGCCCAGATACTTACTTATGTGGACATCACAAACCTATATATATCTTGTTTTGTGATTTGATGTTGGGGCCCCGGTTAAAGGTTGGTTACAACCGGGAGGTGGCATACTCGTGTCAGTAGTTACCCAGTTAGGGGTAACCCGGCCTTGTGTTGGCAGAGATCCGGTTAGGTTCTCGGGGACGTCCTTCCAAAGGCGTTCTCATGTGGCAATGGGAAGTTCCTTGGCCTGACCATTGTTGGAAATCCAATTCCCAATACGAAACCCTGTACGGTTTTAGTTGTAGAACCTGCCATTTACTTATGGTGGTCACCACTATTTAGATGGTAGCTATAGTAGGCATACGATAATGGTCGTATGTTGGCTAAGATTAATATTCTATTTTGGAAATGATTTACTTCACTATACACTAGTATAATATCAAAGAATTCTTTTCTCGTATCCAGCATATTTGACTATCATAAGAAGAAATCTCCTCCAAGTCTGCGTTTGCATTGTGTGTGTGGTGGGAGGTCTTATGGTAGTTTCATTTTTAAAAAAGCATAACGAAATTTCTTTTATATTTCTTGTTCTATTTAAATGCAACTGTTTTTGTTTACTCATACCAGTCCCATGACTGACCCGGAGTTTATTGTTTATTTCCTAAACTCTGGGTGCCCATTATTTTCACACGGGCAGCCTAGTAGCAGGTTTTCGTATTTTGGGAGTAGCGGTATTTTGGAGCTCTTATCTTGGAGATATTCTTAGGAGCTTTTTGGAGATATCAGGTGTTTAGCTTATGGAAGTCCGTTATCACTTGTTTCATTCGAAGACCTTTTGGATATATGATCACTGTTGTAATACTATGATATTTATTTGGAGGTGTTGTGATTCATGTATTATGTACTCTGATGTAGTATGGATATTATTATGATGTTGTATTTGTGATGATATGTATGATATTGATTCTGTTCCGCTGTTTTATATTCATCTAATTGTTGTTATAAGCTCCGGCGATACGAATTTGATGTCGTTTATCGGACATCGAGTTTGGGTCGTCACAAAGTGGTATCAGAGCTTCTGGTTGAGTAAGAACTTAAGCTACGGAGTATAACACATTAGATGGCTCATTAGAGATAGGGTGAAGTATACCCTAGAATGAGTATAACCAAGATTGAAACTTTGAATTTTCTTAGTCTATTTCTTTTTACTGCTGATGTTCTTTAAGATATTCGTCCGTATATCTAAATCAATTTTCTTACTAAATTTCAGATAGTAAGTATGAGCGGACGCAGAGGAAGAACTAGGGGTCAGGGAAATGCAGCAGCACCTGATCAAAATCCCCCAGCAGTGGCAGCAGCAATAGATATTCAGCCTCAGCCAGACTTAGCTGATTTACATAAGAAGTTCGAAAGGCTTGGTGGAAAACCGTTCACCGGCAAGGAAACCATCATTGAGTCTCAAGCTTGGGTCAGATCGTGCGAGAAAATTTTCAAAGGATTGAAACTACAAGACGATCAGATGAGACTAATTGCTTCTTGGCAACTCCAAGGGGAAGCATCAGCTTGGTGGGAAACAATAATTGTTGAAAAACCCGAGGAGGAGTTTACTTGGGATCATTTTAAAGAGGTGTTCGAAAAACGTTATATACCGTCATCGGGGATTTCCAGAATGTATCAAGAGTTTCTGGATTTGAAACAAGGAAACATGTCATTTGAGGAATATTTAAACAGGTTCAATGAACTATCTCGTTTTGGCCCTGAATTGCTAAATACGCCGCTGAAGAAGAATGAAAGATTTATCAGAGGGATGAACCGGAAATATCATGAAAGAATGACCGCACATGTCAAGGAGTCTTTCTCTGATCTTATTGATATGGGCTACAGATATGCCACATTAGATATGCAGGAGATTCCGAAAGGAGGAAATTCAAATAATCCGAATTGGAAGAAAAGAAAATTTGGGGGCAAGGGGCCACAGCAAAACAAAAAGAATGGCCAAGGGAATTCAGCAAGTAATGTAACTTGTTTCAACTGCCAAGAGAAGGGCCATTACTCCAACAGCTGCCCAAACCCGAAAAAGCAAGTTAAGAAGGAGGAAACTGTCAAAGGAGCTAAAGAATGTTATAACTGTCACAAGTCTGGACATCTTGTTAAGGATTGCCCAATGATGAAGCCAGCACAGGTAGCAAAGGTTTATGCGGCAAAGAAGGACCCCTCCTCTTTAAAAGCTGATAAAGGGAAAAGTGTTTTGGAAGGTAACCTTACTATTTCTGATAGAACTGTTAGAGTTTTATTTGACACGGGAGCTTCCCATAGTTTTATCTCCCAACAAACCGTAGGTGAATTAGGACTTAAAACTAAATTTGTTGAAGATCCTATTTGCGTGAAAAATCCAGTTGGAGGTCCTGCAAATCTTTGTTTATATTGTAAAAGAGTTCCTATTTCATATGCTAGCTATCGGTTTCCTATTAACCTCTATGTCCTCGAATTTAATGAATTTGAAATTTTACTCGGTATGGACTGGTTATAGAGATACGAAGCTATATTGGATTGCAATGATTGGACAGTTTTAATCAAAACAAACCTTGGGAATTATATTGAAATCTCTTGTGAGAATCCGAGTCCAAGGAGAGATAGATTGATGTATACTCTGGGATATCCTGAACCCACTTTGCAGTCTATACCCGTTGTTCAGGAATTTTCTGACGTGTTTGGAGAAGTAAATTCTTTACCTCCTCACTGAGAAATAGCATTCCGAATTGATTTAGTACCTAATGCCCGTCATGTTGTTCACGCAAGTCGTAGGGTGGCACCCAGGGAAAAGATTGAATTGATAAATCAAACTGATGAACTACGAGCAAAAGGATTAATTCGACCCAGTGTTTCTGAATGGGGCTCAGCCGTCGTATTTGTTGCCAAATCAGACGGATCTCTGAGATTGTGTGTTGATTACCGCGATCTCAATAAGCAAACTCTCAAGAATAAATTTCCACTGCCCAGGATTGATGATTTATTTGATCGGTTGCACGGCGCTCGTTTCTTTTCAAAGATGGATCTAGCCCAAGGATTCCATCAATTACGAATCGCCGAAGATTGTGTACATCTAACTGCTTTCAGAGGTCCCGATATGTTCTACGAATGGTTAGTCATGCCTTTTGGGCTAACCAATGCTCCAGCATATTTCGTAGATCTCATGACTCGTGTGTTTCGGGAAGTTTTGAATAAATTTGTGCTTGTATTCATTGATGATATTTTGATCTATTCTAAGACTAAAGAAGAGCATGCTGAACATCTTAAAATCGTATTGGAAATATTGAGGAGAAATGTTCTATTTGAAAATTTTTCCAAATGCCACTTCTGGGTCAGTGAAGTCAAATTCCTTGGTCATATTGTTAATAAAGAAGGAATTTCGGTAGATCCTAGCAAAATTTCCGCTATTCTTGATTGGAAACAACCCACTACTCCAAGAGAAGTTCGAAGCTTTTTGGGTTTAGCAGGCTATTACCGGAAATTCGTTCAAAAATTTTCTAAGTTGGCTAGTCCGCTGACTAAGCTAACAATGAAAAATGCAAAGTTCATTTGGACTTCAGAATGTGAAGAAGTTTTTCAAGAGTTGAAAAAGAGATTGACCACTGCTCCTGTTCTCACTATTGTTAACGGGAACCGAGGCCTATCTGTCTATACTGATGCATGTGGTGAAGGGGTAGGTGCAGTATTAATGCAAAATGGAAAGGTGGTTGCCTACGCGAGTAGACAATTACGTCCGCATGAGAAAAACTACCCAACACATGATTTGGAACTTTTGGCTGTTGTTTTCGCTTTGAAAATATGGCGACACTATCTTCTGGGTAAGAATCTTTTCAGCTTTCTTAATAATTTGCGAAAGAAATATACTTAATAAACTCTCTTTGTTTTAGGTGAAAATTTCGAATTATTCACCGACCATAAATCTTTGAAATATCTTTTCACCCAGAAGGATCTGAATCTGCGACAACAACATTGGTTGGAATTTCTAGCATCTTATGACTTAGATATTTTGTATACACCCGGAAAGGCCAATGTGGTTGCTGATGCTTTAAGTAGAAGTTATGTTGTTCTCGCATATCTAGTTATCACTCCTACTCTTCTTAAGAAGATCGCGAGCAAGCAAACTGAAGACAAGTTTCTTCGAGAAATGCGTAGAAGAATAGATCGAGGAGAGGATACTACTTTTGAAGTAGATAATAGAGAAGTTATAAGGATGAAGGGCAGAATTTGTGTCCCCGACATTCCAGAATTGAAACGTGAAGTATTGGACGAATGCCACAAGTCCAAATTCAACATCCATCCAGGAGTCAACAAAATGTATCGAGATGTTAAAAGAACATTCTGGTGGAAAACAATGAAGAGAGACATATCTATTTATGTGAGTCGCTGTGCTACTTGTCAGCAAATTAAAAGCGATCAGAAGAAAGTTGCCGGTTTACTTCAACCTTTGGAAGTACCAAAATGGAAGTGGTATCAGGTATCGATGGATTTCATTGACGGACTGCCACGAACCAAAAAGGGAAATGAAGCGATTTGGGTTATAGTGGACCGTTTAACCAAAACTGCTCACTTTATTCCAGTTAAATGAACTGCAGCAAGCTTAGCAGAGCTATATATAAAGGAGATAGTTCGACTCCATGGTATTCCCAGTAGCATAGCGAGTGATCGTGACCCGATCTTCACTAGTAGATTTTGGGAGGCGTTTCAGGATGCATTGGGAACTAAATTAAATTTCAGTACTGCTTATCATCCACAATCTGATGGGCAAACTGAAAGGGTAAACCGAATTCTAGAAGATCTTTTGCGTACTTGCATTCTTGATTTTGGTGGTTCTTGGGAGGACCATTTACATCTGGTCGAATTTTCATATAATAACAGCTATCAGGCCAGTATAGAAATGGCTCCTTTCGAAGCTTTGTATGGTCGTCCATGTCGATCGCCTACATGTTGGATCGAATCAGGTGACAGACTCGTCTTAGGACCAGATATGATCAAAGAAGCCACGGAGAAGGTAGATTTTATTCGGAAGAAGTTATTAGCTGCCCAAAGTCGGCAGAAGAGCTATTATGACCGTCGAAGGAGAAATTTGGAATTTCAAGTTGGAGATTCTGTATTTTTGAAAGTATCTCCTATGCGAGGTGTATTGAGATTCGGGAAAACTGGAAAGTTAGCACCCGTTATATTGGTCCTTTTCCTATCCTGGAAAGGATTGGTTCTCTGGCATATCGAGTACAGCTACCCGACTGGTTGTCTGGCGTGCATGATGTGTTCCACGTTTCTAATCTTCGAAAGTATGTGCACGATCCGGATGATATTATTGAAGAAGCTGCTCAGCAGGATCTTGAAATCACTCCTAACTTGGCAGTTAGAAGAGAGCCGATAAAAATTATCGATCGTGATGAGAAGCGATTGAGGAACAAAGTTGTGAAACTGGTCAAAGTTCAATGGAGTGGCGATCCAAAGGACTATACTTGGGAGACTGAAGATAATATGAAGAAATCATACCCCAACTGCAGAATAGACATCTCGACTTAAACTGTAAGTCATTTCCTTATTTCCGAGTTCGTATATTCTTTGTTTGCGTTTCTTTCTCTTTCAATTTCGAGGACGAAATTTTCTTAAGGAGGGGATATTGTAACATCCCGGGATTTTGCTAAGTTAAAATTCGGGAAGTTGTTTGAACTTTTAAATTTAAATTTTTAAATTTCAAGAGAACAAATAAATATTGTTAATGTTAATATTATAAAAATGTATAGAAAAGAACATGTAACAAACAAGAATTTGTTTTAAAACATAAAAACAAAATATAAGGATATAAAATGAAATGTTGATAATTTAAACTTTGAATAAGAATAAAACAATAAGAACAAATATTGGCAAAACAAATAAGAGCCAAGTTGATTAAAAATAAGCACTTTCATTAGTAAAACAAAAGTAAAATAATACCAGCAAACAAGATAACAAAAGTCTATGAAAAGGAAAACAATATAAGCTATAAAATAAAAATATCAAGAAATAAAAATACAAAGACAAATTAGTATTTACAAAAAGCAAGGGTGTAAACAAAGGAAAACAAATATATAACCTGTAAAGGAAGTAAGAGCACGGCTTGGTAGAGATGCAAAGAGAAAATGAAGCAAAACAGTACTTGCAAAATTAAAATAAGAATGCATGTTACCAAGGGAAGAAGCAAGGGCATTAAATGCCATCTTCTCAAGCAAGCAAAGATATTATCTCAGCCGAAACCAAGTTGATTTAGTCAACAAATCAAAATATAAAATAAGAAATTAAATGTACTTCTACTAGAAAAACATGTTGGAAGTTTGCAAAGGAAGTATGTTAGCATTAAATGCATTGCAACTCAGCCATGAGCAAGTAAATTCGAAATATCATGAAGGGGAAAAGGAAGCTTTGAGTAGAAGATATGCAAATATTTATAAAGTACAACTAAAAAATAAAAAAAGAGAAAGCAAAAGTCTGATCAAAGAAAATGAAGTACCAGTAATACCTGTTTTGTATACAAAACTGTCTTCTTATATACATACACATATTCATATTTACTTCATCTCGTTCAAAACAAAGATTGTAAACAAAAGAAAACACCACTTAAATTCAAGCTTGAAAACAAATCTCTGAAAAGGGAAAGAAAAAAAAGGGGGGGAAAGAAGAAACTGCAACTTCAAGACAAAAGAAGAAAAGAAGGAAGAGGGCTCTCTGTTTCAAAATTTTAAAGCAGCTTGTTTATTTCTGAAATCAATGTGAGTAAACATGATTTTGTAAAGGATTTTAAGTTTTTTTAAATAGTTTAAACTTCAATTATAAACTGCTTTGGTTCATGCTTCACTATGATGATTTCCCAGTGATGCTCTGTCTCTGTAAACATTTATACAGGGATTTTATTTGTTTCAAAACTGAAGTCTATTTACTTCAAATCACTGACAAGCTTGGGTTTTCAAATAGATCAAGTTGTTTTAATCTTAAAACAAGTTTTTGTAAAGTTGTTTTAACCTACAATAGATTGCTTTCCACTGAAAACATGCTTTACAGGTTTTCAAGTTGAAATTTGATAAAAATAAAAGGTTGTAAAACATTGATTCAAGATTTTAATCTGAATCTATATTTCAATCCATGATTTTTAAAACAAAAATGAAGATTTTTAGTGGGTTATTTTAAGGGTGGTCTGTATTTGAATCAAAATTTAACTTTTACTGATTCCTAATAATCGATTCCATTATAAATACTAAAAATTTGTTTGTAGCAAGCTTAAATATCAGAGGCTTCGTGAAAATTATCAAAGGATTTTTCTATTTCGTGAATTGGGAGTTCGAGATCGAACTAGGGTTTTAAACTCAAAAAGTACACGGTCTGGAAACGTGATCGCCGCTCCGCCTATAGGCAACCGGACTTCGTCACTCCGGTGCCAGTCGCGGTGTCACACGTCAATGAGGCTTGGGTCAAGTTTTCGTGGCCTCTGATGGCCAGAGGAGGCGGCGCGGGGTTGATTCCTAGCGGTGAGGATGGGTTTGAGTTCGAATTGGAGCCTCGTTTTTCTTTCTAGGCTCGTTGGCGTCGAATGGATCGTTGCTATCCAATGTATGGTCGACGAATGACGTGTGGGAGGTCGTGGCGGCCACTGGAGGGGAGGCGCGGTGGTGTACACGTGCACAGGGTCGCGTGTCAGGGGTTCATGTAGAATGAGAAAATGCTTCAGGGGTTTTGTAACTAAAAAAAAAGAAAAAAAAGAAGAGGAGAAGAAAACTGGGACGCGAGAAAAAGAAATGAGGGAATGCTCGGTGAAACCCTGTTGCACTCGAGTTTGATGTGATAATGGGCTAGGCCCAAAACAATGTTCAAGTTGAAATGTTAACTAAGTTGAGTTTGCAAAGTTAAATTCTCTTTTAACAATGTTTTAAAATTTGTTAATTCTTTAATTAAGCAAGAAAAATTTGAAAAAAAAAATTTAATTAACCGTTTTTATTTAATGATTTAATTTAAAATAAGAATTTTAAAATTTATTTACATTAAGATTTCAATGCAACAATAAATAAAATTTTAAAGTATAAAGCAGGTTTTAAAATGAAAACTTAGGTAAACAATCTATAGTACTGAAAAGGAATTTAAAAAAATAATAATAATAATTTTTGATTTAATAATCAATTAAGTACTTAAATAAATTTATAATTAAGATTTTGTTAATCAGATAAATTAAGTTAATAAATTTTAAATTGGCGATTAATTAAAATAATAAATTAAGGAATAATCAATATATCAAGCTGATTAAGATTAACTAATTTGTCATTAAAAATAATAAATCCTTTGTTTAATAATTATGTGGACAAATTATTAAATCACATTTACTTTGATTTGGTAAATAATTGATTAGGAAATTCACTTAAGTAATTAGTGATAAATAAAGGATTAAGTAAGTTTTATTAATCAAAAAAAATTAAGGTTGTTAATTAATAATCAATTTAAGATTTATTTGATTAAAGAAGTGGTTAATTAATTTAAACCACACGATTCATTAACCACATTTAAAAATAGTTTAACTATGACTATGCACAAGATTGACACTGTCTATTCTGATTGTGATGCTGTGTTATGTGGATTGCTATTACTGCGCTGTGTTGTGTTTTGCTCTGTATTGATGTGAAAACCCTGTTGCCGTAAAACGGCATTTAAACTTCGATGCGACAGGGAATCGGATTTCAGTTTGTTATCCGAAACCCACATCGAACCTGTGAATTGTTGTGAATGACACCCACATTGTTTTTAAATTAACGCTCACTATTCGGTTTAGCCGGGAAAGGACCTTTGTGTCATATAACCCATTTCGAATATGTGATACGACGTTATGGATAGCAATTGAAGACCGGTGGTGAAGACCGGATATTTGCGAGAGCGATAGGATAACCTATCGAATGACTCTGCACCGAGTTGCTCCGGTATAGAGTTCTCCATATGTGATGGGGAATCCGATCGGGATTGTGAATATCCGGATTGCAAGGGCTTCTTTGGAAGTGCCTTCGGTTCTGTTCGAACCCGGAACAGACTTGTATGGATTGTGTGTCTGACACTACACTTTGAGATATAAAGCAGATTTCTTTCAAATACATTTCTGTTGGTGGCGGAGAATTTATTCTCTTAGCTTAACACCCTTCTCTGAGACGTACAAGCTCAGAGGTTATGTAGTTGAAGGTTATCAGCGATATATTCCCAATTTGGTAATGTGACATGCTAAGTGTTGCTGTGTAATGATCATTGTTTGATCATTTGTGATATGATCATTTGTTTGATCATTTATCTTTGTGATAATTACTTTGATCATTTGTTGACCCAAAACATGGCTTTGTACCAAAGCGTAGTTTTGTGGACGAGACTTCGTTGAGCCTCACACCCCGGAATGGTCAAAACAGGAAAGATGCAGCAAGGTTATTGGGGGTAGCGCCCCTTAGGGTATGTACATCTCCTTCTGGATAGAAGTGGTATCATGGTATGGAGCCCAGATACTTACTTATGTGGACATCACAAACCTATATATATCTTGTTTTGTGATTTGATGTTGGGGCCCCGGTTAAAGGTTGGTTACAACCGGGAGGTGGCATACTCGTGTCAGTAGTTACCCAGTTAGGGGTAACCCGGCCTTGTGTTGGCAGAGATCCGGTTAGGTTCTCGGGGACGTCCTTCCAGAGGCGTTCTCATGTGGCAATGGGAAGTTCCTTGGCCTGACCATTGTTGGAAATCCAATTCCCAATACGAAACCCTGTACGGTTTTAGTTGTAGAACCTGCCATTTACTTATGGTGGTCACCACTATTTAGATGGTAGCTATAGTAGGCATACGATAATGGTCGTATGTTGGCTAAGATTAATATTCTATTTTGGAAATGATTTACTTCACTATACACTAGTATAATATCAAAGAATTCTTTTCTCGTATCCAGCATATTTGACTATCATAAGAAGAAATCTCCTCCAAGTCTGTGTTTGCATTGTGTGTGTGGTGGGAGGTCTTATGGTAGTTTCATTTTTTAAAAAGCATAACGAAATTTCTTTTATATTTCTTGTTCTATTTAAATGCAACTATTTTTGTTTACTCATACCAGTCTCATGACTGACCCGGAGTTTATTATTTATTTCCTAAACTCTGGGTGCCCATTATTTTCACACGGGCAGCCTAGTAGCAGGTTTCCGTATTTTGGGAGTAGCGGTATTTTGGAGCTCTTATCTTGGAGATATTCTTAGGAGCTTTTTGGAGATATCAGGTGTTTAGCTTATGGAAGTCCGTTATCACTTGTTTCATTCGAAGACCTTTTGGATATATGATCACTGTTGTAATACTATGATATTTATTTGGAGGTGTTGTGATTCACGTATTATGTACTCTGATGTAGTATGGATATTATTATGATGTTGTATTTGTGATGATATGTATGATATTGATTCTGTTCCGCTGTTTTATATTCATCTAATTGTTGTTATAAGCTCCAGCGATACGAATTTGATGTCGTTTATCGGACATCGAGTTTGGGTCGTCACAAAGTGCCTGCCAAACACATACTCCGGGTACTTGTTACAGGATTGTCAGTTTCGGGGCTCGAACTCGTGACCTTCGATCACGCAGTCCGGACCATCAACCAACTTCTATGTTTATTGTTAATAACCAAAACAAATAAGTTCACATACAGATTAGTTATTCTATATTAACTAATTTCCACCAATTACATACAATTCACCATTAAATACAATATTTAATTTATTTCATTATTTACAGTTTATATCCAAATCAACTTTACAATTATTTTAAATTGATTGGAATTACATTAAAATAGTCATCAATTACATTAAATTAATATTATTAAATTTCATTCTGGTTATTTTTCTCATTAATAAATCATAAATTTTAATTTCTTTCAATGTTAAACACCAAAATATTATTAAATTTAGTATTTAATTATCGAAAATTACGGGTCGTTACAGTTATCACCTTTCGGAGAACTGAAATCGACTTATGCTTAGAATTCTCTTCTAGATTCAGAATAATCAATCTATTGTTGCTCACTTTGGATTGGTCATGTCATTGCACAATCGGTGTACCTGGAATGGGAAGAGCTTCTGCCGGTGTACCTGGAATGGGAAGAGCTTCTGCCGCTTCGGACAATGGACTTGTTATCGATTGTTGGTCGATAACGGTTAAGTGTAGGAGAAATAACTTTAATAACTGATATGAAAAGCTCTTTACTTTCTTCACTGTGAGTGAACTATCTATACAGGATATAGTATTTGTAGTGTTCAGGACACCGAGCCAATCCCCATAGATAACACACTGCACTTGCCCCAGTCAACGCTTGAAACTCGATGTGTCGGCATAAATCGATATATTTTTTGGAGTTTAAGTGTTAGGAGTAGGGGGACTTTTTCTTAAAAATAGAATTACCTAACCGCATGAGGTACAAGTTCCATTGTATAAAATGAAGCACTTGTCATCCTATCGTGAACCCAGTAGAGGAAGTCCGACATGCTCAGAAGCCGAATCATCGTTATTTGAGTACTGCCAGCTGAATATGATCAATTGGTTCCAGTTGGTCTGGTTGTAGATCGACTCCTCCAAATTTTAGAGTTCTACTCAATCCCCCGGAGAGAGCTTCCTCCTTAATCTCTACTAGATTTCTGCATAACATTTGTTTATACATGGCATTCTAGACGGTGACATATGCCTTCCATCGAAAAATAAGTTCGCACATGCCACCTTTGGGGTACACCGCTAGCCATCGGTATATGTGCTTGAAGGGATCAGTGTGCCCCTTCAGTAACTTTTTGAGAGAGGTTCTTTTTGTAACAAACCGGAATTTTGGTCGTTAGTTTTTGAACATTTAATTCATTTTAAATGTTGAATATGGATTGTAAATTGATTTTGAAATATGGAGATTTGGGTTGAATCAATAAAATAAGTTATAATTTCAAATATGGCAATTTAATTGGATTTGGATAAATAGTGATTTAATATTTGAAATTGGGATAAAATGGGAATCTGGATGTATATAGATATGAAAATGGGTTTTAAAAATTTATTTAAAGTCTAGTTGGATTTGAATTTTAGTATTAGGCTTTTGAATGGTATCAAAAGTCGATAAGCTAAAATTGGAATTTTAATATTTAGTTACAATAGAATTTAATGTATAGTAATAACTAAAATAATCAGATTTTGATTTAAATTGAATCAGGATGATTTCTAATGTGAATATAAATTCTATATAATCTATAATTAAGCTAGTAAAGTTTTAAAAAGTGAAATTTTAAATGATTTTGACGAGTTAAAATAGCCTTCCAGGGCATAGTCTCAGAATTTGACGAAACTAGTTCCATTGGATCCGTAATAGTTAATTATTATTGGGTATAAAGTTTCGTAGCGTTTGGAGTTACCGTTTGTTCGTACAGGTGAGAAACGCATGGAAATTTAAAATTGAAAATTTAATATTTTAAATCGATTCAAAAAGCAAACTTCCACATACGATCAAATTAGACTCCGAAACATGTTCCATTGTGTTCGAAATACAGGTAAAACCTTATAAACGTCTGTCGGCATGCGTTGTTTGGAGATCGTTTGAAAATTTTGTTTAAAAATGAATTTAATATTATAATATTTTTATATATGCTTATATATACGCTCAGAGCAGAACCCTAGGTTTTTCTCTTCACAGCCGCCACTGTCAGAAAGGATGGCCGAAATGCTTCAAGTTTCATCGAAATTTTTCTCCTAATCCGTTCCTTTTTTTGGAAACTTCCAACTAGAAGATCGATGAGCATGGAGAGATATGTATATCCAATGGTGGATCTGGAGAATCGTCGTCGTTTAGGGGCATATTTGGAGCCCGTTCATCACACGTTTGAACGTGATTTCAGAAGTGATGGCACGACCGGCTTCAGTGTGGTTGAGGCTGTGGGTGGGGCTGGCCTTTGCGCACGTATTTGGGGTGATGGATGTGGATCCGGTGGGCATTCGTGGTCGTGGCATTCGAGCTTAGGTCGGCAGTTATGGGTTCGATTTTCTGCTTGGTAACGTATGGGAGAAGAAGATTTTTGGCGGCCTTGATTTTCTGTTTCATGAGGGATGGTCGCGATTTGCTTGGTAAAATATTTTATAAAAAAAAAGAGGAAAAGAAATTGTTTATATATATATATATATATATATATATATATATATTCAAAAAAACTTTATAAATTCATAACTTTTGCATGCATGATCAAAATTTGATGAAACAGGAAGCGCCGGAACCGCAGCGACGAGATCTATGCATTACAGCCGATGTGAAGGCAATTTGAGCGAGTGGAAATTTTAGATTAAATCGGACAGGCTGATTTAGTTTAAAATTGAAACGCCGACGCAAGGTGAGTTAATCTCACTCACATCTGGATGACTAGTTATTTAGATTTTAAATTATTGATTGATTGATTGAATGTGATACTATATAGTAGTATATATATATATATATATATATTGGAGTGATTGACATTCCCGCATTATATAGCGAATGAGACCATATGTGTCCCGCGTAATAGCGGATGACCCTATATACCACGATATCCCCCTCGAAGTGGGATTGGTATTTTTTATTGTGCTAATGTCTATGGATGCAGGGAAACAGATTAGAGGGATCCAACTGGATTCCTCAAAATGTTGAATTACTTTATATTCAGCGATGTGATTTATTTGATGATCTGTGATAGATTATATTGATTATATTAGGGATTAAAATTATTGAATGTTATGCTTAGCTGAATATATATGGGTATTTTGAGAAATGGAAATATATATATATATATATAAAGTTTGGACTATTAAAGGAAATGAAAAGAAAATTCTTAATTAAATAACTATAGGAAATTGGGTAAATCAAGTAATAAATTTTAAAGGGAATTTAAAACCAGGAAATCGGTTTGTAATCGATTTAGTGTTTTGGAAACTGTGATTTAAAGGAAAATGAGAAATGAAATTTGTAAACTTGTTTACAAATGAAGTGGAATATTTATCAGTGGATAAATTTGAAAGTATAGATTCCGGTGGAATTTATAATAAAAGGTGCAATTCATTTTAAAAATAAAAGGTTATTTTATTATTAAAAGTTGGGATGTATATTTTTCCTAGAAAACTAATTATATTTTCAAAAGAAAGATTTCAAGTATAAACTAGAAGTTTAAAAAATGTTTTAGAAAATTTATTATTAATTATTTTTAAGTGAAAGTAAATATTTATTTAAGTTAATTATGGTAGTTAATTATTTTTAAAGGTAAATTAGTATTATGATTTTTAAAAAAGGAATTTTAACATAAATATTTGATATATTAACTTATTTTAGAAAGGAAATTTTGGTTTAAGCTTTACTCAGAAACTCTTATAGAATTTCTTAAATATTATTCTTATTTAAATAATTTTAGTAGCCTTAATGTAAATAATTTAGGTATATATTTTTGGAAAGTGATTATAAGGAGATGGAAATGTGTTTTAAAAATGAAAATTGGTTTTATTTTTAAAGTGTTGAAAGAAATTTACGGGATTGGGACGCAAATTTAATTGGGATTAATCGAGCAGGATTTATAAAGGATTTTATGGGTTATACTGAAATGGAAGTGTATTTCCCCGTAAAACCAAGTATATTTTCAAAGAATATATATATATATATATATATATATAAGTTGGAAGTTTAAATTTGTTTAAAAAGAATGTTTTAGGAAATTTTTATTTAATCATTCTAATATTTTTAAGCAAATATTTATTAAGTTAATTATAGAAGTGATTATTGTAAAGGTTTAACTAGTATTATGATTTAAAAGATAATTATTTAATATTTATACCTTAGAGAATAACTTTTATTTTAAAACTAGTTTTGGCTTAAGTTTTACATGAGAAATTATTATAAAATTTCATAACTAGTATTTTAAATAAAATGTTTTAAGTAGTTTTTATTTTAAGTGTTTTAAAGTGTATATTTTTGGATAAAGAGATTTAAATTATTTAAAAATCCAAAATATTAAGACTTGGTGATTTTCAGTGGAAATAGAATAAATTGGGTGGAAATTTATTCCGCGAGAGAAAAGGTGATTTGAAAACTATTTTCAAAGGTTTGAAGTGTGGAAAAATATCTTGTGAAGATATTTTAAAATAAATAATTTGGAAAATTATTAATGCCTGATGGTTGTTTGTGGATGTTTGATTGTTAAATAACCAACTATCAATATTAGCCAATGCGCTGATCGTTTCCAACAGACCGGGATCAGGATTAATTTTTCGAAAAACACTTTGATCCGGTTTAAACGTTTTCGCGAGGAAGATAAGAGCTTGGAGTCGAAGATGGAGCAATAAAGTGCAAGGGCTAGTCGCTACTAATCCTGAGGGTGATTCCAAAATGGATGTAGTAGAAGTAGTGTCTTCGGTTTCGTTCGGACCGAGAACGGACTAGTATGGACGAATGCTATCAGAACATCGTCAGGAGGACGATGAGCGTTCTAAGTGAGATGTGTTCTAAAAAGGCAATGCATAGCCTCAAGCCTCATCAACTGGGAATAGCTAAAACAGGGGAGGCGCAGCAAGGCTAAGTGGCTAGCAACCAATTAGGATAAGGTCATCACTGTCTAGATGTCGCTTTTTATTCGGCTGTGTGTGCGGTTGCTGATCCCAACCATGGGGTGATCTTATTCGGACTATCCAGTAAGGGGTAGCTTCGATCTTGTGTTGCAGGGGATCAGGGTGGATCCTCGGTACTTTGATCTAGACCAGGTACTGTGACGGGCGGTTCCCCATTAGCCCTTCCATTGATGGAAACCCAATCCCCAATAAGTGCCTTCGGACTTATTTGTATACCTATTGTGCTAAAATTTAATGAATGTAACAATTTCGGCTATTTGAATAAGTATTTGTATATAGACACTGCTATAATACCAGAGGATTTTGATAAGAAATGTTTTGGTTATCGTAAGGTAAAAACCCGACAAGTTTATTTGTGGCGTGGTCTTACGAGATACCTTTGATTTCAAAGTATTTTGAAAACTTTAATAAATAAATCGAGTGTATTTTCTCACGCTGGTTTTCTCGACTGACTCGGATGTTATTTTATTATAATGCTCGGGTCAGACAGAGTATTATAAATACAGGATAAGATGTTGTGGAGCTCTATAGATGAGTTGGATGACGAGACGTATCACACGTACGTGATGTATATTCCATTGTGCAGTATAAGCTGTTTATTCAGTTTGAGGGGACAAGTTAATATAACTATCTAGTATTTTTCTATTGATTGTGTTGTACTCTAATGATGTAATGTATAAAACAGATATAGTTCTTTTTGTATAAAGATCAGTTATTATCTATTATATATTGTTCCGTTGCGATTGTGAGATTCTGATGTTGTTTTGTTTTCTCTTCTTCTACCTCCTTCTTTGTATTCCCTCAGCAATCTGTCTTTTCTGGCACTCGACTATTTGACATGTTATATAGTGGCATATTTGTGTCGCTTTTCGTGGTTCGAGAAGGGTGGGTCGTCACAGTGGTATCAGAGCTTAGGTTGGCGATAACCTAGGCTTTGGTAGGGAAATTACTCATTAGAGATATAGTCAATTGTACTCTAGAATGAGTTGAGTTAGTGAATATAAAACTGTTTTTATGTTGTGTTGACTTATCGGTTGAGTGTTTATGAATTTTGGTCGGTACGGGAAGTACAACCGTATCGATAAGGGTTTCTAAACTCTTAAATAAGATAAACCAACATAGTATTGTTTTTAAAGTGGGTAAATGAAATAATTTTATCCAAAATTATATAAAAGAAATAATTTTTCAAAATTATTATATATATTTTGATGTTTGGTTATTATTATTATAATCAAATAAGAATCTAAAATTAGAATGTTCTAAATTTATAACCGAATAGAATTATGTATGTATGAACTAATACAATGAAACATAATCAAAATTTGATTTAAACCAGAATTTAAATCCCGAAAATTTTGTAAAATGTTTTTAAATGAATTTGAACAAAAAGTTTGGGAATTTTAAATCTTGGAAATTATTGAATGATTTCCAAAGTGTTTGAAGGGCATAATGGAGTATTATTTTGGGAAATGTTTTTAAATAGAAACTGTTTTGAAATAAATTTTTGGAAATAAAGAAGCACTGGACTCACTTCAATCGTGGGACAATAATCCTGGTGATGATAGCCACATCATCAGTATTTATTTTCGAGTTTCTAAGTGATGGATTGCTACCAGATGGTTTGGAATAATTATTTTTTTGGACATGTTTGATAAACAAGTTTGTTTTAGAAATTTTAAAAGGGAAATTATTTTGGTAAAACCAAGTTGTTTTGAAATCCGGAGGTTTAAATTGATATAGCAAGAGGGTATGTGTTATTTATGATTTCAAAATGGTTTTGATATAAAACCGGGTAATTGAATTCTGGGAATTCTATTTAAAAATGTGAAAAGTCAAAAGGAATCATCATTTAACTTATAAAGTGAAGTTGATATAATTAAAGAAGGAAATTGAAAATTTTCACTCTGGAATTAAAATTTAACCTAAGTAAATAAAAGTGGATAAGATATATTGGGATTTAACTTAAGATAAGTTAAATAAAATTTAAATAGATTTGAATTGAATTGGATATTAACTGGAAAGGAAGGATAATTGTATGAGTATAAGTTACAATTGTTGAATGGAATGAATACACTTAAGCCCTTAAGTGAAATAAATAATCCTAGAATTATGGATATAAGATGTAAATGGACTCAAGTGAGCAATAGAAGATTTTAAAGTAAATAAGTTAAGAAGTGAAATTGGGTCGAATTGGATTTAACTTAAATTAAATGAATTTGAGTTGAATTTGGATTTACAAATCCAAATTCAGATGAGCTATAAATAATTTTAAATGGAATCAAATTCTTATTTAAATTAGTGAAAGAAATGGTATGGATATACGTTGGTTAAGTAAAATTAGTTGAACTTGAATTAAATTGAAATAGAATTGAATTGAAAGGAAATTTAATTTAATTGAAATGATATTGAATAAAACTTGTTTGGATAATGAAACTGAAATGCAAGAGCACGGATTTAAATTAATAATGTAATGCAAATGAGAATGTATGAGTTGTGAATAATTCAGAATGGAATGAAATTAATATAAATTGAGTTGGAATTAATTTAAAATGGTTACAAGCTTAAGAAATTGTTATTTTCTTGAATAACAGCAAACTTGCTTAGAAATTTAGCGTTTTGTCGTAAACTAAGTAAATGAATTAAAAGAAGTAAATAAAATTGGCTTTTGAATTAATTGGAATATATTGAAGGTTAATAAAATGGATTTGCATATAAATGAAAGTGAATTATGTATGTGATGCAAATTAATTAATTTGGAATTGGCAAAGGCGAAATTATGTAAGGTAAGGCATATAAACCAATTTGATGTGAATATGAGGTTAGTTGGTGCAAAGATAGATTGAATATAGTGAATTTGGTTGTAAATCATTTAGACGGAGTAAAATGATATATGAATTTATGAAGGAAACTAAAATAGAGTTGAAACCTTGTGATTGCTTATAATATATGGTTAACTTGTTGGATTATGAAGTTTATTTGGTTGGGTTATGCAGCTTTGTGTTAGGCTAGTAGGTAAGTGGAATGTTGTTAAAATTTTATGATTTTGAAAATTTATGTGTTGTTGAGTAAGTACAGGTACATAAGGCTATCGGATAGAGTTTGGAGCACATAAATGCATAATAAATTAGACGCTCGCTTAGAAAACGCTAATGTGAGATACGCTTACGCAATAAATTAAGAAATGAAAATATTTTGTTAAATATTTTATTTTTCAACCGTGTGGGTCGATGTACATATTTTTATCATATTTGTGATGTTGTAAAAGGCTGTCCATACAAAGGATATGCTATCAAAAAAAATTGAAAATTTTGGGTGTTAGAATTTTTTTGAAAGTTTTGGAAAATTTTGGTTAACTAGAAAAGTTGATTTTTGGAACGATGTTAGAAATCAAAGTTTTTGAGTTAGAAATGAAGGCTAAGGGTTTTGGATCAAACTAATGGGTTTTGGGGTGTGAATGTAAGTATTAGTTAAGTGGGTTTTGGGTAAGTTTATGAGTTTAGAAGCATTTTCCTACCTTAGCAAATTTCGGGGACGAAATTTTTATAAGGGGGGAGGAATGTAATGACTTGAGATTTTGGTCGTTAGTTTTTAAACATTTAATTCATTTTAAATGTTGAATATGGATTTTTAATTGATTTTGAAATGTGAAGATTTGGGTTGAATCAATAAAATGAGTTATAATTTCAAATATGGCAATTTAATTGGATTTGGATAAATAGTGATTTAATATTTGAAATTGGGCTAAAATGGGAATTTGGGTGTATATAGATATGAAAATGGGTTCTAAAAATTTATTTAAAGTCTAGTTGGATTTGAATTTTAGTATTAGACTTTTGAATGGAATCAAAAATCGAAAAGTTAAAATTGGAATTTTTATATTAATTTAATAATGGAATTTAATATATATAGTAATAATTTAAATAATCAGATTTTGATTTAAATTGAATCGGGATGATTACTAATGTGAATATAAATTCTATATGACCTATAATTCAGCTAGTAAAGTTTTAAAAAGTGAAATTTTAAATGATTTCGACGATTTTAAAAATCACTCGATTTTAAATCGACGAGTTAAAATAGCCTTCAGGGGCACAGTCTCAGAATTCGATGAAACTAGTTCCTTTGGATCTGTAATGGTTAATTATTATTGGATTACAAGTTTTGTAGCGTTTGGAGTTAACGTTTGTTCGTATGGGTGAGAAACGCGTTGAAATTTAAAATCAAAAATGTAATATTTTAAATCGATTCAAAAGGCTAACTTCCACATACGGTCAAATTAGCCTCCGAAACACATTCCATTATGTTCGGAATATGGGTAAAACTTTATAAATGCCTGTCGGCATGCGTCGTTTGGAGATCGTTTGAAAAAGTTGTTTAAAATGAATTTAATATTATAATATTTTTATATATGCTTATATATATGCTCAGAGCAGAACCCTAGGTTTTTCTCTTCAAAGCCGCCACTATTAGAACCGATGGCCGAAATGCCTCAAGTTTCATCGAATTTTTCTCCTAATCCATTCCTTTATTTTGGAAAGTTTCAACTGGGAGATCGATGAGCGTGGAGAGATATGTATATCCAACGGTGGATCTGGAGAATCGTCGTCATTTGGGGGCGTATTTGGAGCCCGTTCATCACGCGTTCGAATGCGATTTCAGTAGTGATGGCGCGATCGGCTTCAGCGTGGTTGAGGTTGTAGGTGGGGTTGGCCTTGGCGCACGTATTTAGGGTGACGGATGTGGCTCCGGTGGGCATTCGTGGCCATGGTGTTCGAGCTTAGGTCGGCAGTTATGGGTTCGATTTTCTGCTTGGTAACGTATGGGAGAAGAATATTTTCAGCGGCCTTGATTTTCTGTTTCATGAGGGATGGTCACGAATTGCTTGGTAAAATATTTTATAAAAAAAGAGGAAAAGAAATTGTTTATATATATATATATATTCAAAAAAACTTTATAAATTCATAGCTTTTGCATGCATGATCAGAATTCGACGAAACAGGAAGTGTCGAAACTGCAGTGACGAGCTCTACGCGTTGCAGCAGGTCTTGAGGCAATTTGAGTGAGTAGAAGTTATAGATTAAATCGAACAGGCTGATTTAATCTAAAATTGAAACGCCGACGCAAGGTGGGTTAATCTCACTCACATCTGGATGACTAGTTAATTTAAAATAGTTTAGATTTTAAATTATTGATTAATTGATTGAATGTGATACTATATAGTAGTATATATATATTGGAGTGATTGACATTCCTGCATTATATAGCGGTTGAAACCCTATGCGTCCCGTATAATAGTGGATGACCTTATATACCGCGATATCCCCCTCGAAGGGGATTGGTATTTTATATTGTTCTAACATCTATGGATGCAGGGAAACATGTTGGAGGGATCCAACTGGATTCCTTAAAACGTTGAATTTATTTTATATTCAACGATGTAATTTATTTGATGATCTGTGATAGATTATATTGATTATATTGGGGATTGAAATTATTGAATGTTATGCTTGGCTGAATATATATGGGTATTTCGAGAAATGGTGTGTATATATATATAAAGTTTGGATTTTTAAAGGAAATGAAAAGAAAATTCTTAAGTAAATAATTATTGGGAATTCGATAAATCAAGTAATAAATTTTAGAGGGAATTTAAAACCAGGAAATCGATTTGTAATCGAATTATTGGGAATTGGAAAATGCTATTTAAAGGAAAATGAGAAATGGAATTTGTAAAATAGTTTATAAATGAAGTGGAATATTTATCAATGGATAAATTTGAAAGTATAGATTCCGGTGGAATTTATAAGAAAAGGTGCAATTCAATTTAAAAGTAAAAGGTGATTTTATTTTTAAAAGTTGGGAAGTATATTTTATCTAGAAAACTAAGTATATTTTCAAAGGAAAGATTTCAAGTATAAACTAGAAGTCCACTGCTAGAAGGTGCTGCATCCAAAGCCTGTACTTGCGCTGTAGGTGCACCTGCTTTCTGCCTCGTTCTCTAAGGACAAGCTCTACTAAGGTGACCGGACTATCCACAACTATAACACCTTCTCTTCATTTCTCCCTTCTTCTTGCAGTCTTTTGCTTAATGACCAACCGGTCCACAGTTTTGACATTTCCCGCTTTTCTTGATCTGCTTTTAAGGTCCTCCTTCTTCCTCTTGTCCTTAGCCTTCTTGATCTTCCACCGCAGCTTCTTAGAGCTTTTTGACTTAGGAACCTCTTTAAGCTCTCCCTTTAGTTGCCTAGCTCATGTCTCCTCGAAATCCTCTGTGCCAAGAAACGTCTTGCCTCCTAGACTAGCGAAGTTCTTGCATAGCTTAGAAAAATTGGTTGATGTAGGTGGATTAAAAGGATCTCCACCTATCGGTGCTATATTGGGAGCTTGCCCTTGAACCTCTGGTACCGTAGCTCTATGGAACCAGTCATCCATACTATGCAAAGGAAGGAAACATAGGCTCGAAAGAATGTTTAACTGGACTTTGAGCGAATTTTTTATAAAATCTCTTTTACACTTGAAAAACTATTTCTATAATAAGAGTTTCTTTATGAAAAATACTTCTAGTTAGAAGATATGATACTTTTAAAAATAGGTTACTTTTGAAAAAATACTTTATTTTTAAAGCAAGTTTTTAGAAATCTTATAACCTTAGGCTCTGATACCAAGTGAAACACCCAACACCCCTAAGTATACCCAAAATGGACACACTAAAGAATATGGTGCATTGTAGGTATAGCTAAAACTTTATAGAGACTAAGATTCACAAGACAAATAAATTAAACTGCGGAAACAATTAAAATTAAGTTTCATTACACCATAAAATAAGTTATAAAACCAAATACATAATATGTCTTAAAATACCAAATACAGAATTCTTGTGGAAAATACTATCTTTGACACATCATCAAAGTACATAACAATAAAAACCCTCCCTCTTACAAAGTAGCAGTACATCCAAAAGTCAAATGAAAGGAAATTGAGAAAAAGAAATCATGAAGAATGAGAAAGCTCAGCAAATTGTTCTCCAAGTAATCCAAATCTATTGTCCCTGCCTCTATTGGCCCATGGGTGGAAAAGGGGAAATAGAGGAGTGCAGACGAAAGTCTAGAGAGTGAAAGTAACTAATAGTATTTTTAAGCAAGATAAAGATAATAGACTTTGCAATAGTTCTAGTATAAAAGGAAATAAAGGAAAAGATAAAGCTGGAATAAAATACTATTTAACTGTTTGCTTTGCTTAGATAGTCTGATAACTTTAATTGGATTTTTTGCACTCTTCTAAAACTGCTTTGATTAAGCTGAAATCCCCATCCTAGTTTAATTAGGCTGAATCCTAATTCTACCCGTTTATTGGCCTTCTATCTCTATTGTGCCACTATGAGCTAGTCCCATCTCGTGGGTCCTATAGCAAAAAGACACCAGTTTAGCGCTTTGGAACTCAATAGCGACTTATCTCCCTCAATTCGATGTCGTACGCACGGTTACTGCAAGTTCGCACTATCTGTTGCTCCCTCTTTTGACCTCTTATCTACCCTAGATCAGCATAAGCATGCCCAGCCTCACCTGATCTGTTGTAAGACCATCGGTCCTAGCCTGAAGGGGTCCTACCCAGCCTCATCCAAGTGTGTTGTGAGACCATCGGTACTAGTCTGAAACGGGGATGATGTAGGTACGAGTCGTGACAAACAAAATATAGTTGCGACCCTTACCCAAATCCCCTGATTTGAGCTTCTATCTATTGACCTCTTACCTATCCTAGATCAGCATAAGCTGCCCAGTCTCACCTAATCTATTGTGAGACCATTAGTTCTTGACTGAAGGGGATTGCTGCCGGTATGAGTCTTGCTTCTACCTTTTCTTATTAACTTAGTGTAAGTTTTAAAATAAACCTCTTCTATTATTTCTACTTCGCTTGCTTATTAACTTAACCTAAGTCTTAAAATAAGTCTCTTTTGTTATCTTTGCTATGCTTGCGAATGTCTTAAATTTTCCTATTTCAGTCTATATCTAATTTATTACAATTCTTCTTATTTTACATCGAATTTCTGTAAACTTTTGTGTTCTTATATTTCAGTCCATATTAGCGAATTATTATCTTCTATTTATTTTATTCACATAAAAAGGAATAAAAAGAAACTGACATTTACAAACTAAATTTCAGCTAAAAAAATAGATGTAAATAACAATAAATAACTGTAAATAATTGGAAAAACTGTAAATAATAGTAAATAATTGCAAATAACTGAAATAAAGTAGCAAAAAGAAAATAGATTGGAAAGCAAGTCTAAAATTTACTTATAAATAAACTATGAATAAACTTGCATAAAGGTTATCTTAAAATTGTAGAAAAACTAAACTATCGGAAACCCTATTAATTTAAATTACTTAAAAATAAAAAATAGTCACTTAAACACTCACATATGGTCCTTATCTCTTTTCCTTGGCCTTTCCGAATCCACTTAGGTATACAAAAAATTTAATTAAAAAAAGATCTTCTCCTTGGAAAAATATTCCTTTTAGGCTCCATCCTCAGGCAATGAACTCAGATGGAGAAAATCTGAATGAGAAAAATAGCTAGGCCTAGGGTCATGTTTATAGTGTCACTTGTGGATCTTAGACCGTTGGAGTTGAGGACTACATTTGGTGCAATCACGTCATAGGCTCGCTGGAAACCGTCGGATGGAAGCACGAATGCATGGGCTTCAAAAGAAATTGAAAAACACGTCATATACGAAGTTGGATGAATAGAACGCTAGAAAATCAAAAACCATGTCACTCAGTTCAATAGAACAGCAACTCTTCAATGTGGACGTAGTCTACTACGCCAAACCAGTATAAATCATGTGTTTCTATTAATATCCTTTTAAATTTTGAGTATTCTTCACATTTATATTCTCTACATACTTGCTATCTGTGATTTGTGATTGTAAACGGGTGCTTTTATTGACATTCGGGTGTTTGTGACCAATTCTGGCCTAAACATTTTGGTGTTTTCACTGAGAAGGCTAGCATTCAGGGATTCTACGGCTTAGATTTCGGATCCGAAGGTTTAAGGGATTGGATTTGGAAAGCTTTGGTGAAGCAATCAGCAAGGAGATAAAGAGCGGAGAAGAGCCGCAAGAAGGAAGCCAGGAGACTTCCTCAGGAACAAATCAGACCTCAGTCTTCAAAACCCGAGACGAGATGGAGATGATGATGGAAGCTATGCAGGAGGGAATGCTGAAAAGGCAAGAAGAGATGATGTAGAACCTACTCCAGCAAATTTGACAACCCAGAATGCAGAATCAAGGGAATGCTGCGGCAGAAAGTGCTAGAGATAGAGGTCAAGAGCATGGAGCAATCAGAACCCAGAATAGAGAGGGACCATCAGGAGAAGCCCTAGAGCTAGGGGCACTCCTCAAGAGCATGTTGATCCAACCTCAGGCAGGATACCAGGCGAAGCTGTTCAGCACGGCGTTGATAGAGGAATGGACGCCCGTCCAGGAGAGCATATTCTAGGATTCCCTTGCGAACTCGAGGGATAGATCGAAGGCAACAGACAAGTACTACAGCTTGACGATAATGACAGATTGGCGGAGATGGTCAGAAGAGTCATGAGAGGCAGATTAGTGAATAGAGATCTAGAATATGTTAACAGGAGCCCCTTCGCTCCCGCAATTAGGCAGGCCAGGAATCCACCAGAATTCAAGCTACCGACATTGGAGATGTATGATGGAAGGACAGACCCTACTGTTCATCTGACGAGGTATATACGGCATATGGAAGTACTCGCGGCATCAGAGGAGATCATGGCCCGATGTTTCCCACTGTATCTAATGGACATAGCAGCATTATGGTTTAGACAATTGGAGAGCAGTTCGATTGTAATGTGGACCGAGTTGATTGAAAAGTTTACTAGGTAATTCAAGATTCACATCTCGAGGCCCAAGAATGTGATGAGTCTGACGACACTGAAGCAGAAGACCGAAGAGTCTTTGAGGAACTTCTTAGCATGATTCAATGCAGCAGCACATCAGTGGATCGGCCAGATCCATCCATGGTTTTTATGGCAGCTGTATTTGGCATAGCTGATAGCGTAGAATTCAAGAACTCGTTGACGAGGGATCCACCCATGGATCAAGGAGAGTTTTACCATGAGGAAGAAAGGTTTTTACGACAAGAGGATGCAAATGCTGAGAGAGGAAGAAGGGGGAGTTTATGGAATCAAAAGTGGAGATCCGCCCAGAAAGGACTCAGGTAAAGATAAAGGGAAATGAAAGGAAGATAATAGCGGTAATGAACCAAAGCGGCCGTGAAAGGAACCGAGATTCACCACTTACACGGAGTTGAACGAGACTTTGGAACGAATTTACCAAAACATTGGGGGCAGGTTCCCTACCAAAGGCCAATGAGGAGGGATCCGACCAATAATTATAGGAAGTCGGACAAGTACTGCTTATTCCATTAACTAAGCAGCCATAGTACAAATGATTGCAGGCACTTGAGGGATGAGATAGAAGGGAATATCCAGAATGGCATGCTATTACAATACGTGAGGAGGCGAGCAGCAACGGTGGACCAAGAACGACCACCATTTGCATCAACTGGTGATGGCTCAGGATCGAGGCATCAGCTTGTCATCAATTGATTGAAATAATAACTAATAAGTCGCAAACTCCACACTAGGGCGGTTAAGTCGCCAACACATGTACAGGATCACGAACGGACCTTAGGCATGCTCTGAGACGACTATCAACCGCATTAGTGTAGGTGTGTGCACTTTGACGTCTCGACTTTGCTTTTGTTTTATATTCTTTGCATCTTGACTTGATTTGGTTGAACATTTTGGTTGTAAGACTCATTTTGAATGTAAATATGGTATTTGTAATTCCATAACAGCCAAGTCACCTACCCATGTACACGATCGCCAATGGTCCTCAGGCATGCTCTGGGATGGCGATAAACCACCGTAACAAACAATTCAGAAACTCACTCGAACATGAAACCTGACATTAATGATACTAAGTCCCCCCCCCCTTGCGGCACACACAATTCGCATCGAATGGCACCCGACCGCGAACGGTCACAATTCGCCTTGAATGACACCCGACCACGAACGGTCTAAATTCGCCTCGAACAGCATTCGACCTCGAACGGTCACATACCACCCCGAATGGCATATGATCGCAAACGATCACTATTCACAATCATGTAAGATTATCAATCATTTTATAGGTCATTAATAGGATATGAACATCCAGCTTATGGCGCTACAAAACACACCTTCCTATCGCAAGGCATGTTTTGGGGGGCAATGTGCTAAGCCACCTTTCGATAAGGCAACATATAGGCGGATTTAACCCAATCGACTGCACAATGATCAACGCTAGATTTTCACTGATAATAAACATGATCATGGAGCCAAAAAAGTAGCATAGTCGATGAACAAGCAGCACAAGATGCTTAAAATATGGTTTCGACAAGGATCGAGTCGTTTTAGGTTGCTTGAAATCTGCTCCGAGACACTTTCCTGTTTACTTCAAGTTTCCAGGCATTTGCTTTGAGTTAGGGAAGGATCTACTTCGAGTCTTCGATAGGTTAGCACATTCGCAAGTTACTTCAAGTCATCGCAGCACCTGATTCGAGTCACTAGAGGGTCTATTTTGAGCCAAGGAGATGATTACTTCGAGTCACAGCCATGAACCGATCAGCAACCTAGGTCCTCATCAATTTCGTATCCATGCTATTCGTATCCATAAAGTTTGCACTCATTCATTTCATATCCATCAGACATATGCATCTCTCATATCGACCAAGGTTATTCACTTCGTATCGATCCATGTTAATATATGTTTCGTATTGATCACCCAGATGATCGATATGAAACCAATCCCTTCCTATCGATGCAAAGTAGCCCCAAGTTATCTGCTTCGTATCGATCGCGTAGATATGTATTTCATATCGATCAACCAGATGGTCGATACGAAATTGTCGCTTTCCATAGATGCGAAGCCAACACCAGGCGATCGATACGAAATGCATACGTCGGCATCGATAAAAATGAATGGAACAGGATAGGTATGAAAAGCATGCTAAACAAAAGAAGCAGTCAACGAGCATAAAAAGTGGATCCCCACTGGATTCTCGAGCCACGTCATTGATGCGAATTACATGGACACGAAGAATGATGGATATAGAGCCTTGAATCGATACAAATATAACATCCAACCAACAAACCCAAACTTGCATCGATCGTATCTCACAATCTACAAGTCCAAATGTCACCAAATTTTCACAGGAGCTTGTATACAACATCAGGAGTGTTCATGATCGATCTTGGCTCGATTGCACAAGATTTGGATCGATACAAATCTCATTCGTATCGATCATTGATCGAGTCGAAACGACTTAGGATCGATCACATAGGCCTACCCATGTGTGAGAAGGAGTCTACCGAGATCTGAGTGAGATATTTGCAGCCTACACCTATAAATAGTAGTCCAAGAGCGTCAAAAAAGGGGTTATTTTGGTTCTTCTATGTCGTTGCTTTATAGAACTCCATTGTAACTCGATTATTATCATCTATACTCGTGTAACCAGCGAGTGGTAATTAATAAAGCAACAACTCTTCAAAGTGGACGTTGGCTACAATGCCGAACCACTATAAATTGCATGTTTCTATTTCTTTCCTTTCAAAATTTTGAGTGTTATTCACATTTATATTCTCTACATACTTGCTATCTGTGATATGTGATTGTAAACAGGTGCTTTCATTGACAATTGAGTGTTTGTGACCAATTTTGGCCAAACACTGGGTATTGCTTGTACTAAGTAAAATTGGATTTCATTGAAAGATGAATAAGCAAAAAATTCAGCTAAAATGCTACACCATTAGATAAGATGATGTGTAAATGTTAATATTTGAATTGTTCGATATTAATCGCTGATTCAATTTACACCTCTGAATCATACAACCGTGGTGATGAATAATCCAAATGAACCACATGATTTATAATTGTTGTAAATTAATTAAATTAATTAATATATATGAAATATTAGTTATTAAATTTTATTTGATTTGTTTTAATATCATTAGTATTTAACAAAGTGTGTGTATATATATATAAGTTAACAATGAACGTATCGATGTACGATATCGATATAATGTTTGAATTGGATTTTAATAGGTTAAATACTAAGTGATTTTGGAAATTTATGAGGGCTATGTGGCACCTATTATGGTTGGCCATAGATAATAAAGAAAAGAAGATGATTTGATGAGACTTATGGAGTTAAATAGAGAAAGTTTCAAAGGAAGGATTGAAATGTTTCAATCTTCCTTTAAAACATATTCTCCCTCATTCATTTTAGAAAACTTTTCAAACAATTTATGTTCATTTCTCTCCTCTTCTATCCCTGGCGAAAATAATGGATTTCAAAGTTTAGAAAGTTTCATAATCAAACTGAAATAAAATTAAAAACAAAATGGTGTTCTCATCTCTTGATTCTTGCAAATTTTGAAGATTGATTCTATCGATTCTAGGAGTTTTTGATTCATCATTTCAAGGTGTGACTTATAGATAACATCGAAGGTAATTTTAAAGTTAACTTATTTATACTTTTTATTGTTCATATGTCTAATTTTTTAAGTATCATCATGTGTTTAATTTATTATTTTATACAGATGAATCAAAACCCTCTTCCATCTCAATTGGATAGACTATTATATTGTTCCATCCCTTCATAATATTGTTCGTTTCAAATTGATATATTTGATTCTTTGTCATTTTCCCTAATTTGTTGTTTTTGTATATATAGTTTCGATCTTTTTGCTCTTATCGCGAATTCACAAATACATGATTTGTCTAATTTCTTTTCTTTTGTTTTGATAATTTTGCAGAAAATAAACTTGAAAGCTAATTTTGATTAAATCTATTGTACACTTTAATAAAATTTACTTACACAACTGTAAATGAATAGTATGTGTGTATTATTTATTATTCCTTGGAAATTGATATCTTCAATTAAATGGCTATTGGTTTTGTATATTGTTCATGTAAGAAGGAAACATTTTTTGGTCAAAACTTTATGAATGAACTATTATGCAAATTTTAAATCATTTACAAGGCCATAAATTTTATATGACTATCCGATGTCGCTTGAGTTCAAGATAAAAAGTTATCCTTTCGGATTTATCCGATTATAAATTAGGACACAAATTAGTACAAGGAAAGAAAGTATGAATCATGTTCATCGAGTAGCTTAGCGATTTTTCTATTGTCCATTCGTTGTACGGTTCGTCTGAGTGGTGTCCGAGCTATAACCTTGCCCAGTCCATGTCTGTTCGAATTCTTATAAAAAAGAAACTAGAAACCTATCTGTCATATCCGGGCTGACCGATTTACACCCCTGATCATTTGTCTCATTTTATAAGTTTATTACTTAAAATATCTTAGACTGTAGTTTCATTTTTAAATTATAAATTTAATCTAAAATGTAAGTTTTTAAATTCAACTTATAATATATATATATATATATGTGTGGCAAATTACAATGTTCAAAAATACGTATTATTCCAAATCTAAAATGATAAATTTTAATTTTATATACTTGGAAATTTACATATTTCTTCAATTAAAATTTATAGAAAAGATCTTGTGTAATTATGTAATGATTTAGTACATATATAAATTTCTTATATATATATATATATATATATATATATATATATTGCACAAAAATTATGGATAATAAAAGCATATGTAAAGGACAAATATGTCCGTTGTATGAGCACCTACATGTAGCCACATAAGCCATGTACACTTCATACCTGCAGCACGTGCACTTTACATAAATTGCGTATTTGATACACTTAAAAAATCAAAACTTAAAAAAAAATTAGACTTCATAAAGAATTTATTTAAAATATTTTAGACTTAATTTAAAAACCACTTTTGAGTTTGTAGGCTCAAAAGATCGAAAATAGGAATTTCCTCGAAATCTACCTATTTCACCCAATTCCGACTAGCTAGGTTCCTTCATAGCTACCTAAAGTTTGTCAAAGGGTGAGTCCTCTAACATCTGCTATAACGATCCATAAATTTGAACACTTCATATTTAAATATCTAAATTATTTAAATATTTGAATAATAGATTTAATGTGATTAATATTAATTAATCTTGTTAACCTCTTTTTAAATAATAAGTAATGATAAGAAATTATTTTTCATAAATACTATAAATATTTTTAAGTAATATTTAATATAAATGTTTTAAATCATTGTATAAGTACTTTTAAAGTATTTTTTGAATATATAAATTTTTTAGAACATTATTTAAATATTTTATTAAAATAATTAGAAGTTTGTGCCATATAATATCCTTTTAAATTGTTTTTATTATTAATCGGTTTATCTTATAAATAAATTTGTATGCATATATATACATAATTAAAAAGGTTTCTAGTAAATATAGAAGTTGGGAAAAACAAGTTAAATCTTTTATAATGAAATAACAGAAGATTTGGACTGTTACACTTTAGTTAAAATATTGTAAAGTCAAGTAAAAGTAAATTAACTTGTTTAATTAGTGTAAGCTTATAATTGAGATTATAATTTGGAATATAATTAGAATTAGAATTTTAAAATATAAATATTTAATAATGAATTCTTTAAGGATAACTATAAGTAAATGGTTTTGGGTTATAGTAAATAGTGTTTTAGTAATATTTGTTTTTAACCTATGTTAATAATCATACTTAAGAATATCATTAGATATTTAATAATAGATATTTTAAATAGAATCATAAGTGAATAATTTTGGTTTTTTTGACAATGTTTAAGTAACATTTGTCTCAAACCCTTACAAATGTTCAGATCTTTAAAAAATATTTTTAAAGATAAAAGGTAAAGTATGGAAATGTTTTGGATTTGTAGTAAACAATATTTTAGCAACATTCATCTTTAAATGCTTAAATTACATTCTAAAAGTAAGTAAATCTTGTTAATGATTTTAAATATACTTATGCAATTTTTGAGATAAGTATATGAATACTTTGAGGTATGGAAAAGAGTATAAATGAATAGTAAAATACGTGTATATTAATACATGAATAGTAAAAATATGATTATATATCTTTTATAAAGGGAAATTAAATCTACATATAAGTTTAACAAGTTATGTTTTAATTAATATGAAATTTAATTAAATGAGAGAAATTTAAATTCATAAATGAGTTTAATTAATAAAGCTGTTTAATTGAAAGGAATTTTAATTAAAAGAAGAAGTTTTAAACTAAAGGAAGAAATTTTAATTAAAGGAAGAAGTTTTAAGCCAAAGGAACAAATTTTGATTAAATGATGAAGTTTTAATTAATGAAGAAATTTTATTGGATAAAGAAGTTTTACTAGTAAAAGAGGTTTTAATTAATAAAGGATTAATTAAATAAAAGTGGGATTAAAAGTTGTTTATGTGACTTGATCGTGCTTTGTGTGTGTTAATGGTGCTTTGTGTGTCTACTTGTTTATGGAAAATATTTAGTCGTGTACTTAGCACGAAAGCCAACAAAGTAGATTTGTTTCTATCTTTGAGAGTTAAGAATGATAATTTGAGTAGGGTGTACAAGCAACAATGCTCTAACTTAACGGGCTTCACTCTTGACCAAGGGATAACGAAAACTGAGAAGGCTGGAAACGTGATAAGTATATGAGACTTATTTTCCATATGCGATCATTCTCATTGTTGCTGAAATTATACCAAATTTAACTTAGAAAATATCCATAAGGAACAACGGATGATGTCATACCCGATGTATAAACTCGTCTTGCCTTCTAGGACAAATGATAAGGAAATCTGTCCGGATGGGAGAGGATTTCCACCATTATGTATTATTTGTTTATTTCTAAAAGAACCGGGGTTGAGTTAACCAGAAATCTATCGACTGGTTCTAGAGCGCAATAATCGAGGGAGTGTACTTATGTGAGATGAGTCAAAACCATATTCAATTCAAAACCATATATTTGATATATGCTTTAGAAGAGGTTCGTGATATTGGAACCTATGCGGAGGTTTGAGATCTGATTGAGATGCTCGAACCCGTATGGAGGTTCGTGATCAATTCAGGATGTGGGAATCCATGTGTAGTTCCGAGATTTATTGAGATATGAGAATCCATGTATGGTTCTGAGATCTTATTGAGTTGTAGCTCGTTTATTGAGATACTGAATGTAATGATCTACCTTTTCGATCCTCGGAAGTCGACACTAATATTTCCATGGCATTCACATGCCGAACATGCAAGTGTCGAAAAGATAGATTTTTAGAGTGAAAGAAAAGATAGAATAGAATATCAAAACATGACAAGTAATATATAATGTGCCAATGATCTTTACAAAAGAGAACTGTAACATGCATACATCAATCAGAGTGCTAACCTATCATCAGCCTGGACAGTTATAATAGTATGTCCTTGCTACTGTCGATAAATACAATACAAGAAAAATAATGGAAATAAAAGATACGTGAATATGTCTTGGAAGCATCTAGCTCGTCTCCTGAAGCTCCAAAGTTTCCAGTTAAATCTGAAAAACATGCTCGGGCTGACCCGAACATAATAAGAAAGTAATGTCCAGATCAGTCTGGTAAACCAACATTAGAAAACTCAAACCAAATCATATGGATTTCTATATTTATAAGACCCTTCAAAAATAAAAGTATCTCGTATAACCACGCTACACATAAGCATGGACGGGATATTACCTTACGATAATCTAACCATTTTATTACAAAACCTAGCGATATTATGTTAATGTCTAGGGTTTAAAATAATATAACATATATGGAATGGTTACCTATAATTACATTCGACAATACTAAGTTCTACAACTAAAACCGTAAGGCATGTATTGGAGATTGGATTCCAACAACGACAATACTAAGTTCTACAACTAAAACCGTAAGGGATATTCTTGCAACCGCCACGAATACGGAGTCAGCTACCCCTCGAACATGAGATACTGGATTACATCATCCCTCGGGAACCGAGGCTACAAACATTGGCCCTGATCGCCCCATGCAAACATGAAATCTATAAATCTCGATTCTAGTTCGAGAAATGATTCTCCTAATGGTAGCGAACCACATAGCTCTACAAGCATCCATTGATTTTAGTTATTCTGGGTTGTGAGGCTTGTGAGGCAACATTTTTACCTTTCCCTCCTACCAATTCCTATTTAGAATGCTAACACTACCCTCCATGCAACAATGCAATGTTAGCATTCATCCATACAAGTTGTTCGGGTTACAAACAAACCGAATGCACTACTTCTACTACATCCTCGGGATTAGTAGCAAGTAGCCCGTGCATTCCAATGACCTCTGTCTTTGGTTCCATCATCTCGAACCAATCACAAACCTTTTCCAAAGCATAGAACACACATATGGTCTTGGAGTGTTCACGATTTTTAGTCATCTCATAAAAGTACATTACCCCGCTTATCAGTCGCTCCTAAACCATTCGATAAATTCCGGTAAATTCTATCTCGGTTCTTTTGAAAATAAAAGGATAATACATAAGAGAAGAGACCACCTCCCAACCGTTTAAACGAACGTATTTCCTTATTATTTGTTCTAGAAGAACACAACAAGTTTATATGTATAGTACAGCATCACCGAAGATAACTGCACGATATAATTCACATGATTCTTGTAGATATTTCTAGAGTTATATTTTGGTAAAGATTTCATGGTCGGTTATTTACTTATCAAATAAACAAACAAATAAACAGAGATTTAATTTCACATGGAATCCACTAAGCCTCTTTAATAAATCCTCATTAATTAAAAATCACTTTGTAAATACTTGCATTAAATACTTTTACAAAAAATATACATATGTATAGTACTCAATCACTATTCATTTATACTGTTTCAATACTTGGAAAAATATCCATATCTTTTTTCTTGAAAAGTGATAAAAATATGGCCTAAGGCCTACAACCCACAACCCGCTTGCCCGCTTACAAATGCTCACTCCTATATAACAAAGTAACCCTAGTTGCATTATCATAAAACAACACAAACCCTAAAAAATTAGGGCAACGGCGATAAAGACGATAAAATCAATTTGCTCCAAAAAATCTTCAATCGAGAAGTAGAACTAAGCTTTTTATGCTTCAATCAATTTATGCATAGTAGATTGAAGAAGAAAATGAGAAGAGGAGCTATCTCAAGGCGGCTTCCAAGTTGAATCAAAATAAACATCTTCGGACTTGCTGAAATACTTTAAATGAAGCTTCAAAAAGCTTCTTTTGAAGTTGTTCAAATGACTTAACATTCATTGTAGACTCCGGTTGACTCTGGAGCTTGCTATTTACACAATCATAGACTCTGATTGACTCTGGAGCTTGCTATTTACACAATCATCTTGAACAAATAAGAGAAATTCTCTATTGTTAAGCTTACTACTGCTATAAGTGTCTGTAGAGCTCTAAAATTGATTCTTTTCTGTGTTTGTTTAAGGAGACAAGCTTCAATTGATTGACTATACCACTCGTGGTCCTTCCTTCTCAAAAATTTTTGAGGACAAAGGTAGATTAGAACTTTTAATTGTATTATTATTGAAGTTATAATGATAAAGTACATGTTACTTCCCTTGTAGTATTCATTATTAGTTTGAGCATTGGATTGACTGCCTTCAATAAAAGAGCTTTCAAAATTAGAACAGTTAAACCTCTGATCTCAGTCCCGTAGTTGTTAACTTTGTTCTGACAACTTCACCTTGACTCCAAACAGATAAGTGATGTACTTTGTTACTAAGTTCGCTATGATAGAGAGTTCCATTAGAGTTCAGGATGATGTCTAATAGCTTCTGCATATTACTCTTTAACATAGAAAGACTCGCAGTTGGTTGCGCTTGGTCAGAGTGGTAGATTCCAGTTGTATAAGGTATGACAACTGACTTACCTTTATTTCTACCTACATAGTATAAACTCTTGTTTTCATTGCAGATACATTAATGGATTGGCCACCTACGCACGCAACCCTGCTGCTTATCTCAACGATATAAGTCTATTCACAAAATATTATGCTTTTAATACTTAGAAAATATATCCATATACTTATCTTAACGATATAAATATATTAGCAGATCATAAGGAATATTTCCTCTTTTTTAAATTCATATTTAAATAGACCAAAACAAATATTATTTAAATCATTGCCTACTCTAAACCCAAACCATTTTCCTTCGGTGTTAAGTATGGAAAGAGTGCTTCTATACTACAATAATTAAGAAGGATTATTTATCAAAAATCAAATCTCATGCCTTTTATAAAATTCCCTTTTTTATAAACTCATTTCATATTTACACATTCTTTTATAAATCTCTAAATTTATTTATAAAGCTCCTTTTATAAATCATCTAAAAAATCTATTTATAAACTCCTTCACTTGACATGTTTTCTATATTTTGACTTACCATATCCCTCGCCTAGAAACTCTAGTTCTAGATCTTAAAGATACAGTATCAGTCAACTCATCGACTTTTAGTGATTACTAGATTTCCATATACTATTCATTTAAAATGTAGCGTTATATACCAAACTTCTTTTACCACTTTCCAAAATCCTTTACTATAATTTGAATATTATAGTCTCTCTAAAATTCCACTTCAAAATCCTTAAAATATCCCTTTCAAATTTCCAAGATCTCTTTTCAAATTTATAAACTCCTTTAATTAATCCTTTCTATTAAGTAAAATTTCTTTTACAGAACAGTTTATTATTTATAAACACCTTTATTAAATTAATTAATTACCTTTAAATATCATAAATAATTAATTATCTTCAAACACCACTAATAAAATAATTAGTTAACTTTACATATCATTAATAAAATAATTAATTAACTTAAACATTATTATAAAATAATTAGTTAACTTTAAAAAATCATTTATAGAATCATCATTAATAAAATAATTAATTAATTTTGTAACATCATTAATAAAATAATACTTAACTTCAGACTGCTATAAATTTAAGTTAATTTAAATCCATAACTTTTCAAATTTGAAAAGAGCTTAGTTATCACAATGGTACTTGACTAAGCCACCATTTACTTAAATTTTACTTTCAAATCAATAACAATATTTACATAAGCAGTCATATATGTAAATCATATCCATATGTAACGCTCAATGGTTAACACATTATTATCCAACATAATCAACTCATGACCAAATTAATATAAGAGCAGAATGGAGATTTATTTTTGCTCAACAGATGTTCAAATTAATCTATTCAATTTAAATAGAGCAGAACGGTATTTTATTCTACTAAAAAGATGCCATCAATGAAGTATAATTAATTAACTGCGTTATTATTCAAAACAATGCAATTATATTCAGTCGGTATTATTTTATCATTATTTTATACTACATCAAAACTAACAACTATTTATATCAAAATGTTATACTCGTCAATACGAGTCTATCACAAAAATCCATGGGTTAAACGGATTTATAATGACGAAGATATCCCCTTTTTAAATTTAACTACTTATATATAATTTAAACAAATAAATTGTAATTTTCTCACCCAAACGTCAATCAAGCCCAAGGCCCGCACCACTTTCCAACCCATCTCAAATGCTACAGCTCCCCTTCTCCTCCAATTCAATTTTTCCTCAGATTCGACATTGCTAAAAATAAAACGTGTATGGATACGTGCATGCGCACGTTCAACCCCGACCATCGCTCGCCCAATCATGACCATACACAAGTCCACCTTGCCGAGCTCTTCCAACTGTAAACCCCTCCACCATGCCTTTGTCCATCCTCATCGAAAAACAACCATGCCTCCTCCAATAGAAAACGCGTCTAGGCTATGAGCACGCACCCACAAATCGAAATCACCCTGCTTTCATGACCAACCATCGCCACCTATGCCATCACGGCCACCTCACACCGTAGCACCTTCGAGCCAACTAGCTTCGCACTTAGTGGTCCACCACCGCTGTACGAACCCAAAGACGCAATCAAGGTGTCGAAACCCTAGTTCGAGTTCTCCCCACCAACTCCAATCATCGGAGCACTCACCACCACCTCCAATGTCTCTGCCATGTCCCCACGCTCCTCCAAGCACTCGCTGCTTCTCCCCTTGACCACTATCTCACCGGTAATTGTAAGATGATCGAAAAATGATCATCTAGCCACCACAACCAACTTCGGCCACTAAAAATCATGAAATCACCTCCAAAAATCTCATCTCGTCGATATGAAATCAACAATACCCTCCGATCTTCATTCCGTGATCGTGAATTTTCACCATTTCTCGACATCCAATGAAATCGATGAATTCCTGTCACCACGCTCGAATAAACTTCGAGCGGCTACTTTTAAAAATTATTAGAGATGAAAATGAAGAATTTTGATGTTGAACACTTTGGCTAAGTTTGAGTAGATTGAGAGATGTAGAGTTTTGAAGGTGAAAGGAGTCGTCTTTTCTTTTGTTTATGAGGAAATGAAAATAGATAAAGAAGAAGAAGAAGAAGAAGAAATGTTGATGCAAAAGTGAAGTATGAAAAATGAGGCTATGGTGATGTGTTGTGTGCACTTATAACCAAACAAAAATACCATACTTCCAACCTAAGCTAAATTAAACCTAAAAGCTAACAAAACCCAAAAATTTACGCTATCCATCAAATCCAACAACATCAACATTGATGCTTATTTAAAATTTGAATTTGACTAATTTTGAAAAAGTTTGGAAAAAAAAGATTTGCGGCACTCCGCTATATAATATCTCATTCGCATACAAACCACGAACGACAAAAATAAAAATACAATCGTGCACAGAAATGCAGCACGATTCCAAAAACTATGAAATACACTTGTTATCAAATTATGTGAAATTTCAAAAATACCAATGTTTGCTGTAAAATACGTCAAATGCTAATTTATATATTTTCCAAATTAAAAATTATGGAAAGATCGTATAAATTTATTTTATTACCAAATTGATTTTTTTTTCTATTTAAAACCATTAATTGAATATTTAAAATTAATTAAATATTCTAAAATTCAAAGTAATAAAATTTCGGGCCATTACACTAAATGTGATTTCACCATCGGTAATGGTAGAAATAGGAGACATAAGGCATAACCAGTAGGGTTGGCAAACTCGTAGGATATAGGTCACTCCATTCTAGAGATACTTTGGATACGCAAACGAGAGTGATGCACTCGGTCTTAGCAGGCCAACTATGTTTTTCCTGGGGTACATTCCTATAGATTTGTGCTTTTCGAAAGGATATCTCTGATCCTTGTGCACGAGATTAGAATCGGCTTTGATCCGAGGAGATCTCCATGGAAATCCTACACTATGTAGTGAACACGACTTAGCAGTTTTGATTGTATAACTATTATTGTTGTGGTATACACTTCATGCATCATAGTTGTTATTTTTACTTATATTCAGCACCCTATACATCATCGATTATATCGTAAGATGTATTTATTAGATGGCTTGTCTCTTTTGAGGGGATAACCGTTCTGACGGTCTCAAAATGTGTTGTTATATATTGTACATATGTTTCTTAAGTTTCTCACACCAAACTTATGTCTGACACATGGCTTTTGTTTTTCCTAAATTCCACATGTGCTTTTTCGAGCAGTCTAAGAAAGCCAGGTTTTCATTGATGTTCATTGAGTTCTTAGAGAGAAGCTGGATGTTTACCTACCATTGTGTTCTTATTTTTGCTGCATTACTGTATGTATATATACCAACAATTGTAAGGACGGACTGCTATAACTATCCAGGCTGATGATAGTACTCTGATTAGTAACTTTGAAATATTATGTATATTAGAATAGCGTTGTATATTAGCCTTTGATATTATATGTTATCATTCCGCTGTGAGATTCTAATGTTTTTGTTCTTCTTTTTCTTTGTTCCTTTTCTTTTCTTCCTTTATTTTTACTCTAACGTTCCATCTTTCCGACACTTGGATGCTCGGCATTAAATACCTTGGATGTATTAGTGTCGACATTCGAGGATCGAAAAGGCATTCATTACATCTGTATAAACATAGTCCAAGATAGCCTTAAAATTATGCTCTAACGTGCCGAAAGAGACCTTCATCTGCTTTTTAAGAATACACCTTCACAAATCTCGAGGTTTAGACTAATAAGTTAAGGGTGTACCATAGGTGCAATTATATAATACATTATATTAATTTAACTCTTGTATGAGAAAAATATTTGAAATAAAGTGTGTGAATGTATTCGTAACCATGAGTATTGAATTGTGTATTTAAGATTCTTATCCCTTTCTTATCCCTAAATATTCTTAATCAAGATGTATCGAGACAAGCATAGCAATAACTAGTCTACATAACGCTCAATATAAAAAGATGATGAATTACTCATGACCATTGATGACCCTAAGAGGTTACATACTCGTGTCACATTGGAACAATCACATAATGAATGAGCAACAATCTTCTATATGTTAAATACAGCTAAGTCAAAATTAAGGATCTCGTGTAACATTGTGCAGTGTTCTTCAAACTTTAGAGTACTGTGGAATCTAGATCTTAAATGTCTAAATTTTACTTCAATTGTGGTCAATCAAATGACACGATGCTCATGTTATGGCCGCGGTTAGCTATTCGTTGAACCACTTGACGTAAAACATTACTTAAAATAGGGTTCATCTCCTTTATTGTAGATAGTCAGTTTCATTGTAATTAGAGGCCAATTAGAGGCCAATTTAAAGTCAAAACCTCTAGCCAGAGTAAACAATTAATTGATAAACGTTATCGATTGACCCAAGGGATTTGAAGTTGTATTATGCAATTAACTACGTATATCATTGGAGTTGTTGACCGTTGACCAAACTCTAAATATCTCGCTGATATAGAGATGGTGAAAAGAAAACGTGCTCAATATATCATTGCTTATGGCGTAGCTTTAATAGATTAGAAATGTGATTTCACCTAAATGATTTATAAAAAACTAAACTCGCGTCCATTACTATGCTTCAGTAAATTCCATAAAAAGTTTTAATATTTAAATTATTTAAATATTACTAAGGACTGAGTTTACTTCAAGAGTCACACAATAGTACTTTCAGCATATTTCTGAATCTACTTAACTGAATTAATTTGTAAATATTAAAAATTAAAATAGAGGAAACTAATAAGAAATGTTGTATTATTTTTTATGCCTTTTATATTAGGCTTCCATATTAATTAAATAATATATAAATTTTATATACTAATTTAATTAAATAAACGGACTTAAATAAATATTTGAACAATTAATAATAATGATTAATTAGGCCAAAACTTTATAAAATATTTGTAATAAAAGGGGTCGACCATAGATGTGATAATGGGGTTTGAATTTCTCTTTTGACTACATATTGGATCTAGAGCAAAGTAAGGGTATAAAGAGGGTAATATACTAGATATTTTACAGTCATTTATGGTGATAAATACAACCATGTTCTCTCGTTCTTTTCATACTTTTCTAATAATGAAACCCTGGCCTCCACTAGAGAAGTAGAAGCATATAACTTAGCTTTGCAAACCAAGCTATAAGAAGAAATGAAGCTTACTCCAATAGGAAAAGGCTTGTAAATACAAAATGTCGATAACGAGCTAAGTCAAAGAGGTGAATAACTCCAATTTTTCTATACATGTAGCATTCGACCCCACTCTTTTTATTATATACATATATACATATACTATTTTCGAGTAAAAAATTAAATTATACTTAAGTATATTATTTATATATATGATTTAAATATAAAATTGATGTGTGTGTGTTGAAAATATACACGACACTATATATAATTGAAAATGAGTGTTCTGCTTGAATGAAATACCACACTTATTATCAAATATATATATATATATATATATATATATATACATACATATATATATATATATTTAAAATATCTGAAGACAGATTTTTCTCTTTTTGGCTGAACCCGCATATATAGTGCTTATGGGTATGCGTAATTCAATTACAATTATTTAAATTTTCCAATACACAGACACATTCATATACTATACTCATATTTTTTAAACATATATTTTCAATCATGGACCCTTTTAAAATGAATATAATATGTTTCACAAAATTTAGTTATGGACCAATCCCAACAAATAGATATCATCTTATAAATATATACACATTACATATGAGGTGTTTATTTGTGACGACCCACAAATCCGGACCCTTTGAATCGACAATAAAACACATATGTCTGGCCCCAAAAGCACAGACCGACGGAAAATCATGAGAAAGAAAAGAAGAGAGAAGAAGAGAAGAGAAGAAAGAGAGAAGAGAAACCAAACAGAATAATACAAAATCTCACATCGCAGCGGAATAACATATAATATCGCATCAATGATCTTTACAAAACAGAAACTATATATACATACATCAATCAGAGTTCAACAATCAATTACTAATTATCAGCCTGGACAATTATAATAACTTATCCTTACAATTGCTGATGATATAAGCAACAACAATGCGCAAAGTGGACAATAAACAGATACGTGTATACGAAAATGAAGATCTCCGGCTCTTCTGCTGAAACTCCAAAAGCACCAAATCTAAACCAGAAATATACTCGGTTTGACCCAAGCATTAAAAGGAAAGAACGTCCGGATCAGTCCGGTAAACCAGCGTGAGAAACACACTCAACTGAATTTATTAAGTTACCAAATTTTTCCTTTCAAAACAAAAGCATCTCGTAAGACACGTCCCACATAAACACGGACATGTTTTTACCTTACGATAACCAAAACATTTCATATCAAATCAATTTATATTATAATAGTGTCTATTATACAAATAATATTAATCATAGCCAAAATGGTTACCCATATAACATTTCGGGCTATTCATTACGCTAATACAAACAAAATCGCAAACTCGTATTGGAGTTTGGATTTCCATACAAATGATCAGGTGAAGGACTACTTTCCGACAGTACATCTCTAGAGGAATGTACCGAGGACCATCACAAAGGATCCTCTATCAACACAAGACCGGTCTATCTCTGCAACTAGATAGTATCAAATATATCATCCCCGGTTATTACCGACCTTTCCGAAGGCCCTCATAGCATACAAACCACAATAATTTACATCCCGAACGTCATAGCGGGAAGAAATATATCTAAAAGAGGATGATCATATCCTAATTGAGAATGACCCACTTAGCCCTTCTGCATCTAACCATGTTTCGGTCATTTTCGGTTGACGAGACCTGAGGTAACGATTACCTTTTACATATCATATATCACAACACTTTGAATGCCACATTGTATTTCCCGTTAACTACTAATTGCCTTCCACAAAAATACAATTCTTGAGCTCGTACGTCTCAAACAGGGTGTCAAGCTAAGAGAAGTTGTCTTCTCCGCCACCACTGATGTACTTTTGTAAAAAAACCAATGTACGTAATCTTAGAAATGCAATGTCAGACACTCGTCCATACAAGTTGTGTAGAAACAGGACAAACCATAGGTACTTTCCTACCACATCATGTCGGAAAATCCCTAGGATTAGTAGCGACAGCCCTTGCATTGGATATTTCATAACGAAGAGACTACTACTACTGGATGTATATTGGGATTTTAGTCCCAAACGATCAACAAGCAGTCTTTCACTATGAAAATCCTAAATATCAATATCATCACAACCTGCGAACGCATATACGTTGATCCGAAGTGGTTTTCGAATAAACCGATCCGAGTCTTTTTGCACCAACGCAAAAGCATTTCTCAACCTCACACAGAAACTAAGTCTCATATAAGTCTCATAGACTTATCACGTCTCCAAATTTCAACTTGCTATCCTTCGGCCAAGAAGGAAGCTCGATAGATTGAAGTAATACTCCACACTACACGATTCAACATCCTCAACACAAGCGATAATCAAGCCTACACAGATGACTACATACTAAATGTACGACTAAATAGTTCCCACATCAAGTCGAGGAGCTAAAATGATCAAATTTTGATAGTCGGTTATTTAACTATCAAAGCAAACAAACAATTCTCTAGCACCATAAGCAATCACTAGGCCCTTTTTATTAATCTTTTATTAATTAAATCACTTTTTCAAATATTCAATTCAAATTATCTTTAAAAGATATAATCTCAAAACCATTTCAACTTCATATATTGGAAAACATTTCCATATACTTATTTAATAATAAGTAATTCACAATTCTCTTTATTTTCAGCACTTAAAAAATATTACATATACTTAAATCATGATTAAGTATATATTTTATTCTTTAAAGAAAACATTCTCTTAAACATATTTATTTGGTCAAAACGAATGTTGCGTAAAACATCGTTACGACAACCCAAAATCATTATATGGATATATAAATCTCATATACTATACAAAACATCTCCTTTCGAAAATCATTTACTATAACAACAGTGTTATAGTACATGCTTTCTTTACTTCTCGAAAACGTCTATTTCAACAATGAATGTTGAAATCTAGGTATTCGATACTTAGCACATTTTAAAACATCTTCAAAGCATTTAACTTCATTTAAAAGATCAATTTTCAAAACATTTTAAAAGATTATTCACTATCCAAAATCGTGAATATAATTGTCTAACCAAATTCATTACTATTGCGCATTTAATTTAAAAGGATTATCCACTTAAATCACTTATATTTGAAATATAAGTTATTCAACTTATAAAATTTACTTTTGAATATTTAAAATCAATTAAATATCCGAATTCCGAATGACTGAAATTTTGGGTCGTTACATTATTCATATATCATTTGATCATAAATGCCAAAGATCACATATGTATACAATTATATATGTGTCATCTTATATTGTATCTTGATAGGTTTTAACATAATAATGATGATGTTAGTGTTTACATTGTATATGCAAGCATGATGTTTAATAATATAACACAAAATAACATAAATAAAATTAAATTAATTTTAAATGAAAAAACTCTCCTTATATCAAATTAACATTAAATATGATTTAGTTTAACTAAATTATTCATAATAAGATGAGTTAAAGATCTAATGCAATAATTATTAGAAGGATTATTTTTTTTAAATTTTCTTTTTTAACCTCTATGTCAATGCATTTGACCGAATATGAACGAAGAATGTGATCTATCAAACCTCGTTTTATCAACTTCTCCAAACTGCGCTCTCCTATATGTCTTATCTTTATATTCAACAATCTTGTAGAGTCAAAATTATCAGTAGTAGCGGAAGCGGATTCTTCAATAATGTTAGTTCTCTTCAATAAATAAAAATATCCGATTCTCGCGTCACTATCACCAAATCATTCGTCACTTTAGCTTTTCTCTATCGGTTACAATCTTCAATTCAAACTTACTCGAAAGCCCAACTGAAATAAAGTTTCTTCCTAAATCAAGGGCATGCCCAACATCAAAAATCATCCTAGTACACCGTCACACATCATAATCATCACAATACCAACACCTACCATATGAGATGAAGAACAATCACCCATAAAAGCCTTTCCTCCAACCTCGTCGGTAAGTGAAAAAACAATTTATATATGGTGTCATGTGATAGGATGCACCGCAATTAATAATTCATAATTTTCTCTTAGAGAAGCTAATTAGTTATGCGTATGCACTCTAGGTCTTGAGTCTCCAATGAAAATATTGATGCCTACTTTGGGTCTTTGTTATTATTCCCTTTCAACTTGGGACGTTTAAATAAAATGCTTTGGCATTTTACAATAGTAGCAATTTCTATTAGGACCCATAGACTGAAACCCAAATGTTGACATGTACATGATGACATTATCAGTTCGGTTTCATCAAAATAACAATGTATATCATGTATATTTTAATAATATGAATTATTGTGAATTGCAATGTCTCATTACATTCTACACAAAATTTTGAACATTTTGTCTTTCATTTTATTACCTGTTTCTTAGATAATTTTTATGAATTGACATTAGAATGATTCGATATTGGATAATATTTTCCCTATTGTTTATTTGATCATATCAACAGTTCATCCATAGCTGAAAATCCGATATCCAGAACATCGATATACGGTATTTGGAACTGATTTCAAACATGAATATAGCATCCAGTTGAAAGTATCCATCAACTTATCCAGTATTACTTAAATACGCTTTTAATATTGCTTTTTAACATTACCAGGCAAGAAACATTTTAACTAAACTAAAGAAACACCATCGTCTCAGTGGTTAATTAATTTGACTTTGATGCGTAAGGTCACAAGATCGAAATTTGTGTAACGTGATTCAAACATATATTGATGTAATTTGTGTTATATTATCCTCATGACATGTTGTATCTAAGTACTATTTCAAAAGTAAAAATAATAAAATATTTTAACCGAACTAACAAATGTATCGACATGTAAAATTGTCAACTTATTTACTTCTCAAAATCATAAGAAAATTTGCAAGGACGTACCAGCACTAAAATTAAAAGACACTTGAACACATAAATCTTGAAATTGAGCAGCTGCATGTAAACAATTTTCCTTTCAAGGTGATTTTGAGAATAAACTTAGGTGCAGTATCTAGAACTAGAATTTGAAGACAAGGGTCGAAATTCGGTTGAAAGGATACAAAATAATAAATTTCTAAGACTAACACTTTAAAAACACTTTAAAATAATTAAGTTAAATGAAATAAAAAAACATCATTTTCCTAACATTGTCGTTCATTTTTTTTTTCCTCCTAAAATGAAAATTTTTATTACCTTTTGTTCTTGAAACTAATTATTTTAAAATGCTGTTCTAGAAACTTATTACCTATTGAAAAAGTGATAATCCGTACGGATAGTATAAGAAGTTTAACTCACTCAATGTGGATCAATGGAACCAAGGCTGATCCATGCATGTATATCCAAAGATCACTGAAGTTAAATTCATAATTTTATTGGTGTATATCGAAATATTCCTGGTTACATACACACTAACAATTCTCATAGGAGGGAAAATAAAAATCACATTAGTTCATCACACTAAGTTAAATACAAACATTTGCAGACAATTTTCATTCTTCGTTTTAGAAATAGTTACCGTGGCGTAAAGCTTCAGTCATTGTCTTGAGTGCTTTATCGTAGGACACAAAACCCATGAACCAAAATTCATGACCGTCGGCAGTTACAACCTGAATGTACTTATCTGTAGGGTTCTTTGCATTAGCAGATGGGTTCACTGCCCTCAGTTTGTCCAGTTGAATCACAACCTGCGCATAACACAACTTTCTTATATCAGTTTTATTTGTGAACCACTACTTCTATGATATATTCATTATGCTTTTATGTTCAGCAGTTTGGGTAACGTTGTATGCCTCCACGATAATCTACCCAACCATGCTCAATTTACATTTCAAGGTAATGCACCATTATGGTTCATTTAACAAATGGAAGAAAACTGAAAGACGTTCTTTGAAGAATATGAGCTCAGTATAAACCCAATGTTTGATTTTAGTAGTTTTAGTTTAGTTAATAATACTTTGGCACATGAAATTGCCCATGAGTATAAAATTAAATATTAATGTCAACAAATAAAGTATGAATTTCTTGATACATTTTAGTTTTTAGTGAATATGAATTAAGTATTGAATGAGAATAAATGAATATTGAATTGAGAATGATAAAGGAAATTGAGTTAAATTGTGATTTTGACCTTTTCATTTGAAATTGAAAAGAATCGTTTAATTTTTTATGCCCAATTTGTTGATACACAAAGGTTTTGATCACTGACAATGAGCTTCAACAAATAGGAAGAGAATGCAAAAGCTAGAAGAAGATAGATGAAGACCAAAGTATAAACATTAGTATGATTTTTCTATGTGTCTTAGTCCAGATTATTTGTTAAAATCTATCCTCAAGAGATTTGCACGAACATTAGAACACAATTCATAAAAACTTCATTCACATGTTCACTGTGCAAACTTTTATACTTCAGTCGACTGAACAGACATGGCTAGTCGACTAAAACTATACACATATACAAAAATGCACAGTTTCAGTCGACTGAATTACTTGTGCAGTCGACTGAAATTGTTCCTGAAAATTTTTCTTTGTATTTTCAGTCGACTGAATCTCCTGCTCAGTCGACTGAATTTAAACCTGCGAATTTTTTCTGAAAAGACACCTTCTTCTTCCCAAGAGTTGCAACCATTCATCAATGGAAATGGAAGCATCTCTTGTTTGCAACCTTTGACAACACATGCATCTCTTCTACAAGTATAAATTCATGATTCTAACATCATTTAATTCACATTTAATTCACCGAATTCTCTTGCTTTAATCTTACTATTCTCTTGTTCATATTCTCTAGATATTCTCAAAGCAATCACCAATCTATTGCTTGAATCACTGTTTTTGTTTATAACATTCTTTTGATTCATAGCAATTCACATTTCCTAAATCTTCACAAACACGTTGCATATTCTCGAGGATAAGATTATAGGAATATTATACTACATTAGACTCATTCGTGTTGACAAAAACACAACAAGTCGAATATTGTATTTTAGTAATTGAGTTGAAGTCCCCTTCGGTAGTTGAGGCAAGAAATCCCGTTCGGTTGTTCGGGTAAGTTGTAAACCTATTCCTCCGGGTGAAGTGAGGGTGTTAGTGAAATTCACAAGAGAAGCTTAGGGACTGAACGTAGGACGAGAGATCCGAACCAGTATAAAATCCTGGTGTCTCCTTGCATTTACCTACTTTATCTACCTAGACTATTTCATTATTCCATATTACACAATCCTACCGCATAGCCCACTCTTTCAATTGGTATCAGAGCAAGGTTTTCCTATAACCATAACACCGTTATTAGACATATTGATAATATGGAAAATAACGCAAGTACAAGCACAACATCTGCCTATAGTTCTACATTTGCGGAAGGACAATCTACCCAAAGACCTCCTCTATTCAATGGACTAAATTATAACTATTGGGCTATAAGGATGAGAATTTATATGCAAGCAACAAGTTTCGAAGCCTGTAATGCTACTCAAGCAGAGTTTGTTGCACCCACGACCGATTATCCTACATGGACACAAACTCAGAAGAATGAAGCAAGTGCAAATGCTAAAGCTATGAATATACTTTTTTGCGCCCTGGATAGAAATGAATTCAACCGTGTTAGCATAAGTACTACTGCACATCAGATATGGGAAACACTTAAAGTCATACATGAAGGCACAAACAAGGTTAAACAAACAAAGATATCCATGTTGAAGAATCAATTCCAAAACTTTAGAATGCGACAAAATGAATCCATCAATGACATGTACCAAGATTTCAAGACATTCATTATGCTCTAATCGAACTAGGAGAAAGATACACGGACTTTGACATTGTGTCTAAAGTTCTAAATTCACTCACTGATGAATGGGAGAGAAAAGTACTAGCAATCGAGGAAGCAAATGATTTATCTACAATGAAACCAGAAGAATTGATTGGAAATCTTATGTCGTATGAAGTAAATATGCAAGCTAAAAAGGATCAAGCTCAAGAAAGAAAGAATATTGCTTTTCATGCGGAAAAGGAAGAATCAGAGTCTGAAGATGAGGATCTAGCATTTATAGCCAAAAATTTCAAGAAATTCCTAAGGTATAGAAAAGGAAACAAAAACGGATTCAAAAAGAATTTCTTGAACAAACCATCATCCTCAAATATAGAATGCTTCAATTGTCATAAGAAAGGACATATGCAAAAAGATTGTCAAGAACAAATGAAGGAAAATCAGAAAAACTTCAACAACAAAAACAAGAATGATAAATTCAAAAAGAAGGCATTTTCTATAATATGGGACGATTCAGATTCATCATCATCCGAAAGTGATAGTGATAACGACAATGAACAGGCAAATGTATGCTTCATGGCTCAAGAATCTGAGGTAAGTAATTTAACTTTCGACGATTTAATTGAAGTAAACACTGAACTTTTAAGCAATAAAAATTCTTAAAAAGAAAATTAAGGAAATTCGTGAAAATCAAAACAAAGCTGAGTTTGAAAGAGATATGTTAAATGATGAAAAGAAAATTCTTGAAGAAGAACTTGAAAAAGTTCAAGAATCTTATTCAAATTCGGAAACTCAATTATCACTTTTAAGTCAAGAAATTGAAACTCAAAAATTAAAGAATGATATAATTATTTCTGAAAATCATGATTTAAAAACTAAAATTAGACAAGTTGAGTTAGAAAATAATAGTCTTCAAACTAGATTAGAGAACATCACTAAAAATGTTTCTAACTTTAACAAAGTAAGAGAAAATTTATCTAAGATTTTAGAAAATTCTCAATCCTCTTCAAATAAACATGGATTAGGATATAATAAGGAGTCAAAAATTCCTAAAAAGAAAAAAACAAATTTTAAAAGGAATATGGATTCAAAACAACAAAAATTAATTAAGAAACCTATTAAAACAAAGTACAAAACAAAGTAGTTACAATTTGGGTACCAAAAACTAACAATGTATTAATAAGAAATAAATATATTAAAACATTTATGGATATTCATCATAATAAAAACTATATTTATAAAAAGGGCACTAAACCAAACTGGGTTTGGTTTCCTAAAACTCTAACTTCTTAGGACCCTATTAAAAAGTGGGTACCAATAATTACATATTTATTTTCAGGTCCCACTTAAAAAGAAGAAATGAATATTAGACAGTGGTTGTTCAAAACACATGACCGGAGACAAAGATATACTTACAAACATCACATACTTTGATGGTGGCTCGGTTACCTTTGGAGACAATTCAAAAGGCTATATCATTGGCAAAGGAGATGTGAACAATTACGGTACATCAAATTTACCTTTTATAACAAATGTTTCATTAGTTGGAAATTTAAAACATAATCTACTTAGCATAAGTCAATTATGTGACAAAGGTTTTAAAATAACTTTCTCGAATAATAAATGTAGTATTTTTGATCAAGACCAAAATCTTATATTTGAAGGAAAAAGAGATAGAAATATTTATGTTCTAAATATGAATATTAATCATAATTCAAGTATGTGTTTACTTGCCAAAGATAATGATCCTTGGTTATGGCACAAAAGATTTTGTCACATAAATTTTAAAACTATTAGAAAACTTGCTAAAAACGAATTAGTAAGAGGATTATTCAAAATAAATTTTAAAATAAATAATTTTTGTGATGATTGTCAAAAAGGAAAATTAACGAAATCATCTTTTAAATCCAAGAAAAATATTTCAACTTTACAACCATTAGAATTACTACATATGAATTTATTCGGACCAACACAAGTTCAATCCATTAATCATAGTTGATACGTATTTGTAATTGTTGATGATTTTTCAAGATATACATGGACTATTTTTATGAAAAATAAAAGTGACACTTTTGAGCATTTTAAAACATTTGTCAAAAGAATCCAAAACATTAAAAACTTGAAAATTAAAAATATTCGAAGTGATCATGGAGGCGAATTCGAAAATGAAGTTTTTGAAACGTTTTGTAAAAAGAAAGGAATTAATCATAATTTCTCTTTTCCTAGAACTCCTCAACAAAATGGAGTTGTAGAAAGAAAGAATAGAACATTACAAGAATGCGCAAGAACATTGTTAAATGGGTGTTCTCTATCAAAACATTTTTAGGCAGAAGCAGTTGCTACTGCATGTTATGTATTAAATAGAATTTCAATTAGACCTTTAACTAAAAATACTTCTTATGAACTATTCAATAATAAAAAACCAAATATATCTTATTTTAAAATATTTGAATCAAAATGTTTTATTTTAAATACAAAAGATCAACTACGAAAATTCGATTCAAAAGCTGATGAAGGAATTTTCGTAGGATATTCTGAACGAAGTAAAGCATATCGAGTATTTAATAAACGAACAAACTTAATTGAAGAAACTTTACATATATCTTTTGATGAAAACTTTAATAAAAATTTAAATATAAAAGATGATGAAGAATTAATAAATATAGAAGAAATAAACCCTGAAAATAATAATGAACTAAGATCTCCTCCTAGAATATTACGAGATCATCCAACTCAAAATATAATAGGAGAAATAAATTCTCAAGTTAGAACAAGAAATCAACTAAATCAAATGGGTCATGTGGCTTTCATTTCATCTACAGAACCTAAAAATCCAAAAGAAACATCAACAGATGATTATTGGATTATTGCAATGCAAGAAGAATTAAATCAATTTGAACGTAACAATGTTTGAGAATTAGTTCCCCGTCCGAATAATCAATCAGTAATTGGAACAAAATGGATTTACAAAAATAAAGTAGATGAACAAGGTAATATAACAAGGAATAAAGCAAGACTAGTAGCACAAGGGTATAATCAAGAAGAATGTATTGATTTTGAAGAAATATTTGCTCCCGTTGCAAGATTGGAAGCAATACGTATACTATTAGCCTTTGCTTGTTTTCACAATTTTAAACTTTATCAAATGGATGTTAAAAGTGCATTTTTAAATGGTTTTATTAAAGAAAATGTATATGTAGAACAACCTCCGTTATTTATACATGAAAAATATCTGGATCATGTATTTAAATTGAAAAAAACACTATATGGTCTTAAACAAGCTCCTCGTTCTTGGTATGAAAGACTTAAAAGTTATTTATTAAACTCAGGATTTAAAATTGAAAAAGTAGATCAAACACTTTTTATTAAAAATACTGCCAAAGATATTTTAATAATCCAAATTTATGTAGATGATATTATTTTTGGTTCAACAAATGAAAATTTGTGTAAAGAATTTTCAAAAATAATGACTAATGAGTTCGAAATGTCTCATATGGGAGAACTATCTTATTTTCTCGGACTTCAAAACAAACAATTAACAAATGGAATTTTTATAAACCAAGAAAAATATTGTGATAATTTAATAAAACGATTCGGCATGAAAAACACTTCTGCTAAACCTACTCCTATGAGTACCACTACACATCTCGAGCGAGATGAAAATGGCAAAAGTATTGATCAAAAATTGTTTAGAAGTATGATAGGTTCTTTGCTCTACTTAACCGCTAGTAGACCTGACATAATGATGAGTGTTTGTTTGTGTGCACGTTTTCAATCCGATCCTAAAGATTCACACTTAAGAGCAGTAAAACGTATAATGCGATATCTTAACCAAACTAAAGATTTCGGTCTTTTCTATCCAAAAGAATGTTCGTTTGAGTTAGTATCATTCAGTGATTCTGATTTTGGTAGATCCCGAACGGATAGAAAAAGTACAAGTGGTACTTGCCATTTCATTGGAAAATCACTTGTGTCTTGATTTAGTAAGAAACAAAATTGTGTCTCACTTTCCACATGCGAAGCAGAGTATATATCAGCTGCTTTAGCTTGCACACAAGTTATATATATGCAACAAACACTTAAAGATTTTAATATAAATTTAACAAATTCTACAATATATTGTGATAATACAAGTACCATAAACTTATCTAAAAATCATGTTAATCACTCTCGTACAAAACATATAGATTTTCGCCACCATTTTTTACGAGACAATATCGAAAAAGGAATAATTAATTTAGAACATATTTCTACCGAAAATCAAATTGCCGATATATTTACTAAACCTCTATTAGAAAACTCCTTTATAAAACTTCGACGAGAATTAGGTATAATATCCTTTAAAGATATCAATTAAATATAATTTTAAAATATTCAATCATTTCAGTCGACTAAAAAAATCTGTTCAGTCGACTGAATGAAAATATCCAATATTTTTCAGAAATGTTATATGTCACATTATGTAATTTTTAAACCACACGTTTTAAAACTGAATTATTAATATGAACCATACTTTTCTATCAACATTCTCCCAACCACTAAATCATTATGCGGTTACAAATTTTAAAATAAATTATAACCATTAGTTATTTAGTAAAGCTCGACTATAAATAAACTCAAAAAAAAATTATTTTTTTCACATCTCGATCTTACAATTAAAAGCTTAATCAAATTTCAATACAAAATGTCGTCAAACAACTCATTCTCTCCAATCAATATCACCTCGTCAGTTGATAACACTCCAACATCGCCAAAACTTCCCACACCAACACCAGCACATGAGCCGGTTTACAAATGGGAAAATTATCGTACTGGTTTCACACCAGAATCTAATAAGGCAAAACGAGGACTATTTATTTCCCCTGACACAAAAAAAAAGATTGATGAAATTCATTACTTTCAACAACAACAAATAGATCTTCAACGAGAGCTATACTTCGAGCAAAAAGTTACGGCAAGACGTTTGAGTTTTCTAGAACAAATCGGTTTACACTTCTGTGGATCAAAGAAGAACGAAGTGGCTGAACCCCTACCTCGCCCTGTTAGCTCACTTGATCCATCTTCATCTTATCGTACACCAGTCGATCCTATGAATCCTTGGACGTCTCCTAAGACTCCTCAATATAGTCCGAATTCATGGGATATAAATTACATGAAGAATGAATGAAAGAATTCTCCAAGTCCATCTCCAAAAAAATAGTTAAAATTTTGTATGATGTTACATCAATATTTTTGTAACTATTTCTTTAAATAAATTGTTTAATTTCAAAAATTAACTGAAACAACAAAATTGCATGTTTCAGTCGACTGGATCCATCTGCACAGTCGACTGAAAATTCAACAGCAAAATTTCTTTGTAACATTTTTATTTCTCTTAGTTCATGCTTACTTATATTCTCTATGATTTAGTGATTGTTTTGATATATTATTACTACTGTTAGTTCTTCCTTTTTGTCGATGACAAAGGGGGAGAAAATCTATGGTACTAACTTTGTTTTGTAGAAAACATAGTGCATACATTCAGGGGGAGAAATTAAGTATATACATCTTTAGAATAATATTATCATCAATCAAAAAGGGGGAGAATGTTGATACACGAAGGTTTTGATCAATGACAATGAGCTTCAACAAATAGGAAGAGAATGCAAAAGCTAGAAGAAGATAGATGAAGACCAAAGTATAAACATTAGTATGATTTTTCTTTGTGTCTTAGTCTAGATTATTTGTTAAAATCTATCCTCAAGAGATTTGCACGAACATTAGAACACAATTCGTAAAAACTTCATTCACATGTTCACTGTGCATACTTTTATACTTCAGTCGACTGAACAGACATGGTCAGTCGACTGAAACTATACACATATACAAAAATGCACAGTTTCAGTCGACTGAATTACCTGTGCAGTCGACTGAAATTGTTCCTGAAATTTTTTCTTTGTATTTTCAGTCGACTGAATCTCCTGCTCAGTCGACTGAATTTAAACCTGCGAATTTTCTCTGAAAAGACACCTTCTTCCCAAGAGTTGCAACCATTCATCAATGGAAATGGAAGCATCTCTTGTTTGCAACCTTTGACAACATATGCATCTCTTCTACAAGTATAAATTCATGATTCTAACATCATTTAATTCACCGAATTCTCTTGCTTTAATCTTACTATTATCTTGTTCATATTCTCTAGATATTCTCAAAGCAATCACCAATCTATTGCTTGAATCACTGTTTTTGTTTATAACATTCTTTTGATTCATAGCAATTCACATTTCCTAAATCTTCACAAACACATTGCATATTCTCGAGGATAAGATTATAGGAATATTGTACTACATTAGACTCATTAGTGTTGACAAGAACACAACAAGTCGAATATTGTATTTTAGTAATTGAGTTGAAGTCCTCTTCGGTAGTTGAGGCAAGAAATCCCGTTCGGTTGTTCGGGTAAGTTGTAAACCTATTCCTCCGGGTGAAGTGAGGGTGTTAGTTAGTGAAATTCCTAAGAGAAGCTTAGGGACTGGACGTAGGACGAGAGGTCCGAACCAGTATAAAATCCTGGTGTCTCCTTGCATTTACCTACTTTATCTACCTAGACTATTTCATTATTCCATATTACACGATCCTACCGCATAGCCCACTCTTTCACAATTTGTAGGGGGTATTTTTGTCTTTGTAAAAAAGCTTCATCAACCAAATTGAGGTATTTTCATTATATTTGGTTAATAGTTTGAATAAAATTGAAAGCTACACATGCATTATCCATAACTATTATAAATCACACTAACATACATCTAATAGCCAGTGAAATTTTTTATTTACTTAAAAATTAATGGACCGATGTGTTGCAAAAGCTTTGATGGTCACAACACCTTTATTTCAAGCATCTTTGTTGGCGGTGTCGAATGCAAGTTGATAATGAAATTCCATTGAAGAATGATCGAAAAGGCGAAGGTGTTGGAGGTTGCAAGCCGTTCTGTTGAAGGATCGTGTGATATTTTCGAAAATTCAAAAAGACACGGTATAAGTCATATTCATTGAATTCTCTTTATTAATGGTAGAAATGCGCCGAAGCAATTTCATATATGATATTTGATTTGAAGAATCATAAGCACTACTTATCGTGGGACCTTATTACTCAACCTCCATAGAGTAAAGAAATTTATTGAACCAAATTAAAAATATATAGCCAGTGTACCAAACGTAATAACTGATCCACAAATTTGAAGTTAGTTCAAGAGAAGCCTGCATAATTTAACTTTATCTATACAGGAAGCACAAAATTTTTATTTATCCCAGTGAAAGGAGGTACAGTAGTCCTCTTTACAGGTACGAAGCACCAATAAACCTATATTGGTAGGACAATCAAACTGCATAAGCAAGTGTAAACATACTCAAAGAGCAATTTTAAAACTACTCGAGATGTGGAAGAAGCACAACACATATACGCGTTCGAATCTTCCATTTTACAGTGATGATCTGATCAACTTTCCAATTATTTTAAAGCTATGAAAGGTCGAGTGGTGTTCAATTTGTAATATAAAACCGCAAGCTATGATTCTTTATAAAAACTCCTATCAAAATTATTACTTGAATCTATTTGTGGTCATTTATATTCATCGTGATTAATCAAGCATACACCAGATGATTACAAACTTACAAGGGCAAATATTGCTCCACTGTCTACATATAGCAATATTCAAAACAGAAAAAAAGAAAAAAGGAAAAGAAGGTTCACCTTGTAATAGACCCATTCTTGAACACCACGAGCATTGTAGTGACTTATCGGATTATCACTACAAAAAGCTAGCCTCTTTGTTGAAACATAAAGAGTTCCAATGATTGGACCATTTGAAGTAGATATATAACAAACAAACGCTTTCTGTAGCTTTTCACCTGGCAAACTACCAAATAAGTGTTGAAAGAGTTTGTCGCTTCCTCCTTCTGCAAGCACCTTTGTTCCTTGTGCAAGCCTGCCTATTGCCGTATCGTATAAATTTGGACTGGTTCTGAGATGTTGCCATACGTTACTAGCAGTCTCGTTGGCCTTTCTTGTACCATCTTCCAATTTCTTTCCGCACTTCCCCAGCAATTTAATAACTGTATCCACCGGACCTATCAAGATACTTATATAATAACTAAATCCAGAAGAAGAAAAAAAAAGTCTTTGTACAACAATTATAAAACAGCTAGAAGACAATGGAGTCGTAGTCGCAAATTATGTTCTGGTAAGCCCGGATTTTTCCGACATTTAATTTTGAATATTTAAAAGGTTTTAAATATTGGGTGTGGAATATAAATTGTTTTTTGAATATGAAAATTTTGATTCAAATTTATAGAATGAATTTAAATTTCAAACATAACGATTTATCGAAATACAAAAATGGTAAATAATTGAAATTGGAGTTGAATATGAATTGAAACATTTCTAAAGTTGATATAAATTCTATTTGAATGAGAATTGAGTTAATAAGTTTTTAACACTGAGATTTCAAGTGATTTCGTAGCTTTTTTTTGTAATCATCGATTTAATCAACGCGTTAAAATAGCGATACGGGATACAGTCTCGAAATTCGACAAAACCATTTTCATTGGACCTATGATAGTGTATTATTATCGTATTTCAAATTTCATAGCGTTTCGATTTATCGTTTAGTCGTGCGATCTGAAAACGCCCAGAAATAATTTAATTGAATTTAATTTAAATAGTCGATTTAAAAAGCTATCTTCTTAATACGATCGAATTGAGGCTAGAGACTTGTTCTATGGCGTTCGGAATAGGGGCATAACATTAAGAACGTCAGGCGGCACGCCTCAATGGGGGTTCGAAATTTCGAGGTACGTAACGAGATATTTTCAATATAAAAAAATATTAAATCAAATCAAAGTCAGCTTTAGCCGACCTAACCCTTCACCTCAGCCACCCTACTCTCTGATACAAGCCGCCTCCCTCTTCCTTTTAAATCGTGAAATTCTTTTCCCCCTTTCCTTATTCAGTTTGAACAAAATTGATCCCAAAAAAAAAATAACAAAAATCGCAAACGAAATCAACCTAGAGAAGTAGCTCGCACGCAAGGGTCACGACTTGGATGGTGGCGTGGTCAAGCACGCGAGCGAGGAAAGTCGCAACTTGCGACCCAAGTATTTGCACGATGGGAAATATGGAGGCGCCACAGTTCTTGGCTTCGGGAAGAGGATGCTCTAGGGTTGGAATTTGGGTCGGCGGCGTTGAGGAGCTGGGTGGCGAGGCGCGTGAAGTGGGAGGGTTGCTCGCGCGGAATGGAGAACGTGAGTCGTGCGCGACGTCAAACGCAAGTCTAGCATTATAATATCTGGTGATTTTGATATAAAATGTTTTGTTTGTCGTAAGGTAAAAACTCGTCGTATTTATGTGTAGCATGGTTTTACAAGATACATTTGTTTTTCAAATGATTTTGATAACAGTAATAAATTCAAACTGAATGTGTTTTCTCACGTTGGTTTTCCAGACTGACTCGGATGTTATTTTATTATAATATTCAGATCAGACCGAGTATTACAAATTCAGGTTATGATGCTATGGAGCTCAGGAGACGGGCTGGATGACAGAGACATATTACACGTACTTGATTATATTCCGCTGTGTATTGTATGTTGTATATTCAGCACTTGTGAGGACAAGTTATTATAACTGTCCAGAATTGATTTGTTAATTATTGTACACTGATGATGGTATGTATAGTAACAGTTGTGGATCTTTTTGTATTAAAATCTTTTATATTATATTATATTTTGTTCCGCTGCGATTGTGAGATTTTGTACTGTTGTACCTATTTTCTTCTATCTCTTTCTTCTTCACCCCTAATGATCTGGTATTTCCGGAGTTTAATATTCGGCATACTATACAGTGAACGTATTGATGTCGATTTCAAAGGTCAAAAATCCAGACCTTTACAATTCTAGACCAAAGTTTGTCAACATGCTTTAAACTAAGCCATACTCACTGGAATCACTTACCAAATAATATTCTAAAATAAAGTATTGTTTATTATGTTTAAAAGCAATATCTTTAATAATAGTTCTAATATCTTTGGTGTCGCACTTTTTTGGTGTCCGCTTGAATTACCAAAAACGTTCATCTACATATATTATCAAATGTCAAAATCACTTAAAATTAGAATCTAACAAATAAATTTCCTTTATAAATTCAAAAGATTCATCTATAAATATTATCAAATCTTAATATCACTCAAAAAAGATCTAGCAAATAAACTCTCTTTACAAATTCAAAACATCCATCTACAGATATTACCAAATCTTAATATAACTTAAAAATAGAATTAAAAAATAAATGTCATTTACAAATTTGTTCTTTAGAAATAAAATTCAAACTAACAATAAACATTAGGTACTGCAACTTAGAAATAAAATTCAAACTAACAATAAACATTAGGTACTGCAATTTAGAAATAAAAATTCAAACCAACTACACGTGATTTCAATATAAAAATATAACTAAATATTTATGCGAATCATTTTCTACTTAATGCGTTAAACAATAACAATTTATAGAAAAACAATTCACGCATAAAGCACTTGTCATCATCACGAGCGAAGCGCGTGCAATAAAGCTTGTAGATAATATACAATATATAGATAGATAGATCTATAAAATTTAGGATAATCAAATTACTTGTACACGTAGCAGCAGTGAAGCATGGCTGAATTTTTTGGAAAACTTAAAACGACGAAGAGCACAAACTCAAATTCACCTTTCATATCATTGCAAGTATTTTTTAATTAATAATAGTTCTAATACCTTTGATGCAATATATTTTTTGTATCAACGTGAACTACCAAAAACGCCCCTCAGAAATTACTAATCTTAATATCACTTAAAATTAGAATCTAACAAATAAATTTTCTTTACAAATTCAAAATGTCTCTATAAATATTAACAAATCTTAATATCACTTGAAAAGTATCTAACAAATAGTCTTTCTTTACAAATTCAAAATGCTCCTCTACAAATATTATTAAATCTTAATATCATTTACAAATTCGTTCTTTATTAATTAATAATAGAAATAAGAATTCAAACTAACAAAAAATTAGGTGTTGCAACTCAGAATTAAAAATTCAAAGTAACTAGACATGATTTCAATACAAAAATATAACTAAATATTTGTGCAAATTATTTTCCCTTTAATGTGCTAAGCATATACAAGTTGTAGAAAAACAAATTACGCGTGAAGTGTATGTCATCATCACGCGCGAAGTGCTTGCTGTACAGCTTGTAACTAAAAATGTATCTATGTAACTTGATGGCAATAGAAGTGGTGAGCGTTGTTGAAATAATGTACAAACCGTTTCCTTTGTAATAGTCATTGTTTCAAATATCGGAAATCTCGGCCGATATCTCGTTTAGTCTCCCCCGAAACGAAATAACAAATATCGTTGTAAATCTCGTTCAATATATCGGCCGAGGTATTAAAATATCGGCCGAGACGAGATGTTAAAATATCACCGGTATTTTGATTTATTTATTTTTGGGCTAAAATTTTGAAACCCCGCACCCGAGATATTAATAACTATTTTTGCTAGTAATAGCATGCTCGTAATGGTTAAAATCCTAGTTTTATTTTGGTTTACCATTAAACTCTTTTTTTGTATTTTGTATGCGAATGAAGACGTGGAAAAAAATCATGTTTAATCTTTAGTATTTTGTGTACATTTTGCATGTTATATGAGATATGTGTATCATATATTCGTATATGTTCTGCAATCTTTTACATTTTTATGTTCATCGTTTTTTACATGCATGTTCCTTATGCATATATGTGTTTTATGTTCTACTTCTAGATTATTGTTTAATGTTTTGGATTTATTTTTTGTGTCTAACATTGATAATGAGTTGTGAGCTATAATTTATTTATATTATGTTATTCTATTAGTTTAAGCATATTATAATTTTTGAATACGAATGTTCTTTAGTTGATTAATAACAATGCCTTGATTTTACAAATCAAATTTAAATTATTATTATTTTTAACACCATTCATAAAAATTGTTGCGGAACAAAACATATAATATACCCCGAGATGGTTCCGATATGAGCTTTAAGATCCGATATGGAATTCCGAGATGAACACCCGAGATGGGCTCATTTCGTCCGAGATCTCCTCCGAGACAAGATCGAGTCTCTAAAATTTCCGAGACGAAACGCGGCTGATATCCGAGATTTAAAACCTTCATAATAGTGGAGATAATACAACACATACTGAACCTAACGTGACATGATTTTTAACATGAATCATTAATCGGTCTGTAAATCAAATCTATGCGAAAAATATCCCCATCGTCGGAATATCTTTAAACCAAGTCTCATGTTGATATGCTCTTTCACAATAGCTAATCTCACCTTCTGTTCTAACACTTCACACCTCAATTTTAGCTTGAATCTTTAAAATGTAATATAGATGTTTAGAAACATCAGACTGAAAATATGTTTTCACTAATGAACACAAATCTTAGAATCATTTCAATAGTGGCACTATACACATCAATAATTGTTGATTTTCACAAAAATCAGTTACAATCTTCGGATAAATGGCACCTGGAAAAGAAAGTAATCATAAAAGGAAGTTATAAGCAGTAATCTTCCTTCGAGTGAAAATAAAGTCTATTTTTCCAAACAACAGTTACAAACAATAAATTATATATCTTTTCTTTAATAATAATCAAAACACGGTTACATTGTTTTGGTCCGAACGTGAAAGTCTTAATATACGCATATATGCAAATGAGAAGTCGATGTTTAGATCCCGTTTAGAACAAAAATCAAGATCTATTTTAAATGAAAAAACGGATATATAAATAAGATTAAAAAGGACTTGAACTCTAGTCCTCTAGAAAGTTTGTCAACATGCTTTGAACTAAGCCGTACTCACTAGAATCACTTACCCAAAAATACTCTAAAAGAAAGTATTACAAAAGAAAGTTTTGGTTATATCGTTTAAACGCAACAGAACTAAATGCGTATTTATGTAACTTGGTGACAATTGAAGTGGCGAGTGCAGTTGAAATTATATATAAACCATTTCCTCTATAACAGTAGTGATAACACAAAGCAAAATTTCTATAATAAGTACATGTGTGGCTTTCTGACACTACTGTGTCTGGTACATACTAAACCAAATGTGACATAATTTTATCCTGGATGATATTAAATACATTTAACAACAACTAGTTATCAAGGGGATATGCATTTTGGCTCTTTGTTTAAAGCATAATCCATAGAAAAGGTTGCATGTTAGACTTTAAACCCACTCCCACATATATCGAATAAGAATTTATCTTGATTGTAATTGTGACATGCAAATTATAAGTTGGTTCTTTTCTAGATTAATTTATTTTGTTCATGCAACAAAATACAACGTGATTAAAAGATAGGAGTTTTGGACAAAAAACTACTATAGTTGGAATGAGAAAAATATCACCATCCTTGTAATACCTCTATATCAAGTCTCATGTGTTAATATTTTTCTTTCACGGTCGCTAGTCCTTCTGTTTTAACATTTTACACCTTATTTAACTCGGATCCTTAAGATGTAATATATATTTTTAGAAACATTGGACTGGAAATCTATTTTCACTGATAAATCACAAATTTTCTAATCATCGTTTAAATAATGAGAAATTCTACTGGGATACAAGTTGGTGACACAATTAATGACACGATGGATGCTATTGGATTACCCTCTAATTTCATACCCAAATATAAATACAATGAGATCCAATGATGAAGATCCATTATGTCACATTTTGTGTTATATTTTGTGTTACACATAAAAAAAATCTTAAAGATCAAATTCAAAATTTTGACACTCTATGTTTCATATATGCAGTGTATAAAGTTAAAACTAACATCATGTTTCATCATGTAAGCATATACATCAAAATCTTTCAGATTATACGGATAGATTTCCTACAGATTATTGAATTTTTGCAGAAGTTGGCGAAATCTATCTCCCTTTAAGGAGGTTAAAGGACACCCAAAAGAAGAAAGTTATAGCTTCAACCATACAAGGAAGTTATAAGCATTAAACTCCCTTCAGGCAAAAATGAAGTTTATTTTTTTTAAACAACAATTATACACAACAAATTGCATATCAATACAAATCTTTCGTTACTTAAAGTTATATAGTGATGATGAATGATTATTTAAAGTTTTCTATAAAAAAAATATCAAAATTGAAAATATGATATTTATTTAGTTGATTTTTATCTATCAGAAAAGGCTTATCGTTAGAGCGAACAAAAATTATGAATTAATGATGAAAATGAACTTTCAATGCAATTTTTCTGTGAAGTTTTAGCATTTTAAAAATAAAAAAAATTGGGTTGAGTAAGTTGGTTGATGAGGTGATTGGCAATAACAAACCATTGACCTAGGTTAAAATAGATTGTGAGGCAGAACAATTCGCATTTCAATCAATAATTAGTGATCCAAAGTTTTTGGCATAGAAAAGAACTATGGTTGATATCCAGCCATTTCCTAATTTTGCGCCGATCAATTTTAGATGGGGAGAAATGTTTGCTTGTCTACTCATTGGCGAAATTTTCATTTAAGTTACATAATAATTATTTTTGACCGGTTTGTAAATAAATAATTGAATCCATTTCTGTTAATTTAATAGGAACAATAAAAAAAATTGTGTTCAATGAGAACAACAAAATGGACACAATGCATTTACTTGGTCCAAAATCAAAACCGGTCCTATAGCAATCAAACAATTACAGTTTTTGTATTTGATATCCTACAAATGTTGAAAGCAAACATTACATGGTGCATTTTGGTTGTTATAATTCTATTAAACCAATGTTTTTTGGTCGTTTTTTAAAAGTTTCCTCCAATCCAATCCTCTCCGTTTTTTAAAATATTTCTAACATAATACTATAAGTTTATTTAATTTTCAAACTGAAGAGATGACATTTTAATGATTTTTATTTTAAGCATTACTTAATGTATTTCTCAAATTTTTATTTATTAATTTTTATTTTCAGTTTTCTATATATTGAAAATTAGATTTAATTCAAATTAACTTTCTTAAAATAAAATGTAGTTTATTATATTGCAAAATTTAAAAGCAGGTTATAATTCTGCAAAAAAAAAAAAGGTTAAGTTTAATAAAATGTTGTGAGCTTGAGTTCCAGTAATAACGACTGCCATAACATCCTGTAATTTACCCAGGTACCGTGCATATTCCCTCGGTTTTTACAAAATATCAGCTTGGGTCTCTAAGATTTTTTCAACGCTAAAAAGGAGTTTTAGTACTTGAGAACTAAACTACCATATATGCTTTTACATGTTATAAATTGTTGCTAAAGACCTTTCGAAACTGGTCCAGTCATAGAACACCAGAAGCGTTACTCTAAAAACTATCAAAACAACTCCCAAGCAAACATATACATAAATACACTTTTTCAAATTATGTTTCGCATATTGAGGCACCAAACCTGAACAAGACATAAAAAAATTACCTTTGTCTTTGGATGATCCATAATAACTAGGCTCAATCTGCACGTAAGGATTGTTATTAACAACGTAAGGATTGTTACTAATAACACCATTGTTCTGAAAATGAGGATTTTGACTCTGATTATAATTGGCCGAAGTGACGTAATCAACTGGAACTCCGGTAGCGGCCGTGGTGGCAGCGTTGGAGCTGGGCTGCTGAGGAGGAAGTGGCGATCCCATGACCCACTTTACATGCTTTTTCTGCTCCATTTCCTCACTTATTTTCTATAGCCTTGTTATTTGTTAAGCACAAAATGATAAGAACTATTTCAATTTGAGAATCTGACTGAATAAGTAGCGGCAAAAGCGAAAAAGAAGATAGGGTTCCGATTCGATTTGATTATTGTTGGCGTTTGATTGACGCTAGGGGTAAGAGTAAACTATGGAAATGAAGCATTTCTTGAGATTCTACAAATAGGCGCAAACTTCCAGAAGATCATACACTGCCGTACAAAGTGTGGGTCTGAAATTGTTATTGGGCCGATAAGTTTCAGTCCATGATAAGTTGCCAGGAATGCTGGAGTGGTGGTTTAAGCGGATACAACTTTGATCACGCTTTTTTTTTTTTTTTAAAAGTACGAACACTTTTTCCTTCTATTGGAATTCTTCCAATAGGAGACCAGTGTTTTGTTCACACTTCAAAAAAAAGTGTGAACAAAATCACTCTCGGTTTAAGCTGTGCATTTAGAGAGGTGTTCTTTTTTTTATCCATACAAACATATTTATTTTATTTATTTAAAATACAAACTGCTTATTATTGACCAATGGAAAATGTTAAGTACACTCTCTTTTGGAGAGAGTATGCTTGTACTTGCCACCTGATTGGTGAAAATGATGAACAATCATTAATAACATGACAACATGTACCTAATGATTGATGGGTTCACACTCTCCACCAATTAGATGGCAAAACAGAATAATGTGCTTAGAATTCCTCATCATTACCTAATACACTATTATTTGTTTCGATTGTCATTCGTCGTTCTTTTTTCCTTTGGTAGGAAAACCGTTTTGGATCCACAATTAATAATTGAAATGGGAAGGAAATTCATATTTACTAAGTAGTTAACATCAAGGTAAGGGAGAGTGGGAATTATTATCAAAATAGAAGTTTTCGGCAATTATATTGAAAGACTCAAAAAAGGACCGATGGGGAAAAAACAGTAATGGCTCTTATACTCAAATGAGCGAATCATGAAGCAATCTCAAACACTACTCGAATGAAGCACTCAATTAATCATGAATTCGTAGGTGTGTACAATCATTTTAGGCTCAACACTCAATTGAGTGTCACTGAGAAAATTATGGCATTAAGAGACTAAAATTCAAACAAAGCAAAAAATGGATCAATCATACTTAGACCGAATTGATCGACGAAGACGGTGATCATTTAACATGTTTTAAATCTCAAGATTAGAGTCGAATATCTCGAGCTTTATTCCTTCTGTGATTTTATTCCCTCGAGCCCTTTATTTGCTTTTTCTGTTTTATGGGTTAACATTTAATTTGATGATCAAAGGAAAATTGAAAACTAAGCAGTGGTAATTATAAAGATCCCACAGGAATAAATAGAGATGTCAACGTTACCCATGAAAGTATTGACGTGTATCATATTTGATCACTTAAAGTCACAACAAGTACTTGAATGAAAAGTACTATATGTTATCACTGTAAACTCGAAGTGTCGGGATGGAGCATGGCTGTAACGACCCGAAAATTTTAACGCTTTTAATAACGTAATTAACTGAATTTTTGTGAATTTTTAAATAATTGAATTTGAAATAAAAATTTGATATATGAAATACGTCTATTTAGACATAGCAAATGGTAAATTTTTATTCGAAAATATGAAAGTAAATTCTTTTGTATAATTTTCAGTTTAAATTCAGTTAATTTGGTTGAAATAAATTATTTTCGAAACATGAATATTTTTACATGATAAAAATGTAAATCATTTTCTGAGTGAGACATCGTATTTCGTTTCGTCAAAATTTGGACTGCTCTAGCCCCGTTATTCTTATTTTCGGCGAAATCGCAGCACTCTGGCTGCGAAACATCGACTTTCGATAGGACAGTCGTATCGCTGATACCTGTGTACCGTTTTGTTCGTCTTGTCATGTTGATCTCTGCAATATATTCATTGCGTGTTTCAACATCCGGTACGTGATGAAATCGGCGAAACAATTTACCGTATCGGCACCCATTTTGAGTTTTAGAGTGCTCGACGACCTTTCATCTATCTGACGGTTGAATATGAACATTTTTTTGCTTTTATTATTGTCTTTAAACTCAAACGTTTACTGGCTTCACAATTCCCACTATTATATATATATATATATATATATATATATATATATATATATATATTCTGGTTCAGCTCGTTCACCTTCATTTTCCTACCTTTTGTTCGCATTCATGTTTTATAAAAAAAACATATAAAATTTTATATTAATGTTTCGTATATAATTATGTTTGCAATGTCATGAATCCTGCTTATCTGCATTCTTTTAGCCTGTTCACATCCCTTCTCTCTCAGATCAATTCTCTTCTTCCTTCTCTCTTTTCTTCATATTCTTCTGTTAATTTGAAAAATAAAATCAAATCAAGTTGCATTAATTTGGAGAACCTGCATCTACGTGCCCATACCAAGCACGCATTATCCTTGCCTTCCACTTCCTATTTTCATCGCCACCCGAGAGCTCCGCCATTGCCACCTTCATCATCCCCTCCGCCGAACCACCTAACCCGCCACCCAGGCCTCATTGCCTCTTCCCTCCTCCTTTTCTCGCCTCGAAAGCACCCGCTTCGTCCCCAAAACCTCCGCCACTGCCACGATAGTAACCCGCCACCCACCAGACAGCGTGCACCACCTGAGGTACAACTCGGTTGGGCTAGAATAGTTACATCCACCCCGATAGTTCCCTTCTCCAACTTGGCCGTCCACTTGAGCACGCAAGACCCTTCATCTCCACTCTTTTCCACCGCCTACTCACCCATTGCTCCATCAAGAAGCTCTGCCGAGCACATGACCCATCTTTACCCACAAACCAAGTTTTGTGAGTATAAATAATATATATATTATATATATGAAATTTATGCGTTAGTTTGTATATTATTATATGTATAGTTTGTATATACATTACTTATATATTTGATCTGTTAGTTATAATATAAGGCTTATATAAGTTTATATATACAGAATCTGTTCGTTTATAGATGTGTATGAGCTTATATTAGTTTATAATACATATACATATACATACATATATATATATATATATATATATATATATATATATTTATATATGTGTGCGTATGTGTGTGTGTATATGCATGCATGTATGTGTGTATATATATATATATGTATGTATGTATGTATGTATGTATGTCAGTTAACTTGTTTATATATATACACTACGTTAAAGAAGTTTATATTCAAGCTAGTCATATATATGTATGCCTAATATAAAGCCTGCAATCAAATCATCCATTCCAGCCCTTGTTTCCATTTTTGCTTGGTTAGTATGTTTTGTTATATGTAATTTATACTTGATACTTTAATTTTATTTGATTCCATACAAGTTACATACAATTTATAGATTATTTGTACATATATAAGGGTTGTAAAGAATCCGTGTTCATATATATGAGTTTATTCAATACTTGTTGTTTATATATGCAAGTTGTTTGTATAATGGTTATATAATCTGCATATGTATAAAACTTAACTAAGTAGGTTATATAATATGTTGTTATATATATATATATATATATATATATATATATATATATTCATATATTTGATTCGTTTTGAAATGGGTTTATTTTATGGTTCTGTAATCTTTTGAAATATGTATAGGTTTACATAAGATTTTATGTATGATCAAATTTGATTGTATATATTATATAAAAATTATATCAATTTTTATAACGAGTATTGATTTTAAAATATAATAAGTATGTGTGTTTATATATGTGTATATAGTAGTATATATGATTTTTGTTTTCAAATATATATGGATATTTTATGTGTTGGGATTTAATATTGATTTGAAAATAAGAATATATATTTTATTTTAAATATATGTTTAAATTGATTTTTAGAAAATTTATATATATGTAATATATCTCGTCTCATCGATCCCTTGCCCATCTTGACTCACTTTCCCAATATCGAATTTGTCGCAGCAGTTCTCTAGCCTTATCACTTATCCGTGTGCGTGTCCGTGTCACTGGTCTCATTCCCATCGTTCTCTAGCCTCGAAAGATGAGCAATCACTCATGATTAACATTCTTATATTTAATAAATTTGATTTCACTTGAAACGACAATTGAAATATGCTATTAAATTTGAATTGCTAGTTATTTATTTTTTAAATATGATATGCCATTATGTACAATTGTTCACCTGTGATATATGACACCATATCCTTTTGTGTATATTTTATTTAATTTGTTACCGACGATATATACCTGTTGTTGATATGTTATATTTTTTATCATAATTGTTCTCACTCTGCAAGTTCCCTTAGTTTTAGAAATCACTATGGGTTGAATGATACATACACGAATGGACTTTAGAATAGGAGAACTTCATTATGGGTTGAAATGATAAACCCAAGCGATTTTCAGTTATTATTGAAATTTTTGGATTGTGGGTTGAAATGATATATACCCATAGATATTTAAATTGCGGATTTAAATGATAAATATCCGCATCACTTGACCATAAGATAGAAAATTATATACGAACACTGTTGGTCTATATTCTAAAAATGATTTCCAAAGTTTGAAAGGAAATATATGGGTTTTAATAAATATTGTCTATACGAACTATATAAATGTAATTTATATATATGTATAAAATTTAGATTTTAAAATAATATTTTTGGAAATTTTTAATTTATAAGTTAGTTTTCAAAAATATAAATTTTAAGATTTTCTTATAGTTTATTATTTTAAAATATATAAAATAAGATTTAATACAAATACATTTAATAATAAGATTTGGTTTAATAAAATTTACTTTAATTGGTTTATAATATGTTTAAGTATTTATTTAAATTTATATTAATATAAAAATATAGATTTTATAACTTTAATAATAAAGGTTGGGAAGATGAATTAATGTTGACTTGGTATTTAAATTGGTTAATAATTGAATTTAAATAAGAATTTATTTGAACTTATTGATTTTTAGATGTTGAAAAATATGATTTATAACCTGATTTGATGAAAAGTGATAAATGAATATTCTCGGTTTTTAATAAAATTCAGATTGAATATTTGATATTGATTTGAATTTATAAATTAGGATTCAAACAAATTTTTATTAAAATGATGAAGCGAATATTTTCCAATTTGAAATAAATTAAAGTTAAACTTTGAAATATAAATGAAATTTATATTTCAAATGTTTGAATATATATAAACTTGTATCTTTGAACTCTAAATTTGAAATGGTTAAACTAGAATTGATTTAAATTGAATTTTTGGAATTTGAATGATTTGAATTGACTTGTGAAATCGGAGGAAACTAATTTTATTATATTAAGTATTTTTAATATATATATATATTATTTTAATTTATAACTATTTTAATATATATATATTGTTTTCAATATCTAAATAGTTTAAGTTGAAATTATTACGAATTTTCATAAAGTGTTATGATTTCAAAACTGTTATGATTACAGAAGTGCTATGATTTCAAAAGTGTTATGATTTCGAAAGTGTTATAATTTTGGAAAGTGTTACGATTTTGGAAATGAATGTTATTTAAAGTGAATAATAATATCAAATTGATATAGTGTTGAAATGAATATGAAATTTACATATGAAGTATGAACTATTTGAAATGAAATGACCACGGTGTGAAATATGCGTTTGGTTGTTAAAGAGACCGGGATCAGATATTGTCATACTCTCTGCCAATAACGAAAACCACTTTAATAACTGTGTACGTGGTGGAGATTCTAGAATGAAGTAGGATGGTTTGGCGACGATTCTATATGGTGTTTACATAGCTCTGACTCCCGTGAGTCAGCTTGACGTGGCTAAAATAGGAGTTATACCTGGCCAAGTGGGATCATTCCCCAGATCGGGCATATTTCTTCGATGCCATTCTATTGCTTTTGTGATTTGATTGGGTGCACCCTTTGATTTGGAAGTGTGTCACGAGGTGGGCGGTAGTAGCTGTTATGCGTTACCACCAGTCCGGGAGTGCAAATGGTATATCTACCCTGGCATTGTCTCGAATGCCTTGTCGCATGCCCTATCGCGCCTTCTACGAGTTTATTTTATACCATACCTATGGAGTGCCCTCTGATAGCCCTCCAGTTTACGGGGGGAGTTACAATCTTGTATAGACTATGAGAATATATAAAATGTGTTAAGGGGAATATGGGTAACACCTTAACGCTACTTTAATAGCTTACTTTACTATAGACATATTATAATAGCGTATAATACTACATAGTAGATAGTTCCGCGGATCCTTAGAGAATGGAAATTCCAAGCATCATTTAAGTTACTTGTATTTCAGTTGACATTTCACTTGAGTTGAATTTACCATATAAGAATGTTAATCCTAACTCGAGTGTTTTGTGTTTTTCTTTATGTTTGGGTCAGACTGAGTGTCCCAGTATTTGAGATTCACCTTTGGAGTTGGAGCTTCACTTGGAGATCCATTTATATCTATTAAGCTTCCAACTATCCAATTGTTTTGTTCAGACTTGTCATCTGTTTGTATTCGAGACTACATTGTATTTGAGATATTTTGTTGTATTTTACTTTAAACTCTGATGTTTATATAGTAGCTTCATGAACTACTATTTATCTATTCCGCTGTTTATTGTTATATTACTTTGTGTCTGTGATTATGTGATTGATTTATTTACTATATATGTTGAGTGTTCCCAAATATAAATTAACAATCTGTTGTTTTGAATAATTCAAGTCTGATATGTGCGGATGCGAATGGTTCTAAATATCGGGTCGTTACATTAGCCAAATTTATTTAATCAAACCAATGGACAGTAAATGTAGGAGAAAATATAAAGTAGATTACACAACATATTTTATACTGATCCGGACTCTTCCTCCTACGTTCAATCCCAGAACTTGCTCTGGAATTTCACTTAACAATCCTCACTTTACCTAGAAGAACATGTTTTAGTATAACATAACCTTCTGTTAACAATATTTATTGCTTGTGTTTCAACCTGAATTGCTACTATTTTCACAAATCTCATAGAATTGTAGCAGTTTCGAAAGGTGGGTTTAATTTTTTATTCCCAGATCATCCACATTTTCATTACCCCACTTGTATTTTCTTTCTTGCCTCCCTTTTCTTCATGCCACCCAATAACAAACATAGGAAACCTTAATTTCCCTTATCTTTGATCTTGAATCTCTTCTTTTTTCATCTTCGGTCTTTAAAAAGAATTATGCCAAAAATTATTCACTAGCTAATTTTTTTCCCCATCAACGCGGATGGATGAATTCAGATGGATTCATAGGTCTGATGATGAAAGTTTCGAGTCGGATGAAGTCATGGTTTTTGAACCCTAACCACAATCGCAGCATCAAGATCGCCTTGCATTATTATTGATCTGTTGCTTTGGCTCCACCATTTCAAAGTTGTTGCCATGGGTAACCAACAACCCTATTTTCAACTTTCCATTTGATTTGCTCAAAAAAATTACATAATTGATTTTGCTTTGGTTAATCATTCAGTGGTTACTAGTATTTGATATTAAAGTTGTTAATAATTTTGTTTCACCTTTCAATTACATAAATTTTGGGAGATTGGCTACTTAAATTGAAGAAAGAAGTAGATCAAGAAAATATATTATCGTTTATCTTCTTATTTAAAAGAGCGTGTTCATATCTTGTTCCTATGCTATTTGGTCCATGGTTTCTCACTCTGATATATCTTGAGTATTCTCCATGTATGATTTTTGTATTCATTCATTTTATTGGGCTCTCATTCTTATTTTGGTTGTTTATATATCCTTGGGTACCCCATCTAACCCTAAGAATATGCAAGTTTGATAATATATGTCAAATTTTCTAAACAGAGCAATATATTTTCTATTAAGCATGGAATATTTTATTATTCACATTTAGGTTGAAATGTGATAACATAAGAAAACGTGACCATACTTGTAAAATCAAACTAGTTATATTCACCATTTTCGTGAATATAAACAGGACGATTCCCATAAGTTTTCTTCATATATTCCAAAACTCCTTGCAATCCGTCTGTTGAGCTTATCTGATCAGGAACTAAACCTGTATTATTTGATCATATCATTGCTTTTACTTATGATGGTAGTTAAAACAAACTGTGTTAGAAAACATGTTAAATTTCTTTCCAAGTTTCTTTTCCTCTACTACAGATATAAAAAATATACGAATACACCATCATTTGTCAATATCTTTACATTAGATATCTTTATCTTTTTTTGATATATGTATATGTAAGCAATAACTATTTATCTTCTAAAGAAACACCAACCTCATATGTGAAGTCTCATTGATCCGCATCATAAGATTGGTTTTTCACAAACAAAGGGACAATGTAGTTCACCCAAAATAGTCAAATGACCTCTTGAGTTGTTTCGACAACAATTTAGTGAATCTTGGTATCTTGTTTTATGCAACCATGCTATAACTATTGGGGTAGTCTCCCCATACCCATGGCTCTATAAACCTGCACATTTTTAACATTATAATGAACTTTAATGGAGCTTGCTGCATTAGTAAATTTTGTAATATATTGTATCTTACTAAAGTTTCAAGATAAATACCAATTAAAACTCTAATGATCAAATTTCAACTTGAAGTTGATGAAACTTTGCTATATTACTTGAAAAATGAGGATTTACTTGTGTATTCTCAAAAACTTAATATGCAAAAGTATTAAATTTTAGAGAAGAAGAGAGAATATAATGAATAATTAATTTTATTGCAAATTTTTCCTTTGATTCTACAAGCTCTCTGTATATAATTATATATAGCTTAATTCTATTGGTCGCTTTTTATTTCCTTAATTATAATTCTATTAGCATTGCTTATTTTTCAAATTATAATTCTACTAACCGTTGTTTATTTCCTAAATTATATTGCCTAATTACACCATAATTACAACAAAGTACCAAGTATAGCTAATAGCTGTAAAATGGATGCTGGCCTTTTATTTTTTCATGTTTTCAGCCTAGATGAAATATTCTAAGGCTATCATTCCTATTTCTCGACACTCCCTCTCAAGTTGGATTTGAATAAATTTATAGAACCCAATTTGTCAAGAATGTTCAAATGGCTGGTCTTATCGAGTGCTTTTGTGAAAATATATGTCGATTGCTCTTTGTTTTTGACAAATGGAGTTTCTATTTCCGCCGATTGCACTTTTTCTTTAACCAAGTGACAATCTACCTCTATATATTTTTTCCTCTCATGGAAGACGGAATTGGATGCAATATGACATGCAACTTGATTATCATAGTACATTTGCATTGTTTTTTCATGCTCTATCTTCATGTCATTAAGTGATTTCTTAATCCAAACAAGCTCACTTGTTGTGGATGTAATGGCTTGATATTCTGCTTTTGCACTTGATCTAGCAACAACATTCTACTTCTTACTTTTCCAAGTGATTGAATTACCACCTACAAATGTACAAAACCGTGTGGTTGATTTTTTGTCATACCTTCTGGCCCAATTTGCATCAGAAAAACCAACAACATCATTAGAATTGTTTTTCTTCATCTAAATTCCTTGACCTAGAGTGTCTTTAAGATATCTCAATATCCTATCAATTGCACTCAAGTGGCTGGTATGCGAAGGATGCATAAATTGACTTATGACACTAACTACAAATGCAATATCAGGTCTGATTACTGTAAAGTAAATTAATTTGCCTACAATCCTCTGATATTGTCCTATGTCAGATAATAGCTTGCTATCTTCAACTCTAAATTTTATATTTGTCTCCATAGGAGTATTAGCTGATTTTGCTCCTAATTTAATAGTTTCATTTAACATATCAAGAACATATTTTCTTTGGGATAAAAATAATCCTTTACTTGAGTGGGCTATTTTTATTCCAAGAAAATATGAAAGTTTTCCAAGGTCTTTGATGTCAAATTCCTTTTTAAATATTATTTGACCCTTTAATTTCCTTATTGTTATTTCCAGCGATGATAATGTCATCAATATAAACCAGAATAATAGTAGTGGCATTTTGTGAGTGTTTGATGAACATGGAGGAATTGACGGTACTTTTAAAAAATTAATTTTTAAAAGAGAAAAACTTAGTTTGGCATACCATGCTCTTAGAGATTGCTTTAGACCATAGATCACCTTTTTTAATTTACACACCAGTGATGGGTTCGTCTCACATTTATAGCTCAGAGGAAGAGTCATATTGTAACACCCTGCGCTTTAGTAACAAATAAAATCAATTAAATTAATATAATTGCAAAACAATGAAAAATATAAATGTCAAATATATGCATTTAAAAAAAATTAAGATGTTACATAGATATATGCAACCAATGAATATGTGATTAATTGACGCATCAATCAATTAAAAGAGGAATTAATTAAGAGATTTAGAGGCATCAATTACTGGGAGAATATGTCACTTTTATGACATTAATTAATTAAGGGATCTTTTAATAAAGGGAAACATATGTGAGGAATAAATAAATGGTAACATACATATACTAATTTATAATTGACAAATCAATTAATTGAGAATTAATTAAAGACATTAAGTAAACATTAATTAATAAAAGAGGGAAACTTATATGTCAATTAATTGGGTAATGAATTGGCGATTTAAATATATACAACTAATAAATGTGTGATTGAGTGACGCATAGGAATTAATTCGGACATCGATTATCATGAGAAAATATGTCAATTAATTAATTGGTAATTAGTTGAGTGTTTAAAAATGGTGTTAATTAATCAAAGAATATGCCATATTTACAATACCTAATAATGTAAATTAATTAGCTAGAAGAAAATGCTAGTTATAGTATTATTTGTTTCCAAGTTAAAAAATTGGAACGCGTACGAAAATCAAACAAAGTAATTAGATTCATTATGAAGGTAAATTAGTAAGAATAAATGAAAAATATAACTTTTACATGCATTCAATTAATAGAGGTATCAATTGACGTGTTCATATAGGTAAGAAATTATAACGTATAAGAATCAACAAATATTGGATGTGTGTGTGTGTATGTATGTATGTATGTATGAACTAAATAATTGGATAATTAATAGGAGAATCTTATTTAGAAGGAAAACGTGAATTAATAGGGTCGTATAACAAAGGAACAAATGAATAACTTTGGAGAGTTATGCATTATAAGCTAACGTAAACAAATCAAGTTCTGATGGTAAGAATTTTTTTTAGGGTTAATCAAATCTTTCCCCAAACTAAAAATAAAATTAAGCATGAAAATACATACAAACAAATCAGAGAATTGCGCAAACAAATAAGAGAATTTACAGCGAATCAAAAAAGGAAAAAGCAGAGAAAAACATAGCAAATTAAAAGGGATAGAGATTGAAGCTAAGGACAACGTGTGAGTAGGTTTAAATTATATATCTTTTATGTTTATGATCTACCGTTGTTAGATTCCCTTTAATATTTTAATTTAGAATTTATTTCGGTAATTAGTTCTGTTGAAAACTATAAATTGTATAAGAGAGCTTATATTTAATCATTATTTATATAGAAAAGAAAGATAGTAATCCAATTAAATATGAATAATATTAGGCTTGACCATTAGAGAAAGGCATAAGCCTAAAAGTAAGAAATTTAAAGTTATTTACATCTATTTTAAAGTTGAAATTTAGCCCGTAAATTTTAGATTCTTTTTATTCCTTCTTACGCGAATAAAATAGCTAAAGAAAAGAATTCGCAAATATGGACTAAAATAGAAAAATACTAGATTTACAAAATTAGATGAAAAATAAGAAAAACTGAAATAAAAGGAGAAAAATAGAAATTTACAGTAAATTATGCTAAAATGGAAAAAATAAATAAAAAGGGAAAAATTTAATAACTTGATTGGGAAGTTAGTGATAGATTAGTCGGTTAGTTTAGAAAAGAGAATACATTTCCATAGTTTAATATTGAAGGACAACGATAAACATAATTGCAAGAATAAAAAAAATGGAGAATTAGTGTAAAATAGAGACATTCTATATTTTGCACTACCCAAAAACTAAAGAAATAATAAAATAAATATTTTGCAGTTACGGATCATTGTTTATAGCATTATATAGTATTAAAACTTGAAAATAGATTTTTAGCACAGTTTTTGTAACTAACCAAATAAGATAAAACTACTTCCTAAGTATAAGAAAATAAAGTGAAGAATTAAAGGAAGTAAAGAAGAAATCAAGTTAATTATTAGACAAGAGTAGAAGCAATGTAACTAGATCTGCATTTACTGCATAGATAGTAGAATAAAAGCAAATCAGTTATTATGATCAGTAAATTTATGACAGTCGGATGTAGTTTCAAACCAAGATTTTCGTATAATATAAGAGAATTAAAGAGAATTCAATATCATAATAAAAGAAGACGGACTAGAATATTATTTATGGTATATAGATTATAAAAGAACATAGAAGCGACAATTACAAGTAAAATTATAACATAGGTTATAATTAAGCAGAAAAGATAGAAAAGACTTATTTTAAAACTTACACTAAGTTAATAAGTGAACCTAGAAGAAAGGCCCATACCAAAGACATTCCCTTTCAGCCAAGAATTGATGGTCTCACAATAGCTAGGTGAGGCTGGGACAAGCTTATGCTGATTAGGGTAAATAAGTAGCCAACGGAATAAGAAAAGTAAATTAAACGCACAATAAAATATTAGACTTAGGGTCTAATAAAAGAGTAAGATGCGTTTAAAGCAACCCAAAGGATGAAGAGCCTAACGAAATAGTTCATCACAAATTTTTAGCATAGAAGAAGCACGTCCAACTTAGATAATTTGAGCTAGAGGAAGTACGAGACTTCAACGGAACGTGAGGGTAATCTAGGATGACCCTTTGGGGATAGGCCTAACGAAGCAGTCTCTTGGAGGCAGGTTTGTAGTTGTTCCATCAAGAGAGTATGCCTTGACTACTTTTGCATGGCAAGACTATTGTAGGCAGTCAAAAGGGTTTATGTTTGGAGTAGGATATTCGCATGACACCGTACTCTAACTTGCGAGTAGGTTTTAGTGGGAAGTACCCAAAAGGATAGTTGCATGTGGATATTAGACCAGCGTCAAACTAAGAAGCGGGTTCGGGAAAGACTAGAGTTAAACCAAAAGGCAATGATTCTTTCATTGATGAGACATTGGATGAGGGGCACAACCAATTGGATGTTTAGATTGTTTGCAGTAGGGCACAACCACTTAGCTCTTTAGAGGTTTTTCGATTAGTTGAGGGGTGGCTGTGTCGGGACATAGCCACCATAAAAAGAGACAGACCAAGTAGAATATCTGTATTATAGGCCTAACGAAGCAGTCCTTTACAGATATAGAAATCCCCGACTGAGTTTGTACAAGGTAGAACCTGTTAAGCGGGATTCAAGGAGTAGACAGAACGATTACGTATAGTCCTCGAGGTACGCACTGGGTGGTACATTGTGGATGTTCTAGCATTAATATAAGCTTGTGCGGACGTAGTTTTACGTTTTCATAGCAGACGATGGAACATCTGTATTGTAGGCCTCATGATGCTATCTTTTACAGATGTAGTCACATGACGCTCAAGGAGCAAGATGATGGAGTCCTTTTCAAGGAGGATATGGAAGGTACTATGGGTAGTACCTAGGGTCGATGTGGTCATTGGTCATATAGCTACATATGTATTAGTTATTAGGTTTTAATCTACCAGGGAGTAGATGGGTACGTTTCACGCACGGAGGCGAGAGTACTATAAACCTAATAAACCTAAGATAGTAGAAAATGAAAATAAAACAATATATGTGGAATTAAGTATAGAAGTGTATAATTTGTCCATTCACCAGAACTTTAGTTCTGGCCCCCTCCTCATAACATCCTCCAGGCTAGGTAGATGGCAGAGACTTTCCAACTTTGAGACACTTGTTTAGAAAGTGTTATTATATTGATGAGTATTTACTTACTATTATATTTTTGCCAGTTCCGTAGTGAGATACTTATCCGAGCTCTGATATATTTGTCTTTGCCTATTTGCAGGATACCAAAAACCTAACTCGGGCTTCGGTGTGCTTGGATTTTAGTTTTTTTGCGAAAAATCCGGACCCAATGGAACTCGGGTTGTTACACATATAGACTTCATCTTCTAAATTTCCTTGAAGGAATGTATTTTTACACTCATTTGGAACAAATTCCATCCCAAGCTCATGGCTATTGACAACAAAATTCTAACCGTATTCATTTTTACTACTAGTGCAAAAGTCTCTTGGTAGTCAATATCAAACGTTTGGGTAAATTCCTTGGCTACTAACCTAGCTTTGTACCTTTTAATAACACCATCACTATTATATTTGATTTTGTATACCCATTTGCAACCTAGGGGTTTTTAGGTAAATTAATAATATCCCATGTGTCATTTTTTTTCTAAGACTTAAAGTTTTTCTTTTTCATAGTCTTATGCCAAATTGGGCTTTGATTGGCTTCGCTAAAATTGGTTGATTCCATTTGATTAGAGATGTTACTTAGGTAGGCTCGATATAAAGGGGATACCCTGTTATATGAAATAAAATCTTATATTGGATACATCACCTATTATTATACATAATCCTTAATTTGATGGGAGGTCGAGTTTGTCTTATAGATCTTATGGCATTTTCTTCTTGAGTTGGTTCTTCATGAATTAGTTCTTCACTTAACTGGTTTATCTTTTCTTCTCCCCCTGAATGAATTGAACTTGTTTCTCCGATTTGTTCTTCATTTGTACGATCAACTTGTTTTTTATTTGTTTCTTCAGGAAACATGAATTAATTGGATATACTATGACCAGTTTACTCCGTGTATTTTCTTGTTCACTTGTTTGATAATATGGTTCATTTTCAAAAAATGGTGCGTCTCGTGAGATATAAAGTTTATGATTTTTTAAGTGATAAAATTTATACCCCTTGGGATGAGTATTCTAAATTATGGCTTTAACAACATTTTATCTAGCTTGTCGTGTCTTTTTATGTGTACAAAACATATAAACCCAAAAAATCTTATGTGATCAAGATTTATTTTCCTATTCCTAAGAATTTCCAAGGAACTCATAATTTTAAGCATGACACTTGGCAAATTATTTATGAGGTAAGTCGCAGTTAGCACAACATCTGACCAATAAGATTTTGGAACGTTAGTTTGAAAAAGAAGTGATCTAGTGACTTCAAGTAAATAACGATTTTTTCTTTCTGAGACTCCATTTTGTTCAGGTGTATTAATACAAGTAGTTTGGTGTAAAATTCCTTTTTGTTTAAAAAATTCTATGAAATCTTTATTACGTATTCTATCCCATTATCGGATCGAAAATTTTAATTTTTGCAATATATTGATTTTCTGTAAAACAATAAAATTCTAACATGAAAAAACTTCATTTTTTCCTTTTAAAAGGTAAACCTAAGTAGTGTGAGAAAAATCAACAATAAATGTGACAAAATATTTAAAATGATCATAAGAATCAACAGGGGCTGGACCCCAAACATCATAATGAATTAAATCAAAGCATTTTTTTGATTTATTAGTAGATAAAGAAAATGGTGATCTAGTTTGTTTTGAAAGCTTAAATCGTCACAATTTTTGGAATCTAATTTATAATAAAAAAGTTTATTCAAAATTTGATGAAATGGATGACCGAATCTTCAATGCTGTAATTTGCCACGATCTACTAAATTTATTGACACATGACATTTATCGGTGCTTTCATCAAGATAATAGAGGCCATTTTCTAGACATCCCTCACCAATTTTCTTTCTTAATTCTCGATCCTGAAAGGTCACTTTATATGGTGAGAATATACATTGCAATTCAATTCATGGGTTATTTTACTAATTGATAATAAATTTGAATTAAAATTTGATAAATATAAAATATTTTTCACATCTTTTGTAAGAAACTTTATTGTACCAAAACCATGAATTTGGACTTTAGCTCCATTAGCAATCTTTACATGTAGAGGGTCTTTATTTTGTTTAATATTTGTTAATTTATTTTTGTCCCATGTCATGTGATCAGTAGCACATGAGTTAATTATCCATCTATTTGTATTTTGACGCATTTTTGTAATTTCAAAATTGTTATTAACTTTTGATGAATTAAAAATAGCATTAGAATGTACAAAACTTGAAGTTTGTTGCTACAACAAATTGTTCGATTGAGTTAGCAGTCGATTTAATTGTACCATTTGAATTACAGAAGATCCCACTAAATTGGAGGTGTTATTAGTACACTAAGCCGATTCAGATCCATCCCCTTCTACCTCTGCTCCTTTTCTAAAACAACCGATTTTTTCCTCCTTTTTTGCACCGCCCCAATTACCTTCTATGTAGCCCTTAAGAATGATATTTGTGAGTTTAATATCGTCGGACTGAGACATGTTGAACTTACTGTAGTTATTTGATATATGTAGCAATTGATGTTGTTGTGGAACTATTGAGTCAAGATTTGACCTGCTCTGATGCCATATTGAATTTTAGGAGAGAAAAGAGAATACGATAAATAGCTCTTTGTACATGATTATATATAACTTAATTCTACCGGCCATTGCTTATTCTGTATTTATAATTCTACTTGTTGTTGCTTATTTTTCAAATTATAATTCTACCAGCCATTGCTTATCATAAATTATAATTACCGAATTACACCATAATTGCAACAAAGACCAAGTATAGCTAACAGCTGTGAAATGGACGCTAGCCTTTTATTTGTTTCCTTTTTTCAGGCTAGATGAAATATTCTAAGGCTATAATTCTTATTTCTTAATAAGAAGTAAGTTATACAACATATCGGCCACTGTACAAGTCGAAGGCTCTATGTTTCATTTAAATCCTCTTTGGAATTTATAACGGGGAGATAATTAAAAAATAAGACATTCGGTCCTATGAGTACATTTTATTGGCCTAAAATTTTAATATCATGAAAAATAATAATTTAGATGGTTGCTATCTTTTGTAATATTAATTTAAGCTAAAGTAAAAATAAAAATATATGTAGAAATTTATGTTGATCATACCATAGAGCATTTGGGTGAACGAATGTGATATAATGTCTCAAGCTATGAAATTAAATACCCACTAATGCCTCGCAAAGTTCATTCTATAGCGTATAGCGCTCTTCGACCGCTATGTTTTTCTTTAATATAGCCCTTTTAAATATTAGATCTACTTCAACCCCACTATTTTCCACTGCACCCCCTAAATCAAGGCTATTTAGCATCCTCTTTAGCAATATTAATAAAAAAAAAAGTTGATTTGATTAGTTCTCTTTTGAATCAAATTAACAAATTTAAGCTAAAGACCTAATTTTAAGGCATAAGTGCTCAATATAAGTTAGGAACTTTTTATGGTCACCAAATCTAGATTGCATAAATCATAAAATTCTTCGCTTTTATTATATGATTAAATAATATTTCTTTTCCATACAAAAATGATGTGAGAATGTGAATAAATTAGTTTAAATATTTGATTTTATATCTAATAAAACTTTTTGCACCTCTGCTATTTTCTGCTATATTCCCACTTTATTTTCGCTATGGCTTTTTGCACCTCTACCGCCATGGAACCACTAAGAGCTTTAACATCATAGGACTCTCAAGTTCATCTTTTAAGTGTGTTTTGTGTTTTTCTTATCTAATTTGTAGTGATCGTATGAATCCATACTTTTAAATTTTGGCTAGACTGTCTCAGGCACTACATTGACGTTTATGTTTATTTGATCTCGCTCACCGATACAATGCTGAAGAGAATCCAAAAACTAGCAAATCAAATAAATGGACTTGGCAAAGTTACTTTCATGTTTAGCATTCCTTAAATTCCCCAACACATCACTTGATTCATTATTGTCATGCATCAATGAAAAATTGATGATGCTCGACAACTAGATATATGAACATTTTCCTAATGTGTAAATATGAGCCATACCATTACACACGGTGAAATCATTAAGGCCCTTTTGATATTATTTTAATTTTATTTGAGAAAAGATAAATTTTTAACTAAATTAGCAAATGTATCAACGACCGGTTATTCTTTTTCCTTTTTTACTTCACTAAACTTGAACTTGTCGTGCTTTGTGGTCATATTTTGTTCAAACTAGTGTGCTTATTCTGGAAGTTATAATGTGATTGGTTATGGTAAATGAATGAGCATAAAAAAAATAGTATAAATAAATTATTTCATAACAATGAATGGTAAATAATAGACTATAAGACAAGATAGTCCTAAGATTAATCGGAGAATATAACATATTTAGTCAAATAGTAAGAGTAAGCAAAACAAACTATATATTGTAGTTCTGCTTAGTAAGTGATCTTACAATACCATTTATTTCATTTGTTCACGGACATTAGCAGTCATCACTATTTATATTTTAAAGATACAATAAAAACATTCTTGGAAATGTAGAAAACTCATGACTGTAAAATATGAGTGTATGACTTGGCTAAATTTTTGAAAGATACCGAGGGTAACCCAATCAGCATAATAATATATTTCCATTTGACATATCGAGTTTTTTTAATGCAATACCACTTAGTTCATTTTTCATAGACATTGGCAATCATCAATGTTTAAATTATGAAGTTATAATAAAAACATTCCTCGAAGTCTAGAAAACTCATGGCTGTAAAATATGATTGTATGACTTGGCTAAATTTTTGAAAAATATCAAGGGTAATCTTGTTAGTATAATAATATATTTCATTTGACATATCGGGTTTGTTGCTCCATCTCAAGCAATTATATGATCTGCATGATGGACAAACTATAGCTTTGGATCGGTTGCTTGCTTCAGATGGTAAAATTTTAATTTTTGTGCATTGTAAACAAGAACTGTCATGCTTAAACAAACCAACAATTATAAAGAATAACCAATAATAATTGTTTTTCTGTGTATATTACTGTTTGAACTACATTTTGTAGTTGATTCTGATTCCGTGAGATTCATATCCTTGAATGATGATTCAGCCACAACATTGATCATTATTCCAGGACTATCTAGTGATTCCAACTCTCTAGTGAGGTTTTATATGTTTCCCTCTTAGAAAGATAAACATTATCCATTTGTTGAAATCATCTACAAAAGAATCTTTCAGCTTGATACTGAACATTGATAGTTTTACCAATAATATCAGTATTGGAAATTTATTAGGTGACATTGATAGATTTACCAATAATATTAGTATTGGAAATTTAATAGGTGACGTTGATAGTTTTAACACACTACAACAAAACTTGCTATTTATTACGCCAACAGATAGCTCGAAATTGCAAAGCGTCATTAATATAGTGCAACTCTTTATTATTTTAGTTAACTTCCATGTAGTACGTACATGACGCTTTGTTTTCAGGGAAAAAAATAGACCCTGCCTATGTATTTCTTTTCCCTCCTCTCAGGAAATTACACTCACAAGCTAACAATGTCCTAAATATTCACTTCCCTTCGCCATTTTCATTCGTTACCTAAAAAAATAAGCCGCCGCTCATAACGCACTGCTCTGGTACTTCAATCGATGTTGCACTCTGCTGTTTCAATCATTGTGTTGCTATTGGCGTTCGATTTTTACTGTAGATCGATAGTTATTTGAAGAGGTGCTGCGTAATCGAATTTGAGGTGACGCTTGATTTTAGTTTTGATTTTTTTCTTATTTTGATATGAAGTTGTTGATTTTGTAAATCAATAGTTTTTCTTGTAAAACGATGATTGTTGATTTTGTTGATTTGGGTAAAGTACAAATGAAATGGCTCAAGGTATAAAAAAGGTGATGATAAATTGGTTTAAAAGCTGCAGTTTGCAACTGCAATTTCAGTTTGAAACTTTAATTTAAAAATACACTAGTAATAACCCATACTTTTTTGGCAAACAAAGATTCTAAAAGAAATGGTATATTTTAGAAGTTTATGAATATTTCCCGAAAGCTAGTATTTTTATCGAATTCTTACTTGGATATATTCAAATTTCTTAAGCATACTTAGGAACTTTTTGAGTAAAGTGCATATATTAAAAAAAGTCACTTTTTATTGAAAGTTTAATAAATACAAAAATTTAATTTCTATCTTAAATTCTTTGTCAAATACCATGAAATCTTTTGGATTATTAGTTTTCTATGGGAAAAGTCGAAAATGGATTAACATTTGATTTCGTTTGTAGAAAAAATCTTTCTTGGACATAACCTTAATAAGTAGCAATTTTATTTTTATTTTTACAGTCATAAATCATATAATATCAATTTACTTTTATCTATGCTTAAATCGTTTTAATTTTGAATAGTATTTTTTTAATAAGTTAAAGGGGTAAAACTCTTAAGTAACGACGTTAATTTCAAACGAGCATGAATTTAAGGTTTCTGGAGACTTTTAAATTAAATTAACAGTTGTTTGTTTTGAATATCTTACTTAGTTTATAATTGTTTGCATTAAGGTTGTGGTGGTATATGTTTCAAATATTCTAAAAAAATTATTATGGATTTGCAGTTTAATGGGAAAAATGATTAACGTGATTTATGCATAGCCATGAAAGATTGATTTTTTTGTTAAATTGGGTTTTGTGATGCCATCGAGCAAGTTTTTTTTTTTTTGAAAATGGTACTTTATATACAACAAATCATTGGGACAACATATCCCATGTCAATAAACGTTCGAAAGCAAGTTTCGAACTTGTGACCTCTTGCACCAAAGCCGAATCAATTAACCACTTGGACAATGGTGCTTGTCGCCATCGAGCAAGTTATTTACACTCAAAGGATTTTTAAAAGATTAGCATAGATGATAGTGATCTAAAAAGTAAAATATATATGTTAAATTAGGTTTTGAAAGTGAAGTATGAGTGATTGCTTATTTGTAAATGTTTTCAGAGTATAATAAATGTAGTGTTATGTTTCCCGTTTTCTTTTTTATGAGTTTAGTTTTGTTTGAATCACTTGGTCATATGTTAATAACCAAATCACTTGAATCACTAAAGTATGAGTCAGTGAGCCACTGTGAGCCTAAAACTTATGTAAATTGCCGTAGTTATATTTTTCATTTTCTTTTTATGAGATTAGTTTGATTCACCTGATCATGTTGATATGATAATTTCATTTTTACCATTGAGTTTATTAGATTATTTGTTTCCTAATTACATTGTTTGTTAATTATATACAGTATATGTGTTCATTTCAATTTTGGTTGAATCTTTCTTTACTTTTTTTGTTTTTCCATAACCAGACCGTTTTATTTTTATTTTTATATACACCCTACCCAATGATAATTTCATGTATATAATAAATATATATTATCTTCTTCAACCTACTTAACTTATCAATTTTGTTGATCGATAGACTAAACACATAATTCATAATTGTATATTTGGTTTGTAATCCAAAATTATTCCACGTATTATATGATTTTTGTATTTTCAACGAATGTGTAGATATATTCTTCTACAATAATATAGACTTTAAAGAAGTTGGTTTACCTTTACTTAACCAATATCTTATAGAATATTGTTAAGATATTTCCAATCCATGCATGATTCTTATCTGAAATGAATTAGACATAATCAGTCTACAATTTGTTTCAAAATTTAGTTTCCAAGTAGTAATGTTAAAAGAAAACTGTTTAAATCATCATTGCGAGATGGGTATTGATAGTTTTTGCTAAATACTACTGATAATAGCATTGAAACTTTTTTATTGCTTGAAAGTTATACAAGTAACAAAAAATTCTCTTGTTGCTAATTTATTTTCTTAAAAGAATAATATGTTATTACATCAACAAGTGCATAAATCTATTGTATGTTTTTAAATAGCAATGTGCTTATGGATGGTAATGTCAATCTTAATCATTTATTATGTGATGAATTTTACCTAAATTGCATTAATTAGCAACATATTCATTGTTATAGGATTACAGGAAATGCAAATTTTAATATTCAATATATAAAATTTTGTTCTCTAAAATTTATTATGTGGCTTCTTGTAACATTATCATATCAGAAATTATTGGCGTCGGGAATCACTGAAATGAAATGTGTAAGATTTTGCCCATGAGATAACAATGCTAGTTTTACATCCATGTTTGTATTCATCTAATACAGACATAAATTTACATCTTCTTAAAACATGTATTATACAATGGATAATTATGTGAATGAAATTTCACATTAACTATGAATTTATGCAGTTAAAAATATCCCATTAAACTATGCATTTTCTACCAACTAGGAGTAACTATGTGCAATGCAGGGACCAAGTCCTAGTGGTCTATAAGAAGAGTAAAACTTGGCTAGGCTATTTAACATGCTAAATCTTACAGTAGCTATATATTAGTTATTAAGTACACCAATGTTAGTTGTATTATCATTTTGCTGCTTTAGGCCTCACCTTTTACAATGGCTGTCCAATTCTTAAGACAAGTGCCCTTATCAACCAAGGGGTACTATTGTGACTTCAACTCTTCTATTTTTTTTCATGGCCATTTTTATCTTTTGAATAAGTCTAATAATTGACCATTTCAAATAGTTGTCAGTCAAGGTATGTTCACAAAAATATACTCAAGCTGATCCGTTTACATTTTTGATTGTTTTGTGCCTTTTCTTTGTGCTTGTAACAAGGTAGCTATCATAGTATTATATTTCAATTTGGAACATAATACTATATTGACATTGGCATTAGATTTCCTAGCATAAAGCTTTACATCTGAACATATATCAAGCTACTATCTATAGAAAATCATATTTTGTCATGTCTAACTTGATAATTTGTACATTACGATCATATTTTGTGTTTAATTATTAACTCATATGCTTTGTATTCTAGAAATTTGCTGTAACAACCCGGTATTTTGCATCAATTATAATCAACAATTTAAACGATTGATATTGACACAAATTTCTATTTGAAGTTTTTAAATTTTGAATTAAAATTCTTTTCATAAATTTGTTTAAGAATTTCATTGGGCTTTAAAAATTTGTTTTGGCCCATTACTTTTGTTGCCGTGACGGGTAACAAAGAAAAATAAACGGCCCCCCTTTTTCCTTTATCTTTCTTTCGTTCATAACCTAAAAACAAGACGAGAGAAACAAAAATGGCGGCCCCTCTTCTCGTTCGCCCCTCTTTTCAAAAATTAGGGCTTCGTTCAACTTCGAGGTGCCGTGGCTTCAATTCCGATGCTCATTCTCCTTCGATAATTTGGGCTTTCGATTTTCTGGAGCATCGGCTACATACTTTCGACCGATTGATAAGGTGAGTGATTTTTCACTCACATCTCAATTCATGCTTGGTTTAATGCTTTGGTTATGTGGATTTATCTCCATTGATTCCTGATTTGAAACTTGTGAGGCCTGTTGAGCTGACTCATTACAGTTGTTTTGACCTGCATTTTTCTTAGTTGGCATCGGCTTGACTTTGATTTGTTATTCTATAGCTTTGGTCTTTTCTTAACTTTACTTGAGCATTACAGTCTTGTTGAATGACTTGACTGATTCTTCCTCCATTAAGAAGTATTGTTGCATTTTAGATGTAGTCGTGCACTTGGTCTCTTCACTGTGTTCTCTTCACGCCTGACTTGATGCTGCATACATGTGCTTAATTGCTGTTTTGTTGACACTGGTTTGAGCCCTGTTGTCTGCACTTGTATGCTCTCGTGTATTGCCTTTGACATGATTCACTTCATGTTTGTTGCTAGTTTACCTTGAATTACTGCTTCCATTCTGTTCTAATTTGTCGAAGCTTGGAACTGTTTGCAACTTGATATTGTAGTCTTCTTCGAACTGTCTTCATGTACTGTTGACATGTCTTGATGTGTTTTGTTGAAGTTCTTTATGTCTGCATCTTGAAATGTTGTATACTTTCTAACCTGATAGCATTTTTGTCTCAAGCATACTCGGTGCACTTCCTCATTCTAGTTGTAGCATTGACTCATGTGTTCATTTTGTAGTCTGGTTTCTTTATCCACACTTTGTTGATTTACATACACTGCTCTGTGTACATCTCCACTACTTCATTTTGATGCACTGTATATTCCAGTGTGCCTTTGGTCATTTTATTGAACTTGAGTCTGAGATTGTATGAACTTGTTCATTGTATTGCTCCTTGATTTTCTGGCCTTCACTTGATATCTGCTGCACCATGTAGAGACTTTTGCTTGCATATAGCCTTGTTGCCTCTGTTTCATGTTGCAGCTGACTTGTGTCTGCATTGTGCATATTCATGATGTTGTGTTGTGACCTTTCTTTCTTTGGCACACTTGTGTACCTGTTCAGGTTCACAGTGCTTCATACTGCTACTTGGTCTGATTTGTATCACTTGTGTCTTGAGCTTCTGGCATGTATTTTGATGTTGTCACTGTATTTCTTTTGATCTGTTATGTTGGAGGCAATTTTGTTCTTCTGGATGCACTTGTCTTGATGCACTGAACTTGTTTCAGTAGTTAGTTCGAACTGTTGCTGTTCCCTGGACATGAACTTGATTGTTACACATCTTCAAACCTTCACTTGGTTCTTGACTTAGTTTCTGTTGGTGCCTGGTATATGTGAACACATTTGTGTTGCATTGCATTGATGATTTTGGTCACTCTGTTGCTTCATTTGCCACTGAGTTGCACTGAGTTGCTGGTCTTTGTAGTTGCATTAACATGTTGTGGCCTGTACTGTGACTCGAGTTTTCACTGTCATGTTGCTGTTATTTGTCTCCTGTTCATTTGTATCATCTGCCTTGTGCATCTGACTTGATTTTTGCAGTTGCCATCCCTGTCCACTCTAATTCATTGTGCAGTTATGTGTACATATATATGTACGTTGCTTCATTTGCTTAGTGCATTGCTCACTTTTCTGACCTTTGCATTCGTGAAACTGTTTTGTCAAAATTGTCGTTTCATGTCTGGTTCATGGGTACTTAGTTGGGCTTCTTTTTGGTCAGCCTGCATTCCATGTTGTATATTTGATTATTTGACCTTGTACACTTATGTTTCCCTGGGTTGAACCGTAATTCATTTGGGTTTGACCTTGTGCCCGGTTGTGTACATCGTCGCTGTAGTGGCAAGGCAGTGCACGCAAGCGTGAACTGCAGCCACACGGTATTCATTGGGTACATCGTCACTGTCGTGGCAAGGCAGTGCACGCAAGCGTGAACTGCAGCCACACGGTATTGGTTTTGGTGTTATTTCTTTTGCTTTTGATTTATGGATCTATTTCGTATTCCATATGTTGTAGTGGCGAGGCAGTATACGCGTGCGTATACTGCAGCCCTACTCGTGTTGACCTTTTAATTGATGTTCCAATTGTTTTGAATTGGTTCGCGTTATATTTACCGTTATCCGATTTCTTATTTAAGAATCAGATAGGTAAATTTATTTCTGTGACTGTCATCTATTCATTATTTAATTATTATTGCTTCTGTGCATTAATAACTGAGTTTGAATTAGACTGACCCAAGTATTATTTTCTTTTGAAATTTAATACTCGGGTCAGACCGAGTATTTTCAGGTTGTTGATATTCTGCTTTGGGATGCTGCTTGAGCTATGAAGACTTTTCATATCTTTTGGAGTTGTCGTGTCATTGTATAGGTTGATATGTATTCATGTATGTTAGTCGTTAATGTACTTGTATATATAACTTCCTGAGTCGACTGTTGTAGTTGTATCACATGTACCGTGTCAAATGTATTGTAACTGACATCAGTTATTATATATATATATTTGAGACTTTCTGTTTCATCTGTGTTCTGCATTTATTTTATGTGTGTTATTAGTTTATATTTTGTCCTAGACTATTATAGCCACTGTGTAGTAGCTTTGAGTTTGCATCGGCATGTCGGATTCCCTCCTGAAATGAAATGCACGTTTTTACTATCTGGCATATCGGTGCTCGCACAAAGCAATTACACGGATGGTCGCTCCTCAACAGCCTCATTCTCCGTGCTAGTCGACAGCACTACACCGTAGTGTTCTTGGCTAGCGTGGGTATAGAGGTGGGGCGTTACATTTGCTTCTTTCCACATTACATACGTTGATGTAAAAGGATTGGGTTCATTTACACAGATAAATAGATAATACAATATTTTAAATCATGTTAATTTCAAAAATAAAAATACATGATAGTAAATATTACTATTTATGTCGTTTCTATATTTTTTCATCAAAGAGCAACTAACGAGTACGAGCAAGGGGCTAGGTGTTTTGTTGACGCTGCAATTAGAGTTAAGAAATGTAGAGAAACTTTTATGCTCTTGTGTAGATTGTCGAAATCTTAGTCGACATCATGATGACATTATCGTTGAACATTTGATCATAAGAGGGATGGATCTTAAGTACAAGAGCAGTCGATGGTATAATCACGGTGAACAAATTAACGTAGGCAATGAAATCAAGTTGGATAATACATATGACTCACTTAAAGCCATTCAGTACGAAGATGAAGATTTTTTGAATACTTCTTTTTTTTCCGATGATAAATAAAAGGAGAATGTGAAAAAGTGGGAGGAGGCTTTAGTTAAATATTTGAAAGATGCAGAAACCCTCTTGTATCCTGATTGTATAGATCAAACTTATCTGTCTACCATAACTGCTTTGTACAATCTAAAATGTGAGACTGGATTATCCAACAATGGTTTTGATAAGCTTTTTGCCTTTCTACGGTTGTTGATGCCAAAGAATAATGTACTTCCTAAGACTTTTTATCGTGTAAAGAAGTTCTTAAAGTATTCGACATGGGATTCGAAAAGATTCATGCTTGTAAGAATGATTGTTGTCTTTTCAGAAATGAGTACCAAGATTTAGATGGTTGTCCAAAATATAACTCTTCAAGATGGAAGATAAATGAAGACTCAAAGGAGATTATGCAAGGAGTACAGCTAAAGTGTTGAGATACTTTCCAATCATTTTAAGATTTAGAAGAATGTATAGATCTCAAAAAATGGCTGAAGATCTAAGATGGCATTTCAATAATAAAAGTAGTGAAGAAAAAATGCATCACCTTGTAGATTCTGTAACATGGGATGTAGTGGATTAGAGGTGGAAATCATTTTCATCCGATCCATGCAATCTTAGACTTGGTCTTGCTATAGATGGTGTCAATCCATTTGGTTCGATGAGCTCCAAATATAGTTGTTGGCTCATCATGCTTGTGACATAAAATCTCTCACCTATGTTGTGTATGAAGAAGGAAATATTATGCTAATATTACTAATTCCTAGTCCAAAGCAACCCGGAAATGATATTGATGTATATTTGGCGCCATTGATAGAAGACTAAAATCATTTGTGGAATAATGGAATTGATATTTATGATGCGTTAATTAGAACATTTTCAATTTAAGAGCAATTTTACTATGGACAATAAATGTTTTTCCGGCCTACGGAAATCTCGCAGGATGTTGTGTGAAAGGCCAAAAAGTTTGTCCATTATGTGGTGTCAAAACGCGTCATCGATGATTAAAACATTGTCGAAAGATTATTTATATGAGACATAGAAGATTTCTAAATCTTTCACATCCATGGAGGAAACAGAAAACTTGATTTGGTAACACCGTAGAGAAAGGTAACAAGCCTAGATTTTTAACTGGAAGAAACATTTCTGTAATTTTGAAAGGCTTTCCAAATGTTTTTGGGAGAAATAAGAATAAAGAAACCAAAAGGTGGGAGATCAAGAAGAAGTTAAATATGAAGTTGAGTATGAAGATAATAAGTAAAAAGAGGAAGAGTAACACAATAAAAAAGATGAAGATGATGAGCAAAATGAGCTGTTAAGGGGAAAAAAAAGATCAATCTTCTTTGATTTTCCATATTGGGAGGTTAGTAGTTAAATTATACTTTTTTCTCATTGGCCTAGCAATAAAAAAATTATGTCATTGAACCGTTATATTATTGATATTTGTAGGAACTTCCATTGCGACATAATTTAGACGAATGCATGTGGAGAAAAATGTTGCTGAAAGCCTATAGGCATAATGTTGCATGATAATAAATCGAAAGATGGAACTAATTCCAGAAAGGATTCAGAGGATTGGAGGATTCGACAAAGTCTTTATGTGCGACCTCATGGAAATAGAACATATCTTCCGCCGACTCCATATACATTGTCTTTGTCTGAAGAAAAAAAATGTAAAAGATTATATGATTTTAAGGGTCCTGATGGTTATTTCTCAAATTTCAAAAGAGTTGTATCTTTAGAAGACTTCAAACCATTAGAAGACTGCAAACTTAGTGGTTTGAAGTCTCATGATTATCATTTTCTAATGCAACAATTATTATCTGTTACAATTAAAGGATTACTGCCAAAGAAGGTCAGAACAACAATAATTCGTCTATGTTCCTTTTTCAATAAAATATGTCAATGTGTTCTTGAACGAGAGAAGTTGTGGCAACTTGACGAAGAGATTATTGGAATTTTGTGCGGGATGAAAGATATTTTCCACAATCTTTTTTTGTTATAATGTTGCATTTGACAATTCATCTTGGAAGAAAAGCGCAATTGTGTGGTCCGGTTCATTTTCATTGGATGTAGCCCGACTTAACTACGAAATCCTCCTGCACCGCTGGTTCCACAACCAGTGATGGATCATACACGTATTCCCTCAGAGATACGTGAAATACATTGAATCCCAATCTTCCAAACTGATAATTCAACCTCGAAGCCAAAACACTTATCCTCACAAAAACTTAGAAAGATCCAATATACTTGGAGCTATCTTTCTAGTCTTACCCAATCTTGTTTGCTCTCTTTTACCAAAGAAATAACAACGAAGTCTCCAACTTCGAATTCCAAATTCCTCCATCTCTAATCCACAGAACTCTTTTGACGATCCTAGGCTACCTTCATCCTTCCTAATCAGCTCAACCATCGCTGATGCTTCTAGAAACAAATAGGACCAAAACAACTCAACAAAAAGATCCTTTCAAGGTCTACCAAATTCAAGAACCCAAACTCTACTATCATCATTAGAAAACTAACTTTTCCTACCCGGAAAAGACAAAACAGATGCACTCACCAATCTGGCCTTCAGATCCTGAAAATTTTTCCTGTAGAAACCCTCTAATCCAAACACTGCAACATCTGGTTGCTTCCACTCTAGAACAACTACCACCTAGCTTCTGCTGCACAACTCTGATCTAGAGCAGATAAGAATGCCGTCGATGAACATGAGCACAAGCTTGACCAACACATCCCTAACTTGGTTTCTCAGATCCATAAAGAGAAAACACAGAAGTCTCACAAAATCTTGAGCTGCTTCACTCAAAACCTCTTCCCAGAAGACCTCCTTCTGCCTAGTTGATCTACCGGTAGCTCCATGAACCAGGTCGATGCAGAACTCAATCTCTAATGCGGACAAACCTCTGTCTTCTCTGAAGACATCCAGAAAATCTCTGACAATCTCTATAACTCCTACATCCTCTAGAGATGCCACAACTCAAGCAGAAGATTACCCAATAAAACACTCAACTATCGCAAGTCACTTCTGCGATCCTATCCGGTCCAATATCCAAAAATACCGTTCTTTCTTAACCCATTAGAATAGTCTTAGTGCGTAACCAATCCATTTGAAAAAAATGAATCCCCTCTGCAGCTTCTGAACTCCACCTCTAGGAAACTGCTAATGCCAAAAGATCTTCCAACTGGAACACAAAACACTTCCCGAGCTGCACTGCTGCCATAGATACCAAAAACTTCTTATCCAAAGCTCCTTGAGAAATTTGGACCTCTGACCAAACACAAACATCCTGCTGAACTCAACCACATCACCGATGCAGACACACTTCCTTAAACTTGCTCCAAAGAAAACATCTTCGGAGTCATCCATAGTCACTGCGTCTCATCACGCAACTACTACTTCCTGAGGTAGCCAAGATACCATCATTCTCTTTTGCTCAACCGACAGATCCAAACTCTCGAAAATCCGCTCATACGAGCGCGATCAAACTTATACTTAAATGATGGACTTCGAACCTTAACAGGTTTCCTTCTGAGATCAATGAAATCCTTACACCACTGCAAATCTCACCCGAGACGGTATTAGGTCTACAGTCTTGAAAGATACACTTCCAACCTCAAACATTCAAATTCCAACCATTGGCAGTTGTGTTACACACACCACTACCCTATCTACCTTTATAACTTATATTGGAAAACCCGAACATGTAACCCAACAAATAGGTAGGTATATATATATACTTACATACATATAAAAATACAAATACGCTCTCTCAGAAAGAAATCATTCCAAAGCCTAGGTATTTACTCAACTTAGCGCTCTGATACCACTGTAACAACCCGCCATTCATTCCACAGAATGACGCATTATTAATAAGAAAGAAAGGGATAGAAAAGAGAAAAGATAGAGAAGAAAGACTAAACAATATCAGAATCTCACAGCGGAACGAAAAATTATATTATATCACATAAAGTATTACATAGTATCATATACATCAGAGATACACAGCTTATACATCACATACTAGACAGTTATAAACACCTGTCTAGTAATTACAACTCAAGTACAGCATAGATAACATCACAGAGATCAACACAGCGGAACCATTATATATCTACAAACGCTAAAGCCTCCTGCTCCATACCTCTTTCGGAATTCATCAAAGCTAACCTGAATCCCTTGGCTACTCGTAAAAATTTGAGTACCCAAGAGTTTAATAAAACAGAAATAAACTCTGGGTCAGACATGGGTCTGGTGTGAGTAAACGGGTTAAAGTTGCTTAACTTTAAAAACCATTGAAACAAAGGTATCACGTAAGAACTCCCACACATAAACATGGGTAAGTTTTTACCTTACGCTAACCAAAAATTTGATAGGAAATTCAGTGATGTTATAATAGGGTCTAGGGTTTTCAAATAAATATTCACATAGCCGAAATTGTTACATTAATTAAATTCCAGCATACTAGCCACAAAAATGGGTTATACAATCAAATTCGAGGGCACTTATTGGAGATTGGATTTCCATACAATGACAGGGCTACTGGGGTACCGCCCTTCACAGTACGTGGCCTAGATCACTGTACCGAGGATCCACCCTAATTCCCTTGCAACACAAGGCCGGAACCATCCCTTACTGGATAGTCCCGAACAAGACAACCCCGTAGTTGTTTCGAACCAACTGCCCACACAGCCGAATAAAAAGGGACTCTAGATAGGGGTAAATCTCGTCCTACTTCGGTGCTACCCACTTAGCCTTGCCGCACCTCCCCTGTTTTAGCCATTCCCAGTTGATGAGGCTTGAGGCTACGATTAGCTTTAGAGAACACATCTCTTAGAATTCTCGTCGTCCACCCAATGATGTTCTGAAAGCATTCAATCCATACAAGTTCGTTCCGGGTTCGAACAAAACCGAAGGCATTATCTCGTTACACTCATTTTTGAATCACCCTCAGAGTTAACGATAATAACCCTTGCATTTAAATCTTCATCTCTATACAAAGCATTATCTCCGTTAACTCGTTTTGGAATCACCCTCAGAGTTAACGATAATAGCCTTTCTCTGAATCTTCACTTGAGATGTCACGACCTATGGTTTAACTTGGATCGATGTGGTTTTCGGATAATCAAATTTGATACCCGATCCCGGTCTCATCGAAATCCAAACGTATCTTAAAGGCCAAGTTGTTTAAGATTTAAACAATTCAATTCAATTTAATACTTGAATTCACACAGCATTCACCATAGATAAATATCACACATTTATCACAGTTATATCCAAATATGATATCACAGATTATCATAACATATCATCCAAATGATATCAACCAATTCAGATATTCTACACGAACAATCATCCATAAGCAACCATTATTGATCCATATTATAATTAATTTAATTAACTTAAATTAAATAATTACTAAAGAATTAATTACCAAATCTTACTTAATCAACCATTAATTAATTACAATCCATTTAATTAATTAATCATCCATATATCTTAATTAATCACCCTTGATTAATTATTCTCTAATTACTTTAAGTAATTATCCTTTAATTAATTTCACAAATTAATTATCCTCAACCATTTGCAGTAATTAACCTTTAATTACTTTATTAATTAATTAACTGCAATTATTTACATTAATCCTTAATTAATTACATTAATTAATCATCCTTTAATTAATTGCTTTCATTAATTAACCTTAATAGTCATAAATAGTAATTAACTATTCTTAATTACTTAATTAACTTCCAATTCTTTTATAAATCCTTTGATTAATTACACCAAATAATTAATCCTTACTTACTTTTATCAAGTAATTATTCTTTTAAATTACTTCCCATTAAGTAATTTTCCTTATATCAATTACATCTAGTAATTCATTCATCAATTACTTACCTTAAGTAATTACACTTATCAAATCTCATTAAGTAATTATACTTAATCAATTACCAAGTGACTATCTTTAATTAAGTAACTTAAATTAATCACATTCATCTCATTAATCACAACCGAGTAATTCATCCCTTAATTACCCATTAAACAAGTTAATTAATCCTTAATTATATATTAATTATCCTTCAGTTATTAATTAATATACCTTAATTATTAATCAATATATCCTTTAATACATAGTAATTAATCCCTAATTACATTTATAATTAATTAATTAACCTTAATTAACTAATTAATTATCTCTTAATTATTAATTAATAAAACTTAATTATTAATTAGCAACCTTAATTACAAATTAATTAATCCATAATTACCAATTAATCATTCCTTAATGATAATTAATTAACCCTTTAATAATAGTTAATTAATCCTTAATTAATCTTTATTATAGATTAATATCTCTTAATTATTAATTAAGAAAACCTAATTATTACTTAATAAATTTTTATTAAGCACTTCTTAATTACCGGTTTAACTAACCCTTAATTACTTAATTAATTAATTTCTAATTACAAATTAATTAATCTCTAATTATTAATTAATAAATCATAATTATTATTTAATTAAATTAATTAACCTGAATTAATTACTTAATTAATCCTTATCAATAATTAATTTAATTAATTAAACTTAAATTTTCTTAATTAACTTAATTAATTTCAACTCATTAAAAATCTTAATTATCCTTGAGATAAAACATTATCATTAAAACATTTTATCTTAGTAATTAACTTTACTTAATTAATCCATTAATTAATTTTTAAAATGAAATAATCCTTAATTACTTATCTCTAATTATTAATTAACAATTCTTAATTACAATTTAATAAATCACTTAAACCCTTAACTATTAATTAATAAATTCTTAATCATTAACTAATTCAATTAATTAATCACTATCTAATTATCTTATTAATTATCAAACTTTAATTAAGATTTTAAGATAAAAACGTTTCCTTATTAATTACCTTTTTACATTTCAAATTAAGTTTGAAAATAACTTAAGAATTTAACTTAATACATTTAAGTTAAACAAATCATATAACTTGATTTATACTAACCATTTACTACAATGAAATGGACTTCAAGAAAATTGATTTAACTTGATTATTTAAAATTTTAAAACTTACTTTCATTCAAATTTAAAAACTTGGTTAAACATTTTACTTTGGATTTAACCCATATGTACTTGAACCAAAACCAAGTACATCTTCATCTTTTCTTCTTTTTAAAACAGAGTTTGATCTAAATTTTAAAATTCTTTGGTTTAAATTAAGCTGTTAAAAAAACTTTAACACTTCACTCACAAACTCGCGTAGACCTAGAGACAAACCCGAGCAAATCTTCGCTTTTCCCCGAGTCAAACCCGAAGGAAACCACTTCGTCCCCGAATTAAACAATGGTGCACCGATCCAACTATGCACCTGCACCATTGATGAACTTCCAGCATTAACGACCACCGTTGACAAGTTCCTTTCGACCTCCTCCCACCATCTGACCATCCAGATATCCAAATCCAACCCAGAAACAAGATCGAGCTACCTCGATCGAACTGGTACAAATAACATCACCAGAAAACAACTCGTACCCTACGTCTCCGATCAGTGGAGTCGCGGAAACTCCGTCCCTTGCTTCGTCTGACATCCACACCACCATCCTCAGAGTTACGTGCCACTCGATCCATCAGAGATGAAGAAATGATTCCCAAACAGACCTTCACCCAAACAAGGTTTCAGAACAAAATCGAACAACCCACAACACCATGGTGGATTAACCACCTTCCAGACAATTTTGCCCACACACCTGATCATACATCTAGCTCCAGGAAGAACTTCGACCACCCGATGAACTCCAGTCACCAGAAAATCCCAAAACTCCAAACTATGGTCATCTAAGAACTGCACCCTTATTACAATTCTAAAAATTGTAATTTTTGTTTTAAAAATCATGATTTCCATAGATGATTCAAGACATAAATTTAAATCTGTAAAATTCAATATTTGAATTTACATGTTTTAAAGGATTCCTACTGTTATTTCCCAAATACAAGCATATTTCATCACTTACATACTTGTTCATAATTTTAGTACCTAGAATATACTAAAAATAATCTATTTTGTTTTTGATCCAAGTGCTATCGGTGAATAAATAAAAAGATATGGATTTTGATTCACTGAAACCTGGAAACAGAGACATATCAACATGCACAGCTAAATACTCATATACATATAGTGTACATACATATATATTCACATGCAAAGATAATTTATTTCAAAAATCATATGAAAGCAAATTTAAATCCACTTTAGCTTTTCAAAAAAATTGTTTACTCGCCTATTTAAAGAGGCGGAGAGTTTTTTGGAAAAACCGGAAGCTTTTGAACTTGACTGCCTTGATTCCTTTTAAAAAAAATTGAAAACTTTGAAACCGAAATCCTTTGAAAACTTTGCTTTGGCTTCATATTTACTTGCATGAGCTCTTAAAAATGGTCACAGGCTTGATTGTTTACAGAGATTGAAGAACAATTAGTTACAGTTTTTGAAAGAATAACTGGCTACAGGTTTGCATTGCATATTTGGTTTGAGATATGGTTTCAGGCATTTGAACTTGTACACTATTTTACGGAGCATTGCTTTGGTTTGAGGAGTGTTCAGGTTTGCATTTTGATCTGAGATTTGAAAAAAATGTGACAGGGAAAACATTGCAGATTTGGTTTGAGAGATTTCTGGTTTTGGTTTTGTATTTGCAAATGTGAGAATGAACAAAGAAAATGGAAGAGGAAGAATATGGGCTTATATAAATTCATTTAGATTTGTTTTTTCTAAATAAAGAAAATAAAATTGAATTGTGCCACTTGTCATTATAAATCTTTGATTACCTTACACATGTATTTAACATGCTTAAAGATTCAACACTTGTCATTATTTACTTTTATTTTATTTTTTAAACGATTTAAAAGCTTTTTAAATTAAATTTCCTAATTAATAAATATATTTTAAGTGCCCTTTCTAATTTACATAAATATAACTTTTTAAAAGAAATAAAATATAAACCAATTATGATTTAAATAAAATCATATATAATATATTAAATTCATTTTAAAATGTTAATATAAACCTTTTGTACTTGTTTACTATTAAATAAATACTTCCTAAATTGTATAAATAAATTTCTTTTAAAGAAAATATTATAAAACAAAAATCTTATTTAAGTAAAAACTTTATTCATACATTTCATATCAAAATATATTAGAATAATTATCTTTAAAGATTCGAATTTAAACCTAGAATCAAATTCAAATTTTACTTTTAAAATCCAATTTAAAAATAATTCAAACATTTATATTCTTAAATAAACACATTATTAAGTTTGAAATTGATTATTCTATTTAAAAACAACTTAATACATACATACATACATACATACATATATATATATATATATATATATATTTAAACAATATTTATTAAATTTAAAAATGATAAGTCTATTTAAAATCAAATTTATAAATTAACACAAATTAAATAATTGTTTTTACTAAAAACAATCTATAACCATAATTAAAACATCGCATTGTTATTATTTGGTTATTTGTATTTGAAAATAACAATTTTATCAATTTCAAATAATTTAATTTAAGAGATTATCACATTTTAAATTCCTTGAAATTTTGGGATATCACAAGGTAGCCTGGGTGGTGGAGATCAATGGAAAAATGGCCGAAGGATTTATAGGTGGTCGGAGTGGCTTGGCGACGTCGAGTTAGGGTTTTGTAGCCTGAGGTAGTATTCGAGGGTCATTCGACGTCATCGATGCATCGGAGTCGACCGGTGGTGGGGGAATCGAAGCATGGGTCTTCGACAAAGGGTTGGACAAAGTGGCGTGAATTATGGTGATCGGAATAAGCGGCACGAGGTGGTTTTCAATGATCGATTTGGGTTCCAGTGAGTGTCGACTAGCTCATTTTTGATTGGCAAAGTTGATCGAAGATCTGGGTGGCTAGGTTCATTGGCGAGGTCGTCGGTGACTTTCGAGTTGTCGCGGAGATGGTCGGAGGTGATCAGTTCACCTGTGCACGTGCACCTGTGCACGTGCACCTGTGCACATTTGTATCTAGGTTTGATTGTTTGCTGATGGATTGAGGAAGATGAAGCTGAACTCGAGTTTGATCTTCGGGAAAATTTGTTGTGGCTCGGGTTTGTGTTTGGGTTGTTCGCGGGTGTTTTTAAGTATGCAACAGCTTAAATTTAAAAAAAAACAAAGTTAAAAATAAAAAAAAGGGTGAGTGACTAGGGGTTTTGCTCGGGGATTTCCAGATTTGGCTCGGATGTTCTTAATTTTGGGCTCGCGTCAGGTTAAAGTATTAACTAAGTTTTAAATTTTTAAATAAAACAAGTTTTCAAAGTTTAAAATGAAATAAGTTTTAAACCATATACTTAAAACAATTTCTTTTGTATAATAAATATTTATTTAAATATTAGGTTGATAAAAGTTGTATAATTTATTAAGTTAATTCTTAAGTTCGTTTTTAATAAAATTCAATAGTATAATAAAGAAATTAATTAAGAAGATAAAATGTTTTTAAATTTTTAATTGACTTAAAGGTCTAAGTTAATTTATGGGTTAACAATAAATTTATTTCAAAGGTTAAATTCTTAAAGTTAAATGTTTTTAAGATTAATTGATTTGGTTTTAAATAAATTTTATATTAGGAAAATTATGTGATTTAAATCCTTAAGCGTTTTTAAAGAATTTAATGATGTAGGTAAGAAAGTGTTTGAGATAAATGTATTGAACTTTAATTAATCAAAGGCCTCAAGTGATTTTGTATAATTAATTTCAAGCATTTAATAAGATTTAATTATTTAAGATAAAGCGTTTATCTTTAATTAATTAGGGCCTTGATTAATTAAAGGACCATTAATTAATGTGATTAATTAAAGGTTAATTTATTAATGTGATTAATTAAAAGATAATTACTTAATGTAATTAATTAAGGGATAATTAATTACTTAAAGGATAATTGCTTAATGTAATTAATTAAAGGATAATTGCTTAATGTAATTAATTAAAGGATAATTACTTAACGTAATTAATAAGGATAATTACTTAATGTAATAATTAGAGGATAATTAATAATTAAAGGTTAATTACTTAATGGAATTAATTAAAGGATAATTGATTAATTAAAGGTTAATTAATTAATAAAAGTAATTAAGGGATAATTAATTACTTAAAGGATAATACTTAATGTAATTAATTTAAAGGATGATTAATTAATGAAAGTAATTAAAGGATAATTATTTAAGGTTAATTACTTAATTAAAGGGTTAATTTGATAATGTAATTAATTAAGGGTTAATTAATTAATGTAATTAACTTAAGGTTAACTAATTTATGTAATTAATTAAGGGATAATTAATTAATTAAGAATAATTAATTAAGATGGATGATTAAGGATGATTAATTAATTTCATTAATTAATTAAAATAATAACAGATGGTTTATAATTAATTAATGTTAATTAAGCAGGATTTAAAAAGTAATTAATTTAATTTATTTGGAGATTAAATTAAATTAATTAGGAATCGAACAACTAATTAATCTTGCTTATGGATGATTGGATTATATTGAATGCCTTAAATTGTTTGATATCTCTGATATGTGATGTTCTGTGATATAAATTGCTTTGGATGGAGCTGTGATTATTGTAAGTTATTTATCTGTGATGTATTGTGAAATTATGAATTGAATTAAGATTGTTTACTTAAACAACTTGGCCTTTAAACGGCATTTGAATTTCGACTCGTCTGGGGATCGGATTCCAAATAATTATCCAAAAACCACATCGAATCTTAAAGATGGATCTTTTGTTTAAAATACTAAAAAAAATGGAAATTTGTTGTGACTTAAGATCTGAATGTATCCACGTGTTTTTAAAAATAAGCGCTCATTATTCGGATAGCCGGGGGAGGACATTAAGTCATAAAACCCATTCCGAATAATGATACGACGAAATGGGATAACATTTGAAGACGGTGGTTGAAGACCGGGTATTTTTGAAAACGAAAGGATTACCCGTTGATTGTCTCTGCACCGAGTGGCTCCGGTATAGAGATTACCCTAAGTGATGGGAAGTTCGGACATGATTAGGGGATATCCAGATTTGCAAGGACTTCTTTCCTTAATTGGACGAAGTGCCTTCGGTTCCATTCAGACCCAGGATGGACTTGTATGGATGTATGTCTGACATTACACTTTGAAATATAAAGCTGGTTTCTATCAAATACATTTCTGTTTGGTGGCGGAGAATCTATTCTCTCAGCTTAACGCCCTTCTCTAAGACGTACGAGCTCAGAGGTTATGTAGTTGATGGTTATTAGTGATATATTCCTAATTTGGTAATGTGGCACGCTAAGTGCTGATCATTGGTTGATCGAAGCATGGCTTTGTGAAAAGCTTAGCTTTGTGGGACGAGACTTCATCGAATCTCACACCACAAAAATGGTCGAAACAGGAAAGCATGCAGCAAGGTTATGGGGGTTGTGCCCCTCAGGGTATGTGCATTTTCTTCTGGATAAAAAGTGGTAACATGGTATGGAGCCAGATATTTTACTTATGTGGATTTGTTGGAATTTGTGTTGGAGCCTCGGTAAAGGTCGGTTACGAGCGGGGGATGACATACTCGTGACAGTTAGTTACCTAGTTACAAAGGTAACCCGACATTGTGTTGGCAGAGATCCGGTTAGGCTCTCGGGACGTCCCTCCAGAGGCGTACCCTTTGGATAAAGGAAGTTCCTTAGCCTTAGCCATTTGTTGGAAATGCAATCACTCAATACGAGCCCTGTACGGTTTTGGTTGTAGGACCTGCCATTTAACATGGTAGCTATAGTAGGCATACTATAATGGTAGGTATGCTGGCTAAGATTAATATTATACTTTCGAAATGTTTTCCACACCATGCACTAATAATAATATCAAAAGTATTTTCGCGTATCAAGTATGTTTGACTACTATAAGGAGAAATCTACCCCATGTGTGCGATTGCATTGAGTGTGTGCCGGGAGGCCTTATGGTAGTTTTATTTTCCAAAAGCATGAACGGATTTCTTTTTCTTTGGAAAAAATAACTGTTTTATGTTTGCTCACGCCAGTCCCATGACTGACTCAGAGTCTATTATTTCCTTTTCTAAACTCTAGGTGCCCATAATTTTCCACGCGGACGACCTAGAGTCAGGTTATCTTATCAGTAGGTTCAGGAGCTAAGTCAGAGGTAGATGTAGATTCGGAAGTCTTTGGTCTTTGAAGTCTGTGGATTTGGAATCGCATTTGCTTCATTGCAGCTTGATAGCTTTTGGTTTTGAGCCTTTTTCTTTAGAGCTTTGGAATGAAGATGCAGTCTGTTGGATTTTCTCTCTCTCTCTTTGAAGACCCTGTTGATGGTTGTAAAGCTAGACCGTCACATTTGCTATTATGGTTCCACTGTCATTTTTCCGCTATGGTGTTGTATATATAGATCTCTGATGCTGTTGGGCATTTGTTGAAGAATGTTGTATCCATGTTGTGTATCAATAAAGTCATTCTGTTTCCATTATGTTGTTATCATCTAATGTGTTATAGCTCTAGCGAGCTGGACTCCAACGTTTGAATCTCCAGATTTGAATACGGGTGATATATTGGATGCCGATTTTCGGACGTCGAGGCCCGGGTCATCACATCTGGTATTAGAGCTGAAGGTTGAGTAAGAACTTTATCTTTGGAGTATAACTCATTAGGTGACTCATTAGAGATAGGGTTAGAAATACCCTAGAATGAGTATTCCCTAAGATATCTTTTCCTTAGGCCTAAACCAATTTTCTTACTATTTATGGATAGTGAGAATGAGTGCAAGAAGAGGACAAGGTAAGGGAAGGGGAGGTACCACTACAAATGGTCGATACCCTGCAACAACAGTAATGGAAGGAGCAATTCTTCTCATCCAACCCCAGCCAAATCTGGCAGAGTTATATCGGAATTTCTCAAGACTTGGAGGGAAACCATTCAAAAATACGGAGAATATTATAGAAACGTAAGCTTGGATTCGATCTTGTGAAAGGATTTTTAAAGGATTGAAATTGGAGACCATTCCTTTGATGGCTTCGTGGCAACTCCAGGAAGAAGCTTTGGTATGGTGAAAGACCATTACATTGGCAGAATCGGAGGAAGAGTTTATAAAGGATAGATTCAAGCTAGTATTAGAGCAGCGTTATATGCCTTTCGCTAGTATTTCCAGGATGTAAATAAGAAGCAAGGTAATCTTAAGGGAAAGGAGTTTTGGAAGGTAATCTTCTTATTTATGATAAAATTGTTAGTTCTATTCGACACTAGAGCCACACATATTTTATTTCCCAGCAAACTGTAGAAGAGTTAAATCTTGAACCCGAATTCGTAGACGAACCTATTTGTGTGAAGAACCCGGTAGGATACCCTGTGAATCTTTGTTTACGTTGTAGAAAGGTTCCTATTTTGTATTATCATCATCAGTTTCCTCTCATCCTTTTCGTTCTTGACTTTAATGAATTTGAAATTTTATTTGGAATGAATTGGTTAACAAAAATGAAGCTAAATTAGATTGTATCAATAGAACGATTTCGGTCAAAACCAAATTTGGGAATTTTATCGTAATTTCTTGTGAGGATCCAAGTCCGAAGAGGGACAAGCTAATGTATACTTTAAGATATTCTGACAAGCTAAAGTATAGTTTGAAATCCATACCTATTGTTCGAGAATTTCCTGACGAATTTGAAGAAGTCAAGTCATTACCTCCGCAGAGGGAATCAAGTCGATTCTAAATGTTTCCAATGCCCGTCTTGTTGTGTATGCAAGTCGTAGGATGACACCAAGTGAAAGAGTAGAGCTAGTTAAGCAAACCCAAGATTTACTGGAGAAAGGATTTATCTGACCTAGTCATTCCAGTTGGGATTCAACTTTAGTATTTGTAGCCAAGTCCGGTGGATCTTTGAAATTGTGCATAGATTATCGTGATCTTAATAAGTTAACCCTTAAGAATAAAATTTCTTTTGCTTCGAATCTATGTCCTGTTTGATCAATTGCAAGGTGCTCGATTCTTTTCCAATATGAACCTAGCCCAAGGATTTCATCAACTGAGATTGCGGAAGACTGTACCTGGAAAACTCTAGATAGTATTAGGAAAGCCTATCCGGATTTGTGTCAGGATAGTTAGGAATGTTTTTTTGAATGAATTGTTTGCTTTAGTTGTTAGTATATGGCTAATATGTATGCTTGGATTGTTAGAAATAAAAGATTTGGGACTATCTTTCAAATTTCGAGAATGAAATTTTCTTAAGGGGGGAATCTGTAACGATCCCTTTTTAAGCCAAATTTAATTTTGTAATTAATATAATTTTTTTTCAAAACAAATCAGATATGTATTTGTTTATGTGTGTGTGTATATATATTGTGAATAGAATGTGAATTTGAAATTCAAAGACAAATATCTTAAAAATGAATTGGATTTAAAAACTCTATATTTTAAGCTTAATAAAAATTTGTTTTCTAATTATAATATATATATATATATATATATTGTGATTTGGAATTTATATTTTGAATTCAATATAATAATTTTCAAAAGCTATTTAAAGTTAAATTCTATATTTTAAAAAAACTTATATATAATATATATGTGTTTATTTATTAATGTATAATTAAATTTTAAATCATTTCTTTAAAGATTATATAAATTTAAATAAAAGAAAAAGTATCAAAAATAAAAACATAAAAACTTATAAAACTAAACATATATAAATATATAACATAAATATAAAAACATGAATAAATAAAAAGCTTTAATATATATATATATATATATCTTTTTAAATTAAAGAGATAAACATAATAAGTGTAAATTTAAAAACATAAGCATGAGTATAAAATTACATAAAAACATAAAGACATTATATCATGCCAAATTTAACAAGTGTAAAAACTATATCATACAAATTAACATGTGTAACATTTATAACATGCATTAAAACATTTGTAAGTTAATCTATAACATGCAATTACAAGTGTCATTTTATTTTTCATTTTAAAAATAATAAAACATTCCTATATATACACGTCTACTTCTACTCTTCTCAATTTTCTTTCATACATTCAAAACATCAGTTTCAAGTTGAAAGCAAAGATTCAAATCAACATCATCTCAAATAAGCAAATCAGAAAAATCAACACCTACTTCATGCTTTAACCTGAGCAAACATAGCAGATTCAAGATTAAATCAACAATCAAGTTTAGATCAAAGTAAATCATGCAAATTCAAAATCAAGGCATTTCCAGATCAAAAAAATCAAGTTCCAGATCCTCTGTTCAAACATAAATAGGTGAGTAAACTTCACTTTAAAAAGCTAAATTTGTTTATAACCTATTGTAATATGATGAATCCTTAGAGTATGTTGAGAAATTTTGCATGAATAATTGAATATGCTTGCATGTATATGTATGTATGAGTTGTTTATGTGCATGCCTGTACTTAGACATATATATATGTCTCTGTTTTTGTTTTACAGGCTAGAAACAAGTTCAAAATTTAAATTCTCTTCCTCTAATCTCTTATAGATCATGTTGTCTAAACAAAATATGTTTGAATTAACTACATTTCATTTTTAAAAATGTTTAAAAGTATAGTTATCAAGCACTTCAATTGGGAAGAAGGGAGAACAGTGGAAACAAAATCAAGTCAGAAATTCGATTGTCAAAAATTCATGTTTTGATTATATAGCTAGTCTCATTTTTAGAAATGATGATTTTTGGTAATAGATCATTATTTTTAAGCTTGTATATTGAAAGAAATTAAAGGTTGAACGGTATTGGGTTATTTGCTAAATTCTGATGATCGGAGGGAGGTTGCGCGTCATGCTCGAGGCTGGAGGTAGCCTGGGTGGTGAAGATCAAAGGAAAAATGGCCGAAGGATTTATAGGTGGTCGGAGTGGCTTGGCGATGTCGAGTTAGGGTTTTGTAGCCTGATTTGGTCGAGGTAGTATTCGAGGGACGTTCGACATCGTCGATGCATCAGAGTCGACCGGTGGTGGGCGAATCGAAGCGTGGGTCTTCGACGAAGGGTTGGACGCAGCGGCGTGAATTTTAGTGTTCGGAATAAGCGACATAAGGTGGTTTTTTGATTGATTTGGGTTCCAGTGAGTGTTGACTAGCTCGTTTTTGATTGGCAAAGTTGATCGAAGATCTAGGTGGCTAGGTTCATTGGCGAGGTCGTCGGTGACTTGCGAGTTGTCGCGGAGATGGTTGGAGGTGATCGGTTCACCTGTGCACGTGCACCTGTGCATGTTTTGTATCTGGGTTTGATTGTTTACTGATGGGTTGAGGAAGATGAAGTTGAACTCGAGTTTCATCTGGAGGAAAATTTGTTGTGGCTTGGGTTTGTGTTCGGGTCGTTCGCGAGTGTTTTTAATTATGCATCAGTTTAAATTTTAAAATAAAACAAAGTTAGAGAAAATGGGTGAGTGACTCGGGGTTTTGATCGGGGATTTCCAGATTTGGCTCGGGTGTTTTTATTTTAGGCTTGGGTCAAGTTAAAGTATTTACCAAGTTTTAAATTTTTAAATAAAACAAGTTTTCAAAATTTAAAATGAAAAAAGTTTTAAATCATATACTTAAAACAATTTATTTTATATAATAAATATTTATTTAAATATTTGGTTGATAAAAGTTGTATAATTTATTAAGTTAATTCTTAAATTCATTTTTAATAAAATTCAATAGTACAATCAAGAAGTTAATTAAGAAGATAAAATGTTTTTAAATTGTTCATTGACTTAAAGGTCTAAGTTAATTTATGGGTTAACAATAAATTTATTTCAATGGTTAAATTTTTTAAAGTTAATTGTTTTTAAGATTAATTGATTTGGTTTTTGTTACCCGGTGGCTTGACCAAGTAACGAGAGGCTCGGGGTAAAAGGGTCATTCGGCATATGGCCTCATTCGGCTTTGAGAGGTCGCTCGGCATACGGCCTCGTTCGACTTTGAGAGGTCGCTCGGCATAGAGCATCGTTCGGCATAGAAGGGTCGCTCGGCATCTTACCCCGCTCGGCATAGAGCATCGTTCGGCATAGAAGGGTCGCTCGACATCTCGCCTCGCTCGGCATTGAGAGGTCACTCGGCATCTGGCCTCGTTCGGCATGTGGCACGAGGCCTCGATCGGCATAAATAAGCTATTTGGCATCTCCCCTCGACTGGCATCAAGTCTCGGTCGGCACATATCTCATTCGTCCTACACATTTCACTCAACGCACTGCCTCGTTCGGCATACAGGTACCGTTCGGCATGCCTTACTCGATCCGCATATGAATGTCGTTCGGCCTAGATACGTGGTTTGGTGATTGCCATTCGGCATTTATGGCTCGACGCATAGAAATTAACACGGGTCGAGGTGCTTTGTTTCCTAGGCCTATGAGGGAAGTCCAACTCGTCTTCATCTATAAATAGAAGGGCAGGGACATAGTGAAATGGACCTTTTTTCGAGAACACTGGGGAGACTCTGCCGCTTTTAACACTTATTCTTTTTCACTTAACATTTGTATTCAAGAAGTTGGTGTACGGATTGTATCTGTAATCAATTGTCTAGTAAAGCAATAAAGATTAAAACCAAAGTGGACGTAGGCAGTTACGCAGAACCATTATAAATCCGGTGTTCTTGTCTTTGCATTTAATTTAGCATACAATTCTATGTTTTAATTTACTTTCTTCATTAATCTCTCTACACAATCTTTCTCAAGGGTGTTAGTGACCAATTTTGGTGCTTTCACTGAGAATCGAATTCTTAGGCCGTTAGGATCTGCTTTGTAGCTACTGGATTGAATAAATCCCCCGAAGGAGATCCCTGTCATTTACAGGATGTCCGTTGATTCTACTCAGAGTTCCTATCAATAACTCTGTTATGGGAAGACCACGTAACCGATCAGCCTCTCATAACGTGGACGTTAACGAGACTGCTAGCGTACAACAAATAGGACCTAGCAACCAATAAGCAAATCTAGGTGCAGGGACCATCGCCCAAAATAAAATGGAAGTTGTCACCATAATGGAGTTCGACGATTTGATGAGAGAACTCATGGAAAGTAGGAGACAACTTACTGAGTAGATTAAAGCTAATGCTAACCTCATGACTCATCTTACTCAGCAACATCATCAGAATGCTGGAGGTAGCCCTGTTCCTTACTCTTCATCTGATAGCTCGACTTCATCCGATGAACCTCCCAGGCGTAGACGCTGCAAAATTGAAACTATACAAGCAGGTGCTACTGATTGATCAACTAGGGATCACTTACATCTTGGAGACCACACCCAAGCTAGAGCAGGAAACTTAGGAGCTGGAGCACGTATGGAAACTGGACGCTTGGCTCACCAAGAACCTAATGAAGATGGTCCCCAAGATACACGTTTGGCAGATCGCCATGGGAGGAGACATCAACCCGAGTGGTCCCGTAGAACAGAGTCCAACTTCCATCTTCCATACAAACCCCAAACCTATCCGCTATGGTTTGGCAGTTGATGAGAGAGAACCAAGGCCTGACAAATGAAGATTGGGGAATATCAGGAGTCATACTCCCTTCACAGATGCTATTCTACAGGCCGAGTACCCTAAGAAGTTTAGCATGCCAACTATCTCGGCCTACGAAGGGAAGACCGACCCTAGGCAGCACATGATGAGGTATGAATGGATGATGGATTCGGCTAAAGCGAATGATGCAACCAAGTGTAGATGCTTTCCAATCACTTTATCTGGAATCGCCACCATGTGGTTCACTCGACTTCCGCCACGGTCTATATCCAGCTTTGATGAGTTGGAAACGAAGTTTGTAGAACAATTCAGGATACATTCCACTCATCCTTAGGATGTGATGTCTGTATCAAGTGTAATCCAGGCTCCAGGGGAGTCGTTGAAGGAGTATTTACAAAGATTTCATGTTGCGGCTACTGAAGTTAGTAACCGTAATGACCATGCAATTTTGATAGCTGTAATGCGAGGAATGGATCCGGATTCAGAGTTTGGAGATCGGTTGGCAGGAAAACCTCCAACTATGCTAGAGCGTTTTTACTCAAAGGCTCATCAGTTCATAAGGAGGGAGGAAGCTAGGTGGACAAGGCGAGATAATGTTCCAGGGTTTGTTCAGGAGACCGTGAAAAGTAATATCGCCGTAAAACAATCTGGTGACAATTTGGGAAAGGTTCAAGTCAATGTCCAGAACAAGCCTGGCCAAGCTAAAGGGTCCGGAGGAGGAAATCCTAGAAAGAAAAGAGAAGAAGGGAAATGGAAGCCAAGGATTTCGACCTACAACGAATACACCCCACTGAATGCATCTCTTGAGAATATTTATCTGTCAAATTGTAATACTTTTCAATATAGAAAGCCGCGCCCAAAGGAGTCAACAGAGGAACAGAAGCGGACTGGGAAGTATTGCTGCTTCCATGAGACTTATGAGCATAATGCAGAAGAGTGTAGACACCTCCATGATGCCATAGAGAAACTGATTAAATAGAAAAAATTGGAGTTTGTCAAGAACCCACAGGAGGGTAGGCAAGGGACAACAAACCCTGGACGCAGGTCGGCTCCACGCCAACCAGAGGAACCTGCCCGAACTGTAGGTAGATTGATCATAAACACGATAGTCGACGGACCTCACCCTGCAGACAAGAATTGGCAGGAAATAGAGCGATATGCTAACTCCCTAAGACATGCAGATTTTGAGTGTTGTTCAAATACCGAGGATGGGTCCCCAACTAAGTAGCAGCGGACAATGACATATGATATAGTTTTCAGGAGCAGAGATGCTGACTAGGTGAAAGCTCCTATCTCTGACCCCATGGTAATTTCTGCGACAATCGGGTCAGCATTTGTGAAAAGAATTTTGATTGATTGCGAAAGTTCTGTCAATATCATCTTCAAGAAAGCATATGACCAAACGAAGATGGAAATGAAGGATTTAAAGCCGTCTAAAGCCCGTATTCATGGCTTTCATGGTGCAGCGACTGATGTAGTGGGGTATGTTGAATTGCCAGTTGAACTGGGACAAGGTGAACGTACGAGGATGCGAATCCTACCTTTCGTAGTTTTGGATGTTGATTCTCCATATAATGTGTTTCTTGGTCGACTGACCCTAGAAGAATTTAGAACAGCTTTGGCCCCATGGTGTTTGACTTTAAAATTTCCGACAGACAAAGGAGTTGGTGTGGTGCATGGAGATCGGTCATGCATGTTATGTGGCTGAGCTGAGAGAGGCCCAGCGGAGGAAGAAAGGAAAGGTTGCGGATAACTCTGTCCGCATCTAGAATATTGACAATTAACAAGTAGTGCCCGAACCTTGGCTCGGGCAATATTCTCGGATCTATAGAGACATAGATCCGAGGGATGATGATGGGGAACCCAGGGAAGCGAATGCGGTACTGGATGAACTGACGATTGACATACTAGTCAGCCGAGATGATCCGTCACGAGTTCTTAAGATTGTATCACAACTCGACCCCTCAATGGCCGAGGACCTCACTGATTTCCTCTAAGCGAATCTGGATGTTTTCGCTTGGACACATTCTGATGTGTGTGGGATTTCTCCTGCTATCGCGAGTCATATGTTGAACATAGACCCAAAACATGTTCCTGTAAAACAGAAAAGGAGAGGCATGGACCCAGAGAGGTCCGCTGCTCTCAGAGAGGAGGTAGACAAACTCAAAGCCAATGGGTTCGTCCGCAACGCCCTCTATCCTGCATAGGTGTCTAACCCTGTGCTAGTGAGGAAAGAAAATGGGAAGTGGAGAACGTGCATTGAGTACTCTGATTTAAACAAAGCATGCCTGAAGGATAGTTTCCCTTTACCTAGAATCTACCAGCTGGTCGATTCAACCGCCGGACATGAGTTACTGTTATTTATGGATGCGTACTCGGGATACAATCAGATCCCGATGCACATTCTAGACCAAGAACGCACCAGTTCTGTCACAGTCGTTGGGCTGTATTGCTATGTAGTGATGCCTTTCAGATTGAAAAATGCGGGAGCAACTTATCATCGTCTGGTGAATCGAATGTTTAAAGATGAGATTGGTAAAACAATGGAAGTCTATGTGGATGACATGCTTGTGAAGTCACGGCAGTCAAATGATCACATTCGAGACTTAGCAGAGATGTTTGATATACTCAGACATTATGGAATGAAAATCAATCCTTTAAAGTGTTCTTTTGGTGTTGCGTCAAGGAATTTCATAGGTTTCATTGTAAATGCACGGGGAATCAAAGCTAACCCGAAGAAGATTCAAGCTATTTGAGACATACAAGTGCCCAGAATTATAAAACAGGCACAAAGCTTGAATGGAAAGGTGGCCGCGCTGAGCCAATTCATATCCAGAGCCGCAGATTAGTGTATTCCTTTCTTCGATGTAATAAAGAAAGGAAAGAGAAATTTCGAATGGACATCTGATTATAAGGAAGCATTCCGGGCTCTGGTAAGGCACTTAGAAAGTCTTTCGGTGCTATCGAAACCAGTAGACCATGAAATGTTGTATGTGTACTTGGCTGTATCCCAATATGCTATCAATATGGCTTTGGTTCGCGAGGAGGACCGAGTCCAAAAGCCAGTGTACTATGTCAGTAAACGTTTGACGGGGGTAGAAAAAAAATATCCTAAGTTCGAGAAACTAGCCTATTGCTTGGTGATTGCATCATGCAAGCTTCATCCGTACTTTCAGGCACACTCAATCAATGTTTATACCGATCAACCCTTATGACAGTTACTCCAACGACCGAAAACCTCTGGAAGGATGTTAAAATGGAATATCGAGTTGAGTCGGTTCGATATTACCTACTTGCCACGAAGGGCCATACAAGGGCAGGTGCTAGCGGACTTCATCGCTGAATTCACCATGTCAAACGAATCAAGCAGTCACAATGTCATACCTCCCGTTCGACGGAAGCTGTACACCGATAGGGCATCTAATGACCCTTGCTCAGGAGCTGGTACAGTTCTTGTGACTCTCGAGAACCGATCAATTTGTTATGCTTTGAAGCTCGAATTCCCAGCGACAAATGATGAAGCCGAGTATGAAGCATTGATTGTTAGCTTGGGACTTATCAGAGAACTGGGGGTAAAATCGGTTGAAATCTTTTGTGAGTCACAACTGTTGGTATACTAGGTGCGGGGGGATGATCAAGCGAAGGGATAGAAACTTACCCCATACCTTGAATGGGTTCGAGAGCTGCTAGAAAATCTAGAATATTATGATATTTCGCATGTCCCACGTAAACAAAACAGAGAAGCCGATTCATTGGCAAAATTTACGAGCACTGGCGATGCACAGCAAATAGGATTGGTTCCCGTTGAAACCTTACATACTTTGAGTATAAATATGATGGAGATAGATTTCGTATTAGAAACATAAATCTAGAAGGAATAATGGATGACCCCATTCAAGCAATACCTGCTGCACGAGATCTTGCCCGAAAGAAAGAGCAAAAGACGACAAGTCATTCGTAAAGCCTCACGGTATGTAATCCAGAACAGAATAATGTACCGGAAGGGATTCTCAGCCCCCTTACTCCGATGCATTGCCCATGATGAGATAAAATGAGTCCTAAAAGAAGTCCATGAAGGAGAATGTGGTGACCATATTGGGGGGCAGACGCTAGCAAAGAAAATCCTCCGCTACGGGTACTATCGGCCGACTGTAAATCAGGATGCTGCAGATTACGTAAGAAGATGTGACAAATGCCAGAAGTATGCAAAAATCCCGAGAGCTCCGTCGACGGAACTCACACAAATGGTTAGTCCCTGGCCGTTGCAATGTGGAGGATCGACATAATCGGTTCTTTACCCATATCCAAAGGCGGTGCGAAATACGCGATAGTTGCGGTCGATTACTTTACTCAGTGGGCAGAAGCAGAGCCTTTAGCCACGATCACCACCAAAAAGGTTATTAATTTCCTGGTACAAAACATTATATGCCGTTTTGGCCTTCCACGGACTATCATTACAGACAATGGAACTCAATTCGAAAGCAAAGATTTCAAAAAATTTTGTCAAAAGTATGAAATTGAAAAAAGGTTTGCAGCAGTTTCTCATCCAAAAGCCAATGGACAAGTGCAAGTCGTGAACAAAATAATCAAGTTCATATTGAAAAAGCGTTTGGAAAAGGCTAGAGGCAAGTAAGTGGATGAACTTCCAATAGCGCTTTAGGCTTATAGAACCATCTACAAGTCCGCGACTGGCCACCCTCCATTCACATTGGCATATAACATGGAAGCTGTTATACCCGTAGAACTTGAAGTTCCGTCACATCGGGTAACTCATTACGACCCTAAGATGAATCAGGATCTTTTGCTGGAATCATTGGACTTCATTGATGAAAAATGTGAAGAAGCTGATTTAAGAGTGGCCGCATATAGACACCGAGTCGCTCGATATTATAATGAAAAGATCCGGCCAAGAATCTTTGATGTGGGTGACCTCATTTTGAAATGATTTTTCTTGGTTCCGTCGCATATGAATCCTACATGGGAAGGTCCTTTCGTCATTGAACAGAAGCTTGGAGAGGGAACTTTCAAGCTAATGACCGTTGATGGCGCGACACTCCCCCGAGCATGGAATAGCGAGCATCTGCGACATTATTATACTTAGTCTATTCCTTTCATATTTTAGTTGCAATTATTTCTAGTATATTTTTATTTCGTTGATTCTTAGTTTTCAGCTTGTAATAAGACAATTTAGCATGTTTTCATTAATAAAGGCCTGAAGCCATCTTTTCCATGAATTACTGATGTTTCTGCATTTGATAATTCTATGGCAAAAAACTAGAGTTACATTATTCTGTCTGACGTACGAACGTGCACGAACACTAAAAATCTCTAAGTCCCCAGAGTGCGGACTGGAGTACTTTGAGTCCCCAGAGTGCGGACTAGATTATAAATGACTTGAAAACTCTAAGTCCCCAGAATGTGGACTGGAGTACTCTGAGTCCCCAGAGTGCGGACTAGAGTATAAACGACTTAAAATCTCCAAGTCCCCAAAGTGTCGAATGGAGTACTCTGAGTCCCCAGAGTGTGGACTAGAGTTTAAACGACTTAAAATCTCTAAGTACCCAGAGTGTGGACTGGAGTACTCCGAGTCCCTAGAGTGTGGACTAGAGTATAAATGACTTGAAATCTCTAACTCCCCAGAATGCGGATTGGAGTACTATGAGTCCCCAGAGTGTGGATTAGAGTATAAACAACTTAAAATCTCTAAGTCCCCAGAGTGTGGACTGGATCTGAGTCCCCAGAGTGTGGACTAGAGTATAAACGACTTGAAATCTCCAAGTCCCTAGAATGCAGACTGGAGTACTCTGAGTCTCCAGAGTGCGGACTAGAGTATAAACGACTTGAAATCTCCAAGTCCCCAGAATGCAAACTGGAGTACTCTGAGTCCTAAGAGTGCGGACTAGAGTATAAGCGACTGGAAATCTCCAAGTCCCCAGAGTGCGGACTGTAGTACTCTGAGTCCCCAGAGTACGGACTAGAGTATAAACGACTTAAAATTTCCAAGTCCCCAGAGTGCGGACTAGAGTACAAACGACTTGGAGACATCAGGTCCCCAGAGCATAGACTAAAAAATATTCTAAGTACCTGAAGCAAGGGATAAAGGATATACAACTCCAAAAAATTTCCGAGTTATATGAAAATGAATTAGGAGTTTATGTAACTCACAATAGCTTGGGCTTCAACCACAGTTATATGGAAAGCTGAACAACAAAAGTCATTTGAAAGACAAAGAAACTAAATTTTATTTATTAATCCAAAATGGTGCACTACTACAACTCCACCAAAACTTAGAGCCAAAAGTCTATCTACATTGACTATGAAAATAAATAAAAATAATTACATAATCTAAGCTGACTCTCGTTGAACGAATGTAGCAGCTACTTCTTTGGTTTCTTCGGTTTCTTTTCCTCCTTCGTCTTTTTTGAGGACTCCTCCCCCACGCGTTTTCGCTTGGATGCTTTGCTTGATGGGGGTGGTAACAGCCGAGGAAGAACGAGGGACCTCTAGTGGCCTGGACCCACCAGGGAGGATAACCTTCAAAGGCTTGTTCAAAGGATCATCTAGGTCCATGACTTAGGGCTCGACTTTGATTTCAGCTGTCCTTTTGTTTTCCTCCACGAGCTGCTCCTTCATGCTCATTTTTAAGGTGTGTCCAGAGGTGCTTGTGATCTTAATTTCACAACTCTCTTCAACAGGAGACGAAGTCTCAGACTTGTCCTCGTCGAGCGCCTCAATCACTTGAGCATCTGGACTGAGAGTCTCTCCCACGTGAGTAGCCTCGCTCCCTCACTTCTCCTTCTTGGCGTTATCGCTCCTTGGAGTTGGTCTAGGATCAAAATGGCCCATGAAAAATCGCAAGAAACAAACATTAGAATACAATAACCTCTAGCCGAAAACGATGGCTCTTTGAACTTTAAAAAGAAGAGTTATATACCGGCTTCTGGCTGGCTCTCAACCGTTCGAGGAGTCTCACCCTTTGGAATGGGAGATAGAACATGAATGCCGAGGCCAGGGTCTTCTGGGTCATAACCAACATGTTGTTTGAATGGATCAAGTACTGGCTGATCAGCCGATCAAGTAGGATGAGGAGCTGGAGACTCGGTTCCAGATGGACCGGCAATGACATCTTTTCCTTTTGACGAGGAGGAACCTTTGCAGTAGAGGGCCTTCACTGCAGACAAGTCTGAAGGCTCGTCTCCCCTGAGAAATCCTTTTACTAAAGCCTCCTCGTCAACCTCCTCAGTGTCTGACTTGACCTTTCTAATCTTTATCATTGTTTCCCATGCCTCGGCTAAAGATTCGAGGTAGCAGTCGCCCAGAAAAGTTAAGTCCTAATGCATGAGAACACGGGCGTTGTATTCTCCTATAAGCGGGTCGAACAAGCACTTGACCTCCTTCCTGCTAGCCTCTGTAGCCGCCTCAATGCGAGAGTCAATCTCCGTGGATGCTATTCTTTTGCCTTCTTCACGGGCTTCATCCCTCAGCATCCCGACCTTAGAGAGTTCGTCGTCGAGCTTTTCCTTCAGGAGTCGCGTAGCAACAATCTCATCGCAATATCGTTGCGACTCTTCCTGGGCAGCAGTTTTTTCTTTCCTCTCTTTGCGGAGTAGATCTTCCAACCCTTTGACTCGCAGGGCGATTGCATCCCTTTCCTTTTGAACAGAATCCTTCTCTATAGCCAAGGCCCCGCAGCGTTGGACCGCTTCGTCAATTTCTTTCTTATGAGTTGTCTCCAGACGATTGACGGCCTCCGCAATATCTTTAGCACTTTGTTGGGCGTCTTCGAGCTGAGACTTGTATGAAGAGAGCTCTTCATCCTGAGCTTTGATAATGTCTTTATCATGAATGGCTTCGAGCTTCAAGCGGTCAATTTCATGTTGACGCTCAACATAGACTTCGAAGACTTTTTCAACTAGATGGACAAACGCGTCATGTTGAACATAAATGTCATTGTTGCAAGCACTGGCGCTTTGTTTGATGTGTCCCGGAATGTGATGGATAGCCAGGAGGAGCATTAGATCATCAAAGCAGATTTTGGGGAACTTAGCATTAAGCTCGGCTAACCTCTTTGATATCGTCGGATCTGTTGCGGGAACAGGGGAAGATGGCTTTGAAAGTTCAGTTTTCTTGTGAGGTTCCCGAGATTGCCGTATGCTAGACGAACAAGAGAGTTGATCATGGGGGACATCAGATTGGGACCCTTTGTGGCCGTATTTCTCCCTACCTTGCTTCGAGTGAGAAGGAGGATTATAATGGTATGGAGGCTGATGATAAGTTTTCTTTCGAGATGATGAATCCCGGGAGTGATAATCCCTGTCGCCGTCATCATCTCTATCCTGACGTCTTTCGGAGCCCGAATCCCGTCCAGAGTGGTGAAAGATAGATGACCTCGAAGATGATCGAGTCCGTGTGTACATCCCATATCACCTGCACAGAATTTAAATAACGACAAGTTAGCAAAGAGTAAAGCAATGGCAGAAATTTAAGTGCAAGGTCAAGTGCACGTGTTTGTGTGTGTCCTAGTGTTTTCCCCCGACGGTCCAGTTTCTTTATCTTTACTAATAGGAGTTTTTACTCCCTATTTTTGGGCTTGAGCGCTTGTATCGCCTCTCGCGGGCGAATGAAGCTTAAGGGCCTTCCGATCATCGAAGCCATAGTTAAGCAAATCATCAGGAATAGTGAGGTTCGACAGGCCTTTCAAAGAACTCTCTAAGTGTTGTGAGGAAGGCTCTCTCTCCACTGGAATAATGGTGACCTTAGAGGTTTCACCCACTGTCTTCTTCCTTAATTTGTAGGTCACTTTCTTCTTTCCCTTCGAAGGGGAAGACATCGTTTCGATATCGTGAACCTCAACTATCGGGTCCCGAGCGGGACTAACATTATCACCTGGTACTTCGGGCGTTTTGGCTTCTCTAATCTCCCCCTCCTCTGGTGTGTCAGGGGCACTACGTGCTGAAGGCCCAGCCTGCTTTTTTCCTTTTCCCAAAGTAGGCCTGGTTATAGTGACGCCTTGAGGGAGGCTTATCCGGCGACCTTCTACCAGCAGCTCAAACTTCGAGAGCGATTCATTTGAAATGAGAGATCTAATGTCCCGGTCTCCTACGGGGATAGCTTGGACAGCTTCAGAATAACCGAAGCCTTCGGGATGTGGGTTGATACCCGTAAAAGTAGAGAAAGAGTTAAAAAAGGTGCAATTTCGCCAAACGCGAGTATTGATCCAGAAAAAAGACTCACTCCCCTCCACCCATCTCATTGCAAAGCCGGGAGGACAACGCACATAGAACGCCTCCTGCTTATACTGGGCGAACTTGCTCCATGCTCTAGTTAGAATTTGACACTTGCTATGCGGCTCGAGAAATACAAAAGATGGGCTGTCTGACCGTCTCGTGAAACGATAGACATAGCGGATATCGCCAGGAGTCAGGAGCCTGAAAAGGACACTCATGAAGAGAATGCAAGTGCCGTATATGAACACGTGGCTGTTTGGATGTAATTGCAATGGGGATATCTCGATATACTGTAACAGATCGTGGAGGAAGGAATTAAATGGTGGCACGCTCCGACCCAACACATGAATCTATTGCAGGACGTATTTCCGACTGGGGGCAAGTGAGGACGATCTTGTTCCGATGGAACCAACACATCGTCGAAAGGAATCCCGTGTACTGAGCATATACGACGAAGCGTGCTTTCGTTAATTCTCAAGGCTTGGGAATTGATTGGATCGTCTAAAAAGATCGCTGCATCCAAGGCATCGGGAACCAAGTTGATGGATGCGATCGTGGGGCTCGGAATATCTTGTACAGGAATGGTCGGTGGATTTGAAGTTCCAACTACTTCTTGTTGGGAAGTTAGCTCAGGTCTGTCTGAAACCATGTCAGAGCTGGATTTCCTAGACATCTCTAATGTGTGTAGAATCTGGTGAAACAACTGTTTGAACTATACTTAAAAAACAATCGACATTAGACTTAACAACAAAAATACTCCCCCTATAGTGTGTGTGAAGTAGTGCAATTGTTCAAGTATAAGTGCCAAGGAATTATAAGTCTTGGAGTTGATGAAACAAAGTTAGGCTTTAGACTATCATCTTTGAAGACCGTCATCGCTGACCGTCTACGAGAACTTGTCGTATGATGGTTTCTGTTTTGAACTCGGCTTCGACACTGTATGTGAAAGTTTATTATCTGTTTTAAACAAGTTAAGTTCAGGTTTATAGTTGTTAAAAAAGGGAGCTATCAGTCTGGATTGTCCTATATCCTTAATTGTTTAAGTCATTGTCCATGTTCACTGTCATATGTTCGGGCATAAAAAGTATGTTAAGTCAACAATGCATTGTATTCGAGTTGAGATGGTTCCGACTGTTATAGCCTACTGTCAAGCTTATTGCCGAATGGCGTTGTAGAGACTCGACCTCCTGCACTCCCTCTACCCCGTTCGGCATTCAGCATGTCATGCCAAGCCGCGGCCATGCCGAGCCGCATCATTCGGCACCATAAACCAACTCCAACTTCATTCCTACGCTCCCTCTCTACCGCTTGGCACAGATGGATCATTCGACAAGTCATGCCGAGCCGCATCGCTCGGCCCATAACTTCTACTTCTCTCCTGCACTCCCTATTACCTCGTTCAGCATAAGGGAGTTATGTCGAGCCATGGTCATACCGAGCCACAACGCTCGGCACGTTAGACCCAGCTCCAACTTCACTCTTACACATCTCTCCATCGTTCGGCATGAGGAAGCCATGCCGAGCCACATCCATACGTCTTTCTCAAACTCCTTTCTTCAGACAAATTAAACATCTTTCTAAATGGCCAATCGATCACTACTTCAACTCGCACGACGCCCTCGACCAACGGTAATTAACCTCGCTGATTCCCACTGGGCTGACACCCTCTTCTTCTTCCTCTCCATCTAATCCTAAGGCACATCTAAAACCTTAGATCCATATTCCTTATACATACGACTTTCATTATTCAAGAGTTAAAGGAAGGACGCGAATTTGAATCTTGTACAAAACCTCTAATTGAAGGAAGCCAAACAATCGAGAGATTCATACCTAGAAGAATGGATCGATGTCTAGTGAATGCTCGATTTGGAATTGGAATCAACTCAGGCTTGTTATCAAGGGTAGTCGAGAGGCAGCGTATAGGGTTCGGAAGGGAAAAGAGATGCTGTGGTGTTAGCAGAAGTCTGATGGCAGAAGAATTCGAAAGACTTGTAGAGTGGAGGTAAAAGTTAAAGGGGAAAAGAGAAGAAGTGTTGGGTTACATAAGAAGGAGAGAAGGTGAAAAGACATTGACCGGTAGAACCGGTCAAAGCATTAATATGTCGTTCGACATTAATATGTCGTTCGGCATCGATATCTCGCTCAGCATTGAGATGATGTTCGGCATCCAATGTCTCGTTCGACATCCATGCCTTGCTCGACATTCGACCCTCCCTCTGCATCCAGGAGTTTGTAAGGGTCAACTATTGAGGAAACAGAGCAAGGGCTTAAAGAGAAACACGGAGTGCTCATGGTTCAAAGCGCATCATGTTCATCCACATGATACACTTTAGGGGGCAAGTGTTACCCGGTGGCTTGACCAAGTAATAAGAGGCTCGGCGTAAAAGGGTCGTTTGGTATATGGCCTTGTTCGACATTAAGAGGTCGCTTGGCATACGGCCTCGTTCGACTTTGTGAGGTCGCTCGGCATAGAAGGGCAGCTCGGCATCTCGCTCTGCTCGGCATCTCGCTCCGCTCGGCTTAGAGCATCATTCGGCATAGAAGGGTCGCTCGGCATCTCGCTTCACTTGGCATTGAGAGGTCGCTTAGCACCTGGCCTCGTTCGACATCTGGCCTCGTTCGGCAATGAGGAATCGATCGACATCCAAGCCACGTTCGGCATGAAGTCATGTTCGGCATGAAGCCTCACTCGACACGAGGCCTCGCTCGGAATAAGTAAGTCGTTTGGCATCTCCCCTCGACCGGCATCAAATCTTGGTCGGCACAAGTCTCGTTTGACCTACACTTTTCACTCAGCGCACTACCTCGTTCGGTGTAGAGATACCATTCGACACGCCTTCCTCGATCGGCATAAGAATGCCGTTCGGCCTGGATATTTGGTTCAGTAATTGCCGTTCGGCATTTACGGCTCGACGCATAGAAATTAACATGGGCCGAGGTGCTTTGTTTCCTATGCCAATGAGGGAAGTCCAACCCGTCTTCGTCTATAAATAGAAGGGCAGGGGCACATAAAAATGGACCTTTTTTCGAGAACACTAGGGAGACTCTACCGCTTTTAAGATTTATTCTTTTTCACTAAACATTTGTATTCAAGAAGTTGGTCACAGATTGTATCTGTAATCAATTGTCTAGTAAAGCAATAAATATTAAAACCAAAGTGGACGTAGGCAGTTACACCGAACCACTATAAATCAGTGTTCTTGTCTTTGCATTTAATTTAGCATATAGTTCTCTGTTTTAATTTACTTTCTTCATTAATCTCTCCACATTGGCTTTCTCATGGGTGTTAGTGATCAATTTTGGTGCTAACAGTTTTAAATAAATTATATATTGGAAAAATTATGTGATTTAAAACCCTAAGTGTTTTCGAAGAATTTAATGATGTAGGTAAGAAAGTGTTTGAGATAAATGTGACGAACTTTAATTAATCAAAGGTATCAAGTGATTTTGTATAATTAATTTCAAGAATTAATTTCAAGAATTTATTAAGATTTAATTAATTAAGATAAAGGGTTTATCTATAATTTATTAGGGTCTTGATTAACTAAAAGACCATTAATTAATGTGATTAATTAAAGGTTAATTTATTAATGTGATTAATTAAAAGATAATTACTTAATGTAATTAATTAAGGGATAATAATTACTTAAAGGATAATTACTTAATGTAATCAATTAAAGGATAATTACTTAATGTAACTAATTAAAGGATAATTACTTGATGTAATTAATTAAAGGATAATTACTTAATGTAAGTAATTAGAGGATAATTAATAATTAAAGGTTAATTACTTAATGGAATTAATTAAAGGATAATTAATTAATTAAAGGTTAATTAATTAATAAAAGTAATCAAGGGATAATTAATTACTTAAAGGATAATTACTTAACGTAATTAATTTAAAGGATGATTAATTAATTATACTAATTAAAGGATAATTACTTAAAGGTTAATTACTTAATTAAAGGGTTAATTTGTTAATGTAATTAATTAAGGGTTAATTAATTATTGTAATTAACTTAAGGTTAATTAATTTATGTAATTAATTAAGGGATAATTAATTAAGGATAATTAATTAAGATGGATGATTAAGGATGATTAATTAATTTCATTAATTAATTAAAATAATAACAGATGGTTTGTAATAAACTAATGTTAATTAAGAAGGATTTATAAAGTAATTAATTTAATTTATTTGGAGATTAAATTAAATTAATTAGGAATCGAACAACTAATTAATCTTGCTTATGGATGATTGGATTATACTGAATGCCTTGAATTGTTTGATATCTCTAATATGTGATGTTCTGTGATATGAATTGCTTTAGATGGAGCTGTGATTATTGTAAGTTATTTATCTGTGATGTATTGTGAAATTATGAATTAAAAAGATTGTTTACTTAAACAACCTCGCCTTTAAACATCATTTGAATTTCGATACGACCGAGGGTCGGATTCTAATTGGTTATCCGAAAACCACATCGAATCTTAAAGATGGATCTTTTGTTTAAAAGATTAAAAAAATGAAAATTTGTTGTGACTTAAGATTTGAATGTATCCACGTGTTTTTAAAAATAAGCGCTCGTTATTCGGATTAGCCGCGGGAGGACATTAAGTCATAAAACCCATTCCAAATAATGATACGACGAAATGGGATAGCATTTGAAGACGGTGGTTGAAAACCGGGTATTTTTGAAACGAAAGGATTACCTGTTGATTGTCTCTGCACCGAGTGGCTCCGGTATAGAGATTACCCTAAGTGATGGGTAGTTCGGATGCGATTAGGGATATCCAGATTTGCAAGGACTTCTTTCCTTAATTGAACGAAGTGTCTTCGGTTCCATTCAGACCCATGATGGACTTGTATGGATGTATGTCTGACATTACACTTTGAGATATAAAGCTGGTTTCTATCAAATACATTTCTGTTTGGTGGCGGAGAATCTATTCTCTCAGCTTAACGCCCTTCTCTAAGACGTACGAGCTCAGAGGTTATGTAGTTGATGGTTATTAGTGATATATTCCCAATTTGGTAATGTGGCATGCTAAGTGCTGATCATTGGTTGATCGAAGCATGGCTTTTGTGAAAAGCGTAGCTTTGTCGGACGAGACTTAATCGAACCTCACACCACAAAAATGGTCGAAACAGGAAAGCATGCAGCAAGGTTATGGGGGTTGTGCCCCTCAGGGTATGTGCATTTTCTTCTGGATAAAAAGTGGTAACATGTATGGAGCCAGATATTTTACTTATGTGGATTTTTTGGAATTTTATTGGCGCCTCGGTAAAGGTCGGTTACAAGCAGGGGATGACATACTCGTGACAGTTAGTTAACTAGTTACAGAGGTAACCCAGCCTTGTGTTAGCAGAGATCCGGTTAGGTTCTCGGGACATCGCTCTAGAGGCGTACCCTTCGGATAAAGGAAGTTCCTTAGCCTTGGCCATTTGTTGGAAATCCAATCGCTCCATACGAGCCCTGTACGGTTTTAGTTGTAGAACCTGCCATTTAACATGGTAGTTATAGTAGGCATACTACAATGGTACGTATACTGGCTAAGATTAATATTATACTTTCGAAATGTTTTCCACACCATGCACTAATAATAATATCAAAAGGATTCCGCGTATCAACCATGTTTGACTACTATAAGGAGAAATCTCCCCCATGTGTGCGATTGCATTGAGTGTGTGCCGTGAGGCCTTATGGTAGTTTCATTTTTCAAAAGCATGAACGGATTTCTTTTTCTTTGGCAAAAATAACTATTTTATGTTTGCTCACGCCAGTCTCATGACTGACTCGGAGTTTATTGTTCCCTTTTTTTAACTCTGGGTGCCCATAATTTTCTACACGGGCATCCTACAGTCAGGTTATCCAATCAGTAGGTTCAGGAGCTAAATCAGACGTAGATGTAGATTCGGAAGTCTTTGGTATTTGAAGTTTGTGGAATTGGAATATCATTTGCTTCATTGCAGCATGATAGCTTTTGGTTTTGAGCCTTTTTCTTTGGAGCTTTGGAATAAAGATGCAGTCTGTTGGATTTTCTCTCACTCTCTCTTTGAAGACCCTGTTGATGGTTGTAAAGCTGGACCATCACATTTTTTGTTATCTTTCCGCTGTTATTTTTCCGCTATGATGTTGTATATATAGATCTCTGATGTTTTTGGGCATTAGTTGTAGAATGTTGTATCCATGTTGTGTATCAATAAAGTTATTCTGTTTCCATTATTTTGTTATCATCTAATGTGTTATAGCTCCAGTGAACCGGACTCTAACGTTTGAATCTCCGGCATTTGAATACGGGTGATGTATTGGATGTCGATTTTCGGACGTCGAGGCCCGGGTCATCACATTTTGGATGATTTACTGTTTTATCAGTTGGTTTGGTTGTATTCACGCCCTGGAGTGGATGATGTTTTATATATACATGCCTAGTAGCGTATGACCCATATTATATGATTATATATAAGCTGCAATGCAGGGGGATAGGTTGGAAGGATTCAACGGGATTCCTCACCACTGTTGATTTTATTTACACACACACACACACACACACACACACACATATATGTTCTAGTATATAAGTTGTGATGTAGAGGGACTGGTTGGAGGGATCCAATGGGATTCCTCGCCACTGTCGATTTTATTTACATATACATGTGTTGATATATAAGTTTTGATGTAGGGGGACCAGTTGGAGGGATCCAACGGGATTCCTTACCATTGTTGATTTTAATTTCAATAATATTCCTATTATATGAAAAATTGGATATTAAACAAAATTATTGGCTCTATAGATTATGACATTGTTATATGTCCAAAACTTAAAACCTGTAGTGATATAAAATCAATATCAATATTTGGTTAAGCGTTAGTAGCTATTGGCCTCAAATTAGTATTTTAAAAATACTCTAAATTACCATTTAAGTTGGAATTGGTTTTTGAGATAGGAAATGATTTTTAAAATTCGAAGTTGGCTTTCAGAAATATTTTTTTTAAATGATTTAATTTCTATTTTGCTCCAACCTTTTTATCTGCATTTTTTAGATTATTTATTATATTTAATATTGTTTCAAAGATTATTTATCATACTTAATGTTGTTTTAAGAATTATTTCTTTATGTTTAATATTGTTTTTTTTAAGTTATTTATCAATATATTAATATTTGAAAAGTTAATTATTTTAAAAATAAATATAGCTTGAAATTAATAATAATGATTTATTAATAATGTTTTGGAAATTTATTATTACCATTTGTAATAATGGTAAAGATTAATTATTATTGTCTTATTAATAAGGTTTTGAAATTATTAGTTATTATTTTTAAGATGTTTTGAAATTAATAATTTTTATATATTTATAATTTTTATTATTATTAGTTATTATTATTATTTTATAATAGTGTTTTGAAGTAAATGTTACTATTTATTAATAAATGTTTCCGAGATTATAAATAGAGTTTATGAATGTTCTCAAAGACTTATAAATAGGTTTATAAATGGTTTTCATAAATTTATAAAAGAATTAATAATTGTTATTAGATATTTATAAAGGTATTTTATAAAGGGGTTTATGGATTGATAAAAGGAGTTTTATGAATAGTTGTACCGATTTACAATGAATTTGTAAAGGATTTTTAGAAATATATAAAAAGAATTTATAAGTGATCGAAATTTATAAAAGGGATTATAAATGATTTTCAAAGATTTATAAATGGTTTTAAAGATTTATAAGGAGTTTATAAATGATTTTAGAATTGAATAAATGAAAATCTTTCTCCGGTTTGTAAATATACTCATATCCTTAAGATAAGTATATGAGTACATTTTTCTAAGTTTTGAAGTGTGATGTTGTGAATATTATTATACCGTTAAGATAAGTATATGGATATTTTCCAGGAACTGAAATATAGGGATTTGTGGATTAGTCTCTATAAAGGTATTTTTATACAGGTAACTTACAAAGTGATTTTAACTAATGAAAAGATTAATTTAAGAGTTTAGTGGTTGCCTATGTGCTTAGCCAATGTTGATTTTCCTAATGGAATTAAACCCCTAATTTGAATGTTTGTTTATTCGATAGTTATAACCGACTATCGAATTTGGACCCAAAACATAACTTGGAATTATCTAGGAGAAATACGTGAATTATATGGCACAGTCATCTACGATGATGTTGTACTGTGCGTATAAATCTCGTTTCATTCCCCTAGGAAAAACGGGAAGGAGATTCGTCCACTAACGGTTAGGAAGTGATCTCCGCTCTTATCTTTGACTGTTTATTTCCAAAAGAACCAGAGAAGATTTTACCAAAAACCATCGAATGTTGTTTCGAAGAGACTGGGATTGGATATGTTATTCGAAAACCACTTGGATCTAACTCAAGTGTCTCGAAGTGAAGACAACTTGAAGATGGAGTTCTTTGAAGTCAAGTGTTTCTTACTACTAATCTTGAGGGTGATTTCAAAAAGAATATAGTAGAAGTAGTGTCTTCGGTTTGTCCATCTCCTAAACAACTTGTATAGATGAACGCTGGCATTGCATTGCTACCCGAAGGACGGTGTTAGCATTTCAAAGTGGGAAGTGTTGTATGAAAGGTAAAACATAGCCTAAAGCCTTATTAACCGGGAATGACTAAAACGGGGGAGATGCAACAGGGCTAAGTCGGTTGCTTCGAATTAGGGTATGATCATCCCTATCTAGAGTCGATATTATCTCTCATTTGTATGCTTCGGGGACAATTATCAAAAGGGAGATCATATTCGGTACTATTAGTCAAGTGGTAGGCTAGTCCTGTGTTAGCAGGGGATCCTGGCAAGGTCCTCGGTGTTATTTTATCTAGAGATGCACCGTGACGGGTGGTACCCCAGTGGCCCGGTAATTATATGGAATCCATTCTCCAATAAGCGTCATATGTACTTAGTTGTGTCCAACTTTGCTGAAAAGTAAGATGCAAGCATTTCAGCTATATTCATATTTTACATTGGTCCCTAGACATTATTATAATATCAATGGATTTTCTATAGAAAATGTTTTGGTTATCGTAAGGTAAAAACCAGTTCGTGTTTATATGCGACGTGGTCACAAGTAATACCTTTATTTTCAAAAGATTTTTGAAACATTAAAATTTAACTTGGTGTTTTTTTCTCAGCTAGTTTACCAAGCTGATCGGGTGTTATTTTATTATAATGCTTGGGTCAAGTCAAGCATACTTATAGATTTCTTTGGATGCATTGGGGCTTAGGAGACGAGCTGGAGGTTCAAGATGTATTTACATAATTCTTTGTCTTCTGCTGTGTTATCTGTTGGTTGTATTTATCAGCAATTATAAGGACATGATGTTATAACTGTTCGGGCTGAAATAAGTTAGTATACATTGATTAGTGTATGTATATTACATTTTTTCTTTGTATAAAGATTTGTTGTATATTATAAATCATTCGTTCCACTATGAGATTATGTGTTGTTAGTTTCTTCTTGTCTTCTTTCTTTTCCTTAACTATCCACCTTTTCATTCAATTTGAGTGGGTCATGTGTGGTTGATTGTTCGCTTAAACTGCAAGGAAAAAGTGGTTCTTTATAAATTTTATATTGATTCAGATCTCACATCCTACATCCGTCCAAAAGCTTACATTTGTTATTTTAATAACCAAAAGCGCTCACTTCACCTAGAGGAATATGTTTATACTACTGCATAAATCTCCTAAAAAGATAAATTCACACCACTGTAAAGCAATAGCTTTGCTTTCTGACTTCAAAGTGTTTTCAACAACACAAATAGGTTATGTTTGAGTACAACCTTCCTATGATATTATTTGATGATTTATGAATTGAACGTGCAAAGATATAAGAAGTAGAGAATACATTTAAAACAATTTTTATTTCAAAACTGTAATAGAAAGATTGAGAACGTGAGAGCAAGAGATATGAAATCAATAAGTTAATATGTTCTACTATTTATAGTAATGAAAAAACATGCCGAAAGATTACAGTTGTTTAAAGAATCATATCTTTTAATCAAGGGATGTAACCTTTAAGAAAATACAAGTTCGTTCATAATTATAGCCGCTTATATATTCTCAGATGTTTGAGTTGAATGGTTAAATGTATGACTCCATTATATATAAAAACATTTCAAAACATAGTAGGAAGTGTGAATGATGGGTCAGATGTCTGAACATTTCCCAGAAAGGAATATGTTCATTTTTTAACTAGTTCAGACGTTTGGTTTTTAGGATCAGACATCTGTCCTATTTATAAAAAAAAGTTTAATTAAAGGTTAGACATTTAGTTTAATAGCTCATACGTCAGGACAAATTCTAGAAATGAATAAGTTGAAATAATATTTGATTCAGACGTTTGGATGGTTTGATCAGATATCTGATACCCTCATCAAACGACTTGTCACTACTAGAAAAAGCTTTAATACAGACAGCTAGGGCCGACGGCTTTCGATGGCTAATTTCCGACAGCTTTCTACGGGCCGTCGGCGGCCGTCGGAAGCCGTCGGAAAACCGCGATTATAGGCCTCAGCTGAGACCTCTTCTTCTTTATTATTTCATACGAAAATTAAACCCAAAAACCCCCAAATCCCTTCTCCAAGCTTCCAATCCCTAATTTCGAGCTTCCGGATCCTCCACGGATGCCTAATCAAACTCCATTACTCTTAATCTCAGGTATAATCTCTTATTTTTGTGAAAAATTCAGTTTTTACCCTAATTCTAGATTTGCATAAATTGATAAATTAGGGCGAATTAGTGATTGTAATTGTTTCCAATAGCGTAATAACGATTTGTAGCATCAAATGGTTTACCTATTTCATCTTTTATCGTGAAATTATGAAAAACATGTATAATTTGTGGTTGTTCATGTACATGTAAATTGTTGTGTATGCCTTGATTCTACGATTGTATATGTTAGTTGGAATAAGATAAAATGAATGAATGAACTAGGAGTATTATATTGTGCACGTATTGACTTATGAAACCAAAAAAATGCATTACTCTAAATTATAATTGTGTGTATTGAAAAATGACAAAAATGTTAATCCAGCTTTATGTTGATGTAATACGTCGAGTAAATGTGTTAAATTAACATATATTTTTATAAATGTGAACAGTGAGTAAAGCTGTATTTTTTCGTAAAATGCGCGCATATAACTGACAAATGTCCCTTAGACAGTTTTTGGCCCCGTCTGACGAGTGTTGTACATGATCGTTGTATAAATAGTCATTTTTCGAAAAACGACCATTTATATTCATCTGGTACAATGTTTGTCGGATTTGTCCCTGTATTGGATAAGTTATGAACACAGTAAGCATTTACATTTTGTATACTACTTCGTCTCAAACGGTTCATAAAATTTCGGCCTAACTTTTCTTTTTTGTTTCCTGCGTACACGCATTTGTGTACAATGCAGGGAACAAAAGGGAAATGCTTCCGAAATTTTGTTGAATCGTTTGAGACGAAGTAATATACGAAATGTAAATGCTTACTGTGTTTGTAATGGGAAGTAGGATGCCTGACCAATGGAAAAAAAATTTTTACAATTTTTTATATCGATACGTTAAAAAATAAAATGTGTCCTATTTGAAAATATTTTTAAATTTGTGAAGTTGTTCTTTAAATTCAAATATTATACGAACATGAAAATAATCTTTTTCGAATTTGTATTCTTGAAAATAAATATTAAATTCTAAACTTCTCATTTTGTCAAATAGGAAAAATGATTGATTATTTTGTTGATCGGAGGGGATGGATGTACCAAAGAAAAGGACCCAGGGGCTCAATAAAAGAAGATTTTTATAATGGTATAAACGTGTTTGTTGAATTCGCTTTAAGTAATAACGGAAACGATCCAGAAATTCGTTGTGCGTGTAGTAGATGTAGACATTTGAAGTATTTGTTGCCAGATATTGTGAAAGTTCATTTGTGCCAAAACGGTTTCGTACCCGAGTATTATGTTTGGGATCGGCATGGAGAAGTTGTAGCAAATACTTCTGTAGAGTCTGAAAGTGTCGTTAACGAAATAGTTTCGACGACCCGTATAGAAAATATGATCGAAGATGCAGCACGATCAATGCGTTCTATGGTTGAAGTTGACGATGATGATGGAAATGTTGAAGAACCAAATATTAAAGCAATTTTTTTATGATTTACTAGATGCTGCTAAGAAACCTATTTAGGATGGTTGTAAAAGCGGCACTCAGCTGTCAGTAATCGCAGAATACATTGCGATGAAGTCAAAATACAACATCACTGAAGCTGGGTTTATGGCTGTTGTACAAGCTGCAAAAATACATATGCAGCTCGATAATCTAATGTGTGAAAATCACTATGAAGTTAAAAAACTTATGTCGGCTTTTGGTTTACTTTATCAGAAAATAGATACATGTTTAAAAGGCTGCATGTTGTTTTGGAAAGAAGATGCAAACTTTAGAAATTGTAAAGTTTGTAACCAGGAGAGATACAAACCAAGAAAAAAAAAGGGGAAGGAAGTTCCGTACAAGCGTATGTATTACTTACATATAACTCCAAGACTTCAAAGATTATATGCATCCTCTGTAACTGCATCTAATATGAGATGGCATAGCGTGAGAACAGAGGAAGAGGATACTTTGACACATCCGGCCGATGGAGAAGCATGGAAGCATTTCGATAAAACGTATCCAAATTTTACAGCGGAGAGTCGAAATATTAGATTAGGATTATGTACGGACGGTTTTTCTTTATTTTCTCAATTTGGTTCTAAATATTCATTCTGGCCCATTATCGTCACACCGTATAATTTACCTCCATAGATGTGTATGAAAACGCAACGTATGTTTCTTACTGTTGTCGTTCCTGACCCCGACGATCCGACACAAGAAATCGATGTATATTTACAACCGTTGATTGAGGAGTTAAAAATACCGTGGAACGAAGGAGTAGAAACATACGATGTGTCCAAGAAGAAATTTTTTCGTATGTTTGCTTCTTTGTTGTGGACTATAAGTGATTTTCCTGCCTATGCAATGCTTTCGGGATGGAGTACTGCCGGTCTTCTAGCATGTCCATATTATTTTCGTTAGTGCCTAGAGCAGAGGGGTAAAAATTAAATTTTATTCAGCATCTTATTTTTTTATCATATACGTACGTACTTATCTATATCGTATTTAAAAATAGGGGGTTCGACCTACTTCCCTCGAAGGTTGTGCTGGATGTCTCTGGAGCTTCTTATCGCAGTAGGATGAGTGCATGCTGGCCGAAGTGGGACAACATCCTTCCTCACATCATAGAGTGTATATGGCAGGATGTCCTAGTACGTATATTTTTATGTTTTCTATTTTTAATTCGTTTTTGTCGTTTTTCTACTATTTAATTATCGTTTAAAGTGTAATGTTTTTTTTTACTTTTTATCGTGAAACACAGGCTGAGGTAGACATCCAGACGGACGATATGATACCGGCAAGTGGATACTGGATGAAGAAGATGCGTAAGAACTACAGGGACACGATATCTGAGATTAAGAAATCTGGTAAGAAACCACGGTGGATGGGAGAGAGTGTATGACAAGCTTGGTTGAGATACTGGAAGACGGACGAGACAAAGGCAAGTACACTAATTTTTTTTACTTATTAATTTGACGTGATCGAAAAATAATGTATCAAATTTTGAATGTACAGGCAGAGTTGGATAGAAACTCTGCAAACAGAAATAAGAATCTAGTCACTCATCGCGGAGGATCTAAGTCGTTTCAGCAGTATCGACAGAAGTTGGTAAATTTACTGAATAATAAATGTAAAAGTTTATGTTATATAATTTTAAATGTATAATAATTGTATGTAACAATCAACTTCAGGAAGCCGAGGCACATGGTCCTGTTAGCTATATGGACGTATTCACCCGTACGCATGCTGTCGAGCATGTTAATCCAGACGGGACTGTTTCATATACATGGCAGGACGATAAATCCAACAAAAGCCATGTAAGCATATTTCATTTTATTCAGTATTAGTAATTGTTTTGCTTGTTAAACTATAATGAAATATGATATGATATTATTAATTTTTTAATGCAGGAGAAGTTTATGGAGCAGCGGCAGAAACTCCTTGCTGACACGGGTAGAGATCAACTGACGACCGATGAGAAGGACGCTATTTTTGAGTCCGTTATGGATCCAGCAGAGCATGGTCGACGATACGGATTTTGCAATCTAGCGGTAAATAATTTACTTTTTCTTACAATACTTCAAATATGATATTTTGACCTTTTCAAAATTATAAATTTGGATTTTATTCATTTTTCAATTATTGCAGGCCAGTAGTCAGAGTAGGGGATGTCGGAGTAGAACTCAGAGCGATCTAGCAGATATAGAAGAATTGCGGACTAGAGTGTCCTAACTGGAGGAGCAGAACCGCCAACAGGCCATGCAGACTGCACGGTGGTTAGAGTACATGCAGTAGTTTGGTGGCCGCTTCCCTTTCTCGGCTGTCTCTGGATCTGGAGGAGATTGGTTCATTGCTTGCTTGCTTGTTCGTTCGTTCACGTATGTTTTGTTTTAGTTTAGAATGATTTGGTAGACGGCATAAGTAATTGTTGATTTATGTATAATTATGTTAAATACACTTGGTTCCATGGTTGTCTGAGGATGTGGATGAGGATGTTGATGAATTTGTTTATTAATAACATGGTAGAACACTTATTGTTAGGATTATTGTTAATGTTGGAATGGTTATGTATATTATGTATTCTATTTTGATGTAATTTTATTTATTTGTGCGTTTACTGAATATTATGTAGTTTGGATTTTGATATTTGGTTGGAATATTGTATATTGGATTGTGCCGTATTGATATAATAGTATTTGGAAGAGAAATGTGGTTGGAAGGCTATATCTGCAGCGAATTTTAAAAAAAAAACAGCAGATTTCTGACGGCTTCCGACGGTTACCGACGGCTTACATGTCAAAATTTCCGACAGCTCCCGGCGGCCTGTAGCGTATTATTTCCGACGGATTCCGACATTTGTTGGGATCCGTCAGAAACCGTCGGAATCCATCGGTTTTCGTCGAAATCTTTTACGACAGCCTCTGTCGTAAGCCGTCGAAAATACTACTCCCCGACGCAGTTTATTCCGACGGCTTTTTTCGACGACGGCCGACGGCTTCCGACGGCCGCCGAAAATTGTTTTTTCCCTTGTAGTGTGTCCAACCAATCAAACGTTTGAATGGCTTTAGGAAATAAAATTTTAGTATCTGGGATGTTTGGAAAAATATCCCAGATGTTCGAATTTTTTAAAGTTCTAAACTCGAAAGTTTATAGGCTAAATATATTCAGACGTTTTAGAAAATCACTTAGAGGTTTGACCCTTTGTTATGTTCTATATTAATTCATCCAAATTTCTAAAAAATAACTCAGACGTCCAACTTTTTTCAAAACATAGAAATGATTTTTAGTTAGAATGATTAGTTTTGGTTGTTTATAAACTATTTCAAAGTGCGTAAATCATCAAAGGATACTGTACAATTTTATAAACTTACTATGATGACGATTCTTGATAGTTAATCTTCACTGCTTGATCACAATAGCTAGTCATCTTTTATTTTCAAATTTCCTTTAAAAATATAATTGTACAATACTTATAGAAATATATAATTGTCATCAAATCTCAAAAAGATAAGATCCAACACTATATTCATTCGGATGATCGTCGATCATATTTTAGTTATTTTCTTATTTATTATTATACCATGTCTTAGATAATTGATGCATTCAAAGGAAAAGTGATGTCCCAACGAATGATAATGGGAGTAGGTTGCCCGTAGGTGGTCCTTCTCTTCCTCCTCCTCCCGTGTCCTCTATAAGCACTCCTACCATGTTCGTACCTCCCCTCTATATACTCTCAACTTCTTAGTGCTTCTTACCTCTTATAGAAGGTAGGACTATTTCTGCTCTAGCAAAGCAGATGGGATGCTCATAATCGATGACGTTTTGATCCCTGGCCCTTCTCCTTCCCTCCACTGCTTATCCCAACCTCAGAGCCTCATATTGCTGAGGTTTTCCAGAGTCTTTATAAAAGTTTATTTCAGGTAATAGCTTATCCTCACTTCTATAAATTTATCGTAGATTTCCATTTGCTGAGTTTTCATTTTGTTTATTAAATTCTTATAAGGGTGCACCTTAGCCATTGAACTGCACCATCAGACTGAGATTTCTAAGCCTACATTTATAAGTGCAAAAGTCGAGGTTCAAAAGTTCAAGGGAGGCCTTAATGTGGCCACACTTAACATCCAGACTAGACGCAAAAAGGAGGAAGACTATAAGAAATAGTTTAATGAGCTTAATGAAAACACAAACAAATGGAGACTTGTGCAACAAAGGTGGTGGATGTGCTTGTTGAAGTAGAAAATAGGGAGAAGCAGTTTGAAAAGAAGTTGGCCAAAATGATGAAAGATGTCGAAGCCACTGCCTTCAATATCCTCTATAAGATCTATAGTCAAGTCGAGAGACCATTCTTTATAGACTGTCTTGTTGATCCCGAGGCAGAAGTGAGCTTTGGGCTCTTGCCTAACCCTAAAGTTATTGAATCCGCTTAAGATCACTGCCGCAAGATATGGGTCAAGGAATTCAGAGAAGAAGCTTCACCCTCGGCTACTATATAGACTTATTTGAGGATTTTGATATAAAGGATAACATTATTGTTGTGCTTGATGCTGATGCTGATCAGGACAATGAGGCCTACCACTCCACTGAAGTATATCCTTGAACCCTAATTTTATTATTTTTAGCTGTTTCATAGGTTTTTAGAAATCTATAATGAATTTTTTTGATATTGTTAAATTTATAATGAATTTTAAATTAATATTTTTTTCCATTTAGGCAGGAATTTTTAATGTTGACAACCACTTTTTATAGCGTTTCAGAGTGGATAACCTAGTTCATTATTCAAGAAGGTGTGTTGAAAGTTTAGAAAAACGGGGCTGTGAAAAGATTAACTAGGAGGGCCGCCTTTGTTTATAGGAGAGAAGCTGAGCTGGAAAGGTTTGTCACCTAATTGAAAAGGGAATCCGAAGAACTTTTATTTAGATTTTCACAAGTTATTCATGAGAGGGATGCACTCTATGATCTAGTACTGTGCAAATGAGGTCCTTCATTACAAAGTGGACTGCTTCCTTTAGGACATCCATATTTATTATGGTTTAAAAGTAGACTTGATCATAAGTAAGTATAAAGTCTTTTTATGTACTTTTGATTTTTGACTTAAATAAACATTTTCATGACTTAGGTGCCTTCGTTTTCTTTTATTTATCGTGCCTACATTCATTTATGTTTGCTTTATTTGATTGTTCATAGATTCATTGCTTGGTTATTTTATATTCCTAGGTTAACCTTACTCCTCCAAAACTTCCTTGGTTGCATTTTAAGGAAGAAATAACCCTTCTGACGTCCTTTGCAGTTCTTCCCTGACGAAGCATGCTTCATCAAACATCTTTGAGAGTTATGAAACTAGAATTAAATTGCTTGAGATTGCAAATTTGGATCTCATTAAAGAAAAAAATTGATCGCTTATGATATTCGAGAAGAATGACGCATGGAATACAATGAACAAACATGACAATTTGAAGAGTCTAGCAAGGCCAGTGTTTGAAATTATAATTGCATCACTAAACAAAGGGCTAACATTGCATCCGCATAAAATAAAATACAAGAGCTGGGAAAGGATTTAAAGACTGTGCAAGACCACATTGCTAAATTTGAGAAGTTATTGAAAGATGTAGAAGGGTTGTTAGAGTTTCCTACGAGGAAAAGATTAAGAAGCTTAAAAAACTAGCGAGGAGCTATCCCAACAAGTTGCACGTTAAGATGACAATTCTTCTTCTGATATTATTTCTCCTAAGGCATCTTCTTTTGGGGCAGCTCAAACTCCTCCTTCCAATTTGGGTAGCGAAGCGACCTTATAATGGAAAAAATAATTGGTAGCTTATTATCAAAATAAAGTTGACAAGTTGAAGGTTGTTTATGAAAACTGTTTAGAGGATTCTAGGAGGGATAGGAAGGTGGAAGGGGCTCGATCGATTATAAACTATTTGGTTTGTTCTAAAAAAAGAAGTAAAGGAATAAGTTTTGGACGATCTAGAATGGGTGCGTCGTGTAGCTGCTGAAAGAATCATTGAGTTGGAAGATCGTGTATCTAAGTTGGATCTTAATATGAAATCCTTGATAATGAGTTCCCCACGCTTACACTCTCTAACACCTGGCGTTCTTAGACCCATGCAGTCTGAATTGGCAGAAAAGCTTAAACTAGAGAAGGTCGGGCAAGTTATGGCTAACATAGCCGTAAGCATGTAGTTAATGTGTTTACTCAATTCTTCCTGAAAGTGAACATAATTTTTCTTCATAATCAATCCGACTATGTTTTTAGGAGGCAAGATCTAGGCAGTCCTTGGGTCACTGCAAACTATGATTCGAGGCACCCTATTATTAGTGTGGTCATTCTTCAGTTGTTATAACAGAGATACCTTCATCTCATACTGCTTAAACTTCTAGCAAGAAAAGAAAGCTCCAAACAAGGGCGGATTTAGAGTCCGACTAAGGTGTTTTAGCGACTTCATGGAATCTTAGGTAATGATATGTATTTCTTTTGTACATACTTAACATTTTATAAAGAATTGTAATGTAATTCAAATTCCTATCTTTAGATCAATTGGGCCTTTGAACTCTAAAGAGACTTTACGTTCAATCTAAAATAATTTAAACAAAATCTTTCTTTAATTTAATTTATTTATAAAAGGTTTTATTTAATATATATGAATTGTAATTATAGGTGTATCAAATACACTTACATGTATATAGTGCATGCCTAACAAATACGAAGTGTAGATGGCTAATGTGACTTTGTATAGGTGTTGGGATTTACACCGCAATAAACACATTTACTCCTTTATATATGCCTTTAATGTCCATAGTTTTGTTTTATATCTATTTTGTTATTTAAAATAATAATTTTGTGTGTGTATATGTATGTGTTATGTGTGTGTATATCTGTTCATGTGTGTATGCATGTGTGTGTGTACACATACATACATACATACATACATGTTAAATTGATTTTGACTATTTTACACATTTTGAATCTGAAATTTAGTACTGACTTAAGAAGGAGTTCAACATTTGATTTTAATTTTACACAAAAGTGCTTTTACAAATTTTGATCGTAATTTAACACACACACATATATATCAAATTCTATTTAAATCCAAAATAACACACACTCTCTCTCTCTCTCACACACACATAACGTTATATATTTACAATTTAAAGTTAATAATATCAAATCTAGTTTTGGCTTAGGAAGGAAATCAAAAGTCCTTTTATATATTTGGAACAAAAATAATATACACATGCACATTCACACGAGTGCGCACGCGCACACACACACACACACACATGCACACGCACACGCACACACACACACACATATATATATATAACAAACTATGTTTATATCTGAATTAACATTAATATATATATATATATATATATATATATATATAACTTGTAGTCTTATATGTTTTGCAGTTTAAAATTAACATTGAAATCTAATTTTGAGTTAGGAAAAAAATAAACATTAGATCGATGATTTTACAACAAAGTCCCTTTTTATAAATTTAAACTAGTTTTATAAATATGTAACAATATTATCTCAACTAATTAAAATTAGTTTAAAATATAAAAATTTCTAATTTTCCATTAAAATTTTAATTTCTAAAGCAATATCAAATAGAAGATTGGACAAAATAGGCATATATAAATTTGTTATATAAGATATGATAATTAAACAATAATGACAAGATGTAACATGTTATATATATTAAAAGGAGACTAGACGATTACCTTATGATGTAGCCAAATAATCACACCTTGAATTAGTGAATGAAAGGGATTTCATTTTAGAAAAAGCAATTGAAACCTTTACAATTCCTTCATTAAAACATTCACTCTTTATTTCTTCATTTAATCTTAATCAAATTCACCCTCTATTATATTTATTGTTGGCCAAATAAAGTTGCAATGTAGGCCATTGAAATTCCCAAAAACATTTGGTAATTAATTGCTTTAAATCAAATTTAAATGTTTATTGATATCTTATATCGACATGTACTTATATTACTTTTGTATATGCACTTTACTAAATACTAATGACATTTAAAAAAATAAAATAAAATTTAATAATTAAAATGTCATAAATTTAAATTAATTTACAATGATTATAAATTAATTAAATCATGTGGTTTTTTGGAATATTCATCAGTTTAATTATGCGAACAAAGGTAAGGATTCATTCGGTGATTAATATGAACAATCCGAATATTGACGTTCATGAGTCACTTTAGTTAGTGGTGTGAAATTTTGGTTGGATTTATTGCCTACAGATATTTTCTGTAAAATTCAAATTTATTATTATAAGTGGTACCTTGTAGTAACGATTATTTACACCAATCCTCTTCGCCAAAATTACATCACATTAGGACTTGTGGAATTTGGTAGTGCTAAAAATTCCAGTATTATCCGCATTTAACTTGGCTAGTCTAAATACAAAATCCTTGGTTTAATAACACAACAATTATTAACTATATTGCTTTGGCTAGTGACTTTGATTTTGAGTTGACTACAGTTGACTATGATACTAACCTTATATAATTAAGGAGACGATTTCTCCATTGAATAGTGTTTCACTTCCAATGCTTTGGTTCAAACCCAATTATAGTCATTCGATGAATGCCATGTCACGATTTAATTATAATCAAAGTGGACTGTCTACGTTGAAGTTAAACAGTTCTCTCAAGTCAAGAGAACTATGTAATATTGTCACTTCGAGATTGTCTATTTGGCCTTAGCTATACTAACCGACAGAAAACTCTCGAGTTAGTCGTGTCGTAATTATCCAGTAACAATCAGTACGTAACTATTACCCGATGCCATGACCCAACTATATTGGACTAATCATATAGGCCAGACTCTACTGTTGATGAGAAGGATGATCATGAGACAATAGCCACATGACCAAGATATAATGTCCGGACAGTTGTATCAATCCCAGGGTGAATAGGGTTAGTAGATAGACAACGCAGAATGTCGAAACTATGGAGATTAGTTTGGTTGGAAAAGGGATCGGCATGGTCATTGGTTAAATTGGATAAGATATTAAAGGGATCGGCATACACTTAAGATGATTAGGGGTCTGCATGGTTACTTGGCAAGATGGTTAGTTTGAATAGGACTATAGAGGGCTGGGTATGAGTTGTAAAGCTACAGATCGGCATGATGCACACATGAGAGGGGGGTCGGCATAGTGTCTTCGAAGGGAATGGATCGACATAAGGGTTATGGTGCGACTTATGGATTACAGATTGGCATGTTGATTGTCATGGGAAAGGGATCGGCATGGCATAACTCACAAGGGATGGATAAGCATGATATGGTCTATGTGATATGGATCGACAAGATGTGGTTTGTCTGATACAGATTGGCATGGCTAGCTAGTGGGAGATGGATCAGTATAAGTTAAGGACCAGGAGGGATCGGCGCTCTCTTGGCCAGATTGGGATTTGAACCAAAGAACTACAAAAACTAAAGCTCTACAAGTCTAAATGCTATGATATTTGAAACACCATCATTATAGACCATGAGGGAGCTACCATAGGGGTTGTTGGCTCAAACTCAACGCATGGAGGGATCAGTACCGAACCCTATCCATTAAGAGTTGGGCCTAGCGCTTCCTATGGTGGGCACATATAGTGGAGGAGGTCCTGTTTCCGAAGTTTTAGTCAGGATGGATGCCGACTTCATCTATAAATTCAGGCATAGGGGACCATTCTAGGGACACTTACGCTGTTAGTTAAACTCTACCATTGTTGTAACTAACTTCCATTCCTTTCTGATCTCTTGCTATTTCTTGATGTTTGTAATTGTAGTCAAGTGAATTAAGAAGCAATAAAGAGAATTTTCAAAGTGGACGTAGGCAATCAATGCCGAACCACAATAAATCTTGTTAGTTTTGCTTTCTGCTGTGTTTTCTTTGATATTTTGTGATTCTCCTTTGTATTCATTTAATTTCCTCATTTATTTCACTACTTAAATCTGATCATTGATGTTTGTGGCCAATTTGGTTGCAAACATTTTGATACTTTCACTAAGAACTTTGATTCTCAGGCTGTTAGGACCGCCTTTGTCGTTACTGGATTGAGGAAATCCCTCGAAGGAGATCCAGGTTCATCTTTAGAAGCTTGCAGATAAGGGTTCAGATTTATCAAGATCTAAGCAAAGAAATCCAGAATGGTGAGGCGCACTAGATCTACTACCCAAAATGTTGATGCCAATGAAACTGCCAGTGTCCAATAAGGGGGTCCAAGCAACCAACTTGCTAATGTGAATGTGGAGCCTGCTACAGTCCAGGACCCCACTGAATTCAATGACTTGATGAGAGAGATGATGGAAAGTCGTGGGCATATAAACGAGAAAATCTAGACTAATGCCAACTTAATGAACCAGATTGCTCAACAGCAGCACCAAAGCGCCAGATGGGATCTCGCTTCTTACTCGGCGTCAGATAGCTCAACTTCATCGGATGAACATCACATGCAAGGGCGTCGTGGAGTTGAAGCAGCATGAGCAGAACATTGAAGCAATGCTTGGAAGACCAATATAGTCTACCAAGATGGGTCGGTGCCGATCCTTTAGCCGGGGGGCTGCTCCTCCACTACAGTTGGGGGGTCATGCTCGAGTTGGATCTGGGAACTTGGACACTGGGTTTCATTTGGATGCTGACCAACTACCTCATCGGAATTATAATGAAGTGAATTCTCGGAGTGCACATCAGGAGGATGATAGGCCAAGGAGGCGTGAAATGGCCTAGAGACACCAATCGGGACATTCATGCGAGGTGGAGCACGACCACAACTTGGAGCCACCTATCCAGACACCGGATTTATCCACAATGGTCAGAAAGCTGATGAGGGAGAACCAGGGTGTAACGACCCGTAATTTTAATAATTTAAAAATGGGATATTTAATTATTTTAAATATTCAAACGTAGAATTTTCAAACTTAAACAATCATGTTTTATATAATAAATATGAATGGTAAACTTATCTTTAATATTGAATAAAGATTTTGGATTTCCATTGTAAAATTGACAAAAGTCAGATTCCGATAAAGCAGGATAAATATTCGTGAAATTTGATTAAAGGATAAAAATTCCTTTTAAATATATATATATATCGATATCAAACTCATTTGATAATATAGTAATTTAATTTATAATGGCTTGATAAATATATAAAACTTGTTCTATTAAAGTTGACAAATTTCGTCGCATATCGATACATCGATGTCGTATTTTTATAAATAAATTTGGACATTATTTTATATTATTTTCTAAGTGAAATATACTTGTTTTAATTATTTAAGTATAATAAAAAATAAATTTTGAAGTTTGATTTACATGAATAAATAGTTTAACAATTTCAAAATGTGATCGGAAAACGTTTTGTCGAAAATCAACGTTTTGTTCAAAACAAGTTGCCGCAACATTATCGCACCTTATTTAACATGTTTTAACATATATATTGCACATTTAAATAACTAAACATGTTTACTTTAACTAAATAAGATTAGAAAACTTTTAGAAGTCATTAGTAAAAGTAAGGAAGAACCAACAAAAGTAAGTAAGTTTAAGAAAAGTCAAAAGTAAACATCAAATCCAAATCAGATCGAAATCCAACAAAATAATTATTTTCCTTTACTTAATCTTTAAGTGACTAAAACATAAAGTAAGGATGTGAAAGATGTTGTTAAGTATTGAAAAAGTGGAGTTTGCTTTAGGTTGAAGTAAGGTTAGTTTGGTAATTTGGTAAGAGGTTATTTTGGTAAATTACCACTTCTTTCTTTTTCTATAAATACCCACCTCCTTCTTCACTTTCATTCACATTTCTTCTTCTTCTTTTCTCAAGCTTCTTCATCTTCTTCCTCTTCTCTTTAATGGATTCAAATCCATAGTAAAAAATTAAAAAGAAATAATGTCAAAATATTTAAAAATATTCAAAAGAAATCAATGTTCATTCTCTTCAAATCAAACTCCTCTTTTCTCCATATTTTATCTCTTCTTCTCTCGACAATAAATTCTTAAATTTTGACCTAAAATGCAAAATTATTTTTTCAAATCTTGAATTTTTCCAGTGGCTACAACTTTCATGTTGACCACTTTATCTCATTCTAAAATTAACTATGTCAAAAATCCACTTCTTCCAATGCATTCTCTGACCCAGTTTTTAAGCCAGAAAATAGGCCATTTTGTTTTGATCATAACTTGAATATAATTGATCCACCTTACGAAAGTGTTTTTTAAAACCATATAAATTCTAGTGGCTATAACTTTTATGTTGATCACATTTTCTAGTTTTGATGTTTGCTATACCTGTAACTCAATTCTTTGAAGTGCATTTTTGGGCTTCATTTTTTGTCAATTCGACAATACCTCTTCTTCATTCTATCATATCTCTCTCAAAACTACATGGATCCAAGTGATTCTTTTTTTCAAATTCAAGAAAAAATAATTTTAAACAACTTTTTAGTTTACAACTTTTCTAAACTACAAGATTTAGAGGGCCTAAAACCAGATACAAGATAACCTATTTTTCGAACCAAGTTCAAAGCTCTACTGCTTCTTCTCTATTCTTTCAGCCAACTTTCATCTCAAGCCTTGACCAAGCTATTATAAGGGAGAGGGTGTTGTTTTCTAGTGTTTAAATTGAGTATGGATTAATTAGTGAAGTATTGGTTGATTAGAATGTTGGTTGGAAGTTTATCGCTTTGGTTTATGGTGAGAAACTCTATTTAACGGCTCTATTTGTATATATACATGTTAATGATATGTTATGATTGCTATGAATGCTTCTATATGATTTGATCATCAAGTATTGATTGTTTGATATGATTGTTAAATTGTTTTACCAAGTCATGTTAATACACGTCGATAAGCACAAAGGAAATCACTTTCCTTTTGAAAATGAAATGGCGTATATGAAATGCTTAAACCTTTTGGAAATAGTTTTAAAATGAGTTAGAAATGTTTTATAAACATTTAAAGGAATAAATAAAGAAAACCAAGATTTCATCTTGTATATTTTAAAATATGTCCAAATCAATTTCATAGAAAAATCGCGTTAGTGCAATTAAGTGACCATAATAGGAAATCTGTTTAAATGAACGTTTTCAATTATGAAAAAATATGAAATAAATTTGATAAATCTATTTGTATAGTTTACAAGAGATTTGAATGGGAAGATATGAATTTTCAATATTAAAAAGTTGATTAAATCAAATAAGCTTATATAGTACTTTTCGCCTTTTATGCGGCGAATTGTATAACCTTTTGAATATAAGTTTAAATGTAACGATTTTTTCCAGAATCAACTGTGAATGTTTTTAAAAGGAAAATTAAGCGTTTGATAGATAATTTGGATTCTTTATAATCAATTCCAAAATAGAGTTCATAACCAAGCATGCGGAAACGACTAGTACAATTATCCCGCTTGTGAGATCTGGGAAGATAAAAACAAGGTGTTTAACTAAGGTTAGGGATGGAGCAACCAATGCCTCAAACTTGCCTAGCCTATGTTTTATTTTCTTAGGCGAGGGGTGGAACAGATCGAAAGGAAAGCCCGGATGCTCTAAAATAAAAGGATGATATTAAGTTTACAAAATAAAAGAAGATTAGTATTATCCAAAATTTTAGCATTCTTTAAATTGAATAAATTACGATTGGATTGCATAGAGATAGTCTTCTTATACTTGATATTGAAATCCGAAGAGGGAACTCGTCCTATTCGTGGAACTTAAAAGGCGATTTCACCATTATTCCATCCAAAGCACTTGTTGAATACAAAAATTGATGTTGAGTAAAATTAAAATGATTTCTATGATCCTATATACTTAATAATGTTTGCTAAGATTGATTTTAGGGTTTATCGTAAACGATGTCTTAAATAACATTGTTTCTGACCCACCTAAACGTTAAGGAACTTGGATTGAAAGTTAAATAAGGGAAATTGAAATATTATCCAAAGAAAAAGAATGAATTGCTTAGAATTACTCTAAGGCAAAATAAAGAGATTTCAAAATCATCCGAAAACCCCTTCAAAATAATTATCTAAATAAAACATGTTGAAGACAAAGATCGTTGGAGACAAAGATATTCATGATGTAGGATTACTTGCCATTAGTCCTTGGAGGTGAAATTTACCATATTTTAAGTGGCAGTAGTACTATGTTATGAAAATCTTCGATTTGCAAGAATATGATTTGAAGTTAAGAAAGAAATCTTTTATTAAGATTTATTAAATGATTTGGGAATATTTTCCCTAAGTTTAATTTTACATCTTGAATAAATGAAATCTTTGATTAAGATTTAATGAATGGTTTGAAAAAGTTTTCCTAGGTAAAAAAAAGAAAATGATTTGGAATTATTACAGGATTTAAGAAAGGTTTAAATAAATCAAATGATTTAATAAACGAGGCTTAATGATTTCATATACTCTTGAAAATAAAAAGGAATAAATAAAAAGAATATATTCTAAGAAAGATATTTTATAAAAGATGAAGTAATTGATTGATGATTGATATCCACATATGAACTTAACATCTTTTAAATCGATGATTGGATTTCAAAGGAACCAAGGTCGAATTTGGGTGATTCCCATCCGAAAACCACTTCGAACTAATATATACGTTCAAAAGTGAAGAAATGTTGAAGATGATGATTATTGAAGGCTATGGATCTTCATGGCGTGAGGACTGCTTGTTGGCATGCACTGGGTAGCTCTCGTTATAGAGTTATTTATAGCAGTGGTCCCCTCGTTGTGGCGATTTTTTCGGATTGCAAGGACTGCGCAACAAGTGGTAGTAGGAGAGTGCCTTCATTTTGTCCTTTTCTTGGACAACTTGTATGGACGTTTGTCTGACATTGCATTTCTAAAGATTATGTATATTGTTTTTTACAAACGTACATCAGTGGTGGTGGAGAAGACAACTTCTCTTAGTTTAACACCTTCCTTGAGACGTACGAGGTCAATGGTTGTATTTTATGGAAGGCAATTAGTAATCAACAAAAATGGCAATGTGGCATTCAAAGAAGATGTGCTATGTGAAAAGGTAATCGTTTACCTCGGGTCTTATCACACGAAAATGACAGAAACAGAGTAGAAGTAGCAAGGCTAAATGGGTCGCTCCCAATTAGGAGATGTCATCATCCTTCTAGATTTACTCTACACATGTCTAAGTATGTGGTGAATGTATGAATTGGGTACCCGTTAAAGGTCGGTAACGACCGAGGTGATGACATATTCGGTACTATCCAACGTGAGGGGTAGGCTGGCCTTGTGTTGGTTTAGGCGTTCAGCATCTGGACCCTAGGTGCATCCCTCTAGAGGTGTACTGTTGGAAGGTAGTCCATTACCTTGTCATTTGTTAGGAATCTATTCCCCAATAAGTGCCTTCATACATGATTGCAAAACCTAATATGCGAGAATTTAATAATGTAACAATTTCGGCTAAGATTAATAAGTTTATTTGCAAATGTTTTCAAAGATATGTTATTAAAAATAATATCAAATGTTTTGATATATAAAAGTGATGTACTTATCATAAGGTAAAACCCGTCCATGTTTATGTGTGGGCATGGTCTTATGAGATACTCTTTCTTTTCAAAGGATTTTATTCAAAGGATGATATATGACACTGTCATTTATATTTGAGTTTCTTACGCTGGTTTATCAAGCCTGATCTGGGTATTTTCAATACTCGGGTCAGATCCGAGTAGTTTCAGGTTTAGTGAAGATGGTTGGAATTTGTAGAGGAGTTCTAGAGACATTCATCTATGTATGGACGTATTCTATTATCCGCTTTGCTTAGTTGTTTATTGTTTGTCAGCAATTGTAAGGATAGCTGTTTATAACTGTCCAAGATGAATTTAGGTTAGCCCTGATATATGCATTTCAAAAAATTTCCACTGTAAAGATATTTGTTCAATGTTATATATTACTCCATTCTTATGAGATTCTGTTCTATCTTTATTTTCTTTTTCACTCCTTAAAGATCCGTTTATTCATGCAATTTGAGTTGGACATGTGTGATTTATTATCGGCTCAAAGGGTATGGAAATTTGGGCCTTCACACAGGGCATGAAACAATTATTGGGGAGTTTCTAGGAGCCACACCTGATTTACCGATAGTATTTTACATATGGAGTATCCTAGAAGGTTTAACATGCCTACGATGCCTGCTTATGAGGGGAATACCGACCCCAAGTAGCACATCATGAGGTATGAATGGTTGATGGACTTAGCAAGAGTGAATGATGCCATCAAATGTAAATGCTTCTCCATAACTATTTATGGGATCGCCATGATGTGGTTCATAAGATTACCCCACGATCAACCTCAAGGTTTGACAAACCGACAACAAGATTTGTGGAGCAGTTCTGGATTCACGCTACCCGCCCAAAGATGTGATGTCGTTGTCTAGTGTAATCCAGGCTCTGGGGGAATCATTGAAGGACTACATGCAGAGATTTCATGTTGCTGCCACTGAAGTTAGTAACCTTAATAACCATACAATACTTATGGCTGTGACGAGGGGGGTTGACCTGGAATCCAAGTTTGGGCGACTGGCTGGCTGGAAAACCGTGGGCCATGTTGGAACGTTTCTACTCAAAGGCAGCCCAGTTTATGAGGAAGTAAGAGGCCATATTGTCTAGAAAGAGCAATGCTACGGGCCTAGTAGGGAAGCGGTACAAAGCAACATCGCAATGAAGCAGTCCGACGAGAGTTCCAGGAAGGTTCAGGTTAATGTTCAAAACAAGCCGAATCAATAGAAAAGAAGTGGAGAAGGGAATCGAGACCGAAAGAGGGAGCCTGAAAGGCCGAAGCCCAAGTTTCCTATGTATGACAGCTATACACCTTTGAATGCATCCTTGGAGAACATTTATTTGTCCACCCGTAATGCTTTCCAATATAAGATGTCCAAAAGAATTGACAGAGGCACAAACGCAAACCAAAAAGTATTGTCGACTTCATGAATATTATGGGAACGATATGGACGAGTGTAGGCATCTCCAGGATGCCATTGAGAAATTGATTCGGGAGGAAAATTTGCAGCAATTTGTGAAAAATCCGCAAGATGGCGAACTAGGGACGTCTGACCCCAATCGAGGGTAGGCTCCATGCAGGGCTAAAGAGCCTACACGGACTGGTGAAAGGTTGGTAATAAACACGATAGTTGGTGGACCGCATCCCACGAACAGGAGTTGGCAGGAAATGGAGCATAATGCTAGTTCAATGAGACATGTGGACTTTGAATTTTGTTCGAATATGGAGAATGGAACTCCGGCCAAGCAACAACGTACAATAACGGATGATATAGTATTCAGAAGCAGGGATGCCGATAGAGTAGAGGCCCCTACTATTGATCCAACGGTTATCTCGGCCATGATTGGCCCTGCTCTGGTGAGAAGAATTTTGATTAATTGTGGAAGCTTTGTGAACATATCTTTAAGAAGGCGTATGATCAAATGAGGATGAAGTCTAAGGATTTAAAACCATCTAAAGCTCGTATGCACGGTTTCAACGGTGTGGCTACTGAAGTAGTAGGTTATGTCGAATTGCCAGTTGAGTTGGGAGAAGGTGACGTAGGAGGGTGCGGATCCTATCGTTTATTATTTTGGATGTGGATTCTCCATACAATGATTTTCTGGGTCATCTAGCACTAGCTGAATTTTGGGTAGCTTTGACCCCGTGGTGTTTGACGTTGAAATTTCTGATTGATAATGGAGTAGGTGTTATGCATGGTGATCAGCCGACTGGACATGCCTGTTATGTGGCTGAGTTGAGAGAAGCTCAGTGAAAAGAGAAGGGAAAGGGTGTGGACAAGTTTGTCCGCATCCAAGTTACTGAAGATTGACAAATGGCGCCTAAGCCTTGGCTTGGACACAATAGTCTGTTCTATAGGGATATAGATGCAAGGGATGATGAGGAGGAAACCAAGGAGACCAAGGCAGCACTGGCTGAGCTGACGATTGATGTTACAGTTAGCCACAACAACCCATCGCGGGTGTTGAAGATTGGATCGCAACTCAGCCCTTCAATGATGAGAGAACTTACCGATTTCCTCCAAGTGAATCTGGGTGTATGCACTTGGACTCATTCTGACATGTGTGGGATCTCACCTGCCATCACGAGCCATGCATTAAACATTGATCTGAAATATGTCCCCGTGAAATAGTAAAGACGAGGCATGGATCCGGAGAGATCCATCGCTCTTAAAGAGAAGGTGGATAAACTTAAAGTCAATGGGTTTATTCACGACACCCTCCATCCCGAGTGGATATCTAATCCCGTGCTGGTGAAGAAGGCGAATGGAAAGTGGAGAATGTGCATTGACTGTTCGGATTTGAACAAGGCATGACCTAAAGATAGTTTTCCCCTGCCTAGAATCGATTAGCTAGTTGATTCAACTACTGGACACGAGTTATTATCGTTTATGGATGCGTACTCGGGGTATAATAAAATCCCGATGCATGTTGTAGATTAAGAACATACCAGTTTCGTGATGGATGTTGGGTTATACTGTTATGTAGTGATACCGTTCGGGTTAAAGAACGTTGGAGTAACATATCAATGTCTGGTTAACCGAATATTTAAGGACCAGATTAGGGGGATGATAGAAGTCTATCTGGATGATATGCTCGTGGAGTCACAATGATTAAACGACCACATTCGAGATTTGGAAGAGATGTTCATTATCCTTCGATTCTATAACATGAAAATCAACCCTCTGAAGTGCTCATTTAGTGTTGCGTCATGGAATTTCTTGGGCTTCATTATCAATGCTCCAGGAATCGAAGTTAATCTAGAAAAGATTCAAGCCATTCAGGATATACAAGTGCCTAGAACCATTAAACAAGTGCAGAGTTTGAACAACAAGGTTGCTGCTTTGAGCCGCTTCATCTCCAGGGCGACCGACAAATGCATTCCTTTCTTCATCTGATAAGGAAAGGAATTAGGAATGTCGAGTGGATGAAAAATTGTGAAGGTGCATTCTGAGCTTTGGTGGATCATTTGGAGAGACCTCTTGTCTTGTCCAAGCCGGTAGATCATGAGGAGTTGTAAATTTACTTGGCTGTGTCGTCACATGCCATAAGTGCCGCCTTGATTCGTGAGGAGAACCGGATTCAGAGACCAGTGTCTTACATCAGTAAATGATTAACGAGGGCAGAAAGAAACTACCTGAAGATAAAGAAACTGGCGTATTGCTTGGTGATCACGTCGTGCAAGCTTTGCCCGTATTTCCAGGCCCATCCAATCAACATTTACACTGACCAGCCGTTATGGCAGGTCCTACAATGAACTGAGATGTTTGGAAGGTTGCTTAAATGGAACATCGAACTAAGCTAGTTAGACATTACATATCTACCGTGGAGAGATATCTAGGGACAAGCATTGGAAGACTTCATAGCGTAGTTTACCATGCAGGACGATCCCCCAGAGAACGGAATAATCTCGGTTGTACGATGGAAGGTGCACACCGATGGAGCATCTAATGATCATTGTTCCGTAGCTATAATTGTTCTTGCAACCCCTGAGAACCAGTCAATTTTCTATGCTTTGAAGCTTGATTTTCCTACTATAAACAACGAAGCCGAGTATGAGGCGTTGATCGCTGGACTTAAAATTGCCAGAGAACTCGGTGTGAGATCTCTCGAAATCTTTTGCAACTCACAACTAGTGGTGCATCAGGTTAGAGGAGACTATCAAGATAAGGGACAATGACTTTTCCCATATCTTACTCGAGTTCAGGAGTTATTGGCAGATATCAAATACTATGGCATTTCACATATCCCGTGTGAGCAAAAGAGGGAAGCCGATTCGTTGGCAAAGTTCACGAGTACTGGTGATGCACAACAGATATGGTTCCAGTCGAGACATTGCACACCCCAAGTATAATAATGATGGAAGTTGATCAAATACTGGAAACAAAGCCTGAGAGGGAATCATGGATGACTCCATTTAAAGAATACCTATTGCATTAAATCTTATCCAAAAAGAGAAACGAAAAGTGACAAGTGCTTCGTAAAGCTTCACGGTATATTATGCAAGATGGAGCTCTGTATAGAAAGGGGTTTTCCAGTCCCTTACTCCGGTGTATCGCTCATGATGAGATAAAGCGTGTCTTGAAAGAAGTCCATAAGGGAGAACATGGCGATCATGGTGGAGGGTAAACGTTAGCGAAAAAGATGCTCCGTTATGGATACTACTGGCCAACTGTGAACTGGGATGCCACTAATAACGTGAGACGATGCAACAAATGCCAAATATATGTGAAAGTCGCGAGAGCTTCGTCGACAGAGATCACACAAATGGTTAGTCCATGGCCATTCACTATGTGGGGAATCGAGATCATCAGCTCTTTTCCTATTTCCAAAGGTGGCGAAAAGTATGCGATTGTTGCAGTTTACTACTTCACCAAATGGGCCGAAGCGGAGCTGTTAGCCACGATCACAACCAAGAAAGTTATCAACTTCGTTATTCAGAACATCATGTGTCATTTAGGTCACCCACGAACTATCGTAACAGATAATGGGACTCAATTTGATAGTCCTAAATTTAAATAATTTTTCGAAGGTATCGTATTGAGAAGAGGTTTGTGGTGGTCGCACACCCTCAGGCGAATAGATAGCTTGAAGCTGTAAACAAGATTATCAAATCTATTATGAAAAAGCATTTGGAGAAGGCTAGAGGCAAGTGGGTGGATGAGTTTCCTTTAGCAATTTTGGCCTACAGGACCACTCATAAGTCCGCGACTGGCCATACTACATTTGCTCTTGCTTATGAAGCCAAAGAAGTGATTTCGGTGGAATTCGAAGTCCCTTCTCGCCGAGTGACTTACTATGACCCCAGAACGAACCATGATATTCTATTGGAATCCTTGGACTTTATCGATGAGAAGCACAAGGAGGCCGATTTGAGAGCAGCTGCATATCGACATCGAATTGCCTGATATTACAACACAAAAGTCTGATTGAGAACCTTCAAAGTTAGCAACCTTTTCCTGAAACAGGTTTTCACGGTCCTGTCACACATGCACCGACATGGGAAGGACCATACGTCATTGAAAAGAGGCTTGGAGAAGGGACTTTCAAGCTAGCGACTGTTGATGGCCCGACACTTCCAAGAGAGTGGAATAACGAGCATTTACGATGCTATTTCACCTAAACTATTTCTTTTGTATTTCAGTACTAATTTCAACATTTTCTTTGGTGTGTGACCTTTTCAATGTGTAATAAGATAAGTTATTCTATCCGTTTTCATATGATGAATAAAATTTTAAAGCTTCCTTTACGTAAGTTATATTACATTTTATGCTAAGTACGCGATGAAACTGATTAATATCTATATGTGCAATGTGTGAACAGATTCATGAAGTTTGAAGTCGATCAACCATACCAATCCCCAATGGGATCGAATGAGGTAAGCTTCGTGAGTTTGCTCGGTTAGCGACTCCCGTAGACGAACCAAAGAGTTATGCTCGCAATAAGGAACAAAGGCCACCGACGATGAGAAAACAAGAAAAACTCTAAGTCCCCGACCGCGGATTAGAGTACTCTAATCCCCAACTGCGGACTAGAGTATAAACCTTTTGGTGGAAAAAAGTGCCATAGGTAGAAACATGACTGCCCCTGACAAAAACTCTAAGTCCCCGACAACGGACTAGAGTACTCAGAGTCACAGACAACAAACTAGAGTATAAACCATTCAGTGGAGATTGCCACGGGCGGAAACACGACTGCCCACGACAAAAACTCTAAGTCCCCGACTGTGGACTAGAATACTCTAAGTCCCTGACTGCGGACTAGAGTATATATAATTCGACAGAAAAACAACTGCCATGGGCGGAAACACGACTGCCTACGACAAAAAATCTATGTCCCCGACTGCGGACTAGAGTACGCTGTGTCTCTGATGGAGGATTAGTATATAAACCATTCGATGGAAAAACGACAGCCATGGGTGGAAACACGACTGCCCATGACAAAAACTCTAAGTCCCCAAAACGCGGGCTAACTCGTAAACTCAATGGGTGGATGGAAGGATTTTGACTGTTCTCTATCCCACGAATTCCAATCTCAAACCGACATAACAGATTTGAACTGTTAAAGGCAAGACATAACCATTCATTACGATTCTGGCTTAGCGTAGCTTACGACTTAAGACAACGTCTATAGAGAAGCCTCGAATTAGAGACAGTGAATTATTAACGAGACTTGTGAAAATTATTACAAATACATGAAATGGGAAGTAATTACCCTACTTTTGAAGTAATAATTCGCATGATGGCTAATCAAAAAACAAAAGCTTTTATTCTTTATCTCAAAAATTAGTTACAAGTTATTTCAAAAGTTCAGGATTCACGCCTGTACGCTTACTGCTAAGAAAAGAAACACACGCCTGACTTATCCAAACTATGTATAGCGACACAAAATACTAGCTATTTCTTCTCCTTTTTCTCCTTCTTCGGTTTTTCAAGAGTAGAATCAATTGAATGTCTTTTCCGGGACCCTTTGTTGCCCTTAGCAGAGACGCTTGAAGAAGAAAGAGGAATTTAAATAGGAATTGTCCGACCGGGTGGAATGATATGTAGAGGTACATGAATGCGATCTTCGACTGAAACCTCAACGGGCTCCGTTTTGACTTTATTCTTCGATCTCTCTGCCTCTTTAATCTGCTCCTTCATTTTGGTTTTGGCAGTGTGTTCCATGGCACTTGTGACCACTACATCGTCTAATTCTTCAGCAAGGGATTGTTCCTCGGGCTCATCCTCGTCAAGTGCACCGATGACTTGAGCATCGGGCCTCGGAATATCTGTACCAGCCGGAGCTTCGGCCATTTTCTCTTGTTGCTCCGTGGTGATATTGCTCCTAGGAGTTTGTTCTGGACTGGGATGACTTGCAAAAGTTAGTTAAAGCACGGGCGTAGTCGGTGACTGCAATGCGCCAAAAGCAACAAATCTATGGATTCAAAGAAATTCTATGTGATACCGGCATCTAGTTGGCTCTCAGTGGTCATTGGAGTGCTCCCTTCAAGAATAAGAGATAGCATTTGTGGACCAAGGCTGGGTCTATCCGCATCATAGCCGATATGTTGCTCTGTGAGTTGAGAAGATGATGTTCCAGCCATTTGAGTAGGAGAAGGACCCTCGAGATCGTTCTAGAGGACCCAGTGATGTCCTTTCCTTCTTTGTCCAGTGCAGGAGCCTTAGAGAATTGAAGCTTCACGGCGACCAAATCAGACGGCTCATTTCCTCGAAGCACCTCTTGCAAGAGTGCCTCTTCATTAAGCTTTGCCACTCCTAGTTCTTCCTTCTTTAGTTTGGTGATAACCTCCCAGGCTTGGACGAGTGATTCAAGATATCCTTCGCCTAGAAAAGTCAAGTCAGGGTGGAGAAGAACTTTTGCATTATATTTGGCGATGAGCGGATAGAACAAGTTCTTGATCTCTTCTCTACCGGGCTCGATGGTAGCTTCTACACGGGAGTTAGCTTCTTCGAGCACTTCTTTTCTGCCCTCCTTGCGTGCTACTTCTTTTAAAGCTTCGATCTGGGTGAATTGTTCATCAAGCTTCGTTTTTAAGTTTCTCGGCTGAACGATCTCCTCGCAGTATATCTGCGATTCTTCCTACGCCTTGACCTTTTCCTCCCTCTCTTTGTATAATAATTTTTCAAGCTCTTCAACACGGCGAGCTAAGATCTCCTTCTCCTTTTGCAAGGAGTCCTTCTCTAAGGCCAGAGTACCACTATGATGGAGCACTGCGTCCAATTCTTTTTTGTGTGAAGTCTCTAAACGACTTACCACCTCGGTCGTTTCTTTCGCATTCTTTTCTACAATGGTAAGTTGATTTTTATATTCAAGCAGCTCAGGGTCCTGATGCTTGATGATGTGTTTGTCGTGAATAGCCTCCAAGTTAGGGAAGTTAATTTCAAGCTGGGGATCAACGGAGACTTCAGCGATTTTCTCGGTCAAGTGAATGAACGATTCATGCTAGACGTACACATCACTCATACATGCTAATGAGCTCTCTTTGGCACTTCTAGGAATGAGGTGTACGGAGGAGAGGAACTTGAGTACATCAAAGCATAATTTTGGAAAAGTAGCTTTGATTTCAACCAAATTTTCCACTGTGGTAGGATCATGCGTCGGAACCGGCGGAAGCGGATCAGAAGTGGCAAGCGGATGCTTGCCGGAATGGTGGTCACATGATTACCTTGAACTTGAAGACCCGAAAAATTGGTCGTGAGGCGCAATAGCTTGAGGACCCCGGGGTGAGAACTTATCTCCGCTTTGAGCAGGAAGGTGTGATCGATCATCATGGTGAAGAGCATGTGGTTGAGACTTCCATCTAGATGAAGAAGAAGACTCTCGAGAATAATAGTTTTTGTCTCGCCCATTATCTTTGTCTCCGCGTCTTCCGGATTCAAAATCTCGACCCGAGTGATAATAAGTGGAAGAACTCCAGAGATGGTCAAAAGCGTGAGAGTGTGACATTGCACCTGTTAAAGAGCCAAATAGGAGCCTATTAGAAGTTGTAACACGAAGAATTAATCATGAGTGTATGGTGGAGTGCAAGTGTTTGTGTGTGCCCTAGTGTTTTCCCTCAACGGACCAGTAACATCGGCTTTACTCATTGTAGTTTCCTCCCCTCCATTGGAAGGTTGCACGTCCTCGCCGCTTCTCGTGGGAGAGTTGAGCTCTTCGACGTCAATGTTAGCGAAGTTGAAATTTAATATATCATCCAGAATCGAAATGTCGGAGAGTCCCTTCAGCGAACTTACCATTTGCTAGGAAGATGACCCTTTTTCGAGTGGGGTTATGACAAATTCCGGATTCGCCCAGCCTTACTCTTTCGTAGCTTGTACACCAACCTTTTTCTCCTCTTCGGGGGAGTTTGCACTTGGCTGGCCTGTAGCGCTTCGACTGCCGACGTTTTCCGAGGGCCTATGCCTTCGCTTCTTGGCCCCGCATCTTAAGATTCTCTTAGCTCTCCCTCTTCAATGTCTTCCTGAGTTCCCTCAACAGGGGGCACCATGGGGTTCTTGCTTCTATCCTTCTTTTGACAATGATTTTCGAGACCTCTTTACTCCCGGGAAGTTCAATTTTGCGGCCGTCTTCCAACAGCCCAAAATAATGAGAGCAGCGCATCGGTGGCTAGAATTTTAATGTACCGATCCTCAGTGGGAGTAGCACGATTGGCCACAGTGGCCCTGGAATACTCGATGCCTTCGGGTTGAGGGCGAACACTAAAAAGAGCTGGAGATGTTAGTATGTTTAAAGAAGGAGTTGCGACGTAAATCGTTGAACTAAAGGCTAAGACAGAAGTAACACTTACGTCCTTCCAGTCATCTCCTTGTGAAACTAAGAGGACACCGTACACAAAACCACTCATGTTTAAATAAAGAGAGATTGTTCCATGCACACGTTAAGACTTGGCATTTGGGAGAGGGTTCAAGAAAAACATATGAGGGGCTCCCTGTCCATCTTTTGAAATTGTAAATGTATCTAATGTCTTCAGGAGTCCATGGACGGAACGGAGCATTCATAAAGAGAAGGAAGGTTCCATAAATGAAAGTGTAGCTGTTAGGGTGTAACTGGGTAGGAGCGATCCCCAAGTACCTCAGCATTTCACGTATGAAGAAGTTGAAAGGTGGCACACATCCAGCCCAGCACATGAACTTGTTGCAAGAAGTATATCCGGCTGAGGGAAAGTGGAGTCTATCATGCCTCGATGGAACTAAAACATCTTCGAATAGGATTCCATGGATGGAACATAACTGATGGAGAGAGGTTTTGCTGGCTCTAAATGCTTGTGAATCAATCGGGTTGCTTAGGATGATAGCACCCTCAACGACTTCAGGAGCTGGACTAATACTTCTACAGGGAAGACTAGAATGTTATAAAAGAGATTTATTTGTGGAACAGATGCCTTTGCTCATTCTGTTTGATGACTCGGAGGAGGTCTATCAGATAGAGTAGAGGAGCTTGATCTTGCCTCAAAACTGATGTGTCTTGCGGTTGATTAAGAAGACATTATGGCTAGGCGCTCCATATAACTTGAGGTCTATGTCAGCTATACTCACTAGATAATCAACATTAGAAATAATAACCTCTCCCCCCTATGTCATCTATGAACTAGTGCAGTGCAGTGTGAAACAAGCATAGAGAGTTTGAAATCGAGAAAATGTGAATGAAATGTTAAGATTTAGAGTTCCGTCCAGAGAGACCGTCATTGCTAACCGTCTCAATCGACAAAGAAGTTGATCGGCAACTACAGCTTTAGGATCGATCATCAACACATTGAGTTATGAAGTTTATTATCTAAGTTTATTTGTCCCGTTCTTCATTTAGTTCATGTCAAGCAGTCATGAGATATGCTTATTTAGGCTTAAGTCCAACAGTTCAAGTCATTTCATGTTGGGCAAGGCAGCGTGCAGTTTAGTGTTTAGAAGGCTAAAATTGGGTTAACATTAATTGTCCAAATCAATCCCTTACCTCCCTGTGTCGATCCCTATACTGATCCCTACATTAAGTTAGCTAACACGGATCTCTTCCTTTTAGCCTTTATGTTGATCCCTACATTATAACTCTTAAGCCGATCCCTACTTTTTAATTCATAAGACGATTTCTACATTTAAGCCTCTATACCAACCCCTCGTCCTAGCTTCACTATAAATCTCTCCCATATGCATAATCGGACCCTACAACTCCACTCCACAAACACCACCGATCCCTAACGTTAACTGCCATCTGTCCATCACAAAATTTCTAAGTCCTGAATCCTCCTTCTTCTTTCCTCCTTCTTCCCTCCTCCCTCTTCCTCTTTCTCCAGCGCCTTTATCTTCTCCTTGTATTTCACTTGACTTAACAGGACCCAACGATTTGCTTGCCTAAAAAACAACTCAAGTACATGGAAACGTCAAATTCATGACTCGACTAACACGGCTATGGCAAGAAAGCGGACCTATACGAATTAATCTAAAAGAGGATGATTGATACTTAGGATTAGATGCAACTTGGCAATGGTGTTTGGATTTAGTATTAAAGGAGAAGATTCTACCTTTAGTTCACTCAGTAGAGAGGGAAGAAGATGATAGGGCTCGGTTGTGAAGAGCAGGAAAAGAAAGATTAAGTGCTAAGAAATGTGAAGTAAGGAGAGAAAAGGAAGGGATGTGAGTTTGTATATAAGCGATGGAAAGGGAAGTCGAACCAGTCATTGGAGGTGAACAAGTCAAAAAAAGAAAAAAAGAGGAGAAAGGGTCGGCATTGAAGTATGCCGAATCCTATTCGTGCGTCTCTAATGATGGATCGGTATGTTATACCAATCCCTCCAGAACTATAAAAAAAACTAAAAAAAGAAGGAAAAGAGAGAAGCGTGAATGATAGATATGAGCGAAATAAAAAAGGAAGTAGAAAAAATGGCAGACAACTGGAAACCAAATGACGACTGTATCATGAAGGTTAGACTGCAAATGTAAGCATACAGAATAAAAAAGCTTGGCAATGACCAGGGTACGTCCAAACATGTCCGGGACCCAACAACAGAAACGTGTATATGAACGTGCATGGAGGAGATTTAAGGATTCAACCTTTCGAAATTAACTAAAGTGGCGGTGTAGCTCAAAAAGATCAAGTTTGAAATCAAATCAAGAGTAAGCCTGTAAATCCCACATGACCAAATCTATGCATACTAATGGAATACGACATCAGAATTGTATCATCGAAGATTAATAGAGGAATAGAGATTAACCAAAAAGTTGGATAGACTTACTCCTGAAAGCCTAGGTTTTTCCCAATTAAAAGCATGTCATGTTACTCACAAGATGTACTTTGGAAGACAAGTATTACCCGATGCCATGACCCTGCTATATTGGACTTATCACATAGGCCAGACTCTACTATTGATGAGAAGGATGATCATGAGACAACAGCCATATGACCGAGATATAATGTCCAGACAGTTGTATCAAGCACAGGTGAATAGGGTTAATAGATAGACAGCGTAGGATGTCGGAACAATGCAAATTATTTTGGTTGGAAAAGGAATCAGCATGGTCATTGGTTAAATTAGATAAGACAGTGAAGGGATCAGCATATACTTAAGATGATTGGGGGTCAGCATGGCTACTTGGCAACATGGTTAGTTTGAATGGGAATATAGAGGGATCGGCATGATGCACTCATGAGTTGAGGGTCGGCATGGTGTCTTCGTAGGGAGTGGATCGACATAAGGGTTATGGTGTGACTTATAGATTACGGGTTGGCATGTTGATGGTAATGGGAGAGGGATCGACATGTCATGACTCACAAGGGATGGATCGGCATGGTATGGTCAATGTGATATAGATCGGCATAATGTGGTTTGTCTAATATGGATCGACATGGCTAGCTAGTGGGGGATGGATCGGCATACGTTAAGGACCAGGAGGGATCAACGCTCTCTTGACCAGATTGGGATTTGAACCAAACCACTACAAAACTAAAGGTCCACAAGTCCAAACACTATGATATTTGAAGCACCATCATTATAGACCATGAGGGAGCTACCATAGGGGTCGCTAGCCCAAACTCGACACATGGAGGGATCGGTATCGATCCCTATCCATTGAGAGTTGGGCCTAGCTCTCTCTATGGTGGGCCCATATGGTGGAAGAGGTCATGTTGTTGAAGTTTCAATCAGGTTGGAGGCCGCCTTCATCTATAAATACAAGCATATGTGGCCATTCTAGGCACTCTTACGCTGTTAGTTAAACTCCGCCACTGTAATTAACTTCCTCCATTACTTTCTGATCTCATGTTATTTCTTATTGTTTGTAATTATAATCAAGTGAATTAAGAAGCAATAAAGTGAATATTCAAAGTGGACATAGGCAATCAATGCCGAACTACTATAAATCCCGTTGTTTTTGTTTTCTTCTGTGTTTTCTTTGATTTTTTTGGTGATTCTCCTCTGTTTTCATTTAATTTCTTCATTTATATCACTACTTAAACTTGTTCTTAGGTGTTTGTGGCTAGTTTGGTTGCAAACAGTAACCCTTTGTGCCTCCGGTAGCCATGAGTAATACAGTACCTAGCATTTAGAGTACTTTAGTCTTAATGGATGAATCAATATCCTTTCTCAAAATGTCTTGACTATTATTATTATTTAAAGTAATATGCTATTTTTAATGCGATAAATTTCACGATTACAACGTAGTGTAATTACTATCACAGAACATATAATTTGAAGATTTTCTATTTAATGTACTTAAATTGAATAACTAATTAACATATAACAATATGACAATTATATAATAGAAAGAAAAACAATTTTTATTATGAACAAAATTGGTTATCAAGCTAGATATATGCAACAAATTATATAATTGCTCCTATGGCATACCCCTAACTGTATCAAACTATAAAAATGATGAAACTTATAATCAAATGAGATGTATAAGATATGTGAACCAAACTATACTAACATTATGTAACATATAATCAAAATTAGATTGGAAAATTATCTTATGATGTAACCTAAAATCCACACCTTGAATGAAGAATTGTCCTTAGATCTCCAAGATCCACACCAATAATACAGGAGATGGATGAACCATTATGTTTCATTTTATTTAATGTTTTCATTTGATTTGGAGTTGATAAAACTTTAGAAATCTTCATTTTTTTTAGCCACGGAAGGTTATGAGGGGAGAAGATAAAAGTGAATGAAAAATGAATGTCTACGGGAAATGAATTAGTGGATTTGTTTTAATCAAAAGATTGTAACCTTACTCATTCTTTTAATTAAAACTTCCTTAATCAATTCCTTTAATTTTTCTCTCTCCCTCCACTCCTCTCTCTTTGCAAGGTATGATCAAAATTACTTGTCGTTAAACGACATAAAATTTCTATAAATTCCTTAATGCAATTATATTTTATTTATACTAGTTTAAAATACACCGATAACGTATATTGATGCGTGCAAATATAACTTTTATATATGCATCCAAATAATTATAAACAACTACCAAACATCAAATAACTTAACTAAAAGTTATTATTGGTCAAATATTTTATATTATTTAATTAATTTATAATATTTTATATATTAATTAAATCATGTGGTTTTTTGGAGAATTCATCATTACGGTTGTGCGACTCAAAGGTGTAAATTCAGTCACCATTAATATCGAACAATTTGAATATTAACGTTCACACGTCACCTTTACTTATTGTGTGACATGTTGGTCGAATTTTTCGCTTATACATCATTTAGATATAAGCCAATTTTGTTATTTTAAGAGGTACATAGTAGTAATAATTATCTACACCAATTCTCTTCGTCAAAACTATATTACTTTAGGACTTACGGAATTTTGTTTTGATCAAAAATCCAATATCATCCATGTTCAACTTGGTTAGTCCAAACAAAAAATTCTTAGTTCAATAATAACATTTATTATTAACCGTACTGCTCTTGACCAAAGAATTTGATTTTGAGTTGACTATAGTAGATAGTGACACTAACCACTTAAAACCAAGGTGACGAATTCTCTATTGAACATTAGTTCACTTCCAATGCTTTAACTCAGATCCAACTGTACTCGCTCGATGGATCGCCATGCCATGATTTAATTATAATTAAAGTGGAGTTTCCACATTAAAGTGCCATGGTATTCTCAAGTCGAGGAACTATGTAACATCATCACTTCGAGATCTCTTATTTGTCCTTAGTTATAATTAACCAACAGAAACTCTCAAGTGAGTGATTCCATAGTTATCTGATAATTATTAGTAAGTACCTCTTAGTGCCTAAGTAGTTATGAATGATACACTTCTCAATGTTTGGAGGGTGTTATGTAATCTAGTCTTAACGGACGAATCGATATCCTTTCTTGAAACATTTTGATTGGGAATATTTAAAATAACATGTTATTTTAATGCGATTCTTACAATTATGGCATATTGCCAATACCAACGTATCATTTAAGGATCTATTTAATATACTTTAAATCAATTGCTTAATTAATTATATCACAATATAACAAAGTATAATATAGAAATCAAACACCTTTATCTTGAACAAGATCGATTATCGATTAGACATATGTAACAAATTACATAATTGCCTCTAGAGTATACCCCTAACTCTTTAAGTCATTAGCTACATTATATGTGAAAGAGGTAATAAGATAGCACATGATTCTAGTGAACATATTCATTCATAGAGATCCACCTTTTACTAGCAGGTTTTGGGGGAGCCTTTGGGATGCCTTAAGAACTGAGTTGAATCTTATCACTGCGTATCATCCATAGACAGATGGACAAACCGAGCAAGTGAAAAGGGTATCTGTTTGAGAACTTGCATTCTTGATTTCAATGAAGCTTAAGAAGATTATTCGCCATTGGTAGAGTTTTCCTATAATAAACATAGGTGCTTTGGAAGCGGGGCTAAAAGGAAGGATTTTAAGGAAAATTTGAATTAACTAATTTGCATATGATCTTATTTTGCGCTATGTGAATAAAGTTTATTTATACTAAATCAAATTTAGCATTTATTAATAAAAGTGTTGAGGAAATATTTTAATTCATTTAAAATATTTATTTGTTTGTTACCGACAAATGGTCCTCGTTGTTCACTTCTTTGTCGAGATATGTGGATGTGTATACGCCTCGATCTTTTGAAAATTCTAAAATTGATGATGTGATGGTGCCATCAATAGATGTTATTCGAGCTGGTGTGGATTTTTGGTTGGATTACTTAGTTGGATTCTTTCTAGATTCTAACCTGCCATATAATGTTGTTAAAGGACATTATAGACATGTTTGTTGACTTAAGGGAGGCCTTCACGTTCACTATGATAATTTGATGTTCTATTTAAAGTTCTCTAAATCCGACGAAAAACAACATATTCTTGAACCGGAGCCGTCATTCATAAGTATGAATCCTTTTATTTTAACTCTTTGGTGCTCTTCAGTTGACAACTTTAGGGAACAAGTTTTATCTACGCCTGTCTAGGTACATTTCTCTCATATCTCAGCTATATTGCAACATATGATTGGGCTTGATTGATTAGCTAGCCTTGTTGGCAAGCTTAAGTGTTTTGACTCAAATACTATAGCAAGGAAGATGCTTGTGTATGTGAAGGCTCTTATTGAAATATTTTTGGATAATCCATTCCCAACCAAGCTTAAGGTTAGACCTGCAGAAGGCCAAGTAGAAATAGTTGATGTTCATTACAGCCGGTCTCCTAATATATGAACCAATTTTCATCCCATTAGTCACACTTTGGATTCTTGTAAGCATGATGTCTCTTCTATTGTTGATACCCCCTTCCTTTACCACCAAATTCCCTTTTCCTCATCCTCTTGTTAGGAGATGGGCCCCAAGCCTTTGCCATCATCCTCTTCCTCTTTATCAAAGCCCGTTGTTGAAATCTTGCCATCCTGTCTGTTTCTAGGATCCCCTTTGCTGCTGTTATTGATGCTTGCAGTTTGGTTGAACCATAAGTGATTCTACCTGCCTAAAATGTTATTTGTTGGAATGCGTATGAGCAAGCCTGGGTCTATGATGTTACTGATATGAGATGTAGCCTGTCATGTGTTACTATCATTTGTATGTAGGTGATGTTGGAGAGGAAAGATGACTTCTATGTCATGTTGAGGGGGAAGGCCTTTCTCTTTCTACTAAAGATGAAGATGGCGACAACAATAAAATACTATTGGTGGATGTTTCTTGGGACATGAGATTCCTATACAGCAGTGATTCATTGGTTTTTGTTCCTAGCCTAGCAGCCCTTTTCTTAGGGTATTTACATGTTATTGGACTAGATTCTAAGGATGACGGAAGTGTTTCTTCCATGTTAGAAGGGGACTAGCCTTATCTAAGTGTTAGTAGTTTAGGTAATTTAGCCTAACTCCTATACTTTTCCTTTCTTTGGCTATTCTGTCACATGTGCCGAACACCTATTTCAAAATTACTTTATAAATATGGCCGGCCGAATATAAAACCGGCTAGCCTTGCTAAAAATGATTATTACTAATTTCATTTTGTTCTAATTCTATATATTAATAATTTGAGACATTTGTATTCAAAATACAAACATTGTAACTACATTAAAAATATAAACCGACCTATGGGTATAATGGTAAAATTAATGGTTGCGACCTATGGTTAATAAATGTCAAGGTGATAACAAACGTCAATATTAATGTCATTGGAATGATCATATACATCATATAATCAAGTTTATATATACACTAATATTAACTACTTTTTTACAGCCATAATATTTGACTAATATTTGTGTTAATATACTATATAATATACACATATATAACTATATATGTAATAACATTATTTTAGAAGTAGATCAAGGTTACCCAGAAATAATGAATTTATATATATGCATAAAATTTATATTCAAATATTTTATTATATATAAATTTTGGATTTAGTTAAAATGCATATTAAATAATTCAGAGATTAGAATTGAAATAAATTTGACCAATTTAAAATAAATATCTATATCAAAGAAATTTAACAAAAGCAACTGCCATAAACTTTTCAATTAAAAATCTGATCAGAATTATGATTTTAAGCAAATTATAAACACCTTTACCTTTTAAAGAAATAAAATATTTGTTATTTAGCTGAAACATTTTGATAAAAAAATATTTATATAAATGTTACTGGACGAAAATCTAAATCTATGTGTAGATTTGAAAACTGGCTTTTTATTAGCGATGTTAAAGAACACCTTGTCGATTTGTCTTCTTAATAACCAAAGTAGTGGGGAAAAAGTGTGTGATCTCGAACTAGTAAAATAAAGTACGTATCAACCATAGTTGGAAGTACATATCAATTGGGTCAAATATACACGGCACTCTATAACTCAACCTATCTTCTATTCTTCTTAGTTGGGCCAGCTAAAAAATCCAGACTCTATTTCATCCTTTATCCTGTAGCCGACGCCCACTTGTGCAAAATTCTTTTATTTTTCTACTCCTATTTGCTGTCAATTTCGATTTACTCATCAGATAAGTAACATTGATTTGGATATGTTTTGCTCTTTCATCTGGTTCAGTTTCTTCTAATTAAAAGTTTGTTTATTCCTTTCATCCCATAAGTGATAAAATGTAGTGACCAGTATGCAAGAAGCAAGTTGTTGTATCTAATCTTTATTTTTGAATCGACACCCGATTGTTTGGATATCAACTTCTGGGCTGAGGGGAGTATCTCGGTTTTTATTTAATTATAGTTTAATTTTCATGAGGGTCCATACATATTTGTTGTAGTTACACTGGAAAATAAAGTTGCACTGTCTCTAGTTGTTGTTCATAGAGTATGCATAATTCATCACGGTCTAGTCCTCATTCTTTCAACTTGTCTTTTGTGTTATTCTGCCAACTATAATTTTGTATGCATGGCATTGCATTTTTCTTCTATTTATTGCATTCCAAATGATAAGACACCGGTAGAACTTATCATTATGTTGTCCAGTTTTTTCCCACGTCTTTGAAAATGAGAATTTATAGTCATTCCATGTCCAATAATCCTACTGGTCCTAAAAGTGGATAGTGATTAGTTAAATGGCAGTACTTAATTCCCTTATTGTAGTAAATAATGGTGTGATCCACTGGGAGTTAGAAATGATGTTTGAAACATGTAGATTCTTAGAAATACTAATATGGTACCTATCCCAGTCTAATAAGTCCACTAAAGTTTTACTATTAATCCAAGGGGAAAAGCAAAGTATTGTCTCTATTTACTATCACTCTCTTCATGCATTGGAAAGCATCTTTTCTATGTCTAAGTAGATTTTTCGTAGTGCAAGACATTATTATTCATAGGCACAGTCCAGAAGTTACTTTGATAGCAATATTTTTGTTTCATCTAAGTGGCCCATAATGTATCTTTGCTTAAAAGTTGCCCAATTAGTTTTAATGTAGTTACCTTTCTGAGATTCTAAAAGCTCTTAAGACCAATACCACCTTCTAACTTTGGTCACATAATTTTCTCTATGCAATTTTGTGAGTTTTACCTGACCAGAAGAAATTTGCACATATACTATCTATATTTATAATTGTTATTGGGGGTATGTAATACACTAACATCCAGTAAAGAACCATCGATATTATAACTACTTGTATTAATTCCATTATAAGCCATTGAGAGTAGACTATTGTCCTAACCATCAAATTTATCTAATATCCTTTGAAATAAACTAGTACATTCTAAATAGTGAAGATAATCTGATGAAATTGGTACCCTTAGATATTTGATAAGCAAAGTTCCTTCCCCCGTTTGTAGAATATCCAATTTGTGGTTTTTGTTTTGGCAGCTTGTACCAAAATAAACTTTGCCCTTTAACTGATTGATGTAGAGTCTAGCATAATCACCCATCTTAGTTGCAATGTTTTTACAGTTTGTGCACTTGTATTATATGATGTGGCAAAAAACACTACATCATCTGCATAAAGTAGATGTGAAATAGTAGGCTGCATTTTGTTGATTGGTGTAATATCTTTCTTCTTGCTGCTTTTTCAGTGCTTAAAGAAAGTTATTCCATCACTGTACTAAATAAATAAGTAGATGTAAAAAAGCCTCTTGGGATACCATTGATAAGTATTGAATACATAGTAGTTGATATGCATTGAGATATAAGCATGACAATCTTATCTGGAAACTTATTCTTTTTCATCATGTGGCAAACAAAATTTCTGTTGTGTTTATCATATGCCTTTTGCAAGTCTACTTTAATCCCAAACTTCTTAGCGCCTTTTTTTATTGAAGTTTCCGATCATTTCATGGGCCAATAATATATTTCCTGCCATATTCCTCCCTGGGATAAAGGTAGATTGTGATTCAGATATCAAATGTGGGAGAAAACCCTTTATTATATTGTAAATAATTTTGGGGATAATTTTATGTAACATGTTGCAACAAGAAATAGGCCTATAATCTAAAATTCCTGAAGGCTTGTCTTTCTTGGGAATTAATGTGATAAATGTGTGAATTAGCCCCTTGGGGGTTTCTTGACTATTGAATACAAAATCCATTGCATTAAATAACTCATCTTTGATTAATGTCCAGTGTGCCTTGAATTTTTTTGGTGTGAATCCATCTGGGCCTGGTGATTTATCATCTCTGACTGAATAAATAGCTTTCTTGACCTTAATTTTTGAAATTGGTCGTGTGATGAATTTTTTACCTTCTTCGATTATTATCTTTATGCAGTGAATGTTTTCAAAGTCGATGGTATTATTTTGTTCTCCATTATATTGTGATATGTAAAAATCAACCCTTATTTTTGTACGATTTCTTGATCATGCATAAGTTCGTCAGTTGAATCACATAACGTAGTTATGTTATTTTTGAATTTTCTCATGGACATCTCAGCATATAGATTTTTTGAGTTGGAATCCCCTTATGTTACCAATTAATTTTGATTTTCGTGCTACTTTAGCATACTTCAATTGCCTCTTCTTTTTAGTTGATCACTCACTTCAAGCATTTACTCATATGGATTGGTATTAAATTGTTTTCTGTCACACTCCAATAGTTTTTCTGTAAAATTTTCTTAAGTCTTATTCAAAAAATTTAATTTTCGCTTAACTTTTCTATGTTTAGTCATAAACTGTTGCGTTGCATTGCCCCAAATTTCATATTGAATGTAGTAGTAATCTGGTCTTCATAAATTCTATTTGAGGCAAGGAATTTATGTATCTAAAAGGCTTTCCTTTATCTTGGGTATTTGAGGTGTGCAGTTTGATGATGACAAGGGAATGATTGTTGTGATGGAATTCTAACTCGAGACCACTCAATTCAAAACCCCAATTTAGCGAAAAAGCGAGATCGTGGTAAGAAGTGGAAAAACAACCAATCAATAACTCAATCTAAATCTCAACCAATCCAAATCCGATCACAATCCCTAAACAAGCAATATAGAAATCAAAGCAATAAATAAAATAAATCACACAGTGATTTATAGTGGTTCAACTAACGTTATGTTAGTGTACTTTCACTTAAGAGAGAGCTTTTATTAATATCGATGAGAAGAGTACAAAAGATTGATTACAATGATCAAAATTCTAATATAATTAATTTGTGGAGAAGAGAATTGAAGAAAATTAGGTTTTGATAAACCCTAATTAGTGGAGCCTAAAACCCTTGCAGTCGCTTTTTTTTTTGCATCGAGATCTACAACCTGAAGCTAGCTTATATAGGAGAATAGAAAACCTAGGTAAAGTTCCGAAATTGCCCCTTCAAGTATCACAAATCTTCATGTCAAACGTAGGCTAAAAAACTGGCAGAAGTCGCCACAGACGTCTATCCAATGTCTTGAAATTTTTTTCCATGAGACATTAGATGTCTATCCAAAGTGACAGACGTCTGTTTTTGCTCTCTGGAAAAATTCTGTAACCGACTCAGACATCTGCATCTGACCAAACCTTCAGACATCTGTCTTAAGTCTCTAAAACAGATTTGCTACAGGTTTGTTAAAGCCTCAAATGTCTGACCATTTCCTCAGACATATATCGCTACCATTTCAGCACGACTCCTCCCTTTTTGCTACAACTTCCACCTCCGAGTTCCGATTTGCGAACAATTACCAAGCTACTTCCAACCTCTTCAATTCTCCATATAGTGCCGACAAAATTTAACACTCCACCTCGATACTCTATCCATCTCCAACTCCAATGGTACCATACCATCATCAACAACCGATAGCACCAACTATCACTGCTTCTACCTTCAACCAAACCTGAATGTTTTCCCAATGAGCTCCGGCAATGCCACCATCCATTGCACTCCATCAACGAGCTCAGGCAAAGCCCCTACCGCTAACAAAGTGTTGAAAACATCCAAATCCTAAACCGTTGTACCAACGACCAAAGTGTTGAGGAGTGTAAACTAGCACTTATCAAGAAGATAGAACCTCAATCTCTCATCGATGCTCTTTCTCATCCATAACCAAGCTCCTCCCTCAACCATGCCACCCCGTGCACCTAGCACTTCTTCAAGCGAATCAAGTTCGAGCAGTGCTCGAACTTCCCAACCGGTAATGCCTTATTGAACATATCTGTCGCGTTATCCTTTGTGTGCACTTTCCAAAGATATACTTGCTTATCTTCATCCATGTCTACTAGAAATGACTCTCTCACTTCAATATGCTTAATCCGTGGGCTAAATGCCAAATTCTCTACCAAGTCAATAACACATCACATTGAACATCAATGCTATCATGCCCGAATCCAAAGTCACACAACAATCGCTTCAAATAAAGTGCCTCCTTTGCTGCCTCCACCACGACTATCAACTCTGCCTCTGTAGTGAATAAAGCAACTACGGTCTACAATCTCGATCTCCAACTTATGGCTGTACCCCCAAGTGTGAAGGCATATCCAGGAAGTTGATTTTCTCTGATCTCTATCACCGGCGTAGTCCGAATCACAATAACTAACCAACTTACAATCCATTCTATCACTACCATAAAAAACAAGACCATGAGATGATGTGCCTCTAAGGTATCTTAATATAAGCTTCACAGCTTTCCAATGTCATTTTCCCTGATTAGCCTTATATCGACTAAGCATCCCGACGGCATTTGCAATATTGGGCCTTGTACACACCATAGCATACATTAGACTTCCAACCACACTAACATATGGCACCTTTGTCATATAAGCCTTGTCTTTCTTCAAGATAGGTGATCCCTTACTCGAAAGCTTCATATGCAAAGTTAAAGGTGTATTTGATGCCTTTGCATTCTCCATGTTAAACTGGCGAAGCACTTTCTCTATGTACTCCTTTTGAGTCAATTTTAACTCAAAATGCTTTCGATCCTTTTCTATTTCTATGTTGATTATCTTTCTTGCTTCTCCAAGATCCATCATTTCGAACTCCAATTTCAAAATTAGTTTTAACTTGTTAATTTCATTCTTATCCTTAGAAGCAGTGAGCATGTCATCCACATACAAGAGTAAGTACACCCAACAATCATTTTTCAACTTATTGAGATATACACAAGCATCTTTGACGCTTCTATCAAAACCATTTTCAAGCATAAAATGATCAAATCTCATGTACCATTGTCTAGGTGATTGCTTCAAACCGTATAGTGATTTCTTTAACTTGCAAACCAAATTTGACTTACCATCCACAACAAACCTTTCGGTTACTCCATATAGCTTCAAGTGCGTTCCCTTACTAGAAAGGGATTAAGCCACTATACTCATTGATGAATCCATATTGGAAGGCTAGATGTCTTTATCCAAGTCACCATGCAAGAAAGTGGTTTTCACGTCAATTTGCTTCAACTCCAAGTTGTGAACAACAACTATAGCACGTAATATCCGGATAGAAGTATGGTGCACAACCGGTGCGAATATCTCGTCATACTCATTCCCCTTCCTTTGTGCAAAATCCTTAGCCACCAGCCTAGCTTTGTACCTCCTATCATCATTCACCTTGTATATCCACACCTAATAGCACAGTTTCCTTTAGGAAATGGAACCAAATCCCAAGTTTGATTCTTCAACAATTATTGCATCTCTTCCTCCATGGCACAAATCACTTCGAGCTATCACTCGACTCCATGACGTCATCAAGGTCCATCGGCTCATCTTGGACTACATGAAGAGCATAGTCTAAATTATCACAAAAGCTAAGATAGTTCTAATCACCGTATCTTTCGGGTGGCCTTATACTACGACGACCAACCCGAGTAGCAATACCATCACCCAAACTCCCTTCAGCTTCACCTTGAACCGAATCTTCTCTAGAATCATGCACATCACCAACACTGCTAGAGGAACCCTATGGACTATGTGATGTTACATCAACCGCTTCCTCCTCACAAGCATCTCCAACTGCTCTACTCTCTCTACTCCTTGGACAAAATATGGGAATAACTTCCTTCTCCTTTGATTCATCATGAACCAAGTCCTGAATATTCGATGAGCTTTTATTCTCTTTTAACATCGTCGACTCAATAAAAGTAACATGATGAGAATTCACTACCTTCTTCGTTTCTGGATTCCAAATCTATAGCCTTTTACTCCATCCGTATAACCAAGAAAAATCCCCTTGAAAGCTCTAAGTTCAAGCTTATCATTTTCCGGATCATGCACATAAACCAGACTACCAAACACTAGAAGATAACTCAAGTCAATGCTCTTTCCCTTCCACACTTCCTCCAGAATTTTGTTACCAATAGCTGAGCATGGAATTCGATTAATAATATGCACAGCGGTTGACAAAGCTTCAGCTCAAAATCCCTTAGCCACACCCGATGTCAATCTCAAGCATTGAGCTTTCTCAAGTAGAGTACGATTCATCCTCTTCGCAGATCACCCGGTGTAGTAAATTGCCTTTGAATACCATGATGCTTGCAAAACTCTAAGATTTCTCCAAAAACATACTCTCCGCCATTGTCAGACCTTAAAACCTTCAAAGGCTTGCCACTCTCATTCTCAACAAGAGCTTTCCATGCTTTGAACTTTACAAATGCCTCCGACTTGGCCTTCATTACATACACCCAAACTTTTCGAGAAAAGTCATCAATAAAAGAAATATAATAACGAGCTCCACCCAAAAAAGCTACCAGCGCCGGTCCCCAAACATCGTGTGACATACTCAAGAATCCTTCTTGAATCATGTTTTTCCTCACCAAATGAAACTTTAGTTTGCTTCCCCATGACAGATTCCTCGCAAAACTCTAATTTATTGAAACTATCTTCATCAATCATCTCCCTCTTCTAAAGAATATCCAAACTTCTCTCTAAGACATAACCTAACCTCAAATGCCACAACCTAGTCGCATCCAAGCCACGAGAACTATCAACTCCTACACAAGTTTCACCTCTATGGTCACTCCTTGAAGCAAATAAATACCATGAGTTCTAGCACACTTCATCACCACAAGCGCACCCTTTGATACCCTCAAGCTATCACTCTCAATAGTAATCTTACAACCTAAAGAATCCTGCTGCCCCAAAGAGATAAGAGACTTCCTAAGTTCCAGAACATAGTGCACATTAGTGGGAGTACGAACCACTCCGTCAAACATTCGAATTTGCACAAAACCAATGCTTTATAAATATCACCATTTTCCATAACTATTGAATTTCCTTATCTATCAACATAAGATGAAAAACAATTCATATTCGACGTCATATGATTAGACACCCCCGAATCGAGTACCTATTCGCTACCCGAAACATTCGATGCTGCCGTTGATAACACATCTACGTCTCCCTCACCAGCTTCTCTCTCCACCGCTATGGATGAAGATGCTACCTCCTTATTTGTCTTCTCTTTGTCCAGACATTATTTCTTCCAATGACCGGGCTTCTTACAAATATAGCACTTGCCTTTTCTATCCTTCAACTTTCCTCTCCAACCGGGGTTCTTTGATTTAGAGCGCTTTCGGTTCTCCGTCTTCACATACCTCTCCTTCTCCACAAACAAACCATAACCACTACTAGCACCACTACTTCCATCACCCAACTCCTTCGTTTGATCCTGCAACTTCTTGCTAAGAAGGCCTGTTTTAACATCATCAAGAGTCAATGTATCCCGGCTATAGATCAAACTATTTGAGAAACCAGTATAGCGCTCTGGCAAAAAACACAACAATATCATCTCCTTTTGCTCTTCCTCAATCTTCAAATCTGCTGCCTTCATCTTCATTAGCAAATTATCAAAATTGTTCAAGTGCGCCTTCAGCGAAGTACCTTCCTTCATCTTATAAGTGAAGAATGTTCGCAATAAGATCAAATGATTAGTCAATGACTTTTTCATATACAACTCCTCCAACTTGTCCCAAACACCTTTAGCGGTAGTCTCACCACTAATTTCGGAGATAACATTCTCTCCCATAGCAAGTTGAAGTGCAGTGAATGCCTACTCTTCCATTTCCTCTCTCTCAACATTCGAGATGTCTGTTGGCAACAAATGTGTGTCAAACACTACCCAATGCACTCGATTCCTCCTTCGAACTGCTTTCGTCTTTCATTGCCATTTTTCAAAATCATTATCGCCATTCCGCTTGTCTATAACCAACTGTGATCTTGAAGCCGCATAAGAACCACGTATATAAGGTGCTACACTACTTGGATTACCCATTGAGGAACTACTTGAGGTATTATCTTATTCCAGCATTTCAACAACCACCTACCAACACCAATGCTCTAATACCAAATGTTGTGATGGAATTCTAACTCGAGACAACTTAAATCAAAACCCAAATGCAGCGGAAAAGCGAGATCATGGTAAGAAGTGTAGAAACAACCAATAAATAACTCAATCTAAATCTCAACCAATCCAAATCAGATCATAATCCCCAAACAAGCAATATAGAAATCAAAGTAATAGTAAAAGTGAATCACATAGCGATTTATAGTGGTTCCACTAACGTTGTGTTAGTGTACGTCCACTTTAAGAGAGAGATTTTACTAATATCGATGAGAAGAGTACAAGAGATTGATTACAAAGATCAAAATTCTAGTAGAATTGATTTGTGGAGAAGAGAATTGAAGAAAATTAGGTTTTGATAAACCCTAATTAGTGGAGGCTAAAATCCTTGCAGTCTCTTTTTTTTGCATCGAGATCTGAAAGCTGAAGCTAGCTTATATAGAAGAATAGAAAATCTAGGCAAAGTTTCAAAATTGCCCCTTCAAGTATAACAAATCTTCACATCAAGCCCAAGCCAAAAAACTGGCAGAAGTCGCCATAGATATCTGTCAAAATGGGACAGATGTTTGTCCAACGTCTCGGGAAAATTTTCCCTGAGACATTAGACGTCTGTCCAGAGTGACAAACATCTGTTTTAGCTCTCTGGAAAAATTCTGCAACTGAGTCAGACATCTGACCAAAACTTCAGACGCCTGTCCTAGGTCTCTGGAACATGTCTACTACAGGTTTTTGAAGCCTCAAACGTCTGATTATTTCCTCCGACGTCTGTCGTTGTCATTTCAGCACCACTCCACCTTTGTCTCCATAAATTCCACCGTCGAGCTCCGATTTACGAACCGTTTTCTCCATTACCAAGCTACTTCCAACCTCTTTAATTCTCCATATAGTGTCGCTAAAATTTAACAATGATTACTAAGAATAAATGATGTGGAAATGATTGATATATTTTGAAAGCTATGTAGCAGTCATCATTGAATTGTACTTTATTAATGTGTCGATATACCCTTTCTTCTCCATGTCAAGGCTTAACCTTGTATTTTTGCGTTTGCAAGGCCACATGTGTGAAAATAATTTGTGAATACTTTGAGATGAGAAAAAGGGACCGGTAATCCTCATTTCCTGTCCTTAAGATTCGGTACATTGTTGAAATCTCCCATAAGTATCCATTCCTTATTGGAAAACCTACTTGGATAGAAAAGGTTATCAGTTGTTGCCACAAACATTCCTTATTTGAGAAAAGTTACTAGCATATACAACTGTTAGTAACAAAATAAAACCCCATCTTTTCTACTTTACATGTTATTTGGTGTGACTTTCCGAAAGTACTCGTAATCCCACACAATAGTTATCCAAAGGACTAGAATTTATCCTTTTGACCCACAATCATTATTATGTAGAAAATTCTAGTTTTTGTTTAATTTTCGCATCATTTTTGTTTGGTAGTAATATTTAGTTTATTTTTGAATAATCCTATGATTTGTGATTAATTGTATTTTAGGAAGGTTAGCACTTGATTCATTTTATAATCAATGTTATCCAGATTACATTTCAAGAGATTATAGTCATTTGCCATGCTTTTGGCCCTTGTGCTTCTTTCGGGGGCCCAGGTGCTTTTGCTATTGATGTTTCTCCTTTTTCATTTTCACACATTTCATTTTCTAAAATTTAAGAAGCAAAGTTAATGTGGTGGTCTGGTTCTTGTGCATGTTCTTCAATATTTTGTGCAATATATTCGATGAACTCATTTTCAACATCAAATTTATCTTCTAGTGGTATAAATTCATCCATTTCCTCTTCTTTTGCATTTTATTCTTTTATTTCTTATTCATCGATGTTAAGTACCTCCAACGGATTTGATGTTGGCGTAGGCTCTGATACTTTTTGTTTGCCATTATCTCTCCTTTATTATTTAGGTTTGATGATTTTCTGCATTGTTGATGAATTTCAAGATTCTTGTTCATTTTGTTTCTATTTGTATTCCTTATGTTTCCATGATGGATATGGTTTTGGTTGACAATGTTGAAATTTTTGCCCAAACTTTTTGCAAATTGAACATACATGACTGAAGGAAATTTGGGTAGTCAATAGTACCAAAAGTTGTACTTCTTTTAAGCTCATTTGCATGAGGCGAAAGATAATAAGGGGCTATTCCACTTTTTAGATGATCATCGGCCCTATAAACCGCTTCATCTATGTCCCACTATTATTACATATTAGACCGTTCCATTTTAGATGAATTCTCAGGAAAGTGAGATTTTCTTTCTACCAGAATGAGATGCGTAGCAGATAAGCAAAGAAGCTAGCCACAAGAGCTACATTAGCAACAACAGCCCTTGACTAATCAACAATAAGAAGGGGCACGAAGGAAGGACGGTATATTAATTGGGCGGCATCAAGGTGCCTTGAATTCATATTCAACCCTAATTTTAGTCATATCACTATTTTGATTTAATAATAACTTCCTTGGGTTAGGTACAAGAGGTATCAATGTCGGCCAAAATGCGAGCATATGTTGTACACAATGTTACTGTTGCAGTTGCATCTTATCCGAAGGGATACTTTTTGCTCTACTAATTCGACTTATGCTTCATCGCCCCAGTATTCAAGTCGTAAATTATGCAATTGAATCAAAATTGGCATACACGATAAACTTTTAGTTGCGAAGTTTATGCATGGGCACTAAGTTTTTAGCATATATATCTGAATTCATACGTATATAGTCCATTAATTGCAATTTTTGAAAATTTTTACTTGAGAATTGTACCATGAAATATTTTTTTGGTTTGGCTTGTAATTCATAACTCTTTGTTGATTTCCCAACCTTGCCGATGTAGTTATTAAACTGGTAATAAGGAGATTTTGATCCATAAACAACAAAATCATCGTATTCTTCCTTCTACTTGGTGATCTATATAGTACTTCATCAAGCATAATAACAACATCTTTATCCTCCTCATTTTTAGCAGCATAGTATTTCATATTAGTCCCAAGTTTTTATTTCGATGCTTTATTGTCTATGACCTTTATCTGCCCATGGTCTGGTTGAATTCTCTGATGTTGCATTAGCAGAATGATGGTTTTCAAATGAAATATCCATCGGATTTGCTTTTTTCAACTTTTCAGTTTTTTACATTCACCGGTAACTGCATCCGCCATTTTTATATATAAAAAATCTATGTATACATACATGCATATATACATACATATATATTCAAAATCGAAAGAAAAATAAAAATATATTTTACTTTAGATAAAATCAAAAAATGTAGATATATAATATTATTAAATATAAAATCATCGTAATATATAAAATAAATATATCCAACATTCGAATACATTATTTGCTAGTTGTTTCCTCCACAAACCTTCAGTCTCTTCCTTGATTATAGATTACAAAGTTGTCACCTTGGTTTTACCAACGATCAATGTGGGCTAGCGTTGTATGGAGCAAGCGTAGAGGGAAAAGAATTAGAGGTCATATATTTATAGCGAAGCAACCAAAATATCTCCATATTTCTTTTTAAATCTAAAAGACTGGGTCTATGATCCCTTCTTCTCTTAACCAACCATGGTTAAAACACCATGTGTTCCTATTTGAATCAATGGTTTAATTATATTATTTTAGCTCCTTATCCAATCGAACTGGCTTACAACATTTATGCATTTTTTTGAACGATTTTGAGCTTCAAATAAATAATTAAAAATATCATACAATATCAATACATCATTTGTATTAATTTATTGTTAATTTATACCACTTATAAATTAATTTCAAAATTTAGAAATAACTAACAACGCGGTTATGTTGACTCTCCGTGTGAACTCCGTCCATGGTCAATATTTAAACAATTTAAATACTGAAGTCTATATGAACTTTGGTGAAGTACAGTATCAGGCATAATTTCAATACTCATAGATTATTTAAGCGAAATGCAATTTCTAATATATAATAAGCTCAGGAAGTAATGATATTTTATACACGTATTTTTCTCAAAATCATCATATCACTTAGATATCTAGAGTTTGTCCAAAGCGATAAAGTTAAGGGTTATGCCTTAGGGGAAATTATGTAATTTTTTATATAAATCTAACTCAATGACCAATCTTGTTCAAAATAATAAGGTGTTTTATTTCTATTATATACTTGTTATAATGTGTTATAAATAACTGTTTATTCAAATTAATTATTTTAATAGAAAATCCTTAAATGGTATGCTTTTGTAATAGCAATTACAATGTGTTGTAACCAGGAGTAATTTATGACAATATAATAAACAAAGTGTTTTAAATATTCCTATTCAGGATGTATCGAGACTAGATATCGATACATCCATTGAGACTAGAATACATAACGCTCATCAAATGTTGGGCGGTGTATTACTCATGATTGTTGGTGGAGCCAAGTGGTTACGTATTAATAGTTATTGGATAATTATGGAATGACTCGCTTGATAGTTTTTTATTGGTTAATATAAATAATGTCAAAACAGAGAATATCATATGACAATGTTACTCCCTCGATTTGATAATACCATCAAGCTTCAATGTGGAAATTCCACTTTTATTATAGTTAAACCATGGCACATCGTCCATCAAATGACTATAGTTTGGCCGAGTGGAAGCATTGGATGTGGAACACTATTCAAGAGAGAATTCATCTCCTCGGTTATATAGGGTTGGTATCACGGGGTCTACTTAAGTCAACTAAAATTAAAAGTCTTTGGCCATAGCATTTTGATTAATAACAATTATTATTATTGAACCGTGGACTTCTATGTTTAAATTATAAAGTTGAATATGGATGGTAATGGAATTTTGACCTTTACCAAATTCCATAAGTCCTAATGTGAAAGAGTTTTGATGAAGTGGATTGGTGTAAATAATTATCACTACCAAGTAATGCTTAAATATGTAAAATTTGATTTTACCAAAGCTATATAAGTAGTAAACTTGGCTAAATTGTCACACCACTAGCTAAGGTGACGCGCGAACGTTAATATTCGAATTGTGCTATAATAATCGCTCACTGAATTTGCATCTAAAGTGTCACATCAACCTTGTTGAATCCTCCATCTACCATCCAATTTAATTAAATTACCTATGTTATAATTAATTCATATTTATGAAATATTAATTATAATTTTATTTTTTTAATTGTATTAGTCAGTATTAAAAATAATGCATATATATATAAGTTATATACACATTTGTTGATATACAATATTTGTGTAAGTTTAAATTTAATTAAATGTAAAATATCTTATTTGACTTAAAGTGACTTGAGGCCCAATAAAGAGACGTGTACGGTCGATCATGATGGAGAGGAATTGGCTCTGAATTTGATTCCAAAAAACGTAAATGGATATGGAAAAAATAGACATGTTTCTATTTTTGACCACTTCTTTCCTATGTTATTTAAACATCTCTTGCCACTCTTTTCATAAATTTTTTCTAAGGTTTGTGCCTCCACCTCTCCCATCTAGCCATGGTAAAAATCCCTCTCTTCCTTTACCAAAATCCAAGTAATAAATATAACACATATTCAACCAAAAATGAAAAGGAATGTGTGTAGCTTTCTCATTTTGGGTTATGCCTATTGGAAGTTTTTTGAACAACGTTTCAAAAGGAGCAATGAAGATTCGATATTCAATGTATTCTCTTAGATAATAGCAAGGTACCACCTTCATTTAAAAATTCTTATAATTACATAATGGATTATGGTATGCCTTTTTTTAATTGATTTGTTTTTATCTCAATTCTCTATTTGTATGTGTTGTCAACATGTGATGTTAAAATATGAATATAGGTGTATGTGTGTGTGTTTGATTAGAATTCTTTTTGATATGTATGTATGTTTGGATATATGATGTTGGAATGAAATCAAAATCGAATTTTCCTTTCAATTTCAATTTTGACAATGTCTGAAATGAATTTTGACAAATTAATTTTAATCTATACAAGCATTATGTATGTAATAATATATGTATATGGAATTATTAAATAAGTAAATTCATTCACATGTATTATTATTTTATATAAGAGGAAACTACAATTTCATGTTCGTATGTAGGTGTCAAATTTTAAATACATATATTTATATGTATGTATTGGAAAATACAAATAGCTGTTTAATATGTATGTTGAATCAAGTTCTCATATATATATGTATGTATGTATGTATGTATGTATTGTAAATACAAAGTATGTGTGTGTATATATAATTCAATTGTTAAAAGTTTTTGTATAATATACACACACATACATACATGGAAGTTTAATATGTTTTAAATGTCGAATAAAGGAAGATTAAATGAAACTCTAAGGTTTCACCTATTCATCTTCTTAATTATCACATAAATATCTTCTCTTTCTTTTATTAACCATTTAAGTGCACTTTTACCAACACAAATTTGGTTCCTTCTATTGATATAATCAAATCTATTCAGATGTTTTAAATCGTTTATTTCATTCATATCATAAGATAATTTTGGGGTGTGTGTATAAACATTTGCATATATGTTCATAATAAAACTACATATACATATATTTGTGTACAAGTATAACATGTTTTGAAAATAGGGTAAATAAAGATTATAAAGGCTAAAGATTTCCTTCTTTACTTCTCATTAATTATCTCATAAATTCCTTTCAATCATTCTTTTATTGTCACTTAAATGCAACATTACCCTTTCATAATTTGATTCCTTTTGTCAAATATATTTTAGTAATTGATCTAATTAGAGAGAGAAAAGAAAAGTTTATCTTTCTACTTTTATATCCCCACTTTCCCTTAATTAAGTATATATGTTAAGAGAAGGAAACAAATGGTTTCCTTCTTTGAATTTTTACATGTTTAGGTACACATATATACACTGCTTATATACCACACTTACACTCCACGCATATGAATGTATTTGATCCACTCATTATATTAAATACAAATTAAAACTTCCTTTTTAACCTAACTAAATAAAATAGACTTCATTTAAAATTTCATTGGATAAGATCTAAATTAATTTAGGCTTCATGGGCTTAACAAGATCCAAAATGATTTTTTTTTTGAAATTCACCCATTTAACCTGCTTCCAACTGGCCCAGTTCCTTTCCTAAGGTCGAAACATATATTAATATCTATATCTAATTACATAAACAACTTTAATGTCCTTGGTTTAGTCCGATAACATTTATCGTTTAGTGAAAATAAGGGACACATCCTTAAAATCAAACTTAATACACAAAACATCCTCCTAAAAAAATATATAAATTACATCCCTATTTTCAAACACTGTAATTTTCTTCCCTAAAATACCCCTCTGCCCCATGGCTGAATGTTGGTTCTTCATATGTGGATGTTATTCTCACATCCATAATTAAAATTTGCACCCCATTAATTATCAATCTTTAAAACGCGATAACTTTTGTGGAATTGACAGATTAACAAACCATTTTCACCATTAAATCACAAATTTTATTATCATTCTAATGAGTGGCATTATGCATATGTAAATTTTCTACAATTATATGGTATGATTGCAGATAATTCAACAATTACATGCAATAATTGCAGAAAAGTCTGCAATTATATGATATAGTTGCACTTTTCTGCGATTACTTGGAATAATTATAAACTTTTCTGCAATTATTCGATATAAGTGCATAAAAGTATGCAATTATATTGAATAATTGCAGAAAAGTCTACAAGTATTCCGCTGAAGTGCATAAAAGTCTGTAATTATATGGAATAATAGCAGAAAAGTCTGCAGATATTCCACTGAATTGCATAAAAGTCTGCAGATATTCCACTGAATTGCATAAAAGTCTGCAATTATTCCATATAATTGCATAAAAGTCTGCAATTATATGGAATAATTGTTGACTTTTCTGCAATCATTCGATATAATTGCATAAAAGTATGCAATTATATGGAATGATTGCAGAAAAGTTTGCAATTATTCCATTTAATTGCATAAAAGTCTGTAATTATATGGAATAATAGCAGAAAAGTCTTCAACTATTCCACTGAATTGCATAAATGTCTGCATTTATTCCATATAATTGCATAAAAGTCTGCAATTATGTGGAATAATTGCTAATATTTGAAAAAATTTGATGCTTATTTCATATAATTGCAGAAAAATGCAAGTATATAGAATAATTGCAGAAAAGTTGGCAACTACATGGAATAATAGCAGAGAAGTCTGCATTTATTCCATATAATTGCATAAAACTCTGCAATTATTTCATATAATTGCATAAAAGTCTGCAATTATATGGAATAATTGCTGACATTTGAAAAAAAAATGATGTTTTTCAAAAATTGTAGAATTTCCTGCAAATATATGTAATAATTGCAGCCTTAGTGCAAATATGATTTTTTTGGGTATCAATAATGGATCTCATTTTAAAGATTGTAAAATTTATGATTTTTCGGTGAAAACAGTATGCTGATCCGATGTTTTTACATAAAGTTATATGCGTTTGAAATGCTAAAATTGTAAAGGGTATTTAGGTCTTTTGATGCAGGAGAATTTGAAAATAGGTACTAGAAACTTAAGTTTAGTTTGGAGAGGATGTTTTCTCTATTTTGAACCTTAACTGGGATGTGAGCCAAACTATCCCAATTGTTTAACCATTTTACTCTGGCATAGATTTTTACTTTTAAGTTGAATACTAACAATGGTGTGATATCCTTCTACAACAAAGTAAACGAATACTCTCTTAGGTAGCGTTTCACTTCAAGTAGTTCAATATATACCTAACTATGGTCGTAATAGGGTCGCCATGCCAAAAGTTTAACCAATTAAAGTATAGCTTAACAATTTAAGACCGAAAGTATCCCCAAGTCGGAAGACTATTATACGTCATTACCATGAGATCTTCTATTTTAACTTGGTCATGTTAACCGTTTGATGCCCTCAAGGTAATGAGTAAATCACCGTCTATCGTATGGAGCGCGTTACGTATGCTAATCTCAACATATGTACCAATATCCTTTTCTTGATACATCTTGACGATGAACATTTGAGGAATTATTATTTTTGTATATATCGATTCAATACTCGTGGTTACAATACACTCATATCTGCAATCGATAAAACACTTCTCCTACTAATTTTTATACTTATATATCTTTGATTAATTCATTATTTATATTACAATATAAAACGCATATAATGGAAAATCAAACCAAAAGCATACTTTATTATAAAGTTTATATAACAAATTAAATAATTGCATTTAAGGCATACCCTGAACTCGAACAAAACCCCACCTGCACTTAGGACCAATTATGGAGCCTTATCCTTATGTCTTCAATCAGTCCTCCTAAATCAGCCTGAGAAAGTACCTTAATGAATCGATCTGCTATATTGTAACGACCCAATTTTTTGACTTTCGATAGTCGACATTAATACGTCCACTGTATCAAATGCCGCACAGTCGAATGCCCAAAAACCGAGCCGTTAGGGTTAAAGAAGAAGAAGATAGAAGAAGAAAACAGAAATAATAACAGAATCGCACATTTCGCAGTGGAACAAATATAACAGATAAATGAATAATCTTTAAAACAAAGAACAATATCAGTTTATACATCACAGTATCAGAGTTTACAACAACAACACAAAACCGGCAGTTATAATAAGTTGTGCACAAGAAAATTTTACTTGCACCAACCCATACACAGCGGACACTACAATATAAGTGATACGTCTCGCCATCCAGCTTGAACTTCAGATCTCCACAACAACTTCTTGACTTCTCTCCAGAACCACTGATAACCTGACTCTAGGCTGCCCGTATGGAAAATTATGGGCACCCAGAGTTTAGAAAGGGAACAATAAACTCCAGGTCAGTCATGGGACTGGTGTGAGATCTTAAAAACAGTTATCTTTAACAAAAAAACAAAAAGGGAATAAAAGAAATTCACTACGCTTTTTGGAAAATGAAACTACCATAACGCCTCCCGGCACACACACAATGCAACCGCACACTTGGTGAAGATTTCTCCTTATGATAGTCAAACATGCTTGATATGCAAAACCCTTTGGTAATATTATTATTAGTGTATAGTGTGGAAAACATTTCGAAAGTATAATATAAATCTTAGCCAGCATAGGCACCATTATATTATGCCTGCTATAGCTACCTCCTAAGGAGGCAGCTTATACGATTGCAATCATAAAGGGCTCGTATCGTTTCTTTGGATTTCCAACAAATGGTCAGGCTAAGGAACTTTCTCGGCCATATGGGTATGCCTCTGGAGGGACGTCCTGAGAACCTAACCGAATCTCTGCCAAAACAAGGCTGGGTTACTTTTATAACTAGGTAACTACTACACGAGTATACCATCCCCCAGTCGTTAGCGACCTTTATCCGAGGTTCCTCAACCACAAAGTAATAAATTTGCAGCAACCACATTGGTTAAATATCTGGGCTCCATACCATGATACAACACTTTTCGAGAAGGAAATGAACATACCCTCAGGGGGCGCTACCCCCAAATAACCTTGCCGCATCCTTTCTGTTTCGAACATTTCCGGGTTGTGAGGTTTCTCATCTACAAAGCTACGCTTTTCACAGAAGCCATGCTTCGATCAACAAATGATCAACAGCATTTCGTATGCCACATTGCCAAATTGGGAACATATCACTAGTAACAATCAACTACAAAACCTCTAAGCTCGTACGTCTCAGAGAAGGGTGTTAAGATAAGAGAATAAATTCTCCGCCACCAACAGAAATATATTTGATAGAAACCAGCTTTACATCTCAAAGTGTAACGATAGACACACATCCATACAAGTCCGTTCCAGGATCGAACGAAACCGAAGGCACTTCAAAGAAGCCCTTGCAAATCCGAATATTCAATAATCACGTCCGGACTCCCCATCACAAAGGGTGATAAAATCTCTATGCCAAAGCAACTCAGTGCAGAGACATTCGACAGGTAATCCTTTCGCTTTTGAAAATTTTAGGTCTTCAACACCATCTTCAAATGCAATCCCATTTCGTCGTATCATTATTCAGAATGGGTTTTATGACACAAAGTCCTCTCCCGGCTAATCCGAATAATGAGCGCTTATTTTAAATATAAGTGTTACATTCAGATTTCAAATAAATCACAACAATTTCCACTTTGATCTTTTCAACAAAAGATCCACCACAAAGATTCGATGTGGTTTTTGAATATCCATTTGGAATCCGACTCCTGGTCACATCAAAATTCAAATGCCATTTAAAGGCCAATATTGATAGTTGGTTATTTAACAATCAATCAACATTCGCAACAATCACCAGATTTCAAATAATTTTCCCCCAATTATTTATTTTCAACATATCTTTGCAAGATATAATTTTAACACTTCAACACTTTGAAAACCAATTTCAAATCACTTTCCTCACGTGGAATAAATTTTAAAATATTTATTTAATTCCACTGAAAAATTTGCCGAGTTCAAATACTTTAAAATAATTTAAATTACTTATCCAAAATATACTTGGAAACATTTAGAATAAAAACTATTTCTAAACACTTATTTAAATATTAGCTATGAAAACATTATACCAATATCTAATATAAAACTTAAAGTCCAAACTAATTTTAAAATAAAATTAGTAGATAGGGTGTAACTATTCAAATAACCATTTTCTAAAACAAATATCAATTTTAATCTTTAAATAATCACTTCTATAATTTACTAAATAAATCTTTTACTTTAAAGATTTAAAAACAACTTAAGAAAATAATTTCTCCAAAACATTCTTTTAAAAACCCAACTTTTAAACTTTAGATTTATAATATAAAAGTTACTTTGAAAACATACTCGGCTTTACAGGGAGAATACACTTTCCATTTCAAAATGGTCATTTAAATCGATTAATAAATCCTTTACGATTTATTTTTAAATTTACATTCCAAATCCTCCACACTTAGAAAATAAACCAATGTTTATTTAAAACTAATTTCCCTTTCTTTTATAAAAAATTCCCATTGTGAATATAAATTTTCGAATATCCCTTGATATACGATTTTCAAAATCGATTTCCAAATATTCACTTTCAACACTAAATAAAATTCCAAATTGATTTTTTTTCCAAACATTTACTACAAACACCAAATCGATTTCAGAATTGATTTCCCAAAATTCATTTTCAAATACCAAATCAAATTTCAAATTGATTCTCAAATTTATTCCAAACACTAAATTGATTTCCAAATTTATTTCGAACACCAAATCAATTTTCAAATTTATTTCTAAATTTATTTCCAAATGCCAAATCGATTACATTCAAACACCAAATCAATTTTCATATCAATTTCCCAAAGATTTATTTTTAAACACCAAATTTATTATTTTTAAAATAAATTCCTTTATTTCTTCCAAACTATTTAAAATCTGAATTTTAAATAAATTCTTCATCTATTAAACAATATCACTCTAAATCCATTTATTAAAACCTTTTTCCCATATTTTGGAATTTTATTCGATAGTATTACAAAAAATCAATCTTTACCCTTTTTAAATTCCCAATTCTTTAAAAATTACTTTACTTAAAAAATTTTGCTTTAATTTTCGAAAATCCAATTTTGTATTTCTGGTATCGTACGATACCAAAAATATATTCGGCTAAACCATAGCTTTAATGATTTAAATCACAAATATAATCATACACAGATTATAAATAAATTAGCACACAACATATGAAACACATTCAAATATTTGAGGAATCCAGTTGGATCCCTCCAACCTGTTTCCCTGCATCCACAGATGTTAGCACAACAATTGAATAGCAATTCCACTTCGAGGTGGAATATCACGGTATATGAGATTTACATAATATCATCCGCTATTATGCGGCACATAGGGTCTCATCCGCTATATAATGCGGGAAATCAATCACTCCAAATATATAAATATATTACTATATATATTAATATACTATCACAAACAGTTAATCAATCAATAACTGGAATTCTAGTTTCAATTTGAGTAAGAAGATCTCACCTTTAACCATGCATGCAATCCATTTTCATTCCAGATTGTTTTCTTCATTGTATTATACATTGTATAAACAATTTTATACAGTTGATTAATATATTGAATTAGTCAAACAATTAATCGCTAGTTATTTATTTTAGATAATAAATTGAATTTACACCAATAATTTATTTTTAAACACATTTACTTTTAATAAAATATTTGTTTTATTTTTTCCTGTTACAGTATATCCTCCTATCTACAGATTAAAACAGAGCTCATCTTTACTGTATAATATATATATACATATGTAAATCAAATATTTTACATACTTACTATATATATATAATTTCCTTAAAACATTTATAATTGAAATATATATTTGTAAACTTCTAAATAAATAAAAAATCTAGGTAACATTTTAAATTTTGAATTAAACAAAAAAATATACCTTCCCCGTCGATCGCGGCCTTCCACTCGCGTTCGCGCCTGGCTTCTATCACGCGCTTATCAAATCCAAACTCGAGAACCACTCGAGTCGTCCTAATACCAGTCGTGACATCGGCCTCACGACATCGATCCAAACAACCCGCCGCTCATGCCCTCGCCGACGTTTACCTCGAACCCATCGCTGCTGCGCGCGCCTAGCCTCAACGCCGGACCACCTCGAATCACCACCTGCCTTGAACTCGATCGAGCTAATGCTCGAATCTTTACCGCTGACCTACTCGCGTGGGCGATACCATAGCTTTGTCGAACACGGCTCGCAAATCGATTCTAAATCGATTATGATTTCGTTAAGGAGCGAATTCGATTACTGCTCGTTGAATTCGAAATAATTTGAGAATGGAGGGGAAAAGGGGGACGAACGAATTGAATTACAGTGGGAAGGTGCTCGGCCACTTTCATGAATTTGAATTTTAATTCGATCTGTTATATTTTCTTTGAGGAGCAGATTCGAATATAAAGCAATTTGTTCGACCATTTTTTTATCTTTTAAAACTGCTGTTGATTTTGAACGAAAGAAAATGTTTTCATTTGTTTTATTATATTTTTCTTTTTATTAACGAAAGTGGACACTTGTACACGATTCATAAAGGTAGAGAAACACGTGGTAAAAATTGCAATATGTGTTTATGCAGGGACCCGATACAATATTTTAATGCAACAATACTATTTAAATTTGAATTTAAATTCAAATTCAAATCATCTCGATTTGCGCAACTCAAAATCTTGATCTCCAATCGAGGTGTGCCGCCAGGCGTTTATAATGTTAAACCCATATTTCAAACACACTGGAAAAGGTTTCGAGCCCAAATTTGGTCGTATGGAGAATATAGCTTTTTGGACCCAGCTATTAAATTAAATTTTGATATAATTTTCTAGCGCGTTTGCATATCGTATGATCACAAGACAACTCCAAACATTACAAAAATTGAAATCCGATAATAATACACTATTACAGATCCAACGGAACTGGTTTCATTGAATTCCAAGACTGTGCCTTGAAAGGCTATTTTTAAATATCGATTTAAACGATATAAATTCAAAACTGAACAAAACATTTCAAATCCAATTCTGAAGCTTCCATTATCTTCAGTATTGTCAATGTAATTTTTCAAGCCTTTAAATTATTTTTAATCAGCTTAAAAATCAAGATTCAATATTTTTACCAACTCTAATAAATTAAATTCAATAATTTAATTGTCAAATTCATTTTTATAATTGAAATTCAAGTTTAAAATAACTTCCAAATATTTAAAATCAATTAAATATTTCAATTTCAAACGTTAAAAATTCTGAGTCGTCACATTCTTCCCCCCTTAAAATAATTTCTTCCCGAAATTACTAGTTAAGAAGAATGATCCTTAACCCGTTTACCATTTTTCCAAAACAAAACAATCTTATCAACTTGGCAAAACAAATCTTTTTATTAAAATCCATTGTCGTTTTAACTAACTTTCCAAAACCTTCCATAAATTCAAATCAACATTGTTTTCTTAACCATTCAGATTTAAATTTAAATTCAAATTTTAAATTTTCAAAATTTTCTCAAAATTTTTCTAACTTCCTAAATTTTTAAAAATTTCGCCAGCGTATCCTTTGCGCGACTGGCTCGGTACGACTACAAAATGGCACCACGGCCCCCCAGATTTCAAAAGAAAACAAAACGCCAAGCGGCTAGACAAGAAAATAATCAAATTTCATGCTGAAATTCAAATACACACCTTTTTCGAGAAATTCAAATTATCTTCGAAATCAAATCCCAATTTACCTTTTACCTTTTAACACACTTATATATCCTGCTTATCAATAGTGTCCAATTTCAACATTCAAAAATCATTTTTCACATTTCTTTACAAAGTTTCAACATATAATTTATTCAATTTCGTACGATGTTCGTATATCATTCGTACGCAATATCTAATTCGATCGCTCACTCGATCACACAATTTCACTTCCGAACTTGTATTGGCCATTCGACTTCCTAGTGCGGACTCAGATCTGGTTTCTTGATCAGAAATCGTCATTCTCCTCGCATAGCCGTAAACTATGATAAAGAATTTCTAGAATCAACCAAAAATTCATATCTAGGGTTCGCCGTCGAAAATCGAGTGAAAAATCCTAACTCGGATCGATATAATTATCTCGAAATTCTGTGCTCGAATTCTGGATCAAATCGCTATGCAAATAAAATAATATACATATATCCTACATATTTATTTCCAATTGATTATTGGCTATATCAATTTATTTTTCTTTTATTCACATTTGATTTTAATTTTCATTTACTTATTCACAGTTACCATTCCACAATTTCCAGTTTACCCTTCATTCACTTATCAACTCAACTCCAAGTTTTACTTAAGAATTACACCATACGTTTTTTTAAGTTTGATACAAGTATTTAATATACTTCCAATTTTTATTTTCAATTCACTACTTTGGTTTTATCTATACTTTTACTTAAAATGAATTTCAAATTCCATGTGAATTCAATTTACCTTTCAAACCATATTTAATTTGTCGTTCCTTCAATTAGTTACACTAACTATTTTTTTCAATACTTTGCTTCATTGGGTTCAACTTGACAAAATTTTCACTTTACTTTATTTATCACAAATCAAATTCAATTTCCAACATTCAGCATGTATTTCATTTCCTTTGTTTAACATAATTTAATTATCTCCCAATTAAATTCAAATTTTAAACCTTGATAAGTTTTCCAACTTATTTTAATTTCAACTTTTCTTCAAGTTAGATTTTATCCTAACAATTTCAAATTTTTACAAATTATCAAACTCAATTATATTCCATAAATATTTTAACAAGATTCCAGAGTCTTTCCCACATTACAAAATCATTTTTAAAATCAATTCAAATTATCTTTTGAATTCTCAAAACCAACCCCATTTTTCCACACAACTTCCATTTAAAATAATTCGGCAGCAGTTCCTCTCTTGGAAACTCGAAAATGAACATCGATGATGTCACGATCATCATCGGAATTATTTTCTAGCGACCGAATACTTTTATCCCTTCATATTTTTTTTTCTAAAACCTTTGAAAACCATTTTCAAATCAAAGGGATTTAAACTTTCCACCAAAATTTAAGATTTCAAATTCTTCAACTTAATTTCCAAATATTTCTCTGGAATTCTATTTCAAATTATAAATTGCATTTACAATTTATATTTACAATTTAATAATGTAACATGAATTTACTTTCTTAACTTTTAGTTTTGATTTAAATTCCTTATTTCAATTTCCATATAACGTTGATAATAATTTAATATTATCACTTCCTAGCAATCGAACAACCATATACTGTAATAATTTACAAAGATTATTTCCTTTGATATGCGAAAATAGTTTGGGTAAAACTATTTCGTTTGCCCGATTTTAAAACAATACTGTGTCGGTTTATCTTGTTTAAGAGTATAGAAATCCCTATCGATAAAATGGCGTTCCACATATCGACCAGAATCTATAAACACTCAACCGATAAGTCAATACAATACGAAACAATTTTATATTCACTAACATTTTACGCGCTCATATCTATTATTACACGCAAACTCATTCTAGAGTACTACTAACTCTATCTCTAATGAGTATCCCCACTAGAGCCAAGGTTGTCGCTTAATCAAATACTCCGATGCCACATTGTAACGACCCAATTTTTTGACTTCTGAAAGTCCACATTAATACGTCCACTATATCACGCACAGTCGAATGCCGGAAAACCGAACCGTTAGAGTTAAAGAAGAAGAAAACAGAAACAATAATAGAATCTCACATTTCACAGCGGAAGAAATATAATAGATAAATGAATAATCTTTAAAACAAAGAACTATATTAGTTTGTACATCACATTCTCAAAGTTTACAACAACACAAAAATGGCAATTATAATAACTTGTGCACAAGAAAATTTGACTTACACCAACCCATACACAGCGGGAACTACAATATAAGTGATACATCTCGCCATCTATCTTGAACTCCAGATCTCCACAGCAACTTCTTGACTTCGCTCCAGAACCACTGATAACCTGACTCTAGGCTGCCCGTGTGGAAAATTATGAACACTCAGAGTTTAGAAAGGGAACAATAAACTCCAGGTCAGTTATAGGACTGGTGTGAGATCTTAAAAACTGTTATCTTCAACAAAAAGAAAACAAAAAGGGAATAAAAGAAATTCGCAATGCTTTTTGGAAAATGAAACTACCATAAGGCCTTTCGGCACACACACAATGCAACCGCACACTTGAGGGAGATTTCTCCTTATGATAGTCAAACATGCTTGATACGCAAAACCCTAATATTATTATTAGTGCATACCGTGGAAAACATTTCGAAAGTATAATATAAATCTTAGCCAACATAGGTACCATTATATTATGCCTTCTATAACTACCTCCTTAGGAGGCAGGTTATACAATTGCAATCATAAAGGGCTCGTATTGTTTCTTTGGATTTCCAACAAATGGTCAGGCTAAGGAACTTCCTGGGCTACATGGGTACGCCTCCGGAGGGACGCCCCGAGAACCTAACCGGATCTCTGCCAACACAAGGCGGGGTTACCTCTGTAACTAGGTAGCTACTGCACGAGTATGACATCCCCCGGTCGTTAGCGACCTTTATCCGAGGATCCTCAACCACAAAACAACAACCCCAAAGTAATAAATTTGTAGCAACCTCATAGGTTAAATATCTAGGCTCTATACCATGATACAACCCTTTTCCAGAAGGAAATGAACATACCCTCAGGGGGTGCTACCCCTAAATAACCTTGCCGCATCCTTCCTGTTTCGACCATTTTCGGGTTGTGAGGTCTGACGAAGTCTTGTCCATAAAGCCATGCTTTTCAAAAAAGCCATGCTTCGATCAACAAATGATCAACAACACTTTGTATGCCATATTACCAAATCAGGAATGTATCATTAGTAATAATCGACTACATAACCTCTGAGCTCGTACGTCTCAGAGAAGGGTGTTAAGCTAAGAGAATAAATTCTCCGCCACCAACAGAAATGTATTTGATAGAAACCAGCTTTACATCTCAAAGTGTAATGTCAGACACACATCCATACAAGTCCGTTCCAAGATCGAACGGAACCAAAGGCACTTCAAAGGAGCCCTTGCAAATTCGGATATTCAATAATCACGTCCGGACTCCCCATCACAAAGGGTGATAAAATCTCTACACCGAAGCAACTCAGTGCAGAGACATTCGACAGGTAATCCTTTCGCTTTCGAAAATACCCGGTCTTCAACACCATCTTCAAATGCAATCCCATTTCATCGTATCATTATTCAGAATGGGTTTTATGATACAAAGTCCTCTCCTGGCTAATCCGAATAACGAGCGTTTATTTTAAATATAAGTGTTACATTCAGATTTCAAATAAATCACAACAATTTCCACTATGATCTTTTAAACAAAAGATCCATCACAAAGATTCGATCTGGTTTTTGAATATCCATTTGGAATCCGACCCTGGTCGCATCGAAATTCAAATGCTATTTAAAGGCCAATATTGATAGTCGGTTATTTAACTATCAATCCACATTCACAACAATCACCAAATTTCAAATAATTTTTCCCCAATTATTTATTTTCAACATATCTTTGCAAGATATAATTTTAACACTTCAACACTTTGAAAACCAATTTCAAATCACTTTCCTCACGTCGAATAAATTTTCAAGCATTTATTTAATCCCACTGAAAAATTTGCCGAGTTCAAATACTTTAAAATAATTTAAATTACTTATCCAAAATATACTTGGAAACATTTAGAATAAAAACAATTTCTAAACACTTACTTAAACATTAGCTATGAAAACATTATACCAATATCTCATATAAAACTTAAAGTCCAAACTAATTTTAAAATAAAATTAGTAGATAGGGTGTAACTATTCAAAAAACCATTTTCTAAAACAAATATCAATTGTAATCTTTAAATAATCACTTCTATAATTTACTAAATAAATCTTTTACTTTAAAGATTTAAAAACAACTTTAGAAAATAATTTCTCCAAAACATTCTTTTAAAAAACCAACTTTTAAACTTTAAATTTATAATATAAAAGTTATTTTGAAAACATACTTGGCTTTCCAGGGAGAATACACTTTTCTTTTCAAAATGGTCATTTAAATCGATTAATAAATCCTATTCGATTTATTTTTAAATTTACATTCCAAATCCCCAAATTTCTTTCCACACTTAAAAAATTAACCAATGTTTATTTTAAAATAAATTTCCCTTTCCTTTATAAAAAAATTCCCATTGTGAATTTAAATTTTCGAATATCCCTTGATATACGATTTTTAAAATCGATTCCCAAATATTCACTTTCAACACCAAATCAAATTCCAAACTAATTTTTTTCTCCAAACATTTATTTGAAACACCAAATCAATTTCAGAATTGATTTCCCAAAATTCATGTTCAAATACCAAATCAAATTTCAAATTGATTCTCAAATTTATTCCAAACACCGAATTGACTTCCTAATTTATTTCGAACACCAAATCAATTTTCATTGATTTCTAAATTTATTTCCAAACACCAAATCGATTACATTCAAACACCAAATCAATTTTCATATCGATTTCCCAAAGATTTAGTTTTAAACACCAAATTTATTATCTTTTAAAACGAATTCTTTTATTTCTTCTAAACTATTTAAAATCTGAATTTTAAATAAATTCTTCATCTATTAAACAATATCACTCTAAACCCATTTATTAAAATCTTTTTCCCATATTTTGGAATTTTATTTGATAGGATTACATAAAATTAATCTTTACCCTTTTTAAATTCCCAATTCTTTAAAAATTACTTTACTTAAAATTTCTGCTTTAATTTCCAAAAATCCAGTTCTATATTTCTGGTATCCTACAATACCAAAAATATATTCGGCTATACCATAGCTTTCAATGATTTCAATCACAAATATAATCATACGCAGATTATTAATAAATTAACACACAACATATGAAACACATTCAAATATTTGAGGAATTCAGCTGGTTCCCTCCAACCTGTTTCCCTGCATCAGATGTTAGCATAACAATTCCACTTCGAGGTGGAATATCGCAGTATATGGGATTTATATAATATCATCCACTGTTATGCAGCGCATAGGGTCTCATCCGCTATATAATGCGGGAAATCAATCACTCCAAATATATAAATATATTACTATATATACTACCACAGACAGTTAATCAATCAATAACTGAAATTCTAATTTCAATTTGAGTGAGAAGATCTCACCTTTAACCAATTTCCATTTTCTTTGTAGATTGTTTTCTTCATTGTATTAGACCTTGTATAAACAATTGTGATTAATATTTTGAATTAGTCAAACAATTAATCACTAGTTATTTAATTTAGATAATAAATTGGATTTACACCAATAATTTATTTTTGAACACATTTTATTTTAATAAAATATTTATTTTATTTTTTCCTGTTTACAGTTTATCCTTCTATCTACAGATTAAAACAGAGCTCATCTTTACTGTATAATATATATGCATATGTAAATCAACTGTTTTACAAACTTACTGTATATATATAATTTCCTTAAAAGAGTTTATAATTGATATATATATATATATATATATACTTGTAAACTTCTAAATAAAAAAATCAAGGTAACATTTTAAATTTTAAATTAAATAAAAAAATATACCTTCACTGTCGATCACGGCCTTCCACTTGCGTTCGCGCCTAGCTTCCATCACTCACGTATCAAATCAAAACTCGAGAACCACTCTAGTTGACCTAATAACATTCACGACATCGGCCTCACGACATCGATCCAAACAACCTGTCGCTCATGCCCTCGCCGACGTAGACCTCGAACCCATAGCTACTGCGTGCGCCTAGCCTCAACACTAGACCACCTCGAATCGCCACCTGCCTTGAGCTCGATTCGAGTGCGACTCGAGCTAGCACTCGAATCTTTACCGCTGGCCTACTCGCGTGGCCGATACCATAGCTTTGCAAGCACGGCTCGCAAATCGATTCGAAATCGATATGATTTCGTTAAGGAGCGAATTCGATTACTGCTCGATGAATTCGAAATAATTTGAGAATGGAGGGGGAAAGAGGGACGAACGAATTGAATTACAGTGGGAAGGTGCTCGGCCATTTTCGTAAATTTGAATTTTAATTCGATCTGTTATATTTTCTTTGAGGAGCAGATTCGATTATAAAGCAATTTGTTCGGCCATTTTTTAATCTTCTGAAACTGTTGTTGATTTTGAACGAAAGAAAATGTTTTCGTTTGTTTTATTATATTTTTCTTTTTATTAACGAAAGTGGACACTTGTACGCGATTCATAAAGGTAGAGAAACACATGGTAAAAATTGCAATACGTGTTTATGCAGGGACCGGACACATATTTTAATGCAACAATACTATTTAAATTTAAATTTAAATTCAAATCATCTTTATTTTCGCAACTCAAAATACCGATCTCCAATCGAGGCATGCTGCCAGACGTTTATAATGTTAAACCCTTATTCCGAGCACATTGGAAAAAGTTTCGAGCCCAAATTCGGACGTATGGAAAGATAGCTTTTTGGACCCATCTATTAAATTAAATTTCGATATAATTTTCCAGCACGTTTGCATATCGTACGATCACATGACAATTCCAAACATTACGAATATTGAAATCTGATAATAATACACTATTACAGATCTAATTGAACTAGTTTTATCGAATTCCAAGACTGTGCCTTGGAAGACTATTTTTAAATATCGATTTAAACGATATAAATTCCAAATTATACAAAAAATTTCCAAATCCAATTCTGAAGCTTCCATTATCTTCAGTATTGTCAATATAAATTTTTCAAGCCTTTAAAATATTTTTAGTCAGCTTAAAAATCAAGATTCAATATTTTTACCAACTCCAGTAAATTAAATTCAATAATTTAATTGTTAAATTCATAGTTATAATTGAAATTTAAGTTTAAAATAACTTCTAAATATTTAAAATCAATTAAATATTTCAATTTCAAACGTTAAAAATTCTGGGTCGTCACATATATTATCCTTGGTGTCTACTCTCTCGACTATGATCTCTCCATCATTGATAAGCTGCTTTATCATGTGGTACTTATGAAAGACGTGTTTTAACTTCTTACGTGCTCATGTTCCCTTGGCAATCTATATTTCCGCATTATTGTCACAATACAAGAGCATCAGATCTATAATGCCCAGGATCACTTCTTGCTCCTTGATGAATTTTCGTATCCACGGTGCTTCTTTTTTCGCATATGTTAAGGTGTTGTACTCAACCTCCATGGTTGAATCATCAACAACTTCTTATTTGGAACTTTTGCACTCAGTGGCCACTTTGTTGAGGAAAAATACAAAAACCGAGACTGACTTACTTTCGTTAATATCACTTTGAAAGCTAGAGTCTAAATACACTATCATGAGGAGTTTGTTGTTTCCATATATGAGAAATAGATCCTTAGTATAGGTTGAATGATATCGACTGCTACACTTAGTCCAAAAGCGACATCCATCCTTGTACATAGCATTGAGTACATGATTGATCCAATTTCTAGAGCATGAGGAATTCAACTCATGCGCTATCTTTCCTTATCCAAAAATGGGAAATACTTGTTAAAAAGGCCAATTCCCTACTTGGGATGATAATGACTTACTGCACTTAGTGCAAAAGAGACATCCGACCTTGTATATAGCATAGCGTTCATGATCGACTCTATTGCCAAAGAATGAGGAATTTGACTCATGTGTTGCTTTTCCTCATTTGTAAATAGGTAATCCTTTTTAAAAAGGACAATTCCATGTCATGTCGGAACATTTTTGCATTGGGAATTTTTCATAATAAATTGTCTTAGTATGATATCTATGTACGTAGATTGAAACAATCCCAACATCCATATAGATTTATGTTTATAGATCTTCATATCTAGTATATAGGATGCCTCGCCTAAATCCCTTATTGAGAAATTATTCGCAAACTAAGCTTTCATTGATTGTAATATTGGTATATTATTACTAATCAGTAGGAAATCGTTGATGTACAATACTAAAAACATTACAATGCCATTTTGTTCCTTCATACACAGACACATGCAATATATGGTCTTAAAAATGACTCAAGGAATCGAAATAAGTGTATTCATAAAGTGATCAAATAGTTTGATTTTTACCAGAACACGAAGGAAGCATGCATATATTGGAAGAGTAAGGTAGTGCAATAATATTTACTATTCTATATATCAATGTTTTACTCTTGATTGGAAATGACGTTCTGTTGTTGAAATCAATGAAAGCTTGGTCATCCAATAACTTCTTCATGAAGGATTTGGGAGAAGCAAATTATATACCTATTATTAGCGTTCGTAGAGATGGATCCAAAAGGTTGTTATGATTATCCCAATCCTTGTATATAGACACCATACTAAAAGAATTTAGCATGGAGAATTCCAAATGCATAAATATTCTGACACAATCACAAATCATTCTTTTGAAGAAGGACGCTCCACATAATTATGAGAAGAAAGAACATATGACGATGATACTGTATGCATCTATGGTCAGATCTATTATGTATGTTATGCTTTGTACGAGATTGGATGTGTCTTATTCATTAGGACGCATAATCCGATATTAGCCAAATACCAAAGTAAAGCATTGGATAGCTGTAAAGTATATTCTTAAGTATTTACGAAATGCTGAAGTCTTATTCCTAGTTCATGAGAGTGAAGACCTCCTTATAAAGAGGTAATAGACTCGAGCCTCGAGAGTGATATTGATGATGGTAAATCTATGTTGGGTTATGTATTTACGTTAAATGGTGAAGCGATGATTTGGGAAAGTTCCAAGCCAGTAATTAAACAATGGAGGATGAGAACATCACCATAAACGAAGTAGTTATAGAAGTGGTCTGGATGCATAGATTTATGATTGGGCTAGGGTTGGTTCCAAATAGGGAGAATTTCATGACATTGTTCTATATTAACAATATCGTGATGCAAATCGCAAAAGTACCAAGATCCTATAAGAAATTAGGGCACATACTCAAAAAGTTCCACTTGAAGAGATAGTTTGTCAACATAAAGAAGTAACGATTATCATATTAGATAGTGAATACAACATAGCAGATCCATTCAGAAGGGACTAGCCCAATTAGTTCTTTGTAAACTGATTCAAGGAATGTGATTGTTAGCTCCAAGTGCAAGTGGGAGATTAAGAGAGTTAGTATGTCACGTGGGAAATTTTATAATTTATTGTAAATTATCTAACTATGTAATTAGCCTTGTTTGTAATAAAGGTGTTCATTTTCTTTATATACTATTATAATATGATATAAATAAATAATTAAAGCATATTAATAATAAAATCCTTAAATAAATTTTTATGTGACTGTAGTTGCAAATAGATGTAATTATGAGTAATTATTCTCATAAAAAATCGTATTTTGTTTTAAATATTTTTGGTCAAGGTGTTTCAGAATGGATATCGTAACATCTGTTGAGACCTAGGTACATAACGCTCTCCATATGTTGGGTAGTGTATCGCTCATAGCCGTTGGAAGCACCAAGGGTTACGTACTTATAGTTATCGGATACCTATAGAATGACCCGACCAAGAGTTCTCAATTGGTTAATAAAAACTGGGTTAAATAGAAAATCTCAGTGTGACGATGTTACATAGTCCACGATTGAAGAATACTGTGGAACTTCTACGTAGATATTCCACTTTAAATATTGTAAAATCAAAGCATGACCCCATTGATCAACTATAGTTAGGTCTAAGTAGAAGCATAGGAAGTGAAACACTATTCAATAGTAAATTCTTCTCCTCAATTGTATGAGCTGATAGAGTTAGGGGTATGCCCTAGGGTAATTATGTAATTTGTTACATATATCTAACTCGATAACCAATCTTGTTCAAAATAAAAGGCGTTTTCTTTCTATTATATACTTGATATAATGTGTTATATTAATTAATTAATCTAATTAAATGTATACCTACAGATAATTCATAAATGGGTGTTTGTGATAGCAATTATAAATAGTTGTAATCATGTGTTTTGTATCAAAATATTATAAAACGCATCATTTTAAATGTTCCTAATCAAGATGCATCAAGAACGGATATCAATGTACCCGTTGAGACTAGAGTACATAACGCTCTCCAAAATGTTGAACAGTGTATTATTCATAGATATTGAGGGTACCAAGGGGTTACAAATGGATAATAATTGGATAACTATAGAATGAATCCCTCGATAATTTTCTTTTGGTTAATATATCTATGGTCAAACAAAAAATATCGATACGACTAATTTAGACAGTTCTCTCAACATAAGAATATTGTTGATCTCCAATATGAAAACTCTGCTTTGATTATAGCAAATCATGGCATAGCGGACATTGAGTGACTATAGTTGGGTCGAGTAGAAGTATTGGAAGTGAAGCACTATTCAAGAGAGGTTTTGTCTCCTTGATTATGTAGGTTTGTATCACGGTCAACTAAGGTCAACTCCAAATCAAAGTCACTAGCTAGAGCATTTCGGTAAATTATTATTATTATAATTGAACCAAGGACTTTTTGTTTGGACTATAGAGTTTAATGTAGATGATATTGGAATTTTGATCTGTACCAAATTGTAACAACCCGATTTTACGGTAATTAATAAATAGATATTTTTTGATTAGAAATGGACATTTAAGTTTATTCTAGAATATCAAAATTTTAAAACAAGATGATTAGTGATGATTTGGTAAACGATAAAAAAATATTTTAATACAATAATGGTTTAAATAAATTAAATGTGGAAATAATTCTAGATAATTTTTATAATATTGTAGAAATAATTAAAGTATCATTAATATAATTTTTATTTGGAACTATAGTATGATATTGTGTAAAAATAGAAATATTTTTTATAAAAGAAGAGAGAAAGAAAATAAAAATCAAGGCCCAATGTATCACAAGCCCATTACATAAACTCTTGCTCCTGAGTTTTCTATTTCTAGACCCTTCTTCTCTAGATCATTCATCTCCAATTATAAATCCAAGCTTCCTGTTCACGTTACCTTACTTTACTGGAGAAAAATGGAATAAACCAACTAAACTATATCACTGTGAAAAATCAAAGATAATATCAAAATAAAATTCAAAAAACTTCCCAAACTTATATGCAAGTCACTAGACGCTGTTACAAAACAAAGGAAGCTATGGATCGATTAATTTTTGGAGTGCAAGAAGTGAACCTCCTCGTATGCGTGCGTAATTTCAAATAAAGAAGAAAAATAGAGGGAAGAAGAATAGAACGCAACTATTACAGGTGAGTATTTTACTCACATCACCTATGTTTATATATATATATATATATATATATATATATATATATATATATATATATATATATATATATATATAGACACACAAGCGCGCTCGTGCTCACACACGCACTCCTATATGGATGAAATTGTTATTGCTTGGTTGCGAACACATTGAAACAAAGTGGAATCGATCGATCAAGGGAGGGAGAGATACCTTAACAGGTGAATTGCTGGCAACAAATGCCAACGACCAAACGATCGGTGATGGTGACAGATCGACCGATAGCCGAGTGCCCTCGTCGATTCATTTTCGGGTGAATTTGTTTTGGTGCGTGTGTGTTTCTTTTGATATTTGCATGTGTTTTAGTACTTCAGGTGTGAGTTCTCCTAGCATTATAGCCTATACAGGTTAGTGTATATACTTATTTGAGCTGTTATTGATTACCCGAGAACATGACTTGCTTATGCTATGAGATATTCTATGTTTTGACTTTCCTTGTTTGGTTATCTTGCTGTTATGAACTAAATGTATATTGGATATTATATATATATAAACGTAAATCTAACTTAATATTATATTAATTTAATTGTAACACTTACAAAGCCTTTAAGTATCATTTATAAAAGCATACTTTCTATGAAAGTATCTTGCCAATATGAATATATATATTTTATTTTATTGAGTAAAGCTAAAATAAATATGCTTTAACTTTTATATAAATTTTTATACTTATATAGAATAGTTTGAAGTTTAATTAACTTATACAGTCAAGTCGGTGATGTTATTTAAAATAGGAAAATTTATAAAATATTTCTTAAATAGTGTCTTATAGGTTTTCAAATATATTATATGAAATTTTAGCATGAAATTCAGGATGAAAGTATTTAATGGAGGTGAATATGTACATTGATTTGAATGTACAGGAGTTTACATTTCCTTTTATTACCTGTTTAATTATTGAGCATTTCCTGTATTTTTTATTTTGCTTCTATTAGCTTAACAATTTAGTGATTATAAATTATTGTTATATTCTATGAATTACCTTATTACCACTTTTTGAGTGAGTGAGCTTTAAACCTGTAAAGATCCCCTTTTTGAGCCAAATATAATTTAGTAATTAATATAAATTTTTGAATTTAATTGTGAATAAATTTGATGTTTTTCCAAATTTAATAAGATATTGGTTTGTTTATATATATATATATATATATATATATATATATATGTATGTATATATGAATTGTATAGATTGAAAAATAAATTGTAAATAAAATTTTGATTTGGAAATTAAAAATGTAAATATTTTATAAATAAATTGGATTTATTAACTTTATATTTCAAAGGAATCAATATATATGAATATATGAAATTATAAAAGTGAAAGTATAAATACAAAAGTATAAAACATAAAAACATGTTTCATAAATTAAATTGAAGTAGGGATTTAAAACAAAGTTATAATTAGATTAAAGAAAAGGATTTAAACATAAAAATTTAATAAAATTTGTTTTGTAATTTTGATATGTGTATGTGTGTCTATATATATATATATATATATATATATATATATATATATATATATAAACATTGTGATTTGAATGTGATATTTTTAATTTGATATAATAAATTTTCCAAAAGCTATTTAAAGAGTAATATTCAAATACACATATTTATATATTTATTTATTTGTGTTTCATAAATTTTAAAATCGATTTCTTTAAAGTTATAAACATTTATAAAAAGAAAATGCATAAATTAATATATATATATATATATAAAGATACTGGAATAAGGACTTAAACATAAAAACATTTAGTTTGACATTTGTAAAATAAGGATTTCATGCATTAAAACATGTGTAAGCCATCTCGTGCATATTCTCGCCCATTGCCATGATTTTTGGAATTGATATGGGCCTTGTGTTTTGCCATCTCGTGCATATTCTTTTGCATGTCTGGTATTGCAGATTTTGAGATGTTCCACTTCTTCATCTCTCGGTTACTCAAAGTGATTTTGCTGCGCTTTTTGCAATGTGTGTTTGTGCTGTGCATTTGTGTGTTTTTTTCCATTCAACAGTGCTCTGTTGTTGCCTTTTTTCAATTTGCGACTATAGTGTGTTATAGTCGTGTTTCTTTCTTTCTAGTTTCAATAAAACCTGGTAGGGGACCAGTCAACCCCGCTTGCATTTCAAAAAACATGTGTAAGCAAAATAGTAAAACAAATAAACAAGTGTCATACTTGGCTTTACTTTTCTTTTTCTTTTTTTGAAATTTATAAGTAAAAAGAAAATAAGCTATAAACATACATCCATTCCCTTTCTATTCTCTTTTGTTCATGCAATTCAAACAAAGAAAAACTCAAACCAGATAAAAGAAATCAAATTAAAACATAGATCTGATCATCTCAGATCAAATAATCAAGCAAGGTTTCAAAGAATAGTTTAAAACCAAAACCTGAAAGTAAATTCAAAACCAACTATTACAAATCTAAAGCATCTCAAATTCAAACAGCAACAACCTGGTCAAAAGTTTAAAACAAATCAGATTCAAAGGGGAACTTAACTTCAACAGCTAAGGTCCAGATCAAAGCAAATATCAAGCTTCAGGATTTAAAATCAACTAATCAAGTTCAAAGATTTAATTTGCAGTTTCAAATTCCAGATTCAAATTCAATCTTCCAGGCTTGAGTTCTCTGTTTTAGATCAAGACAGGTGAGCAAACTTTTAGACCCTGATCTGTTTCATCTCTGATTTATGTGATTGGAATATGATATGAATTATGCTATGTATGTTGATAAAAAATGATTTTATACATATATAAGTGTGTTAGTATCGGTGTTCATGTCTGGAACAAGCATAATAGACCTTTGTTCAACATTTCAGGTTTTAAACCTAATTCAAAAATTTCAATCATCTAATTAAAAAAATTTAGGCATTGATTTCTGAAAGAAAAATGTTTATAATAATGCAAAGTTATTTTTAAAAAATAATACAAAGTAAAAATATGAGATAAATAATTCAAAATTTGTGAAATTACAAAGAAAACATTCAAAACCGAAAATTCAAGTAACTTAATTCCAAATTCTGATCATTGGATCAGATTCGTTTTGCTAAATGATGATTTTCAAAAGTAATTTCATGATTTTTAAGTCCGTGAACGTCGAGGATTTCTGTGATGATCAATTTTGGTTTTTTACAAATCGCCGACGATTGGCGAGACGATATCGGTCGAGCTTGGGATCGAGAGTAGCTGGGAGGATGCTGGTCATAGGAAAAATGGTGAGAAAATTTTTAGGAGGCCGGAATGATCAGACAAAGTTAAATTAGGGTTTAAGCCTAGTTTTTTGTTAATGTCGAAAAGAGGGTTGCTAAGTCGTCGTGGGTGGACCGGTCGAGGTCGGTCCAAGTGGAATAGGAGCTAGAGATCGAGTCGAAGCTTTGGCCATGCTCGCGTGGATTCCGGTGATCGTGGGTGGCTTGGCGAAGAGGTTCGTCAGGGTTCCAGGTTGAGGATTGGAAGTTCGATTTTGATTCCTGGTGGGTTTTGGCGATCTGGGTGGTCAATGGGTTTTGGATGGTCGTCGATGACCTGAAGGTAACAACTAGGTTGGTCAGAAGTGGCTTGGCCGCCTATACACGTGCACGCATGTACGTACGAGGTTTGAATGGCTTGTGATGATGTGGAAGAAGAGGGTATTTCAGGGTCGAACTCGAAGTTACTTGCGTGAGTGTCTCGAAGCAGAAGAGGTAGGCTGAAGACCCGAAGTGGCACTCGGGTTTACCCTGGGGTGGTCTCGGGTCAGGAATTTTTGTATAAAACAGTTTTTATTTTTAAAACCAGATCAAGTTGTATTTAAAACAATTTTTGTAAACCAGTTCTTTTGCAAATGATAAATGTTTATCCAAGTTTGAATTGGTCAAAAGGTTTAAATATAAATTATATCAAATTTATTAAGTTAAAAGTGTTTTAATCTATATAACTTTTGGTTTTAAAGTATACAAACTTAATTTTTCTAATTAAGTGAATGATTGAGAAAATGAAATGGTTTTATAATCCTTAATCTAACTTAAAGATTTTAAGTTAATAAATGTATTGATGATGGCCTATTTCCAAAGGCTTATTAAATAAGGATTAAATGATAATTGAAAATAATAGAGATAAATGGTTTATCTTTTAATTGATGAAATCTTAAATAATTAAAGAATTATTAATTAATGAAAGTGATTAAGGAAGAATTGGTTAATGAAGGTGATTAAAAGATAATTATTTTAAAGAATAATCACTTAATTAAATATTAATTAACGTTAATTAATTAAATGGAATAAAGGTTCATTAATTTACAATTAAAAGATAATTACTTAATTAATTAAAGGGTAATTAATTACTTAAAGATAATTACTTAATTAAAAGTAATTAATGTTAAAGTTAATTAATCAAGTGATTAAAGGATAATTACTCAGAGTAATTAATTTGTGATTTATTCATATAAGTGATTAGGATAATCACTTATTGAAATTAATTAAGGATAATGAATTTAATGGTAATCAATTAAGGGTTAATTAATTAATTAATTAAGGGTAATAAATTTAAAGGATAATTAAATAATTAAGGGTTAATTATTTAATGATTAAAGGTTGATTTATTTTTTAATTAAGGTTGATTAATTAATAATTAAAGGTTAATTAATAAATGATTAAAGGTTAATTAATTAAGATGGTTTGTAATTAATTAATGTTAATTAACTAGGATTAGTAATTAATTCATAAGTGATTTATCTGATTAAATTAATCAGATGATTAATTGATTTATGGATGTTTGGATTCTATTGAATGATTTGAATTGTTTGATATGCCTGATGTATGATGCTTTGTGATATGAATTATTCTGATTTAAGCTGTGATGAATTTGTATTATTTATCTGTAAATCTGTGAATGAAAATAAGCGTTATAGGAATATACCGCTTATCGATATTGCTATGTTTGGATTGTGATGATTGATGATGTTGCACTATTGTGTAAAACCCTTGGACTACACTATACACACAAAAATATGGATTTCACGGGAAATCGGTTAAGTCATAGATATTTTGAAATCTAAATATTATTTGTTTAAAAGTTGAATTTTGAATTCAAATTGTTTTGGAAATGGAATTGAGTTGAATTTGAAAAGCTTTTGGAAAGAAAGTCTGAAATTGAAAATTTGTTTGAATATAATATTTCTTGAAATTGTTTTGGAAATTATGGTTTGAAAAGTGGTGATACAAGTTATATATGGATTTTAACCATTTTTGAAGTATATTAAAAGTATGATTTTGTGAATTTAAATTTAACCCAAGTTTACACTTTAAAGGCTATAACTTGTGCATCTTTGATCATATTTTTCAGAAACGAAAAGTATTTGTTTTCAAATGATAACTGCTTTCCTCTTTATGAAAGAATTTCCAGTTATGTTGAATGGGTTTTCCAAGTTATAAATGAATCTTTGAAAATGGTTTTGAGAGCTATGAATTGAGTCTTTGATTTAAAGATTGGATGATTTTATCCAATTTGAAATGGAAATTATTTTGAAAGCTATGAATGAACATTTGTGAAAGATTGGTGAACCTTGATTTCAAAGTGAAGTGGATTTTAAAATGTGAATCTTTTATTTTAAAAGATTAAAATGGTAATTTGTTTAAACCATTTGAAAGGCAGATTTTGGGCTTTAAGTTGTGACTTAACTAAGATCTAAATATCCATATGCTTTTAAAATTAAGCGCTCATTATTCGGTTTAGCCGGGAGAGGACTTTTGTCATATAACCCATTATGAATAGTGATACGACTAAATGGATAGCATTTGAAGACTGGTGGTGAAGACCGGCTATTTTCGAAAACAAAAGGATTACTTGTCGAATATGTCTACATCATGGCTCCGGTATAGAGATCTCCATATGTGATGAGGAGTCCGATCGGGATTGTGAATACCTGGATTTGCAGGGCTTCTTTGGAAGTGCCTTCGGTTCTGTTCGAATTTGGAACATACTTGTATTGATGTGTGTCTGATATTACACTTTGAGTTGTAAAGCTGGTCTCTATCAAATACATTTCTGTTTGGTGGCGGAGAATTTATTCTCTGAGACATATGAGCTCAGAGGTTATGTAGTTGATGGTTACTAGTGATACATTCCCAATTTGATAATGTGGCATACGAAGTGCTGCTGATCATGTGTTGATCGAAGTATGGCTTTTGTGAAAAGCGTAGCTTTATGGACGTGACTTCGTCAAACCTCACAACCCGGTAATAGTCGAAATAGGAATCGTTGCAGCAAGGTTATTTGAGGGTAGCGCCCCCTGAGGGTATGTCCATTTTCTTCTAGATAAAAGGTGGTATCATGGTATGGAGCCCAGATATTTAACCTATGTGGTTGCTGAAAACTTATTTAACCTATCATGATTGGAGTCTTCGAAGATTTTGAGTTGAGCTATTTGGTTTTGGAGCATTAAAGATGGAGTTGCAATAGGACATTGTATTTCTTTGAAGCTTTTATTGTTGGTGCAAATCTTTCCGCTGCTGTGTATCTCTGATTATGTGATATTCAATGTATCATTGTTGTATCGAATGTTATATATCAATGATATATTCGTTTTCTTTCCGCTGTGTTGTACTTAATGTATTATATGCTCCGGCGAACCAGATTCGACGTTTGAATCTACGGCATTCGAATACGGGTGATGTATTTGGTGCCGATTTTCGAAGGTCGAGTTAGGATCGTCACATTAATGTGACGACCCAGAATTTTTAACGTTTGAGATTGAAATATTTAATTTATTTTAAATATTTGGAAGTTAATTTTACTTGAATTCCAAATATACTTATTTATTTGGATAATTAATCATTGGATTTAGCAACTGGAAGTTGGATAAATTGTTAAATCTAAAATTTTATGCTGGTTAAAAATATTTAAAGGCTAGAAAATCTATATTGATAATTCTGAAGATAATAGAAGCTTCGGAATTTAATTTGAAAGTGATTTGTTTAGTTTTGAAATTTATCGTTTAAATCAATTTTTAAAATTAGCCTTCCGAGGCACAGTCTCAGAATTCGACGAAACTAGTTCCATTGGATCCATAATATTGTATTATTATTGGATTTTAATTTTTTTGACGTTTGGAGTGATAGTTTGGCTGTACGATAAGCAAACGCGTTGAAAATTTATATCGATATTAATTTAATAGTTGGGCTATCTTCTCCATACGATCGAATTTGGACTCGAAACCTTTTCCATTGCGTTCGGAATAGGGGTTTAACATTATAAAAGCCTGGCGGCATGCCTCGATTGGAGATCGAGATTTTGAGTTGCGTTTATCAAAGCGATTTGAATTTGAATTTAAATTTAAAAACAATTAATATAATTACTATGCAAACCATTGCAACATGTATAGGAATTTTATCTACATGTTTCGTTTTCTCTACAGAATTGCAACACACGTTTGTTTTGAATGAAATAAAATAAGAATTTTTTTTATCTCGTTCAAAATAAAAAAAGAAAGAAACGAAAACATTTTTCTTCGTTCAAATGAAAAGAAAATATCAGAGCTTCAAAACGAAATAAAATGGTCGAGCTCTGGATTTCGTTCACCTTCATAATTCACAGGGCATTCAAACTCAATCTAGCATAGTTTCTCGATCAATGAGAATCAATTCGAACGGTTTGAGATCGTGCTTTCCTTGCCTCAAATCAAACGATCGAAATCTGATCGATTTCGCTACAAATAAAAAAGGAAAAGAATCGTAGTTATCTCAATCTCGTATTCCTCTGCTCGATCCAAGAATCCAATTAAGATGAGGGCGCAAGTCAGCGAATCAATTGAAGGGGAGTTTCGAACTAGGGCTTGCGTCGCATCTGATGAAGGCCAGACTCGCGCGCGCTTCGTAATCGAGCATCTGAGCGAGGGTTGTGAAGGCGACATCGTGGCTAGGTTCGGTGTATTCAATTATAGTTAAGGGGGCGGCGCATGCTCGTCGGTCGGCGATGGCAAATCAGTGAGGGTTGAAGGTCGCGATCTCGATTTGTAACTGGGTCTCCGGTTTGAAGCAGTAAGGTATAGGCCTTTTTATTCATTTATTTATTTGAATTTATTGAAGATATATGCTTACAAATTGGAAAAGAAAATAAAATAGGAAAAATATATATAATAGATTTTGTACATATATAAATACACATGCATATTTTAATATATGTGTATATATATATAGGAAACCTGAAATTATTTTATTTAGATAAGGTTTTAAAATATAGAAATTTGAAAATGCGGAAGTTTATATCAAATTAGACTTTTGAAATCTATGATTTATTTTTAAATATATATAGGTATTTTCAAAGTGGAAAAAAATAAATAAATACATTTTAAAATTTACTAGTTTATTTTGAAAATAATTTATTAAGGTGATTAATTTGTTTTATTAACTTATTAATTTATCTAGTTACTAAAAATAATTTATTAAAGTAAATTTAGTTTTAAATTTAATTATGAGTTAAATAAATTTATTAGAAAGGAATTTGTTTAAAATTAAAATATTAGTTTAAAATCAAAATTGTTAGTTAATTAAATTTATTAAAGGAAAATGGGTTTAAGAAATTTAATTATTAGTTTAAATTAAATAAACCTATTAAATGGTAATTTATTATTCGATTTATTTCGAAGATTAATAAATGTATAAAATTGTCTATACAAGGTCTAATATTGTGAAAAAGACAAGTCGGGATTGAAAATGGATTGCAAAATAAAGGAGCGAAGGTGAGATCTTCTCTCTTAAATTAAAATAATTGAAATTTCAGTTATTGATTGATTGTCTGATTGTGGTAGAGTGTGTGTGTGTGTGTATTTGGAGTGATTTTTTTGCCGCATTATATAGCGGATGAGACTGTATGCGCCGCATAATAGAGGATGATTTTATATAGTCCCATATACTGCGATATTCTATCTCGAAGTGGAATTGGTTTTTAATTGTTGTGCTAACATCTGTGGATGCAGCTAAATAGGTTGGAGGGATCCAACTGGATTCCTCAAACATTTCAATTTGTTTCAATGTTGTGTGTTGATTTATTTATAATCTGTGTATAATTCTATTTGCGATTGAAATCGTTGAAGGCTATGGTTTAGCCAAATATATTTTTGGTATCGTAGGATACCAGAAATATAAAAATTGGATTTTTGGAAATTAAAGTAGAAAACTCTAAGTAAATTCATTTTAAAGAATTGAATGAATTTAAAAGAAGGAATTTAAAGGGGTAAAGATTGAATTTTGAAATCTTATCGAATTAATTCCAAAATATGGGAAAAGGTTTTTATAAAGGGATTTTAAGTAATATTGTTAATAGTTGAAGAATTTATTTAAAATTCGGATTTTAAATAGTTTGGGAAAAATAAAGGGATCCATTTTAAATGGTAATAAATTTTAGTAATCTTTGGGAAATCAATTTGGAAATAGATTTGGTGTTTAAAAATAAATCTTTGGGAAATCAATTTGAAAATTGATTTGGTGATTGAAATAAATTTGGAAATCAATTTGGAATTTGATTTGGTGGTTGAAAATAAATATTTGGAGATCGATTTGAAAATCGTATATCAGTGGATATTTGAAAATTTAAATTCACAATGGGAATTTTATAAAGGAAAGGGAATTTTGTTTTAAAAATAAATATTGGTTTATTTTTAATAAGTGTGGAAAGAAATTTATGGATTTGGAATGTAAATTCAAAATAAATCAAGAAAGATTTATTAATTGATTTAAATGGACCATTTTGAAATGGAAAGTGTATTTTTCCTGGAAAGCCGAGTATGTTTTCAAAGTGGTTATCAAATATAAATTAACAGTTCTAGAGATGCTTTTAAAAGAATATTTTGGATAAATTATTCTCTTAAGTTGTTGTTTTAAATCTTTAAAGTGAAGATTTATTTAGTTAATTAAAGAAGTGATTATTTGAATATTTAATTGATATTTGTTTTAGAAAATGGTTATTTAAATAGTTATAGCCTACCTACTAATTTTATTTTAAAAAATTAGTTTGGACTTGAAGTTTTATATGAGATATTGGTATAACGTTTTCATAACTAATATTTAAATAAGTGTTTAGAAATAGTTTTTATTCTAAATGTTTCCAAGTATATATTTTTGGATAAGTGATTTAAATTATTTTTAAAGTATTTGAACTTGGTAAATTTTCAGTGGAAATGGATAAATATTTGGAAATTAATTCCACGTGAGGAGAGTGATTTGAAATTTGTTTTCAAAGTGTTGAAGTGTTAAATTATATCTTGCGAAGATATGTTGAAAATAAATAATTGGGGGAAAATTATTCGAAATCTATTGATTGTTGTGAATGTTGATTGATAGTTAAATAACCAACTATCGATATTGGCCTTTAAACGGCGTTTGAATTTCGATGCTACTGGGGGTCGGATTCCAAATGGATATTTGAAAAAACACATCGAATCTTTGTGATGGATCTTTTTTTAAAAGATTAAAGTGGAAATTTGTTGTGATTTACTTGAAATCTGAATGTAACACTTATTTGTAAATTAAATGCTCCTTATTCAGATTAGCCGGGAAAGGACTTTGTGTCATAAAACCTATTCCGAATAATAATACGACGAAATAGGATTGCATTTGAAGATGGTGTTAAAGATCGGTTATTTTCGAAAGCGAAAGGATTATCTGTCGAATGTCTCTACACCGGGTTGCTCAGGTATAGAGATTTTGTCACCCTTTGTGATGGAGAGTCCGGATGTGATTAGTGAATATCCAGATTTGCAAGGGCTTCTTTGAAGTGCCTTCGGTTCCGTTCGATCCTGGAACGGACTTGTATGGATGTGTGTCTGACGTTACACTTTGAGATGTAAAGCTGGTTTCTATCAAATACATTTCTGTTGGTGGCGGAGAATTTATTCTCTTAGCTTATCATCCTTCTTTGAGACGTACGAGCTCAGAGGTTATGTAGTTGATGGTTGCTAGTGATACATTTCCAATTTGGTAATGTGGCATACGAAGTGCTGCTGATCATTTGTTAGTCAAATCATGGCTTTTGTGTAAAGCGTAGTTTTATGGAAGAGACTTCGTCGAACCTCACAAACCGAAAATGATCGAAACAGGAAGGATGCAGCAAAGTTATTTGGGGGTAGTATACTCTGAGAGTATGTACATTTCCTTATGGAAAAGGGTGATATCATGTTATGGAGCCCAGATATTTAACCTATGTGGTTGCTGCAAATTTATTACTTTGTGGTTGATGGTGTTGAGGATCCTCGGATAAAGGTCGGTAACGACCGAGGAATGGTATACTCGTGTAGCAGTTACCTAGTTACAGAGGTAACCCGGCCTTGTGTTGGCAGAGATCCGATTAGGTTCTCGGTGCATCCCTCCAGAGGCATACCCATGTGGCATAGGAAGTTCCTTAGCCTGACCATTTGTTGGAAATCCAAAGAAACAATACGCGCCATGTACGGTTTTAGTTGTACATGGAATGTGGCGGTAACCTGCTATTGAACATGGTAGCTATTGTAGGCATAAGTATGAAATGTCTACGCTGACTAAGATTAATAGTATACTTTCGAAATGTTTTCTGCACTATGCACTAATAATAATATTAAAAAGATTTTTGTGTATCAAGCATGTTTGACTACCATAAGGAGAAATCTTCTCCAATTCTGCGTTTGCATTGTGTATGTGGCGGGAGACCTTATGGTAGTTTCATTTTCCAAAAGCATAGTGATTTCTTTTTATTTTCTTTGTGAAAATAACTATTTTTAAGATCTCACACCAGTCACATGACTGATCTGGAGTTTATTGTTCCCTTTCTAAACTGCGGATGCCAAAAAATTTTCACATGGGTAGTCTAGAGTCAGGTTATCAGTTATTGGGGAGCGAAGTCGCTGTGGAGATTAGAAGGCAAGATGGATGGCGAGACGTTTCATTATACTACGTAGTATCCACTGCGTATGGATGGCGGCAAGTTCAATTTTCATGTTAGCAAATTATAATAACTGCCAATGTTGAATTGTGTCGTTGTAAACTCTGATATTGTAATGTATAACTGATATAGTTCTTTGTTTTAAAGATTATTCATTTATCTATTATATATTGTTCCGCTGCGAAATGTGAGATTTTGTTGTTGTTTCTATTTCTTCTTCTATCTTCTTCTTCTTTAACCCTAACGGTTCGGTTTTTCGGCATTCGACTGTGCGGCATTAGATACAGTGGACGTATTGATGTCGACTTTCGAAAGTCAAAAAATTGGGTCGTTAAAGTGGTGTCAGAGCAATTGGTTAAGCGACAACCTTGGCTCTGGTGGGGATTACTCATTAGAGATAGAGTCAGTAGTGCTCTAGAATGAGTTTGAGTGTATTAATAGATGTGAGCGCGTATTTGTTAGTGAATATAAAATTGTTTTATATTGTGTTGATTGGTTTGTTGAGTGGTATATGGATTCTGGTCAATAAGAGTAATTAACGTTATTAACAGGGATCTCTAAACACTTGTACAGAACAATTTGACACTATATTGTTTTAAAAATCGGGTAAATGAAATAATTTTACCCAAAATTTTTTTTTATATAAAAGGAAATAATCTTTGTAAATTATTATAATAAATGGTTGCTTGGATGTTAGGAAATGATAATATTAAATTATTATCATTGATTATTGAATAAGAAATTGAAAACATAACCAAAGGTTAAGATCCATGGATTTGTAAATATTAATTGTAAATGTGATTTATAATTTGAAATAGAATTCCAGAGAAATATTTAAATGTGGATTGAAAGGATTTGAAAATTTAGAAATTTTGGTGAAAAGTTTAAATCCCTTTTGAACTTAAAAATGATTTTCAAGGTTTTGGAAAAATGTTTTTAAAATGGATAAAGGCACTAAACTCTTTTCGGTCATTGGAAAATAACTTTGGTGATGACTGCAGCATCATCGATGTTTATTTTCGAGTTTCCAGAAGAGGAATTGCTGCCGAATTATTTTAAATGGAAGTTGTTTGCAAACTGGGTTTGGTTTTGGGGATCCAAAAGATAATTTGAATTGATTTCAAAAATGATTTTGAAATGTTGGAAAGACTCTGGAATCTAATAAAAACAGTTATGGAATAAAATTTATTAAGGTAGAAAATAAAATTGTGAATGAATAAATGAATTTACAATTGCAAGTAAATGAAAGTGAAATTGAATGTTGAAATTCATTTCAAATTTGTAAGTAAATAGAACTGAAATTGGAATTGAATTTGAATTGTGATAAACAAAGTGAAGTTTTGAATTAAAATTATTAAGTGAAACTAATTGAAGGAATGACAAAAATAAATATGGTTTGAAATGAATTGAATTCAATAATTATAAATGAAAGGTAAAACTGAATTTATATGGAACTGGAAATCCAGTTTAAATATAAGTTGATATTAACCGAAGTGGCAAATTGAAAATAATATAGGAAGTATGTAAAATACTTGTATCGAACTTAAGAAAACGAATGGTGAAATTCTTGAGTAAATTTGATATTGGAAATATACAAAGTTAATGATTGAGTGAAGATTGAACTGGAAATTGTGAAATGGTAATTGTGAATAAGTGAATGAAAAATCAATGTGAATAAAGGAAAATAAAATTGATATAGCTAATAATCAATTGGAATAAATATGTAGGATGTACGTATATTATTTTATTCGCATAGCGATTTAATCCAGAATTCGAGCATAGAATTTCAAGATAGTTATATCGATCCGAGTTGGGATTTTTTCACTCGATATTTGACGTCGAACCTGCATATGGATTTTTGGTTGATTCTGGAAATTCTCTATCATAGTTTACGGCTATGCAAGGAGAATGACGATTTCTGATCAAGAAGCTAGATCTGAGTCCGCACTAGGAAGTCGGATGGACAATACTAGTTCGGAAGTGAAATTGTGTGATCAAGTGAGTGATCGAATTTGATATTGCGTACGAATGATATAAGTGCATCGTACAGGGTTGAAAGAAATATATATTGAAACTTTTATAATGGAATGTGAAAAATGATTTTTGAATGTAGAAATTGGATATGGTTGTTAAATAGCATACATGTATTATAAAGAAAAAGGAATTGGGATTTGATTTTCGAAGATAAATTTAAATTGCTCGAAAAAGGTATGTATTTATATTTCAGTATAAAATTTGATGACTTTCTTGTCTAACCACATGGCTTTTCGTTTTCTTTATGAATCTGGGGGTTCGTGGTGCCATTTTGCAGTCGTATTGAGCAGCCGCGCAAAGAAGACGTCGGCGAAAGTTTTTAAAAATTTAGTGAGTTAGAAAAAAAATTGAGAAAATTTAAATTTAAATTTGGATTGTTAAGGAAACAATGTTGTTTGAAATTTATAGAAGGTTTTGGTAAGTTAGTTGAAATGATAATGGGGCTCTAACAAAAAGATTTGTTTTGGCAAGTTGATAAAACGATATGGTATTGGGAAAATGATAAACGGGTTAAGGATTATTCTTCTTTACTAGTAATTTCGGGACAAAATCCTTTTAAAGAGGGAACAATGTGATGACCCAGAATTTTTAACATTTGAAATTGAAATATTTAATTGATTTTAAATATTTGGAAGTTAATTTAACTTGAATTCCAAATATCATTATTTATTTGGATAATTAATTATTGGATTTAGCAACTGGAAATTGGGAAAATTGTTAATTCTGAAATTTTATGCTGGTTAAAAATATTTTAAAGGCTAGAAAATCTATATTGATAATTCTGAAGATAATAGAAGCTTCAGAATTGGATTTGAAAGTGATTTTTTCAGTTTCGAAATTTATCGTTTAAATCGGTATTTAAAATTAGCCTTTCGAGGCACGGTATTGGAATTTGACAAAACCAGTTCTATTGGATCCGTAATATTGTATTATTATCGTATTTCAATTTTCGTGACGTTTGGAGTGATAGTTTGGCTGTACAATAAGCAAATGCATTGAAAATTTATATCGAAATTAATTTAATAGCTGGGTTCAAAAAGCTATCTTCTCCATACGATCGAATTTGGACTCGGAACCTTTCCCATTGCGTTAAGAATAGGGGTTTAACATTATAAACGCCTAGCGGCACGCCTCGATTAGAGATTGAGATTTTGAGTTGTTTATCAGAGCGATTTGAATTTAAATTTAAATTTAAAAACAATTATTATAATTACTGTGCAAGCCTTTGCAACACGTATAGGAATTTTATCTACGTGCTTCGTTTTCTCTGCAGAATTGCAACACACGTTCGTATTGAATGAAATAAAATAATTTTTTTTATGTCTCGTCCAAAATAAAAAAAAGAAAGAAACGAAAACATTTTTCTTCGTTCAAATGAAAAGAAAATATCAGAGCTTCAAACCGAAATAAAAAGGTCGAGCTCTGGATTTCATTTAACCTTCATAATTCACAGGCCATTCAACATCAATCTAGTCTAGTTTCTCGATCAACGAGAATCAATTCGAACGGTTTGAGATCGTGCTTTCGTTGCCTCAAATCAATCGATCGAAATCTGATCGATTTCGCTTCAAATAGAAAAAAAGGAAAAGAATCGCAGTTATCTCAATCTCGTTTCCTCTACTCGATCCAAGAATCCAATTAAGATGAGGGCGCAAGTCAGCGAATCGATAGAAGGGGAGTTTCAAACTAGGGGTTGCGTCGCATCTGATGAAGGCCACACTCGCGCACGCGTTGTAATTGAGCATCTGAGAGAGGGTTGTGGAGGCGACATGCGGCTAGGGTCAGCGTATTCAATCGTGGGTAAGGGGAAGACGCATGCTCGAAGGTCGGCGATGGCGAATCGGTGAGGGTTGAAGGACGCGATCTCGATTTGTAATTGGGTCTCGGGTTTGAAGCAGTATGGTATTGGCCTTTTTATTTATTTATTTATTTGAATTTATTAAAGATATACACTTACAGATTGGAAAAGAAAATAAAATAGAAAAAATACATATAACTGATTATATATATATATATATATATAAATGCACATGCATATTTTAATATGTATATATATATATATAGGAAACCCGAAATTATTTTATTTAGATAAGGTTTTAAAATATAGAAATTTAAAAATGTGGAAGTTTATATAAAAGTAAAATTTTGAAATCTATGATTTATTTTTAAAGATATATGCATTTTCAAAGTGGAAAAAAAATTAATAAATACATTTTAAAATTTACTTGTTTATTTTGAAAATAATTTATTAAAGTGATTAATTTGTTTTATTAACTTATTAATTTATCTAGTTGCTAAAGATAATTTATTAAAGTAAATTTAGTTTTGAATTTAATTTTCAGTTAAATAAATTTATTAAAAAGGAATTGGTTTAAAATTAAAAATATTAGTTTAAAATCAAAATTGTTAGTTAATTAAATTTATTAAAGGAAAATGGGTTTAAGAAATTTAATTATTAGTTTAAATTAAATAAATCTATTAAATGGAAATTTATTATTCGATTTATTTCGAATATTAATCAACCGTATAAAATTGTCTATACAAGGTCTAATACTATGAAGAAGACAAGTCAGGATTGGAAATGGATTGCAAAATAAAGGAGCGAAGGTGAGATCTTCTCTCTCAAATTAAAATAATTAAAATTTCAGTTATTGATTGATTTTTTGATTATGATAGTATATATAGTAGTGTGTGTGTATATATATATATATATATATTTGGAGTGATTGATTTCCTGCATTATATAGCGGATGAGATCCTATGCGCCGCATAATAGTTGATGGTTTTATAAAATCCCATATACCGCGATATTCCACCTCGAAGTGAAATTGGTATTTAATTGTTGTGCTAACATCTGTGGATGCAGTGAAACAGGTTGAAGGGATCCAACTGGATTCCTCAAACATTTAAATTTGTTTAAATGTTGTGTGTTGATTTATTTATAAAAATTGGATTTTTAGTATCGTAGGATACCAGAAATATAAAAATTGGATTTTTGGAAATTAAAGTAGAAAACTCTAAGTAAATTCATTTTAAAGAATTGGGTGAATTTAAAAGAAGGAATTTAAATGGGTAAAGATTGAATTTTGAAATCTTATCGAATTAATTCCAAAATATGGGAAAAGATTTTTATAAAGGGATTTTAAGTAATATTGTTAATAGTTGAAAATTTTATTTAAAATTCAGATTTTAAATAATTTGGGAAAAATAAAGGGATTTATTTTAAAAGGTAATAAATTTTAGAAATCTTTGGGAAATCAATTTGGAAATTGATTTGGTGTTTAAAAATAAATCTTTGGGAAATCAATTTAAAAATTGATTTGGTGATTGAAATAAATTTGGAAATCAATTTGGAATTTGATATGGTGGTTAAAAATAAATATTTGGAAATCGATTTGAAAATTGTATATCAATGGATATTTGGAAATTTAAATTCACAATGGGAATTTTATAAAGGAAAGGGAATTTTGTTTTAAAAATAAATATTTGTTTATTTTTAAGTGTGGAAAGAAATTTACGGATTTGGAATGTAAATTTAAAATAAACTGAGGAGGATTTATTAATTGATTTAAATGGACCATTTTGAAATGGAAAGTGTATTTTCCTTGGAAAGCCGAGTATGTTTTCAAAGTAGTTATCAAATATAAATTATAAGTTCTAGAGATGGTTTTAAAAGAATATTTTGGAGAAATTATTCTCTTAAGTTGTTGTTTTAAAATCTTTAAAGTAAAATTTATTTAATTAATTATAGAAGTGATTGTTTAAAGATTTAATTGATTTTTTTTTTTAGAAAATGGTTATTTAAATAGTTATACCCTATCTACTAATTTTATTTTAGAAATTAGTTTGGACTTGAAGTTTTATATGAGATATTGGTATGATATTTTCATAACTAATATTTAAATAAGTGTTTAGAAATAGTTTTTATTCTAAATGTTTCCAAGTACATATTTTTCGATAAGTGATTTAACTTATTTTAAAAGTATTTGAACTCGGCAAATTTTCAGTAGAAATGAATAAATATTTGGAAATTTATTCCATGTGAGGAAAGTGATTTGAAATTTGTTTTCAAAGTGTTGAAGTGTTAAAATTATATCTTGCGAAGATATGTTGAAAATAAATAATTGGGGGGAAATTATTTGAAATCTATTGATTGTTGTGAATGTTGATTGATAGTTAAATAACCGACTATCAATATTGGCCTTTAAACGGCATTTGAATTTCGATGCGACGGGGGGTCGGATTCCAAGTGGATATTCGAAAAACCACAGCGAATCTTTGTGATGGATCTTTTGTTTAAAAGATTAAAATGGAAATTTGTTGTGATTTACTTGAAATATGAATGTAACAATTAATTTTAAAAATAAGCGCTCGTTATTCGGCTTAGCCGGGAGAGGACTTTGTGCCATAAAACGCATTCCAAATAATGATACGATGAAATGGGACTGCATTTAAAGATGGTGTTGAAGACCGGGTATTTTTGAAAGCGAAAGGATTACCTGTCGAATGTCTCTGCACCGGGTTGCTCCGGTATCGAGATTTTATCACCCTTTGTGATGGGGAGTCCGGACGTAATTAGTGAATACCGGATTTACAAGGGCTTCTTTGAAGTGCCTTCGGTTCCGTTCGATCCCGGAACGGACTTGTATGGATGTGTGTCTGACATCACACTTTGAGATGTAAAGCTGGTTTCTATCAAATACATTTCTGTTGGTGGCGGAGAATTTATTCTCTTAGCTTAACACCCTTCTCTGAGACATATGAGTTCAGAGGTTATGTTGTCGATGGTTATTAGTGATACATTTCCAATTTGGTAATGTGGCATATGAAGTGCCGCTGATCATTTGTTGATCGAAGCATGACTTTTGTTTAAAGCGTAGCTTTATAGGCGAGACTTCATCGAACCTCACAAAGCGGAAATGGTCGAAACAAAAAGGATGCAGCAAGGTTATTTGGGGGTAGTGCCCTCTGAAGTTATGTCCATTTCCTTCTAAAAAAGGGTGGTATCATGGTATGGAGCCCAGATATTTAACATATGTGGTTGCTGATAATTTATTACTTTGTGGTTGTTGGTGTTGAGGATCCTCGGATAAAGGTCGGTAACGACTGGGGGAATGGCATACTCGTGTAGTAGTAACCTAGTTACAGAGGTAACCCGGCCTTGTGTTGGCAGAGATCCGGTTAGGTTCTCGGGGCATCCCTCCAAAGGCGTACCCATGTGGCATAGGAAGTTCCTTAGCCTAACCATTTGTAGAAAATCCAAAGAAACAATACGCAACCTGTACGGTTTTAGTTGTATAACCTGCCATGGAATGTGGCGGTAACCTGTTATTGAACATGGTAGCTATTGTAGGCACAAGTATGAAATGTCTATGCTGGCTAAGATTAATATTATACTTTCAAAATGTTTTCTGCGCCATGCACTAGTAATAATATTAAAAAGATTTTTGCGTATCAAGCATGTTTGACTATCATAAGGAGAAATCTCCTCCAATTGTGTGTTTTCATTGTGTGTGTGGCGGGAGGCCTTACGGTAGTTTTATCTTCCAAAATCATAATGGATTTCTTTTCATTTTCTTTGTGAAAATAACTGTTTTTAAGATCACACACCAGTCCCATGACTGACCTGGAGTTTATTTTTCCCTTTCTAAACTCTGGGTGCCCAAAATTTTCCACATGGACAGGCTAGAGTCAGGTTATCAGTTATTCGGGAGTGAAGTTAAGAAGTTGCCGTGGAGATCAGAAGGCTAGCTGGATAGCAAGACGTATCATTGTACTATGTAGTATCTGCTGCGTATGGATGGCGGCAAGTTCAATTTTCATGTTTGCGAATTATAATAACTGTCGGTGTTGTAGTGTGTCCTTGTAAACTCTGATGTTGTAATGTATAACTGATATAGTTTTTTGTTTTAAAGATTATTCATTTATCTATTATATAATGTACCGCTGGGAAATGTGAGATTCTGTTGTTGTTTCTGTTTCTTCTTCTATCTTCTTCTTCTTTAACCCTAACGGTTCAGTTTTCTGGCATTCGACTGTGCGACATTTGATACAGTGGACATATTGATGTCGTCTTTCGAAAGTCGAAAAATTGGGTTGTTACAAAGTTTCCTTTTAAAATAAATTCCTTTATCTCTTCCAAATACATCACCCGTATTCGAGTGCCATAGATTCAGACGTCGAATCTGGTTCACTGGAGCTTGTAACACATTAAGTACAACAACACAACGGAAGAAAATGAATATATCATTGATATACAACATCGATACAACAATGATACAATGAATATCACATAATCAGAGATACACAACAATGGAAAGATTTGCACCAACAACGAAAGCTTCAAAGAAATCCAATGTCCATATTGCAACACCATTTCTAATGCTCCAAAACCAAATAGCTCAACTCAAAAGCTTCGAAGACTCCAATCCAATAAGCTCGAACCACCTTAATGCTGAACTGAAGTAACTTGGTTCACAATGCAATTGCCAAAACCCAATGACTCGGAAGAATTCCAAACAGAAAGCTGTAGTCTACCGATTCTATATCTACTATTTGAAAATCTAACTCTAGGCTTCCCGTGTGGAAAATTGTGGGCACCTAGAGTTTAGAAAGGGAACAATAAACTTCAGGTCAGTCATGGGACTGGTGTGAGCAAATAAAAACAGGTTTTCTTTAACAAAGAAAAACTAAAGAATTGAAAAGAAATCCATAATGCTTTTTTATTATCGGATATGGAGATCTCTAATTTATTATCGGATATGGAAAATTGGATCCGTAATGTTGTATTATTATCGAATTTCAATTTTCGTAGTGTTTGGAGTGATCGTTTGGCCGTACGGCAAATAAACTCGCTGAAAATTTATATTGAATTTAATATGATAACTGGGTTTTGAATAGCCGTCTTCTCCATAATCGAATTAGGGCTCGAAACTTTTTCCATTGTATTCGAAATAGGGGTATAACCTTATGTACACCTAGCAGCATGCCTCGATAGGATGTTTGAATTTTAAGCATCGATTTCAAGACAAATTTAAAATTTGAATTTTAAATTTAAATATATTAATGCATCATAGTACAGTAGCATTTTCAATGCGTGTTCACTAGTCTACTACGCATCTCTTTCTTTTTGTATTCTTAGCCGAGTTTTTTTTATAGAAATCATCGGCGTGAATTCAAAAAGAAATCTAACTCGAAACAAAGAAATGACCGAGTAGCATGAGGATTAATAACCCTCTTAAATTAAATCAAGCTCAGATAAATTTCGTTCCTCCCTCTTAAATTAAATCGTAGGGAGATGGCCGAGCAGTTTGATATCAAGCGAAAGCTTCAAATTTAGGGAGATCGCCGCATGATTTCACCCCAAATTTCGTTCTTCCTCTGTGCAATTCAAAATCCATCGCGAAGTAGAATCGCTCACACTCGCGTGCGCTGTGTCAGGGAGGAGGGTAGTCTTGCAATTTGGGGCGGTGAAGTCTTGATTGACGTTTTTGGTAGAGGTCGGTGATACGTCATCGAGTTCTTTGAATCGCGTGGCGACCAAGCCTTTGTCGTGATCGAGCATGTTCGAGGTGGCCGATGATTCCTCCATCGATTCAAATCTAGATTCGTGGTTCGTGCGCTCGCGTGCGTAAGGATCTGAACTCGGTGATTGCACCAGCTCTGATGGAAGAAATATTCAAGTAAGCCGGAGGAATTCTGGGTACAAGAGTGTGCAGTTGAGTATTGAGATGCTGTCAGAGTTCTGGTGAGGGTATCGTGAATGATGAGGTTTTATGCATAGAGATGGTGACTTGGTGATTGATGCTCGGAGATCGTGGAGGCGTGTGTAGTGGAAAGCAGTGAGGTATATTTTCTTCTCGAGTTTAATCTAATATGTATATATAAATTAGAACAGGAATTTACACGCAGTAAGATTTGAAATATATATATATATATATATATATATATACACACATACGTAGCAACTTTTTGTTTTTTCATTTAGTTATATATATATATATGTATGATTACAGAGAAAATTTTTATATGAATAGATTTTTTTTAAATTTTATATATATATATATATATGGATTTTAAATTTACTAGTTATTTTTAAAAATAATGCATTTGGGTGATTGGCCTGATTAATTGACTTATTAAATTTATTTTAGTTACAAAAGATTTGTAAGAGAAAATAATTGTTTAGTTAAAATAAAATGGCTAATTAATTTAATTTATTAAAAAGGAATTAATTGTTCGATTATATCAAATATTAATAAATCTTATAAATGTTATACAAGGCCTGAAATTGTGGAGAAACAAGCCAGTTTGGAATGGATTGCAAACAGCAAAATAAATGGTGAGTTAATCTCACTCATCTGGATTATTATTTAAATTTAAATCATTAAATTTAAAAATATTTGGTTGAATGATTGAATTGATTTGGTGTGGTATATTATGTAGTAGTATATATTGGGATGATTGATTTCCTGCATTATATAGCGGATGAGACCCTGTGCACCGCATAATAGCTGATGAGATTATATAATCCCATATACCGCGATATTCCACCTCGCAGTGGAATTGGTATTACTATATTGTGCTAACATCTGTAGATGTAAGGAAAAACAGGTTGGAGGGATCTAACTGGATTCCTCAAAACGTTTGAATTTATTTTATATATTTAGCGATATGATTATGTGATGATCTGTGATGAATTATATTGATCATATTGGGAATTGGAATTTATTGAATATTCTGGCGTGGTTAAATATATATATTGGAATTTTAAGAATCTATACATACATACATACATACATACATATATATGAAGTTTGGATTTTTTAAAGTAAATAAAAAGCGAATTTTAAATAAAATAATTATAAGGAATGTGGATAATTAAATGATTTGGAGGAATAAAAGTTGATTTTTAAATTTTAAATAAATAAATTCCGAGTATGTGAAGTATATTTTAAATAAAGAAGAATAAATAAATTTTTAGACTTAATGATATTATATAAAGGAATAAAGAAATTATTTTCAAATTTGAGGTTTAAATTTGGAAAAGATAAAAAAGAAATTTGGGAAAAGTAAAGTTTGTATTTCAACTTAAATAAGATTTTTGAATTATAATAAAGAAGTTAAATCTGAAATTAATGAGTTTTGAAATGAAATTGGGTAAATAAAGAAATTTATTTTAAATGGAGTAAATTTTGAAAATCAATTTGAAAATTGATTTAAGTGTTAGAAATTGGAATTTTAAAGGGAGATAAGACTATGAAATTTATAAACTGGGTTTATAAAGTGAAATGGATATCGGTGGATATTAGGGAGTATAAATTCACGGTAGGAATTCATAAAGGAATGGGTAATTTGTTTTGGAAATAAATAATGGTTTATTTTTAAAGGTATGGATATGGAAAGTATATTTCCCTGGAAAGCCAAGAATATTTTAAAGGAGACTTTTTATAATTTAAAGGCTTTAAAAATTTGTTTTAAAGAAATGTTTAGAATATTTATTATTTTTAAATTTTAAAGTAAAAATTTATTTTAGTAGTAATTATTTAAAGGTTAGTTGGTATTATGTTTGAAAAGAAATTTTTTAATATTTATATTTTATAAAATAGTTTTATTTTAAATAATTTGGTTAAAATTTTATAGAATTTCGTAACTCTTATTTTTAAATATAGTTTGGCTTAACTTTTATGTTAAAAAAAATTAGATTTTATACTTTATAAGGTAGTTTATTTTAAATATTTTTAAAGTATATATTTTTGAATAAAGTGTCTAAGTAATTTTAATTTAAATGTTTTAAAGTATGTTTTAGAATAAAGTGATTTAAATTATTTTTAAAAATCTTAAGTATTTGGGACTTGGCAGTTTTCAGTGGAAATAAAATAATTGGGTGGAAATAAAATTTCCACGGGAGAGAGAAAAGTGATTTGAAAACTATTTCAAGGGATTTAAATGTAGGAAAATATTTTGCGAAGATATTTAAAAATAAACAATTTAGGAAAAATTATTATGGCTTGATGATTGCTTGAGAATGTTATTTGATAGTTAAATGACCGACTATCAATATTGGCCAATGCACTGATCGTTTCGAAGAGACCGGGATCGGGATAATTTTTTTGAAAACCACTTCGATCCAGTTTGAACGTTTTTGTGAGGAAGACAAGAGCTGGGAGTCGAAGATGGAGCAGTAAAGTGCAAGGGCTAGTCGCTACTAATCCTGTGGGTGATTCCAAAATGGATGTAGCAGGAATAGTGCCTCCGGTTCCGTTCGAACGGGAACGGACTTGTATGGATAAATGCTTTCAAAACATCGTCAGGAGGACGATGAGCTTTCTAAGTGATTGTGCGCTAAAAAGGTAACGCATAGCCTCGAGCCTCATCAACTGGGAATGGCTAAAACAGGAGAGGTGCACACAAGGCTAAGTGGCTAGCAACCAATTAGGGTAAGGTCACCCCTGTCTAGATGTCCCTTTATATTTCGGTTGTGTGGCGGTTGTTGATCCCAACCGCGGGGTAAAATTATTCAGACTATCCAATAAGGGGTAGCTCCGGCTTTGTGATGTAGGGAATCGGGAGGGATCCTAGGTACGGTGATCTAGACCACGTACTGTGACGGGCGGTACCCCAGTAGCCCTGCCATTGATGGAAATCCATTCTTCCTACGTTCCTTTAAGGCTATTGTTTGTATAACCCACTTTGTGGCTAGTATGCTGGAATTTAATAATGTAACAATTTCAGCTATTTGAATAAGTATCTGTATATAGACACTATTATAATATCAGAGGATTTTATAAGAAATGTTTTGATTATCGTAAGGTAAAAACCCAGCATGTTTATTTGTGGCGTGGTCTTACGAGATACCTGTGATTTCAAAGGATTTTGAAAATTTGATAATCAAATTGAGTGTATTTTCTCACGCTGTTTTCCAGATTGACCCAGATGTTATTTAACTATAACGCTCGGGTCAGACCAAGTATTATAGAGTATAAATTTTGGATGGACTGCTGTGGAGCTTAGGAGACGAGTTGGATGGCAAGACGTATCCGACGTATTTGATTATTGATCTGCTGTGTATTCAGTTTTGAGGACAAGTTTATATAACTGTCTAGAATTTGGATATTGATTGTGTTGTTGAATTGAGTTGTACTCTGATGATGTAATGTATAAAACAGATATATTTTTCTTTTGTGTAAAGATCAGTTATTATCTATTATATTTATTTCACTGCGACTGTGAGATTCTGATACCAAAAGTAATGACCTTATCATACAGTTGGTATCAAATAATTTGAAAACATGTTTATTAAATTGAAATCAAACATTTTATCCATATTGCATATACATATATACATTATAAATAGAATACTTATTATTAGCTTAGAAAGATAAATTTTTATCAATTAAATATTATTAACTTTAAAAAGAATAAAATTTGCCTAATTAAATAATTATTAGTTTTGAAAAGAATAACCTAGCCAATATAAAATAATTATTAATGAATATTATTAAATAAATATTCCCCAAAATTCCGGGACATCACATTCCTCCTCCCTTAAAAGAATTTCATCCCCGAAATTTAAAAGCAAAGGTAATTTAATAATCTAACAAAGGTTTTAAATTTTAAACAGCAAGCATATGTTATCAACCATATACTAGCAACCATATCAACCAACTCATTCAAACAAATCTAGGAAGTTGTATCCAGAATTTCGTCTGGATAGTTAGATTTTTTTTGAATGAATTGGTTGCTATGGTTGCTAGTATATGGTTGATAACATATGCTTGCTATTTAAAAATTAAAACCGTTGTTGGACTATTAAATTATCTTTGCTTTTAAATTTCGGGGACGAAATTCTTTTAAGGGGGGAGGAATGTGATGTCCCGGAATTTTGGAGAATATTTATTTAATAATCTACATTAATAATTATTTTATATTGGCTAGATTATTCTTTTCAAAACTATTAATAATTTAATTAGGCAAATTTTATTCTTTTTAAAGTTAATAATATTTAATTGATAAAAAATTATCTTTCTAAGCTAATAAAAAGTATTCTATTTATAATGTATATATGTATATAAATTATGGATAAAAAGTTCGGTTACAATTTAATAAAAATATTTTCAGATTATAATATATATATATATATATATATATATATATATATATGAATATATTGTGATTTGGAAGTTGTATTTTAAATTCAAGTTGATAATTTTCCAAGCTAGTTAAAATAAATTCTATATTTTCAAAAACCAATATATATGTTAATTAAAATATTTAGCTTAAGTTTAAGTAAGATTTAATAAAAAGGTTTAAAACACTTTCTTTTAAAAATTTATTTGAAATAAAACACTTTTTTTTATATTTGAAATAAAGCATAGTTTATTTATAGTTTAAAAACAAATAAAACTTAAGAAAAATATTTAACAAAAAGGTTTATTATGCTTTACTTTAACTAAAATGGTTTTTAAATAAATATAAAAGTTTAAATATACTTTCTTTTTAAATATCTCTTGATCTAAGAAGTTTGCAAATATATAAAACTTTATAAGCATAAAAGTATATACTTAATAAAGATATAAACACATTACATAATTTATTAAAAACATAAGTATTAAGGAAAATATTTAGTAAAGATTCAAAACATTTGTAAGCACAAGCAATTAATTAAAAAGGAGATTTTAACATTTGTTATTCGCATAATATTGTTTAGGGACATTTGTATACCCATAAAAACATGCAACGACATTTGTAAGCTTATTACAACTTAAATTAACAAGTGGCAACACTCTTGTTTTTGAAAAATTTAAGTATATAACTACTGTTTAAAAAGGAAAGCCTGTATTTGTTTCTTCAGTTCAAATTATCCTTAGTTCTTTCTTTCTTCTTAAAAATATAAACAAAACTAAAACAAAATTTAAATCAAAAAACAACTGCAAGCCCTTCTGGTTCAGACAACAATTTCAACAAACAAAGGTTCCACATTCAACAAGCAAACTCAGCTTAAACAAACAAGATTCAAAATGCCAGATCTAAAGCAAGCAAATCAATTCAAAATGCCAGATCAAAAACAAAGTTCCAGGAAATAAAAAAGACAGATCTGTTCTCTACTTCTTTCAGTTTCTGGTGAGTATACTTTTTTTTAAAAACAGTTTAAAAATTTGTGATGAAACCTTGTTGCACGTGTGGAAATCTGCTAGAAATATAGTCTATAATGCTTGCATGAACCTTTAGGATATGAATGTGTGTATATAAGTATAATAAGTCTGTATATTGTCTCTGTGTATTTATATTTGTGCTCTGTTATAAGTAACAGGATCAACTTCATCATGAAAAAAATCCTACCTTCCAAAACATCACTGTTAGATTAGGATCATTAAAAAGAAAATGATAATAACAATGTAATCTTGTTTTAAAAAATTATTTTAAGTGTTTATATTAACTAAAAGTTTTGGAAATTTAAGATTTACAGTTAAAATCTAATATAAGTTGAAAATCAATGTGTATGTTTTCATCTTTGGATTTTAGAACCTGATTCGTGTAAGTGAATCATGAATTTTAATATGAGTTTCGTGATCTTTAAGATCGTATGTGCCGTGTATTAGTAGGTTGATCGTTTTTAGGTAATTGGTCGATTGTCGTCGATCGGCGGCAAGGGGAGGATCGAGTCCACTACTGGAGGAGGCTGGTGAAATGACTCGACTTTCTTACCATATAAAATCGCATCATTTTTAAGAAAGAAAGGGATAGAAAAGAGAAAAGAAAGAAGAGAAGAAAGAAACAACATCAGAATCTAAACAGCGGAACGAATAAATTATATTAATAACATAAACATTACAAAGTTTACAACCATTATCAGAGTTACACAGATACACATCACATACTAGACAGTTATAAACACTTGTCTAGTTATACAACTTAATACAGTACAAGAAACAACTCAGAGAAATCTACACAGCGGAATACCATATATCTACACACAGAAGCCTCCTGCTCCACTTGCTCCTCCACAATTCGTCAAAGCTAACCTGAATCCCTTGGCTACTCGTAAAAATTTGAGTACCTAAGAATTTAAGAAAAACAGAATAAACTCCGGGTCAGATATGGGTCTGGTGTGAGTAACAGGTTAAAGTTGCTTAACATTCAAAAACCTTTTGAAAAGAAAGGTATCACGTAAGACTTCCCACACATAAACATGGAAAAGTTTTTACCTTACGCTAACCAAAACATTTGATAGGAAATCCATGATATTATAATAGGGTCTAGGGTTTTCAAATAAATAAGAAATAGCCGAAATTGTTACATCTATTAAATTCCAGCTACTAGCCACAAAAGTGGGTAATACAATCAAAACCGTTGGCACTTATTGGATTTTGGATTCCATACAATGGCAGGGCTACTGGGGTACCGCCCGTCACAGTACGTGGCCTAGATCAACGTACCGAGGAATACGCCCGCTCCCCTGCAACACAAGGCCGGACCCATTCCTTACTGAACAGTTCCGAACAAGACAACCCCGTGGTTGTAGCTAGCAACCACCCACACCGCCGAATATAAAGGGACTTCTAGACAGGGGTAAATCTCGCTCTCCAATGGGGTCTACCCACGAAGCCTCGCTGCACCTCCCCTGTTTTAGCCATTCCCGGTTGATGAGGCTTGAGGCTACGATTACCTTTAGTGAACACATCACTTAGAATGCTCATCGTCCACCTGACGATGTTATGAAAGCATTCAATCCATACAAGTTCGTTTCGGGTTCGAACGAAACCGAAGGCATTATCTCGTTACACTCATTTTGGAATCACCCTCAGAGTTAACGACGATAACCCTTGCACTCTGAACCACCATCTCGAACCTATAAGAACTAATTCCGTCAAACTCATTACGGAATCACCCACAGAGTTATACTGACATATAGTCCTTACACCTCGAGTCTTCACAAAGCTCCACTTTGATTCACGACCTAACATTTAATTGGAATCGATGTGGTTTTCGGATATCCAAATATGGAAACCCGATCCCCGTCTCATCCAAATCCAAAGCGTGTCTTTTAGATCCAAGTTGTTTTAAGGTTTAAAACAATTCAATACAGTATCTATATACACACAGATAGATAACTCACGAATCACAATTGATAATCAACATTATCAAATAACAAGTAATCCACATTATCAATATCAAAATAGATAATCCATATATCACCATCACAATAGATAATCTATGTTATCATCACAATGCAACTAAGCATTCATACCACACAACAATACTTATCTCATTTCTGAGATCACAAAGCATCCAAGACCATCAATATTATCTATTCATACATAAGCAAAAATTTACTCATCACAATATAATTAATTTAAGATGAATTAAATTAACTATCTATATCTCTAATTAATTTAAAATGAATTAAATTAATTACTTTATCTTTAATTAATTTAAAATAAATTAATTACTTCATTAATCTTGCTTACTCAACCATTTAATTGGTTACGATCAATTAATTAATCCTTCATCATTAATCACCTTAATTAATCACCCTTGATTAATTACCCTTAATTACATTCACGTAATTAACCTTAATTAATTTCATAAATTAATTATTCTCAACCAAACAGTAATTAATCTTTAATTACTTAAATTAATTAATTAATCATAGTTAATTACATTAATTCTTAATTAAATACATTAATTAATTACCTTTAATTACTTATCATTGATTAATTAATCATAATTAATCATCTTTAATTACATCATTAAATAAAATAATTAACGATCTTTAATTATACTCAATTAATTATCTTCCTAAATTAATTACCTTAAGTAATTAACTTATAATTATTAATCATCACAGGTTAATTACATTCAGTAATTAACTAACTTAATTACTTTATTAAAACAAATTAATTATCCTTTAATTAATTTCTTAATTAATTCCTTGATTAATTACTAAATAATTTAATCCAAATTACTTTATTCTTAAATATCTTCATTTAATTACATTTTGTAATTATCAATCAATTACTTAACTAAGTAAATTCCAAATCATTAATTACATACAGTAATTATCTTTAAAACCCAAGTGTTTAAAATTAATTAAACTTAATTAATTAAATAAACAATCTCATTTAACTAAATTAATACATTAAGTAATTAATTTCTTAATTACTTCATTAAGTAATTATACTCAAACCATTCACAAATAATTATTATTAAATCAATTAATCTAATTAATTATTAAAAGTTAACCATATTGATTAATTATTAAATAATCCTGGTTAATGACCTTCATTAACCATTCTATAATTATTCATTAAGTAATTAACTGAGTTACAAGTTAAATTATCTTTAATTATCCATTAATTAAATTTAACTATTTAATAAATTAAGTGTTAATTGTCACTTAATAAATCTTTAATTATTTAACTAATTATCCTTGATTAAAACTTAATTACATAATTAATAATTCATCAATTATAAATTTAAAAATCTAATTTATGCTTTTAATTATAAATTTATTAATCATTGATCAATATTAATTATTCCCTAATAAATTAATTAATTAAATTAATTAATTAATCTTAATTACCTTATCAATTAAATTAATTCTAAACATTAATCTTAACTTAAATTTAAGATAAAACCATTTCTAAATTATGTTTAATACAAATTTGTTTAAAACAAAGTATTTTTGAAATTACTTTTAAATTCCATTTTAAATACAAGTTTTAAAATAAGAATAATTTAAACTTATCAAAGTTTAAATAATTTAAAACTTTTTTTAAACTGCAAGACAAACAAACAAGCGCTATAAATTTTTTAAAGTTAAATTCATTTCAAAATTTTAATAACTTCAATTTACATTTAGTTTAAAACTCAAATTTAAACTTTCTTTTAAATTTAAAAACTGAAGTTCATTTTTATGTTTAAGATCTCCAGATTTAAATAAACTTCAAATCTTACTCATATTTTTAACAAACTTCATTTTTTTTAAAAGTCCAAACTACCTTACCATAATAAAGTAGTAACTTAAGTTTAAATTTAAAACTTTATTTTTGTTTAAAAACCGAGATTTAGAACTAACTTGAATTTTAAATTTTCAAACTTAGATTTAAAACTAGGTTTAAAACTTCCTTTACATAAAAAAAACTTCTGTTTTAAAATTTTCAAACACACAGTACAGGTTTACTGTTAAAACTTGTAAACTAAGAATACCCGAGAACACCCAAATATACTTCGAGTTAAAACCCATTTTCCCCGAGACTATTGCTCAACAACTTCGAGTCAAACAATGATTTACCCGTGACACTTCTCTACTAAACCAAACATCACCAGTAACTCATCGCCGTGCATATGCACGGCGACCACCGCCTCCACTGATCATCAGAGATGATCTAACTACTCCCAGAAACACATCTATGCCCAAATGCGATCAACAGTTCAATCAATTATGCAAAGAATCAAAATCGAGCTCCCCATTCCCAAACCTGGAAACTTCAAAACAGGTTTCTGCTTCAAACCTGTCAACGGCAGTCATACAACGCTCCGACCACCTGAGGTCCACCCACTCCGGCCTCGAACTCTTCTACGCACCAACTACCGATTCACCAATTATCATAGCACTCGATCCAACCTTCAGATCGAAATGACCCAACTTTTAAAACCCATTAAAACTAGGGTTTAACACTGAAATTCAAAACTGCATCCAACCTAATAATTTTAAACCACATCTCTGATTTTTCTGAGCATCTCCTATACCTTCCTCATCACTCAGAAGAAACTCGGGGCTTCTTAATCCATGAATCAATAGAATTTGCTAAAGATCTATTTTTAGTTCATGAACTAACTGTAACTTAAACTAAACTCTAAAAATCCTATTTCTTGATTTAAAAATCAAGTTATAGTTAGTACTTTAATTTATGAATCTGAAGTACAATATTAATATGATTGGGTTTTTGATAAAGATCAACAAGCAATGGTGTTACCTGTGTTTACAGAGACAACACTGTTTATATTTTTATTTTTACTTACTTAAATTATTAGTATTGACTTAGAAAATCAAACATCATTGCTTTATACACTTCCTTATATCAGTAACTAAATTAAAAGTCAAGTGTTCAAATGAAATTTTGTGTCAGGCAAATCAATAAAACAGAACTGGTAATTAAACAACACATGACACTTAATATCTTCACATCAGATTTTCACAAACAATACTTATTTATATCAATTATTCTAGCATGCAACCTATTTTAATTTTTAACTTTAAAATGTTACTCACCTTTATTTAAAATGCAGAGCTTCAGTTTGTCCTTTTGAAATTTGCAGAAATAAGAATGCAGGCATGCTGTTGTTTTAGAATAAGCTTCAATTTTAGGAGATATGTTGATTTGCTTATGGTTTCCTGACTTAAATACTTGCATGTAGAGTACATTCATTTCCAGATTAACAAAATGTAGGCCTGATCCTTTTTTACTTCATGTTGAATTGATATGCAGTTGTGATTCCAGAAACAGGAATGCAGTTGTATGCAAAGCCTATTTGATTTTGAGGATGTTGAATTTCATGAGAGGAAGGTTTGCATGTTGTATTCATAAACTGATTTGGGTTTGCACATGTTTGCTTTAGGATAGCAAATGCAGGAATTTGAAGATGCAAGATTTTGATTTTTTTATATGAAGATGAGTTTTGATCTTTTCTTTTTGATTAAAGAAAATGGAAAAACAAATATGAATGAAGATGCAAGCTTATATAAATGAATTTTTAGATTTAATAAAATAAAAGAAAAATTAAAACTAAAATTTTACACCTGTACAAATTTTCTACACTTGTCAAATTGTTATGTTAATTTTTGAACACTTGTTAAAAGAATGTTTTAAAAATGCAACACTTGTCTCTTTAAAAGTGATTAGTATTAAATTTACAAACTAATGTGTGTATTAGCCTAATTTTAATTTGTTAGTTTATATTTAAATATGTGTATAAATTTATAAATGTAAATAAAAATAAACCATGGTTATAAATAAACTTATACATATAAAAATTAAAACAATTAATATTTATACTTTGAAAATTTCAAATTCAAATCAAATTCAGAATCAATTATTTTAAAATCAGGTTATGATTACAAATTTAATTTGAAATAACAATTGCAAATTTTATTCAAAATCCTATTTATAAAGACAATACACTATTAATATTGTTTTTATAAATATCTTATTATTAAATTAAAATCATTTTAAAAGAAATTATAATTTATTAATAATATATCTATTTTATTAAGCCATAAAACCTTTTTGTTAATTCATTCTAAATTTAAAACTCAAGCCAATTTAATTTAAACATTTATTTTTTTTCTTATCAATTTTAAAATCATATATTTATTTATGAAATAGTTTTAAAAACTCAATACTTATTTAAATCAAAATTTCCAAATTATAATGTATATATTAGAATTTAAAACATGATTCAATTATTAAATTTAAACCAAAATCATTTATTCAATAACTTTGGAAAGCTAATATTAAATAAAAACAAAATTTTCAAATTACTACAAATATTAAAATTAGAAAATATGCTTTATTTATTAAAATTAAAACAATGCCAATCTATTTAAAATATGAACCATATATTTATATTATAAATAGAAATCAATTTATTATTTTTAAAAGATAAATAAACCAATTTAAATAATTATTGAAGAAGATTATTAAATCTATTTGAATTATTATTAACAAAATATCAATTTAATTTTTAATACAGATTATTAAATTGATATTGTTAAAAATTCCGAGATATTACAATCCTTCCCCCTTAAAAGAATTTCATCCCCGAAATTTAAAAAAAAAGATAATTTAATAATCCCATTAAAGATTTAATTTTAAAACACAAGCATATATCAAACATATGCTAACAATCATAACAACCAATTCAACCAATCAAACAAATCTAATTATCCAGACAAATTCTGGATAAAATTTCTTCGAGTTTCCCCAAGTATATATATATACCTACCGGGATACTCGCTCTATAGAATTCAAACAATCAATACTATGAAGCTACAGAGCTCGTATTCAACTATATCTACAACACTAGACAAGATATCAGACTACAAACGAGTCTGACTCAACAACCAAAACTCCAGAACTGCTGGTTCCACAACCAGAGATAGATCATACACGCACTCCCTCAGAGATACGTGAAACTCATCAAATCCCAGTTATCCAAACTGGCAATCCAATCCTGTAAATCAAACACTTTTTCTTCCAAGGATACAAGAAAGATCCAAAACTCTTCAGAGCTAACCTCTCAGCCTTACCCAATCTTATAGCTCACTTTTGATGGGAGAAAAACTTATCCAAAATCAAATCTCCGACTTCAGAATCCAAATTCCTCCGTCTCTTATCCATAAAAATCCTCGAACGATCCTGGGCTGTCTACAGCCTTACTGATCAGCTCATTCCTTGCTGATGCTTCTATAAACAAACTAAACCAATCAACTCAACAAAATGATCTCCTCAAGATCAACCAAAATCCAATCCTACTCTTCAAACATCAGAAGACAACAACTTCTTCTATTCGGAAAAGAAAAGCAGATATACTTCCAAACTGCTTCCGCTGCTCAACTCTGATCTGAAGTAGAAGAAAGTTCTGAAGAAGAACACGAGCATAACTCAACAACACACCCCAGAGATATGGTTCAACAAATCCATAAGAAAAACTCAGAAGTTCCTCCAAAACTCTGAGCTGCTACACCAACTCAATCTCCTTGGAACCATTCTACTATAAAGCTGAACCACGGTAGCACTCCTGGAATCCTATTTGATAAGGAAACTCAATCTCCAGATGCGGACAAAACTCTGACTTCTCTGAAGACATCCATAAAAACTCAGATAACCCAAGAGAACACTCAAACAATCGCAAGTCACTTTTGCAATCCACCTATACCAGATCCAAGGAAACTGTTCTCCTTTAACCAAACGGAACAGCTTACACTTAACTAGCCAACCTATTGAAGAAACGGGTCCACTTAACTGCTTTTGAACTCCATTTCCAGAAGAATTGCTAAGCCACAAAATCTCTTGCCAACATCGAGAACACTCCAAGCTGCACTGCTGCCACAGATGCCAAAGAATTCCAAATCAAAGCTCTTCGAGAAACTCAAACCTCAAAGCAACAGAAACACCGGCTGAACACAGCCACAACACTGAAGCAGACTCACCTCCTTAACTTGTTCCAAACAAAACATCTTTAGGAACATCCATAGTCACTGCATCTCATTACGCAGCTACTACTTCCTAAGGTATCAAAATACCACTACTCGCTTCTGCCCAACCGACATATCCAAACTCTACTCATACAACTTCAAAGATGGACTCCGAACCTTAACAGGTTTCCTTCAGAGATCAATAAAGTCCTTCATTACTACGAAAATTCACTCGAGACGGTATTAGGTCTACAGTCTCGACAGATACACTTCCAACCTTAAACATTCAAATTCCAACAAATGATAGTTGTGTTACACACACTACTACCCCATCTACCTTATACTTATATTGGAAAACATGAGCAGGCAACCCAGCCGATAGGTAGAAATATATATATATATATATATATATATATTTAAAATTACAAATACGCTCTCTCAAGAAAGACACCACTACAGAGCCTAGGTATTCACTCAACCTAATGCTCTGATACCAGCTGAAACGACCCGACTTTCTTACCACAGAAAATCGCATCATTTTTAAGAAAGAAAGGGATAGAAAAGAGAAAAGAAAGAAACAACATCAGAATCTAAATAGCGGAACGAATAAATTATATTAATAACATAAACATTACATAGTTTACAACCATTATCAGAGTTACACAGATATACATCACATACTAGACAGTTATAAACACTTGTCTAGTTATACAACTCAATACAGTACAAGAAACAACTCAGAGAAATTTACACAGCGGAATACTATATATCTACACGCAGAAGCCTCCTGCTCCATTTGCTCCTCCACAATTCGTCAAAGCTAACCTGAATCCCTTGGCTACTCGTAAAAATTTGAGTACCCAAGAGTTTAAGAAAACAGAATAAACTCCGGGTCAGACATGGGTCTAGTGTGAGTAACAGGTTAAAGTTGCTTAACTTTCAAAAACCTTTTGAAAAGAAAGGTATCACGTAAGACTTCCCACACATAAACATGGAAAAGTTTTTACCTTACGCTAACCAAAACATTTGATAGGAAATCCGATGATATTATAATAGGGTCTAGGGTTTTCAAATAAATAAGAAATAGCCGAAATTGTTACATCTATTAAATTCCAGCTACTGGCCACAAAAGTGGGTAATACAATCAAAACCGTTGGCACTTATTGGATTTTGGATTCCATACAATGGCAGGGCTACTGGGGTACCGCCCGTCACAGTACGTGGCCTAGATCGACGTACCGAGGAGTACGCCCGCTCCCCTGCAACACAAGGCCGGACCCATTCCTTACTGAACAGTTCCGAACAAGACAACCCCGTGGTTGTAGCTAGCAACCACCCACACCGCCGAATATAAAGGGACTTCTAGACAGGGGTAAATCTCGCTCTCCAATGGGGTCTACCCACGAAGCCTCGCTGCACCTCCCCTGTTTTAGCCATTCCCGGTTGATGAGGCTTGAGGCTACGATTACCTTTAGTGAACACATCACTTAGAATGCTCATCGTCCACCTGACGATGTTATGAAAGCATTCAATCCATACAAGTTCGTTTCGGGTTCGAACGAAACCGAAGGCATTATCTCGTTACACTCATTTTGGAATCACCCTCAGAGTTAACGACGATAACCCTTGCACTTTGAACCACCATCTCAAACCTATAAGAACTAATTTCGTCAAACTCATCACGGGATCACCCACAGAGTTATACTGACGTATAGTCCTTAAACCTCGAGTCTTCACAAAGCTCCACTTTGATTCACGACCTAACGTTTAATTGGAATCGATGTGGTTTTCGGATTTCCAAATATGGATACCCGATCCCGGTCTCATCGAAATCTAAAGGTGTCTTTTAGGTCCAAGTTGTTTTAAGGTTTAAAACAATTCAATACAGTATCTATATACACACAGATAGATAACTCACAAATTATAATTGATAATCAACATTATCAAATAACAGGTAATCCACATTATCAATATCAAAATAGATAATCCATATATCACCATCACAATAGATAATCTATGTTATCATCATAATGCAACCAAGCATTCATACCACACAACAATACTTATCTCATTTCTGAGATCACAAAGCATCCAAGACCATCAATATTATCTATTCATACATAAGCAAAGATTTACTCATCACAATATAATTAATTTAAGATGAATTAAATTAACTATCTCTATCTCTAATTAATTTAAAATGAATTAAATTAATTACTTTATCTTTAATTAATTTAAAATAAATTAAATTAATTACTTTACTAATATAAATCTTGCTTACTCAACCATTGAATTGATTACAATCAATTAATCCTTCATCATTAATCACCTTAATTAATCACCCTTGATTAATTACCCTTAATTACATTCATGTAATTACCCTTAATTAATTTCACAAATTAATTATTCTCAACCAAACAGTAATTAACCTTTAATTACTTAAATTAACTAATTAATCATAGTTAATTACATTAATTCTTAATTAATTACATTAATTAATTACCTTTAATTACTTATCATTGATTAATTAATCATACTTAATCATCTTTAATTACATCATTAATTATAATAATTAATGATCTTTAATTATACTTAATTAATTGTCTTCCTAAATTAATTACCTTAACTAATTAACTTATAATTATTCATCATCACAGATTAATTACATTCAGTACTTAACTAACTTAATTACTTTATTAAAACAAATTAATTATCCTTTAATTATTTTCTTAGTTATTTCTTTGATTAATTACTAAATAATTTAATCCAAATTACTTCATTCTTAAATATCTTCATTTAATTACATTTTGTAATTATCAATCAATTACTTAACTAAGTAAATTCCAAATCATTAATTACATAGAGTAATTATCTTTAAAACCCAAGTGTTTAAAATTAATTAAACTTAATTAATTAAAATAAACAATCTCATTTAACTAAATTAATTACATTAAGTAATTAATTTCTTAATTACTTCATTAAGTAATTATACTCAAACCATTCACAAGTAATTATTATTAAATCAATTAATCTAATTAATTATTAAAAATTAACCATATTAATTAATTATTAAATAATCCTGGTTAATAACCTTCATTAACCATTCTTTAATTATTCATTAAGTAATTAACTGAGATTAATTACAAGTTAAATTATCTTTAATTATCCATCAATTAAAGTTAACTATTTAATAAATTAAGTGTTAATTGTCACTTAATAAATCTTTAATTATTTAACTAATTATCCTTGATTAAAACTTAATTACATAATTAATAATTCATCAACCATAAATTTAAAAATCTAATTTATGATTTTAGTTGTAAATTTATTAATCATTAATCAATATTAATTATTCCCTAATAAATTAATTAATTAAATTAATTAATTAATCTTAATTACCTTATCAGTTAAATCAATTCTAAAACATTAATCTTAACATAAATTTAAGATAAAACCATTTCTAAATTATGTTTAATACAAACTTGTTTAAAACAAAGTACTTTTTGAAATTACTTTTAAATTCCATTTTAAATACAAGTTTTAAAATAAGAATAATTTAAACTTATCAAAGTTTAAATAATTTAAAACTTTTTTTAAACTGCAAGACAAACAAACAAGTGCTATAAAATTTTTAAAGTTAAATTCATTTCAAAATTTTAATAACTTCAATTTACATTTAGTTTAAAACTCAAATTTAAACCTACTTTTAAATTTAAAAACTGAAGTTCATTTATAAATTTAAGATTTCCATATTTAAATAAACTTCAAATCTTACTCGTATTTTTAACAAACTTCATTTTTTTTAAAAGTCCAAACTACTTTACCATAATAAAGTAGTAACTTAAGTTTAAATTTAAAACTTTATTTTTGTTTAAAAGCCGAGATTTAAAACTAACTTGAATTTTAAATTTTCAAACTTAGATTTAAAACTAGGTTTAAAACTTCCTTTACATAAAAAAAAACTTCTGTTTTAAAATTTTCAAACGCACAGTACAGGTTTACTATTAAAACCTGTAAACTAAGAATACCCGAGAACACCCAAATATACTTCGAGTTAAAACCCATTTTCCCCGAGACTATTGCTCAACAACTTCGAGTCAAACAATGATTTACCCGAGACACTTCTCTACTAAACCAAACATCACCAGTAACTCATCGCCGTGCATATGCACGGCGACCACCGCCTCCACTGATCATCAGAGATGATCTAGCTGCTCCCAGAAACTCATCTATGCCCAAATGCGATCAACAGTTCAATCAATTATGCAAAGAATCAAAATCGAGCTCCCCATTCCTAAACCTGGAAACTTCAAAACAGGTTTCTGCTTCAAACCTGTCAACGGCAATCATACGCCGCTACGACCACCTGAGGTCCACCCACTCCGGCCTCGAACTCTTCTACACACCAACTACCCATTCACCAATTATCATAGCACTCGATCCAACCTTCAGATCGAAATGACCCAACTCTTAAAACCCATCAAAACTAGGGTTTAACACTGAAATTCAAAACTGCATCCAACCTAATAATTTTGAACCACATCTCTGATTTTTCTGAGCATCTCCTATACCTTCCTCATCACTCAGAAGAAACTCAGGGCTTCTCAATCCATGAATCAACAGAATTTGCTAAAGATCTATTTTTAGTTCAAGAACTAACTGTAACTTAAACTAAACTCTAAAAATCCTATTTCTTGGTTTAAAAAACAAGTTATAGTTGGTACTTTAATTTATGAATCTGAAGTACAATATTAATATGATTGGGTTTTTGATAAAGATCAACATGCAATGGTGTTACCTGTGTTTACAGAGACAACACTGTTTATATTTTTATTTTTACTTACTGAAATTATTAGTATTGACTTAGAAAATCAAACATCATTGCTTTATACACTTCCTTATATCAGTAACTAAATTAAAAGTCAAGTGTTCAAATGAAATTTTATGTCAGGCAAATCAATAAAACATAACAGGTAATTAAACAACACATGCACACTTGATATCTTCACATCAGATTTTCACAAACAATACTTATTTATATCAATTATTCTAGCATGCAACCTATTTTAATTTTTAACTTTAAAAAGTTACTCACCTTTATTTAAAATGCAGAGCTTCAGTTTGTCCTTCTGAAATTTGCAGAAATAAGAATGCAGGCATGCTGTTGTTTTAGAATAAGCTTCAATTTTAGGAAATATGTTGATTTGCTTATGGTTTCCTGACTTAAATACTTGCATGCATAGTACATTCATTTCCAGATTAACAGAATGCATGCCTGATCCTTTTTTACTTCATGTTGAATTGATATGCAGTTGTGATTCCAGAAACAAGAATGCAGTTGTATGCAAAGCCTATTTGATTTTGAGGATGTTGAATTTCATGAGAGGAAGGTTTGCATGTTGTATTCATAAACTGATTTGGGTTTGCACATGTTTGCTTTAGGATAGCAAATGCAGGAATTTGAAGATGCAAGATTTTGATTTTTTTATATGAAGATGAGTTTTGATCTTTTCTTTTTGATTAAAGAAAATGGAAAAACAAATATGAATGAAGATGCAAGCTTATATAAATGAATTTTTAGATTTAATAAAATAAAAGAAAAATTAAAACTAAAATTTTACACCTGTACAAATTTTCTACACTTGTCAAATTGTTATGTTAATTTTTGAACACTTGTTAAAAGAATGTTTTAAAAATGCAACACTTGTCTCTTTAAAAGTGATTAGTATTAAATTTACAAACTAATGTGTGTATTAGCCTAATTTTAATTTGTTAGTTTATATTTAAATATGTGTATAAATTTATAAATGTAAATAAAAACAAACCATGGTTATAAATAAACTTATACATATAAAAATTAAAACAATTAATATTTATACTTTGAAAATTTCAAATTCAAATCAAATTCAGAATCAATTATTTTAAAATCAGGTTATGATTACAAATTTAATTTGAAATAACAATTGCAAATTTTATTCAAAATCCTATTTATAAAGACAATACACTATTAATATTGTTTTTATAAATATCTTATTATTAAATTAAAATCATTTTAAAAGAAATTATAATTTATTAATAAAATATCTATTTTATTAAGCCATAAAACCTTTTTGTTAATTCATTCTAAATTTAAAACTCAAGCCAATTTAATTTAAACATTTGATATTTTATTTCTTATCAATTTTAAAATCATATATTTATTTATGAAATAGTTTTAAAAACTCAATACTTATTTAAATCAAAATTTCCAAGTTATAATGTATATATTAGAATTTGAAAACATGATTCAATTATTAAATTTAAACTAAAATCATTTATTCAATAACTTTGGAAAGCTAATATTAAATAAGAACAAAATTTCCAAATTACTACAAATATTAAAATTAGAAAATATGCTTTACTTATTAAAATTAAAACAATGCCAATCTATTTAAAATATAAACCATATATTTATATTATAAATAGAAATTAATTTATTATTTTTAAAAGATAAAATAACAAATTTTAATAATTATTGAAGAAGATTATTAAATCTATTTGTATTATTATTAACAAAATATCAGTACCAATTTAATTTTTTATACAGACTATTAAATTGATATTGTTAAAAATTCCAGGATATTACAGCTGGGGTATACAGGTTCTCGGGAAAAATACGTGAATTTTTTCCGATGAACGTGGAGGGTTGTTAGAGGCGATCTAGGGTTTGTGAGTTTGTTTTCTTTGGGTCGAAGTCGAGGCGAACTCGACGTCGTTGATGCATCGGGTCGAATCGCGAGCAGGGGAATGGATACAGGGGTTCGAAACGCTACTGTGGTCGAGGCGACAGGTCTTCTGGTGGTGGTGTTCGCCGTCGGCTGGTGTTTGTGTTGATCGATTTTTTGGGTGTTGTGTGTTCTTTAGCTCGTTTTTGTTCCTCTGACGATTTGGGCGATCTGAGAGGTTGTGAGGGACGGTGGGAGTGTTGGCGACTTGCCGATGGTAGTAGCGATGGTCGAAGTAGGGTGGCTGCGGCGTACACGTGCACGCGTGTACATTGGTTCAGGTCTGGGTTTTGTTTGAGTTGGGAAGATGTTGTTGCTCAGGTCATTTCCGTATTGTTTGCGAGAGTGTCTCAGGGAAGAAGCACGCGAGTGTTGCTCGGTGGTTGCCTCGGGGTTTCGCTATTTTTGCTCGGGACGATTTGTTACCAGGGTTTAATCCTGCCCAGGTTTTTAAATCGTAAATTGAATTTCAAATTTGAAAGCTAAGTTAAATTTTAAATAAAGTTTTCAAAAGAATTTCCAAGTATATGCTACCCCGTTTTAAAGATGTATGAAATGTTTGAATTAGAGAATGATGTTTAAACAAGTTTGAGTTTTAAATGTATAGATTTTCAAAGGTTATTTTGTCTTTAAAAATAGTTCTGGTTTTTATAAATATTACATTAGGCATATTTTGTAATTAGTCCCTAAATGTTTTCAAATAAAATGTAATTGACGAAATTTAGATGTGATTAAATTGAAGGTATTTAACTTTAATAAATCAAAGGATGATGATTCTATATAAACCAAATTCAAGCTTTTAATTTAATTTAAATGGTAGGTAAGAGTTTAAAGTAGTAAATGGTTTATCTTAATTTAATCAAGTTTTATTAACAAAAGTAATTAAAGTATAATTACTTAATTAACTAAGATGATTAGTTTAGGTAATTAAATTAAGATAAATTAATTTGTTTAATTAATTAAGGGTAGTTGATTACTTAATTTAGGATTGATTAATCTAAGTAATCGAAGGTTAATTAATTAAGGAATAATTAAGTAATGGATGTAATTAGAGGTAAATTACTTAATATTAAAAGGATTATTAAGGGTAATTACTTAATGAAGCAATTTAAAGGATTGAATTACTCAATGTAATTAATTAAATTAATGTGGTTAATTTATGTTAGTTAATTAGTTAATTAATTAAAGAGAATTACTTGATGATGGGTTAAGTATAATTACTTAATGTAATTAATAAAGTGTAAATTACATAGTGTAAGTAATTAATGGGTAATTACTGGATGTAATTAATTAAAGGGGAATTACTTGATGGATAAAGAATAATTACTTAGTAGAAGTAATTAAGGATTAATTACTCAATGTAATTAATTAAAGGAATAATTAATATAATTAATTAAGGAGTTAATTAAGTAATATAAGTAAATAAAGGATAGTTAATTACTGAATGTGATTAATTAAGGTAATTAATGAATATGATTAATTATTAAATAGAAGAATGATTAAAAGGTTAGTTGATTAATGAATAAGATTAATTTAAAGATAATTAATCAACGAAAGTGATTGTAGAATAATTAATTAAGGATCAATGTAATTAATTATAGTTGATTAATTAATGAGAGTAATTAAAAGATAATTAGTGTGAATGGTTAAAGAAATAATTAATTTGTGTAATTAATTTAAAGGCTAATTACTTAACATAATTAAAGAATAATTAATCAAGTATGATAAATTAAGAGAATAATTAAAGGATAATTAATCTATGATTAAAGATTAATTAATTGGTTTATAAGGTAATTAAAGAATTATTAATTAATTTAATGGATTGTAATTAATTATTGATTGATAAAGCAGGGTTACTTGATTAATTCTCAAGCAATTAATTTAATTTAAGTTAATTAAATTAATTATAATATGGATTAATAATTCCTATTTGTGGATGATTGTTTGAGTAGAATGTCTGGGTTGATTGATATTTATAGTTTGATAATCTGTGATATTCTGTCATGTGATATTGGTTATAACTGTGATAAATGTGAGATATTTATCTGTGAAAGATGTTGTATGAATTCAATGAATTAAATTGTTTAAACATAAAAAACTTAGACATTAAGACGACATTTAGATTCCGGTGAGACCGAGATCGGATTTCCAAATTTGGAATTCCGAAAACCACATCGATCCAAATTAAACGATACATCGTGAAATCTCAAGTGAAGATCAGGATGAAGATTCAGAGGAAAGGCTATGGTCGTTAACTTTGACGGTGATTCCAAAACGAGTTAACAGAGATGGTGTTTTCGAATGATGAAGATTCGGAGTGCAAGGGCTATTGTCGTTAACTCTGAGGGTGATTCCAAAATGAGTATAGCGAGATAGAGCCTTCGGTTTCGTTCGAACCCGGAACGAACTTGTATGGATTGAATGCTTCCAGAACATCGTTGAGAGGACGATGAGCATTCTAAGATAGATGTGTTCTTAAAGGTAATCGTAGCCTCAGGCCTCATCAACCGGGAATGGCTAAAACAGGGGTGGTGTAGAAGGCTAAGTGAGTCGCGCACAAGTAGGACGAGATTTTCCCCTGTCTAGAGGTTCCTTTTATTCGGCTGTGTGGCAGTTGGTCATGAACAACTACGGGGTTTGTCTTGTTCGGGACTATCCAGTAAGGGATAGTTCCGGTCTTGTGTTGCAAGGGATCAAGAGGGGTACTCGGTACGATGATCTAGGCCACGTACTGTGATAGACGGTACCCCGGTAGCCCTACCGTTGATGGAAATACATTTTCCTACGTGCCTTTACGATTTTGATTGTATAACCCACTTTGTGGCTAGTATGCTGGAATTTAATAATGTAAAAATTTCGGCTATTTCCTATTTACTTGAAAACCCTAGACCCTATTATAATATAACTGGATTTCCTATCAAATGTTTTGGTTATCGTAAGTAAAAACTTTTCTGTGTTTATGTGCGGGAAGTCTTACAAGATACCTTTTGTTTTCAAAGGTTTTTTAATGTTAAGCAACTTTAACCCGTTTACTCACACCAGACCCATGTCTGAGCCGGAGTTTATTTTCTGTTTTCTTAAACTCTTGGGCACTCAAATTTTTATGAGTTGCCAAGGGATTCAGGTTAGCTTTGACGAATTTATAGAGGAGACTTAGTGCAGGAGGCTTCAGCGTACATAGATATTAGGGTTCCGCTGTGCTAGTGTTGTATCTATATCTCTGTGTTGTACTTGAGTTGTAATGATTAGACAGGTCTTTATAACTTTCTAATTTGTGTTGTATAAGTTGTGTAACTCTGATAATGTATTCTGGTGATGTATGTATAAAACAGATATAAATTTTTTTTGTACAAAGATCTGTTATCATCTATTATATTTTATTCTGCTGCATTGGTAAGATTCTAATATTGTTTTCTATTTCTTCTTCTACCTCCTTCTTCTTAAACCCTAATTGTTCGGTTTTTCAGTTTTCGATTTTTTGGCATTAAATATAGTGGATGTATTGATGTCGATTTTCGGACGTCAAAAAATCCGGTCAGTACAATGGTGGAATTATAAGATTGAATGGCAGGTTGTGTGCTATGATAACCTGGATTTTTTTTGAGCATCTGATAATTAGATAATTAACTAATTTGTAAGTTGAACAAATAAATTCTGATAAATATTTGGATATATATATATATATATAGATTGAAAAATACAATAAATATAGAATTATAAATCTCTAGATAAAGGAATAATATAATTCACTATTTAATTTAAGATAAAATATCTATATATATAGATATATGCAAACGTTATGATGATGAAAATCTTAAGTGTGTACATACACAAGCATATAAGTGTGAATGTATATATAATATCAAAAATAAATAAAAAATACTTTTAATTATAATATATATGTATATATTGTGATTAGGAAGCATTGATTTAATATAATAATTTTCAAAAGCTATTTAAAGTTAAAATTCTATATTTTTCAAAACATTAAAAATAAATATTTATTTACTTAAAGGTATGATAGCTTAAGATAAGATTTGATTAAAAAGGGTTTAATGTACTTTTTTTTTTAAAATTTCATGAATAAACTTAGTCCGTATATATATATATATATATATATATATATATATATATATATATATATATATATATATATATATATAAATATATAACATTACAAAAATTTATAAAACATGGTTAGTATAAAAATAAGTATAGAAAAATAACAATATAAGAGAATACATAATATTTATTCTTGACATTTGCGAGTTAGAAGTAGCAAGCAATTGCAAAGTGGAAATTGTTTCTTTCAATATATATATATATATATATATATATATATAGTAAATTAAACAAATGATTAGAGAACAAAGCTGTATACATTCACAATTCTTTCATTTCATAAACCAGTTTTTCTCTTTTCATTCATCTTCTAAGCTAGAAACCAAAATAAAATCAGAAAATTTACAAGTTCAAATTCAACTGGAAACTAAAACAAACATCCAAGTCCCAACTGAACTAAATTTAAGTAGATTTGAATCAAATCAAGAAAAAATCAAGTTTTTAGATCCGTTGCAAATAAATCAACAAGTGGATCAAACATGCAGCTTCAAAAATATGTACCAGTGCAGTTTTCAAATTTCAAGCTCTGATTCCTGTTCAAACTATTTAAAGGTGAGTAAACAAACTACACCTGTTTGAATCTTTGCATGTGAAATTTCCTGAGATATATGGTATGAGTTTATGCTTTATAATGTATAACTTCATGTGTCCTCTATATATAGGTAATATATGAGTGCATGTTTGAAACAAGAAATTTGCTCTGTTCTTGTTTTATTTTCCAAGTTTCAAACTTTTCAAAAATCATGACCTCATCCTCTAATACATTTTAGAATTAGTTGTTCAAACAAATGCTACTTAAATTGTAAGATCTTAGTTTTAAAAACATATTTAAGTAGAAATAATTTATATATTTCTAGAAATTAAAAAAATATAGTGAAATATGTAAAACATGATAAATTCAAATCTTTGGATTCTCTGATTTATGTTTATAATCTGAATCGTCATTGGAAGCTAAGATTTATAAAAGTTAAAACATAATTTTTAGTTTTATTTCGAGTGAAAATTTATGGTTAGTCGGATTGGATGATTTGGGGCTTTTCTGTTAATCAGTAGGTGGTGAAGCCTCGAGTTCGCGGCTGGAGGTGGTGTGGAAGCTGGCGAGTCTGGGAAAAATAGTAGATGGGGTTTTAAACGACCGTGGAGTCAGCACTTGGTCGATGTAGGATTTAAACCCAATTTGGTCAAGGCTGGGATTTTGAGTTGTCGTGTTGTCTCTGAAGCACCGGTGTTCACCGAAATTGGGGAGAGGTTGTGTGGATGGCCGGAGAGGGTGTGGCCGGAGTTTCACAATATCTGATGGTCGGCAGCGTCTGATCGAGTTGGATTTTCAGGCGATCAATTGGTTCCAGGTTTGGTCGAGACAGCTCGTTTTCGATTTAGGCTCTGGGTTGAACTTTCGGTGGTCAAGATTGTTAGTAGTGGTGTTCGTCGTTGTGTGGGTGGTGTCGGCGATGATCAATGTGGCGTTGATCATCCGTGCATGTGCACAGCAAATTTGTGTGCGTCTGTTGTTTGGGAGGAAGGTGTTGTCTCGAAGGAAGACTCGGGGAGAAAAGAGGACTGCTCTGGTTTAGCTTCGAGTATGTGCGCGAGTATAATGTTAGCAGGTTTTTGATTTTAAAACTAAACTAAGTTTTGTAAATAAAAAAAGAAGTTCTCGGGAAGGGTCTCGGGTAAGACCTTGGTTGAACCTGAAGTGAAATTTAAAACAGTTTTCAAAAGTTTTATAAAAACAAGTTTTTAAACTTTAAGAAAATCAAGAATAATCTGATTTTAAAAGGACAATATTATCTCTTTGTATAATAATGTTTTAGATAATGGTTTAAGAAGTTGTATGATATTTTACTTAAATTAATTAAGTAGAATCTTAAGTTTATTTTAAACTTAATTTAAATATGTAATCAAGTAGTTAATTAATGGAGTTATATGTTTTTATATTATAATGATAAGTGATTTAAAGATTTATTAGAAATTAATAAAGATAAAGGTTCATCTTAAAGTTGATTAAGGCCTTGGATAATAAATGATTGATTAAATTAATGAAGTAATTTACAGATAAATAAATAAATTAATAATTAAGGATTAATTAATAATTAAGAATTATAAATTAATTTGATAAAGTAATTGGAGATTAATTACTTAAATTATAATTACTTAATGTAAGTAATTAAAGGGAAATTATTTAAGGGAAGTAATTAAGGATTAATTACTTAGTGTAATTAATTAAAGAGTTGATTTATTTAAGAAAGTTTACTAAGGATTAGTTAATTAATGAGTGTGATTAATTAAAGGATAATTAGTCAATGTAAGTAATTATAGGATAATTAATTTGAGTAATTAATTAAGGATAAATGTAATTAGTGTGAATGGGTGAGGGTTAACTAAATTGTGTTATTAATTAAAGTTTAACTACTTAATGTAATTAAAGAATCATTAATCAGGGATGATTTATCAAAATGAATAACTAAGGAATGATTAATTAATTGAATATATTTAATTAATGTTAAATAAGCAAGATTAATAAGAAATAAAGTAATTAATTTAATTCATTGGTAGTTATTTAAATTAATTAGAAAATGGTATGACTAATTTATCTTACTTATGAATGATTGAATGATGTTTGAATGCCTTGGATTATTGTTATCCCTGATATGTGATTGTGATGCTTTGTGAAATGAAATGTTTTTGTAATATGATAAGTTGGGTTGAACAAAGATAATGTGGTTATCTATGATGAATTGATGTGTAATAGTGACATCCAGTATTAAAATTTAATCACTTGAATAACTTGGGTTAAGATGATATTGGATTCGAAGAGACCAAAGTCAGGTATTAGTTAATACCCGAAACCACTTTGATTCTTTATAGATTGATATGTGAAATAAATAGGCTGGAATGGAATGATTTAAGTGAATTGGACCATTTAATCTAGGTACTTAGAAATTTATGTGTGAAATAAGTGAAGTCTATAAGAAAATGCGAACTTGTAAATTTAAACGAGTTACCCCGGGTTTTATGTAAGTTTTATGATGTTGTATTCCATGTAGATGGGTTTACTCACGCTGGTTTCCAGCTTGACCCGGGTGTTACTTTGATGTAATTCTCTGGTCAGACCGAGTATTACAGATTTTCAGGTAAGGACGTTCTGGAGCTCAAGAGGTGAGTTGGATGGAAGGAACATATGGAGTGTGTGCAGCTGTGATATATTGATATTTACCTAGGACAAGTTATTTTAACTGTCCAGTGATTGTATAAATGTTGTATCTCTAATGTATTAAAATGTAATGGACCAATACAGTTTTGTTTTGTAAACTGTTATTTTATGTGATATTATATTTTGATCCGCTGCGAATGTGAGTTTTCTGTGACTTGTTTCTGTTTCTTTTTCTTTCTCTTTTCTTCTTTTCCTAACTATATGGAATTTTCTGGATCGAAAATTCTGGGTCGTTACATTTTGTATCAGAGCCAGGTTAAGCGAGAACCTTGGCTCTGGAGGGTTTACTCATTAAGGATAGGGTCAACGGTACCTTAGAATGAGTTGTGTGCATATATATATATATATATATATATATATATATATATATATATATATATAAGAGCGTACTTGTTATTTTTTCTTATATAAAGATTTTAAATGATTTTAAAGGTAAATGATTTTGTATAAGTTTAGATTTTGATATATAAAGCAATATTTCTTTCTAGTAAATGTTAAGGTGATTAGTTGTTAAATTATTGGAATTAAATTAAGTGCTAATAGAAATACAACCAAATTTAAATTGAATAAAGATAAGTTTGAAATAGATTCAAACTAAAACTAAATTTGGAGAAGAATTTTCAGAATAAGATAATGGTGAATTGATTTCCAGTTGTAATAACCTTCGTTATTATCCTAAAATGATGAAATGTTTTAGGGAAGTAAAACATTTAGGGAAGTATGACTTATAAATTGGAACTGAAGATGATCTAAATTGTGAAGTTTAAATCTGGGTCCAGAATTTGAAAATTGTTTCAAAGTGATAAAGAAATAATAAGTAATATTATTTAATGTATTTGAATAAAAGGGTCATATTTCAAACAAGAGTTGTTTGAAAATTTAAAGGAATTTTTTTTGAATTGAAACCAAAGGTGGTCTAAAATTTAAGGATGTGTAAAGGAAATAATATGTATGAGGAATGTACATAATATCAAAGATAGTTTGAAATAAACTCTAAATATTGAGTTTTAAATTTGAAATGGGACGTGATACCCAAAGGGGAGTAAGTTCTTAAACTTAAATGAGAAGATTATTAATCTAAAGTTTAAAATTTGAATGGAAATTCAAATTGGGAAAAGTTGAATGGATTAAATAAATTGAAATTTAACTTTGGGTAAGTTAAATAAGTTTAAGACAAACAACCTGAATTAGAAATTTCAAGATGAAATTGAGATTTAACTTGGAAAGTTAATTGGTTGATTTGAATTGGGAGTTTGTATGATCTCAAAATGGGTGTGAGATCTGGAAACTGAAAATGGATGGATGTTTTAAAATAATTTGAATGATACCATCCTGTTGTTATTAATAATCTTTAAGCTGAAATTGGACTTGTTTAAATGAATGAAGAAATGAGGTGTGGTAATATGTCCATTATTAAGATAAAATGGAATCATTCTGGACTTAATTAAGATTTGAATGTTTAAGGTAAAACTTCAGAGGTTTGGTTTCAAAATTTAAATTTGGTGATAAATTGAATTTCAAAGATCTACTTATTTAAAAAGGATTTGAATTATTATTTAAACTTTGAAATAGGTTAAAATGGAATTTGGATTTAGAATTAAATGGTTTAAAGAGATAAGTTGATTTGATTTAAAGGATTAAATCAACACTTAAGAATTTAACTCGAATTTATATAACTCGGGATGGTTTAAATTTGAAATTTGAATTAAATTAGTTCAAACTGAATTTGATTTGAATTAATTGGAATTATGATTGAAGATGGATAAGTTTAAAAAATTCAAATGGAAAATTTGAGTTGGATTAATTTGAAATGAAATTAAAGTTGAATAAGTAAATTCAAATAATTTAGGAAAGAAATTGAGGATTAATTCAATTTTAATTGGGGTTAAATCAATTTCAATGGAAATTGAAGTTATTTAAAATTAGAATTGAGTCAATTTAAATGGAAATGGAAATTTAAATTGAACTGATTTGAAATAGAGGTAGGGAATTGAACAGTTTGACTCTGGACTATTTTCAAAATAAATTGTTTTAATATAAATCTATTTTTCCAAACTATTTACTATACAACTTTTCTTTTTAAACCTAAAACTATCTTATACTTGTTTTACAATTATTTTTGGAACTATTTAACAATTTTCAACTGTTTTATAAACTAATTACTATTTTTCAACTATTTTACAAATTAATTACTATTTTGCAATTTTTTAAAATTTCTATAATTATTTGATTATTTTACAACTATTTTACAATTACTTAACTATTTTACCGCTATTTTACAAACTAATAATTATTTTTCAACTACTTGTCTATTTTTACCTTTTCAAGCTATTTTCTAATTTTAAAATGATCAGAGTGCAAACTGTTTATGATTAATTACCAATGGAGATAAGGATTAAAGTGATAATCCAAATGGAATTGAAGCAATTGTGAATAAGTGGATAGAAATTAAAGTGAATGTGAATAGAAAAGGAGATTGTTTTGGCTAATAATCAATGAGGATAGATACGTAGGATATACGTATATTATTCTATTCGCATGGTGATTTGATTCGGATTCGAACACAGAATTTCGAGATAGTTTATCGATCCGAGTTGGGATTTTTCACTCGATTTTCGACGGCGAACCTAGATATGGATTGTTGATTGGTTCTGGATATTCTCTATCATATTTATGACTATGCAAGGAGAATAATGGTTTCTAATCAAGAAACCAAACTGAATCCACACTAGGAAGTCGGGTGGACGATACTAGTTTGAAAGTGAAATTGTGTGATCGACTGAGTGATCAGATTGATATAGCGTATGGATGATATGCGTACACCATACGGGTATTGAATGAAATTGATACTGGAAATTTGTGGATAAGAATTGTGAAGTGGTTTTTGAAATGAAAGGTATATTTTATGAAATATATGATGAAGTAAAATGGAAATTGGATATTTCTATGGTAAAAATTTACTTTATGAAAGTAAGTATTATAGAGTAATCAAATTTGAATATTTGATTTTGAATAAACAAAGTTATATATCTTTTTTATGTAAGATAAATCTCCCCTTGATGAACCTATTATCGGAAGGAAAGGATTTTTGAAAGTGTTTGAAGTATAAAAGGGAATTTATACAAGTTTGAAGTGATCCAATTTTTTTTAAAGTTATATATATGTCTATATATAAAGGATCTTGTGGGAATGATTTTGGAAAAGGTTTTGGGAACCTATGAATTTGGAAAAGGCTTTTGATTTTGGGAAAATCGATTTTGGGAAAATCAATTTTGGATTTTCAAAAGCCTAGTTTAAGAATTATCGATTTTGGAAATCGATTTGTGTAAAGGACATTTTGATGAAAATCATAAAGGGTATGATTTGAAAGATATTATAAGAGTATAGTATAAAGCGTTTTGAGATTGGCTTTGGGGAAAAAGGCACTCCCTTGAAATGAACTTCTCAGGAGCGCCACTGGGTGGTACTGCCTTGAACCCTGGGGGGTTCTAAAATTGATCCTGTGAGGAGTCCGGACAAAATAGTTCCCGAGGATTATGTGTAGTGTGTGGAGAAAGTCAGGGTGCTGATGCCTATAGAGACATTTGGGTTATGCTATGACGAGAGTGTAACTCGATGTCACTGCGATCTACTGCAGACCATAGCGAAAGTCGTGTGTGTTGCTGAAAGCCAATAGACTATGTTTGATTTTACATCGGTAGACTGCGACCTATGGTAACATAGCGAAAGTCGGGAGGCCGTGAGAGCCTAAGGCTGCATTGAGATTTGACTGATGTAGTCTGCGACCTATGTGGGAGTGGAGAAATTTCATTCTTTTGGCAGCGAAATTCGAGGGAGCTGATGCCTACAGTTACATGGACTTTTGCTATGATGGCAATGTAACTCTGGATGTAACTGTGATCTATAGCGGGTTCTATGGCGTAATCGAGGGGTGCAGAGGCCTATAGTTATCTATGGATTTTGCCGAGATGGCAACGTAACCATCGGGTTAACTGCGACCATGGATGGGGTGATGATTTCTAAAGCATTCTCACCAAAAGATATTCTCTCTATTTTCAAAATGATTTCTATATTTTCAGCAATCTATTTTCCTAGTATTTTCACTGGGTGTTGAAATGGATTTACAAAGTACTTACAGATTTTCAGTCCTACGCCTGATCAACGTATGACCGAATTTCTGTAAGAACGAGGATGAACTTGTTGAAATATCAAGTTATAAAAGTATTTTATAAAAACTATATTAGTAATATTATTTATATTTTAAAGTGATTTAACTAATGTAAAGTATTTTAATAAATTCTGGCTTCGTTTCTTTTCGAGGAAGAAAAGATTCAAAGGGGGGAGGAATGTGATAACCCGGATTTTTTTGAACATTTGGTAATTAGATAATTAACTGATTTATAAGTTGAATAAATAAATTCTGATAAATATTTGGATATATATATATATATACATATATAAATTGAAAACTATAATAAATATAGAATTATAAATCTTTAGATATAGGAATAATATAATTCACTATTTAATTCAAGATAAAATATCTATATATAGATATATGCAAACTTTATGATGATGAAAATCTTACTTGTGTACATATACAAGCATATAAGTGTGAATGTATATATAATATCAAAAAAAAATAAAAAAATATTTTTAATTATAATATAAATGTATATATTGTGATTAGGAAGCATTGATTTAATATAATAATTTCCAAAAGCAATTTAAAGTTAAAACTCTATGTTTTCAAAACACTAAAAATAAATATTTATTTACTTAAAAGTTTGATAGCTTAAGATAAGATTTGATTAAAAACGGTTTAACGTACTTTTTTTTTAAAATTTCATGAATAAACTTAGTTTGTATATATATATAAATATGTAACATTTAACAAAAATTTATAAAACATGGTTATTATAAAAATAAGTATAGAAAAATAATAATATAAGAGAATACATAATATTTGTTCTTTACATTTGTGAGTTAGGAGTAGCATGCAATTGCAAAGTGGCAATTGTTTCTTTTAAATATATATATATATATATATATATATATATATATATATATATATATATATATAATAAATTAAATAAATGATTAGAGAACAAAGCTGTATACATTCACAATCCTTTCATTTCATAAACTAGTTTTTCTCTTTTCATTCATCTTCTAAGTTGGAAACCAAAATAAATCAAAAAATTTACAAGTTCAAATTCAACTGGAAACTAAAACAAAGATCCAAGTCCCAACAGAACCAAATTTAAGTAGATCTGAATCAAATCAAGCAAAAATCAAGTTTTCAGATCTGTTGCAAATAAATCAACAAGTGGATCAAACATGCAGCTTCAAAAATATGTACCAGTGCAGTTTTCAAATTTCAAGCTCTGATTCCTGTTCAAACTATTTAAAGGTGAGTAAACAAACTACACCTGTTTAAATCCGTGCATGTGAAATTTCCTGAGATATATGGTATGTGTTTATGCTTTACAATGTATATCTTCATGTGTCCTCCGTATATAGGTAATATATGAGTGCATGTCTGAAATAAGAAATTTGCTCTGTTCTTGTTTTGTTTTCCAGGTTTCAAACTTTTCAAAAATCATGATCTCATCCTCTAATACCTTTTAGAATTAGTTGTTCAAAAAAATGCTACTTAAAATGGTAAGATCTTATTTTTAAAAACATATTTAAGTAGAATCAGTTTATGTATTTCTAGAAAGTAAGAAAATACAGTGAAATATGTAAAACATGATAAATTCAAATCTTTGGATTCTCTGATTTATGTTTCTAATCTGAATCGTCATTGGAAGCTAAGATTTTTAAAAATTTAGTCATAATTTTTAGTTGATTTCGAGTGAAAAATTTATGGTTGGTCGGAATGGATGATTTGGGGCTTTTTTGGTGATCGGTAGGTGGTGAGGCCTTGATTTCGCGGCTGGAGGTGGCGTGGAAGCTGGTGAGTCTGGGAAAAATGGTAGATGGGGTTTTGAGTTGTCGCGTTATCTTTGATGCACCGAAGTTCACCGAAATTGGGGAGAGGTTGTGTGGATGGCCGGAGAGAGTGTGGCCGGAGTTTCACGATATCTGATGGTCGGCAGCGTTTGATCGAGATGGATTTTTAGGTGATCAATTGGTTTCAGGTTTGGTCGAGACAGCTCATTTTTGATTTAGGCTCTGGGTTGAACTTTGGGTGGTCAAGATTGTTAGTAGTGGTGTTCGTCGTTGTGTGGATGGTGTCGGCGATGATCAACGTGGTGTTGATCATCGGTGCATGTGCACAGCAAGTTTGTGTGTGTCTGTTGTTTGGGAGGAAGGTGTTGCCTTGAAGGAAGACTCGGGGAGAAAAGAGGACTGCTCGGGTTTAGCTTCGAGTATGTGAACAAGTATAATGTTGGCAGGTTGTTGATTTTAAAACTAAACTAAGTTTTGTAAAAAAAAAGAAGTGCTTGGGAAGGGTCTCGGGTAGGACATGGGTTGAACCCGAAGTGAAATTTAAAACATTTTTCAAAAGTTTTATAAAACAAGTTTCTAAACTTTAAGAAAATCAAGATTAATCTGATTTTGAAAGGACAATATTATCTCTTTGCATAATAATGTTTTAGATATTGGTTTAAGAAGTTGTATGATATTTTACTTAAATTAATTAAGTAGAATCTTAAGTTTATTTTAAACTTAATTTAAATATGTTATCAAGTAGTTAATTAATGGATTTATATGTTTTTATATTATAATGATAAGTGATTTCAAGATTTATTAGAAATTAATAAAGATAAAAGGTTTATCTTAAAGTTGATTAAGGCCTTGGATAATAAATGATTGGTTAAATTAATGAAGTAATTTAAAGATAAATAAATAAATTAATAATTAGGGATTACTTAATTAATAATTAAGAATTATAAATTAATTTGATAAAGTAATTGGAGATTAATTACTTAAATAATAATTACTTATAGTAAGTAATTAAAGGGAAATTACTTAAGGGAAGCAATTAAGGATTAATTATTTAGAGTAATTAATTAAAGGGTTGATTTATTTAAGAATATTTACTAAGGATTAGTTAATTAATGGGTGTGATTAATTAAAGGATAATTAGTCAATGTAAGTAAATATAGGATAATTAATTTGACTAATTAATTAAGGATAAATGTACTTAGTGTGAATGGGTGAGGGTTAATTAAATTGTGTTATTAATTAAAGGTTACCTACTTAATGTAATTAAAGAATGAGTAATCAAGGATGATTTATCAAGATGAATAATTCAAGAATGATTAATTAATTGAGTATATTTAATTAATGTTAAATAAGCAAGATTTATAAGTAATAAAGTAATTAATTTGATTCATTGGTAGTTAATTAAATTAATTAGAAAATGGTATGACTAATTTATCTTGCTTATGAATGATTGAATGATGTTTGAATGCCTTAGATTATTGTTATCCCTGATATGTGATTGTGATGCTTTGTGAAATGAAATGTTTTTGTAATATGATAAGTTGGGTTGAACAAAGATAATGTGGTTATCTATGATGAATTGCTGTGTAATAGTGACATCCAGTATTTAATATTTAATCACTAGAATAACTTGGTTTAAGATGATATTGGATTCGAAGAGACCGGAGTCGGGTACTAGTTAATACCCAAACCACTTCAATTTTTATAGATTGATATGTGAAATAAATAGGCTGGAATGGAATGATTTAAGTGTATTGGACCATTTAATCTAAGTTTGGTACTTAGAAATTGATGTGTGAAATAAGTGATGTCTACAAAAATGTGAACTTGTAAATTTAAACAAGTTACCCCGGGTTTTATGTAAGTTTTATGCTGTTGTATTCCATGTAGATGGGTTTTCTCACGCTGGTTTCCAGCCTGACCCGGGTGTTACTTTGATGTAATGCTCGGGCCAGACCGAGTATTACAAATTTTCAGGTAAGGACGTTTTGGAGCTCAAGAGGTGAGTTGGATTGCAAGAATGTATGGAGTGTATACAGCTATGATATATAGATATTTACCTGGGACAAGTTATTTTAACTGTCCAGTGATTGTATAAATGTTGTATCTCTGATGTATTAAAATGTAATTAACTGATACAGTTTTGTCTTGTAAACTGTTATTTTATGTGATATTATATTTTGATCCGCTGTGAATGTGAGTTTTCTATGACTTGTTTCTGTTTCTTTTTCTTTCTCTTTTCTTCTTTTCCTAACTATCTGGAATTTTCTGGATCGAAGATTCCGGGACGTTACATGTGTTCCAGATGTTTCGGATCTAAAGCGGGAAGTGTTGGACGAGTGTCACAAGTCCAAACTTAGTATCCATCCAAGAGTTAATAAGATGTATTGAGATAGCAAAAGGACTTTCTAGTGGAAAACAAGGAAAAGGGACATATCTATTTATATTAGTCGTTGTGCAACCTGTCAGCAAATTAAAAGTGATCAAAAGAAAATGGCGGGTTTACTCCAACCATTGGAGTTGCCAAAGTGGAAGTGGGATCAAGTGTCTATGGATTTAATAGACGGGTTGCCACGAAATCGCAAAGGTAATGAAGCAATTTGAGTTATCGTGGATCGTCCAAATAAGACTGCCCACTTTATCCTAGTGAAATCTACTCGAACGACAGCATGTTTGGCTGAATTGTATGTGAAAGAAATTGTTCGTCTCCACGGTATACCAAGCAGTATAGTGAGTGATCGTGACTCGATCTTCACTAGCATATTTTGGGAGGCATTTTAAGCCGCACTTGGAACAAAACTGAACTTCGGTACTTCTTACCATGCGCAGTCTGATGGGCAGACCGAAAGGATAAATTGAATTTTAGAAGACCTTTTACGTGTTTGTATTCTTGACTTTGGCGTTTCATGGGAGTACTATTTGCATCTGGTTGAATTCTCATATAATAAAAGCTATCAGGCCAGTATCGAAATGGCACCTTTCGAGGCTTTATATGTTCGTCCGTGTCGATCACCTGCATGTTGGATCGAGTCAGGTGATAGACTCGTCCTTGGACCAGATATGATAAAGAAAGCTACTAAAAAGATTGATTTTATTCGAAAGAAATTGATAACTGCTCAAAGTCGTCAGAAAAGTTATTACGATCGCAGGAGAAGATCTTTCGAATTCCAGGTTGGAGATTCTATTTTCCTCATAGTTTCTCCAATGCGTGGAGTGTTGAGATTTGGGAAAACTGGTAAGCTAGCACCACGATATATTGGTACTTTTCCTATACTGGAGAGGATCGGTCCTTTGGCATATCGACTGTAGTTACCTAACTGGCTATCTGGCGTACACAATGTGTTTCATGTTTCTCACCTTCGAAAATATGTGCACGATCCAGACTGTATTATTGAGGAAGCTGCTCAACCGAATTTGGAGATCACACCAAATCTGGCAGTAAAGAGAGAACCGTTGAAAATAATTGATCGAGATGAAAAGCAATTGAGGAATAAAGTTGTGAAACTGGTTAAAGTACAATAGAGTGGTGATCTAGATGACTGTACTTAGGAAACAGAGGATAGCATGCAGAAGTCCTATCCCAATTGCAGAGTGGATATTTCAGCTTAATCTGGTAAGCCATTTCTCTATCTTTTTCTGTGTTCTTATATTCTTTGTTTATCTTTCTCTCTCTTTCAAATTTCGAGGACGAAATTTTCTAAGGGGGGATTATGTAACGATCTTGTTTTTAAATCAAATTTAAACTAGAAATTAATATAAAATGTTGAATTTAATTTGAAATTGATTTGAAATTTTCGAGGAAAATTAGATAATCATTAATTTGTGTATATGAACAAAAATTGTAATTTGCTTTGAGTTTAAATTAAAAATGATAAATGTTAGTTTGAATTTGAATTTGAATTTAAAATTTAAATAAATGCCTTAGTAAAATAATTTGGATTTTTTAAATAATATATATAGGTAATTTATTTAATGTATAATTGGTTTAAAACATTTTCTTTAAAATTGTATATGATAATAAATTGGAAAATGTATTTATAGAATAGGAAATATAATTTAAAAAATTATATAAAAATATAAAGTTAACAAGTGTTAAATTTTAAGTGCATAGATTAACAAGTGTAATTCATGAGACAAGTGTTTTAACAAGTGTAATAATCTTGTAAATAAAATGAACAAGTGTCATTTTGTTTTATTTGTGAGGAAAAAAATTAATTAAAATAGAAAACCAGATTATATAAACCATTTCAACTTTTTTTTCTCATTTCTTTATCACTTTCAAAAACTTTAACAAATCTGAGAAGAAAAATCAAAAAAACTTTAAAACCAGAAAATCATCAAAGCATAAATCTGGGAATTCAAACACTTTTTTTTGAATTCAAAATTTAAAGCCTGGAAATCATCTCAAATTTTAACAACAAAGTCTATAGACAAACAGTAAAGCAAGGATAATCTCAGTAATTAAGTGGTTAAACAAAATCAAAGTATTCCAAATTCAAAACAAAGTCAAGTCCAAATTTGTTTTTAAGATCAAAAGCTCAGCAATCAACACATTTTCCAGCCTTCAAGTTTTAAAACCCAAATTCCTTTCGGTTTTCAAAATCCAAGGTGAGTAAACCCTTAATGATTTGGAGTATTATGTGTTATTTGCGATGATGCTTAAATAAATTGTAAAATATTTACATGCATGCAAATATATGTAGATATTTATATGCAGAGATGACTGTGCATGTCTAATATCAGTCATTTTTGTCTCTGTTGTTCCCATGTTTCCAAAAACCTGTTTGAAAATTCGATTGCTCCCTCCCTGATTCTTGTTAGGCTTTAGGATTTAAACAAAAATTGTTTGTTTAAGCATGTTTGAAGTTTTAAAAATAAATTTAAGCAAAAAGAATTAAAGTTTTTCTAGAAAATGGAAATTACAGGCAAAAATTCAAAATATGTTAAATTTCAAACATCATGAATTCTAGTTTCAGGTATACCATCTGAAATGTTTTCAAAATTAATGATTTTTGAAAGTGAAATCAGAATTTTTAAGTATGAATTGAAGGATAACATGAGGGATGAACGATATTGGGTCTAAGGGCAAATTCTGGTGATTGATGATCGGAGGGATCTCGAGGTCATGGTTGTGGGTAGTTGGGGGATGGACAAGCTTGGAAAAAATGATCGGAAAAAAAATCTAATAATCGTGGTGGCCGAACATCGATAATCTAGGGTTTAAGCTTATGTTTTTGTAATGGTTGGAATTCGATAAACTATAGTGTCGACAGGGCTTCGAAGGTGGCCAGACGTGAGGGGATCGAAGCGTTAGGCATCAGTGAAGCTTCGGGTACGATCACGTGACCTCTGATGATCAGAGGTGGAAGAACGAGGTGATTACGTGATGAATGTTTTTGTTCCAGTTTTGGGTCAGATTGCTCGATTACGAATTCACCGTCGTTTGGGGATTCTGGGTGGTCTGGTGATGTGTGGAGGTTGTAGTCGACTGATCGACAGGCATACGTTGGCCGGAGATGGCCGGAGTTCCTGTGCATTTGCACAGGTACTAGGTTCATACCATTGGGTTGTTTCTGAGGAGATGAAGATAGAGCTCGAAGTTGTCTTCGGGGGATCTTGCTTCTGGCTCGAGTCTTAGCTCGAATAAATTGATGTGTGCGCCGGGTTTTTCTAAAACTTAAACAAATTTGTAAGATTGAAAAGCATACGGGTTGGTTTAGAAAGAAACTCGAAGGAAACAGTATAGTGGCTCGGGGGTGGACTCGATTGGGTCTCGGGTTGCTGAAAGAAAACAGTTTTGGACTTTAAAACAAAAATTCCAATTTTAACATTTTTAAATCCATGGTTTTAAATAATGGTTTTGATTAAGTTTGGATTAATAAGGATTTTGAGGAAGATATTTTTAAAGTAATTAAGTTTTAATTTATTTAATTTTGTAACATTATTAATAAATTAATTATTTTAAATAAATAATGTAATTAAAATTTAATTAAGATTAAATGATGTTTTAATTAACCTTGATCCTTTGAATTAATTTATGTGTTAATGTTTTAATTATGTGGTTTATTAATGATTAAATGACTAATTAAGATAAATGATTTATAATCACTTAATTAATTAAAGAAAAATTAATTAAAGGTTAATTAATTATTAATTTAAGGTTAATTAATTTATAATTAAGGATTAATTAATTAATGTAATTAATTAAGTAATATTCAATTAATAAAAGTAATTAATATTAATTAATTAGTAATTGAGGACTAATTAATTCATAATTAAGAATAATTTATCATTGATTAAGGATAGTTAATGAAAAAAAATTATGTGATTAATTGATTATAATCACACAATTATTCATCTTAATTATAGATGATTGATTGTTATTAAATGCTTTGTAATGATTGATATCTCTGATATGTGATTGCGATACCCTATGATATGAATTGCTTTATGCCGAGCTGTGATATCTGTGATTTGTTTCTGTAGAATGTGAAAATCCATTGTCCCGTAAAATGGCATTTGAATTTCAATGCGATAGGGAGTCGGATTTCAGTTGGTTATCCAAAACCCACATCGAACCTTAATGATGAATCTTTGTGAATGAAATATCCATGTATTTTTAAATTAAGCGCTCACTATTTGGTTTAGCCGGGAGAGGATTTTGTGTCATATAACCCATTCCGAATAGTGATACGATGAAATGGATAACATTTGAAGATGGTGATGAAGACTGGATGTCTTCGAGAATGATAAGGATAACCTGTCAAATGATCTTCACTGAGTTGCTCCGGTATAGAGATCTCCATATGTGATGGGTAGTCCGATCGGGATTGTGGATGCCCGGATTTGCAAGGGCTTCTTTGGAAGTGCCTTCGGTTCCGTTCGAACCCAGAACGGACTTGTATGGTTGTATATGTGACATTACACTTTGCGATATAAAGCTGATTTCTATCAAACACATTTCTATTGGTGGCGGAGAATTTATTCTCTTAGCTTAACACCCTTCTTCGAGACGTATGGGCTCGGAGGTTATGTAGTTGATGGCTATTAGTGATATACTCCCAACTTGGTAGTGTGGCATGCTGAATGCTGCTGATTCATATGTTGATCGAAGCATGACTTTTGTGAAAAGCATAGCTTTGTGGACGAACTTCGTTGAACCTCACAGCTCGGAAATGGTCGAAACAGGAATGTTGCGGCAAGGTTATTAGGGGTCGCGCCCCTAGGGTATGTCCATTTTCTTCTGGATAAGAGGTGGTATCATGGTATGGAGCCCAGATATTTAACTGTGTGGTTGTTGCTATTTGTTGGTGAATCCCGGATAAAGGTCGGTTACGACCGGGGGATGGCATACTCGTGTAGTAGTTACCTAGTTACAGAGGTAACCCGGCCATGTGTTGGCAGAGATCTGATTTGTTTCTTGGGCGCGTCTCTCCAGATGCGTCCCATTTGGTAAGGAAGTTCCTTAGCCTGGCCATTGTGGGAAAACCAATCATTCAATACGAGCCCTGTATAGTTTTAGTTGTAGAACCTGCATCTAATATGGTAGCTATAGTAGGCATACTATAATGATACATATATTGGCTAAGATTAAGATTATACTTTCGAAATGTTTTCTACTCTATGCACTAATAATAATATCAAGAAGTATTCTCGTATCAAGCATATTTGACTATCATAAGGAGAAATCTCCCCCAAGTGTGCGATTGCATTGTGTGTGTGTGCCGGGAGGCCTTATAGTAGTTTCATTTTCCAAAAGCATGAACGGATTTCTTTTATAAATTGTTTTTTGTACAAACAACTGTTTTTGTTTACTCATACCAGTCCCATGACTGACCCGGAATTTATTGTTCCTTTCCTAAACTCTTAGTGCCCATAATTTCCGCACGGATAGCCTGGAAGCAGGTTATCCATGTTTTGGAGCTAGCTTGGAGTAGAAGTCTTTTGGAGTCTTTTGGAAGCTGTCAGATTTTGGAAGCTTTTGGTTTGGAAATCTTTTTAAGTGTTTAGAGTTTTTGGAAGATCTTATCAAAGTCGAAGTATGTTGGAAATTTTTTGAAGGCACTCTGTTGTTCCGTTGTATATTAATATGTTGTGTTTTCTTTTATATACATATACTAAAGTCATGTGTAAGAGAACAAGATTATGCAAAGTACACTTGTAGGTTAAGGGTAATTTGAGTTAACAAGTGGCTTTATTTGTTTCTTTATTTGAAAATTTAATTATTTAAAAAAAATTGAGAAACCTAATTTCCTATTTTCAGTTCAAAACATCCTTAATTCTTCTTCTCGTCTTTTAAATCTAAACCACAACTAAAAGTCAAAACTAAAACAAAAAATTAATACTGCTTCAAATCAGAGCAAAGGAATTCTACTCAACAAAGTAAATCAAATTCAAAGACCAAGCTGTAAGAATCAAGCTTCAGTAATACAAGGATTTAACTCAAAAATCAAACAATAAGAATCAAATCAAACCAAGCTCCAAATTTATCAACTGCAGACCAATACTTTTATTCTCTGTTTCATTCTTGGTGAGTAAACCTTTTCTTTAAAAAGAGTATTAAAATCTGTGATTAAACTTGTTGCATGTGCTGAAAATTTGTAGAGACATGTATATAATGATTACTTGAATGTTTGATTGTGAATGAATGTATATAATGCCTGTGTATTGTCTGTTGTATATATACATATAGACCCTGTTGTGTTCATGTTTGATTCACAAAAATAAAATCCAATGTCTCACCACACAATCAAGATTTGATTTTGATTTGTAAATGGAAGATGATTGAAATTTGGCAAAGTCACTTTTAAAAATAACTTTGAGAATTTATATTTAGTATTTACCTCGAAAATCTATAAATAACAGTGAAGTTCAAAATTTGGGTTTAAATCAATAATGCCTATTTCAATCTTTGATTATATAAACTGGTTCGTAGAGAAAAATCATGAATTTAGGTATAACAATTGTGATTTTTAGTTTAGAAATTGCTGAGATAATCGGTGTTGATCAATTTTGGGTGTTTTGTCAATCGTCGGTGATCGTGGACGATTTGAGGCTCGGGGTTGTGATCGAAGATGGCTTTAGGGATGTTGATCATTGGAAAAATAGTGGTAAGGATTATCGATGGATGGGGTGGCCAGGGATCGTTGGAATAGGTGTTGGAGTGCATTTTTGTGGTGTTGGTCGCCGAGGTAATCTCAACGACTAGAGGGCATAGAGGATGATTACGAGGTGGGGGATCGGTGCTGGAGGTCGTGGCGATTCGCTGGTGAGGTCGGCGAGGTTCATCGAGGTTGGGATCGACGGTGTTGGGTGGATTTCCGGTGGTAGCAGATTCCAGACTTGGTCATTTTGGTTCGTTTTCGATTTGCTGGTGATATCGGCAATTGGGATGGTCAGGGAGATCAGTGAGGTTGTCATCGAATGGTGAGCGAAGTCGGAGTTGTCCAGTTCACCGTGCACGTGCACGTGTTCTCGTTTATGTATCTGGGTAGTTAGGATTGGGAAGAAGAGTTAGCTCAGGTCGTTTCTCGAAGAAAATGGGGTGTTGTCTCAAAGCAGGGGAATGAGTGTGAGTGTCTCGGGAAAGAGTCAAGGTGGGCTCGGGGAAACGAATGGTTGGCTCGGGTAATTGAAGTTGCCAGGTTTTAAAGTTAAGAACTTAATTTTTTTTTCAAGGTTCCAAGGTTAATAGCAAATAAAGCAAGTTTTCCAAAATTAAAATTTTATTAAGATACAAAACAAAGTGTTTAAAAAAGTTTTAAAGTTATTTAAATAATTAGTTTCAAAAGAAAATGTGTAAACAAGTTTAAAGTTGAAAATTTTGAAGTAATTTAGTTTTCAAAGAATGTTTAGCTTAGTTTAAAGGTGTATTTAAGGTGAAATGTTTCAAATGGAATGTTTAATTAAGTTTTCAATTTTATAATTGATTCCTAAATGTTCTCTAATGAGGTTTAATGATATAATTAAGTATTTAATTATAAATAAAGAATTTATCTTTAATTAATTAAAGTTGTGATTAATAAAAGATAACTAATTTATGAAATTAATTAGAGATTAATCACTTAATGAAATTAATTAAGGTTAGTTAATTAGTGTTAATAATCAAAGAATCTTTTGTTAATGAAAGTAATTAATGGATAGTTAATGATTGTAATTAATTTAAGGATCATTAACTAGTGATTTAGAGATAATTAATTAATGTAATTTATTTTAAGATAATCGATTTAATAAATTAAGGATTGTTAATTTCCTGATAAATTAAGGGTTAATTAATCTAAGTAATTAAAGGTAATTAATTAAAGAGTAATTAATTAATGGAAGTAATTAAAGGAATTAATTAAGGATTGTTAATGGAAGTATATACGCACGCCCATTTGGGCCTGCATCTAGGTACTTAAATATTTGGATTTCAGATATCATGATATCTACACTATCTTTTCAATAAACACATTTTCTTCCTTTAAATACAACCTTATTACATGATTAACATATTTATTGATATTGATGCAGTTGCTAATTTATTTTTCTTCCTACCTTAATATTTCATTGTTTTAGTTAATCTTGTACTACTCTTAGTACAACTCTTTTCAAAGTGGATGAAAATTCTTACTCAATCTTTTTAACTCACCTCTTCCACAAAGAATATGTACAACTATACGTAGACAATTTACATATATTTATGAATCAATTTCTTGCTTATATATTTATGCATGTGTAGAAAACTTTGATTTATATTGCTCAAAAGTTCTTTATGGTTACAAAACATGAAACTTTGATATACAAACATATGAAAGATATACATATGAAAGATTTTTCACTATCTTAAAACCGACTTTCAATAACACGTTCATAATACATTTTCACTTCTTACCAATATTCTTCACCTGATTACAACTTTAACCGAACTCTAAAATAATATTTGCAACACAGATACAGGCCCAAGAGATTACAGTGGGATTAAATTAACAATCAATTATTATATAGGTATTGATTCAAAAAAATATCAATCGACTCATGTAAATATTTCTCCCAAATACTACTTATAGCATATAACAGCTTGGTGGCTGCTAAATTTTCTACATCTTTAATTCTCTCCATTGAACCACCGACTTTATAAATCTCCATAAAAAGTATTGTAACATGCATAGAAGCCACATATGTCTTTTCTTGAGTAGGTCCTTGTTTAGATATTTTGATGTACATGAAATGATTATAATTAGAAAAATTCATAGTCAGTTGCATTATTCAATGATTCATATTCAATATGGTAAAAATATCCAAGCACTCAACATCGTTTCCATCAAAAAAGATGCATAGTATTGATTTTTTTGAATAAAAAATGTAATGGTTTCTTTTTAATATACAATAAATAAATATGTACATGTCAACGTGCTCAACATTGTTGCCGACAAAAAAGATGCACCAATTAGCAAACTCATAGTTATGTACCTTCACAACATGTATAAAGTTAAGAGATGTAAGAAATTCAACTGATCACATTAATTAAGAATATTATCATCTAATTATTATCATCATCAGAAGAAAAAAATATACTTCATTATTTATACTTAATACATGAATCAAATAATATTTCAAAAGTAAAACATTTTATTTTAACTTGAGAAAATGACAAATAATAAATGACAATGAGAAATTAACCTAAGAAATTTCGCAAACAATGAAATGGCCATTAGTCTCCCAATCAAGTATGAAAAGAAAATGTGAATCCTAACAAAAGACTTCAGGAAAATATAAATTTGAAACCTGAAAGATATTTCTAACAAATGGAGTAAAAATCCCTATCTTTACCTGGGTATTTTCCTTGAAAACTCTCTTGATTTTTTCACACATTAACAAATTAGACAATGCTGAACTTAGGTACAGATTCTTTCTTTGATCTTCCCAAAAGAAATTCCCTTTACTCTTATATGTGCAAACAGAAAACTAATCACCATGTCAAAATTCATTATAATATTTGTCAAAGTATATAATGTGTAAGACGCCTATGATAAATCATTCATTTAGTGCTTTTTACTCCACAATATTATGTAATTGTTTGAAATAATTTTGTTAGGAGAGTCTGATTAATTTCAACAGTTCATTTAATTTACATATATTAAACATACCAATGGTAAAAATTTTTTTATAAAGAATGTTTATCCATCATTGTTTTCCATATGGCGTTTTTGAAGAAAGCCATCAAATTTTGAAGACAATTGCAAGATCTGTAATGGTGACTCCAATTAATACAGACACAATTTTCGCGTCATCAACTTATACTGTAAAAAATATATGGTTTTGAACTGTTTTTACGTGTCAAAATCATGAATATCTCAATTATGAATTTGACACAGAAATTAGAGAAGCAACCTCATTATAAATGATATAAACTTATTCCTAAAAGTGAACAGATAGAGAGTATGTTTTTGATAACGTTAATCAATCTCATCTATTTACGTCAATTATTGCATTTTATAGGGGATGTATATCTTATCACTATGTCACATAGTTGGAGTTAGTTATTAATTTTAATCATAGAAGCAGTGCATAATATTTTCTTGGTGAATTTGAATATTCACTTACATTGGAGGATGATCTGTACATGATTAACCTTTGCATGACTGGAGACAGAAGCATTATGTAAGGCTATATGTGCTTTTCCCTCGTTGTGTTACCTTATTCCTTTTTTAGTAAATGATTGATGAATCATATCTGAAATGATTAAGCACTCATACTTAAAATGGAATGAGATGCAATAACCAAATTATAATTTAGTTCCCATACAACAATAGATAACAAAACAAAACAACCATAATAGTTAAAAATTATCAAAATATTTAAACAGCGCAACAAAACTGAAACTTAAAATGGTTGGAGGAAGCTTTAAGAAATTCAGGTTTAAAATTGTTAACCGAAAAGTTTAAGAAGTGGAAGTAAAGACATATGGAGCATAAAAAGGGAAATATCCCAAAACTTTCATGCATTGATTTGCTTAAACTTTCATGTATTGATTTGCATTTTCAAATTCACCTTTTTATCCATGTGCCAAATATAGAGGATAAAAGTGCTCAAGACACTGGTTATTCTTTTTCACATCAGGTGCCTTTTATTCAAAAGGTTTCAAATCCTCGTGCCAGGCCATTTTAAAATATTTTAAGTAGAATTTTATTAGGATACATAATGCTATATGACCAATTTTGAACATAAAATAAGACCATACCTTCCATTAATATGACTTACACCACGTTAAGCATTGAGGTAAAATGCTTAATTAAGGAACGGATAGTTATTCGAACATAATAGCCTCAGAAAATCCATCGTTCTTCCAGAACCAATAGTAAGAACATTTTCATACAATAAAAGCACTTGTGGCTTTTTGAGGTTGTAGTAGTAGGTGTTGTCTATTTTTTGTTGCAACAACATATCACAGGCTGGCGCATTAGTTGTTGGTTGCATGAGTTTGAGCAAGACCCAGGTACTATGCTTGAGTCTTCTTTCTTTGAACTTTGCAATGTGACTGGATCCCCATTTTGGGACTGGCTCTTCCATTCTCAGTACCAAGTCATGTATAGCTAGTGTCGATATGAGTGTGTACGGGACATTGGAAGCAAGATCAATAAAATATATTGAAAACGTAAAACTGGTTATTTCATGCAGTTTTATATCAAACAATCAGATTGTACATCCAGAGGATAAATAGTGGCAAGTGAGAATTTTAATTAAATAAGTTAGAATAAAAAGTAGTACCTTCCCTTGTAATGTCATTTGTGCCAATAAGCAAGTTTCCTTGCCCATCAGTCGGTGCTCTGAACTTTTTTATTGCTCTGGAGTTCTTTAGGAACAAACGAATGAAATGAGTGCTTTTATCTTCCACTATAAGCCATTTTAAATTCAGTGTATGCAAATTATGAGTTTTTTCTTGTTAAGTTGTATAAGAAAAAAATTCTAATTTTTCATTGTACATTAGTGTGGTCTCCTCGTCATATGGATCTGAAATAAGCCAACTATATAAACAATTGTTGGCATTTAAGATCTAATCATATGTCTCTGAAAATTTAAGAAGAGTATTATGCCATCATTTAATTTCCTTTTTTAAAAGTTTTTAGTTTTCGAAAAAAATGAAAAGGGATTTCCATGAAACAAAGTGCACCAGTTTTGCTTAATAGTTTCATTATAATCATTCATGCACTATTAAATCTTAGAGGCACGTGTCTATTGTAACTATATTTTCAGTAACAAACCTGAAAATAATAGGTGAATGATAGCTAAAAGAGTGGTTATCGAAATGGACCTGTATAAAAGGCAGAACATGCATACCATAGCTATTAAGAAATAATCTATCTATTGTATTGTGAATGGAAAATTTTCCTCCCCAATTCCTCCAAGTATAGAAATTACATGGAAACCGAGGTTCATAAAACTTAGCATATTGAACGCACTTCATAAAACTTGGATCAACATTTGAATTCTTGCATTAATTCTTTAAAAATAAAATAAAGTGGCATTAAAATCCTCAGTAATAATCCATGGTAGCAGCTTTATGATAGAGCATTGGGCTTTTGTGTAATCCTAAAGTTGCTTTCTATTAGTTGCATTATGAGCATATACAACCATGCCATCAAGGATGGATCTACCATGATTAGTCGTATGACATGTGATAAATTAGTCTGAAATGTGTAGATTCATATTTCCATATTCCACAAAATAAGAATTCTGCTTTTATGGCTTTTATTATTATTTCTATGTAAGGTGCAACAACATCTAATCAGTTAAAGTAGTAATTGTTTTAACTAGTCCCACATCGTCGAAAATTTATTAATAGTTAGTTATATAATCTAAGAGATGAGGAACTTGGTTGTCCATTTGAATACATCTCAAAATGTTGGGCCAATGGAAAAGAATTTATTGCTATTTAAATGTACTTCCAAAAAATATTTTAACATGTTTTGCCTCCGCTTTAACCACTTAGTGCCATTACTCATACCGTGTACATAGACGGGAGATAACATGAACTGATATATAGATATGGAAAGGGTAGTTTGGGAATTTCATAAAGACACGGATGAATTCTATTCATGTAATTCTCATTATTAATAGTAAAGATGTATTTACATATATATATATATATATACATATATAATTCTTGTCTTGGAATATGTATTTGTTATCTAAATCTTAGTATTTATTTTGGTATGTAAAGTTATATGTTGCAAATGTTCTATTACCAAATATCAATTTGTTTATTTTATATTTATTTGTATAAACAACATTTAAATTTGTCTCCTGATTATTCGTTTCTTGTAAATGAATCGGTTCATATAAATGATTCACCGTTGAATTGGATTTGTTTGGAGTCCTAATATGATATGGTGATGACATCTTTTCTATTGGATTATTGGTATTTATTTTGTGTAATGAGAAATCTGAACAAACGGATTAGTGATACGTCTAGTATGGGACTTTCGGTAAAACTTTTCCAGTTATTCTTTGGACTTGTTATATAGAATAAAGAAGGGTAAGGTGATGTATGAGCTCTGAATAAATGGACAATAACACACGAAGTTATGGAACATCCTTGTGTTATTTATTCCGTTATTCTTTTGCTCGTGGATGGAACTCAATACGGGGATTAATGTATGTGATACTCATTGCATTGTGTATACTTAGAGCTATGTAGCGGCTATTGTATGTATATTATATGTGTCTGTCTACCCTTGTTCAGGTCCCTTTATGTTTCGGGAGTAAATCAGATTGGCCAGAATCGACCCTAGCGGCCAAATCGTGGGGTCACTCCTCCAATCAGTGACACCTTTGTTTGATATACTATATTTAGATATGCTTCATCTGATTTGGGTTTGGTGACCCTAGGATAGGTGCCCCAACATTACGAAGTTTTGGTTTGGTGACCCATAAGGTATGTGTCCTAGCTCTTTTGTTATGTCGCATAGGCCAGCAATCTGTTACCTATAGGGGCAAAGCAGGGACACAACCGCAGCTATGCATAGACAAACAACTGGTGGATATGAGTCACGATGTTCATCGAGGTAACTGAAGACTGTAGGAGCAGATCCAATTAGGTTACCCCAGGCTTTTAGAGTGGGCATATGACCATCAGTCTCCCGTCTGGTTTCGATGAACTAGTGATGTAGGAATAGATTTGGCTACACAGCATACGACATAATAGACCCTGGGTTCTAGGAGCATGCATAAGGCCATCAGTCTCCTATTTGGGTTCAGGTCGCGTGCGGTGGAAAGGAATATAAGAGATAAAATCATACCTAAGACTATGTCTAGAGTACAGGCAACCCCATATCCTCTCTTAGATGAATGACTTATTCTTTATAGGTGGACGACCTACCTATTATTGATTATACTTGGATATTGTTGTGAGCTAGCTTAAATATTTCTTATTGAATTTATTGGTTTGATGATGATATTTTATAATATGAGATTGAGAGATACTTGGGCATTTCTTCGTGCTAGCCCAATATACTTAGTGTTATCTTACTTATCATAATTTCCAAGATTTATACATGGGATTCTCGATATGTATGATTCACCCATTTGTATAGATTATGGGATTTTTGATTTGATATGTTCCTAAGTGGGTAATGACATCTTTTGATATCATATCAGATTATCATATATAGATTTGAGATATTTGGGTAATGGAATACCTTAAGTACTATTCTATATTTATATATGTGCTTTGATTTGTCATCTTATGTTTAACTATCTTTGTTAGTGATATCATATTAGTATACTTCCCTGTTTACACTATATCACCTTATTTATGAACCTTGATTAGACATAGACTAACCTGTATATTAGTTTATAATGCTCGAGTCAATCCAAGACATTTCAGGTACATGGACGATTTGACCAGCTCATGTTTTATAGGGCTTAGGAGAGATCCATACTAGGGTTGTATGTGATATTTATACGTCATCGATTCATTATATATGTGTGTGTATATATATATATATATTGTTGAGACTTAGTTTTGATTCATGACACAAAGCTATCACTACAACATACAGATTTGACGACTGTTACGACAAAAAAAGAATATATACTACAATGAGGCAAGACATGAAAATCGATGCATCAATTTTTATATTATCTTGTTTTGAGTCTTAAGTCAATTTTGTTAAGATCTCTCCTCGTTTGCATATATATTAGCTTATATAGATATAATCTTCTTATTTTCAAATGATTTATACATATATAAGGATATAATATATATATATATATATATATTATCAATTTTTTTCTTTAGAATCATATATAATATATATACGTATATATATAAACCGATGAAAACTGTGCAAATTGCACAGAAATTACCAGGTCAGTCGACTGACCTGGTAATTTCTGTGTAACATGCACATGTGCATAATTAAAAAAATATATATTAAAAATTCATTTGAATATCCAGTCGACTGACCTAGAGGTTCAGTTGACTGAATTTTTATAACAGCTATATTTTTTGGAAATACACGACCATTTGTGAAGAGTTACGAATCTCTACAAAGAGATTTGGACACAACACTTCAACCGAAACTCTTTGTCAATGGTCGTCGCTTTTTAGCATATATAAATACATATTCTAACTTGATTCCAAATCACTTAATTTTACTCTCTTTCTTATCGAACTCTCTTGTATATACTTGCGACCATACTCTCAAATATTCTGCATTAGCATATTCTAAACAATATTATTCCTTTCTAAACTTCATAAACTTCAAACATACATATTTATACTCGAGGAGAAGATCATAGGATGGGTGTACTATAAACATACTTAACTGTGTTATCAGAACACAAAAATTCAAAAAATCTTTTGTATTTGTTGAAGTCCTGTTCTGCTGCTCAGGCGTGTGAAGTCCTCTTCTGCTGCTGAGGCGAAATCCTCTTCCGCTGCTCAGGTCCCTGTTCGGCTGCTCAGGGGTTGAATAGACCTAGTCCTCCAGGTTAAGTGAGGGTTGTTGTTTTAGTGAAATTCCAAAAGGAATTTGGGACTGGATGTAAGACGGAGCTCCGAACCAGTATAAAACTCTCTGGTGTCATTTTTATTGTACTGCTTCTATATTCCGCACTATTTACCGTATAGCTATCATCACCACCCTCTGTATTATCGTATCCATAATACACTTTCATTTGGTATCAGAGCCTGGAATTCTATCGATCGTCACAACATCATAGAATAATGGGAAAAAAAGATCCGGTCTAAATACGGCAAGCAAAAAGCCAGAAACTATCAGAGCAACGACCAACGAGGACTGTAAAAAGGTACATTCTGCTTTACAGATTTCAGTAAATGAAAATAATGAATTAGTTAGAATAAGCGATAAGATCTCAAAGCTTAATTTTCTTACTTTAGAAAAGATGAAATCAATCAAACTTGAAAATGAGAAATTAGATTTAGAAAATCAATAGGGTGTTTTGATAAATAATTTTGAGGCTCTTAAAGATTTTGTAGATGAACAAAATACTATGTTTGAAAAAGAAAAAGAATTTTTTTCAAAAGAAATTATGGATTTGAAAGGACAAAATGATTTGTTACAATCATCTTTAGATAATTCAAAATGTCAAAATTTTCTTCTCGAAAACGAGAACTGTAAGTTAAAAAAAAAGAAAATTCTGAATTAAACAAGCAAATCGATATGTTGAAAAATAGTTATATTTCTTTTGAAAATAATAATTGTGACTTTAGAGCTAAATTTGATGAACTTAACATTAAAGTCACAAAATTTATTAAAGGTCAAAACAATTTAAACATGATTTTATCTAGTTCTAGGCCTTTACATGATAAAAGTGGTTTAGGATATAATAAAACAGATTGTCGAAATATCACTAGACATGCTTTCATGTATAGTAAATACGTTAGTGCTAGTACTAGATTACGAGTAAAGTCTAAATCCAATTTTTCTAGAAATTCAAATACTGCTATGATCAATAATGTTTATATTTCTTTAGAAGTACAAAATCATTTACGGGAAATATGAATGAAATTATCTAAGTATTTGGGTTCCTGTTAATTGGAAAAATAGAGAAAAATACATTGATGATTATTTTGATATGGTAGTTAATAATGAAAAATATATTTCTAATGGTTCAAACGCACCCAAATGGGTATGGTTTTCTAAAAATTAGGAAATTATAAGAACCTTGGGTATCGCATGCTTTAAATGGTAATTTTTTCTGATACCTTACATTATAAGTAGTAGTTATTTTGTTCTATATTGTTCATGTTCTTTATTCCTTTTTGTCAATGACAAAGGGGGAGAAAATTATCACTAACATTAAGAATGCAGGATATATATCGCCAGAGATTCAAGGGGAGTAAGTATTCATATTATATTATATATAGTCGAAATCTAAATCTATTTATAGGTTGTCATCAATCAAAAAAGGGGATAATGTTGAGACTTGGTTTTGATTCATCAAACAAAGCTATCACTACAACATACAGATTTGACGACTGTTACGACAAAAAGAGAATATGTACTACATGGAGGCAAGACATCAAAATCGATGCATCAAATTTTATATTATCTTGTCATTAGTCTTAAGTCAATTTTGTTAAGATCTCTCCTCGTTTACGTTTATATTAGCTTATATATATAATCTTCTTATTTTCAAATGATTTATACATATATAAGGATATAATATATTTATATATTATCAAAGTTTTTCTTTAGAATCATAATATATATATATATATATATATAAATAAACCAGTGAAAACTGTGCAGATTGCACAGAAATTACCAGGTCAGTCGATGAACTGGTAGGTCAATCGATAGACCTGACAATTTCTGTGTAACATGCACAGGTGCACAAATAAACAAATATATATTTAAAATTCGTTTGAATATCCAGTCGACTGACCCAGAGGTTCAGTTGACTGAATTTTTATACCAGCTATATTTTTTGAAAAGACACGACCATTTGTGCAGTGTTACGAATCTCTACAAAGAGATTTGGACGCAACACTTCAATCGAAAATCTTTGTCAATAGTCGCTGCTTTTTAACATCTACAAATACATATTCTAACTTGATTCCAAATCACTGAATTTTATTATCTTTCTTATCTAACTCTCTTGAATATACTTGCGACCACACTCTCAAATATTCTGCACTAACATATTCTAAGCAATACTATTCCTTTCTAATCTTCACAAACTTCAAATGTACATATTTATACTCGAGGAGAAGATCATAGGAAGGGTGTACTGTAAATGGACTTATCTGCGTTATCAGAACACAAAAAGTCAAACTATCTTTTGTATTTGTTGAAGTCCTGTTTTGCTGCTCAGGCGTGTGAAGTCCTCTTCTAATGCTGAGGCGAAATCATGTTCCGCTGCTCAGGTCCTGTTCGGCTGCTTAGGGATTATATAGACATATTCCTCTGAGTTAAGTAAGGGTTATTGTTTCAGTGAAATTCCAGGAGTCTGGGACTGGACGTAGGACGGAGCTCCGAATCAGTATAAAAATCTCTGGTTTCATTTTTATTATACTGCTTCTATATTCCACATTATTTACTGTATAGCTATCATCCCCACACTCTGTATTATCATATCCATAACACACTTTCATATATATATATATATATATATATATATATATATATATATAATTGACATTTGATTGAATTCTATAACATTATTTGTATATATTATATTCTATCACTGCAATTGACTCTATGTTATTCTGAATATTATGTATTTCTCTATCCTAGAGGCACACATGTCTATTACTTTGTACCAATACTGTGTACGTATAGGTAAGTTATATATTCGATGTTTTAATACGTACTAATGTTAATCCAAGGGAATATCCACGTGTGTACCCCATACAGACTCATTCTCCATATTATCTGACCAATTACTCTATAATACTCTTGAATGGTATGGATATAAAGGTAGCGTGTCACACAAATTCCATAAGTCCAAAGTGATGTAGTTTTAATGAACAACATTAGTGTAAATAAAAGTCACAACCGGGTAACTCTTGACGAATTAAAATTAGATTTTATCGAAACCAAGTAAGCGATAAATTTGGCTACGATGTCACACCACCTACTAAGTGATGTATAAACATTAATATTTGAATAGCTTGATATTAATCGCTGACCAAATTTACACTGTGGAGTCACACAACCGAAACGGTAAATTCTTTTTTGACCAAAATGATTTACCTAATTTATAATCGTTACAAATTAATTAAATTAAATATTGTTTATGAAATATTATTTATAAATTTGATTTTTACATGATAAAGGAATATTAAAATTTATTTATAAAAGTTCTAAATACGTTCATCGATATACGATATCTATAAACATTTTAAATCAGATTTAAAATGTGAAATATTCATTTGGGCTTTAAATGGGTTTAAGGCCCATCATGAGGGCTGGTAATTTCGGTAATATAGGGCGGCTCATTTAGGGTTAGACTTGATTTTGGATGGCTCAGATTGAAGGAGGATTATGAGATTAGATCCACTTTTCTCTCATTTCTATCCACTATTTAAGCATCCCTAACCCTAATTAGATTGTATCTTTAGCTGCCTGCTCTTCCCTTTTTGTTGGCCGAAATTATATCCTATCCTCTCCACTAGTGCAAACCGAAATTAAGTCGGATCTTATCATTATTTGATAGTTGAAGGTTAATGATTCAAGGACTAGACTGAATCGAAAAGGGTTTCAGAGGGGAGGATTTATCTTTTCAAGGTGCACTTCAAGGTTGAAATTAAGGAATGGTTTTTATCATATTATACTTTATAATTCTTAGTATAGCGCTTTATTATGTATGTGTGTGTGTAATATTGTTAGTCAGGTGATGATTATGATATGCAATAATGTTGTCACAAAATAGATTGGTTAATGTTTACAAAAATTCAATTTTTTTATATATATCAGATTAGTGCAGCCGAATATAATAATAATATAATTTACTACTTTATTAAATCAACATATATATATATATATATGTTATTTAATTGCATATATATATTTATAATTAATTACAACATCACACTATAGCTAAAACTTGACATATAAATTTATATATAAAATTTAATAATATTATTAATTTTCGACAGTAAGAAAATAATTTTTATAAATACTTATTATTATTTAATATTATTTAAATCATTTTATTAAATAAATAAATTATATTAATTTATATATGCTATGAATATTATTTTTTAAATTTCATAAATTTTTATTAATATCAAATAAGCTCTAGGATAAAAAACAGAAAAGAAAAAACATATTATGTTATTTTTGAAATTAATATTTAACTTAGCTGAATATTAATATATCATTTAAAATTATATGTGAACCAAAAAAATATGGGAAAATTTATAAACCCGTAAAATATCATTTATGATTTACTAAAAATTTAAAATTTAAAACAAAGTTTTGAAAATAATTTTTTATTAATATTTTTGATGTAATTTCGAATGAATATTCAAATAAAATTTATTTTAAAATAATAAGAAATAATGGTAAATTATTGTGCATATGATCTGATATATTATATAAAAAATTATAATTTTATTTATTAATATATATATATATATATATAAATTACAGATATATTTATGTGTATGTATACATGTTTATATATTGTAGTTAAAAATAATTGCTTTATAATTGTTATATATGTATATATATTTGTATATATATTACTCACGTTTCTTTTTAAAATTGATTAAATTATTTATATTTGAACAAATATATTTTTATAATATGTATATACTTATTATTAATAATAAAATATTATATGTATAAGATTTTATTTGTACTTATACATATACATATACATATACATATACACATATATATAAAAACGTTTAAACAAACTTAACACATACAAATATATATATATATATATATATATATAAGTAATGGTTTATATACATACATATATTTGGACAACATATACTTGCATGTCGGATGAGCTAACGTGTCTGTTGCGATGTTAGTCCTAACATCTATACACATGCATGTTATGCCTTGCATGAGTTAATATATTACACATGCACACACACATATATGTGTATATGATACACACACAGATATATACATATATATGTATGTATGCATGTATGTATGTATTAAGTAAAACTATATAATTTATGAATTCAAATAAAATAAAAGATTTTATTAAAATAAAATTTAGAAATGTTCTAAATGAATTAGACTTCACAGGCCCATTAAAGATCCAATATAGTAAAAAAATTGAAATTTACCCATTACGTCAGCTATGGCTTAGCCCGATTTCAATGTGTATCCGAGCACAATAGCCTATGCGGTCTAAATTAGTCAAGTTAGGGTTAGCTATGAAGCTCACAGCCTAGATGGTAGGGTGTCTTAAAAGGTAGTGTCTAGGATTGGGTTTGGGTAATCAAGTACTCTACCTTACTTGGCTACCAGCCTAACCTGAACAGATATGTGAGCACAAAGGTTGTCCCCAGTAACTACGGCCTAATTTGAATAAGGCCTTGGTTTAATTTTCAAAAAAATTTAAAAATTTAAAAAAAAAATAAGATTATAAATTTAAAAGATAAATTTAAAATAAGATATATATTTACATATAGTATAAAAGTTATATTATAATAAAGTTTTTTAAAATGTTTGAAAAATAATACACATTAATTTCTTTAAATTTATTAATAAGATTAACAAATTAAATTAATTAAATAAGTTAAATAATTAATAAATGTATACATGTATTACATATTATGATATATTTTATGTTGTTTTAAAATGTTCAAAATAACATAAGTATACATGTATGTACATGAAATGAATCTTGAAATTAATATAATTTAAGCAATATAGCTTAATGAAATAAATTAATTAAAAAGTTAATTGATCAAATAATAAACGCATACACAGACATATATGTGATATATCTGTTGTACTGCAAAGGTGTAGCAACTCATAAATTTTGATAATTAAAAAAAATTAAATTTAATAAAATTTAGAATTTAAATATTATGAGAAAAAAATTTGATTTATTAATGAGAAAATAATTAAATATAAATTTAATTTTGTTGTTCGTATGTTATTGTTAACTATTTAATCAAGTTAATTTATAACTCTTATATGTAAACAACAATTCTATAAATGTATTACCCGTCGTTCGTAGCTCGGTTGGTTAGGGAGTTGGGAGATGGGGACTAAAGGACTGTGTCCGGGCGGGTTTGAATCCCAACGCCTAACCATCAGTGGGAGTTTCAACGTTAAGCATCAGTGTGCGACGACTAAATAAAAGCGGGGTAGACACACGGCGTGGGGTTTACTTAAGTGAGTATCAATGAATACCATGATCTTAAGGTTCCCCATGATATCCAAAAAAAAATTCTATAAATGTATTTAAGTTACTGTAAGAAAAGACTTCAATTGTTTTAATTATTTTATATGTAAACAACAATTCTATAAATGTATTTAAGTTACTGCAAAAAGAATCCAATTGTTTTAATTATCTTATGTGCAACAAAAAATTCTATAAATGGATTTAAGTTAGTGTAAAAAGATTTCAGTTGTTTTAATTACCTATGCATTAATTACGTTCCGTTTTAAATTTTAATGCTGAAATTTATTGCCATTAATTTGACTCGGAATCTTTCAATAAAAGGAAAATGGAATTTAACTGAAATTAATAACATTTAATGAAAGAAATGTACGTTTGTTAGGATCCGCTTTAAAGTGTAATTTTGAAATTAATTACAATTTTGTCGATTTGGAATCTTTCAATATTAAAGAGGCAAAAAAATACATTAATTGTAATTAATGGATTTAACGAAAGAAACGTACATTATCGTTAAAATAAAAAGGATGTTTAATGAAAACAAAATGAATGTTATTGTTTTTAAAGTAAGTGTAATTTTATAAAAAAGAATAATTGAATTATTGAAGCAACATTTTACGGTCGTTAAATAGTAGTCTTTGGAAGTATAGAGGTAATTTTAATGCTAATCATAAAATTTAGAACAAATTAAATATTTTATGTTCATGATTGTGCGCTGAGAAAAACGCCAACTTTGATTTGAATTTGGAATCATGCTTCACCTTTATTTTATGTAGCACTGGTCCCAGTTATCTTGGTTGGTGTGTTTAAATTTTATTTATTACATGTTAAAAAAAACTTTTAAATAGGCATAAATTTGAGTTGATTTGGGGTTACCGAAATTAATTGAATTGAGATACATTTCCATATTAGATTAATGTGGCATTATATTCATTTTGAAGAATGAAAGGTGATGTTCATCACGAATTCGTATTCATGCACGTTTCATATTCTATTGCTTTTCTCTAGATACTATCTCATTCATATTTTTCTACCTTGTTCACTTTCACGTTTAAACTATTCAAAAAAAAAAAAACAGAATGTTGGGCGAATTCTCACCCAGAAGATCTCGAGACCGAGAAGCGTCAGGTTCGCAACCTCCATTCAATACTCGGAACCCCTGAGTTCATTCGGCAAAGCCCAACCTAGAGTCCATTCGGCAATCCAAGATATACTCCATTCGGTCCATGCATACTTTCCTCCAAGACCATTCGGCACAAGGGCATCCTCCATCCGGTCGAGCCGCATCCGGTCAAACCTCATCCGGTCCTCCCACCAAAATAAACATCGGACCAACATACCACCGGTCCAAGCTCCAACCCCACCCAACACCGAATCAAACATCTCCTACCACCGGACCAACATGCTACCGGTCCATCTCACCTCCGAACCAAAGCCACTATTGCCTACACAAAGCTTCACCACTGCCGGACCATCATCACCGAACCAGGTGACCACCGGTTCATATCTCCAAGACCTCAACCAAGACCGGACCAAGCTCGCCGAACCAGAACGCTGCCAGGCCAGATTGCTTCAGCCCAGGCCCACCAGCAGCTATATACATCCAAGACCCCTGCCCCAACCTCACTCTATAAATAGAGGGGCAGGGGTACAACAATGGCAAAAAAAGTTTGAGAGCTCAAGCACGGAAGGAACTTTCAAACTACTTTCATATACTTGTACACAAAGCATTGTACTTGTAATCTGAAAGAAAGAAGATAATATCATATAAAGTGGACGTAGGCACGTTCTGGCCGAACCACTATAAATCTGTGTGTCTTTTACATTTCAGCCCCTGCTTTTTTCATATTTACATAACTCATCTAAATCATTAAGAATCACATAAAATCAACTAAATCACACGACTTGGAGGTGTTTGCCCATTTTTTGCGCAAACATTTTTGGTGCTTTCACTGAGAACTTCGAACTCGAAGCTTCAACTTCCCTCATTTAACCTTCTTTCCCAATAGCACCCTTCATTGCCTAGGAAACATGACTTCCAGGCCAAGAAAAGACGCCAACAAGGGAAACAACGTTGCAACTAGCAGCGCTCCAAATCCAGTGGATCCAGATCAAGAGAACCATCCCACTACAGCAGCAGTGCCGCATGTAGATCAGGCGATTCCAACAGCCCCGGCCGCGGAACAACTGGCAGTAATCACTAGAGCAGACCTAGACAGAGTTGTGGTGGAAGTGACTAACCGCTTCGCATCCCAGCAAGAAGCTTTGGTGAACCAACTCATGTCACGCTTGAGGGATGTCGAAGAATCCAACCGCAACACTGAATCATGGGGTGAATCTCAATCTGGAGGATCTCGGAGACAGCAAAGGTCTTCCCTCTTCGAGGAAGCCATCAACAGAAACAACAATGATAGGGGCCGCGCCCGGACTCAGCCCGAACTCCGACTCGAGGAAGCGCTTGGAACCGAACCCAGTGGGGGAGGCGCCAGGCAAGGGTCGGATGTAGTTGAGCCAGTCATGCCACATAATCATAGAAACCCCGCTGAACGGAGCCGAGCTAGAACCCAGCCCGAAGTTGACCCCATGGAAATGCTCGAAACAGAACCCCACAGGGGAAGATCAAGGCAGGGGGCAACTGTAGCTGGTCCTAGCATGCATCCGAGCAGCCAGAGGCAACCACTGGATAACGTCAGAAGTGATAGACTATACCATCCCTACAGGTCATCTGGACGAGATCGATCCCGCAGGGAAGAACCAAGTTCATTTCTATCCGCTCCAAATTCTGATGAAAGAATGGCACGATTATTCAGAGAATGCGTCCAACGGGAGCAAAGGGACCGAGGAATAGGCGCTAGGGTCACCAGCCCCTTCACCCGCAATATCGAAACCGCCATCACCCCCCGGGAATGGAAAATGCCAACCATGGAACCTTACAAGGGAACTTCCGACCCCATCGTACACTTACAGAGATACACCCAGCATATGCTCATGAGCGGAGCAACAGAAGGGGTGCTGTGTAAATGCTTTCCGCTATTCCTAGCAGATCTAGCTACCTCCTGGTTCTGCCATCTACCCCAAGGATCTATCAGCTCATGGGAGATGTTGAAAGAAAGGTTCATTAGCCAGTTCCGCATCCATGTAGAACAACCCAAGGATGCTTATTCTCTATCCAATGTCAAACAGAAATCCGGAGAGACACTGCAACAATATCTAACCCGGTTCAACGCCGCAGCGGCCGCAGTCCAAGATGCCGATGAGAAGCTCACCCTAATGGCCCTCTGTAGTGGTGTACACCCAGATACCAAGTTCGCTAGAAGACTAACTAAGGAAAAACCAGCTACTTTACCTGATTTCTTCCATGAAGCTGGAAAGTATATGAGACTTGAAGACGCCGCCACTTAGAGGCAGTCAGGGCAACAAGGTAAGACAATTTCGGACAAGGTTCCCGCTGCAGCTAAGGACACTCGAAGAAATGAATCTAGAGACAATGCTGGGGGCAGGAAGGTTGAAAAACGCCAATATCGACCAGGACCAAGATTTGACTCCTACACTCCTTTGAATGAAACAATCGAAAACATCTTTCTAGCCACTCAGGGCGACTCGGATACAAGCGCCCCCTGCACAAGAAAGAATCTGATAACGCACTCAAGTCTGGAAAGTTCTGCCGCTTCCACGAATCCCACGGACATGACACCAATGAATGCCACCATCTCCGGGACTTGATCGAAGAACACATCAGAAGAAGAAGGCTGGAATGCTATGCGAAAGGTCAGAACAGGACTCCAACTCCTGCCAATGAGAACTCAAAGCGACCCCTCTCAGAAGTAGGCGGAGGGAATCGCAACACCAGTGGCTCTAGTCAAGAGAAGATAGTGGTCCATACCATCTCGGGAGGACCACACATCGCCGACAGAAGCTGGGCAGAGATGGAAAGATACGGCAAGTCACTTAGAAATGCTGAAGGCTATGTTAACTCCATTATGGAAGAATGCCACCCGAAAGGGAAAGAGAGTGACGACATCGTATTTAGTAGGCGTGATTTAGAAGGAAGACAGTATCCGCATATGGATCACATAGTCATCTCTGCCTGGTTCGGTCCAGCTAAAGTTTTCCGAATTCTAATAGACACAGGAAGCTCCGTAAATATCCTGTTCAAGCATGCTTTCGACAAAATGAAGCTGTCAATGAAGGATGTGTCTCCCTGCAACAAACCCCTGCACGGTTTCACTGGAGATGCGAAAATGCCCCTCGGGCAACTTGACCTCTTCGTCGAAATAGGAAGTCATCCCCGCTCCATTGCGCGAAAACAAACGTTCGTACTAATAGAAAACCACTCGGCCTACAACGCCTTCTTGGGAAGACCAGCCTTATCTGACTTCCAAATTGTCCTAGCCCCGTGGTGCCTAAAGATGAAATTCCCAACAGATAACGGAATAGGAGAAGTTGAAGGAGATCAAGACGCTGCTCGAGATTGCTATGTAACTGAACTTCGCAATAACCGTAGAAAGAATAAAGGGAAAGATGCAGATATTACTCTCTGCATGAAAAGCTTGGAAGCATAGCAACTAAAGAAAGCCCCTCCTCTTCGATACACCAGCGATCCTTTCAATGAACTAGACCCCAGGGATAAGGAGGAGGAGGCTACCGCTGAGCCTGCAGAGGCCATGGAATTCGTATCTGTAGACAAACATGATTCAAGTAGACTATTAAAAATAGGATCTCAGCTAAAAACAGAATTGAAGGATCAACTCATTGACTTTCTCCGCCACAACTTAGATGTATTTGCGTGGACACATGCCGATATGACAGGAATCTCCCCAGACATAGCATGCCACATGCTGAACATCGATCCCACCAAGGTACCGATAAAGCAGAAAAAGAGAAGCATGGGAGCAGAACGATCAGCAGCCCTCGATGAGGAAGTAAAGAACCTACTTGCTAATGACTTCATACGAGAAGCCATCTACCCAGAATGGATCGCTAACCCAGTACTAGTAAAGAAAGCTAATGGGAAGTGGCGAACATGCATTGATTTCTCCAACTTAAATGACGCTTGCCCGAAAGACTGCTTCTCGCTCCCCCGAATCGATCAACTTGTGGACAGCACTGCCGGGCACGAACTTTTATCTTTTATGGATGCATACTCCGGATACAACTAGATTCCCATGCACGCTCCCGATCAAGACCGCACTAGCTTCATCACTGATCGGGGATTATATTGTTACAAAGTCATGCCTTTTGGACTCAAAAATGCCGGAGCTACATATCAGCGCCTCGTCAACAAGATGTTTGCGGAATTAATAGGACGAACTATGGAAGTATATGTGGATGACATGTTGGTAAAGTCCAGGAGAGCCGACGATCATGTAAGCCACCTGGGCGAGATGTTTCAGGTACTTCGCCGATATGGAATGAAGCTGAATCCTCTAAAGTGCTCCTTCGGAGTGTCATCGGGAAAATTCTTAGGATTCATCGTCCATGCCAGAGGAATTGAAGCAAACCCTAAACAAATCCGGGCTCTAAAAGAAATAAGGATACCTTCCACTCGAAAAGAAATGCAGAGCCTAAACGGAAAGGTGGTCGCCCTAAGCAGATTCATTTCCAAAGAAACTGACAAGTGCGTCCCTTTCTTCGAAGCTCTCAAGAAAGACAAAGGAAAGTTCGAGTGGACCGATGAATGCTTAAAAGCCTTCCTTAACCTGATCGAACACCTTCAGAAACCACCAGTACTCTCAACTCCAAACGAAGGCGAAGAGCTATACCTATACGTCGCTGTATCATCTCATGCTCTAAGCGCTGCCCTGGTAAGAGAAGAAGACCGCACACAATGCCCGGTATACTTTATAAGTAAGAGATTTACAGGGGCAGAAGCCAGATATCCTAAACTTGAGAAATTGGCATATTGTTTATTGATCGCGTCACGAAAACTGCGACACTACTTCCAATCTCACTCCATCAGAGTTCTAACCGATCAACCACTAAGACAGGTGCTCCATCGTCCCGACACTTCTGGACGACTCCTCAAATGGTGCATTGAACTAAGTCAGTATGACGTCACCTACCACCCTCGCACCGCTATCAAGGGGCAAGCCATGGCCGATTTCATTGCCGAATTCACTACCAACGAAGGCAAGGATCAATTTGAAATAGCAAAAAGCATCAAGTGGAACCTCTTTGTAGATGGAGCATCGAACGAACAAGGCTCGGGGGCAGGTATTGTGATAATCACCCCCAGGGGAAGAAAGCTGTACTATGCATTAAGGTTGGAATTCGCGGCCACTAACAACGATGCGGAGTATGAGGCAGTAATAGCGGGATTGGAGCTTGCCTTAGAAATTGGAGTCAATTCTTTATGTCTTCATAGTGATTCTCAACTTATCGTAAACCAAGTACTAGGAGAGTTCCAGACACGAGGAGAACGACTCACAACATATCTAAAGAAAACCAAACTGCTGCTCGATCAATTGGACCATTATCTAATCAAACACATTCCTCGAAAAGATAACCAAGAGGCCGATGAACTAGCAAAGCAAGCTAGTATGAAGAATAGCACCATTTCCGGAGCATTAGCCATCTCAAGGCAGCTAGCCCCAAGTTTCGAACAAGTGAATCTGATAACTGCAATCGAAGAAGGAACTTGGATGACTCCTATCCGGAAATATTTGCAGGACGGCACACTACTAGACAAACGTGATGAAGTCAGGAGAATTTTGAGGAAAGCTCCCCACTACACAATACAAGAAGGCATCCTCTATCGGCGTGGCTTCTCTAGCCCCTTATTCAGATGCGTCGCTGGAAGGGAAGCCAAGGAAATCTTATTCAACATCCATCAAGGAAGTTGCGGAGATCACACTGGAGGGCAGACTCTGGCGAAAAAGATACTCCGATATGGATATTACTGGCCCACACTAAACAAAGACGCCTTAGACTTCGTCAAGAGATGCGACAGATGTCAGAAATTTGCCAAGATTCCTCAACTACCCACGAATGAGATTACTCAAATGACCAGCCCTTGGCCCTTTGCTGTATGGGGAATTGATTTAATTGGCGAACTGCCAACGGGCCGAGGCAGAGCCAAATATGCTATAGTGGCAGTCGATTATTTCACCAAATGGGTGGAAGCGGAACCCCTAAATAAAATATCTTCAGCAAAAGTTATCAACTTCTTGATCAAAAATATTCTGTGCAGGTACGGAGTACCATTCAAGATCATATCGGACAACGGACTCCAATTTGACAGCGAAGAATTCGCCGACTGGTGCCAAGAGCATGGAATTCATAAAAGCTTCTCATCAGTAGCTTACCCTCAGGCAAACGGACAAGTCGAAGCTGTCAACAAAATTCTCAAAACCCTAATCAAGAAGAAACTTGAAAAATCAAAAGGCGCTTGGGTGGACGAACTTCCTACGGCACTTTGGGCCTGCCGCACATCTTTCAGAACATCAACGGGACATACTCCTTTCTCTTTGGCATACGGATCGGAGGCAATGCTCCCTGTTGAGACTATTGTTCCTTCCCACCATAGAATCCACTACAATCCAGAAGAAAACGAAGAACTCCTCCTCATGTCTTTGGATCTGATTGAGGAAAGGAGAAACGATGCAGCACTCAAAGCAACAGCTCACAAACAAAAAGTGGCAGCACTATACAACTCCAAAGTCAAGCATCGCATCTTACAAGAGGGAGATCTTATCCTCAGGCGAATCTTTCCGCGCCCCGGGGCACTGGACCCCATCTGGGACGGACCATATGTAATTCATAAAGATCTCCACAACGGAGCTTATATTTTGTCAACAGTGGACGGGGAGGTGTTCCAGAGGGCATGGAACATCCGACACCTCCGTCGATACTTTTCTTAACTTGTACTGCCCATATGAAGTGAATTAACAAAGAGAATCAGTGGATGTAGGCATTTTCATGCCGAACCACTTTAAAAAATCTTGTCTCTTTTTAACTTGTTCCTTTATATCTTGGCTGCTTGTTAAGCTTTATCCTTTTCTGTTGAACAAAATCCTATGGCATCTCCACTCAAGACGCACCACGACCTCATCTGGACAAGGCCTAACAGGTACGCTACGATTCTATGCACTCGCCAATGAGACTCTTTTGCTCCAGCATCCCTCTGCTGCGGGTTAACTCATTGCTCGCGACTGCCCTCAAAGCCAACTGTAATGAGCCGATTATAAGTCATCATAAAGGCCGACTATAGCCGATGGCAGCTCATTACGGCGTTCAGCTCGCCGGCAACTGTGAACCTACTTTAAGCCCCAACATAAGGTGTGGCCAGCCAGGGGTAGTTCACGGCCAACGACACCCACGCTAGCCGGCCACGGTAAATCGAATAATACCCACGATTACGGACCATAATGGTTCGGGTAGTTACCGTGCGCGATCTCGGCTCCGATGTGTCTTAAGTGCGGCTGTGGTAAAAAAGAAAACTCCCCGCGGAGGCGTAAGATGGGTGACAAATGTCTCCAAGACCCACAGCTAGGGAAAGTGACTACAAAACCCGTTTGCCACGAACTTAAGCACATCGACGGCCTTCCGTGACTGGAAGTTTTACTTTTCCCATATTTCCATTTCATTTAAATACTTTTCTCCTATCCTGTATAACAAACTCCAAAGTACAGGAAACCAAATAGGGAGCATTCACTCATGAGAATCTAAGCCTACGTACTGGGTAGCAAGGTACTCAGCTATGTCCATGATCAGTTACACAAGACGCTCAAAGCTACCACCTGCAACTAAAACATGAAGGGCGGTACTCTCTTCTCTTGTACATGAATATGTAACTATAGTTTATTCATACGTCACACTAACATTGCAAAACATGAAATTATATTTCAAGCAACTGCTTAACATCAAACACAACTAAAATCACAGGCATATGCATACTTCTCATGCACCACATCAAAATGACAACAACATTTAAACATAACTAAATCAGCTTATGTCATAAAATCACATAAAGTTATTCTTTGCAAATAATATCATTACAGTCACATCAATGTTTTGGACTAACATAAACAGCGATAAAAGGAAATAAAAAGGTAGCCAAATCCGGACAAGTAACCAACTGCGTCCACACTTCGCTCTCATCCTACCAACTCCCCCAAGCCTACTTGGCCGCAGGGTCGGAGCTCCCAGCGTGTTGATCGGAAGTTCCACCTGTCCAATTCAGAAGAGGAATTCATTAAACAAATGATAAACGATCAAGTTATGGAAACCCAGAAAGAAAAGGAAAAGAGAAGAATAACTCACCAGCGTCCGCCGCTTGATCCTCATCCTCCAGTTGCACACCCGCTTCCTCCGCAGCAAGCAACCGCATCCCCTCCTTCACCGCCGCTTGCTCCTCTTTCGACAACTGAGCAGTGACCACATCCAGACTAAAAGCCACTCCACCTTCCTTACCCGCATTGACCCTGGCCTCCTCTAAAGCCCGAAGATATATCTTGGCCATGACCCGGGGATAGTCATCCATCCAAGACAAGCTGCCCTCCTTCCAAGTGCGGAAGTACATGTCCTGCAGCATCTCGTCCATCATCCCCTCATTCTCCTCAAACTCCCTTACCCGGGCCTCGGAAGCCTGCAACTTGGCGACAGCGACATCCCTCTCTGATCGGTATCTCAAGCAGTCAGCCTGGAGAGACCTCCTCATCTCCTCCATCTCCTCCTTTAACTTGACTTGAGCCATCTCCGCGGCCTCAAGCCTCCCAGACAACTCCTCTACCTGCTCGAGATCCGCATTCCGAACCTCATCCACTGTCGCAATGGCCATGTCGATCCGCTCCTTACAGGCGGCCTCCATCTTCCGTAATTCTGTCCTACTAGCCTTTTCCATGGTCTCTTTCAGCCGCCTGGAAGCTTCCTCGTGCTGAGAAATCTGAACGGCTTGACCGGCAAGCTGTTCGGCCTGATCGGCAACCTTCAGCCGCAACCGAATATTAGCACTCCCAATCTCCTCCCCGGCCTTGACCAATTGAGCATGATACTTCATTAACTTCTTGGTCTCTTCAGCCACCCGATCGATATTAGCTTTGGCTTCGTCTCCCATGGTAACTACCCGAGTGGTAAGCAGATCAAGATCTAGGGACTTAGCCTCGTCTAACACTCGTACCATGGGGTTGCGGGGAAGAAGGTGCTCACCCGTGGCCTCATCAAATGAAATATCCCGAGAGCTTGGATCTAAATCAGGATGACCGGCAAAGGGGTCGTGAGGCACGTCAGGACGCCTTATACGTATAACAGTGGGATTCTTAGAAGGAGGTGGAGGGGGGATAAACTCCATGCTCTCCTCCGTGGTATCACGAGGAGGCTGAACAGGAAGCTGCGGACCAGGGGAAGGCTCAAATAAGGAACGACTCCTCTTCTTTTTCTGAATGCTCTCTTCAATGACCCCAAGAAGAGGACGGTATCTGACCACGTCCCCAGGACGACCAGTAAGAGGCTTCGGCTTATCAGAAGCTCTCATCAACTTGAATTGTTCAAGGCGGTGTCGAACGTCTGACGTTTTAGCCGCCTGGCCTGCCCCTGGAGTAAAAAAACAAGTGTTATGAACATACGACGATCCATAATTCAAGAAACATGTTAAGTTAAAAAGAAAGAAAAAGTGAGAATGCACATTTATTATACAAACCCTGCGGAGGAGTGAGATACTGCAATAAGTCCTGAATCTCATTCCAGGACGGAAGTGAACCATAAAATATTTCTAAGTCCCTATCGTAAATGGAATCGACAGAGGACAAAAGTTCACCTTGCACCGCCGGAGTCACCCTGGCTGAGGAGCCCTTTGGGGATAGATCGGCACCAGCCCCGACCTTACCAGTCTCCTTCACCTTCTCCGCTTCCGATTCTTCCTCTGATTCCCCGAAGGCCTGGCGGAGAGCCTCATCCAGTTCAGAGTCTTGTCCAGAGGTTAAGGCACCAGCACCACTACCACCCTGACCATCTCCATCTCCTCCGCCCTCCGACTCTTCTTCCATATCGCCTCCTTCGCCCTCTTCCACACATTCCTCCTCCGGGATGATCGGGCAAGTACTAGGAGAGGGGCCTTCAGACTCCTTAAGCTTCTTGCCTCCCACGACGAGATGTTGTGCAAAGGGCTTCCTCTTGCCACTCTTCACCGTGGCCCCCTCCTTAGCTTTAGCGGCCTTCTCCTCAGCCGTGTCCCTCTTCTTAACCACGGACTGATGCGGCTGGATCAAGTTGTACTCCAGGAGGGTAGCGTTCCTGATCAGGAACGAAGCCGACCTGTCCCGTGTAGGAATGGCCTTTATTTCAGCAGCCATCCGCGCCAAAGAATCATCTTCCACGACTGCAATACCACCTGTCGCTAGCAAGAAATGGAAGCGTGTCAGAAGAAGCACTACAGTCAGAACATGGAATATATAAATGAAATTCATCTTACAGCCGGAAGTGAATAGGCGGAAAGAAACAGAATCATCCTTGATAAAAAACCATTCTTTCTTGAACATGGTAAACTTTGAATATAAGTCCAAGACCGGTTTGAAGGGCACGGCCGCTTCTAGACTGATATACGGAGATCCCTTCTTGTAGCCTCTCAGGTTATACAAATATCAAATTTCCCGATTAGAAGGAGGGCTCCCGTACCTCCTCTGGAAGATAACGAAAAGGCTCACCAGAATGGCATAAGAGTTCGGCTGGAGCTGGAATGGAGCCACCTTCAAATATGTGGTAAAGCTAACTATCCAGGCATTGATAGGAGGGATAACACCACACATGCAATGATATCTGCTGTAAGCAAAGTAGCCTTCGGGGGGATTATACGGCATCACTCCATCTCCCGGCAACAGCATGCGAGCCCTGTCTATCCCGAAGGAACGGGATATAACATCAAGTTGCTCCTCCTTTAGGGAGCTAGGAAAGACATCGGGAGGGGAGACCAGAAGTTCCTGGGGACCGTACCCATCCACTAATGACCTCGGGGCAGGCCCATGTTGCACCGGTCCTGGTTGGGCTGGGGGCACGGAGGAGGATGACTCTCCTCTACCTTTAGATTTCTTTTTATCCGATCGGGTTCCCGCTTTGCGAGACATTTTCTGCAGCACAAGAAAAACACTGTGTTAGAACAAGAAGTGTAGGAACATAAACAAGCAAGTATCTAAAGCAAGCGTATAAAAGCCTAAGATTTCGCTCAAGATTCAAGTTCCCGAGTCTCATTCGGCATAAGCCCCATCCGGTATTGAAGGTGTGTGTTCATTCGGTGGCCAAGTTTTGCAAGTCTCATTCGGTATATGCTTCATTCGGTAGTCCCATTCGGCATTGTAAGTTCATTCGGCTATGCAAACACACATCTTCATTCGGCAGTGGAAAAAAAAAACCTTTCGTGTTTATTCGGCAAAAGGACATGTACCTGATACGAAGCTGATTCGGCAAGGGACTGATTCGGTATAGGGTTGATTCGGCTCTCACTCTGATTCGGCAAAGGTTTGATTCGGTATAGGGTTGGTTCGGCTCTCGTTGGTTCGGTAAGGAATAACTAAAGGGGGGTGTAGCCCCTATATATAGACGAGGGCAGAGGCACCGGACCAACCGGTTCGGCATACCGGACCAAACCAAAACCGAATGAAGCTACCGAACCGGCGAAGACCAGAAGCAGGGGGCATGCAAAGCGCCTCGCTCAGATAAGTACCGGACCCTAGGATCTACTGATAAAATAGAGATTCTGAAAACGATGAACAAGTAGTAAATTCTCACTAACATGGGCTAATCATTTACACATGTACGCGACCACGAACGGTCCACAGGCATGCTCTGCATGGCTATTGACCCTATCGTTGTGAGAATCTACACTTTGACATCCTTTCAAAATTCATCGGTTGGATGGATATTTAGCTCTGCTAATTCTGAAATGGCTAAGCTACTTACACATGTACGGGGTTGCAAACGATCCTTAGGCATGCTCTGAGCTGGCGATAAACCATCTTCGCAAACGATCCAGGGGCCCACTCGAACGTAAACCTGGCATCAATAATGATAAGCCCCCTCGGGGCACACCTACTCGCCTCGAACGGCACCCGACCTTGAACGGTCGTCATTTGAAATCACATTAAAACCGTAAATTCCTTTGTAGGACATCAGCAGGAGACGAACATCCAGCTCATGGCATTACAAAACAAGCTTTCTTATCGCGGGGAAACAAAGCGCGACACATGCAAGCACGTGCCCCACTTTGGGGGGCAAATGTTGGGCGAATTCTCACCCAGAAGATCTCGAGACCGAGAAGCGTCAGGTTCGCAACCTCCATTCAACACTCGGAACCCCTGAGTTCATTCGGCAAAGCCCAACTTGGAGTCCGTTCGGCAATCCAAGATATACTCCATTCGGTCCATGCATACTTTCCTCCAAGACCATTCGGCACAAGGGCATCCTCCGTCCGGTCGAGCCGCATCCGGTCAAACCTCATCCGGTCCTCCCACCAAAATAAACTCCGGACCAACATACCATCGGTCCAAGCTCCAACCCCACCCAACACCGAATCAAACATCTCCTACCACCGGACCAACATGCTACCGGTCCATCTCACCTCCGAACCAAAGCCACTATTGCCTACACAAAGCTTCACCACTGCCGGACCATCATCACCGAACCAGGTGACCACCGGTTCATATCTCCAAGACCTCAACCAAGACCGGACCAAGCTCGCCGAACCAGAACGCTGCCAGGCCAGATTGCTTCAGCCCAGGCCCACCAGCAGTTATATACATCCAAGACCCCTGCCTCCAACCTCACTCTATAAATAGAGGGGCAGGGGTACAACAATGGCAAAAAAAGTTTGAGAGCTCAAGCACGGAAGGAACTTTCAAACTACTTTCATATACTTGTACACAAAGCATTGTACTTTTAATCTGAAAGAAAGAAGATAATATCATATAAAGTGGACGTAGGCACGTTCTGGCCGAACCACTATAAATCTGTGTGTCTTTTACATTTCGGCCCCTGCTTTTTTTATATTTACATAACTCATCTAAATCATTAAGAATCACATAAAATCAACTAAATCACACGACTTGGAGGTGTTTGCCCATTTTTTGCGCAAACACAGAACCTCTCTCTTTATTTCACAAAACATTCATTTATCCTATGTATATTCATTTTCCATTCTTATTATTAGCTATACATTCTCTCATGTACTTTTATTTGGCCTAATTCTTATATACCTCTTGTATTTGCATCTAAGCATTTATTTTTACACATTACAACTTTTAGTATTCATTCTATTTTATAACTTTTTCTTGCACTAATTCATCCATTAACAATTCATATTCATTGCACGTGCATCATTCATGATAGCCCGTTCATGTTCATATTTGTTAAAAACATAACCACGTCGTTTCTTTGAAAAGCTTACTGTATTTTTGTATTCTTTTGATACCTTCTAACTTTCTCACCTGTTGACTTTTTAATTTTCCACTAGAGAACAAAACCAAAGTACGTACAGATTGTTTATCATTACTCTATTTGAAGCTTTCTACTCACACTTTGTCCTTCTTCCTCAAAACTATAGAAACTCCAAAATTCCTAAATCCACAAATCCACGAATTCCCGAACTCCAAACTCCATCCCTTCTCTCTTCAAACTCCATCCCTCCTTTATTGCTTTATCTCTCTAAAAAAATTCAATTTGTTCGATTAGTGTAGTCGTGCTTTGCGTTGCTATTGGATTGTTGCTATGGATAGGTTTGGTTAGCTTGTCGTGTTTGGATTTCAACTAGGATCTATCTATTTGTGTTCTCAAAAACTCTCTAACCTCGAAAAGTGAGCAATCACTCACGATTAACATTTTTATTGTTAGGTAAATAAACATTGATTGAAATGTTATTAGAAATGTTTGCTTTATATAGGAATATGTGATATATGTTGTTATGTTCTCTTGAATTTGTGTTATAATATTCACATGCACATGCTGTTTTATATGTCACAAATAGTATGTTATGTTGATTTGATTTATTGTCACATATGTATGTTAAATATAGCACATATAATATGTAAAAAAATGTGTTATATTATAAAAAAAATTTATATGCCATGTTGAAATACGTCACATATGCGACGTTGGAAAAAAATATGTTAGTTAATAAAATCATATGTTGCACATGCTATGTTAATAATATGCTACCTATTCTATGTGGAAACAATATGTTATGTTTGAAAAAAAATGATATGCCATGTTATTTTAATGTAAACCACATTGCAAGTTCCTTGTATATATGTCATGTTTTATGTTTATAAATTATGTTAGTGTGTGACATGTCAGAATTTGATATATTCACTTATATTGTTTACGATCTGTGACACATGTGATATGTTAGTTATGCATGTGTATATATTAAATTGTTAATTATGCACGTGTTAGCCAGTGACATGTTATGTTATGTATGTTATTATTGTTCTCACACTTCAAGTTCCCTAATCGTTAGCAAAATCACTTTGGATTGAAATGATGTATACCCGATATAAAACCACTTTGGGTTTGAATAAATTGATTTGGAAATAAAATTGGAATATTGTAAGTTTAAATTTATATTTGAACTTGAAATTATGAAATTGAAATTTAATTGATTTAATGAATGTTTTTATTGGATTTTTAGATTTAAATTTGTTTAATTATAACTTACTAGTTTTAAGAGAAAAATTGAAATCTAAAGTTGGATTTAATAATAAATCGATTGGAAATGAACATAAAGTCGGTATTTTAACTGAATCGATTTATAGTATGAAAGATGATGTTTATTTAAACCTAAGCATTTCACTTATCGAGTCATGTGTGCATTTCACTTGAGCTAACTTACGTACATAAGAACGTTAGTCCTAACTTGAGTGCTATTGTTTTACTTTACGCTATGGTCAGTCCGAGTATTTCAGTTCAGTGAAAACACTTATTACTAGGGATGAAGGCGGAGTCGAGGACTACTATTATAGCAATTGTTTATTCTGCCTGAAAAAATTGTAAATTTTGATTTTGTTGAACATAGTTTCATGAATTTTTTATGCATTTATTTTGTGTATTATATTTCATCCTTCCGCTGTGAGATTCTATATTTTGTTCTTTTAAATCTTATTTCATTCGAACAATCTCATAAATAATCTATCTTTTGAATAGTAGACATGTGTGGTTTATTGTCGACTTAAATTTTCCAAAAAGGCAGGTCGTTTCAAAATGTTATAATGTATAATAAATATTTAATATAAATCTTATATCGAGATAATATAAAATAATTAGTTAAATAAGATTTAATTAATGTAATATTATACATAAGACCGTTATATAAGTAATATAAAATATAAAAGTTATATAAAAATAAAACTTGTATAATATGAATGTATAAACTAAAGGTGGAATATCAAATAAATCCAAATAGATTTAAGGGATAAATACATACGTACTGTACGTATACCATGATTTTCGATGTGTCCGACACCTAAATCACGAGGGTGTTTCAAATGAAATAATTATTCCATAAGTTAATATCACTTAATATAATATATTAAATATTATAAATCTTCAATATAATATTGTCTTCTACTATTACTATATATATATATATATATATATATATATATATATAACTTGCATACTCCTTAGTTGTCACGCAAACTCAATCCAGGGATGTTATGTGTAGTATTATTAATATATTGAATAGATGTAGAAGATAGCTATATGTATTTGTTGAGTAAACACAAGGTACATATATTATACGTAGGCCCTCAAGATATGGTAGGTACGAGTGAATAATCACTTTTGATTTTTTGAGAAAACTCAAGGTCGAAATGAGATTAGGATATGGTACCAAGGGTTTAGGAGTTTTATATGATACAACTGATAAGGAGTTATCCATCATCCATAGAGCTATGATTTTTTGAGCAAACTCAAGGTCTGAATTCCAAGATGGACGATGTAACATCCCGGTCAAAAGCTAAGCGCTACAGATGCTACAGTCATCTATAGTATTAACTTCTGTTGACAAAATACGATAACGCTAATGATATCCATAATATTAGAAGCACTTGATATGAACAAAGTCATAGATTTCCAAAAAAACAACATTTTATTGAATACATTTCAAAAAAAATCATATCCAAGTTACATAATCCCATAATCATTTCCCAAGTAAAGATCAATTGTAGTTACAACAATACGCCAAGAGCGGCATATGGCAATGCCCTCTTGGTTGATCAGAGTCGATATAGTCATGCCTGACTTAATATACACAGCGAAATCAAAGCAAAATAAATTGTAACTTCTAAATAGCTATCTGTCAGCCACATGCTCGTCTCTGGAAGCTTTATTTTCCAAAATGACTAAAACCTCAACACTTAGCCTATTCAAATCAATTTTGAGCACTTGAGATTTTAAGGAAAAAACAAAAACTTCGAGTCAGACATAACACCTAGTGTGTATAATACTGTTACATCTCGGCCTACTAATATTAAGTGAGAGCACCGCTTAGCAGAACAAGTTTCCCCTCACCAATATCCTCTTTAAAACATATATTTTGTGAATCCTTTCATGCAACCAAACTGGTTCATCAAACTGACATAATAATTATAATAATTGCTAAGTCCATTAGCTATAATCAGGTAACTTATGAACTATCTGTCCACAAGTAATAAATGGACCATCTATCTGGAAAATGGGTTGACTGCCTGCAAACAAGACTAACTATCCACAAACTGGACAAATTGTCGGAATCAAAATGGACTATCGGTCCAAATCATTTTCTTAGGGTTAACTACCCTTCATCTTTTTCCCTAAAAACCTTTTCAAAATGGTTTAACCTTTTAAATCATACTTATATAAGGAAAATGTATTCTTAGCTTTACTCTAAGCTACTTTGCCATGTTATATATACATTACTCAAAATAGGGTTAATGAATTTTAATGAGGATAAGATATCCTTCTAAAACATGTTAAAACCCTTTTTAACTTGAAAATATTTAGGCTATATTGTCAATTTAATACCTTCGAAACCTTTGTTTAAAACCTATAAACAGCCCCATTGATTGAAAGTAACCCTTTCAAAAGCATTAAAGGCCTTTCCTTCAAAGCTTCAAAACATTAGACATCCTTCTATAAAACCTTTAAATATTGCATTTCAAAAACATGGGAAAACCTTTTCTTTCAACCCTTTTGAAACCTTGGGAACCACCCCTTCGAAACCATTCACTAAAACCCTTTCGAAAGCCTTTGGGTTCAATTTAAACCGTGTGGAAACCTTTCGAAACCATTCAAGAATTTACCCCTTTGAAACCTTTGAAAACTGTTTCGGTCGAAACCCTTTAGATTATGCCTTCAAGTAGAGCAAAAGGATCAAAAATCCATTAAAGTCGCAAGCATCTGTTTCGAAACCATTTAAAATTGTCTCTTTCAAAACCATTTGGGTTTTGCTTCAATCATAGAAAAAAGGTCTTTAAAACATTTAAGTCGAAAGCACCTGTTTCAAAACCTTTTCCTAGGCAAAGAAGCGATGGTATTGAAACCATCCCTTCAAAAGCACTGGAGAAGTGGCCAAATTTTAGAAAATAGAGTAACCCTTCGAAACCATCTAGGTCGAGATGTAAAAAGGCGGCAGCAAAAGGTTTCGACTTAGTCGAAAGCAATCATTTAAAACAAAAGCGCAATCCAATCAAAACCATTTCTTTAAATTCATTTGACCTAGTCGAAAGCTAACCAAGTCGAAAGCTACTCATTCGAAAGCCATTTGGTCGAAAGCAAGCAGGCGCATTTTAATTTAAAGCAAAGTGGTGCTTCAATCCCTTCGGAACCAATGGTTTCGACCTCATGCCTTTCGCCTTCTATCCAATTCGCTACGAACTAATATATTGATGCCATACGCATTGGTTTCGATGGAGTTGAAGGCGGAGGGACTTGGTCGAAAGCCAACCAAGGAAGAAGCAGGTGCTAAAGGCAACAAAACAGTAAAAAGCATGTAGCAAATAGTTCTTTTCACCTAACCTTCTTTACGAGTCAAATTTTGATTGGTTGCCTCTTTTCTTTACCACTAAAAAGTGCTGCAATTTTCAGAACTATCATTTTGAATTATTTGCAAAAATCCCTTTCTCGTTTAATAAATATATAAAACTTTTAAGTCTCATACCTTAAGTAATTTTATATATCCCTTAAAACACTAAGGAAAATCTACAAAATTCCAGAAAATCTCTTTTACTATGTTTTCCAACATATAAATATTTCAGACCCAAACCTTTTATTATTTAACCGTAAATAATTTATAATTCAAAATAACATTTTCTTTACTAGAAAAATCATATAAAATCCACATAAATTATGAAAATTTAAACCTATCTCCAAAATAATTTTTCTGGTCTATATAAAAATTTGCAAGGCATTTGGATGTCATTTAATAGGATTTTCATATCAAAACATGTCATAAAGTCCATATGAACAACCATAAGTCATCAACATGTATATATAATCATTCCATCATTTAAAAACATGGCAAATCATTGCAAAGGGGTTCAGATTTCATCCTAAAATCGAAAACAAATAAATATGAGATATAAACATTATTCGCCTTAGCTTTAGAGATTAAAGAGATTGAGATGTGAATAGATTTGATTTGCTTAAGCTTCTTCCTAGCTTTTCTCTATCTTTTTCCCCTTTCTCTTATTAATGTTGGCCGACCTCTTGTTTAATTTTTTTGATAAAATGAAATGAAGGAGAATGTATGGCCAAGTTTAAGGGATATAAGAATGACCTCTTTTCTATTTTACCCCTCCTCTATTTCATTTTAACTCTTATTTTAATTCATTGTTTAAATGGCGCAACTAACCTTAATAAAATCAAATCTCAATCCTCTAATCAACACATTATTTTATTTAGTTTAACTAATTAAATATCCTAAACAATGTTACTAAAAATATAGGGTGTTACAAACTCCCCTCCATAAAGAATTTCGTTCTCATAATTACGATAAGGTACACAAAACATCAATCAAAGAGGTAAAACATATTATCAAATAAGTCAGGATGAACATCTCTAATCCTGCTCTCAATCCCAAGTACAGTCCTTGTCATCATCGCTCCATTGGACTTTCACTAATCTGACCGTCTTGGTTCCAAGCTTCTTCTCATCTCTCGCAACAATACTAATAGGCTTCCTCACTATAGTCAAATTCGGTTCTACCACTAAATCATCTAGTAAAGTCGGTGCAATAGTAGTCTCTAGGTCTCTAATGCACTTTTTGAGATGAGAATCATGAAAAACATCGTGGACTCCTGCCAAATTGCTCGGCAACTCAACTCTATATGCGATTTTCCCAATCCTCCCAATAATAAAAAAAGGTCCAACGAATCTCGGTGATAACTTTCCTAATTTCCCAAATCTAATCGCACCCTTCATCAGTGACATTTTGATGAAAACCTGATCTCTAACTGAGAATTCTAAATATTTCCATCTTTTATCTGCATAACTCTTCTTCCTAGACTGAGCCTCCTTTATCCTACCCTGAATGACCTCAATCCTTTCTGCAGCTTCTCTGACCAAGTCTGGACAAAGAGCCAACCTATCCCTGCTCTCTAACCAACATATGGGAGATTTGCATAGCCTTTCATAAAAATCTTCAAACGATGCCATCCCAATACTAGTCTGATAACTGTTGTTATATGAAAACTTGACTAAATGCAGATGGTCTTCCCATGATCCTCCGAAATATAATACACAAGCTCTTAACAAATCCTCTAAGATTTTGTTAACTCTTTCCGCCTGCCTATCTGTCTGCGGATGGTAAGCGATACACATCTTGAGCTTGGTTCCCAAAACTTCCTGTAGACTCTTTCAGAATTGACTAGTGAATAGGGGATCTCTATCACTTACTATGTTACTAGGAATTCCATGCAGTCTAATCACATTGTTCATAAACAACTTTGCCAAAACAAGTGCCAAATCGGTTGACTTAACTGGAACGAAATGGGCACTCTTTGTCGGTCTGTCCGCTATGCCCATATACTATCATTTCCCCTGTTTGACCTTGGCAACCCGTCAATAAAATCCATAGAAATAGAATCCAATTTCCATATGAGAATATCTAATGGCTGAAGCAACGCACTTGGCTTCTGGTGTTTGGCCTTTGCATGATGGCAATTCAAGCACTGCTTTACCCATAAACCAATATCTTTCTTTATACCTTCCCAAAAGAAACTTCTCTTCATACTTAATACATCTTAGTTCCTCCCGGATGAATATAGAACTTCGAACGATGGCATTCCTCCAAGACTTCCTTCCTTATGTTTCCTACATTTGAAACACATAATCTTCCTTTCTGTCTCAACCTCCCATTGTGGTCAATAATCAAATCGTTCAATTCATAGCTCTCGGTTCCATCTCTTAACTTCCTGATCCATTTAGCTAATACCAAATCTTCTTCTTGTTTATAGGCAATCTTTTCCACCACCACTGGTCGAATATGACGCCCCACCTCTATACTCTCACCAACCAAAGACATTGCTGGGTAATGCCGTCGATTAGCACGAAGAATAAGGCTATTGAGGAGCGACCAACTATATAATTGCTTTGAGGAGTACTGATATGTCGGATAGTATATCACGCATTTCATTTGGAGTGAAAATCTGACATATTCAATACAAACTCCAAGCTACTACACAGTGGCTAAATGTCCTTTGGAAATAATATAAAATAGTCATAACATAAAATCAAGCATAGATATTCATATCACTAAGGCAGAAACAGATATGAATATAACACATAAAAGTGGACATCATAGTAATGGTCATACAAGACCCACTACAACCCAAAAGAACAGGTACTTGTACTACACAAAAGAATATGAATACATCTAAGAGTCTCTATCTCATATAGATGAAAGACAAGAAAACTACTAAGCTAAAGTAGTTAGCCAAAAGTCAGAAGACGGACCCTGCTAAGAAGTTAAGTGGAAGCACCTGAAACACCTCAGTCTAACCCGAGTATTGTTTAAGAAGAAAAATAATAATCGATCAGTCTACCTATAATTATCATGTAAGATGAGATAGGATAAGAAATATGATAAATATATATGATAATAATAAAAATCATACAATGTCTCAAATTTTCTCAAACGCCCAAAAAGAATATCATATTCTTTAATTTTATTCACCAAATCACAAATATTGATAGATCTTATCAACGCAAATCACAAAAATTGGTGAAACACAAATTTCAGAAATCAATATTTAGAAATCTAGAAAGCACAAAGGGGGGAAGCCTATCACAAATGGGAGCATGAAAACTCACCAACACGTGTATCACAAACAAGATGCTATCCCATGGGTCACTAACCCATAAAAATGTGTCGAAGCTCCACAGAACAGGGTATAGTCCCCTCTTGCGGACAAATGAGCCAAAGCTCCACAAATGGTCAAAAGACCATGGGTTGCTACCCCATCAAATTGAGCCGAAGCTCCACAGAATAGGGTACAGTCCCCTACACGAACAAAGAGACATTGCACATCGTAAGTCTAAATCATAAAATGATCATCATTGGTCAATAAGTGTAAATTACACTAAGATAGCAAATTAATGAGTTTAGTTTCATGTCCCATAACCACTGGCATAACTTAAATATTTACGAATAAATTGTAGATTCCCACTTGAAAATTGTCACAAGATTTCAATCGAATAAGTACAAGAATTAACCGACTAAGTAAACACAAGGGTTTCATACCACTTGTTTTGTTAAGTCGTTAAATTGGATTTCTCATACAAATGAGGTAAAGTTTTGTATATACTAGTAGATTGGACAATAGTTTTAAAATCGAGCTTTGTATTAAAAGTAGAGTTGGAATCATTTTTGTGAAGATTTTTAGTATTCACTACTAGTATAAAACCTTGTATTTAAAGATGGCAAATCACAAAAATGACTGTAAAAACAATTTATCACAAAAATCCACATTTCAATGACATGAATTAAAAACATGAAAATCGATATCAAATCCATTGAATGGAAACACCAAAAATCCTAAAAAGAGATCATCAAAGTTGATATTTAATGAAAATAACTATTTGGATAATCAAAAATCGATATATCAGAAATCCACATAAAAATAACCAAATTCTCAAAATTCGACAGCCGCAGACGTCTGTGGGAAATCCACAGGCGTCTGTCCCCTATTTCGAGAAATTGTAACCCTGAGATCACAGACCTCTGTGGATAATCCACAGACATCTATCGCCTTTAACGGGATAGAATTTGAAAAATCCTTAAATGGGCAAATCTACACAACTTCATGGATTCAGAAGCGATTGAACGAGCAACTGCAAGTAGGGATTTATGCCTGTAACAACCCAGCCCTAAGCGACTTCAATACGCTAAAACAAAATGTTTAAACACCCATACTAGGGTTTTCATAAATTCTGACTTCATAATACCAAAATTAGGAAAATTTCACTAAACCAATTCAATTCAAAAGCAATTGAATAAGTAATAGATGTTAGGAATTCATACCTAACAACAATCAAAGCTATAGACATAGATATGAGTTCAAAAACTCACCTTTAAACTCAAAAATAGAAAAGATAAGCTCTAAAACAAGCTAAGATCAATTCCTCTTCAACTACACCTCTAAAATCTCCAATCTAGTATCACATGCAAAGATTTCCTAGATTGGCTTATAGGAATTTTTGAAAATTGGCGAGAGATTAAGATGGAGAAGATGAAGAGGATGTTTATCTAAGCTTCTCTTTGATTTATAACTTGAATTTGAATTCCTAATAAAAGCTAGGGCTTAGGAATTTTAATTTCCCTTCTTTTCCCCCATTTTTCCTTTAGCTTGGGAGTGTTAGGAAATAGAGAATGGATTGAATAAAGAGGAGAGGAGTTAGGGTATTTGGTAGAAGGGTTTGGATTATCTTATTGGGTTAATGGGCTAGAACACAACCCAAAGCCCAAATGAAAATACCAAAATCCTAACCAACTCTAAACACAACAATGTTTATACTTAAACAAGTTCTAAACATCGATTTGAACTCAATGAAAGCGGTCTCAAGTCCGGATTCGACCATTTACAAAAAGTAACATTTCAGTCTCTAATTTAACTATCGATGCTATATTTAAATAAAACATTAAAATATATAATCGTAAAATATGCGGGTTGTTACAGACTCCTCTCCTTAAAGAAATTGCGTCCCACAATACTTAAGAAGTAAATAAGGAGTAACAACCATTCTGTGACATAACAACACAAAAAGGAAGATTTAAATGAGAAGTTCACCTTAAGAAGCATGAGAGAGTGAATTCGGATGTGTTCGCTCGATGAATTCTCTGAATTCCCAAGAACAATCCTTGGGATTTACGTACCATTGAACTTTCACAAGTGAAACGTCTTTGTTACGAAGGTGTTTAACCTCCGTAGCAATGATGCGAATATGATGTTGCCCACAAGTCAAATTAGGTGAAACCTCAATTTCTTCAATAGCACTAAGCTCAAGAATAGAATTGGGATCTATAAGTTTTCTGTAGCCAAGAAAGGTAAAAATACATCATGAATAGCAGAAATTTGAGTCGGTAACGAAAGGCGATAAGTCATGGAACCAATGCATTCGACGATGGGAAACGGGCCAATATATAGAGATGCTAATTTTCCCTATCGACTGAAATGCACTGCACCCTTCATAGGTGAAACAAGAATGAACACCAAATCTCCCACAGAAAATTCTAAATTGCTATTTCGGTTATCGGCATAGGATTTTTGTCTACTTTGAGCTTCTTTCATCCTATGACGAATAAGGTCAATCTTTTCTATGGCATTACGAATAAAATCTGGACCTAAAACTAGCTTCTCATCGATTCTAAGCCAGCACGAAGGAGATCGACATGGCCTTCCGTAAAGTGCCTCGAAAGGTGCCATACCAAATTGAAAGCTGTTATTTTAAGAAAACCCAACAAGAGAAATATGATCTTCCCAAATTCCACCAAAATCAAGAACACATGCATAAAAGAGATCTTCAATAGTTTCATTCGCATGCTCTGTTTGTCCATCAGACTGAGGTTGATAAGTGGTGCTAAAATTAAGCTTCGTTCCCAAAACTTTTTGAAGACCTTTCCAAAATTCACTAGTAAATAATGGATCACGATAACTAACAATAGAAGTAGGGACTCCATGCAATTTAACAATTTCTTTAGCGTAGATTTTAGTCAAAAGAGGTACGTTTCGGCTGGGCCGAAGGGGAAGAAACTGTGCAAATTTTGTCAATCTATCTACAATCATCCATATACTTTCATGACCTGAACAAGAACGAGGAAGACCGTTAATAAAGTTCATGGAAACTTGATCCCACTTCTACACGGGAATGTGTAGAGGTTTCAATAACCCATCGGGCTTCTAATGCTCGACCTTTACAAGTTGGTAAATTATGCAACGCTTAATAAAGTTAGCAATATCAGATTTCATTCCATCCCAATAATAAAGTCGTTTCATGACCGTGTACATTTTACTTCTACCAAGATGAATGGTAAATTTAGAACGATGACGATTTTCTAAAATGTCTTTATGGAGATCACTAATATTTAGCATAATAAGTCTACCAAATTTTCGAACGCCTCTATGAGCATCGATTTCAAAGTCTTTCAAACCATCAATATTATTGTTATCTCTACAACTTTGGCTAAGATGAGCAAATTCAAAGTCATGCTTTTGAGCTTCAAGGATGCAGTCTAAAAGAGAAGGATGAGCCTCAAGGCTAAATACAAAAAGGAGATGAACATAAATCAGATTCATGATCTCAAATCTCACAAGTGGATAAAGTCTCGAGATCATTCCATTTAGATGTCATCATGGAAACAAATGCTTGTTGCTTATGACTAAGGGCATCAGCAACACGATTTCCCTTTCTAGGAGTATAAAGAATATCAAGATCATAAGATGCAAGGAATTCGAGCCAACATTGTTGACACAAATTAAGTGCCTTTTGAGAGAATAAATACTATAAAGATTTATGATCGGTGTAGAGAAAAATTTTCTCTCCCAAAAGATAATGACGTCATATTCTAAGAGTGAAAACAATAGTTGTGAGCTCTAAATCACAAGTGGCATATCTAGTCTTGGCAGGCTTTAACAGCCTAGAAGCATAAGCGATAACACGTTCCCTTTGCATGAGAATGGCTCCCTAACCAATATGACTAGCATCATCATAAACAATCAAGTCTTGGTTCCCTTCGGGATTCACAAGAATAGGAGCATCGGAATGGAGTTCTTTTAATTTCTGAAAAGTAGCTTCACATTTGTGTGACCAAATGTACTTGACTTCCTTATTTGTCAAACTAGTAAGAGGTAAGGAAATATTAGAAAAGCATTTTATGAATCGACAGTAATTGCCCACCAACCCAAGAAAACTATGAATTTCCATTACACTCTCCATTCTCTTCCAGTTTTGAATCGCCTCATCTTTGAACGATCCATGAAAATTCCTGATTCAGAAATAATATGTCCTAAAAATTTCACACGAGATTTCCAAAAATGGCAATTTTTTCTTTCAGTTGATTGCTTCTAAGTGTTTCCAACATAATTCGAAGATGTTTTTCATGCTCTTCCTAAGTTTTAGAATAAACAAGAATACCATCGATAAAGATAAGAACAAATCAATCGAGGAAGTCTTTGAAAATTCGATTCATAAGGTCGACGAAATAAGCTGGAGCGTTCATTAAACCAAAATAGCATAACAAGCCATTCATAAGATCCATAATGAGTACAAAATGATGTCAAAGGAATACTATCCTCTGCATTTTAAAGCTGATGGAAACCGGTTGTTAAGTCTAACTGTGAAAAGACTCTAGCACCGCAAAGTAGATCGAATAGATCATCAATCCGATGTAAGGGATATTTCTTCTTAATGGTAAGATCATTAAGCTTGTGATAGTCAACGCAAAGTCTAAGCATACTATCGGATTTCTTCACAAAGATAGCTGAAGCTCCCTAAGGAGAGGAACTAGAATGAATGAACTGTTTTGATTCCACTTCGGATAATTGTTTACGCATCTCCATATTTTCCTTATTGGACATGCGATAAGGAGGACGCTTGAAAGGTAGAGCTCCAGGGATTAGATTGATTCTAAACTCAATTGCTCGCTTAGGTGGTAATCCTAAAACAGGCTCAAAGATATCGAAACATTCATGAACAACGTGAATAAGGGAAAGGACATCTTCCTCATCATCATTGTCGTCATCATGTGGCTTTAGAGAATATAAGGATGCCACCGAATTGGAATCGGAATCATTAAGAATGATAGAGATTAGATTAATAGAATGAGGATGTCGAAGATGGATAGTCCTCTCGTGACATAGGATGTGGGCTTCATAATGATTAAGCCAATCCATTCGCAAAATCATTTCGAAACCTAAATAATGCATAACATGCCAATCGGCACAGAAAGCATAATTACATAAAATAATCTCAACATCCTTACAAAATAATCTGAGTGTTGCGAATCCACCAACCAGACTCGCAATTTTCAGTGAAGTCAACAAGCCCATAACATTTAAAGACAAAGTACGCACAAATTCTTTTGATATAAAAGGGTGAGATGCACCCATATCAAAAATAATTCAAATAGGATGATCACTAAACATAATAATGCCATCATGGACAGAATGATAAATTCCTTGACCAAGAGAAGAGTTACAAGGAGCTTGTACAACATTTAGCTTTCCCTCTTTCTTGTTTTGAAGTTTGGGACATGAAAATATAAGATGACCCGAACTTTTGCAATAGCAACAAGTAAGAGACCTTAGACACATATTGGTACAGTGGTCCTTAGAAACACAATTGTAGCATTCTCCACGACTAGGGGTAGGAGTCTTTGCTACCATAGTTTCTTGCTTTCCTTTCTTGTTGGGATTAGGGCCTTTGAACTTATTATCGGGATGCCTCTTCTTGGTGTTGTTGAAGTTATTTTTGGCACCCCCATCATCAACATCACTTTCTTTATCGACCACTTCAAGTCAAAGAGCGATATCTACAAGCTGATCGAAAGGCACTTCTAGTTTCATAAGTAAAGCCTTTTTGAGATTCTTATTCACACCATAGATAAACTTTTGATTCTTCTTCAATGGAGTATTAATATACTTGAACCCATATTTAGAGAGGGACTCAAAAAATGCGACATAATCGGTCACAGAAGATTCACCTTGAATAAGATCAACGAAGTGTCGAGCTAAAGTTACCTTTTCTGCTTTAGGTACAAACTTTAACTCGAACCTTACTCGGAATCGCTCCTAGGTAAGATCCGCTTCAACAATTTCTAAAATTAAAAGCTCATACCAATCTAATGCTCTCTCTTGGAGCATGCTAGAAGCCACTTGGACTCGATGTAAATCCAAAAGATTCATGCAAGAAAAGATGTGATTGCATGTTCTAAGCCAAGCTTACACTTCTATAACGCTTTCGAAACCTTTGAATGACTTTCCATCAAAATTGGTGTAATCACTTCATAAGCATGCAAATCCATATTTAGGATGAGTAGGCTCAGGAATGGGACCGGCAGCTTAAGCATTCTTTACAAGATCCAAAAGCTGTTGAGCAGACATGAATACGTCATACTAAGGAGGACCACTGGATTGACCAGTGCTAGGACGACCTCCTCTAACCATTTCTCTTCTTCAACAAAAAGACAGAAGAGGAAAAAGGTTATTCTCAGAATGAATTCAAATAAGCTTGATTGATAAAATAAGGCATCATAAAATAAGATAATACATGACGAATCCTAAGACTGGAATTAAATCCTAAGGCACGATTCCTAAGAGAGACTTAGGACAATGATCCTCGTCATAATATCCTATATTATTTCGAAGATTGGCTCCGATATCATGTTGTGATGCCCAATCTCTGTACTCTCACTAAACAAGGACATAATTAGGTAATGCCATCGATTAGCGCGAAGAATAAGGCTGTTGAGGAGTGACCAACTATATAATTGCTTTGAGAGAGTAAAGATATGTCAGATAGTATATCACGCATTTCTTTTCAAGAGGAAATCTGACATATTCAATACAAACTCAAAGCTACTACATAGTGGCAAAATGTCCTTCAGAAACAATATAAAATAGTCAAAACATAAAATCTGGCATATATATTCATATCACTAAGGCAGAAACAGATATGAATATAACACATAAAAGTGAACATCATAGTAGTGGTCATACAAGACCCACTACAATCTAAAAGAAGTGATACATGTACTACACAAAAGAATATGAATACATTAAAGAGTCTCTATCTCGTATACATGAAAGACAGAAAAAACTACTATGCTAAAGTAGTTAGCCAAAAGTCAGAAGACGGTTCCTACTAAAAGGTCAAGTGGAAGCATCTAAAACATCTCGATCTAACCCGAGTATTATTTAAGAAGAAAAATAATAAACGAATCAGTTTACCTATAATTATTATGTAAGATGAGATAGGATAAGAGATATGACAAATATATATGATAACAATAAAAATCATACAATATCTCATGTTTTCTCAAACACCCAAAAATAATATGATATTCTTTAATTTTATTCACTAAATCACAAATATTGATAAATCTTATCAATGCAAACCACTAAAATTAGTGAAACACAAATTCCAGAAATCAATATTTAGAAATCCAAAAAGCACAAAGGAAGGAGGCCTATCACAAACAGGAGCACACCAACACCTGTATCACAAACGGGACACTATCTAGTGTCGCTAGCCCATAAAAATGACCTGAAGCTCTACAGAACAGGGTATAATCCCTATTGTGGACAAATGAGCCAAATCTTCACAAACGGTCAAAAGACTATGGGTCGCTACCCCCACCAAATTGAGTCGAAGCTCCACAGAATGGGGTATAGTCCCTCATGCGGACAAAGAGACATTGCACATCGTAAGTCTAAATCACAAAATGATCAACATTGATCAATAAGTGTAAATTACACTAAGCTAGTATATGAGTTTAACTTCATGTCCCATAACCACTGGGTTAACTTAAAAAGAAAAAATTGTAGATTCGCACTCAAAAATTGTCACAAGATTTCAATCGAACAAGTCCAAGAATGAACTGACGATGTAAACGCAAGCGTTTCATAAACTTGTTTTGCTAAGTCGTTTAATTGGATTTATCATACGAATGAGGTAAAGGTTTGTATATACTAGTAGATTGGAAAATAGTTTTAAAATTGAGCTTTGTATTAAAAGTAGAGTTGCAATCATTTTTGTAAAAGATTTTTAGTATTTACTGCTAGTATAAAACCTTTGTATTTATAGGTGACAAAAGACAGAAACGATTGTAAAAACAATCTACCATAAAAATCCACATTTCAATGACGTAAATTAAATCATGGAAATCGATATCAAATCCATCGAATGGAAACACCAAAAATCCAGAAAAGGGATCATCAAAGTTGATATTGAATGAGAATAACTATTTGGATAATCAAAAATCGACATATCGGAAATCCATATAAAAATAACCAAATTTCCAGAATTCAACAGCTACAGATGTCTGTGGGAAATCCATAGACGTATGTCCATGTTTCGAGAAATTGTAACCCTGAGGTCACAGAGGTCTGTGGATAATCCACAGACGTCTATCGCCTATAGCGGGATAGAATTTGCAAAGCCTTTAATTGGGCAAATCTACACAACTTCTCGGATTCAGAAGTGATTGAATGAGCACCTGCAACTAAGGATTTATGCCAAGCGACAACCAAGCCCTAAAGGCTCTTCAATACACCCAAAACAGCATATCTAAACATCCATACTAGAGTTTTCATAAACTTTGACTTCAGAATACCAAAATTAGGAAAATTTCACCAAACTAATTCAATCAAAAGAAATTGAATAAGAAATAGATGTTAGGAATTCATACCTAACAACAATCAAAGCTATAGACATAGATGTGAGTTCAAGAACTCACCTTTAAACTCAAAAATAGGAAAGATATGCTCTAATATAAGCTAAGATCAATTCCTCTTCAACTACACCTCCAGAATCTCCAATCTAGTATCACATACAAAGATTTCCTAGATTAGGTTATAAGAATTTCTGAAAATTGGAGAGAGATTGAGATGGAGAAGATGAAGCAGATGCTTATCTAAGCTTTTCTTTGATTTATAACTTGAATTTGAATTCCTAAGAAAAGATAGGGCTTAGGAATTTAAATTTCCCTTCTTTTCCCTTATTTTTTCCTTCAGCTTAGGAGTGTTAGGAAATATAGAGTGGAATGAATGAAGAGGAGAGGAGTTAGAGTATTTGGTAGAAGGGTTTGAGCTATCTTGTTAGGTTAATGGGCTAGAACACAATCCACTACCCAAATGAAAATACCAAAATCCTAATCAACTCCAAACACAACAATGTTTATTCTTAAACAAGTTGTAAACGTCGATTTGAACTCAATGAAAATGGTCTCGAGTCTGGATTCGGCTATTTACAAAAAGTCACATTTTGGACTTTAATTCAACCATTGATGCTATATTTAAATAAAACATTTAAATATATAATCGTAAAATGTGCGGGTTATTGCATCGAACTTCCAAACAAGATAACACTATGATATCTCTGTTAGATCCAGCCTCAGATCTCCACTGCACTCTGTAATCTGCTAATGCTTCCAAATATTTCCACTCAGCAATCACTGCCAATACTGTATTTTGATGTTACTTCCTAAGTGCATCTGCAACATTGTTGCCTTTTCCCGGTGTGTACTCAATCCCAAAATCATAAGCAGCAATAAACTCTAACCACCTCTGTTGTCTCATGTTCCACTCTTTCTGAGAGAATAAATACTTCAGCGACTTATGATCTGTATATAATTCAAACCTCTCTTCCAAAAGGGAATGTCTCCACGCCTTCAATGCAAAAATCACTGCTGCCAATTTCAAATCATGCGTCTGATACCTGACCTCATGCAGTCTAAGCTGTCTAGAAGCATAGGCAATCACTTTACCTCTCTGCATCAGCACGGCTCCTAATCCTGTAAACCTCCAAATCCCAAATCCCTTCCGGAACAACCAACACAGGTGCATAGGCCAATAAGTGTTTCAAACTCTGGAATGCTTCCTCACATTTATCGATCCACACAAACTTTACATCCTTTCTCGTTAGCTTGGTCATTGGTGCCGCTATTCACAAAAAATCTGTAATGAATCTTTGATAATAACCAGCTAAACCAAGGAAACTCTTTATCTCCATCACTGTCTCGGGCCTCTTCCAACTATTCACCGCTTCAATCTTAGTCAAATCTATTGACAACCCTTTCTTTGAGACTACATGACCCAGAAACTTCACTTCCTTCTTCTAGAAATGACATTTCGAAAACTTTGCCTTTAGTTGATGCTGCGGCAGCATCTCAAGCACCATTCTAAGATGAACTTCTTGCTCTCTATCATCCTTAGAGTATGTCAAGATATCATTTATAAAATCCAATACAAACCTATCCAAGTGCTCTTGGAAAACTCGGTTCATCAAATCCACAAAGAATGCTGGCGCATTAGTCAATCCGAACGATAAAACTAACCATTCGTACGGCTTATATCTGGTCCTAAACGCTGTCAAAGGTATACTATCCTCTGCTACTCTGAGCTGATAGATACCTATCGCCAAATATAACTGGAAAAGCACTTTATCTCTACTCAACTGGTCGAACAATTTGTCAATCCTCGACAATGGGTATCGATTCTTTATCGTTCTCTCATTCAACTTACGATAATCGTTACATAGCCTTAACGATCTGTCCGGCTTTTTAGCAAACACTCGGCTGCTCTCCAAGGCGATCTATTCAGCTTGATAAAACTCTTGCCTTCCAAATCCACCAAACGCACCTTCAACTCCCTCATCTCTATAGGGATCATCCAGCTTGGCGGCCTACTCATTGGTTTCGCTTCCGGAACAAATCTATCTGAAACTCAATGGCTCGGTTTGGTGTTAATCCAACTATAGGCTCAAAAACATCTGCGAAAACTCAATTCATCTTCAAATTCCATAACAACCAACAAGGAATTTACCTCACCGTTAGAACCATCTACGGTATAAACAATCTGATCACTACAATCAGGGTGTCTAAGTGTTATTTTCCTATCTTGGCAAAATATCTTCTCATCTTACTCACTCAACCAATCCACCCCAAGAATAATCTCGAATCCCACAAAATCAAACACATGCAAACTACAAACAAAACCATGACCTAGAAAGTCAAACTCTAACTGGTCACATCTCAACCCTAGAGTTGCATACCCTCTATTTGTGTTAAAATTGGGCACAACACTCGTCGAAAGTTTTTGAAAAGATAATAAATGAAGAAAATAAATTAAAATGTGGGTTATCTAACAAAAACTCCAAATGAAGAAAGTAAATTGCACAAGAGACAACGATTTAGAGTGGTTCGGCGTTTTGCCTACGTCCACTATGAAGTTTTGTTACTTTATTGCTTGATATTCGGAGAATACAACTTTTTTTTATATCAAAATACAGCAAGTAGTAAGCCAAAATTCGAAATCAAGGGCAGTAGTGGTGCTCTGAAGCAATTCTGGCAGCGCTCGGGAGTTCTCTTACTCTCAAAATTCTCCGATCCCCCTTCTGAATGACTAGGGGCTCTATTTATAAGTGCTGGAGGCTGATATTTCACGTAAAATTCGGGGAGACCACTTCTGGCACGTGTGGGGGGCCCACATGGCCGAATTCTGGAGATTCGGGCCCACTTTTGGATCGATTCGACCCTTGGTTCGAATCGATCAAAAAGTGTCCAATCGTGATGAAACTTGGCGTGGACATTCTTCTATGTACGTGCAAGCTCCTGTGAAAATATCATAGCATTTGGACATGTAGATCTCAAGTTATGATCGATTCAAGATTGCATTTTTAGTTGATATGCGTGCTTCGAATCCATGGTCTTCGAATCGATAGGGTCGAACCCTTGGTTTCAGCTGCTACAGCTTGATGGGTTCGATGTTATGGACTCGAAGGTACCCTTATATGCGTCCTTCTTTTCGCTTAGAGTATTTCGTAGTTGGTCGAGGCGAAGTCTTCTCTGTTTGATGGATTCGAAGGACCTTCATGGGATGGAGTCGAAGATAGGAATACTTCGAGGAATTCGAACCAAGGCAGGTGTGGATGGATTCGAAGCGTGGCTACCTCTGATGGATTCGAACGAAGGCATGTCCCTGATGGATTCGAAGCAAGGATTATGTCTCATGCATTTGAACCGAGACTTGCTCGATGGATTCGAGGCGAGGCCATCTGATGGATTCGAAGAAAGAGGTGAGTTGATGGATTCGAACTAGGGAAGGCCTTGGATGGAATCGGAGCGTGGTTACCTCTGGTGGATTCGAAGTGAAGGCTTGCCTGATGGAGTCGAAACAAATGCACTCCTCATGGATTCGAGGCAGCACATGTCTGGTGGATTCGAACCAAGGCCTCCTCTTGATGGATTCGAGCCTTATACTACCTGATCCATCTCCCATTGGCGATAACTTGAGCATACGAACTCGGATTTCCCCGAAACTTGGAATGTTGGTTTCTACAGCCCTGCTTGACGTGTCTTATCAATTGTAGCCCGATCTGGACTCGGGTAAAACTCGTCGATATTTGTAGTTGCCCAACAATCATTCAAAGCTAAAGATGTATGATCCTGTCTCTTTCTAGTTAGTTCCTTGGTATCTCGGCCTTTCCAAAAGGCGGGATAACATTTGCCCCCCAAAGTACGTCTTGTGTAAACATGACGTGCTTTGAAAAGCTAGAATCTAATGCTGGACAATTAGGACATGCTCTGCTGAAAGCTGTATTCTTTATTGCTGTTATCATCTATCGTATGATTGTGATCGGTTGTTCGTCGTTGAAATCATGACAAGATGGATATCTGATCCCTGTGAATGATAAAGATCAAACATTAGTCAAACATATGCGCATACGTGTATCACCTTGACTTTGGTTAACGTTGCGTGATTGCAAGTTGTTGCCAGTTTGGTTTGTTACCGAATTCTGCATCGATCCTCTCCTGAACCGATTTGAGATTCAGGTTAAAACATTGTTGTTACAATCGTCTATGATCATCCTCTTGTATCGATCCTCTCCTGAATCGGTGTAAAAGGTAGACCAGTAATTTTTCATATCGAAGCACTACGTTCCTTCTCATCAATGGTGTCTAGTGGATTCGAAGCATGTTTGTTCGAACCGATAGGGTTTCAAATCGATGGAATTGATGGTTATGGAATAGGTACTTCGAATCAATAGAATTTTTCAATTTAGCCCTTGTTCATGTGCTTCGTATCAATGACGCTTCGCATCGATGTTGTCTTGATGGATTCGAAGTCACGTATGTTCGAATCGATTGTCTTGCATCTGCTTAGTGCTTCCTCGAATCGATGATGCCTCGCATCGACTAAGTTGGGATGGATTCGATTGTGTAAAGACAGGAAGGCAATGGATTCGAAGTGAAGTATGGATTTAGCCGTGCGATGGATTCGAAGTAATGGCTCTACGCTGTGATGGATTCGAAGGCAGTGGGTTCGTACTTGATGGGTTCGAACGTGATGGATTCGAACATGGCTTGTTCGAATCGATAGCATGTGACCGATTGGGGTCGGTCATTTTGACCGGGAGACGAATCATCCCGTTTCTTTCCTGAGATCCATATAAATACGTGAGGCTGGGCTCTTTTTTCACTTTTCACTTTTCACTGTTGCTGTAGCTTCTTCTTCGAATCGATCTTCCAGAGCTTAAACCAAGCGCGCTTTCCACGAATCGATCGAATTTCTTTAAACTTTCCCTTGTGATTTCACCAAGTCAGGTAATTGGTGGATCAAGTCGAGTAAGGAATGATGGAACTGGAAGTCTTTGACATCGATTCAACCTTTTCTTCTTGAAAATTTTGAGGAGTGGTGGGATCTGGACGAGGTGGTTCGACTCAATGGAACTGAGGAGTGAGGTCATTCGAGTCGCATCGATCAGAGTGTCGTCTCTCATTGCTTCGCATCGATCCGAGAATGAGCGATTCGAGTCGATTTTGAATGCATAGCTTCGAATCGATGGTTGCAAAGGAAAAAAAGGCTCGCGGCAATCGATTCGAAATAACGATATTCTGATCGATTCGAAGGGGCTTAATATGGATCGATTCGAAGTAATGATATGGTGATCGATTCGAAAGAGTGCAACTTTGATCGATTCGAAGTCATGTAGGGCTTCATGGATTCGAACTGCTCCTTTGTTCCAAGGTCTCATCGAGTCGAACTACATGGAGTTGGGGCGTACCGATTCGAAGTTCATCGATTCGACCCGTGTCGATTCGAGTCGATCGATTCGAACGTTCTTGCTTTTGGGACTTCCACTCTTCTGATTTGCTTCAATATCTGAACTACGACCAATTTCAAGTTGAACTTTGACGAACTCACTGAATTTTTAGTATACTTGACTCCGGCGAGCTTCGGCCTTGCATAATCGAATTTACTTGACCTTCCCTTTGGAGCTCGTCGATGGCACCATGACTTAAACAAAATATAACGAATTTATACTTGGATTGGTCAGTAGCATCTTGGTGGCATGAAAGTGACGGTCAGCGATGACGGTCGTTTTCATTCTCAAATTCCAAAGTTTCGTCGTTCGGACATCTTTTTTCATCTTGTAAAATCTGCTTAAATTTTTGCATAGCACTTGCACCGCACGACATACTCATACACTTTGCACCGGGGGAATGCATGGGCTTTTTATGTATTTAACGTCGCTTTCTAGTGAGTTAGTTAATTATGGAATCGTCGAGTTCTCAACAACAAGAAGCACAAAGCTCGCCTTTTCCAGTGCTTGAGATTCTGGAAATCCCTCCTGAAGTCGTAGATCCGGCTCCGGATGAATTGCCGGAGGCCATATTTATCGAAGATCCTGTCGATTCTGTTCAGTCCAATATCTCGGAGTCTCTGTTGGGCCGGATATGTTCGAAACATAACATATCCCTGGACGATGTTTTATTACCTAGTGCCAGTGACAGACCACACAACCCACCTGAAGGATATACTGCCTTCTACTGTCATGCCTGCGCGGCTAGATCTCTTCCTCCTTTTAACCAATATATCAGAGAGATGCTGTCGTATTTAGGAATCGCTCCTTCACAACTCCATCCCAACGGGCATGCACTACTGAACAGCGTCTTTGTCATATTTATGGATTGCCTTTTTCGCCCGCCAAGACCTAACGAGATCAGGCACATATTCAACTTTAAGAGTAGGGGTGATTGCCCGTCTTTCACTTTTCTGGAGGCGGTCAGGAACTGTCAGGTTGTGACTGAGGCCTGGACCAGGCTTAGTTATTTCAAGAACGAGTGGTTTTTTGTTCGATGCCCCCCAGGGTTTGCCAGGAGATGGTTATCCAGACGTAAGTATCATAATTCGTTCTTGAATGGTCACTTTTAATACTTTACACTAATAATCTGCTATTCTTGCAGCCATCATTTCGAGACCTACTGGTGGGCATTATAGAGGCGTCATTCAAAGCTTGCAAAGGGTTCCACGCGACTCAAGGCACAGAGACTTGCTGTTGACCGACGATAACTTAAGGACATTGGGTTTGATTGAGATGGGGCAGAGTATTGTAATTGAAGGATTGGCGAAATCGACCTTGAGGAAGAAGAGGGAAGTGGCAAAAATAAAACCTGGCGTTGTGATAAAAGAAGTGAGCGATGATGAAAGAACGCCCACGGACACTGAGATAGCAGCCGACCTTTCCCGGATAGAAGAGGGTCAGAAAGGCAAGGCTGCTGTACCTAAGTTTACGAGATGGAAGTCTGTAGTCGTAACCCGTTCCAAATCTTGGGTTACTGTTTCCAGCACCTCTCCTCGCCAGTCCGGAGACCTTTTCACAGGGTTGGACGATATTCCCATTCCAAACTACGTATCTCTCCACCACGGGTCCGGGTTGGAAGAGCTCCGGGGAGCGCTTGATATAGGCGAATCTTTACCCGTTAGTGTAATCGACACTTCTGGTTGGTTGGGGGGTTTGCGCATTTATACACTTTTCACAACACTTCACGACTTCCACATGCATTGCAGTGCTTTTTCTTGGCATTTAACCGAATTGTTTCTTCTTTACAGGTGCCATGTCGGGTCGTCCTTCTACACTTGATAGACTTCAGCGAGTACATCATTCTTCATCTTATTACGAATTTCGCCGTAGGGATTCTGACTGAGATCGTGAGCGGAGGTATTATGAGCAAGAGCATCGCGATAGGGACCATTCCCGATATTATTCTAGCCAGGAATGTTCTGATAGGGACCGAAGGTACCGTTCACTCTCTCGTTCTCCTTCGCCATCCAGGGGCCAGGCACCTGCAGTTGAACCTTCACGACAACAGCCATCTCAACAGATCTCAAAACCTGGTCCACATCGTTCAAGGACTGATACGGCTACGGTCGTGACTGTGGAGGAAGCCCCTCTTGAACCATCCGGTGAAGGGGCTATAAGGATTGCTCAACTGAAGAAAGATTTTCTAGAAATATGCTTTGACGCCTATATCTTTCCACCCAATCTCAAAAGAATTCCCGAAGAGGCCGTGAACACCGCCCTCAGCTATATCCGGGATTTTTATGCTCGGTATAAAGAATGGTACAGGGCGGCTGTTAAAGCCTCGAAAGTAGCCTTCGAACGAGCCAAAGTTATTGAGAAACTGGAAGCAGACTTGGCTCAGAAGAACCGTATTGTTGACATACTTCAATCTGAAACGGAATCTTCTCGCAAGGCCGAACTGGAGTCGCTACAAAAGGTCGACGAGACACTAGCTGAGATGGCGAAAATGCAACAAGCATTGTACTTTAGTTAAAGATTTGGGCCATCGGTACAAAAATGTTGAGGCCGAGCGAGATGCGGCGGTCAAAGAACTTGAGGAGTTAAAGGCTAAATTCGCCAACTTAAACAAGGAAAAAGATGATGCTAACACGGCCGCACAGGAAGCGTGCGAATAAGCTGTGTCTCTCCGAGCTGAGCGAGACGCGGTGGTTGCTAAAGTTGAAGCGGTGGAGGCAGAAGTGGAAGGGAGAGTTCAAGCAGAGGTATTCAGAGTAGAAGCCGAGTTTGATGATCTTCTTGACACTTATAATGCTAATGTGCTTGAGCACAGGAATCTCTCGTGGCTCAGAGATTATTCTACGCTTCTACTCAGTGCTTGGAAAAAATTGGTGGCGAACAAGAAAGCATCTCTCCCTGAAGGCGCCGTAGACGAATTTGAACTTGAATCTCGCTTGTTGAGCGAGGAGGAAAGGAAACTTCTCCATGAAGCGATGATTTCCGCTGAGAGAGAGAGACTTGGTTTTCACCGTGTGGAGACTGGTGAGGGTTCTGGAGCTGCACATTATAGTGAGGATGTTTCAGTTGATGCCCCGACCTCGTCTGGAGTCACCACTACCGTTGGTCCACATGTTGTCCCTGCTTATAACCCGGATCGACCGGAACTGTCTCTCGGTACTACTACCGTTTCTGAACTCGTCCCATCACCGAGCCGAGGCAAAGAAGGTATTCTAAATGTTGCTTAAGTGTTTCTAGAATGTTGAACTTGGAACCGATCATTTGACTATTTATTCTCATTTCTTTTCGACCAGTGACTGAAAGTGATGCGCCAGCACTTCCAATACCACAAACTTCGCAGCCAATGCAAGGAGCCGTCGTTACTGAGGCTATCACAACTACTGCCGTAACCGGCGAGATGGGAGAGGGGAGTTCAATGTCATTTGATGTTCAGTTGATTGAGGAACTTCTCAAGCAACCCTGTAAACCTTTTACCGATCCTTCCTTTGCAATGGGTGGAGTTGCCCCAACTTTTAGCTCGTTTATGCCGACCGTCAGTGTTTCCAGCGCTGCTCGATCTTCCCGAGAAGAAGAAATCCTTGCCGAGATAAGCGCTGAAATGGCTGCGGTGACGACGGCTGGTGGTTCTGGAGGTGATGTTGCTCCACCAAGTTTAACACCTTCAATGGTTACTTCTCTCACCGGCACAGCTATAACTTCTAGAGTCGAAGCTTCGCCACCTGTTACGGCTTCTCCGCCTCCACTTCGTCCTCACAAAAGGATCTCTATCCCTTCCAGCTCTGAGGAAGACGTGGATATCATGCCAGATCCTGAGGATGCTCCAAAGAAGGACAAGAAATCTCGCAAGAAGCCGGGTAGTGGGTCTAGTGGCTCAACTCCGAAGAAGAAACCCCGGAAGAAGAAGGAGTGAACTTCTCGTTTTACCATGTAGTTGTGAAAGGGCAATTCTTTTTACTTCTCCTTTTCTAGGCCGTGTATAAGTGTGGATTCGGCACCCACTTTATGAATTGTTTTTAGTTTTATCATGCAATCAAACTCCTTTTTTGTTTTTTGATAACATGGAAAACAACTCTTTTCTTTTTTGCTCAAGTATTGCATTGATTAGCTCGTGCTCACATATGCCATAAGCCTTGAATATATGTCCACACTTCGGGGACTTAACATAATTTGTAATTAACAGTTCGACCCATATTCCGGGAACTTATTAATTATCAGTGTTTATGACTTAGTTCGCTATTCGGGAACTTGTACTTATACTCTGGTTCGCGCTTCGGGAACCAAGAGTTGTAGTTTATACTCCAATTCACACTCTGGGAATTTGGAGTTGGCTCACACTCTGGGAGCGATGGATTTATACTTTGGTTCGCGCTCCGGGAACCGAGAGTTGAAGTTTACACTCCAATTCGCACTCTGGGAATTTGGAGATAGAGTTTTATATTCCAATTCGCGCTTCAGGAATTTAGACTTATACTCTGGTTCGCGCTCCGGGAACCGAGAGTTGAAGTTTATACTCCAATTCACACTCTGGGAATTTAGAGTTGGCTCACACTCTGGGAGCGATGGATTTATACTCCGGTTCGCGCTCCGGGAACCGAGAGTTGAAGTTTTATGCTCCAATTCATACTCTGGGAATTTGGAGTTGGAGGAGGGATTGTCGTGCATCAATCCCTGTGAATGTTGATGTAGTGTTTTACCCCCGAGCTCGGGTTTCACTTAGCGAGTGACTGGTCACATCATAGTCACTCCCTATTTGAATGAATCCCACCGCGTGATGGGACTTAGCTCTCTGTGCATTGTGATATTGTACGTCACATTCAGTAAATCACAGCTCTGGCTCGAAGAGATGGCATTTTATTGCTGAAACGAGAAAATACGGCAAAGTCAGTTGCCTTATTGCAAAATTTAAATCTCGAAATGCTAGAATAAAATGCAAAGGAATAAATTGACAGAAAGTAAATAAGTAAAGTCTTTCATATGTAGTAGCGACAAAGACTTTCGCTATTCCAAGCTCTCGGCAAGGTAAGACCGTCAACGGTCGATAATTTGAACGTGCCATCTCCGAGCTTTTGTGAAATCACATACGGCCCTTCCCAATTTGGCTTCATGTGTGAAGGAACCGGATAAACCCTTTTGAGTACGAGATCGCCGAATTCGAAGGTTCGCGGACGGACCTTGGCATTGTACAGTCGGGAGACTTGACTCCGATATGCGGCTGCCCTCAAATCAGCCTCTTCGCGCTTCTCATCGAGCAGATCCAAAGATTCAGCAAGTAATATGGCATTTGTTTTTGGATCATAATACGTTACACGATGAGAGTGCAATTTCATTTCGACTGGAATAACGACTTCAGAACCATAAGATAGAGAAAATAGGGTATGACCGGTTGTAGTTTTATGAGTCGTTCGATAGGCCCATAATGCCATAGGAAGTTCGTCGACACATTTGCCTCCAGCTTTTTCCAGTCGTTTCTTTAGAATGGACTTGATAGCTTTATTAACAGCTTCAACCTGACCATTTGCTTGAGGGTGCGCTACTGCAGAGAATTTCTTATGGATGTGGAATTGTTGACAGAAATTCTTGAATTCAGCACTGTCGAATTGAGTTCCGTTATCGGTGATGATAGTATGTGGGAGACCAAAACGGCAGATGATGTTACGTACTACAAAGTTGATTACTTTCATTGTTGTAATTGTCGCAAGGGGTTCAGCTTCAGCCCATTTGGTGAAATAATCAACTGCGACGATGGCGTACTTCGCGCCGCCTTTGGCCAGAGGCAATGTGCCGATGATATCCATTCCCCATACTGCAAATGGCCAAGGACTGACCATTTGGGTTATCTCAGTAGGCGGGGCTCTAGGAATTCGAGCGTGTTTCTGGCATTTGTCACATTTTCTAGCGTAGTCTGCAGCTTCGCGATTAACAGTAGGCCAATAATACCCATATCGAAGTATTTTCTTTGCAAGTGCTTGCCCCCCAGTGTGATCGCCACATTCTCCTTCGTGTACATCGTGTAACACTCGTCTGACTTCATCGTGCACGATACACCGGAGGAGAGGAACAGAGTATCCTCTCTGGTACATGACTCCATTTTGAATAACAAATCGTGAGGCCTTTCGTAGAACTTGTCTTTTCTCGCTTCGTTGCTAGGGCAATACACCACGTTCAATATAATCTCGATAAGGAGTCATCCACGACTCCTTATTGGAGGTAGCTTCAAATGTGAAATCAGTCTCCCTTCGATCAATGCTCGGAGAGGATAGGATTTCAACTGGAACAACCTCCAAATGCTGAGCCTCACTCGTACTTGCTAACTTTGCCAAGGAATCAGCTTTCTGATTGTGCTCTCGGGGTATGTAAAAAATGGCAGAGTAGTCAAATTGTTCAAGCATTTCCAGAACTCGAGTTAGATAAGCGGCTAATCTTCGGTCTTTGGCCTGATATTCTCCTCGAACTTGACATACCACCAACTGGGAATCGCAGTAGACCTCTACAACAATGATTTTCAGATCACGGGCAAGCTTTAGTCCGTTAAGTAGAGCTTCGTACTCGGCTTCGTTGTTGGTTGCATGGAACTCGAACTTTAAAGCATAACATATGGATCGTCCCTCGGGGGTTTCAAGCACTACCCCAGCTCCTGAGCATCGATCGTTTGACGCACCATCGGTGTACAACTTCCAGATGTATTCGGGAGATTTGCTGGTCTCGGGCAAGTCTTCAGGGATAGTGAATTCGGCTATAAAATCTGCTAGGACTTTGCCGTGAATGGCTCTCCTTGGAGTATAAGTGATGTCGAATTGACTCAGTTCGATGTTCCATTTTAGCAAACTACCAGACGTCTCAGGCCGTGTAAGGACCTGTCGTAACGGCTGACCGGTGTACACAGTAATAGGATGAGCCTGGAAATATGGACGGAGCTTCCTCGAGGCAATAAACTAGGCAATATGCCAACTTTTCGAGCTTTGGATAATTTATCTCGGCTCCGGTCAATCGTTTACTCACGTAGTAGACCGACTTTTGCACTCGGTCTTCCTCCCGAATTAATGCAGCACAGATTGCATTTTCTGATACCGCCAGGTAAAGATATAACTGTTCATGATCTACAGGCTTTGAAAGGATTGGTGGTACAGAAAGATGTTGGATTAGCGATTGAAATGCGCCCTCACATTCTGCAGTCCATTCGAAGTTTCGTTTCCCCTTTCGAATCAAATCGAAAAAGGGAATGCATTTGTCGGTCGACTTTGAGATAAACCTGCTCAGTGCTGCAACTTTCCCATTAAGACTCTGAACTTGCTTTATGGTTCTCTGAGTTTGGAGATTTCTGATAGCCCAGATCTTCTCAGGGTTGGACTCTGTTCCTCGGATATTGACAGTGAACCCAAGGAATTTTCCGGATGCGACCCCGAAATGGCATTTTAGTGGATTAAGCTTCATCCCGTATTTTCGAAGGATATTGAACATTGACTCCAAGTCTTTGATATGATCAACAGAGTATCGCGATTTCACCAATATGTTATCTACATAAACCTCCATAGTCTTCCCAATCTGATCAGCAAACATCCGGTTGACTAGGCGTTAATAAGTTGCACCAGCATTCTTTAACCCAAAAGGCATGACCTTGTAGCAGTACAATCCCAAGTCAGTTACGAAGCTTGTGTGCTCTTGGTCAGGTACATGCATGGGTATCTGATTGTAGCCTGAGTAAGCATCCATGAAGGATAACAATTCATGTCCGGCGGTTGATTCTACCAATTGATCGATTCGAGGAAGCGGAAAGCTGTCTTTTGGGCAGGCTTTATTCAGGTCGGAGTAATCTATACACGTTCTCCATTTCCCGTTTTTATTCCGGACAAGTACGGGATTGGACACCCACTCTGGGTATAAGGCGTCTCTAATAAACCCATTTGATTTCAACTTATCGACCTCTTCTTTCAGGGCTGCAGATCTCTCTGGATCCATACCACGTCTTTTCTGCTTGACCGGGATATATCGCGGGTCAATGTTCAAGGTGTGGCTCGCGATGTCAGGCGAGATTCCACACATATCAGAGTGCGTCCAGGCGAATACTTCAAGATTCGCCTAGAGAAAATCAACCAATTCCTGTTGTGCCTTTTGGTTAAGCTGAGACCCAATCTTTAACATTCTCGAGTCATCGTGATTATCGTCAATCGGGACATCAAAGGTTAGCTCGGCTGGAGAAGCCTGACTTTCCGTAGATTCTTCTTTATTATCATTGTCCCTTGGATCAAGATCCTTTTGGAATTGGTTGTGGTGCCCAGGCCGAGGCCCAGGCGCTAATTGTCAATCGTCAGTAAAACGGACGCAGAGAGATTCCTCTACGCCATTTCCTTTCTCTTTCTGTTGCGCCTCCCGCAGCTCAGCAACATAACAGGCTCTCCCAGCAGCCTGATCTCCTTATACAACTCCTATCCCATGGTCAGTAGGGAACTTCAGAGTTAAACACAATGGGGCAATAGCAGCCCTAAATTCAGCAAGGGTCGGTCGGCCCAACAAAGCATTGTACGGGGAAGGAATATTCAAGACAACAAATTGCAACATCCGAACTCTTCGGCATTCTCCCACTCCCAACTCCACCGGCAATTCAACCATTCCGGTTGGTATCGTCGCACTCCCGTTGAAGCCATGGACTCGTGATTGTCAAGGTTTTAAGTCCTTAGCTTCCATTTTCATTAAATCGTATGCCCTTTTAAACAATATGTTCACAGAACTCCCGCTGTCTACCAAGATCCTCTTTATCCAAGCAGGACCAACATGAGTGGATATGACCAACGAGTCAATTGTGGGAGCTTCGACTTTATCGGCGTCTTGATTTCTAAATACGATTTCATCAGCCATCGTCTTTTGTTCTTTAGCCGGTGTTCCGTCTTCTGAGTTACTATAGCATTCAAAGTCCACATGCCTGATCGAGCTAGCATATGACTCTATTTCTCTCCAGCTTCTGTCTGCTGGATGGGGACCACCACTTATTGTATTGATTACCAACCTTCGGCCCGTACGAGCGGGTTCATCTTGTCTTTCCTGATTCTGCGTTCGATTTTGATTAGATGGGCCCGCTCCACCAGACTGCGGCGCCCGAACAAACTGGTCCAACTTTCTCTCTCTGATCAACTTTTCAATGAGGTCTTGCAAATGTCTACACTCATTGGTATTATGCCCATAACTTTCATGAAACCTACAGAACTTCCCTGTTTGAATATGCCTCTCCGACGAAGGCTTCGGAGCAGGCTTCTTATATTGCATAGTATTACAAGTCTGTAAGTATACATTTTCCAGTGACGTGTTAAGCAGTGTATAACTGTCAAACATTGCGGCCCTACGTCTCGGACCATGATTCTGGTCTTGCTTCTTGCTTCGGTTATCACCATTTCTCGATCGTTGAGTCTGTTTATTTTGGATATTCAACTCGACTTTTCCTGAACTTTCTCCGGATTGTTTAACCGCAACATTACTCTGAATCCCTTCGCTGCTTGGCCTTGCATCGTCCTGCTTCCTAGACTGTTTCGCATCCTCTCGCCTCAAGAATTGAGCGGCTTTGGAATAGAAACGGTCCAACGATGCGGGAGGCTTTCCGGCTAACCAATTTCCAAACTCGGAATCAGGGTCGATTCCTTTAGTCAAAGCCATTAGAATGGAATTATCATTGGGGTTGGTGATCTCTACACATGCAGCATTGAATCTCTCCAAATATCATCTAAGTGTTTCTCCGGGAGCTTGAGTGACACTTGATAAGGTATTAACATCTTTAGGTCGGGCAATATGCATGTGAAATTGTTCAACAAATTTGGCAGCTAATTGATCAAACGAAGAAATAGATCGTGGCGGTAATCGTGTAAACCACATTGTCGCAATTCCCCCTAAGGAAATGGGAAAACTGCGGCACTTTACTGCGTCATCAGCTCTCGCAGCAGTCATCGACCATTCATATTTCAGAATATGTTGATTTGGGTCGGAATTTCCTTCATACATGGGAAGGTTTGGCATTCTGAATCGCCGAGGAGGTTCAGCATATAATATGTCATCAGTAAATGGGGTATGACTCTGGGAGATTCCCCAATCGTCATTTGTTAGGCCTTGACTCTCGCGAATCATTTGTCGTACCATGGATGAGAAGTCTGGTATTGGAAAATTCTGTGGGTGGTGAGCCAAAGTGTGGTCGGGTTCCACAGTGCGAGGTGGGATCGGGCGCTGTCGACGGTCCGCATCTCGCCTCCTTGGCTCGACGTCTTTTGGGACATATGGCTCTGGAGCCTGTCCCTGCTGATGATAATTTTGGTTGGAGTGATCTCGAGCATCAACTCCTATGTCAACTGCAGCGGCTGTAGCAGCTCGATCATCTGCAGTGTATTGTGGAATAGTGCCTCCTCGGGAGGAGGGTCCAGTATGGAAGCTAGTAAATGGGCCAACCCTTATTTGCCCAACGGTTAACGCCTGTTGATAGTCAGCAGCTTGCACATGGTTTCCGTCTAGCCTGGGACGGATAGATCTGTTATTGTAGTCAGATGAAGCGGAGCTTTCGGTGGAAGAATGAGGAGCCTGATCCCTTCTGGATCTTCTTCGCTTTTGGCGATTTAGTTGATTGGTTAACTCAGCGTTAGCGCGCAACTGCTCAGTTAGCTGTTGTCGGCTTTTGGTTAGTTCCTGGAGTAGCGCCTGGAATTCTTGTCTTGTGACCGGACCCGACTGATCCGTATGCCCAGCAGCATCTGGATTGGTGGACTGTAGCTGTGTGGGATTTTTCCTATCCCGACCTTCTTGATCACCAATGTTAGAAGTGGTTCTTGTACTCACCATCTTGAAGCGTTGAATTCTTTCCTAGACTTTTAACAAATCTGAATAGAATGGAAGGAATCTGAATATGAGGTCTGGATCTCTCTCTTAGATTTATGCAATCCGGTATCGAAGATAGATCCAAGGAGCAGGAGAAAAAACTGGGTTTTTCTCAGTGAAAGCACCAAAGTGTTTGTGTCAAAATTGGGTACAACACTCCTCGGAAGTTTTGGAAGAGATAATAAATGAAGAAAATAAATTAAAGTGTGGGCTATCTAACAAAAACTCCAAATGAAGAAAGTAAATTGCACAAGAGACAACGATTTAGAGTGGTTCAGCGTTTTGCCTACGTCCACTATGAAGTTTTGTTACTTTATTGCTTGATATTCGGAGAATACAACTTTTTTTATATCAAAATACAGCAAGTAGTAAGCCAAAATTCGAAATCAAGGGCAGTAGTGGTGCTTTGAAGCAATTCTGGCAGCGCTCGGGCGTTCTCTTACTCTCAAAATTCTCCGATCCCCCTTCTGAATGACCAGGGGCTCTATTTATAAGTGATGGAGGATGATATTTCGCCTAAAATTTGGGGAGACCACTTCTGGCACGTGTGGGGGGGCCCACATGGCCGAATTCTGGAGATCCGGGCCCACTTTTGGATCGATTCGACCCTTGGTTCGAATCGATCAAAAGTGTCCAATTGTGATGAAACTTGGCGTGGACATTCTTCTATGTACGTGCAAGCTCCTGTGAAAATTTCATAGCATTTGGACTTGTAGATCTCAAGTTATGATCGATTCAAGATTGCATTTTTAGTTGATATGCATGCTTCGAATCCATGGTCTTCGAATCGATAGGGTCGAACCCTTGGTTTCAGCTGCTACAGCTTGATGGGTTCGATGTTATGGACTCGAAGGTACCCTCATACGCGTCCTTCGTATCGCTCAGAGTATTTCATAGTTGGTCGATGCGAAGTCTTCTCTGTTTGATGGATTCGAAGGACCTTCATGGGATGGAGTCGAAGATAGGAATACTTCGAGGGATTCGAACCAAGGCAGGTGTGGATGGATTCGAAGCGTGGCTACCTCTGATGGATTCGAATGAAGGCATGTCCCTGATGGATTCGAAGAGGGATTATGTCTCATGCATTTGAACCGAGACTTGCTCGATGGATTCGAGGCGAGGCCATCTGATGGATTCGAAGGAAGAGGTGAGTTGATGGATTCGAACTAGGGAAGGCCTTGGATGGATTCGGAGCGTGGTTACCTCTGGTGGATTCGAAGTGAAGGCTTGCCTGATGGAGTCGAAGCAAATGCACTCCTCATGGATTCGAGGCAGCACGTGTCTGGTGGATTCGAACCAAGGCCTCCTCTTGATGGATTCGAGCCTTATACTACCTGATCCATCTCCCATTGGCGATAACTTGAGCATACGAACTCGGATTGCCCTAAAACTTGGAATGTTGGTTTCTACAGCCCTGCTTGACGTGTCTTATCAATTGTAGCCCGATTTGGACTCGGGTAAAACTCGTCGATATTTGTAGTTGCCCAACAATCATTCAAAGCTAAAGATGTATGATCATGTCTCTTTCTATTTAGTTACTTGGTATCTCGGCCTTGCCAAAAGGCGTGATAACACCCTCCTATTAGATTCGCAACCCGTAAGGATATAACTAAATATGTGGGCTCTAGATTAAGCTAATCTATTAAACATCTAAATATAAAAGAATGCGATGCACTAGTATCAAATAGAATGCTAACAGACATACCATGAATCTAAAGCGTAACTGCCTTTCCCTTCTCTTGGGCTGTTGGCTTCGAAGTAGCAGGCTCCAATGCATACACCTTGCCACTTCTATCCTTAGAAGGCTCCTTGCATTGGTTCTTATAAGTGGCAATCTGGTCGCAGTTCAAGCACCTAACATTCTTCTTTCCAGCCACTTCCTTAGCCTTTCCAGCATAACACTTATTAGTAAAGTGCCCCTTCTTGTTGCACTTGAAGCAAACAATCTCAAACTTCTCTTTCTTAGCTGCTCCACCTTTCCGAGCACCTTTCTTAGGAAAGAACTTCCTCTTATGATTCTGCCCAACCTGGACTTCCTTAGCCTTATTCTTCTCTAGAAAATCAAAAATCTCCTCATGCCTTAAGGCCATCTCCACTACAAAATCATAAGGATCTCTAATATGAGGTAATGTGGTCCTTGCTAACTCGGGCTTCAACCTCCTGAAAAATTTCTCATTCCTCTTCATTACTGTATCCACTGAAGCATACCCATATCTAGCCAACTCCTCAAACCTTCTGGCATACTTCAAAATAGACATCTCTCCCTCCTCTAACTCAGCAAACTTTCTTATCAGAGCAGACTGTGCCATTGCAAACATAAACCTCTCCTAGAACCTCCCCTTGAAACCTGCCCACGTCAAGATTTTCTCATCCACACCAGCAGTCACACTGTTCCACCAAAACAAAGCTGCTCCCTAGAGCTATCTCGAAGCAAATCTCCTTTTTTTCTCATCATTAACCCCAAGTCTGCAAATATTCTCTCATAGCGCAACATCCAATTTTCTACCTCTATAGCATCCTTTGTTCCTAGAAATGGCTTTCCTCCAAGCTTAGCGTAATCTCCACCTAGCGTAGCATGATGGTTAACTACCGGAGCTTTCAGAACTCTTGCTCCTGCAGCATCTCCTCCTACCACTCCAATTGCAATTTCAGCTTGCATCATATTCACAAAAAACTGATGCACATCTCCTATGTCCACTTGCGAGACTCCAACACCTATTTTTCAGCTTATGCCTGACCTTGGGTCCTCCTCGTATTAGGTCTAGCATTTCCAATGGTGCGCTCCACTCCTGGGTTAACTCTTCCACTTCTATCCTCCATATATGTATTCAAACCTCATGAAATACAGAAAAATATCCTAACAAGGATAGGGGACTAGAGCTAAAGCGTATACTTATATATAGCAAATACAAGTACGTTACTGTAGCATTATCCCATACCCCAATCTTACTCTAATTCCTTAGGATTATGTTTTTAAAACAATTTTTATTTTAAAGTTTTCCACAAACCCATGCCCTGATACCAAGTTGTAACATCCTGTATCTAGAGGCTAAAAGGTAAGTGCTACAGATGTTGTAGTCATCCATGGTATTAACTTCTGATGACAAAAACGTATTCTAATGGTATCCGTAATATAGAAGCACTTGAAAAATATCACAGATTTCAAAAAAATAGCATTTTACTGATTACATTTCAAAACAAACTCATATCTAAGTTACATAATTCCATAATCGTTCCACAGGTAAAGATAATTATAATTATAGTAATACGCCAAGAGCGACATATGATAATGTCCCCTTGGTTGATCAGAGTCGATATAGTCATATCTGACTTAATATACACATTGCAATTAAAGAAAAATAAATTATAACTCCTAAATAGCTATCCTCAGCCACCTGCTCGTCTCCGAAAGCTTTATTCGCCAAAATGACTCAAACCTAAAAACCTCAACCCTCTGCCTACTCAAATCAATTTTTAAGCACCCGAGAGTTTAAGGGGAAAAACTTTGAGTTAGACATAAAGCCTGGTGTGAATAATACTGTTACATCTCAGTCTACTAATATTAAGTGATACCATGCCGCTTAGCGGAACGGGTTTCCCTTGCTAATATCCTCTTTAAAACATATATTTTGCAAATCCTTTCCTACAACCAAACTGGTTAATCAAACTGATATAATAATGATAATAATAGATAAGTCCGTCAAGATATAGTCAGGTAACTAATGAACTATCTATCCACAAGTAATAAATGGACCATCTAACCAAAAACTAGGCTAATTGTTTGTAAACTAGACTAACAGTTCGCAAACTAGACTAACTGTCCGAATCAAAATGGATTATCTATCCAAATTATTTTCTTAGGGTTAACTACCCTTCATCTTTTTCCTTGAAAACCTTTTCAAAATGATTTAACCTTTTAAATCATACTTATATAAGAAAAATATATTCTTATCTTTACCCTAAGCTACTTTGCCATGTTTATTTACTTTACTCAAAATAAGGATGATGAATTTTAATGAGGATTGGCTATCCTTCCAAAACAAGTTAAAACCCTCTTTAACTTGAAAATACTTAGGCTGTATTGCCTATTTAACACCTTCGAAACATTTGTTTAAAACCTTTAAACAACCCTTTCGAAACAATTGAAAATATCCCTTTCGAAACCATTAAAAGCCTTTCCTTCAGATGTTTTAAAATATTAGACGTCCCTCTTTAAAACCATTAAATATTGCCTATCTAAAACATGAAAAAGAAAACCTTTCCTTTACACCCTTTTGAAACCCTAGGGAACCACCCCTTCGAAACCATTCACTAAAACCCTTTCGAAAGCGTTGAAATACTAAAACCTTTGAAAGCCTTTAGGTTTAATTTAAAACGTGTGGAAACATTTCAAAAACATTCAAGAATTTACCCTTCGAAACCTTTAAAAACTATTTCAGTCGAAACCCTATGATTATGCATTCAAGTAGAGAAAAAGGATCAAAAATCCATTAAAGTCGAAAGCATCTGTTTCGAAACCATTTAAAACTATCTCTTTCGAAACCATTTGGGTTTTACTTCGATTATAGAAAAAGGGGCTTTGAAACATTAAGTCGAAAGCATTTGTTTCAAAACCATTTCCTAAGTAAACAAACTATGGTGTCGAAACCATCCCTTTGAAAGCATTGGAGAAGTGGCCAGATTTTAGAAAACAAAGTACCACTTCGAAACCATCTGGGTCAAAAGGCGACAGTAAAAGGTTTCAACTTAGTCGAAAGCAATCATTTAAAACAAATGTGCAACCCAATCGAAACCATTTATTTAAATCCATTTGACCTAGTCGAAAGCTAACCAAGTCGAAAGCTACTCAGTCGAAAGCCATTAGTCAAAAGCAATCATGCGCATTTTTAACATAAAAGCAAAGTGGTGCTTCGATTCCTTCGAAACCCATGGTTTCGACTACATGCTGTTTGCCTTCCATCCAATTCACTACGTACCAATATATTGATACTATGTGCATTAGTTTCGATGGAGTTGAAGGCAGAGGGACTTGGTTGAAAGCCAACCAAGGCGGAAGCAGGTGCCAAAGTTAACAGAATAGTTTAAAGCATGTAGCAAATGGTTCTTTTCACCTAACATGCTTTATGTGTCAAATTCTGATTGGTTGTCTCTTTTCTTTGCCACTAAAAAGGTTGCAATTTTCAGAACTAACTATTTGAATTATTTGCAAAAGGTCCCTTCTCCTTTTATAAATATATAAAACTTTTAAGTCCCATACCTTAAATAATTTTATATATCCATTAACAAATTTAGAAAAAATCTACAAAAATTCCTGAAAATCTCTTTTAATATGTTTTCCAACATATAAAAGTTTTGGACCTATCCCTTTTATTATTTAACCGTAAATATTTCATAACCCAAAATAACATTTTCCTTACTACAAAATTCATATAAAATCCACATAAATTTTAAAAATTGGAACCCATCTCGAAAACAAATTTTTGGTCTATATAAAAATTCGCAAGGCATTTTGGATGTCATTTAATAGGATTTTCGTATCAAAACATGTCATAAAATCTATATGAACAACTATAAATCATCAAGATGTATATATATCATTCCATCATTAAAAAACATGGCATTATTGCAAATGGTTTCGGATTTCATCCTAAAACGGAAAAAAATAATATGAGATGTAAACATTATTCACCTTAGCTTTAGAGATAAAAGAGATTGAGATGCGAATGGATTTGATTTGCTTAAGCTTCTTCCTAGCTTTTCTCTATCTTTTTCCCCTTTCTCTTGTTATTGATGGCCTGCATCTTGTTTAAAAAATTTGATGAAATGAAATGAATGTGTATAGGAGAATGCACGACCAAGTTTGAAGGATATAGGAATGCCCTCTTTCCTATTTTACCCCTCCTCTATTCCATTTTAACTCTTATTATAATTCATTGCTTAAATGGCACGGCTACCCTTAATAAAATCAAATCTCAATCCCCTAATCAACACATTATTTTATTTTATTTAACTAATTAAATATCTTAAATAATATTACCAAAAATATGGGGTATTATAGACGAGTCCTAATACCTACTTGTGAAGTCGAAAGACTTCTATGTTTAGCTTAGGGTTTGGTGAAATATAAAAGAATAGTGGGAGCCTAATTAGAAAGAAATGAAAACATTTAACCTTTTTAATATTACAAGAACATATGATATATAATGTTATAATAATCTTATGATGACCCAGAATTTCTAGATATTTGAAATTAAAATATTTAATTGATTTTAATTATTTGAAAGTTAGTTTAACTTGAATTTCAAATATCACTATTTATTTGGCAATTAAATTATTGAATTTAATTATTAGAAGTGGGGTAAAACATTGAGTCTTCAGTTTTATGCTTGTTAAAAATATTTCGAAGGCTTATAAAATTTATATTAATAATACTAAGGATAATGGAAGCTTTAGAATTGAATTTGGAAGTGTTTTGTTAAGTTTTGAAAATATGTTGTTTAAATCGATATTTAAAAATAGCCTTCCGAGGCATAGTCTCGGAATTCGACGAAACCAGTTTCATTGGAACCGTAATAGTGTATTATTATCGTATTTTAATTTTCGTAATGTTTGGAGTGATCGTTTGGTTGTACGATATATAAACGCGCTGAGATTTATATCGAAAATTCAATATAGTAACTAGGTCCTAAAAGCTATCTTCTCCATACGATCGAGTTAAGACTCGAAATCTTTTTCATTGTGTTCAGAATAGGGGTTTAACATTATAAATGCCTAGCGACATGCCTCGATTGAAGATTGAGATCTTATGTTGCGATAATCGAGACAATTTCAATTTTAATTTAAAATATAAATATAAAATATATGTTTTCCCTCTTCAAAACACTGTGATTACATCCAACATGTATCATCCCTGATTACATGCATCCATTAAAAAGAGGAAAAAAAACAAAACCATGGCCGAACGATTTTACCCTCTTTTCTTTTAAAACCAATCCCCTTTCCTTCTTTGTTTAATCAAACCCACCCAGTTCTATCGAATTCATTCGATACAAAATGAAAATGAAGAGTGGCCGACATTGAAGAAATCGCGTTTATTTACCGTGAAATCGAATTCGATTTCACCTCTAGGTCGTAGGGAAGTGTCGATGGCTTGTCGCGATAACGCGGAGTGGTTGGATTGGAAGCTAGGTTTTCGCATCAGGGTTATATCAACTTGGAGGAAAGGCTGTGATGCGCGAAGTTGGGGTTGTGAGTGGTCGTCGTAGGCAATGGGAAGGCCGGTGTGAGGAGACGGGGCATCAACAAAGCTACCTGGTGCAGCGTCACATGATTTTGCTCGAGCTCGAGCATGATGTCAGGGTCTGGTAATCTGTTTTGATAGGTGATTTAATTTTTTTTTAAAACATCTTAAAAATACTTGAGTTTAAACTTATGAATTTATTGTTGGTTATTATTTCACTTATCAGAAATTTACAGCAAGTTATAAACATTTTTTTAAAATTTAAAGCAGTAAGGTATTTTTCTTTTATTATCCTGTTTTACCTTATTAAATTACATATATACGTTACAGTAAGAATAGGTACAATGTAAATATAAATATATATATATATATTTATAGATAAGGTTTTAAAAAGGCGGGAATTTTAAATATGAAAAGTTGTATAAAAATAGATTTTTAAATCTATGTAGATTATTTTTATGAGTGTGTATATATATATAGTTTCAAAGGAAAAATAAATATACATATATACATATTGAATTTGCTTGCTTGTTTTAAAATAGTGTATTAGGGAGATTAACTAAATTAATTATTTTTGTAGCTTAAAAATAATTTATTAAAGGAAAATTAGTGTAAAATCAAATTATTAGTTAAAATTAAATAAATAAATAGTAATTAATTGTTCAATCGGTTTAAATATTAATAAACTGTATGATGTTTATACAAGGTTCAAAACCGTGAAGAAATGGTCGAGATGGAAATGGATTGCAAAACAAAAATCAAAGGTGAGTTAATCTCAGTCATTTGGATTACCATTAAATTTAAATAGTTAAATTTAAATTATTGGTTGAATGATTGAATTGACAGGGTGTGATATTGTATATTATAGTCTATATATATTGGAGTGATTAATTCCCGCATTATACAGCGGATGAGACCCTATGCATCCCGCATAATAGCGGATGACCCTTTATACCACGATATTCCGCCATGAAGTGGGATTGGTATTTTTATATTGTGCTAACATTTGTGGATGCAGGGAAACAGGTTGGAGGGATCCAGTTGGATTCCTCAAAATTATTTAGATTGTTTAATATTCTATGATATGGTTTATTTGATAATCTGTGATAAATTATATTGGTAATTGAAATATTGGATGCTATGGTTTGATTGAATATATTTGGGTGTACTGAATTATCAAAAATATATAGATTGGATTTTTGAAGGGAAATAAAAGGGAGAATTCTTAAGTAAATAATTATAGAGGTTTGGATAAATAAATTAAAGCTGATTTTTAAATTCTAATAAATAAATTCAGAGTATGGAAAAGGAGATTTTGAATAAATAGGAATAAATGAATTTTTAAACTTAAGTGATATGATTAAGAGGAATAAAGAATTTATTTTCAAATTCAAGGTTTAAATTTGGACAAGATAAAGAAGAAATTTGGAAAAGTTGGAAATTTGTATTTCTGTTTAAATAAGATTTTAAATCATAGTAAAGAAGTTAAATCTGAAATTAGTTGGTTTGAAATAAATTGAGTAAGTAAAGGAATTTATTTTTAAAATGGAGTAAATTTGGAAATCGATTTGGAAATTGATTACATGTTTGAAAATGTATTTTAAAAGAAGATAAGACTATGGAATTTATAAATTGGGTTTATAAAGTGAAGTATTTATCAGAGGATAATTTGGAAATGCAAATTCAGAATTGGAATTTATTAAGGAATGGGTAATTTGTTTTAATAGTGACTTATTTTTAAAGGTGTGGAAAGGAAAGTGAATTTCCCTAGAAAGCCAAGTACATTTTCAAAAAAGGATTTTCAAGTATAAGATTGAGATTTTAAAGTGGTTTTAAAGGGATGTTTTTGAGAAACTTTATTATTTTAAATTGTTTTAGAAATTTAAAGTAAATATTAAATTAAATTAATTATAGTAGCAATTATTTTAAGGGTTTAGCTAGTATTATGACTTAAAAGATAATTATTTAATATTTGTACCTTATAGAATAATTTTTATTTTAGTTTTTGGCCCTAGTTTTGCATAAGAAATAAGTATATACTTTTAATAAAGTGTTTTAAATAATTTTATTTTAAGTGTTTTAAAGTATATTCTTAAATACGTGTTTTAAATAGTTTTTTTTATTATAAGCGTTTTAAATAGTTTTTATTTTAAGTGTTTTAAATAGTTTTATTTTAAATGTTTTAAGAATATGTATATTTGGATAAAGTGATTTAAATTATTTTAAAAGTCTAAAATATTAAGGCTTGGCAAATTTTCAGTGGAAATAAAACAATTGGGTGGGAATTTTCTTCCGAGAGAGAGAAAAGTGATTTGAAAACTATTTTTCAAAGGGTTGAAGAGTGAAAATATATCTTGCAAGGATATTTTGAAATAAATAATTTGGAAAATTATTTAAAGTCTGATGGTTGTTTGTGGATGTTATTGGATAGTTAAATAACCGGCTATCAATATTGGGCAATGCGCCGATCGTTTCAAAAAGACTAGGATCGGGATTAATTTCCCGAAAACCACTTCAATCCGGTTTTAACATTTTGGTGTGGAAGACAAGAGCTTGGAATTGAAGATGGAGCAGTGAAGTGCAAGGGCTAATCGCTACTAGTCCTAAGGGTGATTCCAAAATGGATTTAGTAGGAATAGTGCCTTCGGTTCCGATCGGACCCGGAACGGACTTGTATGGACAAATGCTTTCAGAACATCGCTAGGAGGACGATGAGCATTCTAAGTGAATATGTGCTAAAAAGGTATCACATAGCCTCGAGCCTCATCAACCGGGAATAGCTAAAACAGGAGATATGCAACAAGGCTAAGTGGTTAGCAACCAATTAGGGTAAGGTCATCCTTGTCTAGAGGTCCCTTTTTAATCGGCTGTGTGGGCGGTTGCTGATCCCAACCACGAGGTGATCTTATTCGGGCTATCCACTAAGGGGTAGTTGGGTCTTGTGTAGCAGGGGATCGAAGGTGGATCCTCGGTACAGTGATCTAGACCACGTATTGTGATGGGCGGTACCCCAGTAGCCTTGCCATTGTATGGGAACCAATCTCCAATAAGCGCCCGTACGGTTTTGATTGTGCCCAACTATGCTGAAACGTGAGATGCAAGCATTTTAGCTAGATTCTATTTTACTTTCTATACACACTATTATAATATCAGACGGATCTGATAAAAATGTTTTGGTTATCGTAAGGTAAAAACTCGTCATGTTTATTTGTGACTTGGTCTTACGAAATACCTTTGATTTTCAAAGGATTTTGAAAACTTTAATAATCTAATTGAGTGTATTTTCTCATGCGGATTTTCCAGACTAACTCGGATGTTATTTAACTATAATGCTTGGGTCAGACTGAGTATTATGGAATACAGGATAGGAGGCTGTGGAGTTTAGGAGACGAGCTGGATGGCGAGACGTAATGCACATATTCGATGGATATTCCGCTGTGTAGTAAGCTGTGTATAGTGAGCTTTGTAGGGACAAGTTATCATAACTGTCCAGTATTTTGCTATTTATTGTGTTGTTGATTTGAGTGTACTTTGATGATGTAATGTATAAATCAGTACGGATCTCTTTGTGTTTTAAAGCTGTTGATATATATTATATTTATTCCGCAGCGATTATGAGATTCTGATATTGTTTTCTATTTTCTTCTTCTACCTCCTTCTTCCTTAACCCTAATGATTTGGTTTTCCGGCATTCGATTGTTTAGCATTTAATATAGAAGGCGTATTGATGTCGATTTTCAAGCGCCGAAAAATAGGTCCGTTACAGTTGGTATCAGAGCGAGGTTAAGCGAGAAACTTGGCTCTGGTGGGGATTACTCATTGAAATAGAGTCCGCAGTACTTTAGAATGAGTTTGAGTGTATTAATAGATATGAGCGCGTATTTGTTAGTGAATATAAAAATTGTTTTTATATTGTGTTGACTTATCGGTTGAGTGTTTATAGGTTCTGGTCGGTGCAGTCTAGAGAACTGTATCGATAGGGATTCCTAAACTCTTAAACAAGATAAACCAACACGGTATTGTTTTAAAATAGGGTAATGAAATAATTTTACCCAAATTATTTTTATATATAAAAGAAATAAATTTTTCGTAAATTATTATAGTACATGGTTGCCTGGTTGTTAGGAAGTGATAATATTAAATTATTATCATTTAAGTGTGAGATTGAATAAGAAGTTAAGATAATAATCAAAGGTTAAGGAAATAAATTCATTAATAGAATGGAATTTTAAATGTAAATTATAAATGTGATTTATAATTAAAATTAAAATCAAAAATAAAAAAATTCTAGAGTAATGTTTGAATATGAGTTGAAAAGATTTGGAATTTGAAGATTTAATTCCTTTTGAGTTTGAAAACGATTTTCAAAGGTTTTGAAGAAATAATAATAATATTATTTGGGAAATATTTTTGAATTGGATATGAGATCTGATGAGATTTGGAATTTAAAAATATTTGAAATATTTTGAAGGAAGTAAAAGCACTAAACTCTTTTGGTTGCAGGAAAATAACTTCGGTGATGAATGCAGCATCATCGGTGTTCATTTTCGAGTTTCCAAGAGAGGAATTACTACCAAAATGTTTTAGATTGAGGTGTTTGTAAAAGTTGGGTTTGATTTGGAAATGCAAAGGACTTTGGATATAGTTGATTTCAAAAATGATTTTCAAATTTTGAGTTATTGTTTAAAAGACCCTGGAATCTTATTTGAAATATTTACAGAATATAATAAGTTTGAAATATATAAAATTTGAAATTTGTTGGAAATAAAAGTGTGGATAGACAAATGAATTGCGTTTGTAAGTAAATTGGATTGAAATTGAATTTACGTTGGATTAATTTGAATAAAAGTGAATTTGAGAAGTAAGTCTAGTAGACTAAATGGATTGGAATAAAATTTATTAAGGTGAAAATAAATTTGTGAATGAATAAATGAATTTACAATTGCAAGTAAGTGAAATTGAAACTGAATGTTGAAATTCATATTGAATTTGTAAGTAAATGGAAATTAGTCAAGTGGACTAAACAAAACAAAGGATTGAAAATAAAATTACTAAGTTTATTAAGACGTAAACAAAAGTATAATGGAACAAACTAATTTACATTTGTAAGCAAATGAATTAAAATTTAAATATCGAAATCAATTATATTAAGTAAAGAGGAATTGAAAATTTAGTTTGAGTGGACTTAAAGAGCAAAGTTCTAAGAATTAAAATTTCATTGGAAATTGAAACAAATTAGTAAATGGAACTAATTTAAAATAATGATATAAATCAGTTATGAATGGAAGATAGTTGATAAAATTCAATATTCAGAGTTTGAAGATAAATTGAATTCAAATAGAATTGAAGTTGAGGTATTGGAATTCATTTTGAATTGTGTTAAGTAAAGTTGAAGAATTAATTCAAAATGGTTTGAGCTAAGATGAATAGAATTCAACATTTAAAAATGAGAGGTAAACTGAATTCAAAATAGAAATAAAATTTGAGTTAAATGAAAAAAGATACAAGAGCTTAGGTGGTAAAGTGAAATTAAATATAAGGATTATATAAAATATTTACATTAAACTTAAGTAACGGTGAAATTTTTAAATAAAAATTGGTATTGGAAAAATATTCTAAGCTAATGATTAAACGATGATTTAACGGGAAGTTGTGAAATGGGAAAATTCTAAATAAGTGGATAGAAATCAAAATAAATGTAAATAAGGAGAAAATTGATTTCGTTAACTATCAATTAAGATAAATACGTAGGATGTACGTATATTATTTTATTCGCATAGCTATATGATCCAGATTTGAGCATAAAATTTTGAGATAGTTATATCGATCCGAGTTGGGATTTTTCACTCGATTTTCGGCGGCGAACCCTGGATATGGATTTTTGATTGATTTTGGAAATTCTCTATCACATTATGTGGCTATGCAAGGAGAATGATAGTTTCTAATCAAGAAACCAGATCTGAGTCCGCACTAAAAAGTCGGGTGTACGATACTAGTTCGGAAGTGAAATTGTGTGATCGAGTGAGCAATCAGAGTTGGTATTGCGTACGGATGATATATGGGCATCGTACGACTTAAGAAAAAACAAATATTGGAACTTTTGTAAAGAAATGTATATAATGATTTTGATTGTTGTAATTGGATATTATTGATTAGTAGGATATGCGGGTGTTTTAAAAGTCAAAGGAGATTGGGATTTTTGATTTCAAAAGATAAATTAAATTGCTCGACAAAAAGGTATGTATTTAAATTTTTGTGTGAAATTTGATGATTTTTTGTCTAGCCACTTGGCTTTTTTATTTTCTTTTGAAATCTAGGGGACCGTAGAGGCATTTTGTAGTTGTACCGAGCTAGCCGTGTAAAGGAGAAGCTGGCGAAATTTTTCGAAAATTTAAGGAGTTAGAATTTTTTTGGATAATTTAAAATTTGAATTTGGATTATAATTTGAATGGTTGAATAAGTAATATTATTGGAACATATGGTTGAGTTTGGAAAGTTAGTAAGGATGGTGGTATGACTCTAATAAAAAGATTGTTTTAAAGAGTGGTAAAAACTGTTTGGTTTTGGAAATAATAAACGGGTATTGGACCATTCTTCTTAACTAGTAATTTCAAGGACGAAATTCTTTTAAAGGGAGGAATGTGATGATCCAGAATTTCTGAATATTTGAAATTGAAATATTTAATTGATTTTAATTATTCGGAATTTTGTTTAACTTGAGTTTCAAATATCACTATTTATTTAGCAATTAAATTATTGAATTTAATTATTAGAAGTGGGGTAAAATATTGAATCTTCAGTTTTATGCTTGTTAAAAATATTTCAAAGGCTTATAAATTTATATTAATAATACTAAGGATAATGGAAGATTTAGAATTGAATTTGAAAACGATATTTAAAAATTGCCTTCCGAGACACAGTCTCGGAATTCGACGAAAGCAGTTCCATTGGATCCGTAATAGTGTATTATTATCAGATTTCATTTTTTGTAGTGTTTGGAGTGATCGTTTGGTCGTGTGATATATAAACGCGTTGAGATTTATATCGAAAATTCAATCTAATAACTAGGTCCAAAAAGCTATCTTCTCCATAAGATCGAGTTAGAACTCGAAACCTTTTCCATTGCGTTCAGAATAAGGGTTTAACATTATAAACGCCTAGCAGCACACCTCAATTAGAGATCGAGATCTTGTGTTGCGATAATCGAGACGATTTCAATTTAAAATTAAAATTTACATATAAAATATATGTTTTTCCTCTTCGAAACACTGTGACCACATCCAACACATATCATCCTTGATTACACGTGTCCATTCTTGTCCTCTTTATACCTTATAAAATTTAAAATAATCGAACTTGGTTAAAAAGAGAAAAAAAATAAAACCATGGCTGAACGATTTTACCCTCTTTTCTTTTAAAACCGATCCCCTTTCCCTCTTTGTTTCAAATCAAACCCTCCCAGTTCAATCGAATTCATTCGATGCAAAAATTAAATGAGGAGTGGCCGACATCGAAGAAATCGCGTTCGTTCCCTTGAAATCGAATTCGATTTCACCTCTAGGTCGTAGGGAAGTGTCGATGGCTTGTTGCGATGAAGCGGGATGGTTCGATTGGAAGCTAGGTTTTCGCATCAGGGTTGTATCGATTGGAGGAAAGGTGGATGTGCGCGAAGTCGGGGTTGTGAGTGGCGTCATGGGCGATGGGAAGGCTGGTACGAGGAGACGGGGCATCGACAGAGCTACCTGGTGCGGCATCACGTGATTATGCTCGAGCTCGAGCACGATGTCAGGGTCTGGTAATCTTTTTTGATAGGTGATTTAATTTTTTTTAAAACATCTTAAAATTCATTATTACTTGAGTTTAAACTAGTGAATTTATTGTTGGTTATTATTTCACTTATCAAAAATTTACAGCAAGTTATAAACAGTTTGTTTTAAATTTAAAGCAGTAAGGTATTTTTTTTATTATCCTATTTTACCTTATTAATTTACATATATACGTTACAGTACGAAAAGGTACTATATATATATATATATATATATATATATATATAAGGTTTTGAAAAGGCAGGAATTATTTTATTTTATTTTATTAAATCCCCTAATCAACACATTATTTTATTTTATTTAACTAATTAAATATCTTAAATAATATTACCAAAAATATGGGGTGTTATAGACGAGTCCTAATACCTACTTGTGAAGTCGAAAGACTTCTATGTTTATCTTAGGGTTTGGTGAAATATAAAAGAATAGTGGGAGCCTAATTAGAAAAATGAAATGATAATATTTAACCTTTTTAATATTACAAGAACATATGATATATAATGTTATAATAATCTTACGACGACCCAGAATTTCTAGATATTTGAAATTAAAATATTTAATTGATTTTAGTTATTTGAAAGTTAGTTTAACTTGAATTTCGAATATCACTATTTATTTGGCAATTAAATTATTGAATTTAATTATTAGAAGTGGGGTAAAACATTGAATCTTCAGTTTTGTGCTTGTTAAAAATATTTCAAAGGCTTATAAAATTTATATTAATAATACTAAGGATAATGGAAGCTTTAGAATTGAATTTGGAAGTGTTTTGTTAAGTTTTGAAAATATGTTGTTTAAATCGATATTTAAAAATAGCCTTCCGAGGCATAGTCTCGGAATTCAACGAAACCAGTTTCATTGGAACCGTAATAGTGTATTATTATTGGATTTTAATTTTCGTAGTGTTTGAAGTGATCGTTTGGTTGTACGATATATAAACGCGCTGAGATTTATATCGAAAATTCAATATAATAACTAGGTCCTAAAAGCTATCTTATCCATATGATCGAGTTAGGACTCGAAATCTTTTTCATTGTGTTCGGAATAGGGGTTTAACATTATAAACGCCTAGCGACATGCCTCGATTGGAGATCGAGATCTTATGTTGCGATAATCGAGACAATTTCAATTTAAATTTAAAATATAAATATAAAATATATGTTTTCCCTCTTCAAAACACTGTGATCACATCCAACACGTATCATCCCTGATTACATGCATCCATTAAAAAGAGAAAAAAACAAAACCATGGCCGAACGATTTTACCCTCTTTTCTTTTAAAACCGATCCCCTTTCCTTCTTTGTTTAATCAAACCCACCCAGTTCTATCGAATTCATTCGATACAAAATGAAAATGAAGAGTGGCCGACATCAAAGAAATCGCGTTTATTTCGCCTGAAATCGAATTCGATTTCACCTCTAGGTCGTAGGGAAGTGTCGATGGCTTGCCGCGATAACGCGGGGTGGTTGGATTGGAAGCTAGGTTTTCGCATCAGGGTTATATCAACTTGGAGGAAAGGCTGTGATGCACGAAGTCGCGGTTGTGAGTGGTCATCGTGGGCGATGGGAAGGCCGGTGCTAGGAGACGGGGCATCGACAAAGCTACCTGGTGCAGCGTCACATGATTTTGCTCGAGCTCGAGCACGATGTCAGGGTCTGGTAATCTGTTTTGATAGGTGATTTAATATATTTTTTTAAAACATCTTAAATTCAATATTACTTGAGTTTAAACTTATGAATTTATTGTTGGTTATTATTTCACTTATCAGAAATTTACAGCAAGTTATAAACATTTTTTTAAAATTTAAAGCAGTAAGGTATTTTTCTTTTATTATCCTGTTTTACCTTATTAAATTACATATATACGTTACAATAAGAATAGGTACAATGTAAATATATATATATATATATATATATTTATAGATAAGGTTTTGAAAAGGCGGGAATTTTAAATATGAAAAGTTACATAAAAATAGATTTTTAAATCTATACAGATTATTTTTATGAGTATATATATAGTTTCAAAGGAAAAATAAATATACATATACACATTTTAAATTTGTTGTTTATTTTAAAATAGTGTATTAGGGAGATTAACTAAATTAATTATTTTTGTAGCTTAAAAATAATTTATTAAAGGAAAATTAGTGCAAAATCAAATTATTAGTTAAAATTAAATAAATAAATAGTAATTAATTGTTTGATCAATTTAAATATTAATAAACCGTATGATGTTTATACAAGGTTCAAAACGGTGAAGAAATGGTAGAGATGGAAATGGATTGCAAAACAAAAATCAAAGGTGAGTTAATCTCACTCATTAGGATTACCATTAAATTTAAATAGTTAAATTTAAATTATTGGTTGAATGATTGAAGTGACTGGATGTGATATTATATATAATAGTACATGTATGTTGGAGTGATTGATTCCCGCATTATACAGTGGATGAGACCCTATGCGCCCCGCATAATAGCGGATGACCCTTTATACCGCGATATCAAGCCTTGAAGCAAGATTTGTATTTTTATTTTGTGCTAACATATATGGATATAGGGAAACAGGTTGGAGGGATCTAACTGGAGTCCTCAAAATTATTTAGATTGTTTAATATTCTGTGATATGGTTATTAGATAATCTATGATAAATTATATTGGTAATTGAAATATTGGATGCTATGGTTTGATTGAATATATTTGGGTATACTGAGTTATCAAAAAAAATATAGATTGGATTTTTGAAGGGAAATAAAATGGAGAATTTTTAGGTAAATAATTATAGAGGTTTGGATAAATAAATTAAAAGTTGATTTTTAAATTCTAATAAATAAATTTCGAGTATGGGAAAGGAGATTTTGAATAAAAAGGAATAAATGAATTTTTAAACTTAAGTGATATTATTTAAAGGAATAAAGAATTTATTTTCAAATTCAAGGTTTAAATTTGGAAAAGATAAAGAAGAAATTTGGAAAAGTATGAAATTTGTATTTCAGTTTAAATAAGATTTTAAATAATTGTAAAGAAGTTAAATTTGAAATTAATGGGTTTGAAATAAATTGAGTAAGTAAAGGAATTTATTTTTAAAATGGAGTAAATTTGGAAATCGATTTAGAAATTGATTACATATTTGAATTTGTGTCTTAAAAGGAGATGAGACTATGGAATTTATAAACTGGGTTTATAAAGTGAAGTATTATCAGAGGATAATTTGGAAATGTAAATTCAGAATGGGAATCTATAAAGGAATGGGTAATTTGTTTTAAAAATAAATAGTGATTTATTTTTAAAGGTGTGGAAAGGAAAGTGTATTTCCTTGGAAAGCCAAGTATATTTTTAAAGAAAGATTTCCAAGTACAAGGTAGAGGTTTTAAAGTGGTTGTAAAGGGATGTTTTAGAGAAATTTTATTATTTTAAATTGTTTTATAATTTTAAAGTAAATATTTATTTAAATAATTATAGCAGTAATTATTTTAAGGGTTTAGCTAGTACTATGATTTCAAAGATAATTATTTAAAATTTGTACCTTATAGAATAATTTTTACTTTAGTTTTTGGCCCTAGTTTTACATGAGCAATAAGTATATACTTTTAATAAAGTGTTTTAAATAATTTTATTTCAAGTGTTTTAAAGTATATTTTTAAATAAGTGTTTTAAATAGTTTTTTGTGTTATAAATGTTTTAAATAGTTTTTATTTTAAGTGTTTTAAATAGTTTTATTTTAAATGTTTTAATAATATATATATATATATTTGGATAAAGTGATTTAAATTTTTTTAAAAGTCTAAAATATTAAGGCTTGGCAAATTTTCTGTGGAAATAAAACAATTGGGTGGGAATTTTCTTTCGAGAGAGAGAAAAGTGATTCAAAATCTATTTTTCAAAGGGTTGAAGCGTGAAAATATATCTTGCGAGGATATTTGGAAATAAATAATTTAGAAAATTATTTAAAATCTGATGGTTGTTAATGGATGTTATTTGATAGTTAAATAACCGATTATCAATATTGGATAATGTGTTGATCGTTTCGAAGAGACCGGGATCGGGATTAATTTCCCGAAAACCACTTCGATCCGGTTTGAACGTTTTCGTGTGGAAGAAAGAGCTTGGAGTCGAAGATGGAGCAGTGAAGTGCAAGGGCTAATCGCTACTAATCCTGAGCGTAATTCCAAAATGGATGTAGAAGGAATAGTGCCTTCGGTTCCGTTCGGACCCTGAACGGACTTGTATGGACGAATGCTTTCAGAACGTCGTCAGGAGGACAATGAGCATTCTAAGTGAATATGTGCTAAAAAGGTAACGCATAGCCTCGAGCCTCATCAACCGGGAATGGTTAAAACAGGGGAGATGCAGCAAGGCTAAGTGGCTAGCAACCAATTAGGGTAAGGTCATCCCGTTATAGAGGTCCCTTTTTAATCGGCGATATATGTTGGTGGTTGCTGATCCCAACTGCGGGGTGATCTTATACGGGCTATCCAGTAAGGGGTAGTCGGGTCTTGTGTAGCAGGGGATCGAAGGTGGATCTTCGGTACAGTGATCTAGACCACGTACTATGACGGGCGGTACTCCAGTGGCCTTGCCATTGTATGGGAACCAATCTCCAATAAGCGCCTGTGCGGTTTTGATTGTGCCCAACTATGCTGAAATGTGAGATGCAAGCATTTCAGCTAGATTCTATTTTACTCTCTATAGACACTATTATAATATCAGACGGATTTGATAAAAATGTTTGGTTATCATAAGGTAAAAATGGGCATGTTTATTTGTGGCGTGGTCTTACGAGATACTTTGATTTTCAAAGGATTTTGAAAACTTTAATAATCCAATTGGGTTTATTTTCTCATGATGGTTTTCCAGACTGACTCGGGTGTTATTTAACTATAATGCTCGGGTCAGACCGAGTATTATATAATACAGGATAGGATGCTGTGGAGTTCAGGAGATGAGCTGGATGGCGAGACGTATTACACGTATTTGATGGATATTCCGCTGTGTAGTAAGCTGTGTATAGTTAGCTTTGTGCGGACAAGTTATCATAACTGTCCAGTATTTTGCTATTAATTGTGTTGTTGATTTGAGTTGTACTCTGATGATGCAATGTATAAATCAGTACAGATATCTTTTTGTTTTAAAGCAGTTGACATATATTATATTTATTCCGCTGCAATCGTGAGATTCTGATATTGTTTTCTATTTTCTTCTTCTACCTCCTTCTTCTTAACCTAATGGTTCGGTTTTTCGGCATTCAATTGTTCGGCATTTGATATAGAGGGCATATTGATGTTGACTTTCGGGCGTCGAAAAATCGGGTCGTTACTAATCTACATTGATAAATTTGTGCATTTAATATAATTGATAAAATGTTTATCAATTAAGATATACCAATGAACTGAACTGAAGATTCACAAATAGAAATATAACATATACTTACTATTCAATGATTCTTGCATGTTAATATTTTTTAAACCCATGCAAGTGCCTAATCTTACAAGTACTTAATACATTCATAATTTAGTTGCTTATGTTTTATTTGGTCGAGACCGTGTATTGCATTCTGTGAGTTTCGAACTCTAAAATCAATACAAGATAATGGATTTTTGTTCCATATACTATCGTATATGAGTGTTATATGGGGAACGGCCATAGTTCGTAATATATGATACTACAATGAAGTTAGTTCATTCAAAATAAGCCAATAAACCATACTTTGAGATCGAGTATTTAATTTGATTGATTACAAAAGAGTCGCATTGTGTTAAATGTAACCTAAGATCAAAACTACAATACAGATATAAGAACTCAATCACCGAAATTTTAGTTCGATCATTTTACATAAGGGATCAAAAAACTCACGGCTGTAAACTAGTTGTAGTATATGAAATTAATAATTCATATTAACTGAATGATGGACCTTCGAATTCAATACGTTATTATAGTAATGTAGAAAGTAGTGGGAGTATGCCATATAGCGCTTATTGGTTGCATCAAATTACAAAATTATTTTCGTAAAACATGCCAAACATTATTAATGAAATAATGACTATTTTTTGGTGTCGACTCAAGAGTTGACGTTGTTATATTTTATTGTGAATTTTATGAATATTCGTTACGAAATAAAACTATAATGTGGTATTTGTTTTCACAGTAAAAATGATACACTGGAAAACATTGAAGTATCTAAAATTATTTACAATTATTTTGGAATTATAGGATAAACAAAATTTTTAAGAAATAATTTTTATTATATGATTATGAGTTAGATAATGCTAGTTAATTAAATCATAAACAATTAAAGGCTATGCACCAATTTAGCGGGAGCATCACAGGAGCTGATGTAACGTTCCACTTTTCCGTACAGTTTAAGCGGAGAATAAACCACACATGACTCACTCAAATTGAACGGAAAGGCGGATAGTTAGGCGAAAATAACAACACAGAATCTTACAACGGAGCGAATGATCGATAATATATAACAAATCTTTACACAAAAGACAAACTGTAATATATGTATATATAGACATCAATTAGAGAATGTTAACCTAACTCAGGCTGGACAGTTATAACAACTTATCCTCACAATTTCTGATAAATACAACAATAAATGCAATAGAAAAATAACCATGTACCTGAATACGTCTCTAGGCCTCCAACTCGTCTCTTGAAGCTCCAAAGCCTCCAACTAAATCTACAAAATGCTTGGTCTGACCCGAGCATTATAGGAAAACAACATTCGAGTCAGCTGATAAAACCAGCGTGAGAAACACAATCAAATGGATTCTTAGTATTTAAATAAATCTTTTTAAAACAAAGGTATCTAATAAGACCATGTCACACATAAACACGGACGGGTTTTTACCTTACGATAATCAAAACTTCTTTTATTATAGAAAATCCAGTGATATTACGATAATGTCTAAGGGTGAAAATTATAATAATCAAGTAGTTGTGATGATTGCGAGTGTACTTCGCAATAATGCTAGCTATTTTAGTTAAAAACCAATAAGGCACGTTCGCTAGTTGTGAAGGATTCCATGAAAGTGTCCAAGGTACTTCGAGAAATGGTCCTTTTGCAAGGATTAGAGATATCCTTCCAAAGCAGCACACATCCCTAGTGATGTACTATAGGAAAAACATAGCCGCTCTCGCTAAGACCGAGCGCATCGCCCCGTGCATGCATAACAGCTGTAAGTAACATTTAGGTGGAGCCGACTATACCTTATGGGTTTGCCAACCCTACTGGCCATGCCTCATATCTATGGTTTTAGTCATTTCCCCTGAGGAGGCTACATCCGGAGTTCCAACTCATTCACTGCCATCAAAATAGATCATGGAACCTCATATGGATTCCGATGCCCCAACGGGTTACGGAACCACACATGGATTTCAACATCTTAATATATCACGAAACTCCTCCATAGAATCATATAAGGTTTCGGAGTGGTTATGATTCTCGAGTCATCTCTTACGAGTGCACTCTTCCGCTTCCGGGGTGCTCCAAAAACCAATCATCAATTTTTGAACCGCTCAATATTGGTTCTTTAGGAAATAACAAGACAATACATAAGAGCGGGTATCACCCCTTAGCCGTATAAGTGGACAGATCTCCTTACCATTTGTCCTAGAAGAACGAAACGAGTTTATATGCACGGTATAGCACCACCAATGGTAAATGTACCATATAATCCCCGTGTTTCCCCTAGATATTTCCAAAGTTCAAATCCTTTGGTGTTAAGTAGGGAATTTTTTTGTACCACCAAAATTAAGAAGGGTTACATATTTAGGACAAGATTTGATAGTCAGTTATTTAACTATCAAATAAATAAACATTTCAAACAGAGATTACATTTTCCACAGAAATCACCAAGCCTCTTAAATTAATCTTTCATTAACTTAAAATAACATTTCAAATATTTATTAAAATGTCCATATACCTGTCTCATCGGGGTAAGTATATTCACGAAACCCTTCACTTTCAAACCTGGAAAATTTTCCAATACTCATACAATAATATAAGTATATTTACATGATATTTAAAAATATTTCTTATTTCGAAATCATATTAAAATGATCAAATCCAATTGTCATTAAAACTGAGATATTAATAACCCAAGACACTATTTTATTTTTATAAATCTCTTTTATTTTATGAATATCTACTTTTTAAATCTCCAATTCTCTTTATAAACTTTCTATTATAAATCTTCAAGTTCATTTTATAAAATTCTGTTTATAAATCTCTAAAGGATTTATAAAACTCCTTTTATAAACCTCAAATACCATTAAACCAAATTTCAATCCAATTTCCAAAATCTCCATCCAAAATTATAAGTTCCTTAAATGAATTCTTTTCATTAAATAAAACCTTCATACAAATCTTCCCATTTGAAAATGATTCCCTTTTAAATAAATAGTTTATTATTTTTAAATAACTTTCGTAAAACAATTTATTATCTAACAACATCATAAATAAATAAATGATTATCTTTAAACCATATTTAAAACATCATTTGGTAACTTTAAGCAATATTAAAATATACATAAATAACTTTTAGACAACATTAATGTACTAATAAATTAACTTTTTAAAACAATATTTACATAATAATAAATTAACTTTAAAACAATATTATTTTAATAATAAAAATAAACTTTTAAAAATTTGAAAATATAATAACTAACTTTGAAATAAAACAATCAACTTTAAAATGTAAAATAATTAACTATATATAACTATTTTAAATAATTCATTTTAAATAAAAATTAAAACTATAATTAAAATATTTCAAAACAACAATTAAATATTAAAATAATGATTAAATATTCTTAAACAACTATAAGAAATAACTTTCAAGAGTCATATTAATAAAATGATCAACTTGAATCATTATTAAAACAATTATTAATAAATAGTTGTTATCTTTTAAATCTTATTAGTGAATAATAATTTTCTTTAAAGCCTTATAATAGATAATAATTATCCTTAAAATAACCTTCAAATCGGTGGTTTACTTTCAAATTTGAAAGAGGCTTTATGATCACAATGGTACTTAAACAAGCTACCATATAATTCAATTTAACTTTTACAATTAATAACTGATATTTACATAATCAACGACTATGTAAATAAATTCAACGCTTAACCATCATTTGTTAACATACCAATTATTCAAAGTGGCACATTAATTAACAATATATAATCAAACGTCCAAATCTATAAAATAGCAACTTGGCTAATTAAATGTCAAATTAATTTAATTAGTGGAACGATATTTTATTCCGCTAAATAGGTGCCCACATTATTCTATTCAATTTATTTTAACATAATGGTGTTTGTTTGGCCAAATAGATAACACCCATTAAGTATAATTAATTAAACTATACAATTATCCAAATTGGCATAAGTAAAATCTGTCGGTATTAATTTATCATGAAATTATGCTTTACCAAAACTAACAATAATTTATATTTGGGTGTTGTACTCGTCAATACGAATATAATGGAAAAATTCATAGGTCAATCGGATTTAAAATAAGCAAGCTATAGATTTTTAAACATAACTTAGACGAATAAATTTTAAATTAAAGCAACTTTAATTATTTTTCACCCAAGCCGAAGAAGACCCAGCCCAATACCCCTACCTGCATCCAAAGCCTACAGTGCTTTCTTCCATCTTCTTCTCATATTCCAGGCACCATTAATGTGCACTGCGTGCACATGGACTGTCAAAACACACCGCCTTTCGAATAACGAAGATCACCACCAAGTCCGCCTCCACCTCCTCGTTCAACTGTACCATTGCCTTCCCTCCACTGCTCTAAGGTAAATTCCGACCAAGTGACCATTCAAAATTCAAAGATAAATTTTTTTGCATCAAATCCCCAATCATGATACACAAAACACCCTTGGACCTCACCAAATTCGACCGCACGACACCAATCTCCAAGCCCGAGCCAATTGCGCTCTCTGTTGCACATATCATCACCTATATCGACCTCCAAACAAAACCCTAGCTCACAACCTTCATCAATGACATAAAACTTCGTCGAAACTTCCACAAAAATGCTACATCCCGCCCTGACTCCAACGAAGCATATGCCGCCTTCTAATTCAAAGAGGAATGAGAGAAATGATTTTTCAAAGTTATGAACACAATTTCCCCCTTTACTGATTTATGATGATATCTCGCTCGATTCTTAATGAAATCGAGCGCGATCGATTTCTAAAGATATTATGGATCATGGCAAACCCTTTTCGTGTTGGAAGATTTCACTAAAACTTGACGATTTGGGATGTTTTTTATTTTTGAATGATGAAAAAATGTTTGGTTTTGGTTACAGGAAGAAAAAATAGAACTTGAACTAAAGAAAAACATCTCTTCTCCACGCATGCATATTTACAGGCAAGGCAAAGTGAATTTTGAAAGGAACTAGACCTACCCGCAGCGGAAGAAATGAATGATTTCAAAAAAATTACCATTTTGGATCATTAAAGGGCCAATGAAGTCTAAATGTATTTAGATATTATCTAAATTTCTTTCGAATAAAATTAGTATTTTATTTAATATTATAAATAAAGTTTTACTTTAATCTAATTTTTATGTATATTATAGTATATCAAATATACTCTTATGTACATATTTGTGTGTAATGGAATGAATGTATCAACTACATTCATGTTGTGAAATATAAGTGTAACATATAGAAGTGTATATTTGTGTAAATAAGCATGAGAAATTTTCGAGAAGGAAAACCTTTGGCTTCGTTCTCTTGACCTGTATAATAAATTGAGGAAAGATAAGGCTATAAACATAAAGAGAGAAACCCTTCCGTTTCTCTCTCTTTTCAGTTACATTGAATGACATATTAAATGACATTTACAATAGAATTTTCAATGCCTTTGCTGTCCAAAGTTTTTTTAAAGTAATAAAATATACATGTATTGATAAGTTTACACATACACATGTTAAAATAAGTTTTTCTATATATATGAGTTTGTCAAAACAAGAATTAAGAATTGTAATGATGGTTTCAATTAAGGAAGAGCTTGAAATTAAATTCTATAGTTTCACAAAAGTCAGTTGTGATTTAGATTAAATAACATTAACACATGTATATCTATATGTGTTTGTGCCAAAATTGGTCACAAACCCCAGAAGTAGCGAAAGCACCGATGTTTGCACACAAATCCTCGATATCCAAGAACAGATCTCGGATCTAGATAATGTAGAGAATAAAATTGAAGAAATAATCAAATTAAAATGAAAGAAAATGGGAAAAGGCACAAGATTTATAGTGGCTCGGCTGTCTCCGACCTACGTCCACTTTGGATTGATCCTTTCATTCCTTTTATATTGAGATTACAGTTACAATCCTTTGAAATCAGTAAACAAAATGGCAGAGTTTCGCCAAGAAAAACAGAAGAACCTCCCCTTTTTAGTTGCCATTGAGCTGTTATTTATAGGTGCATATCTGAAAATATCCACCCCAAAACCTGGTATACCACTTCTCATGCACAGATGGGCTCATCAGATCGATCTAAAGTCGTTTGGGATCGATCCTTATCGATCCAAGTATAATTCTTATCGATCCCAAAATAGTTCAATAAAGCTGAGACCGATCATGGATATTCTTGAGTGAATAAGCAAGCTCCTGTGAAAATTTCATAATTTGGACTTGTAGAATGAGAGTATGATCAATCCAAGTTTGTATTTTTCAATGTAGGCTGGTAGCTTCGTATCCATCAATGCTTCATATCCATCACATTCCATTGCCTCGTGTCCATCATTTCATATCGATTCCTAAACGCTCGTTGCCCTTCGTATCCATCCCTTCTTTGTCTCGATCCCAAGTATCCATGTTGTTCGAATTGATCCCCTGCTTTGCATTCCGTCTTAACCGATTCATATCGATCGATACGCACATGATCGATACAAAGTGTGCCTCTATATCCAACAACTGCCGCTCTTCGTGTCCATCTCCCACTCTCTTCTTCGTATCGATCCCTAACTTGGATTGATATGTACTGTGATCGATCTGAAGCAAAGTTCATTTTCCATATCCACATACATGCTGATCGATAACGAAAGCATCGATACGAAGTAAATAGCCGAGCCCATGTTGATCGATATGAACCATATCGATACGAACTAATTTCCCATGAATATTGATCCATCCATATCTTGAGCATACGAACTTCGTTTGACCTGAAATTTGAAATGCAGCCTTTCCTAGCCTTGTTCATCATTCCCAATCGATCCTACCTTGATTCGAGCTTAGTCCAATTTTGATGGTATCAATCATAGCCTTGTTTCCAGTCTATCTCTAATCTTTATCCGTCCTTTTTAACCGATTTGTTGATATCGCAGCCTTGACCGAAAGGCGGGGTAACAATATGTATATATAATTGCAAGTTATGTATTCATTTTAAAATAACACACACACACACACATGTGTGTGTGTGTGTATACACATACATACATACATACATACATACATACATACATAGATACATACATACATACATACATACATACATACATATATATAAAGATTGCAATTTAAGCAACATATATGTTTAAACTTAATGCTAACAAAATGATTCAATCTTTTAACCTTAGGTATGAAATAAAAGTCTATAACTTTACATAAATGATCACTTATGAATACTAAAACAAAAGGAAAATTTTACTTTTATGACTAAAACGGGTAAAATTAAATCATTTTCGAAATTAACTATGCAACATTAAAAATTAATTTTACTGTATTAAACCACCAACAAATATAGTTTATTAATATTTATATATTATAGGATTTTTTTATACAACATTACAACATAATAAAATATTTTCGCATTTTTTTTCAATTCCAAAACAATGACAGAAAAAAATATCGGACAACTAGGGCATATACAAATTTTTTGTATGATAAATCAGATCTGACTATACAAAAGGGACACGTAATAAAACAGATAAAGGATTTGACGTCAACCATAATAAACATATAGTCAATGGATATATAAATAAGGAGAGATTCAAATTAAATCTACATAATAATCATATAATTAAATGAGATGAAAAAAATGGGATCTAAGTTAGGTTACTAGATGAATTCACAAAATAAAAGAGATATAATATGAATAAATCTAAACCTTTTAAACATGATGAGATAGAAGATATATAATATGAATAAATCTGGACCATTTCAATATGATGAGTATACAAATGAAATTAGAATTACCAAAATTGAAGCCAATGATTTGAACCTTGAATGATAATATCTCTTCAGATCTACAAGATCCCCATCCTTGCAAGAGAAGGATGAACCTCCTTTTTTATTTGATATTTTATTTGGAGTTGAAAGATTTTTGGAAATTTGAATTTTTTTCTACGATGAAAAGTTAGGAGGAGAGGAAGAAAAAGAATGAATGATAAAGAATGAATTGTATGTAAAGAATGAATTAGTGAATATGTTTTATTTGAAAGAAGGAAACATTTCTCATTCTTAAATTGAAACTTCTCTAATTAATTCTCTTGGTTAACTTTCTCTTTTCACCCCTATTTCTTTAGAGGTATGGCTGAAAATTACATGCCATCAAATGGCATAAGATTCCATAAATTAACGCATATCTTTTATTTAATTACAACAATATCATATATCAATGCGTGCAAATATAACTTTTATAAATGCACTCAAATAATTACAAATAACTCCCAAACATCAAATAAAATAAGTAATAGTTAATATTTCTCAAATACTAATTAAATTAATTAAATTACAACTTTTTAAATTAATTAAATCATGTGGTTTTTGGAAAATTCATCATTACGGTTGTGCGGCTCAAAGATGTAAATTCAGTCAGCGATTAATATTGAACAATTCAAATATTAAAGTTCACACGTCACTTAGTAGGTGGTGTGACATTTCGGTTGAATTCATCGCTTACACATCTTTTGGTAAAATCCAATTTTATTTATTATAAGTGGTACCTAATAGTGACTATTATTTACACCAATTTTCTTTGTCAAAATTATATCACTTTGGATTTATGGAATTCGGTAATGGACAAAATTCCAACATCATCCACATTCACTTTATAGTACAAACACAAAGTCCTTGGTTCAATAATAATAATTATTATTAACCAAAATGCTCTAGCCAGAGACTTTGAATCTGAGTTGACTTGAGTTGCCATGATACTAACCCCATATAACTGAGGAGACGAATCCTCTCTTGAATAGTGCTTCACTACCAATACTTCCACCCGACCCAACTATAGTCACTCGATGGAACAACATGCCATGATTTGACGATAATCAAAGCAAAGATTTCATATTGATGATCCACATTATTCTCAAGTCGAGGGAACTGTGTAAATCAGTCACATCGATATTTTCTATTTTGACCTTAGTTATATTAACTAACAGAAAACTGTCGAGTGAGTCATTACATAGTTATCCAATAACTAACAGTACATAATCCCTAGGTTCCTCCAGCGGTCATGAGCACTGCACTACCCAACATTTGGAGAGTTACTCTTGTTTCAACGGATACACCGATATCCTGTCTCAATGCATCTTGACTAGGAACATTTAAAAAGGTATATTTATTTTATTGTGATAAATTACTCACGGTTACAACACTTTGTAATTACTATCCCAAAATATACCTTTATGGATTTTCCATTAAATATACTTTTAATTAAACTAATTAATTAATACAATCACATTATATCAAGTATTTAATTAGAAGAAACACCTTTATTGTGAACAATATTGTTCAGCGAGCGAGATATACGTAACAAATTACATAATTGCCCCTAGGGCATAACCTTAACTCTACCAAATTTCGTATAGACAATAGTCCACAACCTAGGCCAAATCAAGTGGGGACAGTGAAGACAACGGTGATCGATAGGGTGGAAGGAGAAATAAAAGGTCGGCTGCATGTTTTGTTGGTACAGGAAATCAAAAAGGGAGGCTATACTATGTGTACTTTGTATATGTGTATGATTATGAATAAATTCTGATGCCCTACCACACAGGACCACGTCCGATTACGACCCACGATCGACAAAAAACGAAATATGATCACGTAAAGAATTAGGACGCGATCACAAAACAACAATAAAATAGATAAGTTATAAAATTCTATGAAGTTTCAAAATGCCAACATTTGCAGTGAAATACGTCAACCGAAAAATTAATTAACTTCGAAATTAAAAATTATGGAAAAATCCTTTAAAATTAAATTAAAAATACGTCATTAAAAATCAGATAACTAGACTATGACATAGATTTTTATAATATTTTAAACAGAATCCTGAACCGAATATTTAAAACTTAATATTCCATATTTTATGTGATAAAATTCTGGATGGTTACACTCTCCCTTAAAAGAATTTCGTCCCGAAATTTTCAGCATAAGAACACTCGATACTATTCATGAGCCCGCATGATGTACATAGATCATTTATATACAAAATCTTATTAGATCACTACTTGAATACATAATTTCACTTCCAAACTAGTATCGCTCATCCGATTTTCTAGTGCGGACATTGATCGGGGTTCTTAATTATAAACCTCCATTCTCCTTACATAGCTATAAACTATAATAGAAAATCTTGGATCCATATCAAGAACCCTCATCAAGTGCTCACTGTTAAAAATTGAGTAATAGATCCTTATTTGGAATGGTGTAAAACACCTCAAGGCCTTGTTGTCGAATATTAGATCAAAACTATATGAAGAGAAATGATCTATGTCCAACTTCGCACTTATTTAATTGGTTATTCCTAATACCAATTCTATCATGACTAAACTATTTATGAAAATATTTTCATAAAACATAGCTTAAGCTTACAAACTGGTATAGTACCCAATCATACCCTAAGGATGTATGTGACTGTTAGATTCAAACTTTTATTTTGAATTTACATAAGAATTTAAACACTTGGGATTTTAATCAGAATACTTTTTGAAATGATACTATATATTTTCATCCATAGAAAATATATATATATAACTCGAGTAACCCCAAAATTATACCAAGGAACTGGGTACTACCAAATAGTTTCATACATTTCCTTATCGGAAGGGATAATACTTAAGAGAAATGTTTACCATCCGAATGTATCTCTTACCCATTTTTAGTTATTTTCGAGCCACTCGCACTAGTTAACTTAAAACCACTTCTTTCTTTTTCAAACTCATTTTGAAACAATTCTAAATATATTTTCAAATAAACAGTTTTTATCGAACTATCAATTTCTAACTTACTTTGGAATCGTCCAGATTCGAACCCGTTTCGATGGTAAATGATAAAGAGAATAATTACTAAGTGCACAGTACCGTTCACCTAAGAAAACATCCAATCGTCACTTGGAAGATTATTCCAATCACCATAAAACAAATCGGGACTCATTCCCCAAACCAACCAAAGAAAACACAAGCTTCTATAAAATTCCTTTTCAAAGATATTTATACTTAAAAATATATTTCTAAGCAACCTATTTCCAAAATAATAATACACCAAAAACCCCTTTAAGAAAATTAGTATTACCATTTCAAAAATCATTCATACTCCAAAGTATCTCAAATAAAACCATCATTTCTTTTTCCACCAATCATTTAAAATGATAATATACATATTTACTCTATGGTAAATCAAATCATACTTTGGAATCAAATCAAAAAAAAAATTATCTAAACAATTATATAACTAGGTTCTAATGGTAGCAACCCTTCACTTAGAAACTTGGAAATGAACACCGACGATCTTGCAATCATCATTGGAATTATTTCCCAACGATCGAAGTGAATTCAGTGCTTTATATCTCCTTGAAAAACTTTAGAAATATTTTTATTCCGACAATATTTTCAAATACTATTATTATCTTTTAAACCATGAACATCATTTTCCAAAAATATCGGGATTCATGTTCTCAAATTCATTATATTTATAAAATACATTTTTATAAGTCAAATTTATAAAATATCTCCTTTTAAAGGAAATCATTTCTCAAATATTTATTATGAAAATATTCTAGCTTCCTTATATAAATCATTCTTCAAGTATTATTTCAGAAATATTTAAGTTTCCTTCAAATAAACTTTTTTATAAAACCATAATTTAATACAACCGACTTTTATATTTAACATTTCCAAAATATTTATTTCAAAATGTTCCAAATCCCTTTTAATAAAACAACATTTGTTAAAACTTAATTTTATCAAATTAATATATATAATCATTTACATAATATTCATCCCAAAATATTCGAATTTATTTTAAATAAACCACCCTTAGAAACCATATTTTAACCTAACATTATTAACGAACGCCTTATATTCAAATTGTGAAACCTAATTCATACGGTATTCGTTTCAATGTTCCAAAAATTCCAATCTATCCAACCCAGGTTTCAAAAGGAAGATTCTAGATTAACAGACAATTGTGAATGCTCGAAACTGGGCGATCATGAACAATCAAAATTCTAGATGATAATAAATGGAATACTACCATTTCCTATCAAACAAGCATAACTAAGAATTACTATATTAAATTTTTGAAAAATTATTCTTTCATGTATATGAAATATATTCCTAGGTAAAATTATTTCATTCGCCAATTTTAAAATAATATTGTGTTGGTTGGCCTTCTTTAAGTGTTTAGGAAATCCCTATCGATAACGTTGGCCAAATGCGTCGAGAAAAATCCTTAATCCACTCAACAAATCAAACAACACAATATATAAAATAATTTTATATCACTAACAAACACATGCTCTAATATATAATACACTCAAGCTCATCCTAGAGTCTCACTTACCCTACTTCAAATAAGTCAACCCCACCAAAGCCTAGGTGTTCCCCCAACCTAGTCTCCGATACCACATTGTAATTTCCCACTTTTCCATACAGTTTAAGCGGACAATAAACTACAAATGACCTACTCAAATTGAATGAAAAGGCGAATAGTTAGGGGAAAAGAAAGAAGAAGAAGACAAGAAGAAAAATAACAACATAGAATCTTATAATGGAACTAATGATTTATAACATATAACAAATCTTTACACAAAAACAAATTGTAATATATGTATATACAGACATCAGTTAGAGAATACTAACTTATTTCAGCCCGGGCAGTTATAACAACATGTCCTCATAATTTCCGATTAATACAACAACGAATGTAATGGAAAAATAACCATGTATGTGAATACGTCTCTAGGCATCCAGCTTGTCTCTTAACGCTCCAAAGCCTCCAACTAAATTTGTAATATGCTCGGTCTAACCCGAGCATTATAGAAAAACAATGCGCGGGTCAGTCTGGTAAAACCAGCGTGGGAAACACAATCAAATGGATTCTTAATGTTAAAAGGTATCTCATAAGACCACGTTGCACATAAACTTGGATGGGTTTTACCTTACCATAACCAAAACCTATTTTTATAGAATATCCAGTGATATTATGATAATGTCTAAGAGTGAAAATAATAATAATCAAGTATATGTATTCTCATGAGCGTACATCACAACAATACTTGGTATATTATCAAAAACTGATAAGGCACGTATGGTAATTGTGCAGGATTCCATGGAAGTGTCCTTGATACTTCAAGAAATGGTCCTCATGTACAAGGATCAGAGATATCCTTCTGAAGCAGCATACATCCCAAGTGATGTACTATAGGAAAACATAGTTGGTCTCGCTAAGATTGAGTGCATCGCCTTATGCATGCATAACTACTGTAGGTGACATCTAGGTGGAGCCGACTAGAGCTGACTACACCCTAGGCTTTGCGGACCATACTGGCTATGCCTCCTATATCTGGTTTTAGTCATTTCAGCTGAAGAGGCTACATCTGGAGTTCCAGCTCACGCACTGCCATTAAAATAGAACATGGAATCCTACATGGATTCCCATACCCCAATGGGTTCTAGAACCACACATGGATTCCAACATCTCAATATATCATGAAACTCCTCTATAGAATTGTATAAGGTTTCAGAGTGGTTATGGTTTTTGAGTCATCTCTTAAGAGTACACTCTTCTGCTTCCCAGGCGCTTCAAAAAGCAATCGCCGATTTTTTGAAATGCTCAATCTTGGTTCTTTAGGAAATAATCTGACAATACATAAGAGTAGCGATCGCCCCCTTACCGTTTAAGTGGATGGATCTCCTTATCATTTATATTAGAAGAATGAAACGAGTTTATACGCACAATATAGCACCAACGATGGCAATTGTACCATATAATCCTCGTGTTCCCCTATATATTTCCAAAGTTAGGATCCTTCGGTGTTAAGTAGGGAATGTTTTTGTACCATCAAAGTTAAGAAGGATTACATATTTAGGATAAGATTTGATAGTCAGTTATTAAACTATCAAATAAATTGGCTCGTTTGTTGAAATTATACTAGCGACCATAGCATATATGGCTCCTCCTTTGGCCATTGGTAATATGCTAATCAAATCAATTCCCCAGATCACGAATGACTATGGTCTGACCATCTATGTTCGCTCTGTCGAAGGAGTTCTTTTGATCTTGTTGAATATTCAGTATTGGCCGCACCGTCTGACGTAATCTGCTGCGTTGCGATTTACTGTTGGCTAAAAATACACTTATCATAGGACTTTCTTTGCTAGGGTTTTCCCCTAAGTGTGATCTCTAAAGATGCCTTCATGAACTTCCCTGAGGATTCTTCGGGTTTCATCTTGGTCACACACCTAAGCAAGGGGTGAAGAATCCCCTTCAGTAGAGCATCCCATCCTGTACTACTGTAACGACCCGAAATTTTCGAACCCGAAAATCCCAGATAGTTATGAAAAGAAGAAAAAAGATAGAAGAAGAAGAACAGAAACACCAAACATCTCACATTCGCAGCGGATAAAATATAATAATAAATAATAACAGTTTACAAAAGTATACTATATCTATCGATTACATTTTAATTTACATCAGAGTTTCACATATATATATACAGTCATTGAACATATACAAACAAGCATGTCTCAGAATATATAAATACAGCGGAAATATCTATACGCTCTTGCCATCCAGCTCGCCTCCTAACTTCCAGAACGTACCTCCCTGAAAATCTGTAATACTCGGTCTGACCCGAGCATTACACCAAAGTAACACCCGGGTCAGGCTGGAAATCAGCGTGAGTAAATCCAACTAACATGGAAATACCAACAAACAACTTAAATAAACCCGGGGTATCTTATATCAATTTAACAAATTCACAAATTACTAAAGACAACACTTATTCCACACATCAATTTACAAGTATAGGTAAAATAATCCAATTCGCTTAAATCATTTCAATGCAGTCTATTGATTTCACAAATCAATTTATAGAAATTCGAAGTGGTTTCGGGTATTTCCAAATACCCGACCCCGGTCTCTTCGAAACCCAAAATTTCCTTTAATCCAAATTATTTAAGTGAACTCAATTAAATGTAAAATATAGATTGTCATATTTACACAATATTCATCATCAACAAATAACCCACATATCTTAGTTTGATGCCAATACATCATATCACCAAAATAGCACAAATTATCAAACAGTTATTAATCTAACAATCCAATACAACTTAACCATTCATAAGAAATATTATTAGATATTCAATCTTCAATTATTTTAATTTAATCCCTAATTAAATTAATTTTACTTATTTAAATTACCTGTAACCCATCCAATTCACCCTATCACGAACCATTTCCTACCAGGGGTATCAATCAATTTAGGGCATTTGAATAATCATTTAATCATACATAAACGAAAAAATCAATCATCTTTAAATCCTGCTTATTAATTGATTACAACCCAATTGATTCACCATCCCATAATCATTCATCTTAGTTAATCCTCCTTGTTAAATTACTCATTGAAAATTATCATTATTATCTAATTACTTTCAATAAGTAATTTTACTTAACCAAACTCCATGAATGCTTATCCTCAATTAATCAATTAAACTTAATTAATTGCATCCCTTAATCAACCCCAATTCCCATAAACAGTAATTACCCTTCTGTAATTACTTACTTATGAAATTAACCCCTTACTTAATTATTAACCCCCTTTTTGATTAATTACCCCAAGTGATTTACCCTTAATTACTTCTACTAAGTAATTATCCTTAAATTACTTCCCATTAATTAATTCCTTTTTAGTTTATTACATCCTGTAATTGTGAATTTCTTCACTAAATCTCATCAAGTATTTATATTTAATAAATCTGCAAGAGATTCCCTTTAATTAATCAACAGATTAATTTCGACCAGGTAATCCATCCCTTAATTACCCTTAAACCCAGTTAATAAACCTTAATTGCAGATTAATTATTTCTTAACCATTAACTTGACAAACCTTAACTATTGATTACACAACTTAATTACAAATCAAGTATTCCTTAATTACCAATTAATTAAACATTAATCATTGGTTGATTAAATTACTTAACTACTTATCTATTAACCATTCATAAATTAACTTAAGTAGATAATTACAAATTTATTTATCAATTTATCATTAATTAACTAATCCCTAATTACAATTATAAAGTAATTATCCTTTTTTTTAAATAATTAATCACTTACTATTCACGTAATAAACATTAAAAGAATGTTCTTTAACTTTGGAAATCGATTTATTATCAACTACACAGCATACTATTAATTTATTTATACTCAACTTAAACTAATTACTAAATTAAAATAATAAGTGGTAAAACATCGTTAGGCATTAATTAAGGTAATTAAACCTATATTAAGTTTTTAAAACTATTAAACACTTTTAAATTTATAGTGTTAAAGCCGTTGAACCCAAGCTTACTCAACTTCCTTTCTTTCTTTTCTTTTCCTCTCTGAAGTTTACGTTTTGCCTAAGATATAAATTCACTCATCAGGCTACTCATTATAACTCGAGTATAACCCGAAGTTACACCAAAATTCACGAGGCAACACACGCGCTACTCCTTGTCTCTACTGCTTCGAGTCAGCACCATGAATCACGCGAGTACGTCCCGAGACGAGGTTTCTTCTCAAACAACAATCAACGCCTGACATTCTGACGTGCACAGTGCACGTGTACGGTGGTCCGATCTTCACTGTCACCCTGCCAACGACGCCTCCAAGTCGACGGTCATCTCGCCTTCACGTAAGAACCCCCAGATAGATGCAAACATCAACCAATTGAAATCGAACAATCTGATGACAACAGAGGCTACAACCAAACTGACAAAACCATATCGCTATGACGACCACGGCAGCTGGAAACTCTGGCCATCCTTCCAGAGAAGCACCAAACCTCCACGCCCCGATTCCTAGCCTTGTGATCAACTCGATGCAATAATTGGGACGAAAACATCTCGCCATTAGCCGTGACTGAAATACTTCCAAAAACCCTAGATTTGCCTCATTCCATCATCTCCTTCAGTAGAAAATTTATTTAACAATTTTCCAAACATCATCAATCACCAAGCTAGCTTCGATTGGAAATTCAACATCCAAGATTAGTTCGATTACTAAAAATTGATAAAAATGCATTTTCAGTCTAACTATCAACTGCTCTTAGCTTACTCAACTAAAAATATTCATATAAGTTTTAAAAATCCTATTTTCATATGTCGATTCAAGGCATGTAATTGAATTAACAATTCATGGTATTCGAATTCTACCTATGATTAAAATTTCTCTGTAAAAACAACTTTTCCAGATGCCATATATCCCTACCCTACTTAAAACTATTTTAAGATCTTACTTCAGGTATAAACAAACTCGTTTTGTTTTAACTATAAGTCTATTAGTAATTAAATGGAGATGTTTTGAATTTTCTTGGTATTATTTGTATTTTTTTTTCCTGTAACTGTATCAGAAAAGAAAACACACACAACATAAACATGTAGTTATATACAGAGTTACACCTGAATAAAATATATAAGCAAAACCCAATGTTATTCCTGAATCATATTCACAGATTTTAAAGTATTCTTAGATCCTGAAATAAATGGGTCAACTCACCTGCAAGCTTGCTGAGCAAACAACACTCTACTGTTTTGAAAACTTGTAGTTGAAACTGCTCTGGAATCTTTTCTGTTCTTGTTTGTTTTGTTTTGAACTTGAGTTTAAGAAGATGTTTGTTTTCTTATTCTCTGGTTTCTAAATTGTTACTGACCGAACTCATATAGGAAATGCATACATATATAGAAGATACCAGGTAACAGGATGTAATAAGGAAGGTGCCATCTGGTTCAGCTTCTTTGTTAAGCTTTGACCAGATTTTCTAATATTTTGAATTGACCTATTTTAGGCTGAGATGATGGCAATTAAATGCATGCTTTCCTCATATGTTTACATGTATTTATTACAATTTGCGGTATAAAGATATTTGTATACATAAAGGTACACTTTGTAATTTAATATATGGCTTGAGTAAGAAGATTTATGTTATCAACTTCTAACTTTCAAATGTACAGGAAATGTTTGTATTTATTAATTTCTAGTTTGAATAATATTTTTTTGATTTACTTCTCTTTGGTCTTGTTTCATTCTATACTTTGTGCTTATTTATTTATTTATTTATAGTTACACTAATAGCCATATTTTTTTATAAGTTTAAATAGTTGTAAGATATGTTTTATATTAACTATACAATTCTTCTATACTAAATGTTAACAAGACAAATCATTTTAATTCGATTATATAAGATAAATTTTATTATAAATATTCTTAAGAGACTTTAATTTAAGTTAAAAATCAAATTCCTTTTCAAAATACACATAAATGGAAATTATTTCCAAAAGTCGCATTTCTTTTAAAATGATAAGTTTATCTTTTATTTAAATTAGATTAAATATGTATTAAAATAATACTGTTAAAATATCGGGTCGTCACATTCTTTCCCCCTTTGAATCTTTTCGTCCTCGAAAAGGAACGAAGCCAGATTTATTAAAATGCTTATAAAAAATATCCATTTTCCAAAAATAAATTTAACCCAAACCCTTTTATTTAATACCATCCTTCCTAATAACTCGATATCAACTAAAACTTTGATTTAGTTTTTATTCAATCAGGCTTCATCCATTAATTATTTAATTCCATTAACCCGTTTAAAATTTTTAATTTGCGTACTTAATTCATTATGGAATTTATTTTATTAATACAAGGCCACTCTCAATTTATTTCTATTCACCTGGGTTTTGTTTTGCAACTCAAAACATTGCTATTATAATCACATTCTTATATCCAATTTTCTTCCAAATTTCATTAAACATTAGTCAAATTACCCTTGAATTTTATTTGTAGTTCAAATCATCACATTTTCAATCCAACTCTATTCTATTTTTATTTTACAACATCTCTTCTTATTTAATTCATTATCAAATCTAAGTCGAATTCTATTTACAACTCGAATTCATTACCAAATATTATTAATTTACAATCCATTTGTTTACCAAATCTTTTTTAATTTAATATTCGATTTTCCTTTAATTATAAAGAATCACTTTATTAAATTTTTCCCGAGTTTTAATTTGATAATTTCAGTTTGGATTTCCTTTGATTTTCCAAAATTCCAACATCTTTATTTAAAGAAAATTGTTAGAAATGCCTTTTTAAATTTACATCATACGATTAAAATAACTCTTTATAAAAATACTTTTTATAACTCGATGTCTCAACCAGTCCATCCTTGTTCTCACAGAAATTTAGTCATACGTTGATCAGGCGTAGGACTGAAAATCTATAAGTACTTGGTAAACCCGTTTTCAACATCCAGTGAAAATACTTGGAAAATAATTTTATTGAAATTATCGAAATCAGTTTTTTTTTTTTTTTTTGAAAACAGAGGAAATATCTTTAGTGAGGATGCTCTGGAAATCATCATCCTCATTCCATGGTCACAGTTACATACCAGGGTTACGTTGCAGTCGCAACAAAAGTCCATGTTACTGCAGGCTCTCCGCGGCACTCTCGATTACGCCATGGAACCCACACAACAGATCACAGTTACATCCAGGGTTACGTTGCAGTCGCAACAAAAGTCCATGTAACTGCAGGCTCTCCGCGGCCTCTGATCTCGCTATCAAAATGAAACTTCTCCACTCTTACATAGGTCGCAGTCAACCGAGATAAACTCAAACGCAGACTGTTGGCTCTCAGCGGCACACACGACATTCGCTATGTTATACCATAGGTCGCAGTCTACCGATATAGAATTAATCGTAAACAGTTGGCTCTCCGCGGCACACACGACTTCCGCTATGGTATACACTACTCATAATCCCCAGGAACTAGTTTTGTTCGGACTCCTCACAGGATCAGCTTTAGAACCCCCCCCCCCCTTGGGGCTCAAGGCAGCACCACCCGGTGGCACTCCTGAGAAGTCCATTTCAAGGGAGCGCCTTTTTCCCCAGAGTCATCATCAAAACATTTTATACTATACATATATAGTATCTTCAAATCATACACCTAGTATGATATTATACAAAGCTCCTTTACACAAAATTGATTATCCCAAAATCGATAATTTTCAAAATAGGCTTTCCAAAACTCAATATTGATTTTTTTCCAAAAATCAAAAGCCTTTCTCAAAATCCTCATAAGATCCTTTATATATTCAGATATATATATATATATATATATATAAATTTTTAAAACTTTGGATCCTCACCTTCTTGGATAAAACACCTTTTATACTCCAAACACTTCTCAAAAACCATAGAAATATCCAATTTCCATCTTTATTCATTTCATATTTCTCAATATATTCTTTCAGTTCAAAAGAACCATTTCATATTCCTTATTCACCTTTACATTAATCCCCATTTGGATTATTATTTCAATCCCTATCTCAGTTGGGTACTTAATCAATAACAGTTTGAACTCCGACCAATTTAGAAAAATAGCTTGAAATTTTTAAAAAAATAGGTAAGTAGTTGAAAAATAATTATTAGTTTGCAAAATAATTGTAAGATAGTTAACTAATAAAATAAATAGTTGGAAAATAGTTAAATAGTTATGAAATCTTAAATAATTGTGAAATAGTTGTAAATTATAAATTAATTCGTAACTTAGTTGAAAATTAATAATTGGTTTATAAAATAGTTGTAAAATAGTTAAGAGTTCCAAAAGTTGTGGCAAAACCAGTATAAAATAGTTTAGGTTTTAAAAAGAAAGTTGTATAGTAAATAGATAAGAAAATAGATTAAAAACTATTTATATTAAAACAATTTACATTGAAAATGGTCTAGAGTCAAAACTGTTCACTTACCCAACAATCCAATTTAAATTTCCACTCCATTTAAATTACCCAATCCCAATTTAATTAACTCCAATTTCCATTGGACTTGATTCATTCCCAATTCAAATTGAATTGATTCTCAATTTCCTTCCAATTTCAGATCAAATTCCATTTGATCTTTAAACTTACAACCTTAAGTATAATTTTAATTTTACACCTTCTATTTATAACCAATTACATTCACATTTACTTTTAACATAGAATTATACATTTTATTTAGTCAATATATTTTATTATTCCATAAACATTTAATCAAGATTACAGAGTTTAAACAAATTTTCAAATTTCAATATCACCTTAGAATTTAACTATATCCAAAATTCTTTGGCGAATTCAATTATCCCTTTGAATTTCAAAACCAAACCCAATTTAAACAATTTGGTAGCAATTTCTCTTCTAGAAACTCAAAAATGAACATCGATGATGCTGCAGTCATCACCGACTTTATTTTCCAGTGACCAAAAGAGTTCAATGCTTTTATCTCTCTAAAAACACTTCCAAATATTTTTGGTTTCAAATCTCCCAAATTTCATATTTAAACATTACTCTGAAATTTCATCTCCCTTTATTTTCAAATATTCTCTGGAATTCTATTCCAAATTATAATCTCATTTATTTATGAAGTTTATTTCAATTTATAATTTACATTTACAATTTATATTTCAAATTCCTTTTTGATTTTAAACCAATTCCACTTTAATTACAATTCCAAAGTTATTCTAATTACTTTAGACTAATATCCATTCAATTGAATCCACTTCAATTTCAATCATTACAATTCTATCCAAATCTTCCATTTAAATTTTTGAACTTATACATCTTCAATCCCAAATTCAATTAATTCAAATCGGGTTCAATTTGAATGAATTCAATTCCAACTTCAATTTTAAATCATCTCGAATTATATAAATTCGAGTTAAATTCTCAAGGATTGGTTTAACCTTTTTAAACCAAATTAACTTTGTTTATTTAAAGTTTCAAACAATTCTAGTTTCTGAGTTCTAATTCAAAATTTTCACTTTTAATTAATTTAATTTTAATTTGGTTGTATCTTATATTACTTCGTAACTTAATTCCAATAATTTAACAATCAATCACCTAAATATTTCATTAGAAGAGAATATTGCTTTATATATCAAAATATACTTTTATATAAAACCATTTAAAACCTTTATATAAGAAAATAACAAGTACGCGCTCATATATATATATATTTATATATATATATATATATATATATATATATATATATATATATATTCTCAACTCATTCTAGAGCACCACAGACTCTATTCAATGAGTAATCCCCACCAGAGCCAAGGTTCTCGCTCAACCTTTCAGCTCTGATACCAAATGTAACGACCTGAAATTTTCGAACCCAAAAATCCCAGATAGTTATGAAAAGAATAAAAAAGATAGAAGAAGAAGAACAGAAACACCAAACATCTCACATTCGCAGCGGATAAAATATACTAATAAATAATAACAGTTTACAAAAGTATACTATATCTATCGATTACATTTTAATTTACATCAGAGTTTCACATATATATATACAGTCACTGAACATATACAAACAAGCATGTCTCAGAATATATAAATACAGCGGAAATATCTATACGCTCTTGCCATCCAGCTCGCCTCCTAAGCTCCAGAACGTACCTCCCTGAAAATCTGTAATACTCGGTCTGACCCGAGCATTACACCAAAGTAACACCCGGGTCAGGCTGGAAATCAGCGTGAGTAAATCCAACTAACATGGAAATACCAACAAACAACTTAAATAAACCCGGGGTATCTTATATCAATTTAACAAATTCACAAATTACTAAAGACAACACTTATTCCACACATCAATTTCCAAGTATAGGTAAAATAATCCAATTCGCTTAAATCATTTCAATACAGTCTATTGATTTCACAAATCAATTTATAGAAATTCGAAGTGGTTTCGGGTATTTCCAAATACCCGACCCCGGTCTCTTCGAAACCCAAAATTTCCTTTAATCCAAATTATTTAAGTGAACTCAATTAAATGTAAAATATAGATTGTCATATTTACACAATATTCATCATCAACAGATAACCCACATATCTTAGTTTGATCCCAATACATCATATCACCAAAATAGCACAAATTATCAAACAGTTATTAATCTAACAATCCAATACAACTTAACCATTCATAAGAAATATTATTAGATATTCAATCTTCAATTATTTTAATTTAATCCCTAATTAAATTAATTTTACTTACTTAAATTACCTGTAACCCATCCAATTCACCCTATCACGAACCATTTCCTATCAGGGGTATCAATCAATTTAGGGCATTTGAATAATCATTTAATCATACATAAACGAAAAAATCAATCATCTTTAAATCCTGCTTATTAATTGATTACAGCCCAATTGATTCACCATCCCATAATCATTCATCTTAGTTAATCCTCCTTGTTAAATTACTCATTGAAAATTATCATTATTATCTAATTACTTTCAATAAGTAATTTTACTTAACCAAACTCCATGAATGCTTATCCTCAATTAATCAATTAAACTTAATTAATTGCATCCCTTAATCAACCCCAATTCCCATAAACAGTAATTACCCTTCTGTAATTACTTACTCATGAAATTAACCCCTTACTTAATTATTAACCCCCTTTTTGATTAATTACCCCAAGTGATTTACCCTTAATTACTTCTACTAAGTAATTATCCTTAAATTACTTCCCATTAATTAATTCCTTTTTAGTTTATTACATCCTGTAATTGTGAATTTCTTCACTAAATCTCATCAAGTATTTATACTTAATAAATCTGCAAGAGATTCCGTTTAATTAATCAACAGATTAATTTCGACCAGGTAATCCATCCCTTAATTACCCTTAAACCCAGTTAATAAACCTTAATTGCAGATTAATTATTTCTTAACCATTAACTTGACAAACCTTAATTATTGATTACACAACTTAATTACAAATCAAGTATTCCTTAATTACCAATTAATTAAACATTAATCATTGGTTAATTAAATTACTTAACTACTTATCTATTAACCATTCATAAATTAACTTAAGTAGATAATTACAAATTTATTTATCAATTTATCATTAATTAACTAATCCCTAATTACAATTATAAAGTAATTATCCTTTTTTTTAAATAATTAATTACTTACTATTCACGTAATAAACATTAAAAGAATGTTCTTTAACTTTGGAAATCGATTTATTATCAACTACACAACTTACTATTAATTTATTTATACTCAACTTAAACTAATTACTAAATTAAAATAATAAGTGGTAAAACATCGTTAGGCATTAATTAAGGTAATTAAACCTATATTAAGTTTTTAAAACTGTTAAACACTTTTAAATTTTACAGTGTTAAAGCTGTTGAACCCAAGCTTACTCAACTTCCTCTCTTTCTTTTCTTTTCCTCTCTGAAGTTTACGTTTTGCCTAAGATATAAATTCACTCATCAGGCTACTCATTATAACTCGAGTATAACCCGAAGTTTACACCAGAATTCACGAGGCAACACACGCGCTACTCCTCGTCTCCACTGCTTCGAGTCAGCACCATGAATCACGCGAGTACGTCCCGAGACGAGGTTTCTTCTCAAACAACAATCAACGCCTGACATTTTGACGTGCACAGTGCACGTGCACGGTGGTCCGATCTTCACTGTCACCCTGCCAACGACGCCTCCAAGTCGACGGTCATCTCGCCTTCACGTAAGAACCCCCAGATAGATGCAAACATCAACCAATTGAAATCGAACAATCTGATGACAACAGAGGCTACAACCAAACTGACAAAACCATATCGCTATGACGACCACGGCAGCTGGAAACTCTGGCCATCCTTCCAGAGAAGCACCAAACCTCCATTCCCCGATTCCTAGCCTTGTGATCAACTCGATGCAATAATTGGGACGAAAACATCTCGCCATTAGCCGTGACTGAAGTACTTCCAAAAACCCTATATTTGCCTCATTCCATCATCTCCTTCAGTAGAAAATTTATTTAACAATTTTCCAAACATCATCAATCACCAAGCTAGCTTCGATTGGAAATTCAACATCCAAGATTAGTTCGATTACTAAAAATTGATAAAAATGCATTTTCAGTCTAACTATCAACTGCTCTTAGCTTACTCAACTAAAAATCTTCATATAAGTTTTAAAAATCCTATTTTCATATGTCGATTCAAGGCATGTAATTGAATTAACAATTCATGGTATTCGAATTCTACCTATGATTAAAATTTCTCTGTAAAAACAACTTTTCCAGATGCCATATATCCCTACCCTACTTAAAACTATTTTAAGATCTTACTTCACGTATAAACGAACTCATTTTGTTTTAACTATAAGTCTATTAGTAATTAAATGGAGATGTTTTGAATTTTCTTGATATTATTTGTATTTTTTTTCCTGTAACTGTATCAGAAAAGAAAACACACACAACATAAACATGTAGTTATATACAGAGTTACACCTGAATAAAATATATAAGCAAAACCCAATGTTATTCCTGAATCATATTCACAGATTTTAGAGTATTCTTAGATCCTGAAATAAATGGGTCAACTCACCTGCAAGCTTGCTGAGCAAACAACACTCTACTGTTTTGAAAACTTGTAGTTGAAACTGCTCTGGAATCTTTTCTGTTCTTGTTTGTTTTGTTTTGAACTTGAGTTTAAGATGATGTTTTTTTTCTTATTCTCTGGTTTCTAAATTGTTACTGACCAACTCATATAGGAAATGCATACATATATAGAAGATACCAGGTAACAGGATGTAATAAGGAAGGTGCCATCTGGTTCAGCTTCTTTGTTAAGCTTTGACCAGATTTTCTAATATTTTGAATTGACCTATTTTAGGCTGAGATGATGGCAATTAAATGCATGATTTCCTCATATGTTTACATGTATTTATTACAATTTGCGGTATAAAGATATTTGTATACATAAAGGTACACTTTGTAATTAAATATATGGCTTGAGTAAGAAGATTTGTGTTATCAACTTCTAACTTTCAAATGTACAGGAAATGTTTGTATTTATTAATTTCTAGTTTGAATAATATTTGTTTGATTTACTTCTCTTTGGTCTTGTTTCATTCTATACTTTGTGCTTATTTATATATTTATAGTTACACTAATAGCCATATTTTTTTTATAAGTTTAAATAGTTGTAAGATATATTTTATATTAACTATACAATTCTTCTATACTAAATGTTAACAAGACAAATCATTTTAATTCGATTATATAAGATAAATTTTATTATAAATATTCTTAAGAGACTTTAATTTAAGTTAAAAATCAAATTCCTTTTCAAAATACACATAAATGGAAATTATTTCCAAAAGTCGCATTTCTTTTAAAATGATAAGTTTACCTTTTATTTAAATTAGATTAAATATGTATTAAAATAATACTGTTAAAATACAGGATCGTCACAACTACAAACATCGGCGCTTTTCAAAGAAGCTTTTTCCTTTGATTCTTATTTGTAGGGAGTGTTCCTTTGAGTAGGTATTTATTGATTGGAGTCATCCACGATTTCGGCTCTTCAATTGTCTCAAGAATCCAATCTATATCCATCTCACTTATGCTTGGAGCTGTTAGGTTTTTGACTGAGACTAGCCCTAAGGTCTGAGCTTCTCCAGAACTGGCTAGTTTGACTAGATAGTCTACCTTCATGATTTGTTCTCTTGGGATATCAGCTATGGTGTAGTGTTCGATGTCAGTCGGCAATTCCTACACCTTATAAAAATATGGGGATAGGTTCTCTCCCTGAGTTTGGTACTCGCCTTTCACCTGGCAGACAACTAGCTGGGAGTGGCTATTGATGTGTACAGACTTTTTCCCGAGTTCCTTCACAACTTTAAGCCCAACATCCGTGCTTCATACTCTGCTTCATTATTTGTTGAGGGAGTTCCAAGCGTAAATCACAGCTAATAGATCTCCCTACGAGAATTTCGAGAATTACTCCAGCCCTCGAGTAGGAGTTGTTAGATGGACCATCGATAAACAATTTCCAATGCGTCTCCACTTCCGGGTCTATTTTTTCTCTATTGTCTCATATCGTAAACTCGATAATGAATTCTACCAGCACCTTGCCCATTGATCGTCCTTCATGGATGGTAAGTAATTTTGTATTGACTCAACTCAATGTTCCATTTGATTAGCCATCCAGAGGTCTCGGGGAGGTATAATACTTGCTTCAAGGGTTGATTTGTCAGAACTTTGATTGGGTGTTCTTGGAAGTATGGTCGTAACTTTCTGGACGCGATCAAGAAGCAATATGCTAATTTTTCCAATTTTGGATAGTTCTTCTTTGCTCCAGTGGATCGTTTACTAATGTAATATACGGGTCGCTAGATCTTGGCTTCTTCTCGTACAAGCATGACACTTAATGCATAGGACGAGACTGCTAAGTAGATATATAGATCTTCTTTGTCTACCGGCTTGGACAGGATTGGCGGGGTTTCCATATGTCACAGCAGCTCTTCGATTGCAGTTTGACAGGCTTGATTCCATTCGAAGTCCTTTTTTCCCTTCTTTAGCGCGTCCAAGAATGGTATACATTTGCCGTTTGCCTTTGAGATGAATCGGCTCAGCGCTGCAACCATTCCATTCAAGCATTGTAACTCTTTCCTCGGGGCCTTACTTACTGTAAATCGGTAATTTGTTCGGGATTTGCTTCGATGCCTCTGGAACTTTCTATGAATCCCAAGAATTTCCCTAAAGCAACCCCGAAGTGACATTCAAATGGATTGAGTTTCATTCCATATTCGCATAGTGTTTCAGATATTTCGGTGAGGTTGTCTAAGTGATTTGCCACTATGCATGATTTAACAAACATATCGTCTACATAAACCTCCATAGTCTTCCCGATTTGATGTTTAAACATGGCATTCACTATTCATTGCTAAGTTGCCACAGCATTCTTTAAGCCAAATGGCATCACTTTGTAGCAGTATAGTCCTAGATCGGTAATGAAACTGGTATTTTCCTAGTCAGGTTTATGCATCATGATCTGGTTGTACCCCGAATAAGCATCCATAAATGATAGTGGTTCATGTCCAGCTGTCCCGTCCATAAGTTGGTCGATTCTAGGCAGAGGAAAGTTGTCTTTTAGGCAAGCTTTGTTCAGGTCCGAGTAGTCGATACAAGTTCGCCATTTTCCATTGAACTACTTAACCAAGACCAGGTTGGATACCCTTTCGGGATAAGTTGCATCATGGATAAAACCATTTGCCATCAGCTTATCCACTTCTTCTCTCAGTGCTTTGGATCGTTCGGATCCTAGGCTACGTTTCTTCTACTTCAGTGTGTATACTTGGGATCAATATTAAGTGCATGACATGCAACCTCCAGCAAAACTCCACAGATATCGAAATATGTCCAAGCGAAAACATCCAGATTGGTGTGGAGGAATTTGATAAGTTCCAGTCGCATCTTGTTTCCAAGATGTGATCTAATCTTCAGGACCTATATTGGGTCATCCATATCGACTACGACAGACACCACCAATTCTACAGGTGCTACCTGTTACTCCACTAAACTCTTCTTTCTAAGGTCCAAAGCCTAATCAAATGGGCCATGGTCCCCAAGCAAGGAGCGTTCTATAGTTGCTATTCGGTAGGTTCATGAATGTGGAGAGTTCTCCTCATATTCTTCCTCTTTTCTTTTCTTCTAGACTCATGTAGTTCTGTGATATAGCACTCTCTGGTGGCACTTTGGTCTGCTCTGATCACCTCTACTCCATTCTCTATCGAAAATTTCATGGTTAGACACCATTGAGCTAAAGCAATCCTAAAATTTGCCAAAGCGGGCTAACCCAAGAAAGCATTCTAGGCGATCATTCATCAACAATCACAAAAGTTTGGACAAGGAAAACTCTCTGGTCACCTTCTTCGAGTTCTAAGGGAAATCGGTAGTTCCGATGGGCTTCTTAGGTTCACCGGTGAATCCTAGATCTTTGTTCAATAAGCGGATACATCTTTCATATTTATCTTCATCTTGTTGAACGTGTGCTTGAAAAGGGAATTCATAGAACTACCATTGTCCATCAATACTCGTCGAACCATGGCTGGTCTAATTCCAACTGTCAAGACCATAGGATCAAGGGTCGGAGCTTATATTCCTTTAGTATCTCAATTCTAAAAAATAATGTCATCGTTTAGGGTCCTCTGCTACTTGGCAAGAGTTCTGTCTTCGAGCACAAAACATGAATCTATCAAAGCGTGTCTTAGTGAGCTTGCATATCGTTCCATTTTTTCCCAACTCCTCTGTGTAGGGTGGGGTCCTCCAGATATTGTTATGACAATAAGTTTCTGTTCGTTCCATCTGGATCCCTCTTTGTTGGTTCTAGCTTGGTTTCCCTGATCCTTGGGAGCTTGGAGTGCTATAGGCTGGTCGAATTTTGCGGCTTCCTCACCTACTGCTGAAGCTTATTTTCCCGAATCAGTTCTTCAACCAGTTCTTCAAGTGATGGCACTCATTCGTGTTATGACCATGTGTTTCATGGAAACAACAGTACTTTCTGGAGCACTTTTTCTATTCATTCGCTTCCTTTTTGTGTGGCTTCTTGTATTCCTCCATCCCCTGTGTCGCAAGGTAGATGTTCTGTGAGGTATCATTGAGTCGGACAAAGACTGTGAGCCTGAAACCTTTAAGCCGCTTGCTGCTTCCATTTCACTTGTTAGAATTTTGACTCTTCTTTTTCTAATTCTCATCCTTTCCCTCGTTTCCAGCGGTGGTCCCGGAGGTATTTACATCTTGGTTTGCCGCCATACCATTTTTTCCAACGTTGATTGGTTGTAGGTTAGCAGGTCTTCCTTATAGATCTTATGCTTCTTCCAATCTCAAGTACTGGCTCGCCTTTTGATTAAAGTCCTTCCCAATGGTAGGTTGCTTTATTTTGATCCATTTCTCGAATTCAATGTCAGGAAGGAAGGCACGGACCAAAGCCATGATGATCATATCTTCATTTGGATTACTTACTTCAGTGACTACGGTGTTAAACCGACTCAAGAAGGATTTCAAAGATTCATTTCGTCCCTGGAATAGGCCCGATAAGGACATCATGTCTTTTGGTTATGCATGTGAAGCCTAAACTGATTAATGAACCTCATTGCTAATTCACCCGAAAGTGGAGGTGGATTTAGGTGGGAGCCTGGTGAACCACATGGAAGCGATTCTTTCCAAAAATATTGGAATACATCTACACCGAACAACATTCAAAGAATTCGCTCCATGTATGTACCAATTGTACTTATACAAGTGCAGTTTCGGGTCCCTAGTTCCATCGTAGGATGTGATAGTTGGCATAGTGAACTGTTTAGAATATCGTTCATTCAGAATGTCATCGGTGAAGGGAGTTAGGCTTGGAGTGGATCCACATTCATCATCTCTTCTATTCTTGCTTTCGTCCATTAGGTGCTTGACCGTGTCCACGATATATGCCTTAGATGTCCAGTAATCCGTGGATTGGCAGTCAGTGACTGTACCAAGTGTTTGATTTTGTAAACTGTCTTGCTTCATGGGCTGAAGCCTAGGCTCTCCTATCTTCCGAAGAGCCACTCACTTGGAGTTTTGTTGTCTTGCGGTTAATCATATGGGGGCAGTTTGGATCTCTCTATCGATATTTAGTACGCGAGTGTTACCTTTCAACTCATCGTCATCAAGTTGTTCTCCATCTTTAGAATCAGAGAGATCCAATGCTTTATCTTCCTATAGGGTTTTCGTCCCTAGATTTAAGTTTATGGCGGGCTACTTTGCATTTGGTGGAGTGCTTGCATTTCTTTCTATGGTGGTTCCTGTAGCTCCACCTACTACTCCTTTTTTGTTGCTGCTTTTCATTCCTCTTGCTTTGGCCAGAAATGGAAGAATTTTCTTGTTCCATGATGGCCGTGAGCTTTGGCATGGTTCTTGGAGCAGCAAGTGATTGTAAGGTCAAGAGGGCGTTTAATTTGTCCATAAGAGCTTTTTGGTTGTTTTCCATCTTTTGGTAAATTTCATCAACCATCTTATTTAATTCATCTCTAGTGACAACTTCATGCTGAATAAAACATCCCGACACCCGATCTTCTACGTTTGTGCCAGAATTTGGTCTGGCTAATGGGTTGTTGGAGTCATTGACTTCAAGTTGAGGAGGATGGTTTCCTCTCCAGCTATTATAGCTCCTATAGATCTTCCAAAAGCAGTCTCTTTCTTCCCGATGCTATTGATTCTCAACAGCTAATTTTCTAAGTAAAAGATTGGGGATCTATCTTCTGAATCTTTATGATTCAAAGTAGATAGCTAGATCTAAGCCTAAGTTCAACCTTCTCAGTGAAATCACCAAAATGTTAACTTAAAAAAATAGATCAACACCCTGGACTGAGTGTGAAAGAACCAACCATGTTTATTAAGGCAAATAAAATAGGAAAAACAATAGTAACTTGTAGCAAAAGTAAAGAGACAAGATATTTTTATAGTGGTTCGGCTATTAATGAAGCCTACATCCACTTTACAAATTTTATCGATCAACTACTGTTACAAAGGATTTATTTTGAATTAAAGTATGATTCTTCTTTCTTAAGGTAGGTCAAGCCACCATTGTTAGAGACAAAAGGAGGATCTCAATTGTCTCTTAATGGTTGTCGTGTGGGAGAAGAGGTGTGAAGAAATATTAGTAGAGCTTCAGCAAGGATCAAGTTAGGATCCCTTTATCTCTTGGAGGTGGGATGGCATTTATTGGACTTAGGGAGCACTTGGGCTAGTACTGCACCAGAAGCCTATAGCCGAAAATAGGAAATAACATAGAAAGTTTGGAGCAATTTTAAGCTAAGTATTTAGATCAGTGCCGATCCAATTGGATCGGATCGGTATCGATCCAAATAGTTGTGCAATTTTTGCACAACTTACATCCAGTTGACTTCCTTACTTGATTTTGATGCCTTCTATATAATTTTATAGCTGGTTGACTTGTTTTCATGACAATTCACCTATGAACTTGACTAAATTGTAGTCTGAATTAGATAAGTCTTCGCTTCTTGAACTTGGATGCTTGAAATACCACTAAACATGGTAGAAAGGCTTAGAAGAGAAATAAGATCATAATGCAAGTGGCTAGGAGAAACCATAAGCCAACTTTTTGGATTGGTACCGATACAATTGGATCAGATCGGTACGATCCAAAGAGTTGATGTACGTTTGGCTTAAACTTCTTCTTGTGTTCCTTTGTCTTGTCCTTTTAGGCCTTTCGGTCAAATTTTGATTCGTTCTTGCTTAATCTGAATGCTCTAGCTCCTTTTGAATTCTGCTGGGGTTAAAACCCAATTAACACATATATATGTGTGCATGTGTATTTATTCATTTATAATATTTATATATAAGCAATAGTTTATATACATACGTATATTTTGATAATATATACTTTCATATCGAATGAGCTAATGTATCAGTTGCGATGGAAATCTCAACATCTATATATGGGCATGTTATACCTTGTACGAGTTGATACTTTACACATGCACACACATATATACGTGTATATGACACACACACAAAAACCTACACACACATATATGTAATAAAAATATATAATTTATGAATTCAAATAGAATAATAGATTTTATTTAAATAATATTTAGAAATGTTCTAAATTACTTATACTTTATAGTCCCAATAAAGTAAAAAATTTCAAATTCACCCACGACTTCAAATGTGTGCTGGCCCAGTTCCAACACGAGGTTAGTGTCCTGGTTAATTATAGTCAACTCAAAGCCAAAATATCTGGCTAGAGTAGTAATAACAAATGTCATTGCTAAACCAATAACTTTGTAATTGGACTGAACATTTGAGAAATTATTGGCGTTTTGACCAATATTAGACTCCATACATCCTAAAGTAGTATAATGTTGTTGAAGAGCATGTGTATATATTATTACCACTTTATGGTACCACTTAAGGTGATCTAGAATACGATTTTACTAAAAAGATTTTTATGCGATGAACTCAGCTAAAACGTTATACCACTAGCTAAGGTGGTGTGTGAATATTAATATTTGAGTTGTTCAATATAAATCGCTGACTGAATTCATATCTTTGAGTCACATGACTGTATCTGTGAATTCTCTAAAATACCATACGATTTAATTAGTTTATAAAGTGTTATAAATTGATTGAGTTAATTTATATTTAAGAAATAATAATTATTGATGTATTTGATGTTTTGGCTATTGTAGTATATGGGGTAGCGCCTAGGAGTTTTTTGGGTGCTATTACAAATTATTTGGATGTATATGTAAGAGTTATACATACATGTATTGATATACGATATCGATATACATTTAAAGAGGTTTTAAATATAAATAATTACTTAAATGGGCTTAGAAGTTTTTTGGTCCATATATGGATAAAGCATGGTTGGCCATGGATGTGGGAGAACGGGTATAGATCTTTTCTTGCTACTCTCCATAAATACCAATGCAATCTAGTTCATTTTATTCTTATTGCTTCTATCCCCTTAGCCACCATTTCCTTACTATTGTGCTCCTTTATGTCGACCCCTTTCCGTAGACATCAAAACAAACTAAATATGCAATTTTGCTTATTTTATGGCACGATCGCGTGATGAATTGGAGATTCTATGTGGAAGATCAACGTGTCACAAAGCACTGGATGTGCTAAGGTAAACTTCTAGATTTATTTTGTACATTCACATATGTTCACCCGTAACCCATGTACATATATGTAACATATCTCATTATTATTTAATTATATTTTATTTTGAAAATTTTAAACATTTTTTTATAACATCGAATTCAAATTAAAAAAAGTTTTGGATCATATTTATTTCAGCTATAAACATATATATTAATTATTTTATATCAATTTTATTTCATGAAAGTATACGTATAATTATTATTTATTTTCAACATTTACTAAATTATGTATATTTATGTATCCAAAATTAATTTTATAAATTTATGCATATAAATTATGTTTATAAGCTCACGACATTTTATAAAAAAATAGTTTTCATTCGACTATGTATAATAATTTATATTATACATTATTTTAATATAAAATTATGTTCTAATATATATATATATAATATGTTAATTTTAGGTAAAAATAAATATTAGTAAATTTTACAAATTTAAAATATTTATATTTTATATTTTTAAATTTTATATTTATATTTATGTCACTTGACATAGTAAAAAAATATTTATATAAAATATTTTGACCTTGTCAATTTTTCATGTTAAATTAAGATATTTTAATGTTTATTTCATCAAACAAACAAACTTGAAATTTAAATTTGTTAATTATTTTCAAATTATAATATATATACATGAACTTAATTTATATTTATATGGCACACACACACACACACATATATATATATATATGTCTAATTTATGTATGTAATACTATTAAATGTGTATACAAACCATATAATATCTTATAATATATTTAAATATGTATATACTTAGACAAATATATACTTGATATGTATATGAATTTATCATATATATATATATATCCTAATATTTATGTGTGTGTATAGTTGTACATATGCTTTTATTTATTATTATGTCATGTTAGCTTAAGAACATTTATGATATACTCAAAATATACCTATCATAAATTTAATTAACATGATTAATTAAAGTGGAAAAAAGGCACAAGGAGAAACTTTCAAAAAAAATTAGGCTGAAGGACAACAAGTTTCATTTTTGGACTGAAGGACAAACTTTTAAAAAAAATTAGGCTGAAGAACAATGCTAATTATAGTTAGCATTTTATACAGTGTAAAACTGAATATAATGCTGGTTATAACTAGCATTTTGTATAGTGTAAAAACTGAATATAATGCTAGTTATAACTAGCATTGTCCATCAGCCAAAAAATGAAACTTCTTGTCGTTCAGCCTAATTTTTTTCAAAGTTTGTCCTTTAGCCTAAGTATAAAATATTTAAATATAAGAAGATTTTATCTTAATATTTGGATTGGATCTAATGTTAGTTGATAAATTATGTTAGCTCATTGAAATCCAAAGAGTAAATTTATTTTGAAATTTACCAATTTCACACCTTGCTAAACAGGCCGCTTCCAGCAAGCCACATAACATTGCTTGTGCTAGGAATGGGGCTAACGGTGGCTCCAATGTTGTTGCTAGTGCTGTGGTCGTATGGGTTGTTTGCCTCATTTTTACCATTAGTTTAGATGGTGAACATTTTCTGAGTATAATATATGTTTTAAAGAGGAGAAAGTGATAAATGTTGAGATATTTTCTTGGAGGCCCTCCTTCGAACGTCAAAATATTCATCAGATTTCTTGCCAACCTTGGAGTTATGATTAGAAGTAGACTTTTGCAATGGTAATTCATTAAACCCATAGTTAGATTGTATAAGTGAGGGTTGATTAAAAGAATTATATATAATGCAAGTAAAATAAATAACACTAGATATATAGTGGTTCGATCTTAACAATGACCTGCATCCACTATAGTTGGTGGTTGTATCACTTGGTATTTTGATTACAAGAGCTAACATTGATAGTGACTATAAGAGCTTTAAGTTGAATAATAGTGATCATATGTAAATTTTGATCCTTGTACAAATGCATGAGGATCTCTATACATAGTTGTGGAGATCACGCTTTAGAGGGCTCAAATCGATACCTGAGGAGCTAAGTTTCCATGTGATCATTGATTGCGATATAAGGCTCAGATGGCGGCCAACTCAAATGCTACATGGAAAGAATGGTTCAAATGAAGGCCAACTAGCAGGCTATACAACAATGTGCTTGTGTTGGAAAAGCAACATTGAGTGGTTGATGAACAATGGCACTTTTGCAGGTGGCCAACAAAGTACAAAGAGTGGTTACTCCATGGTAATACTTTTGTCAGATAAACAGTGTAATCTTATGCCATTCTTGTTAAGGGAACAACACGAGATCGTTGTCGTTTTATGCAATGATGGCGAGAGCTCTTATCAAAAACCCGTCGAGTCATAACAAAGTGTTGTAGGTAGAAGGGACGACCGACTAGGATATGGCAAAAGGAAATGGGGAGGTGAGTATCTCTTGTTGCACGTCTAGTGGTAGGGCGAGGGGATGTTGTCTGTAAGGCTTTAAGCTCTCTGTTGATAGCTGTGATTCGATGGGTAGAGGCTCGAATCTAAGAGGCAGCAAGGGAATAGTGTCTTTGGGGGTTAAAAAGGTTGGCGGGCACTTGGGCTAGAACAGTCGATGGTCTAGATGCTCCACACTAGATTAGATTTATGGGCTTTGAACTAATGGTCATGTTTAGCCTTTTGCGAGAAAATCGAGCAACCATATCTGAAGCCCTAGGTTGACTGACTGCACTTTATTTAGTTTTTTAGGATTATAATCGTCTATCTACCCATTAGGGTGTTAATGAATCATATTCAAGCTTTCGACATTGAGTTAAATCATCCAAGTGGGTTTCCATCACTTTTACATGCACCAATTCCATACAAATCAATAAAAGCATTCATGGATGCAAACAAATATATGGTAGGTTTCTCATTGACCATATTGAAGTCACCCCAACCAATTTTAAGTCATAAAGAGTCAAAATACGAGTGCAACATATGAAACTGCGTCCTAACCGAACTTTATATGCTAAAGACATGGATAATATTAGTTCTAGGGTTTATTTGTAATTAAATAACGTATATAAAAATAATTATACCTTCACTGCAATTGATAAATTCATAAGGGTCTAGGTGCTTAATAGTATAGACAAAATTTTTGAAATGCGAGGGGATTACTGTAGAAATGCTATGATTGAGATGCATATATTGAAAAGTCAGGGGCTTGTGTGAAAATATGCACTCTCTCTTCCACTATGCTAGGAATTTGACCATTTTCCTAATTGTCAATATTAGTCGAACCACCAACATTATGCAATTAGGAAAGTCTAAGCTGTCCCTTAAGGGGGAGGAGGGAAGACTTTAGGTGAAACATGTTGCATGAAGTTTACGTGCAAAAAATTTAGGGCTCGATATATGAGTGCACTATAGATCCAATTGAAAGGCCCGGTCCATAGTATTAGTGCCCGTTACAACAATGACCTAGCTAAAGCAACCAAAAATAAATACCCATCATGATATAGCGATCCTAAGATTTATTCCCACAAGCTCTTTGTAACATCCCCCATTTGGAGGCCCAAAACTAACTATTACGGATGCGGCAGTCATCTATAGCTAATAATTCTCGGTGAACAAATGTTGTAATGTTAGATACATTGATAAACAGAAACACAGGGATATGAAAAATTTTAAAATCATAAAAAAAATTCTCATTCAACTTCAATTCATATTTCAAATTCATTACATAATCCCAATTCATAAACCACATTTAGAGAAATATAATTATTACAAAATACGCTAAGAGCGACATATGAAAATGCCCCCTTGGTTGACCAGAGTCTAAATATAGGCAAATAAACGACTTTGCCGTTACATCCAAAACACAGTGGAATCAAACAGGAAGAACTCCTAATAGCTAGCTTGCCTCTTGCCCATCTCTGGAAGCTTATTCGTCTAAAGGAGAACCTGAAAACCTTAACTATCAAACTACTCAAAGTTAGATGAGCACCCGAGAGTTTAAGGGGAAATATAAACTTCGAGTCGGACAAAAAGCCTAGTATGAATAATAACCTACCATCTCGAACCATATAGATATCTAGTGAGACCACGCCGCTTCACGGAATGAGTTTTCCCCCTCATTGATATCTTAACTCAATTTATATTAACCATATATTGTGCAACTGCATCCACAATGGTTAAGACATAACATAATATAATGTATCATGATGATATGCAAACATGTAATATATTTTGGATTTCTCATCCCTATTCGTCTGATTATCTATCTCAAATTATCGTTTCTAAGGTCATTATTAACCTATTAGTTTTCATAGGCTAACTAATAACCTATTCTAAGCTTACGGACTAACTATCCAGTTTCATAGTTTTTTTGATGACTCTCTTTTCATTCTACAGAAAGATGCATCATCAATAAGAAAGAAACGGGTAGAAATAGAATAGATAGAAGAATGAACTAAACAATATCAGAATCTTACAGCGGAAACTGAACAAAATATAATATACCACATAGGTATTACATAGTCTTTACATATCACAGTTACACAGATTACAACATCATCAAATTAGATAGTTATAAAGATATGACTATCCATTACAACCAAAATACAACGGTTAAAAAGGTTTCACACAGCGGAAATAGATATATATAGCTACGCCAAGCTCCTGCTCCAAGCTATCCAAAATATGTCAAGCCAAACCTGATCACTTTGCTACTCATAAAATTTTGAGTACCCAAGAGTTTTAAGAAAAATAGAAATAAACTTCGGGTCAGACATGGATCTGGTGTGAGTAAACGGTTAAACTGTTTAACTTTGGAAAACCTTTGAATAAAAGGTATCTCGTAACACACTCTCCGCCAATAAATACGGACAAGTTTTCCTTACGATAACCAAAACATTTCATAGGAAATCTGGTTATATTATAATAGAGTATAAGGTTTTCAATATAAAATACAGAAGTAGCTGGAATGCTTACATCTTACGTTCCAAAATAGTTGGGCACAATCGAAATCGTACAGTCACTTATTGAAAATTGGATTCCATACAATGACAGGGCTACTAGGGTACCACCCATCACAGTACGTGGCCTAAATCAACGTACCGAGGATCCCTCCCGATCCCCTGCAACACAAAGCCGGAGCTACCCCTTACTGGATAGTCAGAATAAGACAACCCCGCGGTTGTTGCCAAACAACCACCCACACAGCCGAATAAAAGTGACTCTAGACAAGGGAAAATCTTTTCTTACTTGGGTGCTACCCACTTAGCCTTGCTGCACCACCCATGTTTTAGCCATTCCCGGTTGATGAGGCTTGAGGCTACGATTATCTTTAAAGAACACATCTTGGAATGCTCATCGTCCACCATTGACGATGGCCTGATGGCATTCATCCATACAAGTTCATTCCGGGTTCGAACGAAACCGAAGGCATCATCTCGTTACACTCATTTTGGAATTACGCTTAGAGTTAACGACAATAACCCTTGCACTCGGAAATTCCATCTCGATCTTCGTTTTGAGATTTCACGACCTAAAGTTTAACTTGGATTGATGTGGTTTTCGGATAATCAAACTTGATATCCGATCTCGGTCTCATCGAAATCCAAATGCCATTTTAAAGGTCAAGTTGCTTAAATTTAAACAATTCAATTCAATTTAAAACATTGAATTCACACAGCATTTATCTCAGATAAACAACATCCATTTATCACAGATATATCCAATATCACATCATAGAATACAGATTATCATTCAATAAATATCAATCAATCCAGACATTCTACTCAAGCAGTCATCCACAAGCAAGACTTATTAATCTATATTATAATTAATTTAATTAACTTAAATTAAATTAATTACTTTTAGACTTAATCACCTAACCCTGCTTAATCAATCATTAATTAATTACAAACCATTAATTAATTAATCATTTTTTATTACTTTATCAATCAATTAATTAGTCTTTAATTAACTAATTAATTATCCTTTAATTTTTAATTAATAAACCTTAATTATTAATTAATAAATCTTAATTACAAATTAAGTGCTTCTTAAATACCAGTTATTAAATCTCTAATTACTTAATTAATTAATCTTTAATTAATTAATTAACCTCTAATTATCAAATTAATAATTTTTAATTTCAAATTAATTAACCTCTAATTAATTAGTTTATAATCCTTAATTATCTATTAATTAATGCTTAATCATTAATTAATTAAACTAATTAATTATTCCTTAATTACTTTATTAATTTAATTAATCATTAATTAATTAAGTTAATTAATTATACTTCAATTACTTTATTAACTTAATTAATCATTACAACCTTAATTATCTTTAAGATAAATCATTTTCTATGTTAATGACTTAATTATCATTAACATGCGCATTTAAAACATTATGCTTTTAAATTTACTTTTAAATTTCATTTTTGATTTAAGATTTAAAATGATTTACAAATTTAACTTAACTAAATTTAGATTAAACAAATTACAAAACCTCTTAATCAATTGTTAAAGAAACACTAATTTATAAAAGAAATTTATATAAGGGAAGGTGTAAACTAAATTTATTTAAATTCAAAACTTTGCTTTTTTTTTAAAAAGCTTTTTAAAAACTGTTTTAAATATGCTTCGGGTCCTACCCGAAGGTTACTCGAGCTTTGACCAGAGGAAATCCCCATCGTTTTCTTTTCAAAATTTTGTTTAAGTTTTAAAGTTAATCTAGAAACAATTTTGCACTCTCGAACAACTCGTGTCCTCACTCGAGTCAATACTCCATCAACCCGAGTCTTCCTTCGAGCAATCCACTATCCAAAACTACTGACACCACCAACTCTGCCGTGCACATGCACCGGAGATCTAGCCGTCTCCGACCATCCACGACACTCCCGGCAAATCGACGATCATCCCTACATCAGATCCCGATCGTCAAAACTTTGATTCTAACTCAAAATCAGGATCGAGCGATCCTGCACAAACCTAGAACAAACCATAGCCTGGAAAAAACCCTCGATCCCACATCTCTGGCCACCGGATCACCTGATCCTCCGGCCAAACCTTCGCCAGCTTCCTCTCTACCATTTCCCAAAGTCTGGTGGAACTCAATCCACCAGAGACACCGTGGTGACTAAATTCTCGACCCTGACCAAAAACTAAGGTTTAAAACAATTCCGACCCACCGCCGCCGCCTCAGTAGTTTATACACCCAACTGACATTTTTACCGAGCTCACTGAACTCCCCTCTACCTCCAGTGAAGCCCCCGACCATCAGAGATTCTCTGGCCACCAGAATTTGCTCAAAATCTAAATTCTGTTCATCGCCGAAATACTGCCCCAATCCCAATCTAAAATTCATGATTTTTATTTTAAAAATCGTATTTTTCAAAGTCGATTCAAGTTGTATACTTGAATCAACAAATTAAATTAATTGATTTTTAACATTTTTTAAAAATCTTATCGTATTTGCTCAATTCCAGAAGATTTTCAAACTTAAAATACTTAAACATATTTTTAAAGCCTAAATTATGTTTACACAAAGTTATTTTGTTTGAAACTTAAAGCCTAACAGTGATTAGATAAGGAGTTTTGAATTTTTGATTTGTTTTTAAACTCTGTAATTTGGAAACAGAGAAGAACAGGCTTACCAAACATGCACAGATCAAACACATACATATATACAGAAATTCACACTTATATATACACATGTGAATCACAATTTAATCTAAGAATCACATGCACAGATTTTAGTTTTACTTAATCCTTTTTAATAATATGTTTTCTCACCTGTTAGTGATGTTGAACAGAAAGTTTGAAGCAGATGCTTAAAAACTCGAAAGCTTTGATAAAAATGCTTGAAACTTTGAATTGCTGGAAATTTTGTTGTTGTTGAGATGCTTTAAGCTTTGAAACTGAGGCATTCTTGCTTGCTTAGTAGATTTGAGGTTGCTGATTGCAAATTTAAAATTCTCAGGCTAGAAAGATTTGTGTTTACAGGCTTTTGTTTGGTTTGAGAACTGATTACAGGTTTGTGAAAAATGTTTTACAGGAGTTTGAGTTTGATCAGGTGATTTGTTTTACAGGTTTTGTTCTTAATTTTCTTTGTTTTGAAATGAGATAGGGAAAAAGAAATGAAGAGGGAAGATAGGAGTTTATATAGAGTTAATTATGATTTTATTAGAAATTTAAGAAAATGAAAAATAAATTTATGACACTTGTTAATTTACTTAAAATTTGTCAATTACACCATTTAATTAAATTACACATGTTACTAACATGATTTATAAACAAATACTTGTAATTATGCAAATTTAATAAATTTCTAAATGTTAAATAAAAGCTTTTGTATTTATTTACTAATTAATAAATACTTTTCTAAATATATTTTTAAAGAAAATAAAATAAAAACCAATTATATTGAAAATAAAATCATATATAATATATTTTAAACCCAAAATAGATTTAAGATATACTTCTTTTTAAATTTTAAATTTAAATTCAAATCCAAATCCAATTTAAAAATCCAATTCAAATAAATACATATACATATATATATATTTTAAATAAACCCAAATTCAATTTGAAACTAATAATTTTATTAAAATTTATTTATTTATATTTTAAAACAACACATTTTTTATTACTGTTTGAAAATAATAAATTTGCCAATTTTAATTAATTTATAAAAGAGATTATCACATTTAAATTTGTTTCAAATTTCGGGATATCACATTCCTCCCCCCTTAAAATAATTTCGTCCGCGAAATTTGAAACAAACAATAATCCAGAAGCTTTTATTTTACTTCAAACAATTCAAGCATACATATCAACCATACATTAACAACCAAACAAACAATTCATCCAAACAAACATCACTAGCTATCCGGACACAATTCCGGATAAGCTTTCCTAACACTATCTCGAGTTTCCCAGGTACAGTTTCTGGGATCCTCGCTCCACTACACCTTGACTAGATTCACCACCTTGCTTCTGAGTTGCCTCTTGTCTTGATCAACGATCTGGATAGGATGCTTAGCCACTGATAAGTCCGACTCAATCTCTAAGTCTTCTTGCACCGCTGGCTCCACAACAAGGGATGGATCGTGCATGTATTTTCTCAGATAAGATACGTGAAAAACATTGTGAATTCCAGCCATTCAGACTGGCAATTCAATCCTGTAGGCCATAGCACCAATCCTCTCGAGCACTCGGAACGGACCAACGTACCTTGGGGCAAGTTTTCCCGTCTTTACGAATCTTATCGCTCCTTTAATCAGGGAAACTTTGACAAAGACTAAATCTCCAATCTAAAATTCTAATTATCTTCATCTCTTGTCTACATATTTCTTCTGGCAATCATACGCTGCTCTCATTCTCTTCTTGATAAGCTCTACCTTCGCAGATGCTTCATGGATCAAATATGGACCAAGAACAAGACGATCTCCCAACTCTACCCAACAGGATGGGGATCTATAAGGTCTTCCATATAAAACTTCATAGGGTGCCATCTTAATACTCGCCCGGTAACTGTTATTGTACGAGAATTCCACTAAATGTAGATGGTCCTCCCAAGATCTACCAAAATCCAATGCACAAGCCCTTAGCATATCTTTTAGAATTCGGTTCAGCCTTCCGTTTGTCCTTCGGTCTGGGGATGATAGGCCATACTCAAACTCAATCTCAAACCCAAAGCTGATTGCAAATCCTTCCAAAATTTGCTGGTGAAGATAGGATCACGATCACTAACAATGCTGACGGGAGCACCATGCAGTCTGACAATCTCCTTTAAGAAAATCTATGCCAAAGATGATGCAGTACGGGTAGCTTTAACTGGAATAAAATAGGCGCTCTTTGTTAACCGGTCCATAATTACCCATATTCCTTCATTTCCCTTTTTGGTCTTTGGAAAACCGTCGATGAAATCCATAGAAATCATTTCCCACTTCCCCTTCGGCACTTCCAAAGGCTGCAACAAACCTGCGGACTTCTGTTGATCACATTTGACCCGCTGATAAATCGCACATCCATTTACAAAAGCAGCTACATCCTTCTTCATGCTCGGCCACCAAAAGACTCTTCTCATATCCTTATACATCTTTGAAATCCCTGGGTGGATACTCAGCCTGGAGCGATGACTTTCTGACAGAACTTCTAGCCTCAATCCATCTATATCAGGCACACACAAACGTCCGTTGATCCTCAAAGCTCCTTGATCGTCCACTTTGAAATCCAAAAATCGACCATCCTTGGTTCCAAGAATCAATTCCTCAAAAGATCTATCCTTCATCTGACTGCTTATGATTCTTTCCTAAAGAGACGGAACAACTTCCAAAAGAGACAAAGCTGCATTCCTACTCAGAGCATCCGCCACAACGTTCGCCATGGAGTATAGAGGATATCCAAATCATAAGATGCTAAAAACTCAACCTATCGTTGTTGCCTCAAATTTAGATCCTTCTGGGAGAAAAAGTACTTCACAGGTTTATGATCCTTAAAAAGCTTGTACTTCTCTCCCAAAAGATAGTACCTCCAAATCTTCAAAGCAAAGACGATGGCCAACAACCCCAAATTGTGCATAGTGTAATTCTTTTCATGTGGCTTCAATTGCCTGCTCGCATACGCAATTACTTTCCAATTCTGCATCAGTACTGCACCTAGCCCAAATCCACAAGCATCCGTGTAGACCTCAAACTTTCTCTTACCATCCAAAATAGCTAGAACAGGCGCACTGGTCAGCCTTGCCTTCAAATCCAAGGAAGCTTCTTCACACTCGGGAGTCCACTTAAACTTTGCTCCTTTCCGAGTCAACTTGGTCAAGTGCGAAGAAATCTTAGAATAGTCCCTAATAAACTTCCTGTAGTACCCTACCAAACCCAGAAAACTTCGGACTTCTGTCGGAGTCTGCAGTTGCTTCCACTCCTGAATAGTAGCTATCTTGGTTGGATCTACAAAAATACCCTCACCAGAAACAATATGCCCCAAAAATCTAACTTCCGATTTTCAAAAATGGCACTTTGAAAACTTAGCCTTCAGAACATGCCTTCTCAGAGTCTCCAACACTATTCCCAGATGTTGCTTATGCTCCTATTCGGACTTGGAATAGACAAGAATGCCATCGATGAACACGAGTACGAACTTATTCAGAACATCCCGAAAACTTGGTTCATCAAATCCACAAAATAAGCAAGAGCAATGGTCAGCCCGAAAGGCATAACCAACCACTCATAAAAACAATTGGGTCACCTAAACGCAGTCAAGGGGATACTGTCCTCTGCTACCCTTAACTGATGGAAACTCGAAGATAAATCTAACTAGGAGAAAACAAAAGCTCCATGGAGTTGATCAAAAAGATCGTCTATACAGGGAAACGAATACTTATTCCTAATAGTAACCTTATTCAACTCCCGGTAAACCACACAGAATCTCAAAGACCCATCCGACTTGGTCACAAAGACAACGGTGGAACCCCAACTGGAAAAATTAGGCCGGATCAAACCTTTCTTTAAGAAATCTTGGGTCTGCTTCACCAGCTCTTCTCTCTCCTTCGGCGCCATCCTCCTACTAGGTTGAACAATAAGTACTGCTCCCGGAACTTAGTTGATCTGAAACACTATCTCCTGGTGAGGGGGCAAACCTTTCACTTCCTCGAAAACATCCAGAAAATCTCTAACCACTTCGATGGACTCTACGCCTTCTGGAGATGCCTTACTTCCATGCAAAAGATTACTCAAATGAACTCCGGAATCATCACAAGTCACTTTTGTGATTCTTCCCAACTCAGTCTCCAAAGACACAATCCTCTCTTCACACATCAAAACAGCCATATACTTATCCAACCAATCCATACCCAGAATAAGATCAAACCCTTTGAATCCAAATAAAAGGGTCGCAAGAAAAACTATGAGACATATAAGAAATCCTTAAGTCTCTACAAATCTTATCTAACTTGGTTACCCCTCCTATAGGATTAGATACAAAAATAGGGCGATCAACCAAACAAGGAGAAAGATGAACTTCTCTACCGCATCCAAAGGAATAAAACTAAGCGATGCACCGGAGTCGAACAGAACTCTAATAAAAATACCATCCAAAAGCAAAGCACCTTCCAAAACTCCTTTTCCTTTCGAAGAAGAAGATGGACCACCTTTAAGAGCAAACACCTTGTTCTGTTGGGCTTTCTGAAGAAGCGGACAAGCCTTTATCATATGACCCGGCTGATGACAGTTGAAACATAAAGATTTATGAACCAAAGCTGAACCCGGACCACTCTAATGTTGTTGCTTCTATTGAGATCTTCTCCTGGGACACTGATTTGCTAAGTGACCCTCTTGCTAACACACATAGCACTTGCGAGGTCCATTGTTGCTTCCCTGCTTCCCTTTGCCCTACTTCTTCCAATTTGGATTGAATTTCCTCTTGTTTGGGTTGGAAGAAGTTCCGCTTGGTGCCGTTGTAGATGCCAACGGTTTCTTATTCATAAGTCCTCATATCTTAAGCCATATCAATCAACTCTACAATGGGTCCCTTCAGATGAGCCGTCATCTTCTTATGGAACTCAAGCCTCATCCCTTGCACAAACATCTCATTTTTCTTGAGGGATGTATCAATCAAACCAAGTCCATAGCGAGATAATTCATTAAACTTAGTCTCATATTCAGAAACTGACATACTACCCTGCTTTAGATCCAAAAAATCTCTATATAAATGGGTCTTCCCAGCTATTGGCATGAACTGTTCCTCAAACAATTCTTTAAATCTACTCCAAGAAATGTCGTCCTCTGAGATATTTGCTGTAACTGCATCCCACCAAGCTGCAGCACCTTCTTGCAGTTGCTAAGATGCCATCACTCTTTTCTGCTCGTCAGACAAATCCAAACTCTTAAAGATGCGCTCGCATGAGTGTAACCAAGCTTGAAATCAATTATAGTCTCCGATCCTATAAAAGGTCTCCCTCCAAGGTTGGTGAAATCTTTGGACAAAGCAGCAAAACTAACTCGAGGCGGTGATGGATTCATAGCCTCGCTAACAGTCTGACCTCTTCCATCATTGGTCGACGTGCTTCCCACAACTCTGCCTCTCCTGTCTCTTAAACTCATGTTAGCAACCTGGACAGGTAACCCAACAAATTTAGATAGATATATAGTTATATAAAAATTACAAATACGCACTCTCAAGACAAATACTACTCTAGAACCTAGGTATTATCTCAACCTATGCTCCGACACCATCTATGACGACCCGACTTTCATTCCACAGAAAGACTCATCATCAATAAGAAAGAAATAGGTAGAAGTAGAATAGATAGAAGAAAGAACTAAACAATATCAGAAACTTGCAGCGGAAACGGAACAAAATATAATATACCACATGGATATTACATAGTCTTTACATATCAGAGTTACACAGATTACAGCATCATCACATTAGACAGTTATAAAGATCTGTCTATCCATTACAACCAAAATACAATAGTCAAAAAAAATTCACACAACGGAAATAGATATATATAGCTACGCCAAGCTCCTGCTCCAAGCTATCCAAAATATGTCAAGCCAAACCTGATCACTTAGCTACTCATAAAAATTTCAGTACCCAAGAGTTTTAAGAAAAACAGAAATAAACTCCGGGTCAGACATGGGTCTGATGTGAGTAAACAGTTAAACTGTTTAACTTTGGAAAACCTTTGAACAAAAGGTATCTCGTAAGACTCTTCGCCAATAAATACGGACAAGTTTTTCCTTACGATAACCAAAACATTTGATAGGAAATCTGGTTATATTATAATAGGGTCTAAGGTTTTCAATATAAAATACAGAAGTAGCTGGAATGCTTATATCTCACGTTCCAACATAGTTGGGCACAATCAAAACCATACAGTCGCTTATTGGAAACTGGATTCCATACAATGGCAGGGCTACTAGGGTACCGCCCATCACAGTACGTGGCCTAGATCAACGTACCAAGGATCCCTCCCGATCCCCTGCAACACAAAGCCGGAGCTACCCTTATTGGATAGTCCGAATAAGACAACCCCGCGGTTGTGGCCAAACAACCGCCCACACAGCCGAATAAAAGGGAATCTAGACAGGGGGAATCTTATCCTACTTGGGTGCTACCCACTTAGCCTTGCTGCACCTCCCATGTTTTAGCCATTCCCCGTTGATGAGGCTTGAGGCTATGATTACCTTAAAAGAGAACATCTTAGAATGATCATCGTCCACCATTGACGATGGACTAATAGCATTCATTCATACAAGTTCGTTCCAGGTTCGAACGAAATCGAAGGCATTATCTCGTTACACACATTTTGGAATCACCCTCAGAGTTAACGACAATAACCCTTGCACTCTGAAATTCCATCTCAATCTTCATTTTGAGATTTCATGACCTAATGTTTAACTTTGATCGATGTGGTTTTCGGATAATCAAACATCCGACCCCGATCTCATTGAAGTCCAAACGCTATTTTAAAGGTCAAGTTGTTTAAATTTAAACAATTAAATTCAATTTAAAACATCAAATTCACACAGCATTTATCTCAGATAAACAACATCCATTTATCACAGATATATCCAATATCACATCATAGAATACAAATTATCATTCAATAGATATCAATCAATCCAGACATTCTACTCAAACAATCATCCACAAGTTAGATTTGTTAACCCATATTATAATTAATTTAATTAACTTAACTTAAATTAATTACTTTTAGAATTAATCACCTAACCCTGCTTAATCAATCATTAATTAATTACAAACCATAATTAATTAATCATTTCTTCGTTACTTTATCAATCAATTAATTATTCTTTAATTAACTAATTAAATATTCTTTAATTTTTAATTAATAAACCTTAATTATTAATTAATAAAACTTAATTACAAATTAAGTGCTTCTTAATTACCAGTTAATTAATCTTCTAATTACGTAATTAATCAATCTTTAGTTAATTAATTAACCACTAATTATCAAATTAATAATTCTTAATTTCAAATTAATTAACCTCTAATTAATTAGGTTATAATCCTTAATTATATATTAATTAATGCTTAATCATTAATTAATTAAACAAATTAATTATTCTTTAATTACCTTATTAATTTAATTAATCCTTAAATCATTAATTAATTAAGCTAATTAATTATACTCAAATTACAATATTAACTTAATTAATCATTAATCATTACAACCTTAATTATCTTTAAGATAAATCATTTTCTTTATTAGTGACTTAATTATCATTAACATGTGCATTTAAAACATTATGCTTTTAAATTTACTTTTAAATTTCATTTTTGATTTAAGATTTAAAATGATTTACAAATTTAACTTAACCAAATTTAGATTAAAAAAATTACAAAACCTCTTAATCAATTGTTAAAGAAACATTAATTATATAAAAGAAATTTACATAAGGAAAGGTTTAAACTAAATTTATTTAAATTCAAAATTTTGCTTTTTTCAAAAAACTATTTTAAATATGCTTCGAGTTCAACCCGAAGGTTACTTGACCCAAGGAAATCCCCTTCCTTTTCTTTTCAAAATTTTGTTTAAGTTTTAAAGTTAATCTCGAAACAATTTTGCACTCTCGAACAACCCATGTCCTCACTCGAGTCAATACTCCATAAACCCAAGTCTTCCTTCAAGCAATCCACTACCCAAAACTATTGACACCGCCAACTATACCATGCACATGCACCGGTGATCTATCCGTCTTCGACCATCCATGACACTCCCGGCATATCGGCGATCATCCCTACATCAGATCCCGGCCATCAAAACTTTAATTCTAACTCAAAATCAGGATCGAGCGATCCTGCACAAACCTGGAACAAACCATAGCCTGGAAAAAAACCCTTGAACCCACGTTTTTGACCACTGGATCACCTAATCCCTCCAGCCACACCTTCGCCAGCTTCCTCGCTGGCATTTCCCAAAGTCTGGTGGAACTCGGTCCACCAGAAACGCGGCAGTGACTAAATTCCCGACCCTGACCAAAAACGAGGGTTTAAAAAAATTCTGACCCACCACCGCCACCTCAGTAGTTTATACACCCAACTGACATTTTTGCCGAGCTCATTGAATTCTCCTCTGGCTCCAGTGAAGTCCCCGACCACCAGAGATTCTCCAGTCAGCAGAATTTGCACAAAAACTAAATTCTGGTCATCACCGAAATACTTCTCCAATCCTAATCTAAAATTCATGATTTTTATTTTAAAAATCATATTTTTCAAAGTCGATTCAAGTTGTATACTTGAATTAGCAAATTAAATTGATTGATTTTTAACATTTTTTAAAAATCTTACTGTATTTTCTCAATTCCAGAAGATTTTCAAACTTAAAATACTTAAATATATTTTTAAAGCTTAAATTATGTTTACACAAACTTATCTTGTTTGAAAATTAAAGCCTAACAGTAATTAGATAAGGAGTTTTGAATTTTTGATTTGTTTTTAACCTTTGTAATTTGGAAACAGAGAAGAACAGGCATACCAAATATGCACAGATCAAACACATACATATACACAGAGACTCACACTTATATATACACATGCAAAGCACAATTTAATCCAAGAATCACATGCATAGATTTTAGTTTTACTTAAGCCTTTTTAATAATATGTCTACTCACTTGTTAGTGATGTTGAACAGAGAGTTTGAAGCAGATTCTTAAAAACTCCAAAGCTTTGATAAATATGCTTGAAACTTTGAATTGCTGGAAATCTTGTTGATGTTAAGATGCTTTAAGCTTTGAAACTGAGGTGTTCTTGCTTGCTTAGTTGATTTGAGGTTGTTGATTGATGATTTAAAATTCTCAGGGTTGAAAGATTTGTGTTTACAAGCTTTTGTTCGGTTTGAGAATTGATTACAGGTTTGTGAAAAATGTTTTACAGGAGTTTGAATTTGATCAGGTGATTTGTTTTACAGGTTTTGTTCTTAAGTTTCTTTGTTTGGAAATGAGATAGGGAAAAAGAAATGAAGAGGAAAGATAGGAGTTTATGTAGAGTAAATTATGATTTTATTAGAAATAAATTTGTGACACTTGTTAATTTACTTAACATTTGTCAATTACACCATTTAATTACATTACACATGTTACTAACATGATTTATGAACAAACACTTGTAATTATGCAAATTTGATACATTACTAAATGTTAAATAAAAGCTTTTGTATTTATTTACTAATTAATAAATACTTTTCTAAATATATATAAATAAAGTTCTTTTAAAGAAAATAAAATAAAAACCAACTATATTCAAAATAAAATCATATATAATAAACTTTTAAACCCAAAATATATTTAAGATATACTCTTTCTAAATTTCGAATTTAAATTCAAATCCAAATCCAATTAAAAATCCAATTCAAATAAATACATATATATTTTTTAAACAAACCCAAATTCAATTTGAAATTAGTAATTTTATTACAAATTTATTATTTATATTTTGAAACAACACATTTATTATTATTGTTTGAAAATAATAAATTTGCCAATTTTAATTAATTTATAAAAGAGATTATCACATTTAAATTTGTTTGAAATTCTAGGATATCACAGTTTTCATGGGATCACTAAGAACCTACTGGTATCCATAATAACTTAATCCAATTGTAGTATTTATGAACCAATTAGGTTCTCCAATAACTTCTCCCATGTCGTAGTTTTCATGAGCTGACTATGAACCTATTGATCTTTGTCAATAACTTAATCCAGGTATAGTTTTCATGGGATCACTAAGAACCTATTGGCCCCTGCCTATGAACCTGTGAACCTGTCTAAACTAAATTTCTTTGATCGGTCTTTGGGTATCCTACATTCTTGTCTACCTGACCTCCGGGATGCAATTCTGCCCATATAAGTGTTAACTTAATTTATATTCACTATTGGGTCAACCTAGCTATTTATTCTGCCCTTAACACTCCAAAATGCAGTCATGGGTTGATTATAAAGTGAATATGTTTACAGGAGAAGCACACATGATAACTGATCATAACATAATAATATAAACATCCATGGTTTAATTTCCTTGTAATCATTTTTTCAAAGGAAACATGGTTAATACCATTAACCTATTATCCTTAGCAAGGAATTTTTTTTCAAAACTCCAAAGTTAAATGCCATTTCAAAACTCTTTCATGTTGCCATGGGTTTTCCTTAAAAATTTGAGATTGTGTTTCCTATTTGAAAAACAAGGCTTCGAAACCTTAGGCCTTTTTCTTTCGAAACCATTAAAAACATCTCTTTCGAAAGTATTCAAACCTTCCTTTAAAAACACTTAAAGGGATATCTTTGAAAACACTCAAACATTCCTTTCGAAAGCATTGAAACCTTCCTTTAGAAACCATTAAAGATATACCTTATGAAACACTTAAAGCTTATCTTTTGAAATACTTGAAACATACCTTTTGAAATGCCTAAAAAATAAACTTCAAAAGACTTAAGGCATTCCCTTCAAAAGCTTCACAAAACTATTTAAAAGTATTCCTTTCAAAACCATTGGGTTTAACATTAAATATAAATTTTGGTTCAAAGAAAACAAAAGTGAAAGTAACCCTTTCGAAAGCATTGATCTTCAAATAAAAGAATTGGGGAAAAAGATAGCTTCAAAACCACCATTTCGAAAGCATTGGTAAAAACGGCTACAAAATCTTTTTGAAAGCATTGGGAAGGCGGCTTCGAGTTTTACAAGGGCGAAGGATCCCCTTTCGGAAGCATTAATTTAAAGCTATAAAGAAAGCAGCCTTTAACTAATTCGAAAGGCATGAATGCGGCAGCTAGGTTTCGACTAGGTTCAAAAGCGACTATCCTTTTGAAAGCTCCTTTTCAAAACTAAACAAGCAGCAACTCATTTGAAAGCATTTCTTTGAAAAAAAAGGCAGAAACCCTTTCAAAAGCTCTTTTCATAAATAATGGTATGTTGATTGATTCGAAAGCAAATATATTTGGCTTTAACCCCTTTGAAAGCATCATTTACAAATAGAAGTAATTCAAAGTTAATAAGAATAGCTTCTACCCCTTCGAAAGAAAGGTTTTGACACTGTCCCTTCCGCCTTTCTCCAATACATTACGTATCAATCGCATGATACCTTGTGCGTTGGTTTCGAATGGGTCCTTTAGCGGAGGTATGGTGTCGAAAGCTAACAGATGGAAGTGGCGTAGTAAATCTAAGAAAAATTGGTTTTTATCCTTTAAAAGAAACTTCTTTTCACCTACTTGCCTTGTTTTCCAAAATGTAATTGGTTTCTATTTCTTTATCAAAATCTTTTTCTAAAAATGCTGCTGAATTCAAAAATTTATAATTGAAATTATTTTAACAAATAAGGCGTTCCCTTCCATAAAACATTTAAAATTTAAGTCCTTCAACTTAAATAATTTAATAAACATATTAAAACACTTAGGAAAATCCTCCAAAATTTATCATAATTCACCTTTATATGTTTTTTAACATACGAAAGTTTCAGACCTGAAGTCCTTTATATAATTGTCGTAATTAGTTTTAAACCCAAATTATCTATTTCTTCCATTAAAAATTCATAAAAAATTATCCATAGCATGGATTATTATGAAAATTTAAACCCATCTCCAAAACAATGCTTTACATAACATATTAAATTCTCATGGCATTCGAAACCCATTTTACATGATTTTAATCTTAAAATTGAATTATACCTTTACAGAAAAATACTTGTTTAAATCAAACGTGGCATATAATCAAAGCATATCATCATTTTATCCATCCAAATGGTTTTAAAACCTTAACCCGAAATTAAAATGTTCATTAAGATATATATATGAGATGGTTTAGATTATTATTCACCTTGTTTGGATAAGGAACTTGAGATTTGCTCTTGCTTTAATCTGCTTAGATTAAATCTTAGCGTCTAATTGATTTTATCTACTTTTCTCCTAGGGTTATGACCGGCCTTGATCTCCTTTTTTTTAATGAAAGTATGAATGAGAATGAGAGTTTAGGGGTTATGGGGTTATATACAGCTATTCCCATATTGTCGTTGCCTCATTCCAATAGGTATTTAACTGATAAAACCATTTTATAAACCCATTTAGTTAAGGCACGACCCTATTTAGTTACCAAATCTCAATCCCCTTATCACTTTAGTCTCTACATTATTCTATGTAGTTTATCTAATTAAATCTTCTGAATAATATTATTTAAAATTAGGGGAATTACACCATCCTCCCTGGCCTAAGCAAGATATCTTTGTTCATCCCTCATACCAAACCAACGTATGTTATTTAGAGTTCTGCCCGTTGGCTCATATCTGATATAAATAGGAGGTCGAAGTGACTCGGTTAGACACCTACAGTATGAAACTAATGTATCACTCACTTTGACAAAAGAAATTGTAGCAAAAACTATCTCTGACTAAAGTTATGACCCAAAACACGATTCCTCAATAACTCCCTATCACAACATATACACAGCAAAAAAATGTTTAGAAAGATATAAACAAAATATCCAGTTGTCATCGATGGCTATGAAAATATTTAAGGCACAAAGCATGGTCTGGGCCATCCAGATCATATGACGAGTATATTTATCTCAAGCCATCCAGATCATTGTCCAAAACATTTATTTCAGAGTCACTGCATGCACGACCATGAGGATCACATTTTTCTTCCATTAATGGTAACCTTAAGTGAGAAACTCTTATAATAACATTGTTCTATTCATTCTAAGCCCTCTAACAATAATCAAGTGATAGAAAGAGAAGAGTCATAGTGGACATAGTTTGTTCAATCGAAACACTCTAAAAATTATATATTACTTTTCATGTCTAAGCACTAATCTCATAACTACTCACTCTTAGAACATCTTTAATCCATGCCCGGTAACTTAAGATACACCGAATGTGCACAACTCCGAGGTTGGTTAAATTTTCAATCAACTGAATTTACTTTTTTTGTAAATTAATTATTATAAGTTATTTATTATATATTATTTATTATCGTTTTCCAATTATTAATTATAACTTATTAAATATAACCATATACACTATATTTAAATTATAATTTATTAACGATTAAATACAATTTATTGGTTATTTTATTTAAATTATTAAGCCAAATCTAAATTATTAATTATTTAAATTAGTAATTGATTATTAAATCCAAAGTATAAGTTACCAACTATCAAATTGTTATGTTAGGTTGATAAATAATCCATTAATTATTAAATTATATTTCTTTTAAAAAAAGTGACCATCACATTCAGTTAAATAAGTAAAACTAATATTAACATACACATCCTTTAAAATTTCAGTGTTCAATCCAAAAACTAGTGTTCAATTAGTTCACCGTTCACTGAATATTGAATCTTCTTTTGGGCCAGAGTTAGAAACATATCACTTTTTGGTTACCTGCCTAAGGAAATACATAATCATTTTATAAGATTTCGATAACAAAGAAATATAAAAGGTAGGGTAAATTCTTTTGATACATAAAATGTTACCTAACATACACTATTGTTTCACTAAAAAAACATGTTACTAAATCTGCCTTACGCTTTTTTTAACTAGATACTTAGAAGATAGCACATTGTTATACTATAGTTCTTTATATATAACATCCTACAAGTCAACAATGTCTAATGGTTTGAAACACGCACTATGTAAGATTTGAACTCGTGACACATGGGCCAGAGCTAGAGCGCCTAACACTGGGACAATGATGTTGGAATTCATCCTTACTAGTTATATCTTTAATCCTTTTTTACTATCCATAAGATTAAAACCTCAAAATTATTGAAATTTGATCAAATCAATAAATCAATATGGAGAAATTCAAGAATTTTTTTATCATGAAGCATAAAATACCAATGAAGACAACTTGCAAAATTAATTTTTATAGTTTCAGAATATTTAATTTTTAAAATTAAAGTTGAATTACTCGAAATTAGATTATTTTTTTAAATACAAGGCTCAATGGTAGGAGCTTCATCTAATAGAATACATTCTTAAACATGACATTAATGGTGCTTCCCCATCAAGGAAGGCCTGCTGCACTTTGGTGTTAGTGATGTTGACGGAGATGACAATGGAATCATGGTAAGGGTAGCCGACACCTTTTTTGTCTTTAGTAATGAAAATATTTTCAGCTTCATTCCTCCGCTCTTAATTCCTTCGAGGCCAGGAGCACTATTAAATATATTTGATTTCCTAGGGAGAGCTTTCTCCTGTTCCAGGCTTGTCCACTGCTGCTTCTGACCACGTGTAGATCACCACATATATACGACATTTCAATGTTGACGGCGACCACATTATTTCCATCTACCCATTAAGATGGGGCGAGAAGATTTTGGTGCTTGTTCGGTTGTTCGACTCGTTATCTCAGATAATGCACAAGCACACCTTCATAGATTTAGCACTCTACATTATCTTTTAGGTGACAACACTCATTAGTGGCAAGACCATTAATTGGTGAAACTCATAATATTTCCTGTTATTGTGGTCTCCTCCTTTCGTAGACGCGTGGAAAGTGGTCGTCTTTGTTGGGCACAATCACTGGTGGAAAGACATATAGTTTCCATGTCATGAATTAATGAGGTGAAGTTTACATACTTGGGTTATAATTAGGGGTCATCACTAGAGCACTTTTTATTTTCTCTTAACAACCATTTTTTTTGCTGCTACTCTCATCATGTGAACTACCTTCTCGCCTATCCTTACTTCCTCATCACTATTTGACAAGTCAACTTCTTCTACTCGCATGATGCCAATGGCTTATTGGAAGAAATCTATTAGGGATGAGGCAGGTTGTTCCTGCACCTCTTTCCACATTTTGGAGTGATACCTTACTTTGGAACAATTGGCAATGACCAAGCTATTCATGTCTGCTCCACTCATGAGCGTCAACTCATTATTGAAGTGGTTTGCAAGGGGCTAAACATCTCGGTTGGACCTTACCCTATGATGCATAACATATTGGCCATCATAGTTTCGTTTCACGAGGCAAAGAAACAAGTCATAAAGTCAGTGATCAACTAGGCCTAGGAGTGGATAATACCTTTCTGTAGGTACAAGAACTAGCGAGAGGCCAATCCGATCAGTATGAAGGGGAACAAGAGGCACATAGCATTGCCGAGAATTGGCTAGCTCATATTATAGGTATGAAAAGTGTAACTGATAGTGTTAGGGCTTTGCCCCAAGGGAATTATGTAATTTATTACATATATCTAACTTAATAGCCAATCTTGTTCATAATAAAGGTATTTTCTTTCTATTAGTTAATTATTTAACTAAAAGTATATTTAATAAGTAATCCGTAAATGGTATGATTAGTTATAGTAGTTACAATGTGTTGTACTCATGAGTAATTTATTATAATATAACGAACATGCTATTTTAAATACTCATAGTGAAGATGTATCGAGACTGGATATTAATCATTTGTTGAGACTAAAGTACGTAACGTTCTCTAAATGTTAGGCAATGTATTACTCATGTTTGTTAGAGGCACCAAAGAGTTACGTACTGATAGTTATTGGATAACTATGAAATGATCCACTCAATAGTTTTCTATTGGTTAATATAGCTAAGGTCAAAAGGAAAACATCGATGTGACAATACTACAAAATTCTTTCGTCTTGGGAACACTGCCGAGCTTCAATGTAAAAATTCCTCTTTGATTATACTTAAATCATGGCATGATATCCATCAAACGACTATAACTGGGTCGAGTGGAAGCATTGGAAGTGAAATACTATTCAATAAATGATTCATCTCCTCTACCATTTGAGGTTAGTATCACGGGGTTAACTTAATTAAAGTTAAAGTCTTTAGCCAGAGTGGTATGGTTAATAATAATTGTTATCATTGAACCAAGGACCTTGTGCTCGGACTATAAAGTTGAATATGGATGATATTGGAAGTTTAACAATTACCAAATTCATAAGTCCTAATGTGTTATAGATTTGATGGTGAGAACTTGTGTAAATAATTGTCAATACCGGATAATGCTAAAATAAGTAAAATTAAATTTTACCAAAGCGGTGTAAGCAATAAATTTGGCCATTATGTCACACCACTAGCTAAGTTGACATGGGAACTTCAATATTTCAATTGTCTGATATTAACTGCTGACCGAAATTACACCTAAAAAGTTAACATAACCGTAATGTTGAATCCTTCGTCTGCCACCCAGTTTATTGAATTATAATTATTATAAAGTGGTTAAAATAATTTATATTTATGAAATATATATTATAAAATTTTATTTGATTTATGTTGACCAGTATTGAAAATAATGCATAGATAAAAGTAGTGCTACACGATGTCAATGTACATTTAAATTTGATTTAAATGTAAATTAACTGATATAGCTTCAAGTGGATTTATGCCCATATATGGGGAATGTATAGTAACAGGGTTGGAATTTGATTCCAAAAGGGTGTGAAATGGCAAAAGAAAGAAAATACATGTTTTCATCTTTAACCACTCTCTCCCTTTTACTATTTAAACAACCTTAGCCCCAATTTTTCCCATTCTATTTTATTTATTGTGCTTCCATTACCCATCCCCATAATTGGCTAAAAATCCATTCCTCTCTCTCCATTGATTCAAGCAACATGTTAAACGGGTTTTTAAACCAGCAGAAGTCAGAAGGAGTTAGAACATCCAAGCTAAGTCGGAATGACTCGAAACATGACCGGAAGACCCAGAAGTATATGACAAAGGAGCCCTGAGAGTTTGAACCAAAAATACACTATGTATTTGGATCGGTACCGATCCGATCAAAATTATTTGGTTGTGGATGTCCCAATCCACATGCATTATGTTCCTACAACACTCCTAAGCTAACCTACTAAGTTTGATAACATTCCAAGCATCTGAGTTGAAGAAGTCAGGACTTGTCATGCAATTTGCAGTTCGATATAATCTACTAGTGATTCATCATCAAAACAAGTCAATAAGTCAAGAAATTGCAAGGGAAGCCTCGCTAGCAGATAAGGCTTGTGGGATGGAAGTTGCATAAAAATTGCACAACTATTTGAAAAAGTAACGATCCAAACAGTTGGCTCGGTTTACTCCCAAAATTCATGTCCTGCCTCCTATTGATGATTAGAAGCCCCTGGAGCTCTGAATTTGATCCAGGTGCTATCTAAACCCTATAAATACCATCTTACCTTCAACAGAAAGGGGGCTGGCTATTCTGATCACTAAAGCAACTCTGTTATGAAGATTCTTCAACTTTCTTCTCCCTCACAATGGCCTCAATGGGACAATTGAGATCCTTCCTTTTGTCTCCATCAATGGTGGTCTGATCTCTCTTTATTCAACTGTTAGAATTGTAATCAATTTGTACTTGTGATCAACAGCTAATTTAATAACAACAGTTAACGCGGTTTTTGTTAACAGCCGAACCACTATAAAGATCATGTGTTCCTTTATCTTATTCTGTTTTTTTGTAATCTGGAGCTTTTCCGCTCTATTTTCTTGTCCTGATAAATAGGGATGGTGTTTTCACAACTAGAATATGGTGTTGAATCATTTTTTGGGCTAAAATTATGGTGCTTTCACTAAGAACCCAACTCAGGCTTAGATCTAGCTATCTACTTTGGATCAGATAAGTTCAGAATTTAGATCACCAATCTTTGTTTAGAAGACTTGCTTTCGAGAACCAATGGTGCCAAGAAGAAAGAGAATGACTTCCGAAAGATCTATTGGATCTACCATTGCTAGAGAAGAAACAAAACCCTAGAAAATTGAAGTCAACAATCCCAACGATCAGCAGTTAGGAGCTAACTCCAATAATCAAATTCCAGGATCTTCCATTCAGCGTGAAGTTCTCACTAGTGATGAATTAAATAAAATGGTTGACGAAAATCAGAAGATGGGAAACAGCCAAAGGGCTCTAATGGATAAACTATTCACCTTGCAGTCTCATGCTACTCCAAGAACAATAACAAAGCCCGCGACTACCGTGGAACAAGAGAATTCTTGTGTTTCCAGTTTAAACTGAAGGAACGGGAAGCAGTCATAGAAACAAGTGATAGGTGGAACCATGGGAATCAATATAGAAGAAACGCAAGCACTCCACCAACTGCGAGGCAACCGGCTACAAACTTAAATCTAGGAGCAAAGACCCCATAGGAGGATATAGCCATGAACCTCTCTGATTCAGAAGACGGAGAGCAACTTGACGATGGCAAGTTGGAAGGAAATACCAATGCATTCGATAAAGACAGGGAAATCCAAACTGCCCCAATCAAGCCAACTGCAAGCCAATGGAACCCCAAGGGAATGGCTCTCCCAAAGACAGGAGAGCTTAGGCTTCAGCCCACCAACCGAGATCGATTGCAAAGCCAAACACTTGATGTAGTTACTGACAGCTGACCCTCGGATTATCGAACATCTGAGGCGTATATTATGGGCATGGTCAAGCGATTGATGGATGAGAGTAAGGACAGAAGGGATGATGAATTGGGATCCACTCCAAGTCAGACTCCTTTTCACTGATGAGATTTTGGATGAGCGGTATCCCGAAAAGTTCACGCTTTCAACTATTCCGTCTTATGATGGAATGAGAAACCCAAAACCCCACTTATGGTACATGGATAGAGCAAATGCTTGGGATGTTGTTCGATGTAGATGTTTCTCGATTTTTTTAAAGAGAATTGCTTCCCTGTGGTTCACTAGGCTTCCGCTAAGATCCATCTCCACTTTTGACCAACGGGTGACAAGATTCTTTGATCAATTCAGACCAACGTGGCCTAAAGATGTGATGTCCTTGTACGATCTATTCCAAGGACGAAATGAATCTGAAGTCTTTCACGAATAGGTTCAACACCGCGGTGACTGAAGTAAGTAATCCAAATGTGGATATGGTTTTCATGAATTTGGTTCATGTTATCCATCCCGACAGTGAATTCGAAAAGTGGATCAAAATGAAACAACCCACTACTAGGAAAGACTTCAACTGAAAGGTGAGCCAATACTTGAGGTTGGAAGAGGCACAAGAACTAGAAAGGAAATCTACTAACTCACAACTGGCTAACATTGGACAAAGTGGTATGATGGTGAACCAAGATATAAATACCTCCAGGACCACTGAGGGAAACGCGAGAAAAGATGGAATTTAGAAAAGGAAAAAACAAAATTCCGACAAGAGAACGAAAGTAATAAGTAGCTTAAAGGCTTCGGACTCAGAGATTACACCCCGCTTAATGCCACTTTGGAAAACATCTACAAGAGAACGAAAGTAATAAGCAGCTTAAAGGCTTCGGACTCAGAGATTACACCCCGCTTAATGACACTTTGGAAAACATCTACCTCGCAACATAGGGGATAGAGAAGTACAAGAGACCTGCTAAAAAGGAAGCAACTGAGCAGCAAAAGCATTCCAGAAAGTACTGTTTCTTCCACGAAACGTGAGGCCAACACACGAATAAGTATTGTCACCCGAAGAACTTGATTGAGGAGCTAATTCTAGAAAACAAGCTTCAGCGATACGTGAGAAAATCATAAAATCCTGACCAACCCGTGGCTCCCCAAGCTCTTAGAGATTGAGGGAACGAAGTTGGAACAAGCGAAGGGGGGTCTAGATGAACTGACAAAAGACTCATTATTGGAACAATATCTAAAGGACCACATTCCGCGTAGAGGAGTTGGGGAGAAATGGAGCAGTATGTAAGCTCATTGAAGCATGCTTCGAAAGTTGCATGCCTTTTAATCGAAGATGGAACCCCTGCTAAGCAGCAGAGAACCCTGAACGATGACATAGTATCCAGAAATTGAGACACCGAAGGGATAGAAGCCCTAACTTTTGATCCCATGGTTGTAACAGTAGGAATCGAACCCACTGTGGTCCGATAAGTATTGGTAGACAGCAGCAATTCTTTGAATATCCTTTTCAAACGCACCTTTGATTAGATGAAGATCAGCATGAAAGACATATCTGCCTGCCAAATAAAGATTCAAGGATTCACCGGTGAACCCAAATAACCAGTCGAAACGATTGAATTACCTATAGAACTCGAAGAAGGCGACAGAGGGGTTACCCTCATCCAAACCTTTGTGATCGTAGATGAGATGTCTGCCTACAATGTGTTTTTGGGGCAAGCTGCCTTGGTGGACTTTGGAATTGCTTTAGCCCAGTGGTGCCTTACCATGAAATTCCCAATGAAGAATGGAGTTGGATTGATCAAAGGAGACCAAAGTGCCGCTAGGGAATGTTATATCGCAAAACTACACGAATCTAAAAGAAAGAAAAAGGGGAAGAGTGCGAGGAGAACTCTCCATATTAGTGAACCTGCCGAATAGCAACTATAGAGCCACCCCTGGCTTAGGGACCATAGCCGATTCGATAGGCTTTGGACCTAAAAAAAGAGTTCAAGGGAGGATCGTGCAGCGCCGGCAGAGTTCATGGTATCTATCCCTGTCGACATGGATGACCCAACGCGGGTCTTGAAAATTAGATCACACCTTGAAATCAAGATGAAATTGTAACTCGCTAAATTTCTTCATGCCAACTTGGATGTGTTCACTTGGACACATTCCGATATGTGCAGGGTATCATCGAAAATTGCAAACACTAATCCCAAGTATACATCGGTAAAGCAGAAGAGGCACACCCTAGGCCCCGAACGTTCCAAGGCATTGAGAAAAGAAGTAGACAAGCTGATGGCCAATGGTTTTATCCATGATGCGACTTACGCAGATGTGGGTATCTTACTCGGTTTTGGTCAAGAAATCTAATGGAAAATTATGAACTTGTATCGACTACATAAACTTAAACAAAGTCTGCCCGAAAGATAGCTTTCCTCTACCCAGAATTGACCAACTTGTAGACGGGACTGCTGGACATGAATTACTATCATTTATGGATGCATACTCGGATACAACTAGATCATGATGCATGAACCTGATCAGGAAAACATCATTCGTTACCGATCTGGGGTTACACTGTTACAAAGTGATGCCATTCAGCTTAAAGAATGTAGGGGCAACTTATCAACGATTAGTAAACACCATTTTCAAGTGTAAGATCAGGAAAACCATGGAAGTCTATGTAGATGACATGTTGGTTTAATTGCAAATAGCTTCCAATCACTTGGATAATCTTGTCGAAATGTTTGGAATACTCTGAAAATATGGGATGAATCTCAATCCACTTAAATGTCATTTCGAGGTAGCCTTTGGAATGTTCTTGGAATTCATAGAGAGCGCCAAAGGCGTCGAAGCAAATCCAGAGCAAATTACCGCCCTACGAGAAGTTGAAGCCCTAAAATACAAGTAGGAGTTACAAAGTTTGAATGGAAATGTGGCAGCGCTAAGCCGGTTCATCTCAAAAACAACTGACAATGTATACTGTTCTTTGATGCGCTAAAGAATAGAAAGAAGAACTTCGAGTGGAATGAGGCATATCAAACAACATTCGAAGAATTAATACAACATATGGAAACCTCGCTAATCTTATCTAAGTCGGTAGATGGAGAAGACTTGTTCATTTACTAAGTAGTCTCACCTTGTGGTGTCATGCTTGTACGTAAAGAAGCAAGGATTCAACGACCCGTATATTACTTAGTAAACAATTTATTGGAGCGGAGAAAAATTATCCGAAATTGGAAAAGCTAGCGTATTGTCTCTTGATCGCATCCAGGAAGTTACAACCATATTCCAGGCACACCCGATCAAAATATTGACCGATCAACCTTTAAAGCAAGTACTGTACCATCCCGAGCCTTACGGATAGCTCATCAAATGGAATATCGAATTGAGTCAATATGAAATCACTTACCATCCTCAAAGGGCGATTAACAGGCTAGCATTGGTAGATTTCATCACCGAATTTACCATACGGGATGATGAAGAAAAAATTACTCCGGAAGTGGAGACACGATGGAAGCACTTCGTCGATGGTGCATCTAATAACTTTTGCTCGAAGCGAAGCTAGTGCTCGAGATTCCCGAAGGACGAGTCATTTTCTATGCCTTACAATTAGAATTCCCAATGAAAAATAACAAAGCAGAATATGAGGCATTGATAGCCGGGCTAAAAATTGCGAAAGGGCTGGAGATAAAATCCATACACATCTATAGCGACTCTCGGTTAGTCATCTGTCAGGTGAAATGCAAATACCAGGCTCGAGGGGAGAACCTTGTGTTAGTCCGTGAGATGATGGTTTTGATGACAACAACCTTAGAATGGATTATAAAATATAAATACTAACATTATAAGTTTAGATATATATGTATATGCAGGATTTAACTATGTAGGTACTAAGAATGAAGACTGTACAGTATAGAGATTCAAGATATCAAGATTAAATATCAAGATAGAAGACTCATGAGTATCAAGATTATCAAGAGTTCAAGATTTCAAGGATAAGTATTTTTTATTATTGTTAGGAATTTTTGTTAAAACTCGTAGAAAAGCAATGGCATCTTAAAATCTAATTTATTCGTGGAATGGAATCCACTTCGAGCCCATTAAAGGGATGGAACCCTAAGTAGGATGGAACCTACGAAAAATCTAGTGGAACATTGTTTTGTATCCGCTAACTTTTATTCAAAATGATTTTTCAAAATTATATCATGTTTTCAAAATGTTTTCAAAATTTTCCTTTTAAAAGATTCAAAACCCTCGATCCTGATTTTAAATAATTTTAGCCTCAAAAACATCTTTATTTTCAAAGTCAAATTACTCCTGATTTTAAACTATCTTTTTAAATAATACATTTAACTTTTAAATATTTATACTTAGATTTAAATATAAAATTATAGTTAAAATCTATATATATCATTCTTTATATTTACTTATGAATTTTAACTATAGTCAAGTATATTTACAAAGTTTAAAATAGTTTTTATATAAGATAAAGGTTATTTTCAAAGAAAATCAAAAACACCAAAAAATCCTTTGGGATGTCGACATGCCTAGCATGACCATGTCGACATGGTGACAGTTTGATTCAATAATTCAAATTTCAAAAGAAGTGTCTATTCGCCATAACACTTCATGAATGGTCATGGTTGTTGTTCTTCTATAAATAGGGGTCAGTTTCAAAGAATTTTCAATCACTTTTTTCTGGTTTTCACTCCTCTTCTTCTTCCTCATTTCTTAATACATATTCTTATCATTACTCTACCGAAATCAATATTGAATCATACTCGATTACTTCTAGTTTGATTCTTTATCACTATCTCTACAAGATTCTTAGTGCTATTCAGAGTTATAGACTTCTTTGTAATCTACTTAGCGAGAAAAGGTGTGATTGTAGCCTTGGAAATCAATCAAAAGGGAAAAGGTATTATTGTAGCCTTGGTAAATCAATTGGTAAACTTGTGGCCCGAAAATCAAGTATCTCTACCCAGAGGATCGAAATTATGGAGGGTGTACCTCGTAGCCTTGAAACCGAGGGTGTAATTGTACAATTTCTTTTGAAACGAAATCCTTATTTATGTTGCGGGACTGGATGTAGGGTAACTCCGAACCAGTATAAAATCCGATGTGTTCTTTTCTTTACTGCTTTAATTTTATTTCTGTATCTGTGGTTGTTTCTGTAATCATATCTGTGTCTGTATATTACATACTTTTGTGTCTAAATTAACATAAGTTAAAAAGATTTAGTAATTCTTTGTTAACACTATTCACCCCCTCTAGTGTTAACCTTAGTCTTAAGATCCCTAATCTGCATTTCTCACACCTTGCCCCATATCTGTCTCAAGTGCAACAGTTGATGAACAACATCGATCATTACAACATAACTCACATCCCAAGAGAACAGAACATGAAGGCGGATCATCTAGCCAAACTTGCCAATACCAGGGAAGCTCAGTCACTGGGGCTAGCCCAGACTGAAAATTTGACTACTCCAAGCATAGGCGAGATTGTAACGACCCAGAATTTCTATCAATTAAAATTTATATATTTAATTGATTTTAAATATTAATAAGTGAAATTAAACAGTCGAATAAATTTTATGTTGAATAATTGGATTTAATTGGATAATTAAATCGATAATTTAATAGTTGAAGTCATAGAAATAAATGATAATTGGGTTCAATATGATTGAAAATGATTTATAAAATTTTATTTAATCATGTTGGAGTTAGAATGATGTTATAGAACTTTTAAAATCGAATTAAAAGTTAATTTGTGAAAATTGAATATTTTCATATTTAAATCGACTAGTGAAAATAGTCATTCTTCAAACAGTCTCGAATTTCGACGAAACCTATTTCATCGGATCCAAAATGTCATATTATTGTATGATTTCAAATTTCGTGTCAATCGGATTTACCGATTGTCCGGGGCAAGCCAAAACGCATAGAAATTGATTTAAATCGATTTAATTTAAATCGATCGTTTATCACCGTAACTCGCACAGATGACCGAATTTGCCTCCCAAACCTATTCCATTATGTCCGAAACGTGGGGTAAACCCTAGAAATGCCAGTCACCGTGCGAGATTTGGAGTTCGGAAAATCGAGTGAATAGTGATTTTCGGTAGATTTTCTATAAAAGGACTTCACTCTCTTTATTTGCAAACCCTCTTCCTTCTAAAGCTTCAGCCGGCATTAATTTTCAATGGCCACCATCATTCGAAACTTCTCCCCTCAATCACTCTCAATCCGTATATAATTAGCAAGAACCTTCAACTAACAAATTGAAGAGCACGAAGAGAGCTTTCAATTCATACGGGGATGATGAAAAATGAAGCACCACGGCATCGTCAAAATGGCCGCGTTCGTGACCGTTTGTGCATGTCGTTCGAGGAGTAGGGGGTGACGGAGGTCACCATAGTCGCGGCTATGGTTAGCATTCGACGAGGGCTTCTACGTGGTGCAAGTTGATCGAGGTGGAAGTGCTCGTATTGGGTGCGAAAATTGGATGTATATAGGCGACATGGGTTTCATTGGCTCGAATGTGAAACTGGAGAGGGAAGAAGCACCAGGGTGCGGCCAAGATTTGCAGAGAGTGGAACGCACGGCCAGGATGTAAAGTAAAAAAGAAATAAAATTTAATTGTAAATTGAACAATATTAAAATTTGTATGATGTTTAAAATGCGATATCTTGTTGATACGAGGTCGGATTTTGACGAAACGAATTGCATTGCAATCGTTTTGACGAGCACTACGCAATGGAGCTGGTTTGGAGTCATTTGGTGCTAGTGAAAATTTTGGGTAAAATTAAACGTGCATTTAATTTTATTCGAAATAAAACGCTACAACTGTTATCGGAAACTTAATGTGAGAACTTCTCACTCAATCGAATTAATTTCGATTTAAATTTTAAATAGTTAAATTTAAAATTGCTTGATTATGTGATTGGATGGTAATTTGTTACCTATTGTGTTAAATAGACATTATACGCCGTATATTAAGCGGATGTTATTTATTAAAAACATATACCGCGATAATTCCTACTTGTATGGAATTGGTATTATATATGTACTTGGAGTTGATTTTCTCGCAGTATATAGCGGATGAGACCCTATTGCGCCGCATAATGGCGGATAGTATTTTATAAATCCTATATACCGCGATATTTCGTCTTGAAGCAAAATTGGTATTGTGCTAACATCTTTGGATGCAGGGAACAGGTTGGAGGGATCTAACTGGATTCCTCAAACATTTGAATTGCTTTCAATGTTGTGTGTTGATCTATTCATTGTTCTATTTATAATCTATGCGATTATCTTTGTGATTAAAGTCGTTAAAGGCTAAAATTTAGCCGAATATTATTTGGTATCGTTAGATGCCGAAAATGAATAAAATTTGATTTTTGAAAATTAAGTTGAGAATTCATAATAAAATTTAATTTTTGAATTTATTCATTTTAAATAAATAAACGTTGAATTTTTTTTATTATAAAAATTATAATTTTTGTGAAATATAACCGAAATGTGATTTTTGAAATAAGTAGTTAATTTATTTATAAAATGGTTTAAATCGGGATTTTTGAATTATTATAAATGATTTATATAAAATATTTATAAAATTGATATTTGTAAATTAAAATATTGGAATTATAAAACAAGTTTTTACAAGTCTTAAAATGAAGTATAAATGGATTTCACAAGTGAATAAAATTTATAGATTTATAAATTGTGAAGTTATGAAATGAATAGATTTTGTAAAATAAAAGATTTATAAGTAATTAACTTATAAATCGGATTTTGGTATTTAAATGAGGTATAAATAGAATTTGTTAATAAATTAATTTTATAAGTTGAAGTTATAAAATATAAATGGGATTTGTAAACGTTGTTTTTATAAAATTTGAAATTGACTTATTTTAATAAGTAAATTATTATAGCTTACTAAAGGAAGTATATTCACGATTTTAGACAGTGGATAATCCTTTATATAAAATGTGTAGAAACGTTAAATTTGGTTAACGTAGTATATTCACGATTTTGGATGGTGAATATATTATTAAATAAAATGGATATGTTTTAGGAAGTGATGTTTTAAATGGAATTAAAACAATTTAAAGATGTTTTAAAATGTATTAAGTATCGAAACCATAGATTTCAACATTTATTGTTGAAATAGATGTTTCGAGAAATAGAAGGAAATGGTGGACTATAACACTGTTGTTATAGTAAATGATTTCCGAAAGGCAAAGTTTTGTATAGTATTGGGATTTATATATCTATCTTAATTTTGAATCCCCATACTAGTGATTTTGGGTTGTCGCAACGATGTTTTACGTAACATTCGTTTTGACCCAAATAAATGTGTTTAAGAGAATGTTTTCCTTATAAAATAAAATATATACTTAATTTGGATTTAAGTACATTGAATATTTTTCAAATGTTGAAAATAAATAGATTGGTGAATTACTTATTATTAAATAAGTATGGAAATGTTTTTCCAATATGAAGTGAATGTTTGAGATTTTATCTTTCAAAGATAAATTGAAAATGAATATTAGAAATCGATTTAAAAATCGTATATTCATAGATATTTTGGAATTGTAAATTCACTATGGAATTTATAAAAGAAAGGAAAATTAGTTAAAAATAAACGTTGATTTATTTTGAAATGTGGAGACTAATTTACGGATTTGGAACGTAAATTTAATAAATCGGAAAGGATTTATTTAATTGGTTTAAACAAACCATTTTGAAATGAAAGTTGTAAGGGTGTAAACTGATTTGAAATTGGTTTTCAAATGGTTGAAGTGTGGGATATATATTTTATAAAGATATTTTTTGAAAATTAATAATTTGGGAAATTATTTGAAATAGGGTGATGTTGTGAATATTGATTGATAGTTAAATAACCGACTATCAATATTGATCTTTAAATAGGTATTTGTTGTGAATTGGTTGAAATTGAATGCTACACTTATTTTTAAATTATTGCGCTCGTTATTCGGATTACCCATTTCGAATAGTGATACGACGTAATGGATAGCATTGAAGACCGATGGTGAAGACCGGGTATTTGTGAAAATGATAGGATGATCTATCGATTGTCTCTGCACCGTTAGCTACGGTATGGAGATTTCCTTTATGATGGGAAATTCGATCGGGATTGTGAATATTCGGATTGCAAGGGCTTCTTTTGAAGTGCCTTCGGTTCTGTTCGAACCCGTAACAGACTTTTATGGTTACATGTCTGACATTACATTTTGAGATATAAAGAAGATTTCTTTCAAATACATTTCTGTTGGTGGCGGAGAATTTATTCTCTTAGCTTAACACCCTTCTCTGAGACATACGCGCTTAGAGGTTATGTAGTTGAAGGTAAACGGCAATATATTTCCAATTTGGTAATGTGGCATGCTGAGTGTTGCTGTGTGATGATTATTTATTGATCATTTGTTGATCAAAGCGTGGATTTGTGAAAAAGCGTGGCTTTGTGGATGAGACTTCGTCAGACCTCACTCCCTGGAAATGGTCAAAACAGGAATATGCGGCAAGGTTATGAGGGTTGTGCCCTTTAGGGTATGTCATTTCCTTCTGGAAAGGGTGGTATCATGGTATGGAGCCCAGATACTTAACCATGTTGACACACTATATTTATTACGGTGTGATGTTGGTTATCGAGCGCTCGGATAAAGGTCCAAAGGGACCGGGGGATGGCATATTCGTGTTGTAGTTACCTAGTTACAGAGGTAGCCCGACCTTGTGTTGGCAGACATCTAACCGTGACGTTAGTTTCTCGGGACGTCCCGCCAGAGGCGATCCCATTGACAGTAGGAAGTTCCTTAGCCTGACCATTTGTTGGAAATCCAAACAAAACAATACGATCCTTGTACGGTTGTAGTTGTATAACCTGCAATGGAATGTGGCGGTAACCTGCTATTAAACATGGTAGATATAGTAGGGATAAGTGTGAAATGTCTATGCTGGCTAAGATTTATATTGTACTTTCGAAATGTTTCCTACACTATGCACTATTAATAATATCAAATGTTTCTTTTTAATGCGTGTCAAGCATCTTTGACTATCATAAGGAGAAATCTCCTCTGATTCTGCCTTTGCATTGTGTGTGTGTGTGCGGGAGGCCTTATGGTAGTCTCATTTTCCAAAAAGCATTGCGAAACTATTTTAAAATTATCCCGTTGTTTGTTTTTAAAGATAAACTGTTTTAAGTTCTCACACCAGTCTCATGACTGACCTGAAGTTTATTGTTTTCCTTCCTAAACTCTGGGTGCCCATAATTTTTCACACGGGCAGTCTAGAGTCAGGTTATCAGGTCATTCTGGATTCAGAAGTGCTATGGAGCTCAAGTGGCGAGCTGGATGGCGAGGCGTATTACTTGTATATGATATTATCTTTCCGCTGTAAATTTTCGCTTGTAAGGACACGTTTGTATAACTGTCCATTGTCCTGTTGTGTTGTATGTTGTTGTTGTACGCTCTGATGTGATGTAATGTAATAACTGAGATAGTTCTTTGTTTAAAAGATTATTCATTATCTATTATATGTTATTCTGCTGCGATATGTGAGATTCTGATATTGTTTCTGTTCTGTTTCCTTATTTCTTCTATCTTTTTCTTCTACCTCTTCTTTTTAACCCTCATGGCTCGGTTTTCCCGGCATTCAATTGTTCGGCATTTGATATAGTGGACGTATTGATGTCGATTTTCGGAAGTCGAAGAATCGGGTCCTAACATTGTGGTATCAGAGCATTTGGTTAAGCGACAACCATGTCTCTGTTGGGTATTACTCATTAGAGATAGAGTCAGTAGTACTCTAGAATGAGTTTGAGTGTAATAATGTTATGAGCGCGTATTTATTAGAGAAAATAAAATTGTTTTATGTTGTGATGATTGGTTTGTTGAGTTGTATATGGATTCTGGTTGGTATAGTCTGTACAACTCTATCGATATAGATCTCTAAACACTTGCACAGAACAATTCAGCATGATGTCGTTTTAATTTAGGTAAATGAAATAATTTTACCTCGATTATATTTTTATATATAAAGGAATTTTTTTTCAGAATTATTAAAGTATATATAAATGGATTGTTTGGTTGTTGAAAATGTAAAAATGCATAAGTGAATCAAATTGTTTGAATATGTTAAATAAAAACAACAGTTGTAAAAGAATGAATTGTATAAGCAAATGAATTATAAGTATGGAATTATAATTAAAATGATTTACAATTGTAAAATAATCTTATGTATAAATAATGAAATTATATGAGAATTTTTTTTATAGATGTGATTTATAAATAATGAAAAGGAAAATTTTTAAAGAATATTTAGCACTGATTTCACTATTGTTACTGGAAAATAATAAGGGTGATGACTGCAGCATCATCAGTGTCGTTTTCGAGTTTCTGTGTAATGGATTTGCTACAGTAGTAAATTGAAATTGAAGTTTTGTTGTTATAAACAAATTTGAAATTGAAAATCCAAGTTGAAATTGATAAATATAAGTAAAACGAGTTTGGACTTATATTATGAGATAAAAATTTTAGCTTTGGTAAATTTAAAGAATTTGAGTTGGCATAACAAAACATAAGATTTGGAATTTAACTAAAGGGAGTTAAATAAATTAAATTAGATTTGGAAGTTTAAATATATAAGTTGTATAACTTAGAAAATGAGAAAATGTAAGTAAAACTGATTATTAAAATGGTTAAACAATTTTGTTTAAGTAAAATGAAATATGAATTTGAATGTTGATATGAATTTGACTTTGGTAAAAGTTAATTAAAATTGGAATCTGAATTGAATTTATAAGTGGAAATTTAAGTGAAGTTAAACAAATGATGAATTGAAATGGAATATAGCTTAAGTAATATGGAATAAAGTTGATTTTGGTATCGAAGTAAAATAATAAAGTGAATTAAATGGATGTGAACTTGAGTTATATAAAAGGAGATTCAACTTTATTTGTGAAATGAATTAGCAATTGAATTAATGAAGGAATTGAATGTTAATCAATCGAATGTAAATGAATTGATATGAAACAATGGATATAGGTGTTAATTCGTTAAAATTAATAAATTGAATGTAAGCCAATTTAATATTAAACCAATTGGAATTAAAAGTGTTAAACCAAATTGAATGTAAATTTAATAATTTGGTTATGTTGGTTATGATTGGTTGTTATTTGATTGTTAGTTGATTGTATATAAATTCATTAAGTGTTAATGAAATTAAATTAGTGAAATTGAAAGCTATGTAATTGAATTCAAATTGGAAGAAAATGAATTTCAATAGAATTCAATTTGATTTGGAAGTGAACTAAAATGAATATAAATTAGTGAATGTACACTAATTGGAAATGAATAAATGAATATTTGTAAAGTCCAATGTTAACAAATCAAATGTGATTAAAATAAAAAACCAATTCATTGAATATTAATGAGAAATGAAAGAATATTGATTTGGTTATTGATTTGTTGGAAGTTAATTGGATGATAGTTGTTTGATGGTTGCATTTATTGTTTTTGTTGCATTTGCTATATATTGGCATATGTATTTGTTGTAGTGATATATGTTGTATATTTATATGACTTCCATATATGCATGTTTCTCATGGTTTGTTGAGTGTTTAGTAGGTGCGGATTGCGCTTGCTTCGCATTTGGAGCTCGCTTTCGCGCTATATTAGCCGTATACGCTCGCTAACAATAAATAAGGTACATATCTCGGATTACATATCATACTTTTACAATTTTTTCCCTGCGGGATGCCTCGTCACTTGATGAGATGTATATTTGTGATATATATACTATCATTTTTTTTCGGATCGAGCCGCGCAAAGGAGACTTCGGCGATTTTTTTCGAAAATTTAAGACGTTAGAATTTTTTTGGGAATTTTGGAAAATTTTGAATACTATAACTAAGTATGATTTGAAAACTTAGTAAAGTTATTGTATGAAGTTTAACTATGAATTTGGGAAACTTAAACACTTAAGAGATTTGTGAATCAAACTTGAATGGTTTGTTTTGAAAAGTTATTCAAAACTCTTTCTTACTTGGTAATTTCGAGTACGAAATTCTTTAAGGGGAAAAGTTTGTAACGACCCAGAATTTCTGTCAATTAAAATTCGTATATTTTATTGATTTTAAATATTAATAAGTGAAATTAAACAGTCGAATAAATTTTATTTCGAATAATTGGATTTAATTGAATAATTAAATCAATAATTTAATAGTTGAAGTCATTGAAATAATTGATAATTGGGTTTAATATGATGAAAATGATTTGTAAAATTTTATTTAATCATGTTGGAGTTAGAATGATGTTATAGAACTTTTAAAATCGAATTAAAAGTTAATTCGTGAAAATTGAATATTTTAATATTTAAATCGACTAGTGAAAATAGCCATTTTTCAAATAGTCTTGGATTTCGACGAAACCAGTTTCATCGGATCCGTAGTGTCATATTTTTGTATGGTTTCAAATTTCGTGTCAATCGGATTTACCGTTTGTCCGGGACAAGCCAAAACGCATAGAAATTAGTTTAAATCGATTTAATTTAAATCGATCGTTTATCGCCGTAACTCGCACAGATGATCGAATTGGCCTCCGAAACCTATTCCATTGTGTCCGGAATGTGGGGTAAACCCTAAAAATGCCGGTCACTGCACGAGATTTGGAGTTCAGAAAATCGAGTGAATAGTGACTTTCGGTAGATTTTCTATAAAAGGACTTCACTCTCTTCATTTGCAAACCCTCTTCCTTCTAAAGCTTCAGCCGGCCCTAATTTTCAATGGCCACCATCATTCGAAACTTCTCCCCTCAATCACTCTCAATCCGTAGAAAATTAGCAAGAACCTTCAACTAACAAATTGAAGAGCTCGAAGAGAGATTTCAATTCATACGGGGATGATGACAAAGGGAGTACCACGGCATCATCAAAATGGCTGCGTTTGTGACCGGTTTTGCATGTCGTTTGAGGAGTAGGGAGTGACCGAGTTCACCATAGTCGCGGCCGTGGGTAGCATTCGACGAGGGCTTCTATGTGGCGCAAGTTGATCGAGGTGGAAGTGCTCGTATTGGGTGCGAAAATTGGATGTATATAGGCGGCATGTGTTTCATTGGCTCGAACGTGAAACTAGAGAGGGAAGAAGCATCAGGGTGTGGCCAAGATTTGCAAAGAGTGGAACGCACGGCCAGGATGTAAAAGTAAAAAGAAATAAAATTTAATTGTAAATTGAATAATATTAAAATTTGTATAATGTTTAAAATGCGATATCTTGTTGATACGAGGTCGAATTTTGACGAAACGAATTGTGTTGCAATCGTTTTGACGAGCACTATGCAATGGAGCTGGATTGGAGTCGTTTGAAGCTAGTGAAAATTTTGGGTAAAATTAAACGCGCGTTTAATTTTATTCGAAATAAAACGCTACATGTAACGACCCGTATTTTACGTGTCGATTTATCGTAGAATTATTAGGTCGTTAGTATTGTTTTGATCATCCATAGCCTGAGTCGTGAATAAGATAGCTCGTAGGGTCTTTAGTACGATGCTTGGTTAGGTCGTTAACGAGTTATGAAGCTTGTCCGGGTTAAGTTAGTGAGCGACTCAAGAGTGGCCGGGTTAGTAGGGTTCTTAAGTCGTTAACGACTCATACTGTTTGACCGAGGTAAGACTTAAGTATGTAGACCGACCTAAGGAAGTTAAGGTTAGTGGAGTTGAAGAGTTAACACGTTGCCGAGTTAAGGAGGTTGGTGATTTAGGGCCTGGGCCGACTCAGTTGGTTACCGGGTTAAGGGCTAGCGGCTTAGAGTCTTCTCCGACCTAAGGGTTAGCAGGCTTGTGTATTGGTCAAGAGATAGGTCGTGGCCGACCTATAGGGTGACCGACTTAAGGGTTAACGACCTAGGGGGAAAGGTTGTTTGATAGTTAGGTCGGCAGTACTTTAGGTCGTAGGTCGGCACTAGGCTATGCCGTGTTCTTGATAGGTCGGCAGCGAGTTAAGGGAGTTAGGTTGGTCGTGTGTTATCTCGTATGACCCTGAGTTGATGAGTCGTAAGTCGTAACCCGGTAGGTGGTTAGACCAGTGTGTGAGTTTTTAGGTCGTGTTGCCGAGTTAACGACTTATAGAAGCTAGCGACCTAAGGTGTTGCCGGCTTAAGGTAGTTAGTGGGTTAAGTCGGTTTGGTGTAAGTCGTAAGGTAGTTGTTAGCTCGGTTGGGTTTGAGTCGGTAGGCACGACTTAGCGATGAGTCGTGAGTCGTTAGGCGAGTTAAGGTCTGGCTTGTGTGGTCTCTTGTATGTTAGATCGGTTACGGGTTGGGCTTGAGTCGTGTTTGTTTTAGGTCGTGTGCCATGTTGATGTGTGTTGTGTTGAGTCGGCAAGTGGCATGAGCCGTAAGTCGTGTCGCATGCTTTAGGTCTTAGGTCGTTGGGGTGGTGAGTCGTATGGACTGTGAGCTGTGCTTTAGCTTGTGTGGGTAGGTTGCATGCTTGGCTTGAGTCGGGGGGGAGGTCTGATGAGTCGTGAACGACTCATGGCTTGGGTCGGCGGCGACTCAGGAGGAACGACTTAGGCATGACTCGTGGACGACTTAAGGGCATACGAGTTAAGGAATTTTCAGCCTATAAATAGTGGACTTTGGCTCACTTTTTGGCACCGGTTTTCGAAGCGACGAAGTGCTGCCATTTTGGAAACTCGACCACAGTATTTTCTTCACTTCTTTCTCTACTTCTATCAAGTGCTAACATCCATTGAAGATTGAAGATCAAGATCAAAGATCAAGAGCCAAAGTTGAAGATTTTCATCCGAAGAAGCTAGATTTCACCGTTTCAAGTGAAATTTCTCCGGATCAAGTCCAAGTTCTTGCTGTCCAGATCTGAAGTTGATTGATTTTAGGTTGTTTTGGTGATTTGGTGAGTGGTAGTTATCTCTCACGCGGATCCAAAGGAGTATATGGGATTGGTGATATGTTTATGTGTTAAAGTTAGCGTTTTCTCGCATTTTCCTTAAGTCTGCATGTAGATCCATCATATTTGAAGATGTTTATCTATAGAAGCTATTTAATAAGTATTAGAGACAAAACCCATGTTTTAGATTTGATAGATCTATGCTAAAAACCATGATTTCACATATGTTGGACTTTTGCACACTTAATTACGAAATTGCCATTGTAGTTGATATTGCTTAATATATCTTGTTTGAATGCTTGAATGTTTGAATATATGATAGATTTGATTGAGCCAAGTTAGCTTGTAGTTGATTTGGAACAAGATGTTTGAAGGTGATTCAAAAGCTAAGTGGAAAGGCTCTTGAATGTTGAAAGCTGCCGATGGTATATGAAGCGGATGTGGAAGCTCATATGAACGGATTCGATGATGAGGGACTTTGCCATGATGCGAAGAGGCGAAGTATGAGATCGATATGGGACTTTGCCATGATGCGAGAAGGCAAGCCATGATGTTGAGATGAGACTTTGCTGTGATGCGATGAAGCAAAGTGTGATGTTGAGATGGAACGGGTCATGATGACGTTCCAAGCACGGGCTGCGACGACGTGCAAAGTTATGTTGATTACTCGGTGATGCGATCCGAGTTGGTGATAATGGTTAGCTTGAGAGGCGCTTGAGCTAGTATGGATGGTCGTCGAGGAGGATGACTTGGAGGCTTAGATCTCATCGTTGTTGAAGGTTCTAGCATGCTCAAAGCAAGGGTACGTTGGAACGGGCTGCGACGGCGTTCCAGGCACGGGCTACGACGGCGTGCTAGTACTCTGGGTAGTTGCGAAAATTCCTAGGCACGGGCTGCGACGACGTGCGGAGTTATGGCTAGAACCGGGGTTACCATTAGCCCTTGACGGATGGTCATTCAACTAACGGTGAAATCAAGGCAACGATGCAGTGATAGCCAGAGTCATGGCTGTTTGGTTGTATTATCATTCGGCTTCAAGAGCGGTGTTTTCTGGGTGCTTATCTGATCTTGGTTTAGGCCTTGGGGGTTTGTATTTGGAAAACATTGCCCTTGACTCGAGTGGTTATTGCTTTACCTTATTTGTCTATATTGTTATGCTTGATTCTCCTTAGTGTGTGTCTGGGGGCTATCACTGTGAGATGAGGTGGAGTGGGATGGTTTGGTTCCTATTCCTTTATTTCCTTATGCTCTTTTGGTATGCTTGATTGTTAATTTACTACTCACTAAGACTTTGTCTGACTCAAGGTTTTATGTCTCCTCTTATTACCTTGGGCTGTTCATCCATGTTTGGGATGGGCAGACTAGGTAGCAGGTGGCAGGTGCTGTGCTTAGAGTTTTCCGCTGATGATGACGAAGACGAGCAGGAGGCTATGCATATTATTTTCTTATATGTACTGGGTATCCGCTGCTGTATTTGGTTGAGTGATTTGTAGTGAGGCTTTCATGTATGGGTTTGTGTGGATGATTGTATAAAACTGTTATGATGTTATATGATGATTTTCTGTTATGAGGCTTCACTATATATTTCTCTATTGTATTTTATCCATGCGCTGTGAGTTGCGATAGAGATTCTGCGATTTTAATTTACCCTGACTATCGTCCATGGCTACCTGGCACACCTTTTAGCGCACTTTCCTCTTGTTTTAGTGCGGGAGTCATGGGCGGTCGTCACATTTGGTATCAGAGCTTTGGTTAATCGATTTTAGCCAACGCTCGCTGACGTAATTACGTAAGAGAGACGTAATTGTATTTTGATGGATGATTACTATATATAATATAGTAGCTTAGAAGGATTTGAACTCCTTATGCAGTTGTTTCTTAAGGTGTTCTAATCATTCTTATTTACAGATATTAAGGATGAGCAGAAGTGAGAGACAAGCTGCGAGGGATAGCCGTGCTGCTAGGGAGGCTGTTGATTATGCTCCTATGTTTGAGGCCATGATGACTTCAATCATGAGGAGGATGCCCGTTCCAGGGCCTACTGTTGATGTTGGGGTTCAAGTCCAAGCTCCGAGACCGGTGGATTTCGCCAAGCTTTGCAAGGATTATACTTCTCTTGGAGGGAAAGCTTTCTTAGGGACGGAGTCGACTATTGAAGTGCAGAGATGGATGGATGCTTGCCGAAGGATTTTTGGTGATCTAGGGATTGAGGATGCAACCAAGAGAAAGCTTGCATCGAGGCAGCTTCAGGGAAGAGCTGCGGATTGGTGGAATTCTATCACTATAGATACACCAGAGGAGGAGATTACTTGGGAGCAGTTCCAAGTTAGATTTGAAGCCAAGTTCATCTCTACTGCTCAGAGGTCTGTTTTGTTTAAGAGATTTGTTGAGCTCAAGCAAGGTGGGAGGCCTGTTCTTGAGTATATTTCTGAGTTCGAAGCTTTGTCTAAGTATGCCAGATCATATATTGACTCTCCCTACCAGAAGAACGAAAAGTTTGTGACTGGTCTGGATGCTTATCTGGGAAGGCAGTTGGTGGATCACTTGGACGATCCATTTGAAAAGCTTGTGGAGAAAGCTCTGAGGCATGAGAGCTTGTTTCCTAGGGAAAGTTCTGTTGTTGCTGTAACCAGGGAAGGATCTAAACCACAGCAGAGTGGCAACAAGAAGAGGAAGCAACAGCAACAGAAGGGAAAGGATGGTCAGAAGAAGCCAAAGGGCGAAGTGACTTGCTATAATTGCCAGAAGAAGGGCCATCTTTCCAAGGATTGTAGGAATCCAAAGGCGCCGGCGAAGTGCCATAACTGTGATAAGCCAGGGCATTTCAGGAAGGACTGTCCAGAGCCGAGGAAGGATAGGCAGGTTGTGCAAGCCTATGCTTTGGAAGCTGTGCCGTCGTCTTCAAGAGTCCCTACTGCTGAAGAGAAGGGGAAGAGTGTGGTGGTCCAAGGTACTCTTTCCATTTGTGGTGTTCCAGTTAGAGTGTTGTTTGATACTGGAGCGTCGCATTCTTTTGTTTGTGATGATTTGGTAGGCCGGTTAGGTTTGAAACCGGATATTGATGATAGGCCATTGGTGGTGACTAATCCAGTTGGGGGTTCGTCATGCTTGTGTATGATATGCCGTGGTCTAGTTGTTTCGAGTCATGATTGCTCGTTTGTTTGTGATTGCTTTGTTCTGAACTTTGCGGGGTTCGGAATTATTTTGGGTATGGACTGGCTTAGGAAGTATGCGGCTAGGATTGATTGTGAGAGGCTGGAGGTGACAGTCGGGAATGTGGATGGGCGAAAGGTTGTGATACGATGTAAGCATGAAGAAGGCGTCTTCATGAGCTTCATGTATTCGCTGGTTGTTCCACGGGATGGACTGTCATCGGTGCCTATTGTGAATGGATTTGAGGATGTCTTTGACGAAGTCAAAGGGTTGCCGCCGCATAGGGAGATCGAGTTTCGTATCGATCTAGTTGAGGGAGCCAGACCTGTTGTGATGCCTCTTAGGCGGATGGCACCGAGGGAGCAGCAAGAGCTGAAGGTGCAAGTTGATGACCTTTTGCGGAAAGGATTCATTCGGAGAAGTGTGTCCGAATGGGGTGCGCCCGTTGTGTTCGCAACCAAAGCGGATGGATCGTTGAGGTTGTGTGTTGATTATCGTGAGCTGAATAAGGTGACTAAGAAGAACAAGTATCCATTGCCGAGAATAGATGACTTGTTTGATCAGCTTCACGAGGCTAAGGTGTTTTCTCAGATGGATTTGGCAACGGGATTTCACCAGTTGAGAGTGGCGAAGGATAGTGTGCCGAAGACTGCTTTCAGGACACCATCCGGGTTTTATGAGTGGCTGGTGATGCCGTTTGGATTGACTAACGCACCAGCATATTTTGTGGATCTTATGAATAGAGTATTCAGAGATCAGTTGAATAAGTTCGTGCTTGTGTTCGTTGATGATATTTTGGTTTATTCCAGAACCGAGGAAGAGCACAAGACGCACTTGAGGATTGTTTTGGATATACTGCGGAAACATCAGCTGAAGGCTAAGTTTTCGAAGTGTCACTTCTGGAAGAGTGAAGTGAGGTTCTTAGGCCATGTTATCTCTGGAAGTGGAATAGCGGTTGATCCCGCTAAGGTGGCAGCAATCCAGGATTGGGTTAGACCTAAGAATGCATCTGATGTGAGAAGTTTTCTTGGATTAGCCGGGTATTATCGTCGGTTTATTAAAGACTTTTCCAAGATAGCTGCACCGTTGACAGGATTGACGAAGAAGAACCAAGTGTTCAGATGGGATGACAAGTGTGAGCAAGCCTTCGTAATCCTGAAAGAGCGATTGACGAGTGCTCCTGTATTGACTATTCCGAGTGGGAATGATGAGATGGTGGTTTATACCGATGCATGTGGCACTGGACTGGGAGCGGTGCTAATGCAGAAGGATAAAGTTGTTGCGTATGCTAGTCGACAACTGAAGCCGCATGAAAGGAACTATCCAACTCATGATTTGGAGTTAGCTGCGATTGTGTTTGCTTTGAAGATGTGGAGACACTACCTATTGGGGGTTAGATTTGAGTTGTTTACAGATCATAAGTCGTTGAAGTATCTGTTCTCCCAAAAGGATTTGAATCTTCGACAGCAACGGTGGCTAGAGTTCCTAGCATCTTATGATTTTGGTATAGCCTATACTCCGGGAAAAGGTAACGCAGTGGCTGATGCGTTGAGTCGAAGACATGCAGGATTGGGAGCCATGTTTTCGGAATGGAAGAGTCTTGAGTATTTGGCTGGATTTGATTTCAGGCCTAGATGTGAATTGGAACCTGAGATGTTGGCAAACTTATCGATAAAGCCTACTCTGGTGGAAAGGATTGGTGAGAGCCAAAAGAGAGATGATAAGCTTGTCAAGATTATCCGTGATTTGGGATCTGGATTGGAACCAGAGAAGGATAAAGGATTTGAAGTCGATCGAGAGGGTTGGCTTCGGAAACAAGGACGATTAGTTGTTCCCGATATAGATGAATTGAGAGATGAAGTTCTGAGGGAAAGTCATCACTCGAAGTTGACAATTCATCCAGGAGGTAATAAGATGTATCGGGATATGAAGAGAGCTTACTACTGGGAAGGTATGAAGAAGGATGCTGGAAATTTTATTTCCAAGTGTATGAATTGCCAGTTGGTGAAAGCTGAGCAGAAGAAGCCCAGTGGATTACTTCAGCCATTAGAGGTTCCTACGTGGAAGTGGGAACAAGTGTCGATGGATTTTATTGATGGTCTACCTAGGACCAGGGCAGGGAATGAAGGGATTTGGGTCATTGTAGATCGTTTGACCAAGAGTGCAAGGTTCATTCCAGTTCGATCGAATAGGACTGCATCGAAGTTGGCTGAGCTTTATGTGAAGTGGATTGTTCGATTCCATGGTGTTCCAAAGAGTATAGTGAGCGATCGAGATCCATTGTTCACTAGTGGATTTTGGAAGAGCTTCCAGGAGGTTTTGGGAACTGAGTTGTGTTTGAGTACAGCTTATCACCCTCAAACAGATGGTCAGACTGAGAGAGTCAACCGAATTTTGGAAGATCTTCTTAGAGCTTGTGTTTTGGACTTCGGAGGATCATGGGAAGATCACCTTCATTTGGTGGAATTTGCTTATAATAACAGTTATCAGTCGAGTATTGGTATGGCACCATATGAAGCATTATATGGAAGACCGTGTAACTCTCCGACATGTTGGTTGGAAACTGGAGAAAAACTGATACTTGGGCCAGAGATGATTCGACAGACTTCGGATTGTATAGAGATCATTCGACAAAGAATGAAGGCAGCCCAGGATCGTCAGAAAAGTTATGCAGATAATCGTCGAAAGGATTTGGAGTTCGACGTAGGCGATATGGTTTTCGTGAAGATTTCTCCATTGAAGAATGTTATTCGATTCGGGAACAAAGGAAAGTTGACTCCGAGATTTGTTGGACCATTCCCGATTAACGAGCGAATTGGAAAGCTCGCTTATAGATTGGAGTTACCGGAAAAGATGGCGGGTGTGCACAATGTTTTTCATGTATCATATCTACGGAAGTATGTGCACGACCCGAGTACGGTGGTTTCTGCTGATAGCTGTGAAGACTTAGAGGTTGATCCAGTTGTTTCGAGACCTCGTAAGCCGCTTCGTATTGTTGAAACCGATACGAAACAGCTTAGGAGGAAGACGGTTACGTTGCTCAAGGTACAATGGAGTGATGATGTTAACGACTGTACGTGGGAGGAGGAAGAGAGGATGAAGGCAGCTCATCCCGGACTCTTCGAGGTATGGCCCTAAAGTGTCGTGACATCTCATGAATTTGTAGCTTGTTCTAAGTCATAGAATTCTGCATGCTAGGTTAGAATTGGATGCATGGTTTGTTGATTGCTATGGATGGTAGGCATGCGGAATATCTTTGGTTGCTGTTATTTGCTTGGAATTTCGGGGGCGAAATTCCTAAGGGGGAGAGAATGTAACGACCCGTATTTTACGTGTCGATTTATCGTAGAATTATTAGGTCGTTAGTATTGTTTTGATCATCCATAGCCTGAGTCGTGAATAAGATAGCTCGTAGGGTCTTTAGTACGATGCTTGGTTAGGTCGTTAACGAGTTATGAAGCTTGTCCGGGTTAAGTTAGTGAGCGACTCAAGAGTGGCCGGGTTAGTAGGGTTCTTAAGTCGTTAACGACTCATACTGTTTGACCGAGGTAAGACTTAAGTATGTAGACCGACCTAAGGAAGTTAAGGTTAGTGGAGTTGAAGAGTTAACACGTTGCCGAGTTAAGGAGGTTGGTGATTTAGGGCCTGGGCCGACTCAGTTGGTTACCGGGTTAAGGGCTAGCGGCTTAGAGTCTTCTCCGACCTAAGGGTTAGCAGGCTTGTGTATTGGTCAAGAGATAGGTCGTGGCCGACCTATAGGGTGACCGACTTAAGGGTTAACGACCTAGGGGGAAAGGTTGTTTGATAGTTAGGTCGGCAGTACTTTAGGTCGTAGGTCGGCACTAGGCTATGCCGTGTTCTTGATAGGTCGGCAGCGAGTTAAGGGAGTTAGGTTGGTCGTGTGTTATCTCGTATGACCCTGAGTTGATGAGTCGTAAGTCGTAACCCGGTAGGTGGTTAGACCAGTGTGTGAGTTTTTAGGTCGTGTTGCCGAGTTAACGACTTATAGAAGCTAGCGACCTAAGGTGTTGCCGGCTTAAGGTAGTTAGTGGGTTAAGTCGGTTTGGTGTAAGTCGTAAGGTAGTTGTTAGCTCGGTTGGGTTTGAGTCGGTAGGCACGACTTAGCGATGAGTCGTGAGTCGTTAGGCGAGTTAAGGTCTGGCTTGTGTGGTCTCTTGTATGTTAGATCGGTTACGGGTTGGGCTTGAGTCGTGTTTGTTTTAGGTCGTGTGCCATGTTGATGTGTGTTGTGTTGAGTCGGCAAGTGGCATGAGCCGTAAGTCGTGTCGCATGCTTTAGGTCTTAGGTCGTTGGGGTGGTGAGTCGTATGGACTGTGAGCTGTGCTTTAGCTTGTGTGGGTAGGTTGCATGCTTGGCTTGAGTCGGGGGGGAGGTCTGATGAGTCGTGAACGACTCATGGCTTGGGTCGGCGGCGACTCAGGAGGAACGACTTAGGCATGACTCGTGGACGACTTAAGGGCATACGAGTTAAGGAATTTTCAGCCTATAAATAGTGGACTTTGGCTCACTTTTTGGCACCGGTTTTCGAAGCGACGAAGTGCTGCCATTTTGGAAACTCGACCACAGTATTTTCTTCACTTCTTTCTCTACTTCTATCAAGTGCTAACATCCATTGAAGATTGAAGATCAAGATCAAAGATCAAGAGCCAAAGTTGAAGATTTTCATCCGAAGAAGCTAGATTTCACCGTTTCAAGTGAAATTTCTCCGGATCAAGTCCAAGTTCTTGCTGTCCAGATCTGAAGTTGATTGATTTTAGGTTGTTTTGGTGATTTGGTGAGTGGTAGTTATCTCTCACGCGGATCCAAAGGAGTATATGGGATTGGTGATATGTTTATGTGTTAAAGTTAGCGTTTTCTCGCATTTTCCTTAAGTCTGCATGTAGATCCATCATATTTGAAGATGTTTATCTATAGAAGCTATTTAATAAGTATTAGAGACAAAACCCATGTTTTAGATTTGATAGATCTATGCTAAAAACCATGATTTCACATATGTTGGACTTTTGCACACTTAATTACGAAATTGCCATTGTAGTTGATATTGCTTAATATATCTTGTTTGAATGCTTGAATGTTTGAATATATGATAGATTTGATTGAGCCAAGTTAGCTTGTAGTTGATTTGGAACAAGATGTTTGAAGGTGATTCAAAAGCTAAGTGGAAAGGCTCTTGAATGTTGAAAGCTGCCGATGGTATATGAAGCGGATGTGGAAGCTCATATGAACGGATTCGATGATGAGGGACTTTGCCATGATGCGAAGAGGCGAAGTATGAGATCGATATGGGACTTTGCCATGATGCGAGAAGGCAAGCCATGATGTTGAGATGAGACTTTGCTGTGATGCGATGAAGCAAAGTGTGATGTTGAGATGGAACGGGTCATGATGACGTTCCAAGCACGGGCTGCGACGACGTGCAAAGTTATGTTGATTACTCGGTGATGCGATCCGAGTTGGTGATAATGGTTAGCTTGAGAGGCGCTTGAGCTAGTATGGATGGTCGTCGAGGAGGATGACTTGGAGGCTTAGATCTCATCGTTGTTGAAGGTTCTAGCATGCTCAAAGCAAGGGTACGTTGGAACGGGCTGCGACGGCGTTCCAGGCACGGGCTACGACGGCGTGCTAGTACTCTGGGTAGTTGCGAAAATTCCTAGGCACGGGCTGCGACGACGTGCGGAGTTATGGCTAGAACCGGGGTTACCATTAGCCCTTGACGGATGGTCATTCAACTAACGGTGAAATCAAGGCAACGATGCAGTGATAGCCAGAGTCATGGCTGTTTGGTTGTATTATCATTCGGCTTCAAGAGCGGTGTTTTCTGGGTGCTTATCTGATCTTGGTTTAGGCCTTGGGGGTTTGTATTTGGAAAACATTGCCCTTGACTCGAGTGGTTATTGCTTTACCTTATTTGTCTATATTGTTATGCTTGATTCTCCTTAGTGTGTGTCTGGGGGCTATCACTGTGAGATGAGGTGGAGTGGGATGGTTTGGTTCCTATTCCTTTATTTCCTTATGCTCTTTTGGTATGCTTGATTGTTAATTTACTACTCACTAAGACTTTGTCTGACTCAAGGTTTTATGTCTCCTCTTATTACCTTGGGCTGTTCATCCATGTTTGGGATGGGCAGACTAGGTAGCAGGTGGCAGGTGCTGTGCTTAGAGTTTTCCGCTGATGATGACGAAGACGAGCAGGAGGCTATGCATATTATTTTCTTATATGTACTGGGTATCCGCTGCTGTATTTGGTTGAGTGATTTGTAGTGAGGCTTTCATGTATGGGTTTGTGTGGATGATTGTATAAAACTGTTATGATGTTATATGATGATTTTCTGTTATGAGGCTTCACTATATATTTCTCTATTGTATTTTATCCATGCGCTGTGAGTTGCGATAGAGATTCTGCGATTTTAATTTACCCTGACTATCGTCCATGGCTACCTGGCACACCTTTTAGCGCACTTTCCTCTTGTTTTAGTGCGGGAGTCATGGGCCGGGAGTCATGGGCGGTCGTCACACTACATCTGTTATCGGAAACTCAAGGTGAGAACTTCTCACTCAATCGAATTAGTTTCGATTTAAATTTTGAATAGTTAAATTTAAAATTGCTTGATTATGTGATTGGATGGTAATTTGTTATCTATTGTGTTAAATAGACATTATACGCCGTATATTAAGCGGATGTTATTTATTAAAAACATATACGGCGATAATTCCAACTTGTATAAAATTGGTACTATGTATGTACTTGGAGTTGATTTTCCCGCAGTATATAGCGGATGAGACCCTATTGCGCAGCATAATAGCGGATTTTATAAATCCCATATACCGCGATATTTCGTCTTGAAGTGAAATTGGTATTGTGCTAACATCTTTGGATGCAGGAAATAGGTTGGAGGATCCAACTGGATTCCTCAAACATTTGAATTGGTTTCAATGTTGTGTGTTGATCTATTCATTGATCTATTTATAATCAATGCGATTATCTTTGTGATTAAAGTCGTTAAAGGCTAAAATTTAGCCGAATATAATTTGGTATCGTTAGATGCCGAAAATGAATAAAATTTGATTTTTGAAAATTAAGTTGAAAATTCATAATAAAATTTAATTTTGGAATTTATTCATTTTAGATAAATAAACGTTGAATTTTTTTTATTATAAAAATTATGATTTTTGTGAAATATAACCGAAATGTGATTTTTGAAATAAGTAGTTAATTTATTTATAAAATGGTTTAAATCGGGATTTTTGAATTATTATAATTGACTTATTTTAATAAGTAAAATATTATAGCTTACTAAAGGAAGTATATTCACGATTTTAGACAGTGGATAATCCTTTATATAAAATGTGTAGAAACGTTAAATTTGGTTAACGTAGTATATTCACGATTTTGGATGGTGAATATATTATTAAATAAAATGGATATGTTTTGGGAAGTGATGTTTTAAATGGAATTAAAACGATTTAAAGATGTTTTAAAATGTATTAAGTATCGAAACCATAGATTTCAACATTTATTGTTGAAATAGAAGCTTCGAGAAATAGAAGGAAATGGTGGACTATAACACTGTTGTTATAGTAAATGATTTCCGAAAGGCAAAGTTTTGTATAGTATTGGGATTTATATATCTATCTTAATTTTGAATCCCCATACTAGTGATTTTGGGTTGTCGTAATGATGTTTTACGTAACATTCGTTTTGGCCCAAATAAATGTGTTTAAGAGAATGTTTTCCTTATAAAATAAAATATATACTTAATTTGGATTTAAGTATATTGAATATTTTTCAAGTGTTGAAAATAAATAGATTGGTGAATTACTTATTATTAAATAAATATGGAAATGTTTTTCCAATATGAAGTGAATGTTTGAGATTTTATCTTTCAAAGATAAATCGAAAATGAATATTAGAAATCGATTTAAAAATCGTATATTCATAGATATTTTGGAATTGTAAATTCACTATGGAATTTATAAAAGAAAGGGAAATTAGTTAAAAATAAACGTTGATTTATTTTGAAATGTGGAGATTAATTTACGGATTTGGAACGTAAATTTAATAAATCGGTAAGGATTTATTTAATTGGTTTAAACAAACCATTTTGAAATGAAAATTTTAAGGGTGTAAATTGATTTGAAATTGGTTTTCAAATGGTTGAAGTGTGGGATATATATTTTATAAAGATATTTTTTAAAAATAAATAATTTAGGAAATTATTTGAAATCGGGTGATGTTGTGAATATTGATTGATAGTTAAATAACCGACTATCAATATTGACCTTTAAATAGGTATTTGTTGTGAATTGGTTGAAATTGAATGCTACACTTATTTTTAAATTATTGCGCTCATTATTCGGATTACCCATTCCGAATAGTGATACAACGTAATGGATAGCATTGAAGACCGGTGGTGAAGACCGGGTATTTGTGAAAACGATAGGATGACCTATCGATTCTCTCTGCACCGTTAGCTACGGTATGAAGATTTCCTTTGTGATGGGGAATTCGATTGGGATTGTGAATACCCAGATTGCAAGGGCTTCTTTTGAAGTGCCTTCGGTTCTGTTCGAACCCGGAATAGACTTGTATGGTTACATGTATGACATTACATTTTGAGATATAAAGAAGATTTCTTTCAAATACATTTCTATTGGTGGCGGAGAATTTATTCTCTTAGCTTAATACCCTTCTCTGAGACGTACGCGCTTAGAGGTTATGTAGTTGAAGGTTATCAGCAATATATTCCCAATTTGGTAATGTGGCATGTTGAGTGTTGTTGTGTGATGATTATTTATTGATCATTTTTTGATCAAAGCGTGGCTTTGTGAAAAAGCGTAGCTTTGTGGATGAGACTTCGTCAGACCTCACTCCCCGGAAATGGTCAAAACAGGAATATGCGGTAAGGTTATGAGGGTCGCGCCCTTTAGGGTATGTCATTTCCTTCTGGAAAGGGTGGTATCATGGTATGGAGCCCAGATACTTACCCATGTTGACACACTATATTTATTACTGTGTGATGTTGGTTATCGAGCGCTCGGATAAAGGTCCAAAGGGACCGGGGGATGGCATATTCGTGTAGTAGTTACCTAGTTACAGAGGTTGCCCGGCGTTGTGTTGGCAGAGATCTAACCATAACGTTAGTTTCTCGGGACGTCCTGCCAGAGGCGATCCCATTGACAGTAGGAAGTTTCTTAGCCTAACCATTTGTTGGAAATCCAAAAAAACGATACGATCCTTGTACGGTTTTAGTTGTATTACCTGCCATGGAATGTGGCGGTAACCTGCTATTGAACATGGTAGCTATAGTAGGCATAAGTGCGAAATGTCTATGCTGGCTAAGATTTATATTGTACTTTCGAAATGTTTCCTACGCTATGCACTAGTAATAATATCGAATGTTTCTTTTTAATGCGTATCAAGCATCTTTGACTATCATAAGGAGAAATCTCCTCCGATTCTGCCCTTGCATTGTGTGTGTGTGCGTGGGCGGGAGGCCTTATGGTAGTCTCATTTTCCAAAAAGCATTGCGAATCTATTTTAAATTTATCCCGTTGTTTTTTTTTAAAGATAAACTGTTTTAAGTTCTCACACCATTCTCATGACTGACTTGGAGTTTATTATTTTCCTTTCTAAACTCTGGGTGCCCATAATTTTCCACACGGGCAGTCTAGAGTCGGGTTATCAGGTCATTCTGGATTCAGAAGTGCTATGGAGCTCAAGTGGCGAGCTGGATGGCGAGGCGTATTACTTGTATATGATATTATCTTTCCGCTGTAAATTTTCGCTTGTAAGGACACGTTTGTATAACTGTCCATTGTCCTGTTGTGTTGTATGTTGTTGTTGTACGCTCTGATGTGATGTAATGTAATAACTGAGATAGTTCTTTGTTTAAAAGATTATTCATTTATCAATTATATGTTGTTCCGCTGCGATATGTGAGATTCTGATATTGTTTATGTTCTGTTTCCTTATTTCTTCTATCTTTTTCTTCTACCTCTTCTTTTTAACCCTCATGGTTCGGTTTTTCCGGCATTCGATTTTTCGGCATTTGATATAGTAGACGTATTGATGTCGATTTTCGGAAGTCGAAGAATCGGGTGCTGACATTGTGGTATCAGAGCATTTGGTTAAGCGACAACCATGGCTCTGTTGGGTATTACTCATTAGAGATAGAGTCAGTAGTACTCTAGAATGAGTTTGAGTGTAATAATGTTATGAGCGCGTATTTGTTAGTGAAAATAAGATTGTTTTATGTTGTGATGATTGGTTTGTTGAGTGGTATATGGATTCTGGTCGGTATAGTCTGTACAACTCTATCGATAGGGATCTCTAAACACTTGTACAGAACAATTCGGCACGATATCATTTTCAATTGGGTAAATGAAATAATTTTACCTCGATTATATTTTTATATATAAAGGAATTTTTTTCCAGAATTATTAAAGTATATATAAATGGATTGTTTGGTTGTTGAAAATGTAAAAATGCATAAGTGAATCAAAGTTGTTTGAATAAGTTAAATAAAAACAACAGTTGTAAAAGAATGAATTGTATAAGCAAATGAATTATAAGTATGGAATTATAATTAAAATGATTTACAATTGTAAAATAATCTTATATATAAATAATTAAATTATATGAGAATTTTTTTTATAAATGTGATTTATAAATAATGAAAAGGAAATTTTTTAAAGAATATTTAGCACTGATTTCACTATTGTTACTGGAAAATAATAAGGGTGATGACTGCAGCATCATCAGTGTCGTTTTCGAGTTTCTGTGTGATGGATTTGCTACCATAGTAAATTGAAATTGAAGTTTTGTTGTGATAAACAAATTTGAAATTGAAAATCCAAGTTGAAATTGATAAATATAAGTAAAACGAGTTTGGACTTATATTATGAGATAAAAATTTTAGCTTTGGTAAAGTTAAAGAATTTGAGTTGGCATAACAAAACATAAGATTTGGAATTTAACTGAAGGGAGTTAAATAAATTAAATTAGATTTGGAAGTTTAAATATATAAGTTGTATAACTTAGAAAATGAGAAAATGTAAGTAAAACTGATTGTTAAAATGGTTAAACAATTTTGTTAAGTAAAATGAAATATGAATTTGAATGTTGATATGAATTTGACTTTGGTGAAAGTTAATTAAAATTGGAATCTGAATTGAGTTTATAAGTGGAAATTTAAGTGAAGTTAAACAAATGATGAATTGAAATGGAATATAGCTTAAGTAATATGGAATAAAGTTGATTTTGGTATCGAAGTAAAATAATGAAGTGAATTAAATGGATGTGAACTTGAGTTATATAAAAGGAGATTCGACGTTATTTGTGAAATGAATTAGCAATTGAATTAATGAAGGGATTGAATGTTAATCAATCGAATGTAAATGAATTGATATGAAACAATGGATATATGTGTTAATTCATTAAAATTAATACATTGAATAAATTTAATGTAAGCCAATTTAATATTAAACCAATTGGAATTAAAAGTGTTAAACCAAATTGAATGTAAATTTAATAATTTGGTTATGTTGGTTATGATTGGTTGTTATTTGATTGTTAGTTGATTGTATATAAATTCATTAATTGTTAATGAAATTTAATTAGTGAAATTGAAAGCTATGTAATTGAATTCAAATTGGAAGAAAATGAATTTTAATAGAATTGTATTTGATTTGGAAGTGAACTAAAATGAATATAAATTAGTGAATGTATACTAATTGGAAATGAATAAATGAATATTTGTAAAGTCCACTGTTAACAAATCAAATGTGATTAAAATGAAAAACCAATTCATTGAATATAAATGAGAAATGAAAGAATATTGATTTGGTTATTGATTTTTGGTGTTAATTGGATGATAGTTGTTTGATGGTTGCATTTATTGTTTTTGTTGCATTTGCTATATATTGGCATATGTAGTTGTTGTAGTGATATATGTTGTATATTGATATTACTTTCATATATGCATGTTTCTCATGGTTTGTTGAGTGTTTAGTAGGTGCGGATTGCGCTTGCTTCGCATTTGGAGCTCACTTTCGCGCTATATTAGCCATATACGCTCGCTAACAATAAATAAGGTACATATCTCGGATTACATATCATACTTTCACTTTTTTCCCTGCGGGATGCCTCAACACTTGATGAGATCTATATTTCTGATATATATACTATCATTTTTTTTCAGATCGAGCCGCGCAATGGAGAGTCTGACGAATTTTTCCGAAAATTTAAGGTGTTAGAAAATTTTTGGGAATTTTGAAAATTTTTGAAAACTATAACTAAGTATGATTTGAAAACTTAGTAAAGTTATTGTATGAAGTTAAACTATGAATTTTGGAAAAGTTAAACACTTAAGAGATTTGTGAATTAAACTTGAACGGTTTGTTTTGAAAAGTTAATGGATTTCAAAACTCTTTCTTATTTGGTAATTTCGAGGACGAAATTCTTTTAAGGGGGGAAGTTTTTAACGACCCAGAATTTCTGTCAATTAAAATTCATATATTTATTGATTTTAAATATTAATAAGTGAAGTTAAACAGTCGAATAAATTTTATTTCGAATAATTGGATTTAATTGGATAATTAAATCGATAATTTAATAGTTGAAGTCATAGAAATAATTGATAATTGGGTTTAATATGATTGAAAATGGTTTAAAATTTTATTTAATCTTGTTGGAGTTAGAATGATGTTATAGAACTTTTAAAATCGAATTAAAAGTTAATTTGTGAAAATTGAATATTTTAATATTTAAATCGATTAGTGAAAATAGCCATTTTCAAACAGTCTCAGATTTCGACGAAACTAGTTTCATCGGATCCGTAATATTATATTATTGCATGGTTTCAAATTTCATGTCAATCGGATTTACCGTTTGTCCGGGGCAAGCCAAAACGCATAGAAATTGGTTTAAATCGATTTAATTTAAATCGATCATTTATCACTGTAACTCGCACAGATGACCGAATTAGCCTCCAAAACATTTTCCATTGTGTCCGGAACGTGGGGCAAACCCTAGAAATACCGGTCACCGCGTGAGATTTGGAGTTCGGAAAATCGAGTGAATAGTGATTTTCGGTAGATTTTCTATAAAAGGACTTCACTCTCTTCATTTGCAAACCCTCTTCCTTCTAAAGCTTCAGCCGGCCCTAATTTTCAATGGCCACCATCATTCGAAACTTCTTCCCTCAATCACTCTCAATCCGTAGACAATTAGTAAGAACCTTCAACTAACAAATTGAAGAGCACGAATAGAGCTTTCAATTCATACGGGGATGATGAAAAATGGAGCACCACGGCATCGTCAAAATGGCCGCGTTCGTGACCGGTTGTGCACGTCGTTCAAGGAGTAGGGGTGACCGAGTTCACCATAGTCGCGGCCGTGGGTAGCATTCGACGAGGGCTTCTACATGGCGCAAGTTGATCGAGGTGGAAGTGCTCGTATTGGGTGCGAAAATTGGATGTATATTGGCGGCATGGGTTTCATTGGCTCGAATGTGAAACTGAAGAGGGAAGAAGCATCAGGGTACGGCCAAGATTTGCAGAGAGTGGAACGCACGGCCAGGATGTAAAAGTAAAAAGAAATAAAATTTAATTGTAAATTGAACAATATTAAAATTTGTATAATGTTTAAAATGCGATATCTTGTTGATACGAGGTCGGATTTTGACGAAACGAATTGCGTTGCAATCGTTTTGACGAGCACTACGCAATGGAGCTGGTTTGGAGTCATTTGGAGCTAGTGAAAATTTCGAGTAAAATTAAACGCGCGTTTAATTTTATTCGAAATAAAATGCTACAACTGTTATCGGAAACTCAAGGTGAGAACTTCTCACTCAATCGAAGTAGTTTCGATTTAAATTTTAAATAGTTAAATTTAAAATTGCTTGATTATGTGATTAGATGGTAATTTGTTATCTATTGTGTTAAATAGACATTATAAGCCATATATTAAGCGGATGTTATTTATTAAAAACATATACCGCGATAATTCCAACTTGTATGGAATTGGTATTATATATGTACTTGGAGTTGATTTTCCCACAGTATATAGCGGATGAGACCCTATTGCGCCGTATAATAGCGGATAGTATTTTATAAATCCCATATACCATGATATTTCGTCTTGAAGCGAAATTGGTTTTGTGCCAACATCTTTGGATGCAGGGAACAGGTTGGAGGGATCCAACTAGATTCCTCAAACATTTGAATTGGTTTCAATGTTGTGTGTAGATCTATTCATTGATCTATTTATAATCTGTGCGATTATCTTTGTGATTAAAGTCGTTAAAGGCTAAAATTTAGCCGAACATAATTTGGTATCGTTAGATGCCGAAAATGAATAAAATTTGATTTTTGAAAATTAAGTTGAGAATTCATAATAAAATTTAATTTTGGAATTTATTCATTTTAAATAAATAAACGTTGAATTTTTTTTATTATAAAAATTATGATTTTTGTGAAATATAACCGAAATGTGATTTTTGAAATAAATAGTTAATTTATTTATAAAATGGTTTAAATTGGGATTTTTGAATTATTATAAATGATTTATATAAAATATTTATAAAATTGATATTTATGAACTAAAATATTGGAATTATAAAACAAGTTTTTATAAGTGTTAAAATGAAGTATAAATGGATTTCACAAGTGAATAAAATTTATATATTTATAAATTGTGAAGTTACGAAATGAATAGATTTTGTAAAATAAAAGATTTATAAGTAATTAACTTATAAATCGGATTTTGGTATTTAAATGAGGTATAAATAGAAATTGTTAATAAATTGATTTTATAAGTTGAAGTTATAAAAAATAAATGGGATTTGTAAACGTTGTTTTTATAAAATCTGAAATTGACTTATTTTAATAAGTAAATTATTATAGCTTACTAAAGGAAGTATATTCACGATTTTATACAGTGGATAATCCTTTATATAAAATGTTTAGAAACGTTAAATTTGGTTAACGTAGTATATTCATTATTTTGGACAGTGAATATATTATTAAATAAAATGGATATGTTTTGGGAAGTGATGTTTTAAATGGAATTAAAACGATTTAAAGATGTTTTAAAATGTATTAAGTATCGAAACCATATATTTCAACATTTATTGTTGAAATAGATGCTTCGAGAAATAGAAGGAAATGGTGGACTATAACACTGTTGTTATAGTAAATGATTTCCGAAAGGCAAAGTTTTGTAGAGTATTGGGATTTATATATCTATCTTAATTTTGAATCCCCATACTAGTGATTTTGGGTTGTCGTAACGATGTTTTATGTAACATTCGTTTTGAACCAAATAAATGTGTTTAAGAGAATGTTTTCCTTATAAAATAAAATATATACTTAATTTGGCTTTAAGTATATTGAATATTTTTCAAGTGTTGAAAATAAATAGATTGGTGAATTACTTATTATTAAATAAGTATGGATTTGTTTTTCCAATATGAAGTGAATGTTCTAGATTTTATCTTTGAAAGATAAATTGAAAGTGAATATTAGAAATCGATTTAAAAATCGTATATTCATAGATATTTTGGAATTGTAAATTCACTATGGAATTTATAAAAGAAAGGGAAATTAGTTAAAAATAAACGTTGATTTATTTTGAAATGTGGAGATTAATTTACGGATTTGGAACGTAAATTTAATAAATCGGTAAGGATTTATTTAATTGGTTTAAACAAACCATTTTGAAACGAAAGTTGTAAGGGTATAAAATTATTTGAAATTGGTTTTCAAATAGTTGAAGTGTGGGATATATATCTTATAAAGATATTTTTTGAAAATAAATAATTTGGGAAATTATTTGAAATCGGGTTATGAATATTAATTGATAGTTAAATAAATGACAATCAATATTGACCTTTAAATAGGTATTTGTTGTGAATTGGTTGAAATTGAATGCTACACTTATTTTTAAATTATTGCGCTCGTTATTCGGATTACCCATTCTGAATAGTGATACGACGTAATGGATAGCATTGAAGACCGGTGGTGAAGACCGGGTATTTGTGAAAACGATAGGATGACCTATCGATTGTCTCTGCACCGTTAGCTACGGTATGGAGATTTCCTTTGTGATGGGAAATTCGATTGGGATTATGAATACCCGGATTGCAAGGGCTTCTTTTGAAGTGCCTTCGGTTCTGTTCGAACCCGGAACAGACTTGTATGGTTACATGTCTGACATTACATTTTGAGATATAAAGCAGATTTCTTTCAAATACATTTATGTTGGTGGCGGAGAATTTATTCTCTTAGCTTAACACCCTTCTCTGAGACGTACGCGCTTAGAGGTTATGTAGTTGAAGGTTATCAGCAATATATTCCCAATTTGGTAATGTGGCATGCTGAGTGTTGCTGTGTGATGATTATTTGTTGATCATTTGTTGATCAAAGCGTGGCTTTGTGAAAAAGCGTAGCTTTGTGGGCGAGACTTCGTCAGACCTCACTCCCCGAAAATGGTCAAAACAAGAATATGCGGCAAGGTTATGAGGGTCGCGCCCTTTAGGGTTTGTCATTTCCTTCTGGAAAGGGTGGTATCATGGTATGGAGCCCAGATACTTACCCATGTTGACACACTATATTTTTTACTGTGTGATGTTGGTTATCGAGCGCTCGGATAAAGGTCCAAAGGGACCAAGGGATGGCATATTCGTGTAGTAGTTACCTAGTTACAGAGGTAGCCCGGCCTTGTGTTAGCAGAGATCTAACGTAACGTTAGTTTCTTGAGACGTCCCGCCAGAGGCGATCCCATTGACAGTAGGAAGTTCCTTAGCCTGACCATTTGTTGAAAATCCAAACAAAACAATACGATCCTTGTACGGTTTTAGTTGTATAGCCTGCCATGGAATGTGGCGGTAACCTGCTATTGAACATGGTAGCTATAGTAGGCATAAGTGTGAAAAGTCTATGCTGGCTAAGATTTATATTGTACTTTCGAAATGTTTCCTACACTGTGCACTAGTAATAATATCAAATGTTTCTTTTTAATCGTATCAAGCATCTTTGACTATCATAAGGAGAAATCTCCTCCGATTCTGCGTTTGCATTGTGTGTGTGCGCGAGGCCTTATGGTAGTCTCATTTTCCAAAAAGCATTATGAATCTATTTTAAAATTATCCTGTTGTTTGTTTTTAAAGATAAACTGTTTTAAGTTCTCACACCAGTCCCATGACTGACCTGGAGTTTATTGTTTTCCTTCCTAAACTCTGGGTGGCCATAATTTTCCATACGGGAAGTCTAGAGTCAGGTTATCAGGTCATTCTAGATTCAGAAGTGCTATGGAGCTCAAGTGGCGAGCTGGATGGCGAGGTGTATTACTTGTATATGATATTATCTTTCCGCTGTAAATTTTTGCTTGTAAGGACTCGTTTGTATAACTGTCCATTGTCCTGTTGTGTTGTATGTTGTTGTTGTACACTCTGATATGATGTAATGTAATAACTGAGATAGTTCTTTGTTTAAAAGATTATTCATTTATCTATTATATGTCGTTCCGCTGCGATATGTGAGATTCTGATATTGTTTCTGTTCTGTTTCCTTATTTCTTCTATCTTTTTCTTCTACCTCTTCTTTTTAACCCTCATGGTTCGGTTTTCCCGGCATTCGATTGTTCGGCATATTATATAGTGGACGTATTGATGTCGATTTTCGGAAGTCGAAGAATCGGGTCCTGACAGAGATGGAAGTAGATTGGATTTTTGAAGCAACCGAAGAACCCAAAACATGGATGACGCCTATTAAAGACTACATGCTTACAAGAGCCCTCCCCGTAGGTAGGAATCAGTGAAAGAAGCTTCTCTGATAGGCACCACGGTTCATAATGTTGGATGAGATACTCTACCGAAGGGAATTCTCTACCCCCTTGCTCAGATATGTAACCAACGATGAAGCTCGAAGGATCCTAAGGGAAATTCATAAAGGTGACTATAGAGACCATACTGGGTGCAAAATCTTGCAATGAAAATTCTTAGATACCGGTATTTCTGGCCAACAGTAAACCGCAATGTAGTAGATTATGTCAGACGGTGCAACCGATGCCAAAGATTCAGCAAGATTAAAAGAACTCCCTCAATAGAGTTAATGTAGATGTTCAGACCATGGTCGTTTGCAATATAGGGAGTCGATATGATTAGCATATTGCCAATAGCTATAGGAGGGGCTAAATATGTCGTAGTTGTCGTTGACTATTTCACCAAATGGGACGTAGTGGAACTGCTGGCCATTGTTACCATAAAGAAAGTCGTTAATTTTTTCACTAAACAATCTTAGCCCCAATTTTCTCCCATTCTATTTTGGGTATTGTGCTGCCATTACCCATCCCCATACTTGGCCAAAATTCCATTCCTCTCTCTCCATTGATTCAAGCAACATGTTAATCGGGTTTTTAACCCAGCATAAGTCAGAAGGAGTTAGAACATTCAAGCTAAGTCAGAATGACTCAAAACTTGACCGGAAGACCAATATGTATATGACAAAGGAGCCTCAAGAGTTTGAACCAAAAATACGCTAAGTATTTGAATCGGCACCGATCCGATTCAAATTATTTGGTTGTGGATGTCCCAATCCACATGTGTTATGTCCCTACAACACTTCTAAGCTTACCTGCTAAGTTTGATGACAACCCGAGCATCTAAGCTGAAGAAGTCAAGACTTGTCATATGCAAGTTACAGTTCGATCTCACCTACTAGTAATTCATCGTCAAAACAAGTAAGTAAGTCATGAAATTGCAATGGAAGCCTCCCTAGCAGATAAGGAAGCTTGTGGGACGGAAGTTGCATAAAAATTGCACAACTATTTGGATGGGTACCGATCCAAAAAGTTAGCTCGGTTTACTCCCAAAATTCATATGCCGCCTCCTATTGATGATTGGAAGCCTCTGGTGCTCTGGTCTCGATCCAAGTACTATCCAACCCCTATAAATACCATCTTATCTTCAACGAAAAGGGGGTTAGTTGTTCTGATCACTAAAACAACTCTGTTACAAAGATTCTTCAACTTTCTTCTCCCTCACAATGGCTGCCATGGGACAATTAGATCCTTTCTTTTATCTCCATCAATGATGGTTTGATCTCTCTTTATTCAACTGTTAGAATTGTAATCAATTTGTACCTGTGACTAACAATCAATTCAATAACAAAAGTTATAAAGTGGACGTAGGATTCGTTAACAACCGATCCACTATAAGGATCGTGTATTCCTTTTTCTTATTCTGTTTTTTCTATAATCTGGAGATTGTCCTACTTTAGTTTCTTGTCTTGATAAACAGGGCTAGTGCTTTCACAATCAGAACAAGGTGTTGATCTATTTTTTGGGTTGACACAACAAAACACAAATTCAGTTAAAATCTAGACAACAGTGTGTTGCTTACTCAATTGGATTGCACCTTTGGGGTGTTGAATAGAGATTCAAGCAGAGTTCTTAGTTTTAATATTCAAGGTATATTCTCTAAGCAGTTGTAAGGTAATATTCATATTTAAAGTTTATATATGTGCATTTGATTATCATATGTTTCATGTGTAGTTAGATTAATTCCATTAACGCAATTCCATATATACGTGTGTTGTCAACACGAAACGTAAATATAAATATGCGTATATACTGTGGTTAAATTTTTCTTATACATACATACATACATACATACATATATAATACATGTATATATATATATATGCATATGCATATGTATAAGTCTGTATATATGATTTTGGCCATGGAATTAAAAATAATCTTCCTTTATTTTTCAAAGTATTGACGATGTTTGAAAGAGGCTTTAAACAAAATTGATTTTAATTTACAAAAGAATAGAGTATGCAGGATGTGTATGTATTTTGTTAAATCATCTATTTGTGCACACGTAGGGGCATTCTTGTGCATGCATGTTTCTGTGTGTTATTATCTCTAAAATAAACAGGAATTGAAAAAAAAAATTGTATCTGTATATCAATATGTTAAATCTATGTATATATATAATAATTTAATGTATTGCGTTAATATGTATGTATGTTATATGAAATACATACTTATATATATTTGGTAAATATAAAATTATATATGTATGTATTATAAAGTTTCCTATTGTTAATAATATATATTGATATAAAGATCTATGTTTCAAATTGTTGTTTTCATCAAAGTAAAATGTTCCTTTTGTTCTACAATTGATAAGTAGTCTTTTATGTAAAGTTATAAGATTTTATTTCTTAACCTATACAACAAAAGGACCCTTTAATAGCGTTAAAAAACTCTATAACAGGCTTTTATAGCGTTTTTATAAACGTTGTAAATCAACATATTATAGTTAGTCCATGACCTATTATTGCAACATAAGAAATGCTTTAAAAAAAGCATATCTTTTGCATTTTAAAAATGCTATAAAAAGTCTTATTTATGGCGTTCTTAAAATGCTATAAAAAATCCTTTATTATAATGACATGTTTGTAACGACCCGTAAATTTTTAATAATTTTATTTGTTTTATTAATGTATTTAATTGAAATTTTGTAAAATTTTAAACAATAAAATTTGAAATAAAAATTTAATATTTCAAATGCATCCAGTTAAACATAGCAACTGGTAAATTTTCATCCAAAAATATGAAAGTTTATTTCGTGTGTAATTTTATTTCAATTTAATCAGTTAGGAATTGATGAAAATAATATTTTCAAAACCTGAATATTTTTACATAGAAAAATTCTAAATCATCTTCTGAGTGAGACGTCGTTTTTCGTTTTTCCAAATTCGGGCCTCTTTAGCTCCGTCGACCTTATTTTCCTGCGTTTTTGCAGCATTTTCCGCTAGTAGAAAATTCGAATTTTTATAATTTAATCGTACCACAGATATCCATATACCATTTTGATCATCTCGTTGTGCTGATCTCTATGGTACATTCGTTTATGTGTTTCGAAGTTCGCTACTCAACGAAATCGATAAAACGATTTACCGTATCGGTACCCAATTCTAACTTTTGGTTTCCTATTTCTCTTTCATATTCCACCGTTGTCAATAGCCTGCGGTCTTTTCTCTTCTCAAAATTTAACTTTATGACTGACACTAATTCCTATTTCATTTATTTTGTGATTGTTCGTATTGCTTGTGGGGTTTAGTTCCATTTCAAATAAAATAATAAAACTTTATGACTGAACTGTAAATCCATATTTCACTCGTTCGTGAGGTTGACTACTACTCTTCTTCTTATGCTCTGTCCTTCCTCTCATCATTTTTTTTTTCAAATTCTTCTAACCATCGGCCTCAGAGGGAAAAAAAATATAAAAATGAAAAATCTACCCTCCACCACTCGATGCGCTGCAACCTCAGCCATCGATCGCTACCCAAGCTTCCAGTGATGAAAGCTCACCCACTGCCATCGTCTTGAAACCTGAAACCACCCTGAACTGCATCCCCATGGTCGCAGCTCGCACCGCCAACCCACCTGGCCACCCTCTGTCGAAACCCAAAGCCGAGAAGCACAAAAAGACCCTCCTCACCTTCTTTTGCTCGACCAACCCTCGCCTTCCATACACCGACCAGCAGCCATTCCCTCCCCTCTGGCCTTCTCCCCATCCTCCACGTGACAGCACCTACCAAGCATACGGCCGAGCGCTCCACCTTGTGGCCGCTACTTCCGCCGTCCTCCATCTCCCTGGAGAAACACACTTAGCCGCTAGAGCAGCTACATGATTTTATAGAATACATGAGTTTTTCTTTATTTTTTTAATTTCTATGAAGTATACAATAGGCCACTATATAACCGTGTATTTTTAGTATATGTGAATAGCAGTTTGTAAGTCTAAATATGTGAACAAATAGTTGTTTTAGAATTATATATATTTATCTTATCATCTACTTTATATATAGATATATATATATATATATATATATATATATTATAGTGTATGCCTGTAGTTATATTTATATAACACATTTATATATATATTTTGTTTACGTGTTCACAGTTGTATATTATTCATGTTCGCTGTTAACAGTTTGGTGTTGCAGTTTATTTATTACAAGGTTTGTTTATAGTATTATATGTGTTTAAATAAAGATATGAATATATAACATAAGGGTATTTTTTGCATAAAGTAGATATATATTGTTAGTTGTGATCGGTTATTAAAATATATATTTTGAATTTTAGAATATATGGGTTGGAAACTGGGTGTTGATATTTTGAGTAAACGTATGTATATTAGATATATATATATATATAGTATAATGCAAGAGTAGTTCGCAATATCTTTGATACTTGATTTCAGAATATGATTATATATTTGTTAGGATATAATGGTTGACATGCGTGGCTTACTTTTGAAAAACATGTCAGAGAAAACTTATTTGCTATAGCTGTTTATTTATTTTATAATAGTAGTGTCATGTCAGTTGTATCCCTATGATTTATAAAGATTTGCAATGGCTGTCGTGCTAAATATATATATATATATATATATATATATTATAGGTATTATAGAAATACTGGTATATGTATTTATTTTAATTGTATGCATTTTAAACTTTATATCGAATTGAGAAAATATATAACGATATAATTTACATTTCGTTTTAATTTATATCAAACTGATTCTAATTGTTTCATCGATTCCATATTATCAGCTTTGTTCGTCTAAATTCGTGCCTTTGCCACTTTGCATTGAAACTCGTGCTTGGATTCGTAACTATCTCGTTCTCATTCTTCTTTAGCCTCGAAAGGTGAGCAATCACTTACGATTAATGTTCTTTTATTTATTAAATTTGATTTTAATTGAAACGACAATTGAAATATGATGTTGTTGGTTATTTACACTGTTATATATGTTATTGCCTGTATCAGGTCACCTGTGACATCTGACACCATTATCTGTTATTTATACGATGATAATCTAGTTTGGTTGGTAAATGATTGATTGTTTGATGTTGATATTGGACGTTAAATTGTTAAGTATGAAGTGATAAATAATTTACAATTAAAATTGACGTAGGAGTTAACAGTTTGAAATTGATATATGTGTTGAATTTGATTAGATAAATTTGTATAATATGACCCCTTTAAATGTTTAATTACTTGACATGTAGAAATATGGTTGATTACACATTGAACCATTTAAATTTATGTTGTATAAATTTATAAAGTATGAAATCGAACAATAAATGTCAAGTGTAGAACCGCATAAAATAATAGTGTAATAATCTTTAATCTACATGAAATGATAGAGTAGATTCTAGAAATAATTATATTAATTTGCATAAATAACAAATGTAAATTAATACGATTATTTCAGGATTATTTAAATAAACTATTGGATTGTTATTGATGTTTGCTATTGCTTGTTTATTTACTTTGACACCATCCCGGTTATCACACTGTAAGTTCCCTTTGCTATGCTTTGATTTTTGAATTGAAATGGAATCGGGTTGAAATGATAAATAACCAAATGAACTTGACTTAGGATAGAGAATTAAATAAAAACCCGATTGGTCAATAATTTGATTTAAAAAATTAAAGTAAAGATTTTATTTGAATAAAGTCACAAGGGTTTTAAATGAAGTTGGAATTTGAATTCTAGTGAAATTTAAATGTTAATATTTAATAATCTGAAACAAAATATTAACAAAGTAATTGATGAAAGAACGTTGTTTAATTTAAGAAATGATTGAATTAAGTTTTGAAATTATTTGATAATTAAGTTTTGAAATTATTTAATAATCAAGTTTTGAAATTATTTAATAATTTAATGAGATTGAACTATTTAATAACTAAATAGAATTGAATTCTTTGATAAGTGAAATTGAACTTCTTTAATAAGTGAAATTGAGTTCTGTAATAATTAAGTTTTGGAAATTTGTTTAAATTAAATTAGTAAATAAGTGAAATCGAATTTCTTCAACAAGAAATAAAATGTGATTTATTGAAATTAGTGTAAGATTTGAAATTTATAGAATTTGATTTGACGAATTTAATTTAATTTAATTTGGAAGTTTGATACGATATAGGAAAATTTAAATTGATTTAATGAATTGAAAATTAAATAGAAATTGTTTTGAATGATAAATTAACTTAACGAATATTGAATAAAGTCGATCAACGAATTTAAATTGATTTGAATGTTAAATTAAATTTATTTAAATGATTACGGAATGAAACTTATATACAAGTTTAAATAAATATTTGAATTGTTTTAAATTAAATTTTTAAGTTGAATCATAGCGTTTTGAAATTATGAATTTGGAAGTTTGAACGTAAATTATGGAAATTGATTTAGAAAGACAAATAAAATGCTGGTTTATAAATTCTAATTGGAATTGAAAATTGATTTGGTTTTTGAAATTTATTAAACGACCAATCGACATAATAATTAAGAAAATTATTAAAGAAACCGGGATCGGTTATGGATATACTCTCTGTCTAAACCGAAAACCACTTTAATAACTATACGCGGAGTGTAATCCAGAAAGAAGTGGTTGGAATGATGTACGTGATGACTGAAGAAAGAGAATGATAATGGATAGCCTTGACACTTGTGTCAAATTGGAAATGACTAAAACAGGAGCCGTGTCGGGCCAAATGGGGTTAGCCACCTCGAGCGAACACACTTCTTCGTAAACTACTCATTACTTGTTATTGATTGGTGTGCACCCTCGAAATTTTGGGAGTGTTGTTTCATGGTCTTGCGATCGTTGCGGGGACGCGTTCTCACCAGTCCGGATCAGGCAAACGGTAGTTTCACTACCTTGGGTATTGCCTCATGTGCCTTGTCATACTTGTATCCCTATAACACGACCACTACGAATTTGTTTTGTGTTATACCTATGGAGTACTCCCTGATATCCCACTAGTTTACGGTGGAGTTTACAGTGCTGTATTGACTATGACACTTATATAAAATGTGTTAAGGGGGATAATGGTAACGCCTTAACACTATTTTGATACTTTATATTACTAATAGGCATTACCTATTTAGCGTATATTACTACATAGTAGATAGTTTAACGGATCCTCGAAGGATGGTTATCCCAAACATCCTTATTGTATTTCGGTTGTTATTACTTGAGTTGGATTTATTGATATAAGAATGTTAATCCTGACTCGAGTGTTCGGGTCAGACTGAGTGTACCAGTATTCAAGACTCGCTTTTGGAGTTGGAGCTTCACTTGGAGATCCGTCTATCCATCCAGCTTTCAGATATTCAGTTGATTCTAGTGATATATTCTGATTCTTGTATTTGACTATTGTATTCGAGACTTCTGTTGTAACATATTTAACTCTGTTATATATATAGTAGCTTCATGAACTACTATCTTTTGTTTCCGCTGCATTTGTTACTCTGTATCTGTGATCTGTGATTATTTATTTACTGTATATGTTCAGTTTTTCCAAATTAAATCAACAATTCGGTATTTTGAATTATTCAAGTTCATCATGTGCGGACGCGAATAGTCCAAAATAGCGGGTCGTTACAGTTGGTATTAAAGCTTTGGTAGCTCTAGGCAAAACTTAGCATATAGGTAAATGTATTTACAGAATCACTTTCACTCGAGTTTGAATCTCTTCCTTTTTGACTCGATTCCCTTGAACTTTGGAACGTTCCTTCGGTTCCGAAATTCATTCTTGTCCCTCACTATTCGTAATCGTCTGGATTCAAGAGTATTCCATAACTCCACTTCGAATGATCTTTATAATGAATTGGCAGTCTCGCCGATATTCACATGAATTGTAAAGGGATGAAACTCATTTACAATAGCATCGATTCATCAGAGATTTATATATATCCTCGGTTTAGAAGCTAATATCTATAGATATCCCGAATTCTATCTCTTGAGATTGGATGTGGATTTGCCTCAGAATTCCACATCGATCTAATTCATGAAGCCACGGCTGACCCGGAAGGTTGCCCGCTATTTATATAAACTTGTCCATCTTCCTATTTTGTTATTTAATCATCTTATCTTTGTTCCAAACTTATCTTCGAATCAAAAAAAAATTGATTTGAGCCCATCAAATTTGAATCTCTATCCTTGCTTCAAATCCGTCCTTGTATCGTCGAGCGAGGAAGTGTATTTGTAAATTAATATTAAATTATTATATATATATATATATTGTGTTGTTTTAGTTATTGATGTTGATTTGGGTTTCGATCGATTCGTCTGATCAACGCCATCGATAGGATTTCCAAAGCACTTGAGTAGAGAAAACTGACACAATATGGTTTTCAAATTTGGTAAATAAAAAAAATGTATGATTATATTATATATATATATATAAATAAGTATGAATTTTCTTTAACTAAACTGTAAAAATTTGATTGTTGTAATGATAATATTTGATTATCATTTATTGTTTTGCAAACCATTGACTTTGGCAATATAAATAAAAAAAATTATAAACTTGGGTATAATTTGATTGGAATTTGAAGTGAATTTAAATTAGAATTTGAGAATTTAACTTCCGATAATTTCGAACTATGGTTTTAAAGTTTTCAAATATATATTATTTAAAATATTTTCGAATAGGAATCATTTCAAAGAAATATTAGATGTTTAATAAGTGCTCTTCTCTTTGTCGCTGGAAAATAATCTCAGTGATGGCGGCCGCATCATCGACATTTATTTTCGGGTTTCGAAGTGGAGAGACCATTCTGTAGCTTCGCTATAGTTTTGCTTTGAAAAATTCAGTTGATTTGGATTTCTAAAGTATGCTTTGATTTATAAAATATTTTGATATATGGTTTTGAATTTGATTTGATACCTATAGTATATATATTTATTTATCCCTAAATAGTTTGAAGAGAATTGGAAATTTAGTTCTTAAATTTTGTGGAGGATAATCTCAAATATAAAATGAACCAAAATTTTGAATAAATATGTAAGCTTGAGATAATTGAATTAGAAAATTTTACTTATACCCAATTTCATTCCAATACAACTTACCTAAATTATTCAAAAGTTGAATATGCAATTGGATAATATACAATATAAGTTGTCTTTTTAAATAAAATTTGAGTGCATATAAAAATGTTATGCACTTAAAGTTTAATTATAAAATGGTTAATAGTGATAAATAGAATACTAGGTTAGTTGAATAATAAATGGATTAATAAAATAAATTGTTGTTTGAAATAAATTTTGTAACAAACAATGATAAATAGAAAATAAACCAAGTTAATGAAATTCCTTGAGTTTAAAAAGTCAATTGTTGAATATAAATTAATTTAAATTGAAATTTATATGGTTTAAATTAATTGTTTTATTTTGTAATTCAAGTCTATTTTCTTCTGGATGTTTCTACTCTCCTACCACCTTCCTTTTCGGGGACGAAAAGTTTTGAGTGGGGGAGAATGTAACGACCCATAAAATTTTAATAATTTTATTTTTTTATTAATATATTTAATTGAAATTTTGTAAAATTTTAAACAAAAAATTTGAAATAAAAATTTAATATTTGAAATGCGTCTAGTTAAACATAGCAACTGGTAAATTTTCATCCAAAAATATGAAAGTTTATTTCGTGTGTAATTTTATTTCAATTTAATCGGTTAGGAATTGATGAAAATATGATGTTTTCGAAACTTGAATATTTTTACATAAAAAAATTCTAAATCATCTTTTGAGTGAGACGTCATTTTTCGTTTTTCCAAATTCGGACTTCTTTAGCTCTGTCAATCTTATTTTCCTACGTTTTTGCTGCATTTTCCGCTAGTAGAAAATTCAAATTTTTATAATTCAATCGTACCACTGATATCCGTATACCATTTTGATCATCTCGTTGTGCTGATCTCCACGGTACATTCATTTGTGTGTTTCGAAGTTCGGTACTCAACGAAATCGATAAAAAGATTTATCTTATCGGTACCCAGTTCTAACTTTTGGTTTCCTATTTCTCTTTGATATTCCACCGTCTTATTTGTCAATAGCCTGCAGTCTTTTTCACTTCTCAAAATTAAACTTTATGACTGACACTAATTCCTATTACATTTAATTTGTGATGGTTCGTATTGCTTTTGGGGTTATAGTTCCATTTCATATAAAATAACAAAATTTTATAGATGAACCGTAAATCCATATTTCACTCGTTCGTGAGGCTGACTACTACTCTTCTTCTTATGCTATGTCTTTCCTCTCATTATTTTTTTTCAAATTCTTCTAACCATCGGCCTTAGAGAAAAAAAATATGAATGAAAAATCTACCCTCCACCACTCGACGCGCTGCAACCTCAGCCACCAATCGCTACCCAAGCTTCCAGTGATGCAAGCTCGCCCACCACCATCATCTTGAAACATGAAACCACCCTGAACTACATCCCCTTGGTCGCAGCTCGCACCACCAACCCACCTGGCCACCCGCTGCCGAAACCCAAAGCCGAGAAGCACACAAAGACCCTCCTCACCTTCTTTTGCTCGACCAACCCTCGCCTTCCATACACCGACCGGCAGCCATTCCCTCCCTTCTGGCCTTCTCCCCATCCTCCATGTGACAGCACCTACCAAGCACACGGCCGAGCGCTCTACCTTGTGGCTGCTACTTCCGCCGTCCTCCATCTCCCTAGCGAAACGCACTTAGCCGCTAGAGCAGCTACATGATTTTATATAATACGTGAGTTTTTCTTTATTTTTTTTAGTTTATATAAAGTATACAATAGACCACTATATAACAGTGTATTTTTCGTATATGTGAATAGCGGTTTGTAAGTGTAAATATGTAAACAAACAGTCGTTTCAGAATTATATATATTTATCTTATCATCTACTTTATATATAGATCTATATACATGTTATAGTGTATGCCTGTTGGTATATTTATATAACACATTTATATATATTTTGTTTACGTGTTCATAGTTGTATATTATTCATGTTCGTTGTTAACAGTTTGGTGTTGCATTTTATTTATTACAAGTTTTGTTTATAGTATTATATGTGTTTAAATAAAGATATGAATATATAATATAAGGGTATTTTTTGCATAAAGTAGATATATATTGTTAGTTGTGATGCGTCATTAAAATATATATTTTGAATTTTAGAATATATGGGTTGGAAACTGGGTGTTGATATTTTGAGTAAACGTATGTATATAGTATTAGATATATATATATATATATAGTATAATGCAAGAGCAGTTCGCAATATCTTTGATACTTGATTTCAGAACATGATTATATATTTGTTAGGATATAATGGTTGACATGCGTGGCTTACTTTTGGAAAACATGTCAGAGAAAACTTATTTGCTATAGCTGTTTATTTATTTTATAATAGCAGTGTCATGTCAATTGTATCCCTATGATTTGCAAAGATTTGCAACGGCTGTCGTGCTATATATATATAGGTATTATAGAAATACTGATTTTTAAAGTAGTATATATATTTATTTTATTTGTATGCGTTTTAAATTTTATATTGAATTGAGAAAATATATAACGATATAATTTACATTTCATTTTAATTTATATCAAACTGGTTCTAATTGTTTCATCGATTCCTTATTATCAGCTTTGTTCGTCTAAATTCGTGCCTTTGCCACTTTGCGTTGAAACTCGTGCTTGGATTCGTAACTCATTTCGTTCTCGTTCTCGTTCAGCCTCGAAAGGTGATTAATCACTCACGATTAATGTTCTTTTATTTATTAAATTTGATTTCAATTGAAACGACAACTGAAATATGTTGTTGTTGGTTATATCACTGTTATATATGCTATTACCTGTATCAGCTCACCTGTGACATCTGACACCATTATCTGTTATTTATACGATGATAATCCAGTTTGGTTGGTAAATGATTGATTGTTTGATGTTGATATTGGACGTTAATTTGTTAAGTATGAAGTGATAAATAATTTACAACTGAAATTGACGTAGGAGTTAACAATTTGAAATCAATACATGTGTTGAATTTGATTAGATAAATTTGTATAATATGACCCCTTTAAATGTTTAATTACTTGACATGTAGAAGTATGGTTGATTACACCTTGAACCATTTAAATTTATGTTGTATAAATTTATATAGTATGAAATCGAATAATAAATGTCAAGTGCAGAACCGCATAAAATAATAGTGTAATAATCTTTAATCTACATGAAATGATAGTGTAGATTCTAGAAATAATTATATTAATTTGCATAAACAGCAAATGTAAATTAATATGATTATTTCGGGATTATTTAGATAAACTATTGGATTGTTATTGATGTTTTCTATTGCTTGTTTATTTACTTTGATACCATCCCAGTTATCACACTGGAAGTTCCCTTTGCTATGCTTTGATTTTTGAATTGAAATGGAATCGGGTTGAAATGATAAATACCCAAATGAACTTGACTTAGGATAGAGAATTAAATGAAAACTGGATTGGTCAATAATTTGATTTAAAAAATTAAAGTAAAGATTTTATTTGAATAAAATTACAAGGGTTTTAAATGAAATTGGAATTTGAATTCTAGTGAAATTTAAATGTTAATATTTAATAATCTGAAACAAAATATTAACAAAGTAATTGATGAAAGAACGTTGTTTAAGTTAAGAAATAATTGAATTAAGTTTAGAAATTATTTAATAATTAATTTTTGAAATTATTTAATAGTTTAATGAGATTGAATTCTTTGATAAGTGAAATTGAACTTCTTTAATAAGTCAAATTGAGTTCTGTAATAATTAAATTTCAGAAATTTATTTAAATTAAATTAGTAAATAAGTGAAATTGGATTTCTTCAATAAGAAATAAAATGTGATTTATTGAAATTAGTGTAAGACTTGAAATTTATAGAATTTGATTTGACAAATTTAATTTAATTAAATTTAGAAGTTTGATATGATATAGGAAAACTTAAATTGATTTAATGAATTCGAAATTGAATAGAAATTGTTTTGAATGATAAATTAACTTAACAAATATTGAATGAAGTCGATCAACGATTTTAAATTGATTTGAATGTTAAATTAAATTATTTAAATGATTATGAAATGAAACTTATATACAAGTTTAAATAAATATTTGAATTGTTTTAAATTAAATTTTTAAGTTGAATCATAGCGTTTTGAAATTATGAATTTGGAAGTTTAAACGTAAATTATGGAAATTGATTTAGAAAGACAAATGAAATGCTGGTTTATAAATTCTAATTCGAATAGGAATTGAAATTGATTTGGTTTTTGAAATTTATTAAACGACCTATCGGCGTAATAATTACGATAGTTATTAAAGAAACCGGGATCGGCTATGGATATACTCTCTGTCTAAACCGAAAACCACTTTAATAACTATATGCGGAGTGTGATCAACAATGAAGTGGTCGGAATGATGTACGTGATGACTGAAGAAAGAGAACGATAATGGATAGCCTTGACACTTGTGTCAAATTGGAAATGACTAAAACAGAAGCCGTGCCGGGCCAAATGGGGTTAGCCACCTCGAGCGAACACACTTCTTCGTAAACTACTCATTACTTGTTATTGATTGGTGTGCACCCTCGAAATTTTGGGAGTGTTGTTTCACGGTGTTGCGATCGTTGCGGCGATGCGTTCTCACCAGTCCGGATCAGGCAAACGGTAGTTTCACTACATTGGCTATTGCCTCATGTGCCTTGTCATACTTGTATCCCTATATACGCGACCACTACGAATTTGTTTTGTGTTATACCTATGGAGTACTCTCTGATATCCCATTAGTTTACGGTGGAGTTTACAGTGCTCTATAGACTATGACACATATATAAAATGTGTTAAGGGGGATAATGGTAACGCCTTAACACTATTTTGATACTTTATATTGCTGATAGGAATTATCTATTTTGCGTATATTACAACATAGTAGATAGTTTAACGGATCCTTGGATGATGGTTATCCCAAACATCCTTTGAGTTATTGTATTGCAGTTGTTATTTCACTTGAGTTGGATTTATTGATATAAGAATGTTAATCCTGACTCGAGTGTTTTGTGTTTTGCTTTACGGTCGGGTCAGACTGAGTGTACCAGTATTCAAGACTCACTTCTGGAGTTGGAGCTTCGCTTAGAGATCCGTCTATCTATCCAGCTTTTAGATATTCAGTTGATTCTAGTGGTATATTCAGATTCTTGTATTTGACTATTGTATTCGAGACTTCTGTTGTAACATATTTAACTTTGTTATATATATAGTAGCTTCATGAACTACTATCTTTTATTTCTGCTGCATTTATTACTCTATGTCTGTGATCTGTGATTATTTATTTACTGTATATGTTCAGTTTTGCCAAATTAAATTAACAATTCGGTATTTTGAATTATTCAAGTCCAACATGTGCGGATGCGAATAGTCCAAAATAGCGGGTCGTTACAATGTAGGTGTACAACGGTCATAAAACGCTATTATTAACTGTAGCACTTTAGAAACGCTATTAAAGGCCTTAATAGCATTTTAGAAATGCTATCAAAGGCTTTACAGCGTTTTAGAAATGCTTCAAATCTTTTAACAACGTTAAAAATCATTTTTGCAGTATGTATATATATCCATTATCACACTATAATCAACAAATTTACATAAACACAATATATCATTTCACACAATCATATAGATCACATTAAACTAAAAATAACTAACCATGCAACATTCACATAGAATAATGCATAACATGTCGTAATATTTAATGAACATTACATTAAAAGTGTAAATAATACAGGTGATAAAAAATCGTACTACACATGACGATTGAATGTGTAAACCGAAAAGTTGTTACTTCAAAAGAACTTCAAATCAACAATATACCATAGCATGTTGCCATTTATATGCACCATAGATGGGTAATTACCTACGAAAAAGAAATTCAACAATTAGCGATTATAACTATACATACATATATGTATGTGTGTGAAACTTAATTATAAAAATTTAATTAATTTATATGGAACTTAATTAATTTATAAGAAACTTGATTAACTTGGTTAATTTTCACAAAATTAAATTGATTTATACAAACTTTAGTTAATTTTATAAAATTTAGTTAATTTGTATAGTCATATGGAAACGATATCAATAACATATGGAATTTCCTGAAATGGTTGTAAATTTTGTTTAAAATACTTATTCAACAATTGCATGTATATTGTTATAAACTTATTAATTTTTATAAAACTAAATTAAATTTTATAAACTTATTTAATTTTAAAAAAATAGTTGGCTTGTTTAATTATTATAAAACTTAATTAACTTGGTTACTTATTTTAAACTTAGTCAATTTATTATTATTATATATTATTGTTATAATATTATTTTATTACTACTATTATTTTTTAGCAAAGCTAAGCCGGTTTTAGAGTGGACCGTGCCACTTTTATTACCAACGTAGTAAAAAACAGATTAAGTATAGGAGCAAGGCACAGGAGCCTTACTACTATGATATAGCAGCAATAAAGTACAAGAGTCTGACTAAGGAGCCTTGCCACTATGATATTACTACTACTATTATTTTTATTATAATATATTATTTTTCTTCTTTTAAATTAGTTAATTTTTATAAACTTAATTAATTTTATAAAATTTAGTTAACTTAGTTAATTTTTATAAAATTTAGATAATTTTTATAAAACTTGGTCAATTTTTATAAAAATTTAAAAAAGATTTCAAAATAAAGAACATGGTATTTATAAAACTAAATTAATTTTCGTAAAATTTACTTAATTTAATTGAAAATTTTAACTTTTGTAGATCTTTATAAAACTCAACTAACTTAGTTAATTTTTATATAACTTAGTTAATTTTCATATCCTTTAACTATTTTTTTATAAAACTCACTTAATTAACTTAGTTGAATATTTATAAGACTTAGTCTATAAATTAGTTAAATAATTTTAGCCAATTTTTATATAAATTTTTATACATTAAGTAAATTTTTATAATTTTAATTATTTTTTATATAATTTAGTTATCTTAGTTAAATTTTTATACTTGGTTAATTTTCATAAATTTACTTAAATTATATTAATATTTAGGTATTAATTTCATTTTGTAAAACTTAGTTAATTTTTAAAAAACATAGTTAACTTAGTTAATTCTTTATAAACTTTGTTTGATTTTAATATACTTATCGGATTTCATGAATTTTCGACAGCACCTCCTTTGTACGGTTAGTACTTTCCCACACACCCTAATTTAATATACATTTACACGATAAAAACAAGATCGAATTTACATCATATATAACAAAATATAATTCATAATAACGTACACATTCAAATGCATAAAAACATACCTTTCATAAGCTATTTTAGCTAGCAATCTTCAATGTAACAAAACCTGTCAGTAATAAGTAAAATTAGTTAAAATATGTGTGTGCACGCATGTCAAATTCATAAAATTAACACCTAAAATGGTCTTAAACAAGTATTGATTAAAAAATATCAATATAAATCATACAAAATGTATCTAGATTGATGCCGTAACACATCTACCAATACTTCAAAATAATATAGATAATACAGTGATTGATGAAATTTTAAAGATCCTACACTACACACAAAAAAGTAGAGAACCTTATCTCATAAATTAACTAGTAGTAAATGAATGTATGAAAAAGTCGCCCATCTATATAAATTTTGCAGCAGCAAAAGCCATGTCTTCAATAGGTTTATAAGGGATTTCTCTGACAAATCCAGTAAATTTGAAATTGTATCCAAAACATAATGAGTAGCCATTGAGATATAGATATGCGTAAAATAAATATAACCTTTAACACTTACCAATCTGTCCAAGCTACAATCCATACACTGGGACTGTAATTTTTAATCGGCTAGAAGTTATTGCGATAAAAAACATTGCATAAATTGACCAGCTGTGAACAATGGTAAAAGGATTAATCAAAATCCAAACTTTGTTTGGTTTGAAAAAGTCATTCATTTAATAAAAAAATCAAGAAGTCATAATCAAAGCTGCCAAATGTATCCTAAAAGAATTGTAAAAGAACTTAAATGACAGTTACACAATTATACCATAAACCAATGATGCCCTCCAAATCTGAAGCAACTCATAAGCGTCCATATGTAATGTTTAGTCTCATTAGCATAGGCTATAACATACTCCAGATCCATGCACTTCACTCTGGTGCACAACTCCTCTCACTTCATCAACATGTCCTGGTACGAACACTCCAAATCATGCTTCAGGTGTAGTTTGCACGAGCCTTTCTTGATAGCCTATGTGTTGCATTACCCATCATCAGATCCATGCATTCTATACCAAGTCAGCACCATAGATCCATGCACCAAATTTAAAGAGCAAGTCAACTTGTTATCAAAGTATCTAAGAGTTTTAGCTATGCTTTTGCCCAAAGCTTTTAACCCAACAAAATGAAACACAGCATTAAACCTATGGCATATGTTGGCTTATAAGAAGATCGCATATGGCATATGTCGGCACGATGGGATTTATTTATAAACAATTTGTAATCCAAAATACAATTATGTCTCCCTTGAAAAACATATTTAGTTATCTTGCCTTGATGCCTAGCCCATACCCTATTACTAGATAGATCTCGAATTTCATAAAATTCTGATGACACATCATTTGCACAGTTAGTGCTTTCTCGTACACTCCAATTCATTATATATTTGCACGATCAAACAAGATCGGATCCATATTATATATAACAACATATACTCCATAATAACTTTCTAAATATTGTATATCAAACTTGGTGATGCTGTAAACTGAATCTTTAGCAAATGTGACCGCAAACTGTTCAAGTACATGTTTGCAACCACCTACTCTTCGGTTTTCCTAAATGATTTGGAACAGTGACAAGATCATTCCTCACATTAGTTGATGGTAAATATATGTGAATGGTTAATACAATATTAATTATTACAATTATGTAAATTGACAATCACGCCCAATTAAAACAGAGCACTCGCTTCATATCCCAGAAGTTACATGTTGAATCCGTAAGGTTTATTTGTGCATTGACTGACCAATATCACAACTGAACCACTCTAACTCCGATGGTTAACCGGTTTGTACCATATACCAAATTTGAAAGCATTTGTACATTTTGATTCATTATACCCAGATCATGCAGAGGAGACTTATTTTGCTAGTTTGATACAACGTGCAGAATTATAAAAATTGTAAGAAGAAACTGAAAGAAACTGGTGGGAAGAGTAAAACAACCAACAGTTATTTTACGACCGTTGAGATAGAAGTGAAGTATTTTTTGTTTTTTTTCAAATGTTCATATGCACTGGATAGTGTGGTAAACTATAAATACTTGCAAAAATGTAGATAATGGGTACAACTATTGGTAATTGCAAAAACTACTACCGACCTCAACCAATTAATCCATGATCTTCGATAATTATAGTAATGCCACTATATAATTTGAATTTGTTGAATAAACATTTGTTGGAGCAACTTACGTTTGGACAATCAGAACATGTTAGGGTTGTTGTTAGTTACCTAAAACTATTAGCAATCATAGGCTTTCACTTGGAAAAAACGGCAGTGCAATAATCAATTTTCTAGGGTAATACATTTAATATTATACTTCAACATATGCTCCAATACTTGTACATATGCAATGTTAATTAATACTTACACATAAATCAAGCTAAGAGATATATCTCTCTACTACTTCCATCTTTGAACTCCTAAAAATAGAAAGAGCTGCAACCGTCAAACCTTTGTGCTCCATAAATTAAAAAACACCGATGTTAGTTAAAAATCATACCAACAATTAATTGATTAATTGATGTGATAATAAGAAAAATCAATCAGTGTTTTAATTTCCTAAAATTAAATAAGAACAATATTAGTTAATCAACAAATTAATACAAATCAAATAATGGCATATTATTGATGAGTGATCAATTCCTAAAATTAACAGATTTTGTAAATCAATTATATATGGAACTAATACCGTGCATGCTACTCAGCAGTGCAAGGAAGACCAAAACCAAATGTGTACATTTTACTTTTAGGTATATTTTAGTATGAGTTCAAAATACAAAGATATAGTGTTCAAACCAAGTGTGTACATAACTAATATGGTATATTTAAGTGGGATGGTTATCAAACATAAGAAATTTACATATTAAAGTAGTTGCTTTGTGAAAGTTGTATGTTTAAGCTTATTTTGAATTTAATAAAATTTCATATATCGAAGTCAAATTATTATTAGCAAGATATCACTCGAAATTTTCCAAAATAATACTTCATTTTCCAAAAGAGAAAAAATATTTAGTCAAAGAATGTTGCAGCTTTGTAGGGAAGTAAGATTGCTGATTAATTATAGAGCCTATAAAATAAGCCAGCATCGACTTAGGTACTATGTCGTGACATACATGATAGGAAATTGGACAACAAACATAAATCAAATCATAATTTGAGAGTAAATAAGGTAGCTTTAAAGCATGCATTTAATATTTTATACCATATAACCAACAAGTCTGTTAAAAAATGATCAACAACTATTTACATACTAAATCGATAGCAGGATAAAGTATAAGCTTAAAGTGCATCTTCTATATCAGTTATAATAAGCATTTTAAGTGGTTGCATGTAAAAAATAAATTTGTGAAAGGAATTTTGGGGAAATAGGAGAAGAATTTACAATATACATATGGATAGACCTATCAATGGTATGGGTTTGGATCTGACCCAGTTCAACAAAATCACCAAATCATACAACCACATCTACTATCCATATAATAGGCAAAAAAAATCAACAATCAGCAAAGAAAGTTAAAGAGAATGAATGGTCTATGATGTTATAAACTACTATTTTATATACATAATAATACCTTGACCAAATTTCCAACTTGATTAAATTAAACATTTATTGTATAGTTGTTGAATTGTTGACCCAAAAGTTTAAGTTGATAAAGTAAAATTTGTATTGTCTAAAATACAATTATTCAAGGAGAAAGTTTAGAAGGACCAAGATTCGCATATGTATCAGGTATTTGGATATAAAGTTTTAGAGTAAACAAATTATTCAATAAACATGCTTCTATAGCACAAATTATTTAAATGCCTTAATCTAACTATGCAATTAGGTTACATAACATAGAAGAATTGGTGTCATAATTTAAGAGAGAGTATGAAATAATATTTTATTTTTGTTTTATTATTTATTTATTTAGATGCCTTAATCTAACTGTGCAGTTAGGTTACATCATTTATTTGTTTTTTATTGCTTTTTCCTTTTGATTTTTGATTTTTTTTTTGGCATGCAAAAGCTTATGTGCGGCTTCCCCTCTCATTTTTTTTCTTTCTTCCATTTCCATGCATGTCCAAGAACCCAAAACTGTCCTCTTTCATCCTCTCGCACCAACGCCTCAAGCCACGAAACAACCTCATCACCACTGCCGTTCGAAGTTGCAACCGAAAACGCACCAGCACATGGCCATCATAGCGAACTTGATGCCATATGTCACCACCGGCCTTCCATTAGCTCACCATAAATTCACCTCCCCAGCCACCATTTCCTGCCACCTGAGACCGAATGAACCGCGCCGACGAAGACTGCTCGGCCCGCTGCACCTACTGATAACAACAACACCACCTTTGGCCATCATCACCTAACGAACACATGTGAAATTGGTGGAGGAAGAAATAAACTGAAAAAGAAAGCTTGGCTGGCCAAGAAATATCCGATTCAGCTCACTTAGAGGAGTTCTCTCTACAGTTCGTATCTGAGAAACTGTGAACAAATAAAATAAGAAAGTCGTATAGAGGGACCTTTTATCTTTTCTGTGTGCAGAATTCATACACAAAATGAATAGTACTTTTTTAGGAGAAAATGTACATTTTGGTTTCTGATAAATCGTACAGTCATACAAAATAAAAACTGAAACATGGAGGACAAGGCATGAATATCTTATATAGAATACGAGTAAGATAATAATCTATGTTTACGTAGGTATACAACTCTCTAAAGTTGATAACCGTAACTCTTTGATATCAACTGTCCCCATGTGAAATTTCCAAAATACCCAGTCCTGATAACCTTGACCCTTCGATATTTGTTATCACTGATGGTATGATTACAATCAATGCATCCAAAGTAAATACCTAGTGTTCATTTTACACCAATATTACACAATATACATAGTGAAAACCCATAGTTTGCTGCTCATTTTTTTGTAATCCGTTATCTTTTGTGTTATTCCATATAGGAGTAACATAACCAAAACCATGTACTGATTTCTTTTTGTATCAGAAAGCAACCATTTTATATAAGTATTTCCATCATGAAATCAGTATCCCTTAATCTGAATCCATCCAATTTCTTTTTCTTTGTAATAAATTTACTAATGGTTGAATTCATAACACATAGTAAATGATGTATATTTGGTATGTAGCCAGGGTCCCAAACTACTATCAATAAATATTAGTACAAAAGATGAAGACAAAAAAAGACAAGCACCATTGTCTAAGTGGTTAATTGATTCGGCTTTGGTGCAAGGGGTCACAAGTTTGAAACTTGCTTTCGAATGCTTATTGGCATAGGATATGTTGTCCCAATGATTTGTTGTATATAAAGTATCATTTCAAAAAAAACGATGAAGACAAAATGTAATGGTTAAAGCAAAACAATATGCCATACCTATTTGCTATTCATGTTCTCCTATTCTCTTTTAGACTTACCCATAGCTTGCCACCTTCAGATGTTAGTATTTCATGTTGAAGTTGTTGGTCAATGCAGTTAAAGCTGCTTTCATGTTGAAGTTGATATAAATGCAATACAACTACATGCACTAACATTAAGTTGCTCTCCAACAGACCCTGCCTTGTTGTTGTGTAGCTTTTTCATATCGACACTCCTTGTAGCTCACTCATTATAGAATCCAAAAATGACTCATTCTTTCGCTAATCTTGCACAGCGATAGAACCACACTTACTCCTTAGATTACACTCTGCTAGTCTATTAATGACGCAGTATTTTCTCTCGTTGGCATCGCTCAATGCAGCAAATAGGCGTAGCACATTCTGTACCCTGTTCATACGTAGAGTTATTAGTTTGCAAATCATTACTTACTCTTTTCATATTTTTATTCCGAAAATTAGTAAGCAGAGAAGGAAAAATATTACAAGTCTAATAAAGTTTCACATATGGTAAGCATAAAACGCATATTTTAGCAACTCTTAGTTGAATTTTTTGCAAATATCTCAACTTTGTGGACCTGAGGTTCTAGTGCGGTCATGTAGTATCCTCGACTTAACTGATATGGAAGACATCATTGCTACCTATTTAGCTATTTAATGGCTTATGTGCAGGCTAAGATTAATTTTTCAGTAACAATAGGAAAATTAAGTATTATGTTAAGATGAGTTGATGTTGATGCACCATAAATACGTAAGTTCAAATCCAACTAGGCAGCTAGGCTATGCAGTATGTAACTAAAATATCATGATCTCCATATAGACTTATCCTACATTACAGTTTTAATTGAATAAAAATAGTTTGGGTAATTTAAGCTATACTTATTAAACAAATGAAAGTGCTCTAGGAAAAAGCATATGATATTAGAGGATGTGTTGAGTAACACGGAAGGACATTATACTACACTAATAATCCAAATTATAATGTTGCTACGTATCGATGCTATTTAATGAACTATGTGCAAGTTCACACTAATTTCCTAGAAATAATTAAATAGAATCTAAAGTTAGATTTCATGGAAATCACTTTGAAGTTTCAGCATTAAGTTCAGAATCTTTTTGTAGACTAGATTGGGCACCATACAGCTAATATATATTCAATCTCTCTATAGAATTTGTCTACCAATATAGTCCTAATTGACTTAAAATCGTTGGACAATTTTTGCTATATTATTTAAATAGGTTAACGAAATACTATAAAACATTTATAATATATCAGAAGATATGTTCAGTAACATGGTAGTACAGTATACTATATCAATAATCCAAGCGATGATAATGTTGCTACCTACTTATGATATTTAACCAATTAAATGAAAACTCAAACCAATTTTCTAATAATAAGCAAAAATAGACACCAAAGTTGATTCTTGTAGCAATCACTTCGAAGATTTAGTATTAAGTTCAGAAGAGCTCATGGTGATACATCGTAAATACATGGGCTAAAATCTATTTTTATGGATGTCTTGTGTTGAAATCTATTCAATGTAGAAACACACTGAATGCAAATTAACAGGAATTCTTGTATTAATCTGGTTATCAATATCCTTTTAAAGGACTCTAGAAACTTGTTCGCCTTGTCAAACAACCTTTACTATCTCTATTTTACTGTTTGTTTAGTACTAAAACTATTATTACCATTTAAACAATCATCCAGTTATACAATTATCTTTTTTCTTCATTTTATTTCATTTAGTCATTATTTGCAAAGTAATAGTCTCTTACAAACATATAATATTTGAGACATGGATAATCATAACACACTTATTTCCAAGAATGATTTGTTTATTGAAGGAGATGGACATGATGTTGCCAATAAAAAAACCGTAAAAGAAAAAAATGGTGGAGAAAACAAACAAACTGAGCAAAAAAACATAATGCTCAGAAATAGGATAAATTAGTTAAATAAAATTAGATTAGCTAAGTGATGAAAAGACTATAATCTTTTGATTAAGAAAACCATTGCATGTAGTATTTCATTATAGGTTTGGTGATACATTTGTTTTGTAACTAATACACGAATTTAATTACCTGAAGAAATGAATGTACAAGAGGAATTCAAAAAAAATTATAGTAAGAGACAGAAAGCAACTCCATGGCTATTAATGCAGGGGCACTAAATAATGTACCACAATTATAATAACAATTTGAAATTAGCTTATTAATTATTGAATTTAATCAAACATTTACATCTAAAAAAAGAGTAGGGATTGCTCATTTTATTTGAAGTTCAATGGAGCTTTCATTGATTTCATACGACATGCATTTGCAACATGTGACTTCACTACATTTTATAGTTATCAGCTAAAGTTATGATGTGAGCTTTAGAAAAGAGCTAAAGACATAGTGTTGGATATGAGAAAATAACCATATTTACCACTAAAATATATAGATATTATACTACTACATGTTTTGAATTATTATTCCAATCAGAGTGCACTCTAAGCTGAATTAATAATTTAAAATAGAATAAATATGAACTTAGTTAACTAAATAAAGTAATCTTTGGTCACATATCATTACATTACAAAATAAAAAAAACTTTATTAAGATAAATAATTTTTCTTGTAACCCAAGAAAGGGAAATTGGACCATGAAAATAATTTTAAGTCCTAAGTCCTAACTAATTATAGTAATGCATATACATAACCAACTGTGATATATATCAACAATAAAGCCTGAGTTACGACAGCAGAAAAGTTTACAGTTTAATAATATTAATGATAAATGATTTTTCTAGAAGCAATTCAAATAAAGGAGGTAGGTTTGTAATCTGAAACTAAAATTTTCTTATTTTAGTTTGAAAAAACACCTTGACATAGCTAACATAAAACACTTCTCTAAAATTTAAGTGATCTATCAAAATCCTAGAAGTAATCTATCAAAATCTAACAAAGAGGGTTGAAACCAAACATAAAAACCTTAATTTACCCAACAAAAAACCCTAGGTATTCCAGTCAAGCATACAAGGTAAACCCAATTCTGAATCAGTTTTAATGTAAAAATGATAATAGTAATCGATTCGCATGAAATTGAAACAGTGTTTTTTTTAGCACGAAACCTAGTAGTAGATGGAAAGATTGATGATAAAATGGAGATTACCAGGCTACGAACTTCGAAGAAAATTGGAAAGAAATGAAATAAACAAGAGGATTGGAAGAAAAATGGTGACTGAACAAGAAAATGATGAGATATTTGAGGAGGATGAGGCTTCCATGGAATAATTTTTTCTGGAGACTTGGAATGGAACGATAGAAAAGGAAAGCGAATACTTTAGTCGCTTACAATTTTGAGACTGTGTGTAATAGCGGGAAAAAATTAATTAATTATACCTTAAGTAGCAAAAGATTGCATGCCGGATTACAACGCCATTCTAATTTGCAATAATTATTGGTTTTTCTTGCAGTGAACTAAGTTAAAAGATCGAACTAAATTTGTTAATATTAAATCTAAACATAAATGTTATTTGAATTACAATCTTTATACATATACACTTTTAAATATCCACACATATATTTTAAGCCATGATTATTTTAACAAAATTAAATTATTTTTGCAAGTGTATATATATTATGTAGTTTTAATTTGTAATGACCTCACCTCTATGCCCAGTTTAGCAAAGAACATTATAAGTACTGTCGTCTGCTGATCCGAAGAATACAGCTGGTTAAGGGTGATCGAATTTGAATATACCTTTATACTAACACTGACACGTCTTATTTACCTTTTGGGGGATCTGAACTGAAAATTAGATGTGTGCAGTATTAATTCAAAGTAATAAACACATTGATTTAAAATATTCAGAACAATATATAATATAGATAAATCAAAATCAGAGTCATAGATCATAGCGGAATAATATACATCATCGTATACATAATGGGATGTGAGTCCACAAAATATCGGTACTAGACTCACATAATATACATCATATCGAAAATCTTGTATCAGGAACAAAGTCGGTAGTATATAATAGAGATGACATAAACTTCTAACTGTCAATATATACAAGTATGAATTAAATTAAAACTATCAAAATAGTCTACTCAAAGCTAGCCCAAAATCCAAAGGTCAATCGGTCCCTGTACCTGTAAAGTCTCGGCCTGATCCGAGTATTAAATAATAAACGGGTCAGACTAAATCAAATAAAAAGTGAGATGCTACTGTTATTAATTTTTTGACCTAAAATATCAAGCCATATAAAATATGCCAAACAAACATTCATAATAAGGCATATCGATTAATTTCATTCTTTATAGATCCATAGATGACTTAACTCCAAATTAAGTCATCTCAAATTATGCCTAAAACCCAAAAATCCATAAAAGGCATATCAAACCAATAAATACAAATCTCACAATTTTGACTTAACAATAACCAAATAGGTCATAAATAAAATATGCCCAAAACAAATACTCAATAAGGCATATCTAACAGAATCACCATTTCATAAATACATATCAAGTCTCAATAGACTATCATCTCAAAATATGGTGATAACCAATTCAAAATTCCTTAAAGCCATAAAGGATACAAAATATCCATACTAAAATCTCTGAAGAAATAATCATCAGTAATGAAATAATAATGGTAGTCAACTATCAGTGCGACATGGGGCCTAACTAAAATAAATAAACCATGCCACATAGCACAATAATCTAACGAAAAGAAATAGACTATCGGGTGCAAACCCTTACTCCTAACGATAAGAAATAGGTAGTCGTGTTTATGACAAAATTATATGAATTTACCTAGAATATAAATAGGTAAACATTGTCTAGCTGTTAAATAAACAAATAGGGTTTCATATAACATCTGTCTAAACAACAAAAAGGGCAGCTATGTTATACCAGAATATACCTAACCCCAAGGAATAGGTCTGCCTACCCAAATCTAAAAATGAATTGACTCTTAAGTCGATGAAAAATGAGTCATATTCTCTTAGGGATCTACCGGTCTGAAATAAATCTGAACACCCCAGGATAATACAACTCTAAGTGTTAATTACTGTAACTCCAGTAATCACAAAAATTTAACTAACTGTCCTATACCAGAAAGTAAATTCAAGTATTTACTAAAAGCTAGTAATTTCCACTTAAACTCTATTTAACAAATTATAATAATAATTGAAAGAATTATTCAAAGTGTCCCATACCAACCAACAATTCAATCATTTATTAAAATTCTTTGTTTCATAGAAAATCATGAAATTCAATAGAAATCCAATTCAAACTTGCATAAAAATAGCCAAAAGCTAAATACAATAAAGGCTAACTGTAACGACCTAGATTTTTAGCATCTGTTAGTGGACAAGCACCTTTGTCCAAGTGGTTAATTGATTCAGCTTTGGTGCAGGATGTCACAAGTTCGAAAATTGCTTTCGAACATTTATTTGACATGGGATGTAACGACCCGTAAATTTTCGATAATTAAATTAGCTAATTTAATAAGATTTCGTGATTTAATGTTAGAAAAAAATTTGTAATTCATTTGGAATAATAATAACTGGAATGAATTGCAATAATTATCCAAGTAATGAAAAAAAAAGCTACTTAGTGAATGACTTTGCAATCAATAGTTGAATAGGATATTAAATGTTGAATTCATTGGGTATGATAGAGTAATTGATTGATAAGTAAAATCTATTTGAAATCAAATATTGAATATTGAACACGTAATTGTTTAAATTAAATATTTAAAACTTATTGAATAATTGAATAACTGTAAAATGAAAATAGCGTTCTAAATTTTGAAATGGTTTTAAAAGTTGAATCTTATAAGTTCAATTTCAATATTTCAAAAGATAATGAATTATTGGATAAGCGAAATTGTCTAAATTAAATATTTGGAATTTATTGGATAAATAAAATAACGGGTTTAATATGAATAAAAATGATTTGTAAAATTTTATTTTATCATATTGGAGTTATAGTGATGTTATAGAACTTTTAAAACTGAATTTAAAATTTATTTGTGGAAATTGAATATTTTAATATTTAATTATCGCCTGAAAAATAGCCAATTTTTGAACAGTCTCAGAATTGGACGAAACTAGTTCTATTGGATCCGTAATAGTTAGTTATTATCGGATTTCAATTTTCGTAGCAATCGGAGTTGTCGTTTGACCGTGGCAGCTCGAAACGCGTTGAAATTGTTTAATATTAATTTGGCGAGTTAAAAATAGTCATTTTTCAAACGGTCTCGGATTTCGACGAAACTAATTTCATCGGATCCATAATGTGATATTATTGTAAGGTTTCAAATTTCAAGTCAAACGGATTTACCGTTTGTCCGGGGCAAGCCAAAACGCATAGAAAATCGTTTAATCGGTTTAATTTAAAATCGATCGTTTATTTCCGTAACTCACACAGACGATCGAATTAGCCTCCGAAACCTATTCCATTGTGTCCGGAACGTGGGATAAACCCTAGAAACGTCAGTTACCGTGCGAAATTCGGAATTTGGAAAAGCCGGATAAAAATTATTCGCCGTTTCCTATAAATAGACCATCCATCTCTTCACAAAAAAAAAAAATATATAACTTAGGTTAAAAACAGCGGCCGCCGTTCATAGTAATCAATGGCCAGAAATTCACGTTTTTCTTCGATTAATCTTTTCCGATCCATCCACTTTTATCAAAAACCTCCAACATGAAACTTCTAGAGCTCGAAGAGATCTTCAATTTCATACGGGGATGATGGGTTATCGTCATCATTTGGGGGCACGGGATGGCCGCGTTAGTGACGTGTTCGTGCACGCGTATCGAGTCGAGGGGGCGACCGAGCTTCGCTTCCTTCTTAGCGATGGTGGAGCATGCTATGGCGTGTCGTTCGGTGCTACTCGATCGTCTTATCGATCGATGGTTAGCTCTCGAAAATTTACCCTAAATCGGCGGCTTTGGGTTCGAGTACTGCGTGCGTGCTGGGGATGGAAGAAGGCCATATGCGGCTGTGATTTTGCATAAGGAAAGGGGCGGCCCAGATAGCATTTAGGTTAACAATTAGAATTGAATTTGTAAATTAAATTTATTTAAATTCATGTTAACTTTAAACTGTCATAACTGTGTCATGCGAGGTAGGATTGCGACGAAACGAATTGCATTGCAATCGTTTTGTCGAGCACTACGCTATGGAGCTGGATTGGAGTCGGTTGGAGCTAAAGAAAATTTCGGGTAAAATTAAACGCTCGTTTAATTTTATTCGAAAGAAAACGCTGGAACTGCATTGAAATCAAGGTGAGTGTTTTATAACGCTCACACCGTACTAAATATCTTTATGCTATTTAAATTTGATATTATGAAGTGTTATGATTTTATTTGTCGTTGTTTGATAAAAATTTAATTGTCATATAGCTTGTCATTTGCATTAACCGTTGAAAAATTAAATTGACAGTTAAATTGAAATTAAAATTGAATTGCGATTAAATTACCTGACATTGATAACTATGAAACTGCCATGAATTGTATTGTTTATTGGATGATGTATGTTGATGGATGCTATTGGTTGATAATTGAATGTTTGGATGTTTATTTGCTTATATAGATCCTGTTATACATACATATGATACTGAGATTTAATTTAAGTAATATATACTCATCCCTGACATTTAATTGAAATAAATAATTACTTGGCCATAGGATAGAAAATTATATACGGACACCGAATTGGCTAAATTAATAATTTTTGAAATCGTCGATTTGAAATTTATTTAAATGTTTCGATTTAAAAGTGATAAATAGAAATCAATTTATAGAAATCGAATTTGTCAAAAATTTGAGTTGGAATGTTGAAATAAATTTTGGTTAAAAGAAATTGGTAAATAATTTAAGTTGTGACTTTAAAAAAAAAAAAAAAAAAAATTTGGATATGATTGAATTTCGAAAATCTATTTATTTTAAAGATTGAACATTATTTCGAGCTTTGAATATTACTAAGTAAAAGTGATATGAAAATGATATTTTGAAATCGAGTTTGGAATTGAATCATATTTGGAATTTGGATTTAAACTTGAATATTGTTGGAAATTTTGTTAAGTGTTATAAATTGATATTTTGAGAAATCAAGCTCCAAATCGATATAAATTGAAATTGAATTAATTAAAGGTGAATGTAGAATTGAATTGATTTGAAGTAAAAGTTGACATTATTTTGAATTGAAATCGAAATTGAATCGGTAGAATGGAAATTGAAATTGATTTGAATTGGGAAGTTATAATTGAAATAGATTGATTTTGAAGCTGTTTTAATTTGTTTTCCAAATTACTATGTTATATAAACCATTTTGAATACTTAAACTATTTTAATCTATTTTAAATCTACTTAACCCAATTTAAATTATTTTAAACTAATTTATCTATTTTAAATCCATTTTAAAGATTTTAAGTGTTTTTAACTATTTTAATTATTTTAAACTACTTTTAAACTACTTAAAACTATTTTTCTAAAATCCTAAGCTGGTCAATAAGGTGAAATGTTTATATCTAAATCTTGAATTTAAATATGAAATCTGATATTTTGAAAGATACGATGATATTTGAATGGATTTGATTTTTGAAGCGAATATGATGTTTTGATATCAATTATGAATCGATTTGAAATATAAAGAGCCAAAGGTGTAATAATACGTAGTTATTAAAGAGACCGGGATCGGATATGGACATACTCTCTGTCGATACCGAAAACCACTTTAATAACTATTATACGCGGAGTGTTGATCCAGAATGAAGTGGATGGTTTGGTGAACGCGTTGACTGAAGAAAGAGAACGATATTGGATGACCCCTGACATGACTAAAACAGGAGCCGCGCCGGGCCATTGAGGTTCGCCACCTCTAGCGGACACACTTCTTCGATACCATTTCTATTACATTTGTGATGCGATTTGGGTGCACCCCTTGATTTGGGAGTGTTGTTTCGCGGTGTTGGGGTAGCTGCTGGCTATGCCCAACATCAGTCCGGATCACGCAACTACTAGTATCCTAGTTGGTATTGCCTCATGTACCTTGTCATACTGATTATCCTATTCGCGACCACTACGTTTTGATTTGTACCTTGAGTATATGGATTGCCCTCTGGTGACTTCCGGTTTTGGGGAAACTACGGTCTTGTATATGCTTTTGGGAATATAAAAATGTGTTAAGGGGGATTATGGTAACGCCTTAACGCTATTTTGATACTTTATATTACTAATAGGCATTATCTACTTAGCGTATATTACTACATAGTAGATAGTTTCACGGATCCTTGAGAGATGGAAAATCCCGTAACATCTCTTGAGTTATTGCACGCACGTTGACACTGGATATGAGATGTCAAACCCCGTAAACATCTCTGACGCCGTTACACTCATATTTATTTACGATTGATTTAACTTTCATAAGGATATTTTAGTCCTGACTCGAGTGTTTTGTCTTTTCATTACGCTCGGGTCAGTCCTGAGTTTTCAGTTTAGGTTGAAGATCATTTCCTTGGAGGACGGAGACAAAGATTTGGTATATTATCTACTACTATTATATTCATTCCATTCCGCTGCATTGTTGTATGATATTTGTTGTGTATGTAACTCTGATAAATGTTGTATAATAATAATCAAATGTATTCATTTCAAATGTATTCATTTAATTAACAGCTTCATGAACTGTTATTTTATTATTATACTTTAGCCTTCCGCTGTGAGATTCTGTGTTGTTTCATTTCCTTTATTTCCCTTCCTTTTCTTTTCTTAATTACCCCAATAACTATCTGCCCTTTTAATGGTTTGGAATCGACATGTGTATTTGATCGTCGGTTTAAACTGTCCAAAAAAGGCGGGTCGTTACAGTTGGTATCAGAGCTTTGGTTTAGCGATAAACCTTGGCTCTAGTGGGGAATAACTCATTGAAATAGAGGTAAACTATATGAATGAGTTGAGTGTATATGAGAGAGCGTACTTGTTATTTGATATAAAATGGTTTTATATTGTGTTAATTTGTTCCGTTGAGTATTTATGAATTCTGGTTGATACTTGGGACGCCAAGGCGTCGATAGGAATTTCTAAACACTCGAATAGGACAAACCAACACAATATCATATTGGAATATATCCTATATAAAAGAATTATTTGAATATTTATTCATTTTGATTGAATTGATTGTTAGGAGGTGATAATATTAGATTATTATCGTTATTGTTTGATTAGTCAATATTTACAACAATTGATTAAATAACAATGGATTTAGGAAAATGAAATCTTGTAAACACAATTGATAATGAATATAAATGAATTTTAACTTGGATTTGGGAATTTAAATTCCGGTGTTTGAAATTGACTTACAAGAACTTGAAAATATAATATGAGTATTATATGATAGTATATTTGAGTTGAAATTGTTTTCGAAGGATTTTTTTTTTTTTTTTTTTTTTTTATGATAAGTGTTATATTCCCTTCTCTTGACGCTAGAAAATGATTTCGGTGATGAGTGCACGCATCATCGGCGTTTATTTTCGAGAGTCCGAGTGGGGGAGACCACTTACTAGCTTGTCTAAACCTTGTTTGATTCAAATTTTTTTTTTTTTTTTTTTTTTTTTTGTGTTCTCTATAGTATGATTTGATATATAAATTATATAAATATATATATTATTTCAAAACTTGATTTGAAATGAAACCGGGATTGGAATTCTTAAGTTCTTTAATAATTAATGATTTTTTTTATAATTGTAATGAATTAATACTTAAATCATTAAGGAACTTCTGAATTGTGAAATGAGAAATAAACCTAAGAGCTAAGTGAAATATCAATTGAAGTAGAAATCCTCAGAATTAGGAAACTATGAAGTTAAAATAAAATTGAAACTGTAAAACTCACATAGTATTAAATTTCATTCTATAGCATAGATATAACTTACCAAAATATTTAAGAAGTTCAAAAATGTTATATGAATTGTTAATTGGATAATATACACGAATAAGTTTGAATAATGAAATATGCATTTAATTAATGGTTTGCGAATATAAATAAAATTGTTAGTAAATAATTGGAATTTAAATGACATTAAAGGTGATTCAAAATTATGATGAATATAAAATGGAAATACTATATGTGAATGTAAATGTAAAATTAAATTATAGTGAAATTTAGGTAATGACTAAAGAATTAATTAATTGAAAATTCAACTCTGAAAAAAAAAAAAAAAGTTGTATGTTGTTTAACTACATTCTATTTGCATAACTATAACTTACCAAATATTTTAAAAGTTTAAAGTGCTAATAAGGATAAGTAGAGGAATAATATACCAGTGTGAGAGTAAATAATAAAATGTGAAGATCTATTGATAGTTGTAAATATAAAAGAAATTTAAGCTGTAAAATGAATGATATATACAAGTGTATGAAAAAAAAGTTTAAAATTAATGGAATATAAAAATTTTAAATGGAAAATAATTAAATTTGAATATAACTAAATGTTAATAAACTTGGAAGTGTGTGAAATTAAAATTTGACTTGGATATGTATAATTGATTTTGTGTAGATTTTGGATGGATGTTAATGTTTGATATGCATTGGTTGTTAGATGGATGGTAATTGATTAAGTAGAATTCATTGGTGTTAATGGAATTAAATAAATGAAATAAAATTTTAAAATAATTAAATTCAAATTTGAAGCAAAGTGAAATAGATATGATTGAATTCAATTTAAATTGAAGCAAATTGACTTGAATTTAAAAATGTGAATGAAACAAACTAGAATAAACCGGAAAAAAAAATTGAATGTAAACATATTGCATGGATGAATAAGAAAATAAATGACTTTGTGGTTACGATTGTTCTTTAGAAAATTTGAAGTTTTGATGGTTTGCACTTTGAAATAATAAAAGCAAATTTTTGGGAAAATCCAAATTTGTCCAATATATGCAGAAACGAAAACAACCATAACTTTTAAATGGCTGAACGGAATTCGACGATCTTGGACTTTTCGAAAATCTCAAAAACTATAGCACAAATTTTGTTTAGATAACTTGAGAAAATTCCTTCGTCTACTAGGTTAAAAACTTGAATGTTACTCGCTGTCCTGTGTAAAAATAAGTAAAATCTGTAGTATACACCCTTAGTATTTTTGACATATCTTTTTACTGGTTTATCGGATTTTGATGATCTTGTACTTTCTGGAAAGCTAAGAACATAAACTAAAACTTTTGTTTTAAGTGTTTTGTGTTTTGACACCGTTTAGAAGGTCGAAACCACGAGTGAACGTCACAGACCTGCGCAATGCATTGCTCAGGCTGAGGCGTATACTCTTAGTAAAACGGCCATAACTTTTGAACGGATGGTCCGAATTCGATGATTTTGGACATTCCGGAAAGCCTGAAATGAATAAAACAAATTTTGTTTAGACTATGTGGTCAAATTTTATCGTTTAGATGACCTAAAACTAAGATTTGTTTGCTGTCCTGAAATTGAAATCTCAGTTTTGAAGCTAAATATGTTATGTATATGTTGTGTAGGCTAAGTATAGCGATCTATCTTTATATGCATGGTTCTAACTTAGTTATTGAGCATTTTAGTAGGTAGCAAAGGTGTTGCGCTTCGTTGTGGAGTTCGCTTCTACGCTAAACGCATAATGTAAGTAAAATGCTAATAAATGCTAAATAAAAGGTACGCTTACGGTTTTATATGATATTGGTGATATTTATATGTTGTTTCCCCATATATGGGATGCCTCATCATTGAGATGAGATGTATATTTATGATATATATGCTATTATATTTTTCCGATCGAGCCGCGCAAAGGAGACTCTGCCGAAATTTTCCGTAAAATCCGGGTGTTAGAAATTTTTTCAAGTTTTAATTTTTTTTTATAACTTGTTTTGATTACTAACTTTTAAAGTTAGGAAGCCATTCGGAGTAAGTTAGTGGAAGCGTAGTTATGACTTTATAAATGGAATTTCATTGTTTTATAAGTTGGTAACTTTGAATAAAATATATCTAATGTTGAATTCTATACTTAGTTTCTTTTCCTTTCTTTTCCCTTCTTTTCCTTTTCGAGGACGAAAAGTTTTGAGTGGGGGAGAGTGTAACGACCCGTAAATTTTCGATAATTAAATTAGCTAATTTAATAAGATTTCGTGATTTAATGTTAGAAAAAAATTTGTAATTCATTTGGAATAATAATAACTGGAATGAATTGCAATAATTATCCAAGTAATGAAAAAAAAAGCTACTTAGTGAATGACTTTGCAATCAATAGTTGAATAGGATATTAAATGTTGAATTCATTGGGTATGATAGAGTAATTGATTGATAAGTAAAATCTATTTGAAATCAAATATTGAATATTGAACACGTAATTGTTTAAATTAAATATTTAAAACTTATTGAATAATTGAATAACTGTAAAATGAAAATAGCGTTCTAAATTTTGAAATGGTTTTAAAAGTTGAATCTTATAAGTTCAATTTCAATATTTCAAAAGATAATGAATTATTGGATAAGCGAAATTGTCTAAATTAAATATTTGGAATTTATTGGATAAATAAAATAACGGGTTTAATATGAATAAAAATGATTTGTAAAATTTTATTTTATCATATTGGAGTTATAGTGATGTTATAGAACTTTTAAAACTGAATTTAAAATTTATTTGTGGAAATTGAATATTTTAATATTTAATTATCGCCTGAAAAATAGCCAATTTTTGAACAGTCTCAGAATTGGACGAAACTAGTTCTATTGGATCCGTAATAGTTAGTTATTATCGGATTTCAATTTTCGTAGCAATCGGAGTTGTCGTTTGACCGTGGCAGCTCGAAACGCGTTGAAATTGTTTAATATTAATTTGGCGAGTTAAAAATAGTCATTTTTCAAACGGTCTCGGATTTCGACGAAACTAATTTCATCGGATCCATAATGTGATATTATTGTAAGGTTTCAAATTTCAAGTCAAACGGATTTACCGTTTGTCCGGGGCAAGCCAAAACGCATAGAAAATCGTTTAATCGGTTTAATTTAAAATCGATCGTTTATTTCCGTAACTCACACAGACGATCGAATTAGCCTCCGAAACCTATTCCATTGTGTCCGGAACGTGGGATAAACCCTAGAAACGTCAGTTACCGTGCGAAATTCGGAATTTGGAAAAGCCGGATAAAAATTATTCGCCGTTTCCTATAAATAGACCATCCATCTCTTCACAAAAAAAAAAAATATATAACTTAGGTTAAAAACAGCGGCCGCCGTTCATAGTAATCAATGGCCAGAAATTCACGTTTTTCTTCGATTAATCTTTTCCGATCCATCCACTTTTATCAAAAACCTCCAACATGAAACTTCTAGAGCTCGAAGAGATCTTCAATTTCATACGGGGATGATGGGTTATCGTCATCATTTGGGGGCACGGGATGGCCGCGTTAGTGACGTGTTCGTGCACGCGTATCGAGTCGAGGGGGCGACCGAGCTTCGCTTCCTTCTTAGCGATGGTGGAGCATGCTATGGCGTGTCGTTCGGTGCTACTCGATCGTCTTATCGATCGATGGTTAGCTCTCGAAAATTTACCCTAAATCGGCGGCTTTGGGTTCGAGTACTGCGTGCGTGCTGGGGATGGAAGAAGGCCATATGCGGCTGTGATTTTGCATAAGGAAAGGGGCGGCCCAGATAGCATTTAGGTTAACAATTAGAATTGAATTTGTAAATTAAATTTATTTAAATTCATGTTAACTTTAAACTGTCATAACTGTGTCATGCGAGGTAGGATTGCGACGAAACGAATTGCATTGCAATCGTTTTGTCGAGCACTACGCTATGGAGCTGGATTGGAGTCGGTTGGAGCTAAAGAAAATTTCGGGTAAAATTAAACGCTCGTTTAATTTTATTCGAAAGAAAACGCTGGAACTGCATTGAAATCAAGGTGAGTGTTTTATAACGCTCACACCGTACTAAATATCTTTATGCTATTTAAATTTGATATTATGAAGTGTTATGATTTTATTTGTCGTTGTTTGATAAAAATTTAATTGTCATATAGCTTGTCATTTGCATTAACCGTTGAAAAATTAAATTGACAGTTAAATTGAAATTAAAATTGAATTGCGATTAAATTACCTGACATTGATAACTATGAAACTGCCATGAATTGTATTGTTTATTGGATGATGTATGTTGATGGATGCTATTGGTTGATAATTGAATGTTTGGATGTTTATTTGCTTATATAGATCCTGTTATACATACATATGATACTGAGATTTAATTTAAGTAATATATACTCATCCCTGACATTTAATTGAAATAAATAATTACTTGGCCATAGGATAGAAAATTATATACGGACACCGAATTGGCTAAATTAATAATTTTTGAAATCGTCGATTTGAAATTTATTTAAATGTTTCGATTTAAAAGTGATAAATAGAAATCAATTTATAGAAATCGAATTTGTCAAAAATTTGAGTTGGAATGTTGAAATAAATTTTGGTTAAAAGAAATTGGTAAATAATTTAAGTTGTGACTTTAAAAAAAAAAAAAAAAAAAATTTGGATATGATTGAATTTCGAAAATCTATTTATTTTAAAGATTGAACATTATTTCGAGCTTTGAATATTACTAAGTAAAAGTGATATGAAAATGATATTTTGAAATCGAGTTTGGAATTGAATCATATTTGGAATTTGGATTTAAACTTGAATATTGTTGGAAATTTTGTTAAGTGTTATAAATTGATATTTTGAGAAATCAAGCTCCAAATCGATATAAATTGAAATTGAATTAATTAAAGGTGAATGTAGAATTGAATTGATTTGAAGTAAAAGTTGACATTATTTTGAATTGAAATCGAAATTGAATCGGTAGAATGGAAATTGAAATTGATTTGAATTGGGAAGTTATAATTGAAATAGATTGATTTTGAAGCTGTTTTAATTTGTTTTCCAAATTACTATGTTATATAAACCATTTTGAATACTTAAACTATTTTAATCTATTTTAAATCTACTTAACCCAATTTAAATTATTTTAAACTAATTTATCTATTTTAAATCCATTTTAAAGATTTTAAGTGTTTTTAACTATTTTAATTATTTTAAACTACTTTTAAACTACTTAAAACTATTTTTCTAAAATCCTAAGCTGGTCAATAAGGTGAAATGTTTATATCTAAATCTTGAATTTAAATATGAAATCTGATATTTTGAAAGATACGATGATATTTGAATGGATTTGATTTTTGAAGCGAATATGATGTTTTGATATCAATTATGAATCGATTTGAAATATAAAGAGCCAAAGGTGTAATAATACGTAGTTATTAAAGAGACCGGGATCGGATATGGACATACTCTCTGTCGATACCGAAAACCACTTTAATAACTATTATACGCGGAGTGTTGATCCAGAATGAAGTGGATGGTTTGGTGAACGCGTTGACTGAAGAAAGAGAACGATATTGGATGACCCCTGACATGACTAAAACAGGAGCCGCGCCGGGCCATTGAGGTTCGCCACCTCTAGCGGACACACTTCTTCGATACCATTTCTATTACATTTGTGATGCGATTTGGGTGCACCCCTTGATTTGGGAGTGTTGTTTCGCGGTGTTGGGGTAGCTGCTGGCTATGCCCAACATCAGTCCGGATCACGCAACTACTAGTATCCTAGTTGGTATTGCCTCATGTACCTTGTCATACTGATTATCCTATTCGCGACCACTACGTTTTGATTTGTACCTTGAGTATATGGATTGCCCTCTGGTGACTTCCGGTTTTGGGGAAACTACGGTCTTGTATATGCTTTTGGGAATATAAAAATGTGTTAAGGGGGATTATGGTAACGCCTTAACGCTATTTTGATACTTTATATTACTAATAGGCATTATCTACTTAGCGTATATTACTACATAGTAGATAGTTTCACGGATCCTTGAGAGATGGAAAATCCCGTAACATCTCTTGAGTTATTGCACGCACGTTGACACTGGATATGAGATGTCAAACCCCGTAAACATCTCTGACGCCGTTACACTCATATTTATTTACGATTGATTTAACTTTCATAAGGATATTTTAGTCCTGACTCGAGTGTTTTGTCTTTTCATTACGCTCGGGTCAGTCCTGAGTTTTCAGTTTAGGTTGAAGATCATTTCCTTGGAGGACGGAGACAAAGATTTGGTATATTATCTACTACTATTATATTCATTCCATTCCGCTGCATTGTTGTATGATATTTGTTGTGTATGTAACTCTGATAAATGTTGTATAATAATAATCAAATGTATTCATTTCAAATGTATTCATTTAATTAACAGCTTCATGAACTGTTATTTTATTATTATACTTTAGCCTTCCGCTGTGAGATTCTGTGTTGTTTCATTTCCTTTATTTCCCTTCCTTTTCTTTTCTTAATTACCCCAATAACTATCTGCCCTTTTAATGGTTTGGAATCGACATGTGTATTTGATCGTCGGTTTAAACTGTCCAAAAAAGGCGGGTCGTTACATGGGATATGTTGTCCTAATGATTTTTTGTATATAAAGTACCAGTTCAAAAAAAATTAACTAATTTTAATTATTGAAATATTAATTTTAGTAAGTTGAATAAATAAATTTTCTGGTAATGAAAAATATCTGGAGATAAATTTCTAGGAGCTATACAAAATTTTCAAATGCTAATTTCTGAATAAGGAAAATAAATATATATACGTACGGAAACTTCCCCATATCAAATTTGAGGTAGAATATCCATATATGTACATATAAAAAATATTCAAGCTTCGTGATGCAAATTTCAAACTTATGACAATATATATATGTATGTATGTATGTATGTATGTATGTATGTATGTATGTGTGTATATGTTTATATAAAACAGTGAATATGTAAATATATATATGTGTGTAAATATGACAAAACAAATATGTATATGGTAAATATATATATATACACACACACACACATGTAAGATATATACATATGCATGGAAGCTTCATGATGGCAAAATCAAAGTCAAGTACACAAAACATATTATCAAGCACACACAAAAATCAAATCAAACCACAATAAATCAAACCAAGCATATAATGAAATCAAATCAAGCATACAAGATCAAATCAGCCCATATAAAATTATATATATATATATATAATAAAAGATATATATATATATAATAAAAGATGAATCTTGTACAAATGCGTCAGCCATCCTATGTATGTGCATGGGCACCCTATGTTTCACTATTTTCCTTTCATTCTTCTATATATATATATATATATACATACACACACACCTAGCTATACGTATTCACGTATGTAAAAAAATTGAATCTCTACCATTAAACATTAAAAGATCAAGTCATTCAAAAGTTTGTAGAAGGACATTAAACATAGAAGTGTATATCAATACTTTTTACATGTGAGTAAAAGATCTTACGATGTTTACTGGATATTACTTATACATATATAACTATGTATTTAGATGTATCTTTCATTTATGCCAACTGTTTAGGGGATTGTTATGTCACTATATATATGTATGAATGTGTACAATAGGGTCAGTTCCATCCTACAACTCAAAAACACTGCATTTCTTCTCCTTCACTTCTCTGTTTATTTGTTTTGGGTATAATAGTTAAGCTCTTGAAACTTTAAAAATCTATATCTCAAAATCCTTTTAGTTTTAAAACATGAACCCAAAACAAAAAGGTGTTTGTTTTTGAATGAAGATCATTTTAAAATTTATTCCATTCGATTTCATCAAGCAGAGGCCGAGAAAAATCTTATTTTACAATGAATGGGTCAAGTTTGGTTGAAATCTAACTATCATAATATAAGGGATGGATCATATAGATGTATTCATCATTGAAAAATATGATTTTTAGAGATGGTTTTGAAATTTTTAATGATGTGTGGGGAGAGAGTAGTTGATAGGCTTTGGGCTAAAATCCAAATTCAAGCAATCTGACTAATTTCGTGTGTCTCGGCATTCGAGAAGGTGGGGAGGAGGTGTAGGTGATGGACATTCAAGAAAAATGATGCAGTGGGTTTTAGTGAAGTGTGTAGGCCAGTCGAGATCGAAGTAGGGTTTAGGGTAGATGTTTTTGGGTCTTGGGTTTGTGAGCTGTGGTGATGCCGAGGGGAGGAGATAGCCATGCACATGTGGGGGGGGGGGGAAGGAAGAGGGGCTTGTAGCGAATCTTGTGGCAAAGTTGGGTGGTGGATGGTCGAGTATGGTGGTCAGGTGGGGTGTTTGAAGAGGGATGGCTTCGTCCAGGTTTTCGGATTTAGGTTCGAATTTTCAAACGAGGGTTTTGCCATGGGTTCCAAGTGGTTAGATGAGTTGAAAAGTCGACGGCGACATGCATAGGTGGTCGGCGGTACGTATCTGGGCCGGAGGTAGGTGTGTATGTGCACACGATCGTGCATGTTTTCCCTTTATTCGATTTAAAGAAGAGAGGGGCAGAAAGAAACTGGAGGAAGAAGAAAGAAGGGAGTTGGGTCTGGGTTAGTTTGGGTTGGGTCGGGTTGAAGTGAAGTAGGCTGGGTTGGTTTAAAAAGGGAATTAAATCAACTATTTTATTTTATTTATTCAATAACCTTTAAATGTTTAAAACAATATTCCTCTTCCATTTTAAATTCAATCGACGTGTAGTTTGTTGCGTTGAGACCTAATCACAGCATATTTTTAACTGAACTAATATTGGCAAGCGTTCCGAAATGTTAAAATTTAATGATTTATAATAATTGAAGTGAACGAATAATAAGTTCATTTATTTTTAATTATATGTTAATTGACAAATTAAATTAAAAATCAATTTTTTAATTTTAAATTAACTAAGAATAAGTTATTTATTCAATTGATAAATAATTTGGATTAAAAAAAGTGACCCAACTAGGTGAATTGAAACCAGTCTAGTCTGATTTGTAAATTGATTTAATATTGATTGTTAATCGTTGATTCAGTTAATGATCCATGTTTGATTGATTTCTCTTTTGAATATTGATTTAAATTATCCTTTGTCTATGCCATTAAGTAGCCAAACAAATTAAAGTAGATAGAATAAAATGTTGACACGTTCTATTGAAAGTAAATCGATCTGTACTGATCACTATCCTAAATTTCAGAAAATGTGATGATTACAAGCGAATTAATTTCGATGGACAGGTCATGATAAAGTAAACATATGGAATGAAGTCTCATATGTGAACATTGACACCCTGATTGTAGAATTGTTTATTTTAAACAACTTGGCCTTTAAAAAATTTATCGTTTTGGTTATCATAAGGTAAAAACCCATCGTGTTTATGTGTGACTTGATCTTACAAGATACCTTCGTTTTCAAACGATTTTGAAAATGTAATAATTCAATTTGAGTGTGTTTTCTCATATTGGTTTTCCAGACTAACTCGGGTGTTATTTTATTATAATGCTTGAGTTAGACCGAGTAATACAAATTTAGGTTAGAGTGCTATGAAGCTTAGGAGACAAGCTGGATGACAGAGACGTATTCCCATACTTGTTATTTTCCGCTGTGTGTGTAGGCTGTATAGTAAGCACTGGTGAGGATAAGCTATTATAACTGTCCAGATTGATTTGTTGATTGTCGTACTCTGATGATTGTATGTGTATTAACTTATACAGATTCTTTTGTATAAAAATCTGTTATTATAAATTATATTTTATTCCGCTGCGATTGTGAGATTCTGTGTTGTTGATTCTATTTTCTTCTACCTTTTTCTTCTTCATCCTTAATGATTCAGTGTTTCTAGCACTTGACTTTCGGCGTGTTATACAGTGAACGTATGGATGTCAATTTTCGAAGGTCGAAAAGCCTGAGTCGTTACAGTTGGTATCTGAGCTAAATGTTACAAGAACACCTTGGCTTTGGTGGGGATTACTCATTAGAGATAGGGTCAGTAGTACCCTAGAATGAGTCTGAGTGTATATACGTATAAGAGAGAGCGTATTTGTTAGTGATATAAATGTATTTTGATATTAATAATTGAAATGCTTTTAACTTGGATTTTATATAGAATATAAAAGAATGAATTCTATAAACTGGTAAAATCAATCATGACTATTGACGATGATTGGATGTTATCTCTTTGTTGATTGATTATTCGATTTATATGGATGTGCATATTATCGCTTATTGATTGATGAGTCGTGCTCCGCCAGTCTATGGGCATCGACTGTTAACTATTGATTTGAGAATTTGACTATGGTTGGAAAATTTTATTTTTGAAAACTATTTAACCAATTGAGAAATTACATGTTTAAAATGGATTTTGAAGTCAATATATATTTGAATTTCCCCATGTATCATTTTAAAGAGTAATGTATACTATTTGAAAGTGATATATGAAATATGGTTCAGCTAGACATGGTTAATAAATAAACGAATAGTTTTTCAAAATTAAAATTTAAGAGTTTGGATTCCGAGATTTTTTTGAAATTGGTTTCAAGATTCTAAAAATATATAATAGCATAATTTGAAATTATTTTTCGAATAGAACTGTTATAAATGATTTCCAAGTGATTTTGAAAATGGATTTTCAAAAGATTGAAAAGAAATGAAGTTCGAAACTCACTTCTGTCATTGGAAAATCCCTGAAGTATGATTTGATATTCGAAATATATAAGAATATATCTATTTGAAATGAACCTAGCATTCAATTCTCAAGTTTTCGGATTGAATTATATTATGAACACTTGTACCATATGCAGTAGGATTGATTGATGAATTGATTCTGCATCTCGTTGGGATGATTTTTTGTGGATTTTCAGTTTGTATTTGGAATTCGAATTTTCCGACTATTTTGAATAGTCAAACACTTCTAAACTGAGAATTAATTTTTAAAGTTAAGCATTTTCGAAAAGCATAAAAGTATTTTTGAAAAGTACATAAAGTTAGTTTTGAAAATTTTAAAATAAAAACTAAAGGAAGTTGAACAGGTTTTAAAATTAAAAATATTTTGATAAGTAAATTGTATAAGCTTGTTTTGAATTATACAAGTATGAAATTTAGTTTGAAATTTTCTTAAATGAAAAGGATTTTAAGAAATATTTTTAGCGTAGTAAATATTTATAAAATTTTATTTTTTGCAAATTGATTTTTCTTAAGCAGTTCCAACTTTGCATAAATATGAAAATAGTTTTGAAAGGTTTATAATGGAATTTGTTTCAACAAAAAATTTGAAATTAGTAAATGTTTGTGAAAAAAAAGATTTTGAAAAGTATCTGATTTGAAAGAAATTTGATTTTATATGAATTTGATATAAACATAAACTGAAGTTGTGAAAAAAAATTGATTATAAATTTTGAAAATTTTGAATTTTGAATAATATTCGATTTGAAAGGGAAAATGATCGTTGAGATCATATATGGATTTGAAACTGAACTGTATGTGAAAATGGATTGATTTCGAAGACCTTCGACTCTATACAAATATTTGATTTGAAAATTTTCGATTCTTATATGAAACTGGTTTGTATAAATATGAAGTTATTTCGAAAACTATTGATTTTGAAAGGTATTCGATCTGGAAAGCGATAATCTTATATATATAATGGAATTTGTATAAGAATGATATGATACATTTGAGACTACTGATTTTGGTAGGTACTCGATTTTGAAATGAAAACTTATATATAATGGAATTTATATGAGTTTCCTATTTGAAACTGTGATTTGGAAAGGTTACTATATATTGTACGATATATTTTGAAGTAGAAGACATGGGAAGTACCCTCCGGGATTTTTGATATCCGTTCTCTTAGTTTATTTAGGTCGTCCGGACATAGACTCATGAGTTCCTTCGAATTCCATAGCATGATCTATGGTCTTATGATTCGATTGGCATAGCATAATTTACGGGGAGTGATGCCGACAGTCTACTTATGATTTCACTGGGATAGCGACATAACCATTGTGTAGCTGCGATCTATGGTCGATGTACTTGGCGTAATTCGAGGTAGCAAAGATTGCCTACAGTTTACTGTGTTCTCTCTGGGATAGCGACGTAACCACAAGGTGTAACCACTAAGTAATCTGCAATCCACATGACATAATTCGAGGTGGCAGTGATTGCCTATAGTCTACTATGTTTTCTCTGGGATAGAGACGTAACCATTGGGCATAACTGCTAAGTAGACTACAATCCATGGGCGGTTTGATTTTGATTTGCATGGCATAATTAGCAGGGTAGAGATTACCCACAGTTATAGATGATTCCTCTAGGATAGAGGCATAACCATTGTGTATCTGCAATCCATGATTGGTTTTTGAGTGGTACTTTCCATATCTGTTTTTAAAAGTTTTCAATTATTTTCACTGGGTGTTGAAACGGGTTTACTAAGTACTTAGAGATTTCTAGTCTTGTATCTGATCAACATATTACTATATTCTGTAAGAACGCGGATAAACTTGTTGAAACATCGAGTTACCAAAAGTATTTTCGATATAAAAGTATTTTGTTATAAAAGAAATTTTAACAAGGAAAATTTTCAAACATTTCAGAATTGGAAAGGAGAAGAAAAAAACCAAAATAAAAAAATGGTTAAATATTGGAATAAAAAATTCAAACTTGAATTATAATATGAACTTGAATACATGTCAAACCAATTGAAGTGGTTTTTGACATAAAAATCAGATATTGAATTATAAAATGGAAGTGAACTAATTGGATAAATTAATTAGTTAATCTAATACAAAAAATGGAATTTAACTTGGTTGTGTAATTGGATTATGGATTAAAATTGAAACTGAATGTGGAACTTGAGTTATAAATGAAATTCGACTTAAATAGAAGCGAATTAAAAATATGTTGAAATATGATCGAATAAAATAGAAATGGATTGAAATGGTGACGACTTAAGTTATAAATAAATTCAATTTAAATGAAAATTAACTGAATATGGCATTAGGGATGTTAATTAAATGAATTCGATTATAAAATTAATTTTTGAAGTGGAAATGAATATATGTGTTGTATAAAAAGATTATAATAAACCTTAATATTAATTTTATTAAATGATTCTCAAATAATATAGCGAAAACTGAGATATGCCAAGCAAATGGAAATACGAATCAATTGACGATAAATAAATTAAATAACAATCAGTTTAAATTGAAATGGAATTTGTTTGCAATGGAAATAAACCTAAGCTATATAGTTGAAATAATTGGAGATAAACGAATTAAGTTAAATTAATATATTTGGATGCAAGCTTGGCTCAAATAAATTTATGAAATGGTTCATAAATAAATTGTCGTGAATTGGATTAATGTTGAAAATAAAAATGGAGCGAACAAAGTTGTTATGAATAAATTGAATGTATGTTAATAAAATTCGATAAATTGATTGGGAAGCCTATCCAGGGATGATGTTAGGATAGCTAGTTGTTGGTTTGTATAGTGTACGCCTTGTTTGCTATGGTAATTAGTGTATGACTGATGTATGTGCTTTACGATATAAATATATGACTTTTGGTATAGCTTGAATTATCTTTTTGCTTTCTAATTTCGAGGATGAAATTCTTTTAAGGGGTAGGAATGTAACGACCCGGATTTTTAGAACCTATTATTGGAATAATTAACAAATTTTAATTATTGAATATTAATTTTTATAAGTTGAATAAATAAATTTTCTGATATTAGAAAATATCTGGAGATATATTTCTAGGAACCATACAAAATTTTAAAATGCTAATTTCTGAGTAAGGAAAATAAATATATATACGTATGGAAACTTCACCATTTCAAATTTAAGATAGAATATCCACGTATGTATATATATAAAAATATACAAGCTTCATGATGCAAATTTCAAACTTATGACAAAAATATGTATAAGTACATGTATATTTATATATGTTTATATAAAATAGTGAATATGTAAATATATATGTATATATATATATATCTATGTATATGTATATGTAAATATGATAAAATAATATGTATATGATAAATATATATATACATGTAAGCTATATACATATACATAGAAACTTCATGATGGCAAATTCAAAGTCAAGCACACAAAACGTATTATCAAGCACACACAAAAAATCAAATCAAACCACAATAAATCAAATCATGCATACAATGAAATCAAATCAAGCATACAAGATCAAATCAGCCCATATAAAATAATATATATGCATATAATAAAAGATGAAGCCTGTACAAATGCATCAGCCATCCTATGTATGTGCATAGCCACCCTATGCTTCGCTATTTTCCTTCCATTCTTCTATATATATACACCTAGCCATACTTGTTCACATATATAAAAAAATTGAATCTCTACTATTATACATTGAAAGATTAAGTCATTCAAAAGTTTGTGGGAGATTAAGCATAGAAGTATACATTTATTCTTTTGATAGGTGAGTAAAACATCTTACTATGTTTACAGGACTTTACTTATACATATATAACTATGTATTTAGATGTATCTTTGATCTATTTCAAATGTTTAGGGGATTGTTATGTTATTATGTATATGTATGAATGTGTACAACAGGGTCAGTTCCATCCTACAACTCAAAAACACCGTATCTCTTCTCCTTCTCTTCTCTGTTTATTTGTTGTGGGTATAACAGTTAAGCTCTTGTAACTTTAAAAATCTATATCTCAAAATTCTTTTAGTTTTAAAACATGATCTCAAAACAAAAGGTGTTTGTTTTTGAATGGAGATCATTTTAAAATTTATTCCATTTGATTTCATCAAGCAAAGGCCGAGAAAAATCTTATTTTACAGTGAATGGGTCAAGTTCGGATGAAATCCAACTATCATAATATAAGGGATGGATCATATAGATGTATTCGTCATTAAAAAATATGGTTTTTGGAGGTGGTTTGGAAATTTTTAATGAGGTATGAGGAGAGAAATTTTGAGTTGATCGGTTTTGGGCTAAAATCCAAATTTAGGCGCTTTAAACAATTTCGTGTCTCGGTGCAAGGTGGAGAGGAGGTGTAGGTGAAGGGGCATTCAAGAAAAATGGTGCGGGGGGTTTAAGTGAAGTGTATAGGCTAGTCGATATCGAAGTAGGATTTATGGTAGATGTTTATGTGTCTCGGGTTTGTGAGCTATGACGATGTCGAGGGGAAGATATAGTCGTGCGTGCGTGCAGGAAAAGGAAGAGGAGGTTGTGGCGAATCTTGTGGCAAAGTTAGGTGGTAGATGGTCGAGTATGGTGGACAGGCGAAGTGTTTGAAGGGGGATGGATTCATCAAGGTTTTCGAGTTTGGGTTCAAATTTTCAAAGGAGGGTTTTGTCATGGGTTCCAGGTGGTTGGATGAGTTGCGAAGGTCGATGACGCGTGTAGGTGGTCGGCGACGCGTATCTGGGTCGGAGGTAGGTGTGTACGTGCACACGATCGTGCATGTTTTCCCTACATTCGATTTAAAGAAGAGAGGGGAAGAAAGAAACTGGAGGAAGAAGAAAGAAAGAAAGGGAGTTGGGTCTAGGTTAGTTTGGGTTGGGCCGGGTTGAAGGGAAGTGGCCTAGGTTTGTTTAAATAAGGAATTAAATCAACTATTTCATTTAATTTATTTAATAACCTTTAAATGTTTAAAACAATATTCCTCTTCCATTTTAAATTCAATCGACGTGTAGTTTGTTGCGTCGAGACCCAATCCAGCATATTTTTATCTGAACTAATATTGGCAAGCATTTCGAAATGTTAAAATTTAATGATTTATAATAATTGAAGTGACCGAATAATAAATTTCTTCTTTATAATTATTTGTTAATTGATAAATTAAATTCGAAATGAACTTTTAATTTTAAATAACTAAGAATAAATTATTCGTTCAATTGATAAATAATTCGGATTTAAAAAAATAACCCGACTGAGTGAATTGAAAACAGTCCAGTCTGATTTGTAAATTGATTTAATATTGATTATTAATCGTTGATTGATTTAATGATCCATGTTTGACTGATTTCTCTTTTGAATATTGATTTTAATTATCCTTTGTCTTTGCCATTAAGTAGCCAAAAAAATTAAAGTAGATAGAATAAACGCTGCCACGTTCTATTGAAAGTAAATCGACCTGTACCGATCGCTATCCTAAATTTTAGAAAATGTGATGATTACAAGCGAACTAATTTTGATGGATAGGTCATGATAAGGTAAACATATGGAATGAATTCCCATATGTAAACATTGACACCCAGATTGTAGAATTGTTTATATCAAACCACTTGGCCTTCAAAAAAATTATTGTTTTGGTTATCGCAAGGTAAAAACTCATCATGTTTATGTGTGACGTGGTCTTACGAGATACCTTTGTTTTCAAACGATTTTGAAAATGTAATAATTCAAACTGAGTGTGTTTTCTCACGCTGGTTTTGCAGACTAACTCGGGTATTATTTTTTTATAATGTTCCGGTCAGACCGAGTATTATAGATTCAGGTTAGAATGCTATGAAGCTCAGGAGACAAGCTGGAGGACATAGACGTATTCCCGAACATGTCATTTTCCGCTGTGTGTGTATGCTGTATAGTCAGCACTGGTGAGGATAGGTTATTATAATTGTCCAGATTGGTTTATTGATTGTTGTACGTTGATGATTGCATATATATTAACTGATATAGATTCTTTTGTATAAAAATCTGTTATTATAAATTATATTTTATTCCGCTGCGTTTATGAGATTCTATGTTGTTGATTTTATTTTCTTCTTCCTTTTTCTTCTTCATCCCTAATCATTCATTATTTCCATTACTTGGTTATTCGGCATGTTATACAATGAATGTATAGATGTCAATTTTCGATGGTCGAAAAGCCCGGGCCGTTACACTAACAATGTAACGACCCATTATTTTCCACTATTCAAATCGACAATAATCCACACATGCCGTACTTGAATAGTATAAAATAAAAGATTGTAATAAAAAATCGGAGCAAATGAAAATCAAATCACAGAATCACAGACACAGAACATCAGAATATCTCAGAGCGAAAAAATAAATACCATAGTAGTTCATGAAGCTACTATCACAAAGTCTCAAAACCAAATACAAAATACATAATAACTGTCTGAAAGTAAATACGACATCAAATCCCAAATATCAAGAAGTCCACTAATACAAAGCTGACAACAGAACAACGAAACTGAAATATAGATAACTAGATAGGCTGATAAATCTCCAGCGATTCCAAACTTCCAGAGAGTGGAAATCCAAATCTGTGAATAAACTCAGGCTGACCCGAGCATAAATAAAACACAACCACCCGAGTTAGGACATATATACTTATCTAATGTAAACCAACTCAAGTGAACTGTAGTAAAGGTACAAATAACTAAGAAGATGCTTAGGACCGCCCATCCTCTAAGGATCCGTTAAACTATTTACTATATAGTATATGCGCTATTATAATAATGTCTAATAGTAAAATAAACATACTTTTAAAAGCGTTAAGGAGTGACCCATTATTCCCCTTAACACAAATAATGCCAATAGTCTATACAGTACCTGCATATCTCCTAATCACGAGACTACGAGAAGATACTACATGGGTACGACACAAATAGAAACTCGTAGTAAAGGCTCGATATGGTAGGTGACACGGCACACAAGGCAATGCCAGGTAAGATATATCAATTACGCACATGGGCTGGTGGTAACGCAGCAGCCACATACACCCACCTTGAAACACATTCCCAAAATCGGAGGGTGGCCACCAAACAATCACAAAGTAATAGAATGGTATCGAAGAAATGCGTCCGATCAGAGGGGCTACCCCTTTTGGCACGAGATCGCTCCTATTTTAGCCAGCTTATGCCAACTCAGGAGTTGGGTCCACGTAACATACCATAAGAACGTCGCCACCATCCTACTTCGTTTCGGAATCTCCACCGCGTACACAGTTGTCAAAGTGGTTTTCCGTATCGATATAGTGCATGTCCATATCTGATCCCGGTCTCTTTTCCAACCAATTGTTATTATAACATGTGGTTGTAATTTTAAAATAATACTCTATACTTCAAAATAAAATATCATTTCAAAACCCAATTCTTTATCAACATAAAGATTAAATCATTTCCAAATCATTTCGATATGTCAAAATATCATATCCTTTCAAAACTTCTCTTTTAAATCATTATTTAAATTCAAATGCAAATATCAAACTTAATACCCTTCTAAAGCTCAAAGATAACATTCATTTAGTTCAATTCAAATCATCCTTTGAAATGATTCATTTTCCAAATTATTTCATTCATTTAAATCATTTAAAAGTGAAGTTATTATTCTTTCAAGTCAAGTATTCAAATTTCAAAAGTTTCAAGTCATTCGGAGTTTGTTTACTAAGTCAAAACCCATAATTATTAAAATTTCAGCCTTTCACAGCATTTAGAAAAAAACTGTTATAAGTTACACTTGAAAACATTTTGATTCAGCAAAGACAGCACTTAAAACTGCTATTAAAACTCAGTTTTAGTTAAACTTTAGTTCAAAACAGCAAAGACAGCATTTTCAGAAATGATGTAATAGCTCAGGTTTCAAAACAAGGGTTTTTATTCATTTCTGCAAAGACAGCAGACCACTACAGCATTTACAGAAATGCTATAATAGATCTGAGTTCAATTTTTAGTTTATAAGTTCAACTACAGCAACTACAGCATTTCAGAAATGTTGTAATAGCTCTTTTACTCAAATTTAGTTCAATTCAGAAACTATAGCATTTCTGAATGCTATTAAAAGTCAATTCCAGATTTTTAGTGTATTTTCAGCCAATAATAAACTTCATTTTAAACTCTTTAAACATTTTAAAAATCATAATTTAACATTAAAAATGTTCATTACATATCATTTAAATATTGTTTTTCTCATAATAAATTCCTTATTATTAAATCAAATTTCAACAAATTCCTTTAATAAATTCAATTGTAAAATTTCCAATTCTTCACGTTTTAAATAAACAATTTAACACTTAAATTTTCTTCATTTTTTTTCTTAATTAAATTTTAATTTCAAATTTTTATTTATATAACTAAATTTTATTTAACAAAATTCCAGTTTCCACTTAAGATATATTTCAAAATTCAATGCAACTATTCATTTTGTTCCAACATTTTAACTTATAGAAAATTCCAAATTTCTATATTTAATAATTAAAAATCCAATTTAAATCAATTTTTCATATATATACACTTTTAAAATTACTTAGAAATTCCAGAAAATTTATAAAATAACCACGGGTCTGTATATAGTTTTCTAACCTAGGTCAAGTGATACAGATATATATCATTTCAATCGGCAGTTTACAAATAAAAATCCGGGTTCTATCATTTCAAACCCGCAATCTCAAGTCAAAATAAATAATTTAAAAACCGTTCAGGCCTATCATTTCAGCCCATAACGATTTTTCCTTATTCTAAAGTCCGTTTGGGTATGTATCATTTCAACACATAGTGAACCTAATCTACAGGGAACTTGCAGTGTGATAAACTGATATCGATGAACAGTTTAACAATATACAACAGTAACATGTGATATGACATGCAACAGATGAGATGATATGCAATTTAACAGGTTTAACATCATATATATATATATATATATATATATATATATATATATATATATATATATCACATGGCAGTTATAACATCATAAATATTTTCTACACATTCAGTTGTTGTTGTCTTACAACTGCATAAGTATAATTGTCGTGTAAGCTTTACTCACCTCTAATTGCTGAAGATTTTCAAAACTAAAGGCACAACAGAAAACAAAACACGATGACACGATTATGGACTTGAGTGGAGAGCGAATCCAACTACAGCTCTTGTGTACAACCCAAAACAAACAATCAAAACAACACAATCCAATACAACTTTAAAATGCAATAGCTTTGAAATAAAAGAGAAATGAATTGCCAAAAATTTTTCCTCGCTTCTTCAAACTTTTGTCACGGCCTAGGGTATAGTTTGGTTCAGATTTGGTCAACTTTTGGCTCAGGTTTGGGCTGGCATGGGTCGGGTTCAAGGCAAGAACAAGATGGAGTTTTATACATGAGGAGGTAAAGGGGTTTTTAGGCAAAAGGTGGAGTTTTGGTTGGATAATGGGCTTGGCCATGGGAAGTGTGCTCGGCCTGTGGGTGCACCATGACTGGATAGAGGTTGGAGGGGTGTGTGGTGGTCAGGTCAGAGGTGGCGGTGGCGGCTATGGTGGTGATTAGAGTGGTGGATGAAGGGTATGTCAAGTAGTGGTCAACAGCATTGTTTTTAGGCATTTAGGTTGAAATTTGAAGGGTTTGGCCATCAAGGTGGGTTCGGCCAAGGTCATGGCTGGTGGAGTAAATGGTGGTGAAGGCATGAAAGAGATGTAGGGTGGTGGTGGTCGTGGAACAAGGGGGAGGCCGATCCAAACAAGAAGAGAAACAAGGCAAAAATTTAAAGAAAATAAGAAGAAAAGTAGAAAAAGTGATGGAGGCCATTACCAATATTTGTTTCAAGCCATGAGAAATGAGGAGATGAAATTATTTTCACGTGAAAGGTAAATGATATTCACGGCTAATAAGTGCAATGTACGGCGAAAATGCAAATAAATGAGGAGTTTTGAAGGTGAAAAGACTTAAGTTTTGCAACTTTTTAAACCTTTGGCATTTCCTTTTCTTTTTAAATTTTATATAAACAAAATAAACTCAAAAATATACTTTACAACCGAAATAAAGTAGTAGGAAATAAAAATAAATGTTTAAAATTAAAAGAAATGGAAAAAGAATTACAGAAATTGCTTAAAAATTGGAAACAGTGTGCAGAAATTACAAAAAAATACCAATAGCTTTGGAAAATTAATTACTTCATTTTAAAAATATTATAAGACAAAATTTGAAATAAAATGATTTTTAAAACATTTTAAAAGTGAAACAAATAATTAAATTCATAGAAAAATATCAAAAGAATTGAAGAAATTGCTTAAAAATAGGAAACAGAACCTGAAAATTTCAAATAAATTACCATTAATTCTAGAAAAATTTCTACTTCACTATAAAAATAATTTTAAACAAAATTTTAAGTAAATAAGTTCTATAACATTTGCAAAATTAAATAAATTTAAGTAAAATAATGTCAAAAATATTGAGTTGTTACACTCTCCCCCACACAAATCTTTTCGTCCTCGAAAAGAATGGAAACAAGGAAATAAGAAAAACAAGATAGAAAGACAAAATAGTACCTGGAATAAACAATTTCGGATTTGAAGCACGAATGCTCTCCTCCGTCTTCCAAGTACAATCACGATCGTCAGTACTCCCCTGTACTTTGACCAGATTAACAGATTTCCTTCTTAGCTGTTTTGTGCCTCTGCCGACAATACGAAGTGGCTTCCTCTCAACAGTCAGATTAGGCTCAATATCCAAGCTGTCAAGAGCAGAAGGTTGAACAAACAAAGATGGGTCACGGAGATACCGGCGAAGATGTGAGACGTGGAATACATCATGCACTCCAGAAAGCTTCTCGGGTACCTCCAGACGATAAGCCAAGGAACCAACTCTTTCCAAAATGCGGAAAGGACCAATGAATCTGAGAGAAAGCTTCCATCTACGACCAAAACGAATGACATTCCTCAAGGGAGAGACCTTAAGGAAAACCATATCACCAATAGCAAACTCAAGCTTCCGCCTACGCCTATCAGCATATTTCTTCTGCCTATCCTGAGCAACCCTCAACCTTCTCTTAATCTCCTCAACTCTCTCAGAAGCTTCCAAAATCATATCAGGACCAAGAACCAAACGATTACCGGATTCAGTCCAGCAAGATGGAGATCGACAAGGTCGTCCATATAAAGCAGCAAATGGAGACGTCTTGATATTGGCCTGAATTCAAAGATAGAAAGAGATAGATAAAAGATTAAGATAAACTTAAAACAGAAATTAAGATTATACCAGATAACTATTATTGTAGGTGAATTCGACAAGATGCAAATGATCTTCCCAAGATCCACCATAATCAAGCACACAAGCACGAAGAAGATCTTCGAGTATCTGTTTCACTCTTTCCATTTGACCGTAGGTCTACGGATGGTAAGCAGTGCTCAGAATCAGATGAGTACCCAAAGATTCCTGAAAAGCTTTCCAGAACTGGCTGGTAAAGATAGGATCACGATCACAAATAATACTGAGAGGAACGCCATGGAGATGAACAATCTCCCTCATGTAGATCTCAGACAAGCTAGAAGTAGAACGGGTAAACTTGACCGGAATAAAATGAGCAGATTTGGTCAGCCTATCCACAATAACCCAGATACTCTCATTGCCTTTCCTAGACCTCGGCAATCCATCAATGAAATCCATGGAAACCTGTTCCCACTTCCAGTTGGGAATATCTAGGGGCTGCAACAAACCAGGGGTCTTCTGATCAACGGCCTTGACTTGTTGACAAGTCGCACATCGACTAACAAAGATAGATACATCCCTTTTCATCCCTCTCCACCAATAAAGCCTCTTCATATCCTGATACATCTTCGACACACCAGGATGAATAGAAAGTCTAGATCGATGGTTCTCCCGAAGCAACTTCTGCCTCAACCCATCTACATTCGGGACACAAATCCTGCCATTAATCCTCAAAATACCACTATCATCAATCTGAGCTAAATTACTACCACTACCACCACCAACCCTGCTCCAAACACTCTCCTTCATAAACCTAAGCATCTCATCCTCATCCTGCTTAGCCTTGATACGATCCAGAAGAGGAGAAGAAGCAACAAGCTGACATAACAAAGCCTTCTTCCGACTCAGATCATCGGCCACAACATTAGCTATACCGGGAGTATAGCTAATAGCAAGGTCGTAGGAAGCCAGAAACTCAAGCCAATGAACTTGTCTCTGATTCAAATCCTTCAGGGTGAAGATATATCTCAGAGACTGATGATCGGTGAAAAGCTCAAACTTGATTCCAAGCAGATGATGCCCCAAAAGCTTCAAAGTAAAGACAACAGCAAGCAACTCTAAATCATGAGCAGCATATTTAGCTTCATGGGTTTTCAACTAACGGCTGGCATAGGCAATGACCCTACCATCTTGCATGAGAACAGCACCCAATCCCTCACGAAAAGCATCGGTATATACCATCAATTCCTCACTTCCGTTCGGAACGGTAAGAACTGGTGCGGAAGTTAGCTTGCTCTTTAACTCAGCGAATGCAACTTCACACTTCTTATCCCAGATAAACTTTGCATTCTTACGAGTCAAAGCAGTGAGTGGTGCAGCAATCTGAGCAAAATTCTCAATGAATCTCCGATAGTAACCGGCAAGGCCTAGAAAACTACAAATCTAAGAAGGAGTCTTAGGAGTTTCCCAATCCTGTAACAGAAACAGGGAAAAATAAGACAACAGAAAAGATTAAAAAAAATTAAACGATGAAGAATAGAGAAAATACTTACACAGCGATCTTGGCTGGATCAACAGAAACTCTATTACCAGAAATAATATGTCCAAGAAATCGGACTTCTTCCTTCCAGAAATGGCATTTAGAAAATTTAGCCTTCAATTGATGGCTTCTAAGAATCTCTAAAACAGATTTCAAGTGCGACTCATGCTCTTCCTTGGTCTTAGATAAGACAAGGATATCATCAACAAAGACTAGAACAAAATTATTAAGAACATCACGAAAAACACGATTCATCAAATCAACAAAGAAAGCAGGAGCATTAGTCAAACCAAAAGGCATAACTAACCATCCAAAGAACCCATTCTCAGTCCAGAAAGCAGTCTTGGGAATGCTTTCATCAGCAACTCTTAGCTGGTGAAAACCTGTGGCAAGATCAAGCTGAGAGAACCAAGTAGCACCATAAAGTTGATCAAACATATCATTGATGCGAGGCATTGGATATCTGTTTTTCATAGTGAGCTTGTTCAGCTCCCTATAATCAACACACATCCTTAAAGATTCATCGGACATGGTGACGAAAACCACCACTGCTCCCCATTCTAAATGGCTAGGTCTGATCAGACCTTTGGAGAATAAGTCCTCAATTTGCTTTGCTAACTCAACCTTCTCGCGGGGTGCCATTCTTTTAGGAGGAAGAACAACAGGTCGAGCACCAGGAATAAAATCAATGCGGAAATCTATCTCCCGCTTAGGAGGCAAAGCAGTGACTTCAACAAAAAAATCAGGAAAGAGTTTGACCACACGAGTCGAATGAAAATCATCAGGAGCAGAATCCAGAGAATAAATAAAACTGCCAGCAAAATCCTGAGGCATGCGGCACTGAATAACAAAGGAATTTCCCAAATCATCCTCAAGATAAACAGACCGGGATTTACAAGAGATATGAGCATCATGCCTACCAAGCCAATCACTGCCAAGCGACAAATCAAAAGCATCGAAGCCCAAAACATAGAAATCACCACTGAAATGATGATCAGAATAAAGAAGCTTCACTTGTTTACAAATCCTATTAAGGTTTGCGGGACCCCCAATTGGATTTGAAACGCATAAGGATTCATAAACATACTCAGGAGAAAGTAGATGCTCAAACTTATTACACAAATCAACAGATATAAAACTGTGGGATGCACCAGTATCAAAAAGCACACGAATGGGATGCTGAAATAAAGAGAAAGAACCCTGGAGAGTACCTTGGTCATCACTAGGAGCTGGAGGAACAGGTGCTAGAGAAGAGGCGGAGGTGACAACAAATATACCAGAAGGCTTACCTTTCTGTTGGGTAGGGCAATCTTTCCTGAAATGTCCAGGCTGGAGGCAGATGTGGCAAAGATCACGCCCAACTGGCTGAGCAGGGGGAGGAATGGCAGTACCAACAATAGTAGGACAACTATTCGCATAGTGTCCCTTCTGGTCACACTTGAAGCAGGTGATGGAAGAAAGGTCAACTGGCTGCCTCTGAGATGGAGCAGATGATGAAGATCCCACACCAGGATTCTTAAGCCAATTCTTCTTCTACTATTGGAAACTGGGCTTTCTCTTCCTAGAATTTGCATAAGAAATCTGAGATGAAGGAGCACCAATTGAAGCAGGACCCTTAGAAGTAGGGTTCTCATAACGAAGAGCCATATCCATAAGCTGGGTAAAAGTGCCATGAACATGAGAAATGAGCCGACTATAATACTCGGGACGAGCACCAGCAATAAACTTCTCATTCTTCTTTAAAGGAGTGTCTATCAGACTAGGTCCGAACATAGAAAGTTCGTTAAACTTCCTCTCGTACTCTGAAAAAGACATGCTTCCTTGCTTAAGATCCATGAACTCCCTGTAAAGCTGGGATTTCCCGGCTTCGGGCATCCACTTAGCAACAAAAGCCTCCCTGAGAAGAATGGTAATTAAGCTTAGAAAAGGCATGAAAAGATAGAAAAAAAGAATTCAAAGAAACACGAGAAGATACCTGAACTGTTCCCAAGTAAGATTAGCCTCAACGGTGTTAGCCGTAACAAACTCTCACCAATCTTGGGCAGCCTCCTGCAACTGCCATGCGGCTAATTGACGCTTCTGGGCATCAGTAATCTCAAGACCAGTAAATATCCTCTCGATTCTCCTCATCCATTGCTGAGCCTCAACGATAGACTCAGAGCCAGTGAACTTGGTTCCTCCAAGCTGAGTAAATTCTTTGCAAAGAACAGTGAAACGGACAGGAGCTGGGGCTGGAACTAGCGCAGCACCACGACCCTGACCTCTAGCATTTCTATGATTCATCCTGAAAATTCAAGAATGAATATTAGGACAAAGGTAGAGATAAGATAAAATAAGAGAAGACAAGATAAATGCACTTGGATGAACATCCTAATTACAGAAATTTCTAACAAGGTAGATACGAAAGGAAAGAAGTTTAGAAAAAACTGCTTTTAAAACAAGAAAAAATTTATATCAAAATAATCTTTGAAAAACCCTTTGAAAATCATTTTAAAATCATTTTATACTTTGAAAATACGTTCTCTTACAAAGAAATGATTCTGAAGTTGATTTCACTCATTCTAAGATATCTCTATCCTATCTCTAATGAGTTTTTGCTCCGAAGGCTAAGGTTTGCCTAAAAACCAAAGCTCTGATACAACTGTAACGATCCATTATTTTCCACTATTCAAATCAACAATAATCCACACATGCCAGACTTGAATAGTACAAAATAACAAATTGTAATAAAAATTCGAGAGCAAATGAAAATCAAATCACAGAATCACAGGCACAGAACATCAGAATATCTTGCAGCGGAAAAATAAATACCATAGTAGTTCATGAAGCTACTATCACAAAGTCTCAAAACCAAATACAAAATATATGTCTGAAAGTAAGTACTTCATCAAATCCCAAATACAAAGAAGTCCACTAATACAAAGCTGACAGCAGAACAACAGAACTGAAATATAAATAACTAGATAGGCTGATAAATCTCCAACGATTCTAGACCTCCAGAGAGTGGAAATCCAAATTTGTGAATAAACTCAGGCTGACCCAAGCGTAAATAAAATACGAACACTCGAGTCAGGACATATATACTTATCCAATGTAAACCAACTCAAGTGAACTGTAGTAAAGGTACAAATAACTTAGAAGATGCTTAGGACCGCCCATCCTCTAAGGATCCGTTAAACTATTTACTATATAGTATATTGCGCTATTATAATAATGTCTAACAGTAAAATAAACATACTTTTAAATAGCGTTAAGGAATGACCCAATATTCCTCTTAACACAAATAATGCCAATAGTCCATACAGTACCTGCATATCTCCTGATCGAGAGACTACGAGAAGATACTGCATAGGTACGACACAAATAGAAACTCGTAGTAAAGGCTCGATATGGTAGGTGACACGGCACACAAGGCAATGCCAGGGTAGATATACCAATTACGCTCACGGGCTGGTGGTAACACAGCAGCCACATACGCCCACCTCGAAACACATTCCCAAAATCGGAGGGTGGCCACCAAACAATCACAAAGTAATAGAATGGTATCGAAGAAATGCGTCCGACCAGACGAACTACCCCCTTTTGGCCCGAGATCGCTCCTGTTTTAGCCACCTTATGCCAACTCACGGGAGTTGGGTCCACGTAACATACCATAAGAACGTCGCCACCATCCTACTTCGTTTTGGAATCTCCACCGCGTACACAGTTGTCAAAGTGGTTTTCGGTATCGACAGAGAGTATGTCAATATCTGATCCCGGTCTCTTTGCCAACCAATCGTTATAATAACACGTGGTTATAACTTTAAAATAGTACTCTATACTTCAAAATAAAATATCATTTCAAAACCCAATTCTTTATCAACATAAAGATTAAATCATTTCCATATATCAAAATATCATATCCTTTCAAAACTTCTCTTTTAAATCATTATTTAAATTCAAATTCAAATATCAAACATAATACCCATTTAAAGCTCAAAGATAACATTCATTTAGTTCAATTCAAATCATCCTTTAAAATGATTCATTTTCCAATTTATTTCATTCATTTAAATCATTTAAAAGTGAAGTTATTATTCTTTCAAGTCAAGTATTCAAATTTCAAAGTTTCAAGTCATTCGGAGTTCGTTTACTAAGTCAAAACCCATAATTATTAAAATTTCAGCCTTTCACAGCATTTAGAAAAAAACTGTTATAAGTTACACTTGAAAACATTTTGTTTCAGCAAAGACTTAAAACTGCTGTTAAAACTCAGTTTTAGTTAAACTTTAGTTCAAAACAGTAAAGACAACATTTCCAGAAATGCTGTAATAGCTCAGGTTTCAAAACAAGGGTTTTTATTCATTTCTACAAAGACAGCAGACCGCTACAGCATTTACAGAAGTGCTATAATAGATCTGAGTTCAATTTTTAGCTCATAAGTTCAACTACAGCAACTACAACATTTCAGAAATGCTGTAATAGCTCTTTTACTCAATTTTAGTTCAATTCAGAAACTATAGCATTTCTGAATGCTATTAAAAGTGAATTTCAGATTTTTAGTGTATTTCCAGCCAATAATAAACTTCGTTTTAAACTCTTTAAACATTTTAAAAATCATAATTTAGCATTAAAAATGTTCATTACATATCATTTAAATATATTGTTTTTCATAATAAATTCCTTATTATTAAATCAAATTTCAACAAATTCCTTTAATAAATTAAAGTGTAAAATTTTCAATTTTTCACATTTTAAATAAACAACTTAACACTTAAATTTTCTCCATTTTTTTTCTCAATTAAATTTTAATTTCAAATTTTTATTTATATAACTAAATTTTACTTAACAAAATTCCAATTCCCACTTAAGTTATATTTCAAAATTCAATGCAACTATTCATTTTTTTCCAACATTTTAACTTATAGAAAATTTCAAATTTCTATATTTAATAATTAAAAATCCAATTTAAATCAATTTTTCATATATATACACTTTTAAAATTACTTAAAAATTCTAGAAAATTTATAAAATAACCACGGGCCTGTATATAGTTTTCTAACCTAGGTCAAGTGATACGGATATATATCATTTCAATCCGCAGTTTACAAATAAAAATCCGGGTTCTATCATTTCAAACCCACAATCCCAAATCAAAATAAATAATTTAAAAACCATTCAGGCCTATCATTTCAGCCCATAACGATTTTTTCCTTATTCTAAATTCCGTTCAGGTATATATCATTTCAACCCATAGTGAACATAATCTACAGGGAACTTGCAGTGTGATAAACTGATATAAATGAACAGTTTAACAATATACAACAGTAACAAGTGAAATAACATGTAACAGGTGAGATGATATGCAATTTAACAGGTTTAACATCATATATATATATATATATATCACATGGCAGTTATAACATCATAAATATTTTCTACACATTCAGTTATTGTCTTACAACTACATAAGTATAATTGTCGTGTGAGCTTTACTCACCTCTAATTGTTGAAGATTTTCAAAACCAAAGGCACAACAGAAAAAAAGCATGATGACACGATTACGGACTTGAATGGAGGGCGAATCCAAGCTATAGCTCTTGTGTACAACCCAAAACGAACAATCAAAACAACACAATTCAATACAACTTTAAAATGCAATAACTTTGAAATAAAAGAGAAATGAATTGCCAAACTTTTTGCCTTGCTTCCTCAAACTTTTGTTACAGCCTATGGTATAGTTTGGTTCAGATTTGGTCAAGTTTTGGCTCAGGTTTGGGCTGGCATGGGTCGGGTTCAAGGCAAGAACAAGATGGAGTTTTATACATGAGGAAGTGAATGGGTTTTTAGGCAAAAGGTGGAGTTTTGGTTGGCTAAAGGGCTCGGCCATGGGAAGTGTGCTCGGCCTGTGGGTGCACCATGACTGGACAGAGGTTGGACGGGTGTGAGGTGGTCAGGTCATAGGTGGTGGTGGCGGCTATGGTGGTGATTAGGGTGGTGGATGAAGTGGTATGGCACGTAGTGGTCAACAATATTGTTTTTAGGCATTTAGGTTGAAATTTGAAGGGTTTGGCCATCAAGGTGGGTTTGGCCAAGGTCATGGCTGGTGGAGTAAATGGTGGTGAAGGCATGGAAGAGATGTAGGGTGGTGGTGTTCATGGAACAAGGAGGAGGCCGATCCAAACAAGAAGAGAAACAAGGCAAAAATTTAAAGAAAATAAGAAGAAAGGTAGAAAAAGTGATGGAGGCCATTACCAATATTTGTTTCAAGACGTGGGAAATGAGGAGATGAAATTATTTTCACGTGAAAGGTAAATGATATTCACATCTAAGAAGTGCAATGTATGGCCAAAATGCAAATAAATGAGGAGTTGTGAAAATGAAGAGTTTTGAAGGTGAAAAGACTTAAGTTTTGCAACTTTTTAAACCTTTAACATTTCCTTTTCTTTTTAAATTTTATATAAACAAAATAAACTCAGAAATATACTTTGCAACCGAAATAAGGTAAATAAAAATAAATGTTTAAAATTAAAAGAAATGGAAAAAGAATTACATAAATTGCTTAAAAATTGGAAACAGTGTCTAGAAATTACAAAAAAATCACCAATGGCTTTGGAAAATTATTTACTTCATTTTAAAAATATTATAGGACAAAATTTGAAATAAAATGACTTCTAAAACATTTTAAAAGTGAAATAAATAATTAAATTCATAGCAAAATATCAAAAGAATTGAAGAAATTGCTTAAAAATCGAAAACAGAACCTGGAAATTTCAAATAAATTACCATTAATTCTAGAAAAATTTATACTTCACTATAAAAATAATTTAAAACAAAATTTTAAGTAAATAAGTTCTATAACATTTTCAAAATTAAATAAATTCAAGTAAAATAATGTCAAAAATATTGGGTTGTTGCAAACAATAGTTTATAAGTTAAAAGTAATTAATATAATTTTATCATATAGAAAATGATTTATAAATATTTTATCTATAATTTACTTTTAACTTCTCACCATTGTTAATCCGAAATAAATAAATTTAAAGAGTTTTAAATTAGTTTTATATATACCAAGATATTATTTTTTCAAAATCATTTTTAAAATCCAGTAACTCGTATATATAACAAGAAAAGAGTTACAAATTTTTAAGCCTTAAAATAAAATTCATTTATTAATTCTTTGAATCGAAACAATATTTAAATAATTGATAATTCATTTTATTTCAAATCTATATATATATATATATATATATATATAATATTACTACATAAACACTGAAACCATAAACTATTTGTAAACTTGAAAATCTTAGTTAAATTTATTTTAAAACAAAGCTTTGCTTACTTACAAAATATTTTGGTATTCCTCTAAATCATTTAAACCTCCTTTATAACTAAAATCACTAGAAACTGAAATTATTACTTTTATAACAGGTTGTATAAAATAATAATATATTTTACCTTTTGCCTGTAAAACATTTTCAAAATAATTTTTAATAAAGAAGATCACCTTTATGAATTTAAAATATTAAACCCATCAATCAAATCCATTTATTGAAATTAAAAATGAATCAAAACAATAATGAGTAAAAAAAATAGAATTCTAAAATAAATTTCTCCATATAATACTACTCATTAAATGGAGTTAATTTAACAATCCGAGTCACTATTTGGCAAACTCCAGTCATATAAATAATACCCAAACATTTTATAATTAAGTTATGTAAACCAAATATTTGATGGTTTCCAATGTGCATGCAACTACGTAATTGAACATTGATTCTAATTCAATACTTCACTCAGACAATATAGTTCATTCAACCATCAAACCAAGGAATCCATGGCATGAAATTATATTTCACTAGTTTCATTCAATCACTACCAAATTCCTACTATATGTATAAAAGGGGTATTTGTTCTCAAATAAGAATTAACGGCGTTCGGTTTCTAAAATTGGTTAATTCAACGATTCATTTTAACTCAGTAATTCATCTATTCATCAATTCATGCAAAATAATTCAATCATCCATACTCAAGTGTTTTCATGCAAACAACCATATCAAGACATCTAAAAATGGATATTCATTTATGTAGATATAGAAGTGTGAGTTCCAATTTCTCACCTAAAATTCCAAACGAAGTCTTTGCTATCCAAAAGTGCTAGAAAACAATATGCCTCCTTCGCTGCTCGCAACAGCCTCCATTTGATACAGCGTCGACCATCGTGCATATGAAAACCATTGTCGCTCGCATGAACTACACTAATAGATGCCATCCATGCTCTACGTTTCCCATAGCCAAATTTTTCCCATCGCCTCCAGATCGATGTTGCAACCTTCGTCGTCGTAACTTCACCCATCACCAAAATCTTGCAGCCGCCATCCTTCAATTTTCTCTAATATAGGGCTAAAATCCAACCAACACCCTCAATCGCGCCGCCCTAACCCAGCCGCGCTTAACACACCATCGGTCGCCTATGCGGGCTCCCTCCTCCGACAACGTCGGCGCTCGAGCATGCGTTCACGGTTTTTTTCCTTTCTTTTCGATTTAGGGCTTCTCAAAAAATAATGAACCAGGGGAAGAGTGTAAGAGGGTTTTGAGTAACTGATGGTGCGGTTTGCTTTTGTTATGGGTCAGGCTTTAGAGTCTTTTTAGTAATGTATTTATATGTTCTTTTCCTTTCTTTTAAATAGCCCTTCATTCCTATAATTTGTGCATAATTATATTTCCATTTTAGTTTCAAACAAATTTTCACTTCAGTCTATGAAATATAATCCAATAACTACTCAGTCAATTCAATATTGTCCATTTAATTATCCACAGTATTGATACAAAATAAATTAATTTCCAACTATACCAATCATATAAAATTAACTATGCTTTAAAAAATGCTTTAATATTTATTGAAACATCTATTCATATTTCCAAATATTATCAAAAAGGAATTTATTAACTAATTAAATTTTTGCTATTACAAAAATACTTTATTAAATAGACCTTTTATTGAATAATAATTAAATTCCAAAATAATAATTATCAAAATCGAATTCAAACACTCCCGTTTTAATTAAATTAATTTAATATTACTGCTTTAAAACGAGGTTGTTGCAAACCTCCCCCTTACAAAAATTGCATCCACGCAATTTCATAAAGGAAGACATCAAAACACATGCAAACATTAACTCTCTTCGAATTTTTACTATTAAGCTGAAACTCGATCAAATCCTGAAGTAGTTAATCAAACTTATCGTATGTTATAAATTTAAATAGATTCATTTGTTAACTTCCGTTTCTTCACATACGAAAATTTATTGAAAATTTTCGATGTGTTAAAAATTTTGTAAAATTTCGGCAGAGTCTCCTTTGTACAGAGAGCGTTTAAAATTTCACAATTATAATATATATTATATACATCGACCACACGGTCGAAAACATAATATATAACGATAATTCTATCGTTGTTGTATTTAATTTGAAAGCGTACCTTTTGTTTTAGCATGAAAGTAAAGCGGTTAACTTTTAAAGTGGCCAAAGCAAGCTATCGCCACCATTTAGTCCAAATATGCTTTGAGAGCACCTAATCTCAACTTAAGTACAAGTATTAGTTTCATATAGAGACATATGCTTTTGAATGTAGAAACGACACTACTTTAACATTAAAACTCACTTGCTATCAAAATCATTGTTATTATTTGTAATACAAGAGCAGATATTTGAATGTAGCATTGGTTATGTCTGTTTGCGCCAAAATTGGTCACAAACACCCAATACCGTGAAAGCACCAGTGTATGAATATAACTTAGTGATATTCAAACACAAACAACAAATCTCAACAAATAATAGACAGCAATCCAAAAGTAAAGAACAGAGGCACAAGTTTTATAGTGGTTCGGCTATCTCCGGCCTACGTCCACTCCAATTTTTTTTTCTTTTTATTGATTATCCTTGAAGATTACAAGTGATTACCACAGTTGTAGTGACCAAATCTGAAGAAAATTGCAGTAATGATGCTATGGTATAATTTTAGCAGCGTTTGGGCTTGCCTTTCCTCTCCAAATTTTTCGACCCCTTTTCTGAATGACCAGGGGCTCTATTTATAGGCGTGGAAGGCTGAAATCCCGCCTAAAGCCTGGGGAGACTGCTTGGCACGTGAGGGGTGCCCACAGGCCCGTGTTCTCGGAATCCGTGCCAAGCTTGGGATCGATTCGAAGTGACGTTCGAATCGATCAAGAATCCATCAATTGAGCTGAAATTTGGTGTGAACATTCTTCAACATGTATGTAAGCTCCTGTAAAAATTTCATTGCATTTGGATCAACGGTTTGGAAGATATGATCGATCCAAGTTCAAGAATCCGTGCGTCCTGAATGGTTCGAACCCATGCTTCGAAACCATCTACTTCGAAACCATCCTCTTCGAATCCATAGGGCCGACTCCTTCGAATCCATACCCTTCGAACCCATGCTGTTCGAATCCATGCTTTCTGAAGCCGCCTCCTTCGAGTCCATCCTCTTCGAATCCATCCCTTTCGAATCCTCATCCTTCGAATCCATGTCCCTTGCTTCGTATCCATCATCTTCGAATCCATGTCTTCTTCGAATCCATCCCCTTCTTCGAATCCATGTCCACTTCGAATCCATCTCCTTCTTCGAATCCATGTCTACTCCGACTCCATCTCCTTCTTCGAATCCATGTCTACTTCGACTCCATCTCCTTCTTCGAATCCATGTCTACTTCGACTCCATCTCCTTCTTCGAATCCATGTCTACTTCGATTCCATCTCCTTCTTCGAATCCATGCCCACTTCGAATCCATCTCCATTGCATTGAAGCTACTCCTTTCAAACCCATCATGTTCCCATCGATTCGAAGCGTCATCGATGCGAACCTCCTGGGTTCGAACCTGATGGGTTCGAACCTGATGGGTTCGAACCTGATGGGTTCGAACTACGTACTATTCCTACTTTGAATCCATCATATTTCCTTCATACGAACTCCGATTAACCTGAAATTTGAAACATAGCCTTTCATAGTCCTTATCATCATTTCCAATCAATTTCGTCCCGATCGGAGTTCAACAAAATTTTGACGATATCCATCGTAGCCTTATCCCCAGTCCTGATATCCATAATTCCTTGCCAATTTGTTGATATTCCAGTTTTGACCAAAAAATGGGATAACATTTTGCCCCCCAAAACATGCCTTGTGATAACAAGGCGTGTTTTGAATAATTACGAATCCAATATCCGAAGTCCAAAGCCATATTGCCAGAGTATATCGTCCTTGACTGCTTCGAGTCGATGTCCAATTCCATATCCAATAACCAAAGCCTTAGCCAATTTCGTATCCATTCGAACTCGACAACCAAGTTCCAATCCATCCTTATCCAATAGCCAATAACCGAAGCCAGGGCCTCTCCGGGTCGATATCCAAATCCATAACCTCTCTGGGTTCCTGCCAAGCGTGATCCACATCCGACGACCGTGGTCCAGTGTCCCTGGACGTTGAGTTAACCTCTCCGGGTTCTTTCCAAGCGTAATCCATGCTTGACGACCTTGGTCCAGTGTCCCTGGACGTTGAGCCAACCTTTCCGGGTTCTTACCAAGCGCAATCCATACTTGACGACCTTGGTCCAGTGTCCCTGGGCGCTGTAAAATGCCATGGCTTAAGTCCTAAGCCGAATCCTGATCTCTCCGGACCCTTGCCGAGCATAGTCCATACTCGACGACCTGAAAATAATAAATGATAATAGAGGGCCTAAGTCCTAGGCCGAATCCTGATCACTCCGGACCCTTGCCAAGCATTGTCCATACTTGGCGACCTGAATGAGTCAATTCACCTTGTCTGGGTAAAATAACTCATCCCTTGCCAGGCATAATCCATACCCGACGACCATTTATCAAAAACCAGATAAAAGTCCAACCAAAATCTATTCCAAAATCCAAATCCAAAATTCAAATCCAAAATCCAAATCCAAAATCCAAATCCAAAATTCAGATCCAAACCCAAAATTCAAATCCAAACCAGAAAACCAGAAATCCAAACCAGCATTCAAAACCAAAAACAATCATCCAAAGGAAAATCCAAATAAAAAAGCAAGAAAAACCAGGAGCTCAATCCAAGCTCCAAAACCAAATCCAATAAAGAAAAACGATGTCCAATTTAAAAGCAATAAATAAATTTCACAAACTATAGCATCCCGGATTATCATCATTCAGAGCATGTCTAGGGGCTATCTCCATCCCCGTACATGTGTAAATGACTTTACCGTTTGCTAGTAGCTTGCTACTTATTCCATATTATCCTGGTCAATGGATGATCAATCGACGATCATCCCTGGGCTTCCCATCATCACGGCGTGAGGTGGTCGGTGGTTGCTCCTGCTCCACCATTGCATCCCGAGTTCCAACGTATTGCTGTAACTGTCCATTCCTTACATGCTCCTCGATTATATCCTTTAGGTGCCTGCAGCTGTTGGTATCGTGTCCATCCAGATCATGGAAGAGACAGTGCCTTCCTGATGTCCTTTCCCGCTCTGTTGGTTCCCTCCTAGCCGGCCTTCGGTAGGGAAGGCGATTCCGAGTTTCCAAGTATATCCGCTCCAGCGTCTCGTTCAATCCAGTGTATGTGGAAAACTTTGGATCCTTCCATCGCTTCCTAGCGTTTCCAGAGTCGTCATCTAACTTCCTTTTTCCTTTATCCTTATCCAAACCATTTTTGGATACCGCTCCAACCTCGATTGCACTAACCTTTTTCAACTTTAAATCCGTACTTGCATCTTCTTGCCGAAGGAACCTTTCTGCCTCGTGATAGAATTCGTCAAGATTTTGCGGGGGATCTCGTATCAGAGATACCTTGAAATCTGAATTCTCCCTGACTCCTGATACTGCTGCCATTAAAACCATTGATGGATCAGGCCGATCTACCGAAGCGACTGCCGCACTGAATCGAGTTAAAAAAGCTCTAAGCGATTCGTCCATCCTTTGCTTCACCGATGTTAAAGTCATCACGTTCTTCGGCCTCTTGACGTGAACCCGAAACTGTCCCAGAAACTTTTCCACTAATTCCTTCCAAGTCCTGATAGATCCTTCTTCCAGCTGCCTAAACAACATTGCAGCTAAGTCCTTCAAATACAAAGGGAAACATCAGGCCATCACTTCCTCCGATGCCCCCAGCACCTCCATGTGTCTGGTGTACCTCATTAAGTGATCTGTTGGATCCGTCTTACCATCATATACTTCCACGCTAGGTAGCTTGAACTTAGGTGGATTCTGAGCCATCCTTATCTCCCGAGCGAATGGACTTCTATTCACTCCTTCCAAATCTCCATTTGTCAAACCACCTCGTACAGTCTTCCTGATCATTTCTACTAATCCTATATTGTCTGGTAGGGGTTGCCCCCCATGCCCCCGAGGGAACTCTGGTACATATTCCTCGTGTGGCTCACTAGCAGCAACGTTAGCTCTAGCTTGTTGAATTCCTTCCAAAGGTTCTCCTGCATTGAATCCTGTGGACCTGCCCCCAAGCCCTTGTTGATTGCCTTCTGGCTCCGTATCCTGTCCTTCATTGGGTTCCACAACCCTGGCTCCTTGTCCTGCATCCGCAGCTGCTGTAGCTGTTCCTAAGTTCTGCATCCCTGCAGCTCTCATTTGTTCCAAGAAAGTTTGCATCATTTCCTGTTGACTTTTCAACAATCTCTCCTGCAAAGAATTGGCCATAGCTTCCATTTCATCCCGAGTTATGTAGACAGAAGCCTGTCCTTCCTCACCTCCGGAGGATGCTTGTTGACTTCCTCCTTGTTGGCTTCTCTCAGCCCTTAGCCTTCTGCTATTCTGCCTTGTCATTGTCTTTCAAATCCAAATTCCTCAAACTCTTCAAATCCGATGCAGCGGGTGCTAGTTGTTCTCAGTGAAAGCACCAAAATGTTTGCGCCAAAATTGGTCACAAACACCCAATACCGTGAAAGCACCAGTGTATGAATATAAATTAGTGATATTCAAACACAAACAACAAATCTCAACAAATAATAGACAGCAATCCAAAAGTAAAGAACAGAGGCACAAGTTTTATAGTGGTTCGGCTATCTCCGGCCTACGTCCACTCCAATTTTTTTTTTCTTTTTATTGATTATCCTTGAAGATTACAAGTGATTACCACAGTTGTAGTGACCAAATCTGAAGAAAATTGCAGTAATGATGCTATGGTATAATTTTAGCAGCGTCTGGGCTTGCCTTTCCTCTCCAAATTTTTCGACCCCTTTTCTGAATGACCAGGGGCTCTATTTATAGGCGTGGAAGGCTGAAATCCCGCCTAAAGCCTGGGGAGACTGCTTGGCACGTGAGGGGTGCCCACAGGCCCGTGTTCTCGGAATCCGTGCCAAGCTTGGGATCGATTCGAAGTGACGTTCGAATCGATCAAGAATCCATCAATTGAGCTGAAATTTGTTGTGAACATTCTTCAACATGTATGTAAGCTCCTGTAAAAATTTCATTGCATTTGGATCAACGGTTTGGAAGATATGATCGATCCAAGTTCAAGAATCCGTGCGTCCTGAATGGTTCGAACCCATGCTTCGAAACCATCTACTTCGAAACCATCCTCTTCGAATCCATAGGGCCGACTCCTTCGAATCCATACCCTTCGAACCCATGCTGTTCGAATCCATGCTTTCTGAAGCCGCCTCCTTCGAGTCCATATCCTACGAGTCCATCCTCTTCGAATCCATCTCTTTCGAATCCTCGTCCTTCGAATCCATGTCCCTTGCTTCGTATCCATCATCTTCGAATCCATGTCTTCTTCGAATCCATCCCCTTCTTAGAATCCATGTCCACTTCGAATCCATCTCCTTCTTCGAATCCATGTCTACTTCGACTCCATCTCCTTCTTCGAATCCATGTCTACTTCGACTCCATCTCCTTCTTCGAATCCATGTCTACTTCGACTCCATCTCCTTCTTCGAATCCATGTCTACTTCGACTCCATCTCCTTCTTCGAATCCATGCCCACTTCGAATCCATCTCCATTGCATTGAAGCTACTCCTTTCGAACCCATCATGTTCCCATCGATTCGAAGCGTCATCGATGCGAACCTCCTGGGTTCGAACCTGATGGGTTCGAACCTGATGGGTTCGAACCTGATGGGTTCGAACTACGTACTATTCCTACTTTGAATCCATCATATTTCCTTCATACGAACTCCGATTAACCTGAAATTTGAAACATAGCCTTTCATAGTCCTTATCATCATTTCCAATCAATTTCGTCCCGATCGGAGTTCAACAAAATTTTGACGATATCCATCGTAGCCTTATCCCCAGTCCTGATATCCATAATTCCTTGCCAATTTGTTGATATTCCAGTTTTGACCAAAAAATGGGATAACAATGTCTTGGTGGTATATTACTATATTGAGTTAAAAAGTGAGGAACACAGTAGACTATAGTGTACCCTATACATGCAGTTTATTGAAATATTTACATATGTAAGAAAACTAATCTTATACTTCAGGATCCATTTTGATATATATTTAAACTGAAAAGCTCCAATACTCATGCATGTCTTTTCTCTCTCTTTTTTTCCTTGTGATTACGTGCAAATTTTGGTACGAGAAATTTTATTTTTCATATGTTGCTGCTTTGTGACAACAGCCACATTTTTTTTCAATATTAATGGTTTCTAAATTTATCTCATTAACTATGCTTTAGTGAAAATGAAATTTAAACTGCTAAAATTTCAAAGGGTATCCATTTAAAACTTTAATGTCATATTCCAAATGCATCAAAGTCGTACAATCAAAATCCACATCCGAACTTAAAACAGAAATTAGAATATTTGAAAGTCTCAAACCGAAAATATAGGGAATCAGACACTATAAAATTCCATAACAAAAAATTAAAATTTTAATCGAAGTTAATTTAAACTAGAATTTCTAAAATAAATTACTTTATTCCCTAAAAGATTTTCTAGCTTCAAAATGTCAAAACAAAATATTTATATCATATATACTTATCATCAATATCCATCACATTGGATTGTAGATTTTGAGTTCATTTGAATCCTATTATTTTCCGACTGAAATTAATTAGATTCAAATTCTATAAATTTCCAAATAGTCCAATTAATTTCCAGAGAATTTAAAGATAAAACTTCCTTCATTTTTCAAGGATAAATTTTTTCAATAAAAATTGAACTTGAGTTAAAAAAAATATTTTAAACCTTATTTTTCAGCTTATTCCAAACTCAAACTCTTACTTATATTTTAAATATGAATTTAGGACCTAACCTGCTTATAATTACATTATAAACCTTTCTACTGGAAAGAAAATAACTTAACACTTATAGGAGGCAATTTATATTAAATGCATTCAAATTAATTATCATCCCAACAAACAAGTAAATTTCAAATTTTAGTAAATGAGAAATACTAACTTTTAATAAGTTGAATATATATATAAAAGAAGAAGAAAAGATTTTCTTTTCTTCTACTTAGAATATTTCCTCTTAATAAAGTACTCACTAACTTAAATTTTTATTTGGTGCATAGCATATCTTTGTACACAAATTATTTTATCCACAAATTATTTTCACACATTTCCCTCTTATCTTTACTTTATAAAAAGGCATTTCAACCTCACTTTATTATGCAAAGCCATACTTGAGCAAATACTTTTTATTCATTAACCAAAGAATTTAACATTTAATAATTTATTACAATCATAGTTAAATTGTATTTTCAATTCAAACTTCTCTTAAATTGAAAATTTATAAAAATAAAAATCCTAACATCTATTACAACCACGATACAATATTCACAATCATTTAAAAGTACCCCAACCAATTTATTAAACATGCACCTTTGTAAATGTATATATATAAGATTTTATAAATGTCAAATTTATTTAAATTATAAATCGTATTCATATTTCACATACTTTATTTTATTTATCAAATCATCCCAATGCATCTCCTTTATAAATATAATTCATACACTTTTAAAAAAAATTATTTTACCATCAAAATATCCATTTTAACATATACAAGAATGGAGGCATGTCCGATGGACGTGAGTATGGCGGCAAACAGTTGTAAAAATGGTTGGGTGCGAAGAGAACTATGATGAATGTGCACTTTGGAAAAAATATTACGGTGTGAATTCATTTTGTTGTCCGATGTATGTATTTTGTCAATTTTATATCAAAAGTTGATGTGTGGAATGAAGTAAAGCAACTAGCTCAGTTCAATTAGCCGATATGTTTCTCCAGCGTTATACTGGTCATTATTTTACCCGTATGCACTTGTTACAAACAGAAATCAATGAGTAGAGCTTGGGCGATGTCTTTTTGAAATTCGTAAGATACCTTATTCAATTTCACAATTGGTTTACTATGGGAACAACATAATTTTGTACCTGCTTGGAAAAGCTTATTGGCTTCCAGGTCATACTGAGAATTTCAACCACCTCTCCTACTAAACCCTTTAGGTTGTCGTTACATGCTAGAATAGCAGACAACATGACCTTAGTGTTGGTAATATAATTTGTTTTCACCAAAATTTTCTTCAAATGCATACGGAGTTAATCTGTAAGATATGCATGTGAAACTTGAATATGTACTATATGTGACCAATATGTAAAATATGTATGTGTTTGTGTATCACAGATGTTTGTAATGTGTTATAATATAAGTAGTGCAAAAGCGGATTATATATCGATAACGTGAATAGTATGACAGTAATAGTCGTGGAACTGTTGTATATGTAAAAGATAGTTCTATTAGCGAAAAATGGTAAAAGCATACATATTATAGTAAAAGGTGGATACAATTTGTCTCAGAAAAGGTACCATATTTTACACTTTTATTTTTTTATGCAACCGTGTACTGTGATAATGGATACCAAAATCTACAGTACAGATTTTGATTTACCTATATTGCAGATACATTCAATAAAGTTGAAAGGCAAGAAGCAATATAGATTATCAAACCTCTAAACTGTAGTTACCAAATAAGAATGTCATTTCAATATAAATGTGTATAATATCATGCAGTAATAAGCCGATACTTGGAACACCTAATAATAATATTACCTAGTATGAAAAATCAACTTGAATATCTTATGCAAAATCAGATCATGGGTATAAATTTACTAATAACCTAAAGGTGCCGAAATATATTTAGAAGAGTGACAAATGAGACAGTAAATATAAGATGGAAACAATAAATTTAACAATCTTAAAAGTAAAAAATATAACATGTAACTTTTTTAAAAACTTATTTGTTATTTTACCATTGAAGATTAACGCATAATGTTATCGATTGGTTTAGGACAAATTTTAGTGCTTACAAATCAATTAGAATGTCCTATGCATCATCATATCTGGTTAAAAAGGATGTCAAATCAAACTATGAACTACAAATCAATAAGTACCTCAATTTTCAAGGTATACAACATTATGTTCTCTATATTAATCAATATCCATAACAGAAATTAAAGTGTGAATCGCAAATTTCTATACCCAAAATTGGTACAGAATTAATTTGATAAAACTCTTGCATAGATCAGATCATCGAAGCCTTTACATGAAATGATGAAATATCAGAGTCTTCGGTGCACTTTGCATATTCAATTGGTAGAATACATAAATTGACAAAACAATAAAACATTAAAAGAACTATTACATTACTTATTACAGTATCCAAAACTAAACAAAAACTCAACTTAAAAATTAATGCCCAATTTTTATCCTCTTTCTCTTCTTTTGTATAACATGCATCCTTTTATTATTGCTAGCACCGCAGTAAAATTTCATATACATAAATCAGTTGAACATATAAAATGCACAGCATAGTACTATTCACTCATCCAAAAGTTATTCCAAATAGCATTAAGAAACAATCTCTCTTATTAACCATCAAAACTGAAATTAAAAAAAATGTGTCGGCTAGAAAGTAGAATAATTCAACCATTCCTCCCTTCATTACTGCTAGCCCTTTGATGCTGCCCAAAATGATTCTGCTACTGATGCGGATTTGGGTTGCGGATCCCATGATTACCTGCTATATCCACATACGGATACTGTATCTGAACATTTTGCCGCTGTAGTTGCAGCTTACTTTGACCTTCTGACCATGCACATTGAAACCGTCGTCAAACTGCAATTGGTCCAGCCCCAAACCCTCATACATGGCCCAATCCCCACTGTGGGCTCTACCATCAAAACATTATTACTAATATTACTGTTCGCCATCATCAGCTCCTGCTCTCTCCCTGTTGCTGCTTCATGGCTTCCAGCTTCTGTGCAACATGCTGCTACTGCTCTCTTATCATAGCCTGCTAATATATATTTATTTAGATCCCATTTCAAAATATGTGATATACTACTCTTTTTTTTCTTTTATTCACCTACTGTCATTGTGGATTTATGAAAATGCCTCCTAAGGCGTACCTTTCAGCAACATTCCATGATGGTACCTGACGCAATTCGACCGAAAGACAAATGGAGGCAGGAAAGGGCTGAAGACAGTTGCACCGATATAGGTGATAGCCAGTGCAATCTGACTTGTTCACGAAAGTAAAATAAAGCCTGATTTTCGAGTATGGTATTGAGTGTAGGGACATGGTATCCAATAGCCAAGCAAGGGGAAGTGAATATATATACGAAAAATAGGCTATCAAATTCAATGAGTATATATAATCTGTAGATCCATACAGCGTCAAACGAAAACGTTCTGTCAGTTGTTACATTATTGTGTAGTTAGTACAATAAGAGCATTGAAAATGCACCATCTATAATGGAAGCCAATAACAATCAAAAGTAAATGTATCATATCCTTACATAGGCGGACTTTGACTAACTTTTAATTACAGCAAACACAATAAATATTTTTGCAATTAAAACAAATATTTGACAATCATAACTAACTTCCAAGGTCACTAAGTGTATATACCTTATAATAGCTAATCAAATAAGAAAAAAGAAATAAAATATTAAGTCTAGTACAATAATCTAAAAAATGTTGACAATGTTACTACAAACATGTTGTAAATTTGAGTCATTTATGATAAATTCAGGATTGGTTGCCTTAAAATATGAGCCATAAATGACCATTTGAAATAGCAAGTAGATATATTTCCACTTTAATTATCAAATGCTATTAAAATTTGCCAAATTTGAGATAAGGAACGAAGTCCTAGAATTAAAAAAAGGATTTTATGTGAATCTTCACTTGTTTTGTTTGGATCAAACACACGGTTTGTGTAGAGACACAAACCATTAACAATGTGTATGTTTAAAGATAAGTGTAAAAAAAACTTGGGATCAACTCTTAATAGTAGTACAAAAAAAATCTCTAATCTAATCCAAAATGATTAAAAATACATTATAAATGGAGGCAGAACTTGAAAATGCAGCTGGAAACTAAGAACTAAATAGAAAGGTTGTTCTCGAATTTTGAAGCTAAATACGTAACATGACACAGAAATTTTGGAAGCTAAATTTTGCATATTTAATCTACTACAAACTTATGGGTTATTTATTAAACAGTTATTTTGTGGAAAATTTTAAGATATTTGGTAAGTGTAAATTATCATTACATTAAACTTGAAATCATTAAATATAATTAGGATGTGGGGACTAAATTTTGGGATCTTCTGTTAAATAGTTTATTCATGGCTTTTTAAATATTTGGTAAGTGTAAATATTCATAAAACTAAATTTAGAACATGAAACATAATTAGGATGTTTTAGAATTGCTAATTTCAAAATTGATCGAGCTCAATTTGATGGATCGCTATCTATCCATAGGCAATGGATCGCTAACGACCCATAGCTTCTATTTGATGGATCATTGGCGATCCATAGTACATGGATTGTTGGCGATCCAATGACTTAGTAATTTTTTGTGCAATCTTATATTTAATTTCCTTGAGCCGGTCCATTTTCATCTTACTTTCTTCCTGTGACCCGAGCTTTCCCCTTGCGACTCGATCTATGTTTCGTCCCAGACTAAGTCTATTAGATCTATCACCACCGGAGCCCTTCGCGTTGATTAACCTACATCGCTTTGATTTCGACCTAGCTTCTTCTGGCTCGTCGTCGATCAAACCCTAACTCCATCATTTTATTCCTTGGATCACCACTAACCCACCATGCTTGGATTGCTGGGTTGAAAATTCCGACCATCTTTGCCTTTTAATCCTTATTTCAAGGTGGGTAATGCTGATTCTAACGTTCATTTAGCGATTAGACGAAGGAGTGTATTGTTGAATATGCTAGTATATGATTTTTGTTTGATGATAATAAACCTATATATATTCGTTTAAATGTATTTGTTATTATACTATTTTATTTTTCACATAATTAAATGAATATTTTTTGAATAAAATAAATAACATAGAATTCATATTCAAACAAATATTTCATTCAACAAATCTTTTGCTACAAATTCAAATATTATAAATTTGAGCTCTCACTACATATATACATTTTCAATAACATTACAATTTCAATTACATCACAAATTTCAATTTACAATTTTGACATCATTACATATTCACTTATCACTCATATTCTTATCTTCAATTTTGTTCCAGCCTATATCCAGTATCTGAATTATCTGCAAAACAAACACTAACGCAACAAAACTGAAAAAGAAATTATTTTACAATGTACAATAAAATATGTGTTGTGAAAATATTGTTTGCCTCGGTAATTTGGGTTGTTCATCATCATTTATTTTTTAATCCATCTTATATGAACAATTTGTGACATGCACAGTATATCACTGTACATGTCACAAGGCCATGCACACCGATATGCACTTGATAAAATTGCAGGGATAGGTGAGCACAAGGTCAAACCCGACCAAATAGTGGATTCAACTTGAGTGCAATACAAAACGAAATAGAATAGTCAAGTACGAGAGTCGATGAACATGAATAAAAGTTCAATAAAATGGCCGGACTCAAATGTACACAATCAGGCCAAACATGAACCAGTGCACATGTACACAGAAGACGCAAGTTATAGTTTAACTTAAAGCAACACAAAACAGAAAATGTTCACATGAAAACACAAATCCACACATGCATCCAGACTCAACATAATAACATGACATACATACAAGTGATCACATCAACTCAATGGATGCAGTAGCATAAGCAATCACAGCTCCAAACATGTGAAACCAAACCCAGGGCAGAATAACATGATACAAACGTGATCAGAATGAAGGCAGTTTCAAATACAAGATCACTTCAAATTTCAACATGGAAGTGAACCAAAAACCAGATTTCAAAAGGTGACCACAAAATGCACAACTCAGAAATTATAACACCCTGAAGCACACAGACTTACAACATCATCATCATTGAACCAGAGGTGAATACAACATGTACTCAGACTTTCAGTGCAAATAATTCAACTAGACTAGGCTACAATGAAATGGAGCAACCAGCAATAAAATAGCATACATGTATACATAACAGAGCAAGGTTGCATGACCAAGATTATGAGAACTAGGCACATGAATCACTTCGGACTATCATGTGAAATTGAAATGCAACATCAGCCTCCAAATAGTGGTGCAACTAGACTTCAATGACCACATACAAAACAGCCTCACACGAAGACTTACTTGAATAACAATATTACTTAAGCAAACAGTGCACAGTGACATACATAAGAGCAGTGGACACAACAGATCCAATAAACCAGTACATCCAGACCAACGGCAGGCTACTGTTCTAAAATGTCAACATGAATGAAGACTCTAGAATGAACACAAGGAACAAGACCACTTCAAGTAACAACGGGAACCAAACACCAACGGAGACCAACATCACTATACAATATGCATATGTAACATGGAGAGCAGACAGCAGTTGAATTGTAAATCAACCAAAACAGTGACAATGAACCAGTATGCATGAATCAAATCAAGATGGACAGAGCAATATATATATATATATATATATATATATATATATGCATCCTAGACCAACATGAACACAGCAACAAGTTCACGTGAAACCAAGTGGATAGGCAGAACGATTATACACATATATACATATATATATATATATATGTATGTATGTATGTATATACATGTTTATATATGCAGAGTTATTAACAGTAGCAGTGCAACCGAGAACTAGGGAGGAGAACGTAAAGCAAATTAAGTTGCAGCAGTAAAAAGACATTTCAAATTCGTACGTATACTAACACGATGAACAAGTCAGAGCGGAAAGGAATTGAACAAGTCGAAGTCAAGTTTACCTCAAAATTCACGATGCCAATGTCATAGCAGAAAACTACGGAACCAAAAATTTAAATACATCAGAGAAAATAAAGGAACCGACTCAAGTATTTCAAATCCACCAACTATTGAACAAGTCAGTACAATCACCATCGTTCAAGCAATCATCTAATGGCCAAGCAAAATCACGAAATATTCAAACCCAAAAATATACAAACATATTATATGGTTGTCATCCCTATATAAATTACCCAAATCATCATTTGCTATTTATTCAAGTTCGAGCAAATCAACAAATAAAACAAAAGCGTAAATCACTTACCAATTTCGTGTCATTCGAACTCGAATCAAATTGAAGCTACCAAGAGCAACTCAAGCAAATCTATTGACGAAGCAACCAAAAGCAGAAGCATACTTCAATCAATCACAACACCAAGGTGGCGGCTTCAACATGAAACCCTGATCGTTTGAAGAATGATAAGCGAAGTTGGGCGAAGTTTTACATGAGAAAAATAAAAAGGGAAACATGTCTTTTAGTTTTTATGGGCCGGCTTTAATTACTTTTTATTGGGCTTCAAATATCATATAGGGTTTTGTTTAGTTATTGTTTTAGTCTTATTTTATTTTGTAATTTTCTTTTTAAAATTGTGTAATTTTCTTTTTAAAATTGTGTAATTTTCTAGTCGTGTGACTAGGTACAAACTAGGGACGTAGTTTGAGAATTCGCAACTCAGTGGCTGAGTTGTGGCAGGGTTTTGAGTATAGAGTTAGGTTCGTCGTTAGTGGGTGTCGCAAGTTTACGTGTGTAAGCATTTGGCTACTTAATTTCTAGTAGAAAGCTTAGGGGCAGCACATAGGCAGGTTATGCCAAAGCTGGGTAAATCTGTGTTGTTCTATTTCTGCTTTTATTATTCTTCTATTATATATGCTGCGATTATTATATGCATTTCCACATTAATTTTTTTATTATTAGTAGCACCCTATTCCCTCCCCCCTCTAAGCTGAAATCGATCCTACAAATGATATCAGAGTTAGGAACTAAAACCATTTTTTGTTTTAAAAATTTAATTTTTCAAAAACCATTTGATATTTTAAAATTTTGATTTTTTTTGATGGCTTCTTTTAATAACGCTTTTGCTAAGGGTCTGTCCATAGTTATACCACCCATGTTTAATGGTGAATATGCTTATTGGAAAAATAGAATGAATTTTTTTTAAAACCATAGATACATGGAATATTGTTGAGACGGGATATAGGACACCAACTATAGTGGTAGATAATCAAGAAATTGAAAAACCGATGGATCAATCGACAGATCTTGAAAATAAACTGCAGAATGCTAACGGTAAATTTATGAATTCTATTATTTGTTTATTAGATTAAACTGAATTTAATCGTGTCTCACATTGTCTAACTGCACAGGAAATTTGGCATACACTTGAAGCGACTCACAAAAGAACCTCCCAAGTCAAAGAATCTCGCATTGCCATGCTTAGTAGCGGATACGAGAACTTCACAATGGCCAAGGATGAAAATGTCAAAGAGATTTATAGACGACTTTTTAATCTCATATACAAATTAAAAGCTCTCGGAAAACCATACACATAATTGGAAATAGTCCGAAAAATCCTCAGAGTCCTTCCATGAAATTTTGAAGCAAAAGTTATTGCCATCCAAGAATCAGAGGATTTGAAACAAGTTAAAGTTGAAGAACTCGTTGGAAATCTCACCACTTATAAGCTAGAAATGAAATTCAAGGAAGAATGTGAAGGAGGTGATACTCGAAAGAAATCAATAGCTCTAAAGGAACAACTGAAAGTGAAGATGATGATGATGATGATGATGGTGCAGCAGAACTGGCGCTGATAATAAAGAAATTCAAAAGATGGAACCAAAAATACGGAAATCCAGCTCTAAATCAACAATTAAAAAGCAGAATAGTCGACGTACTAGACAACTCAGAAGAGCAAGTGATCATTTGTCACAAGTGCAATAAACCTGGTCACATCGAATCCAGTTGTCGACTCGGCCAAGGAAAGAAATTGAAAAGGAGAATTTTTGCAGCCACTTGGAATAAAAGTGATGATGATAATAAAAGCACTAGCAGTGAGAGTGAAAAAGCAGATTTGTGTCTTCGAGGTGATGCAACTGATAGCGATGATGATGAGCCAAGTGAGGTATCAAAACTTACTCACTCATAATTACTTATATATTTTCATGAGGTAAATGGTTGTTTTGAATAGCTGAGGGAGAAGTACGCTAAAATTGAATCACAAAGAGATAGGTTGATAGAACCAAACAAATAGCTTGATCAATTGGTTAAAATCTATCGAAATAAGAGTATAACAACCCGTAAATTTAACTGGTTTTAATAACGTTATTAACTGAAATTTTGTAAAATTTTAAACGATGAAATTTTGAAATATAAAATTGATATTTGGAATGCGTCTAGTTAAACATAGCAACTGGTAAATTTTCGTCCGAAAATATGAAGTTTATTTTCGTGCGTAAATTTACTTCAATTTAATCAGTTAGTAATCAATGAAAATAAAACGTTTTCGAAATCTAAATATTTCTACATAGAAAAATTCTAAATCGTCTTCTGAGCAAGACGTCATTTTTCGTTTTTCAAAATTCGGACTTCTTTAGCTACGTCGATCTTATTTTCTTACGTTTTTGTTGCATTTTCTGCTAGTATAAAAATTCGAATTTATATAATTCAACTGTACCACCGATATCTGTATACCGTTTTGATCGTCTCGTCGTGCTGATCGTTGCGGTATATTAAATTCCGTGTTTCGGATTTCCGATACCCGGCAATAACCGTGAAAGGTCAACTGTATCGGTTTCGAAATTTTGGTTTTTAAAACTTACAGTGACCATTTATTTGCCCACCGTGTTTAAACCTATAGCCACTACATATATTAATAAATTTAGAAAATCAATTGGTGACCCCTACTTTTACACATCGGTTCCATCAATTTCAGGTTATTTCTTTTTCTATGTGTTCCATTTAAACGTTCTGCTTTCTTTTCTTTTTCTTTTTCTTTTTCTGTTACTACTTAGGAAATATAATAATATGTGACAGCACACATATAATGAATGAAGTATGCTCCTTCATTTTGTATTTCTTTTGTAACCACCTGATGCTCTGCATGCCACCTTCAATCTCCTCCCTTTCCTTTTCTTCTTCTTTATTCCTTGCTGTCAAACAAAAAAAAAGAACTTGCACCTCCTCCATGCACTAGCTTCCCCACTCAAACAACAAGCTTCCACTGCCCGTCATCACTGTGACCGCTGCCACAAACGCCCCACCGAACTCCTCCCTCTCCTATACATCACCATCAGAGCAACTCGGCGCCACCCGAGATCCGTCACCGCCTTCCTCCGCCTCGCCCATCACCGCAACTCCGATCTCTCCCTCCTCCATACCTTAGCCCAAGCCGAGCCTCTTCCACCGTGCCCGAGCCCTTAGCGCAGTCGACCCTACACCATCCATGGCCGCTGCCATGCGGACACGCCACGGCCCACCATTCCACGGCGCAGCATCCCGGAAACCTAAAGCCGATCCTCCTATTTTCGCCCCAACGTGCTTAGCCATTCCTTTGACTAAGACAACCAGCAGCCTCACCGACTGGAAGCAACAGCAACCCAAGCCTTCATCACCACCCTGGCAACCAAACGCACAATCGCCTCTCTCATCTCCCACTACTCCATGCACGTCTCCTATTCTTGTAATCTATTTTCTCTTCCCTGCTTCTATTTGTTTGATTTATATTTTGTTTTGTTATTATTCTTAGCGTATGAAAATAATAGTTTTGTAAATGTTTTAAGTGTATGAATGTCACAGTTCTGTTAATACTTATTTATATATAATTATATACATATATATACTCGGCAGTGAATATTATACAAAATATGTTAGTTTTACCCAGTTAGTTTACAAAACTATGTATATGATGTGTTAGTTATACGATTTTGAAATCTGTAGTATATATATTGCATGCTATATAAGCGCCTATATGCGATCTGGTGCGTTTGATGTTGAATTGTGCATATATAAATATTGTTTAAATGATTTCCTGTATTGTTTTGATTTATATTTAAAGTAAGCATATATATATATATATATATATATATATATGTTTTAAAAGGTCTACTTGCTTAGCCGTGAAAAAAGAAAAAAAAAAGGGTTTCGTGCCATATAAAGTGTGTGTGCATTAGTTGTTCAAACTATATAAAACAATGTATATTACAGTAGTACAAACTGTTGCAGCATTGGTTCCTGTTAGTTATTTATAGGAGTATTATATATATAAATTTTATATTAGAGATAAGTCGGCATGCCTGTTCAAGCTGCAACTTCCTCTTTGACTTTATGTGTACGCGTTTTATTGTGTATATTTGTAGTTTGGACAATATATCCATTATATATGTTGATATAATAGATTTGAAGTATCATTTTATGCTTAAGGTTTAGATATATATTCTATTTAATTGGTCTGTACATATATTATTATTGTTTAAAAAAAAAGCTTTTTATTAGTGATAGATGTAATTGTCTATACAGATTTTCATAAAGTTAGTTATAGTGATTTCTAAAGTTATTGTTTTAAATATAGTATATAAGAATTGATTTAAATAATTATGGACATATATGTGATGAGTTTAATATATTTATTTTAAATTGAAACAATAGATTTTGAAATACATTTAAATTGAAATGTATTTGAATTTAGAATATGACTATATCTGTATAGTTATATATAGTTATATATATAGGTCCATCTATACCAATTATCGTCATCGATCCAATGTTAATTTGATTTTTGTCCATTTCTTTTATCAGCTTTGTCATCAAAATTCGTGCCAATCTAGCTTTGTATTGGAATTCGTAGCTCGTTTCCTTTTCAAACTATCTAGCCTCGAAAGGTGAGTAATCACCCAGATTAATTTCTTTTATTTATTAAATTTGATTTCAATTGAAATGACAATTGAAATATGCTGCTGTTAGTTATTTACACTATTATATATATGCTATTACCTGTATCAGTTCACCTGTGACATCTGACACCATTATCTGTTACTTATACTATGATAATTCAGTTGGTTGATAATTGATTGATTGTTTGATGTTTACATTAGACGTTAAATTGTTAATATTGAAGTGATAAATAATATGTAATGGAATTTGATGTAGGATAGTTAGTAAATTAAAATTTGAAATATGTGTTGAATTGGATTTGCTAAATTCGTATAATATGACCCCTTAAATGTTTAATTATTTGACACGTAGAAAAATAGTTAATTAGCCTTGAACCATTTGAATTTATATTGTATTAATTGATGAAGTATGAAATTGAATAATTGATGTCAAGTGTAGAATTGCATAGAATAATAAGTGTAATAATCTTCAATCTACATGAAATGATAGTGTAGATTCTAGAAATAATTACGTTAATTTGCATAAACAACAATGTGAATTAATACGATTATTTCGGGATCATTTGAATTAATTATTGGATTGTTATTAATGTTTGTTATTGCTTGTTTATTTACTTTGACACCATCCCAGTTATCACACTGCAAGTTCCCTTTGCTATGTTTTGATTTTTTTTTGAATTGAAATGGAATCGGGTTGAAATGATAAATACCCAAATGAATTTGACCTAGGATAGAAAATTAAATAAAAACCGATTGGTCAATAATTTGATTTTAAAAAAAAATTGAAGATATTATTGGAATAACTAATAAGTTTTGAAAAGAAATTGGAATTTGAATTTAATGAAAGGAAAATGTTATATTTAATATTTGAAACAAAATATTAACATAATAGTTGTTGAAGAACGTTGTTATATAATAAATTATTTGACAATAAAGTTTGAAATTATTTATTAAATTAATTTGAAATTATTTAATAATTAAGTTGAAACTATTTAATAATTAAGTTTGAAATTATTTAATAGTTAAATTTTGAAATTATTTAATAATTAAGTTTTGAAATTATTTAATAATTGAATAGGATTGAATTATTGGATAATTAAATAAAATTTGAATTCTTTGATAAGGGGAATTGAACTTCGAAATCAGTGAATTTGAACTTCGTTAATAAATGAAATTAAGTTCTTTATTAATTGAGTTTTGAAAATTGTAACTAAGTAGATGAATAAGTGAAATTGAATTTCTTTAACAAGAGATAAAATGTGATTTATTGAAATTAATGTAAGACTTGTAATTTAAAGAATTGATTAGACGAATCTAATTTAATTCAATTTTGAAGTTTTGATATAACGAAGTTGAACTTAAGTAATTGATTTAATGAATCGAAATCAATAGGAATTGTTTTGAATGATAATTAACTTAAAAAATATTGAATGAAATCGATAAATGAATTTGAATTGATTTGAATGTTAAATTAAATGGATTTAAATGATTTCGGAATGAAACTTATATACGAACTTGAATCAATATTTGATTTGTTTTAAAATAAAATTGAATTTGAATTATAAGATTTTGAAATAGTAACTTGGAAATTTTGAAACGTAAATTTTGGAAATTGATATAGAAAGACAAATGGAATGTTGGCTTACAAATTCTAACTGAAATTGAAGTTTGATTTATTTTGAAATTTATTGAATGACCAATCGGTGTAATAATTACGAAAGTTATTGAAGAAACCGGAATCAGTTATGGACATACTCTCTGTCTAAACCAAAAACCACTTTAATAACCATACGCGGAGTGTGATCCAAAATGAAGTGGTTGGAATGATGTACGTGATGACTGAAGAAAGAGAACGATATTGGATAGCCTTGACACTTGTGTCAAATTGGAAATGACTAAAACAGGAGCCGTGCCGGGCCAAATGGGATTAGCCACCTCGAGCGAACACACTTCTTCATAAACTACTTATTACTTGTTATTGATTGGTGCACCCTCGTAATTTTGGGAGTGTTGTTTCGCGGTGTTGCGATCGTTGCGGCGATGCATTCTCACCGGTCCGGATCAGGCAAACGATAGTTTCACTACCTTGGGTATTGCCTCATGTGCCTTGTCATACTTGTATCCCTATGTACGCGACCACTTCGAATTTGTTTTGTGTTATACCTATGGAGTACTCCCTGATATACCACTAGTTTACAGTGGATTTTATAGTGCTGTATAGACTATAATGCTATATAACTGTGTTAAGGGGAATAATGGTAAGGCCTTAACACTATTTTGATATTTATATTACTGATAGGCATTATCTATTTAGCGTACACTACTACATAGTAGTTAGTTTAACGGATCCTTAGAGGATGGTTATTCCAACATCCTTTAAGTTACTTATATTACAATTGTTATTTCACTTGAGTTCGATTTATTGATATAAGAATGTTAATCCTGACTCGAGTGTTTGTGTTTTGCTTTACGCTCGGGTCAAACTGAGTGGTTCAGCTTTTGAGACTCACCTTTGGAGTTGGAGCTTCGCTTAGAGATCCAGCTATCTATCCAGCTTTTAGATATTCAGTTGATTCCAGTGATGTATTCTGATTCTTGTATTTGACTATTGTATTCAAGACTTCTGTGTAACTTATTTAACTCTGTTATATATATATATATATATATATATATATATATATATAGTAGCTTCATGAACTTCTATCTTTTTCTTCTGCTGCATATTATTACTCTGTCTCTGTGATTCAGTGATAATTTATTTATTGTATATCTGAGTTTTGCCAAATTTAAATTAACAATTCGGTATTTTGAATTATTCAAGTCCGACATGTGCGGATGCGAATAGTCCAAAATGGCGGGTCGTTACAAAGAGCCCTAAGTGTGATAACTATTTTGTGAGAAATGCGAATTACGGATCTTAAGGTTAGAACAACACTAGAGGGGGTAAATAGTGTTTTATGGATTTTCTAAATCTTTTTGAAACTTATGCAATTTAATCACTAACAAATGCAATTCATAGACACAGATGTAATCACAGGAGCAGACACAAATGCAAATACTAAATAAAAGCAGTAAAGGAAAGAACACACTAGGATTTTATACTCGTTCGGAGTTACCCCACATCTAATCCCACACAATTGTATGGATTTCTTTTCAAAATAATATCCCAGATTACACCCTCGATTTCAAGGCTACGAGGTACACCCTCCTGTATTCGAGTCCGGGGCAAACTCTGTTGATTTAACTAGGCTACAAGATCACCTAATTGATTTCCGAGGCTATAATCACACCCAATTGATTTCAAGGCTCAACCGTACCTTTTACTCAATAATTTGATATACAAATGATCCTATAACTCTGAACAGCACTGGGATCTTATAGAGAGAGTGGCAGAGAATCAAACAAGAGATAATCAAGTTTGATTCTTTTGATATTTCGGCAGAGTTTAGTTTGGGATTCTTTTAGAATAAATGTGGAAGATGAAGAGGAGAGAAAACAAGTGAAATCTGATTAAAAATTCATTTAGAACTACTGGTATTTATAGAAGATCAACAGGCATATCTATTCATGAAAGAATACGACGAATAGATACTTCTTTTGAAATTTTGAATTTTAACGGGCACCATGTCGACATGGAGGGTAGGAGTATGTCGACATGCTCTAGGCAAAAATGGTGATTTCGATTTTCTTATTAAAATTATTTTCTATAATTTGTCGAAACAATTTCGATTTTCTTATTAAAATTAGTTTCTATAATTTGTCGACACAATTTCTAAACTTTGTAAATAAATTTGAATATAGTTTAAACATATAAAAGTAATTTTTAATATATATAATCTTAATCTATAAAGTGATCTAAAATCTGAGTATATAAATATTTAAAACAAGAGATTGTTTAAAATCATGGACAATTTTGAAATCAAAATATTAAAAATGAAAAAGATAATTTTGAGGCTAAAATATTTCAAACAAGAGAGATGTCTTTTTGAAAAGAAGGTTTTTTAAACATTTAAAGTAAGAAATATATTTTTGAAAAGCATTTTCATAAAATTAGTGGATATCAAAATAGGACCACTATTTGTTCCATTAGATATTGTCATGGGTTCCATCCCACTAGGATTCCATCCCTTTAACAGGCTCGAAGTGGATTCCATTTCGCGAATAAATTTCGAATAAAGATGTAAGTGTTTTCAGGAAGTTTTAACATAATTTTAGACTCAATACTTAGCTTGTACTTTGAAATCTTGAACTCTTGATATCTTGATACTCATGAGTCTTCAATCTTGATATCTTCAATCTTGATTTAGTGGAGAAGGCCATTAGTATCAATTTTCAAAAGTGTAATACACAGAAAGAAAAGTGAGAAGATAGAAAAATTCGAAACACGTAGATTTATATAACTTCCAAACTAATTTTAAAGGGAAAATCAAATTTTCAAATTTTGTTGTTGTATGTCGACATGGGTGGTAGGGGTATGTCGATATGCCTATGAAAAATTAGGTTTTCTTGTATATTTCTATTTATTAAAAATATATGTTACTATATCTATATTCTGTATTTCAGTTATTGAACAAATGCCTAGTTCTCTTAGCTTATTAAATAAAGGATGATTTAAGGTATGGTTAAAGTATCAACAATTTGGTTCTCGGAATTGATAAATTCAAGAGAAATAATCTCCTTACTTATATTATCTTCGAGAAAGTTATGTCTGATATCAATATGTTTAGTCCTAGCATTTTGAGTAGGATTTTTAGATAAATTTATTGCACTAGTACTATCACAATACATTGGTGATTTTGAAATTGTTAATCCAAAATATTTTAGAGTTTGTTGCATATAAATAACTTGAGAGCATGCCAAAGCAGCAGAGATATATTCTGCTTCAGTTGTTGATAAAGAAACGGTATTTTGCTTTTTACTAAACTATGATACCAGAGAATGCCCCAAAAAGTGACAAGTTTCACTTGTACTTTTTCAGTCAGATTTGCCACCAGCGTAATCAACATCACAATAAGAGATTAAATCAAATGAATCATTTTTTGGGTAAAATAAACCATAGTCAAAAGTGTGTTTAACATATCTTATGATACATTTCACAGCTTTAAAGTGAGTCTCTTTGGGTTGAGATTGGTATCTTGCACAAAGACAAACAATATGCATGATATCGGGTCTAGGAACAAGTTCCCAAACATCATTTCTGGTGAATTGATTCAGTTCTTCTTGCATAGCCAGAATCCATGAATCATCAAACGACGCTTCCTTTAGATTTTTAGGTTCAATAGATGATATAAAACCTACATTACTCATGTTATATAGGTTATTTCTAGTTCTTACAATAGATTCAATATCTCCTACTATATTTTCTATAGGATGATCTTTTAAATGCTTAACCTTTTTATTTGGATGAATAAGTTCATTATTTGTTTCAATTGATTCACTATAGGGTAGTAAAATCTTCTTCATCATTAATTTGTTCAACATATTTGAAATTTTCATCAAACGATACATGCATTGTTTCTTCAATGGTATTAATTCTTAAATTGCTCTATACGCTTTACTTCTATTAGAATATTCGATAAAGATTACTTTGTCGGATTTAGGATCAAATTTATCCAAATTGTCTTTTGTATTTAGAATAAAACATTTACTTCCAAAGATTTTAAAATAAGATACCTGTGATTTCTTCTTGTAGAGAAGCTCATAAGGTGTTTTATCAGTTAACGGTCTAATTAATATTCTATTCAAAATGTAGCAAGCTGTAGCGACTACTTCAGCCCAAAAATGTTTTGCTGAATTACTATCTGAAAGCATTGTTCTAGCACACTCTTGAATCATCCTATTTTTACATTCTACCACTCCATTTTGTTGTGGAGTTCTTGAAAAAGAGAAATTATAAGCTATTCCCTTTTTATTGCAGAATTTTCAAATTCCCCCCGTGATCACTAGGGATGGTTATAATTTTTAAAGAAAGTTGGTTTTGAAGTCTTTTTGTAAAAAAATTAAATGAATCAAAAGTATCAATTTTCTATTTCATAAAAATTTTCCACGTAAACCTAGAATAATCATCTACAATTACAAAGACATATTTATTGTGATTTATTGATTGAATTTGAGATGGACCAAACAAATCTAGATGAAGTAACTCAAGAGGTTTTGAAGTTGAAATCATATCTTTTAATTTGAAAGAACTCTTGCTAAGTTTTCCTAATTGACATGCATCACATATACTATCTATTTTAAAATTCATTCTAGGGAGACCTCTTACTAGATCAAGTTTAGTAAGTCTGGATAAAAGTTTAAAATTCAAATGCCCAAATCTTTTATGCCAAATCCAAGGGTCACTTGTATTCGCCAAAAGACAAAGATTATCATTTGAGATTTTCATGCTAAGGATATAAATATTTTTCTTCCTAATTCCTTCAAATATAATATTTGAATTATTATCTTCGATGTGACATTTATCTTTTTCAAATTTAAACTTGTATCCTTTATCGCAAAGTTGACTAATGCTAAATAGATTGTGTTTTAGATTCTTAACTAATAAAACATTAGAAATAGTAGGAGTTTTAGAGTTACCGATATTGCTGATGCCAATCACATATCCTTTTGAGTTGTCTCCAAAATTAACCAATCCTCCATCTTTATAGATAATATCATTCGGCATATCTGGATTTCCAGTCATGTGTCTTGAACATCCACTATCAATTATCCACTTATTCTTCTTGATTTGCACAATTTGTCCATTGAGTGTTATTTCTTCAAAGGCCAAACATTTTCCTTTTTGCACAGAATACAAATTTGGTAGATAACTTGATTTTCTATAATAACTATATGCAGACTCATGAGACAATGATGATTTGAACAGTTGTAAGTTAGTGTTAACAAAATCCCCAAAAATAGCCATTTTTAAAAAACTTTTTCAAAATTTAGACTATGAAAACTTGGCTCTGATACCAAATGTGAGAAATGCAGATTATGGATCTTATGGCTGGAATAATACTAGAGGGAGGCAAATAGCGTTTTACGGATTTTCAAAATCTTTTTGAAACTTATGTAATTTAATCACTAACAAATGCAATTCACAAACACGGATGTAATCATAGAATCAGACACGGATGCAAATACTAAATAAAAGCAGTAAAGGAAAGAAAACATCAGGATTTATACTGTTTGGAGTTACCCTACATCCAGTCTCGCACAATTGTATGGATTTCTTTTCGAAATAATCTCCCAGATTACACCCTCAATTTCAAGGCTACAAGGTACACCCTTCTGTATTCGAGTCTGAGGAAAACTCTCTTGATTTAACCATGCTACAAGATCACCTAATTGATTTCCAGGGCTACAATCACACCCAATTGGTTTCAAGGCTCAACCGCACCTTTTACTCAACATTTTGATTTACAAATGATCCTATAACTCTGAATAGCATTGAGATCTTATGGAGAGAGTGGAAGAGAATCAAACAAGAGATAATCAAGTTTGATTCACTTGATATTTTGGCAGAGTGTAGTTTGAGATTCTTTTAGAATAAATATGGAAGATGAAGAGGAGAGAAAACAAGTGAAATCTGATTAAAAATTCGTTTAGAACTACTGGTATTTATAGAAGATCAACAGCCATATCTATTCGTGAAAGGATACGACGAATAGACACTGCTTTTGAAATTTTGAATTTTAAATGGCACCATGTCGACATGAGGGTAGGAGTATATGGACATGCTCTAGGCAAAAATGGTGATTTTGATTTTCTTATTAAAATTGGATTCTATAATTTGTCAAAACAATTTATGAACTTTGTAAATATATTTGAATATATTTTAAACATATAAAAGTAATTTTTAATATATATAATCTTAATCTATAAAGTGATTTAAAATCTGAGTATATAAATATTTGAAAGTTAAATATTTGAAACAAGAGATAGTTTAAAATCACGGACAATTTTGAAATCAAAATATTAAAAATGATAAAGATAATTTTAAGGATAAAATATTTCAAACAAGAGTGATGTCTCAAAAAAAGAAGGTTTTAAAAACATTTAAAATAAGAGACATATTTTTGAAAAGCATTTTCATATAATTAGTGGATATCAAAATAGGACCCGTATATGTTTCACTAGATAATATCATAGGTTCCATCCCAATATGGTTCCATCCCTTTAACGGGCTCGAAGTGGATTCAATTCCACGAATAAATTTCAAATAAAGATGTAAATGCTTTCAAGAAGTTTTGACATAATTATAGACACAATACTTAACTTGTACTTTGAAATCTTAAACTCTTAATATCTTGATACTCATGAGTCTTCAATCTTAATATCTTCAATCTTGAATCTTTATACTGTACAGTCATCATTCTTGGTACCTACATGGTTATATCCTGCATATACATATATATCTAAACTATAATGTTAGTATTTATATTTTATAACATGTCCTAAGGTTGTTGTCATCAAAACTATCATCTCAAGTACTAACATGTTTATCATTTGAAAAAGAGATTAAACAATCATAAATTAAAATTAAACCATATGAAAATGAAATTTTGATTTTTGAAAGAAAGTGAAAATACTATGAGAGAAAATTCTATTAAAATGTGCACTTTGTTATTGACTGAAAATGAATCTCTCAAAACACAAGTCCAACAATTGTCTACAACTTAAGGAAAATTTTCCAAAGGAGAAAAATCACTAAATATGTTATTAGGAAAACAAATTGTCAATACTGTTAGACAAGGACATGGGTATACTCAATCTGAACGTGTTAGAAGAAAAATTAATAAAGTTAATTCCAAGTGCACGATTTATGGAAAAATTGGACACAATCACAATAATTGCTGGTATAGACCCAAAAATGTGAAAACCATACCAATTTAGGTTCCAAAAGGCACAAATATAAAATTCCTTAAAGTCAAACAAATCTGGGTGCCGAAAGGAACAAATATAGATTGTCTTGGGTCTACACAAACATATTTTTTTAAATCATTTGTGACTAACAATCATGGATCTATAAAAACAAATAGGTCACAAAAATCGTTCCCTGTGTAGGTGTAGTGGTAGGTTAAGGAACAACAAGAGTGATACTTGGATTATGGCTGTTCCAGGCATACGACGGGAAACAAATTAAAGTACTTAGCCTAGCACAATGGTGATAGAATCGCAATGCGCAACAACAAAAAATCATCGGTAAAGGTAAAATAGGTAACGTTACATTTATCTTGAACGATATATTAAATGTTGAAAATCTGCACTATAATCTGATTTAAATCAGCGAGTTATATGATAAAGAAATGAATGTTGATTTTGATTCTAATTTATGCAAAATTGTTGGCCAATTCTTTTTTTATGCCAAGAGCATTGTAAGTACCTCTAGAGTTTTTGAACTAATCCATATAGATTTGTTTGGACTAATGATGTTTTATCGGTTGATGATTACTCTAGATACATATGGATATATTTGTTTATCTTACTGCTTCTAGATCTAACACTATGTTCACTAATTGTTTATGTGCACGTATTCAATCAAATCCTTAAGGAATCACATTTTCAAAGCTATAAAATGATTATAAGGTATTTTTTGCACATCACATGTTTTGGTCTATGATATCCAATTTATGATAACTGTGATTTAAAGGGGTATTCAGATGAAGATTCTACTTGTAGTCCAGTTGATAGAAAAATTAATAGTGAAATGTGTTTTACGTTGGGACATTCATAAGTTGCATCACATTTCCAAATAAAATATCTGCATAAATTTAATTTCAACTGATTCTCAATTGGCAGACATTTTTACAAAACCCCTTCCAGAAAATAGTTTTTGCCAACTTCGTCTCAGTTTAGGCATTTTAGAAATTTGATTTTATATTTTTTTGGATTTGATCTTAAATGCCTATATGGACTAATCCGACTCCCTACTAATTATCGAAAGGATAAATAGTGACTAAAAAAGTGATGAGTGTTGGTATTAATCATATATTATGACTTGAGACAGTATATTTAGTAAATTTCTTTAAAAAAATTAAACAAAATTTGTAATAACTTTGATTGGTAAAAATTCCATGACCATCTTTATTTCTATCATATTTCAAACAACCATCACTAATCAAAATCCAGTATAGTATGTCAAAATATGGTATTTTAAATAGTAAATTAGCCATTTTTTAAAATTAGCAATAAAAACATCCAAAATATTCACTCTCATTTAAAAGTCCTCACGGTTATGCATGTATGGAACACATATCAAAATTGATTATTAAATATAAATAGACGAGTTGATTCTAATCCCATTTAAAAGTCCTCGTAGTTATACGTGGTCGGATGATGCTTGAAATTCGTTTTTTTTAATTGGGAATACTACTAATCTCGTTCAAAAATCCTGTTGGTTATGCATGGTTAGTAAGTATTCAAATTCTTGATATAAATATACCACAAATGGACACAACTATATGGTTTTATATGCTGACATCACTCATATCACTCTAAAGTGGAATATGCGCCTAACAGTTTATTTATGATTTTTGTTTGATTTTTATTGAAATTTAATATTTATACTCGATTGGGTATTAATGTTGTATTATTGTCTATCACTTTATCTCTATTTTTCTAACATTATTACTCTTTTGCTGATAACAAAAGAGGGAGAGAAAAGTTAAGAATTTGGAAAATAAAGTTCAAATAATTTATTTATTTTATTTGCATATTCTCATCTAGGTTCATTTGCATATTTTCATTTATTTTCATGCATATATGAAGGGGGAGCTTTGTTGTAGAGAGGGAGCATTCAAGTAGGGGGAGCTAATGGAATTCTTCAAAACTAAATATATTAATAAAGCAAAATCTTAATATATGTTTGTTATCATCAAAAGGGGGAGATTGTTGAATATGCTAGTATATGATTTTTGTTTGATGATAATAAACATATATATATTCGTTTAAATGTATTTGTTATTGTACTATTTTATTTTTCACATATTAAATAAATTTTTGTTGAATAAAATAAATAGCATAGAATTCATATTCAAACAAATATTTTATTACAAATTCAAATAGTACAAATTTGTGCTCGCGGTACATTTATAAATTTTCAATTACATTACAATTTCAGTTACATCACAAATTTCAGTTTACAATTTTGACCTCACTACATATTCACTCATCGCTCGTATTCTTATCTTCAACTTTGTTCCAGCCTATATTCACCATCTGAATTATCTGCAAAATAACACGACGAACAAGTCAGAGCAGAAAGGAATTGAACAAGTCGAAGATAAGTTTATCTCAAAATTCACGATGCCAATGTCATAGCAGAAAACTACAAAACCAAAAATTCAAATACATCAGAGAAAATAACCGACTCAAGTATTTCAAATCCACCAACTATTGGATAAGTCAGTACAATCACCATCGTTCAAGCAATTATCTAATGGCCAAGAAAAATCACGAAATATTCAAACCCAAAAATATAGAACATATTATAGGGTTTTCATCCCTATATAAATTACCCAAATCATCGTTGGCTATTTATTCGAGTTCAAGCAAATCAACAAGTAAAACAAAAGCGTAAATCACATACCAATTTCATGTCATTCAAACTCGAATCAAATTGAAGCTACCAAGAGCAAATCAAGCAAATCGATTGACGAAGCAACAAAAAGCAAAAGCATACTTCAATCGATCACAACATCAAGGCAGTGGCTTCAACATGAAACCCTAATTGTTTGAAGAATGATAAACGAAGTCGGGCAAAGTTTTACATGAGAAAAATAAAAAGGGAAACACATCTTTTAGTTTTTATGGGACGGCTTTAATTACTTTTTATTTGGCTTCAAATATCATATAGGGTTTTGTTTAGTTATTGTTTTAGTCTTATTTTATTTTGTAATTTTCTTTTTAAAATTGTGTAATTTTCTAGTCGTGTGACTAGGTACAAACTACGGGGCATAGTTTGAGAATTCGCAACTCAGTGGCTGAGTTGTAGCAGAGTTTTGAGCGTAGAGTTAGGTTAGTTATTAGTGGGTGTTGCAAGTTTACATGTGTAAGCGTCTGACTACTTAATTTCTAGTAGAAATATTGGGGGCAGCACACGGGCATGTTATTGCCGAAGCTAGGTAAATCCGTGTTGTTCTATTTCTGCTTTTACTATTCATCTATTATTTGTGTTGCAATTATTTTATATATTTCCGCGTTAATTATTTTATTGTTATTAGTATCACCCTATTCAACCACCCCCTCCCCTTTTAGGGTGAAATCAATCCTACATGTATTGGTAATGATTATAGCAAAGAGTCCAAGTTGATTGTGATTTTATGGAGGAAGATAGTAAATCGAGTTTTGAGTTCTTCACGGGACAAAATTCAGGCCTTTCCCCAGTGCCTGACATGTTTTGTTGCCTTCGTCTATAGAACCGAAATTGACATGTACTAAGTTACATTGCTAATATAGCATGACGCATAGCGAGTTCGCTTTACCTTTCCAGATGAGGAGAATGGCTTAGGATAGCATCTTGCAAGTAGCTTATGTTGTTGTCGCCTACCGGAGAATTCAGAGTGGTCTCGTTTCTTGCACGCTTGGTGTACCTATACCAGGAAGAGCTTTCCGTGTCACTTCCAACAACGAATCCATTATTGATCACTGATCGATAACGGGTTAGTGTAGAAGAAATAATTTCAAAAAATGACATGAAAAACCCTTATCTTTCTTTACTATGAGCGAACTGATCACATGGGATAGTGATTTTACAGTATTTAAGACACCAAGCTCACCCTCCATAGATATCACACTGCACTTGCCCTAGTATATACCTGAAATCCGATGTGTCGGCGTGAATCGACATCCTTTCGGAATTCAAGTGTTATTGAGGATTTTTAAGTTAAAGATAGAATTACCTTACCGCTATGGACGTAGGTCCTGTTGTATAGAATGAAGTAACCATCTTCTCACCGTAAGTCCAGCGGAGGAAGCCCGGCACTTTCAGAAGCTGCATATGGTCAGCTAGTCCCAGTTAGTCCGGTTGTGGATCGAACTTCATCGAATTTCAAAGTTCTTCTTAACCCGTCGGAGAGAGCTTCTTCCGTAATCTCCACCAAGGTTTTGCATAACATTTGCTTGCAACATGGCATTACGGAAGAGGACGTGCGCCTGCCGAAGAAGGATGAATTCGCCAATATGCCACCTTCGAGATACATTGCTTGCCATCGATATATGTGATTAAAGGCAGCAGTGCACTTTTCAATGACTTCTTGAGAGAAACTCTTTCGAACTTGGGAATTTCCCCGTTCCAGGTTCACCCTAATCGATATGCTATCTTAACTTTCTTACACATTCTGTTTATGCAGACATTTAGTCATGCTCTGAGTTTCGACGAGCTGAGATATTTTCTCTCGTTTAAAAGGAGAGCGAGTGTCCATCTCTTAGAGGAATCGCAAAATCGTGCTACAACTACAAAGCAATTTGTCTCAATCCAAGACTTGGTACTTTCTCGTTAGATGTCCCGAAGGGTTCAATCGCTTTTGGACAATGGGGAGTAAGTTCAATTCTTTAGTCATTGAATTTCGAAATGTTACTATGGAGTTTCTAATAAGTCAAATGCTTCCTATAATTATTCTAAGGCTGAATAAAGACCTATCACTTGACCAAACTTTCAATAACCTAAAGGTTGTAGATGACGAGGAAAGATCGGTTAAATTCTTGCTGACGAATGAATACTTGCTTTGATATGGACTGTTGCATCCAGGGAGATCTGTCGTATCGGTTGAGGTCCCGTCTCCTTCTCGTTCCAAAATACGAAGGCTCTCCACTTCTTTGTCTTATGGTTCTAAAGAGGGTGTTTTTCAAGAAAGGAAGGTTTGTCCAGCAACTCGGCTGAAGAGTATCATAAGGGAAGAGATGTCGCGACCGAAGCCAACTGCCCGGCCAAAATGGCCTCGATTTCGGAGGAAGGGAAGAGGAGTTTAAACAATGAGAAGACGAGGCTATGATGGCAATGGAAAAAGAGGAGGGTGAAATTAAGAGTAGTAGTCATGAGTCCTCCTCCAATGATGATGAATTCTATGCAAATTCCGATAACGAAGACTCTGAATCATGTGACGAGACTCCGGGGATGAGTCCCGTTATTCCGAAGTTGCCTCCCCAAGAGACCCGCAATAAAGATGCTTCTACAGATGTCAAGCGACGTCGGGATTCCTCGGTTAAAGATGCCAACGTAGACTTTAGGGACCCGAGCAACGTCTATGTTGATTTTTACTAATTTACAGGGGAAGATTTTAGATTTGAAGAGACATCTCCTAATCCAAGCCATGTTATGCTCGAAATTAGTCTGATTTCTACCATAATTGATGCCCGATCTGGTTTGCAATATCATTTTAGGCCCCCTCTAGATACATTACACGTTTCTCTAAGGTCACACATTCACTATACACACATTATTCAAGCCTATTTCCATTACTAAAGCTCTTTATCTATTCTACATGTAAGGTACCATGAGAAGATGTGGTCTTTATGACAATCTTGAGGAGTTCACCTATTCGCAACGCTAGTAGAAATGATCCACCAGCCGTCATCGGGCTCGTGAGACTAAGGAGGAATGGAGAAGATGGAAGGACTTGGAGGCTGAGGTTTGTCGTCGGGACAAGAAGGAACGGAGTCGTGCGTACAAAAGCGGTTAGAGAAGAGAACTTTGATGAGCAAGAGGAACCGTCCTAAAGTCAAAAGTCGATCGCGGTTCTCGTCCTTCAAAGGAACAGGCCTTCGCCCCGCTCTAGCTTCAGTCGGTCTCGAAGTTCCAGTTTCTTCTCTTCAAGCTCCATCTTCATCCCAAGTTTCATTGTCCCACATGGTGCTGCCCATAGTTCTTCGCACCCTCACCGGAGATCGGCTTATGTTTTTCCATCTGGTCCTCCTAGACTTGAAGCAGCGCTCCCTGGGTGGTTTTTAAAAGGGGTTAAGTTTGAACATGACCTTCGCCCAGTCGGCAAAGACTCATATATGGCCTACCTTCAAGCGATCCATATTGATTTGGAGCAAGCCGAGGGATGGGAAAAACCATGCAAGAAGTTGGCTGATACGAACCGTAATAATTACCAAGAGATTATCTTCTTTGAATCAGAGAAGGATGACTTCGAGAAGGTGTTGGCGGAATGCGATGCCAGAATTGAACGACAAGTACAAGAAAGGGACACGTCGCTTCAAGAGGGCAAAAATAACGTCGGCTTGCTAAAAGAACTAAAAGAGGCCTATGCAAAGATAGAGATTATCCACAAAGTGAAATTAAGAAGGCCTACGCAGACGAAGTCAAGATGAAAGAGGAGCCCGAAGCTCATAATACGATTATTGAAACCTAGAAGAAGACCATCGCTGATTACGACAAGATTGTTGAAGGTCATAACAAAACAATCGCAGAGTATGAAGGGATCGTGATGTCCCATGATAAGACCATCTATGATCAAGCCCAGACGATTGCCCTACTCCAAGAAAGGGTTGCACAGCTTAGTGCCAACACAACTCGTGTTGAAGTTGAAAAGGCTGCCGTTACGACAGATTATTTGGTACTACAGGACACCTTTAAGAGGAAAATGGAGAAGATGGATGATACCATCATAAACTTCTACGTCAACCCATTGTTGCATCAGGTGAGTCTTAGTTATTTAGGCCCCAAGTTCCCACACACTCTCGCCATTGCTTGGGAGTAAATTTTGACCTGTTTTCGAGATAGCGGGGATGCCTACACTGAGGGATAGCTAAAGGATGCCTCCCTTAATGAGAATTCAAAGAAAGCGCTGATAGAAGGCCGGGAAATTTTATGAATTGAAAAGGAACGAAAGCTGCAAATGTTGTTATGGCAGCGACTACTAAAACGATGTCGGAGGCCCTTATTTCCGAACCTGGCGAATCATCAAGACAGCCTCACGATCAATTGGCAAGTTTTGGGCCTGAAGCTTCTTCGTAGATTGTGCAACCATACAAAGAAGGAGAAGGCGGTGAATGTGATATCGACATTCTCGGCTACTACTCTGATGTTGGTAGCCTTTTTATTTCTCCCGAGTTTGATAATTTTCAACTCACGCCGCAGAAGCAGGACGAACTTAATGCTTTCATTTTTGATCTTCTAGGCCCGTCTTCCTTACTCGCTAATCCACCTGTTTCCTTATGGTAGGTTTTCCACTCACCTTAGCAAAAATCACCCATGTCATGCCAGGTCATGTAGAGTCCAAATATAAGTGGAACACGGGAAACCACATCCAAATTGGATATGCATGTTTGTAACATCCCGCCTTTTTGTATGTTTTAAGCAGACACACACGTCTACTCAAACCATACAGAAGGGTGGAATGTTATGGGGTAAATAAGAGAAAAAAATAGAATCTTGCAGCGGAATGACAAAATATAATAATCAAATAACGGTTCATGAAGCTGTTTACAAAACCTTTGATTATACTAATACAATACAGATCAGAGTTACACGTACCAGAAAATAATAAATAATGCAGTGGAACATTATGAATGCAGTGGAATAAATATAGTAAATAATAGTAACACAAATCTTCGTCTTCGTCTCTTAGAAAGTAAGGTCTTCAAATCCTGAAATGCTCAGGCTGACCCGAGCGAGTTGAAAACATAAAACACTCGAGTCAAAACTAAAAGATCTTATGTAAGTTAAATAAACAGAATAAATATAAGTGGAAAGGACTTCAGAGATGTTTATGGGGTTTGACATCTCATATCCAGTGTTTAACGTGAGTGCAGTAACTTAAAAGATCTTTGGGATTCACATCTCCTAAAGATCCATTAAACTATTTACTATGTAGTAATATACACTATTACAATATGTCTACAGTAAAGTAAAAGTATTAAAATAGCGTTAAGGCGTTACCCATATCCCCCTTGACATATTTTATATATTCTCATAGTCTATACAGTACCGTAACCCCCCTCCCTCCGTAAACTGGAGGGCTATCAGAGGGCACTCTATAGGTATGGTACAAAACAAACTCGTAGAAGGCGCGCTAGGGCATGTGAACACGGCACATGAAGAAATACCAGGGTAGATATACCATTTGCGGATCTGGACTGGTGGTAATGCATAACATCTACTACCGCCCACCTCGAAACACACTCCCAAATAAAAAATCGAGGGGTGGCCACCAAAACAATCACAATATCATAATATAATATCGAAGAAATGTGTCCGATATGAGGAATGACCTCACTTGGCCTGGCATGGCTCCTAATTTTAGTCACATCTAAGCTGACTCACGGGAGTCAAGGTCGCGCTATGCCATATACAGAAATCATTCACTAAACCATCCTATTTCATTTCTAGAACCTCCACCACGTACACAGTTGTTAAAGTGGTTTTCGGTATTGGCAGAGAGTATGACAATATCCGATCTCGGTCTCTTTAACAACCAAACGCTTATTTCATACCGGATGGTTCTTTTACATTTCAAAAGTCAATTCACAATTGATATCAAAATATCATATTCTCAAAACCATAAAATTTCCAAATCATATTCACTTTCAAATCATATTTGCTTTAAATCCATATTCACTTTAAAAAGTCATAATTCCTTCCAAAACCATATTTTCAAAACAGGTTAAATCCTTGCTTCAAAATCGTTAATTTCAATTTATTATACATTTAAATCATTTCATCATATTTGCTTTTAAACCAAAGGATTTTGAATATAAACATTTCTCTTTTCTTAGTCTGAAAATTTAGAAAATAGTTTAAATAGTTAAAAATAGTTAAAAAAGTTATAATAGATTTGAAATACATTAAATATAACTAAAATAGATTAAATGGGTTTAAAGTAGATTAATTAGATTTAATTATGAGTTAAATGGTTTAATTATTTTAAAAAAATAAATTTAATGGTTCTAAAATAGGTTAATTTGATTTAATATAGTTAATATAGGTTAAAATAGTTTATAAATCTAAAAATCATTAATTTAGAATCTTAAACATAATCTAATTTTAAAATAGTTTATATTTGAAACCATGAGTTTGTAATTTATATCAATTTAAAATTATTTATTTCTTTTCAACAAATTCATACCATTTTAAATTCTCAAACTCAATTTTCGATTCAAAATTCCAATTCTCAGTAAATCATTCAATTCAATATCGCTTCCAAACCATGTTCAAAATATCACTTTAAATTATTCCAATTCCGATACATTTCAAAAGTTATATTTTCCAATAACTCAAATATGCAATTATGACAAATTTCACTTATATCTCAAATTCAACTTTTATAACACTTGCCTTTATTTACTAATTTATTTATTTATACAACACTTGCCCTTATTTACTTATTTTCAAATTTTATACCAAATATAACATTGACAACTAAATTAATAGACCAATTAAATAGTAACTTACAACCGTTACTATTACTTTAAATCACACTTATGGATTAATTATTCATAAACAAATGTTACAATTTATTTTCCTAACACAAATTCTATTCACCTATCATTAATTATGTGGTAATTCATTGATCAATCCAATACTTACATTTGTTTTCATATACACACTTATAGCTAAGTATAACATTAGTATTATTTCATTTATTGGAATTTTATTCACATTAATAAGTCTATTATCTATAGCCAAATGTTACAATTACGTAACCAATATTGATTTACTTTCATTTCTATTAATCATATATTATCTCATTAATTGATTTAACATTCACACTTGTTTTCTTATATTCAAATTTATAACTAAGTATAACAATTTGCATTAGTTCACTATTGGACTTTCATTTCAATTGTTAATAATTAGTTCTAAATATCATTGTTACATTTCGTTTAAGCATTCATTTCATTATTAAATTACAAAGTTTTTATTTCTTCCAAATTCGTTTACCAAAATCTTATTAAATTAACAAATTTAATTATCGAAAATTATAGGTCGTTACACTCTCCCCCACTCAAAACTTTTCGTCCCCGAAAAGGAAAAGAAGGGAAAAGAAAGGAATTTAGAAGTCAAGATATCTTATTCAAAATATTAAATTTATAAACAATAAATTTACAAAATTATATAACTTAAATAAAATATATCAATTTACAACGATTAAATCCTTTTGTATTCAAGCAACAAAATTTTGGAAATTTTTTATAAAATTTTCAAAGTCCAAAAATTTATGAAAAATTTCGGTAGAGTCTACTTTGTACGGAGAGGCTCGGGAGAAAATATAATATCAAATATAACAATATATGTCACGGCATCTCAAAATAATATATCCCAACAACGGGAAAATATATATATATACCGCTAAAAACCGTAATCCGAGAACGTACCTATTTGTCAAGCAAACAACTCTTATTTATGAAACCAAAAGCAGAAACAATTGCTTCCATGACCTGTATTTCACTTAAATAATCCAAAAGAGTTAATAATTATATAAAATGAAATATTTAACGTTGTTTCAACCGCAAACAAACAAACCAATATAAAACATCACTTGCAACCAACATACAATCATCATATAAAATCCATACAAATCAATTATCCATCCATATCAACCAAACAATAGTTTGTTCAGGTTCAGAAACCTTTAACCGCCTAGAATGACAAATAAACTACTGAGTGCACCATTTACTCGAAGGTCTTAGATAAAACTCAATAGATTCTTCATACATCCAAACAATTAGAAGTATCATTTACCAAACAATCTATAAACCAAACAAACAACGGATTCTAACATTATTTAATTTTATTCTCCTTGATTTCTTTTCACAAGATTTGTTGTTTATTTTCATTCATTCAGTGATTACCTTCTTAAAATTTTCATTTATTTCTGATGAAATCTTATTCCATTCATTCATTTAATACTTATTTTCATTTATTTCATTCATTACTTACTAAATTAATTTCATTTATAATGAGAATTTCTTTTCATTACTTTATATAAATTTCTCACATAAATTATTCCATTCAATTGTTTATACTAATCAATGAATTTATTATTCAAATATTTCATACATCTCGTTGTAGTTTTAGTTCATATCTATTAATCTATCCGTTTAATTTCCATTAGATATTAATATTCATCAGTGTATAAGTTCATACTTAAATTTCCCACTCAATATTTACATTAACTTAAATTTAAGGTCCTTTACTTACAATATTCAACTTTCAAACATTTACTTAAGTCATAAGAATTTATTTATAGTATTCAGGTTCAATTTAACTATTTAACATATCAATTCAATAACTTGAGTTTTATAATTATTTACTTACCACACTTACTTTCTATCGCAATTTATTATAGTAATATTTCAATTATAACATAAGTTTATAACAACTACAACATCAAATTCTTATTTATGAAAGAATTTCATTGAATATTTTCATTACTTTAATTTACTAGTATAATATCCTATTACATTTTCTTATTAAACACTACAACTTTAATATTTTGGTGAGTTATATATATATATATGTTTTAAATATGCAATTGGAAGTTATACAAGTTTACCTCATTTCTTTTTAATTAACTTAATGTTCAAAAATCATATCCTTTGTTTTACAGGATATAAGCTTCAAATTGCTTATATATTTCAGTTATAACTTAGCATTTAATTTTCTTATTTTCATTTTGAAGTTCCAACTAGTAAATAGGAAAAAATTCATTTCATTTTCAATAATTAAAACTTCTAATTTATAGAAATTTAAGAATTAAATGCCAGGTTCCATTTCAAATCATTTAAAAATAATAGATAGATGTATACACTTATAATTTATATATCCAATTATATTTAAAACAAATTGAAATTTATATTTGTTTATCAAAATAAATCTGCAGTAAAACTACTACAGTAGCATTCCCATTTAGAAACTTGAAAATGAATGCCGTTGATGCGTGCACTCATCACCGAAATTATTTTCCAGCGACAGAGAGGGGATTACAAAACTTATTTCCCTCCCCACCTCGGCCCCCTGATCCAACCACAGCTCCCAATCTCTCAGTAGCTCTCTCCTCTCTGCCTCCCTCTCAACCTACATGGACTTCCTTGTTCAAGAAGAAACCCAGGAATGCTGGGAAGTACACGCCGGTTGAGTTGAAGCCCGCTTACTCTGACGGAGTCTTAGACCTTCCCGCTGGCTTAGTTGAAGCAGGATCTCAAATTTGGAGTGAATATCTAGTTGGTTTTTTTCTTGACAAACCGTTGTCATTCACCGTAGTGGTGCAAAGACTCAAGCAGGCATGGAAACTTAAAGGCTCCATTAAAATAAAATCTGATGGTGTTATCTTTCTTTTCCTCCTCTCCTGTGATGAGGACAGGCAATCAATCTTAAATGGAGAACCAATCATTATGAAGAACAAACTCTTTATTGTCAAACCTTATGATTCCAAAATAAGTAATGTCTGTGGATCTGTGTGCTTTGTTCCAGTTTGGGTGCAGTTCCACAACATCCCACTGTTTGCTTGGACCCACGTTGGTGTTAATTGGCTTTCGAGTAGGATAGGTAGAATGCTATGTATGGATACGATGACTGAAAGCCTGGAGCGGCTACAATTCGCTAAATGTTTAATTGAGATTCGACCAAACAAAGAACTTGTTGATGAGTTTCTTGTTAAGCTTGTTGACGGTGGAACCCAAAAAATCAGAGTTACTTACATGTGGAAACCGCTTATCTGTACTTCCTGTGTCTCTTTTGGTTACTCAAGTGAAAACTGTGATATGGTAGTGTCTCATGTCATGCACACAACACAACTGAAACATAACAAGCAGGGAAAAGATGAAGCTAAAGTCCCGGTTAAGCATAAGGAAACGTTTAAAGGAAAGGCTCCATTTAGGTGGCAAAAAGTTGGTAGTTTTAAAGGTGGAAAAATGCATGTTTTAACAACATCCTCGGCTATCCCCCTGACACCTGAAGTGGAAACTAATAGGTGTTCTCCGAAAGCTGTTTACTTGGATGGAGATAAAGAATCAACTGAAATGATTGATGATGAATTATTCCTGGTAGTCAGTTCAGGAAAACAAAACAAAGAAGCGAATGCAACTGGTAAAGATAGAAAGGAAAACAAAACTGATCAAAATGTCGTTTACACAACACAAATGGACCCAGATAGGTCACGTGTAGAACAACCCTCTGTCATAACTCATAATAAATTTGACTTACTTCAAGTGCATGAATCTATAGACGTAGAAGGAATACAGTAAGTTAACAATCCAAAAGAGAACTCTTCTGATTGTCTTCTTTCACCTCATAAGGCAGATCCTAATTCTTTTAATTTATTAGATAAAGACACGTGTTCTGCTGATCACGTATCCAAAGTCATGCAAATGCATGAATCTGTAGTGTGTGGCCCAAACTCATCCATTCCTCCTTATTCAGGTCTGACTGTTGCTTCAACCCCACCCTCTCTCGTCAATTTAACCCCCTCCGACCTTGTTCCTTCAACGTTCCTAATAGCCAACCACTCAGTTCCCTTAAGCTCCATCCGATCCCCCACGCTGCCGCTTTGTCTTACCACCTCGACCAAAGATTCTGACGTGCAAACTTCCCCATGCAATTCTATCAATAAAGTTAACTCAACCTCTACCTTTAATACGCATCCCAATATTCAACCTCGATCCCCTCCCAAAGAAGTTGATGCTGACATGCAAAATAGTGTGCACGTGCACATATCTTCTCCTATCTCCGATTTCATTCCACCCAAGGTTAATACGCATCTCTCTTTGATTCCAGTGCCACAACTAAACATAACCAAATCCCCCCAGCTAAAATCAAACCTTCCAAGCAACGTAATAGCCACGCAAGTTGTGCACACTGTGAACGATCAACCGAACCCGTATAGTCATATCAACCCTCCCAAAGCCTACATCCCTCCGCCTGTCAACTCCTTTAATCTTGGACCGCCCCCTAACACTCCCAAGTCTTTAAACTCTCCCCTCACTGTTCCAGATGACAACCCTTCCACCATCTTCAAAGACTTTCCTTTATCTTCCTCCATCCCTGACTACAACAAAACCACAGGTGCCTTGACTAGGCAAATGAAGAAAGCATTATTTGAAACCCTAGTGTTTCCTCAATGACACACAACATCGGTGTTTGGAACGTTCGTGGAGCTCATAATGACACAAAACTGCAGCTATGTAAAGATCTGATCTCTTCTTTTGATCTGTCTATTCTAGCAATTCTTGAAACCAAGTTGAATGTTGTGCTTTCTCGTAGAGCAGCCCAACTAATTAAGCCATCCTGGAAGATAGTTCGCAACCTTGACCAAGCCCCTTATGGTCGTATCTTAATTCTTTATGATCCTACCATCCTTCTGCTTTCTCCCATCGACTCCTCCTCATAATTTATCCACTGCCATAGCTTGTTCATCCCCAATAACATCTCTTCCTATCTCACCTTCGTTTACGCCGAGAATGCTGCTAACTCCCGTGCTCCCTTCCTTTCCACCCTCCCCAACTTAAGACAGAACACCCACCCCTGGGTGGTGTGTGGTGACTTTAACTGCTCACTCCGTCTCTCGGATAGAATTGGTGGCTTCCCGCTTTCTCTTGCTGATACTAAACCTCTTAATGATGTTGTCCATGACGCTGACTTGATTGAAACTAAAGTGTCCGGTGCTAGATTCACCTGGAACAACAAGAGAAGACAAGGTGCTAGAACATACAGTAAAAATGACTTCTCTTCCTCAAACCATGAAGCCTTGAATGCTTGGCCTTCCCTATATAACCAGATCCCCAACCCATCCCTGTCCGATCACTCGCCTCAAATCATCCACTTGGGAGGTGCTGTCATGAGAGGAAAACCTCATTTTAATTTTTTTTTAATTCCTGGACAAAGGAACAGGATTTTTTTGACACTGTGTGTAAGGTTTGGTCATGTCCTACATATGGTAACCCTATGCTTGTTTTACAGAAAAAACTCAGAGCCACGAAGGAGGTGCTGAGAGAGTGGTCCAAATCCAGATTTGGGAATGGAAGCAAGCAGACGACCATTTGGAAAAAGAAACTTCAAGTCATACAGTCAGAAATGCAAAGGAATACCAACAATGATAGTTTGGCCTCTCTTGAAACTTCTATTGCAAAGCAGTATCAGCTTGAACTACACAAGGAGCTATCCATGATAAAGCAGAAAGCGCACACTCGTTGGAGAAGGTGATCTAAACACAACTTATTTCCACGCCTCTCTGAAAGCGAAACAAAACGTGACAACATTCATAGAATTGTTGACATGAATGGTACAAAACAAACTGATAGCCCAGCCATCGACAAAGCCTTCATTGACTTTTTCTCTAAGCTTCTTGGTAACGTCGACGACTTTAGCCCTTGCATTGACGAGATAGATCCCTTGATTCTTCCTAAGCTTAACCAACATGACCGTGATTTTCTCTGTAACAAAGTCTCTGAAGTTGAAATCAAAGAAGCCATGTTCTCTCTTAACTCAAACTCGTGCAGTGGTCCGGATGGCCTCAACTCCTTCTTCTACACTTCTTGCTAGAGCATTGTCGGACCTGATGTGAGCAGTGCAATTTTATCTGTTTTTAAAAACTCTAGGATGTTATACTCTTTCAACAACACTAATATCGCTCTCATTCCGAAATCAATCTCCGTTGATGCTGTTGTGGACTTTAGGCCGATCTCCTGCTGTAATGCGATATACAAATGTGTCTCGAAGATTATAGCCTCTCACTTGAAGGCTGTTCTCCCAAACATTATATCTCCTAACCAATCCGCTTTCCTCCCGGGTAGAAGTATTCTTGATAATGTTTTGCTCTCAAATGAACTCCTAAAGGGTACAGGACTAAAAACTTGTCTCCTAGAGCGATGATGAAATTTGATATCAGAAAGGCCTTTGATTCGTTGCATTGGGATTCGCTGGTCTGCATCCTTGGGTATATGAACTTTCCGCCTCACTCTATTGCCTGGATATACTCTTGCATATCCACTATCAACTACTCCATCATTATTAATGGATCGGCAAAAGGATTCTTCAGAGGTTATCAGGGTGCTCGTCAAGGCTACCCGATGTCTGCATATCTATTTATTACTGTGATGGAACTTCTCACCTGTATGCTTGACAAACTGGTATCCTCTGGCTTGTTCCACTTACACCCAAGATGTAGTAATCCCCGCATAACCTCCCTTATGTTTGCCGATGATCTCGTTGTCATCTGCAAACCTGACCCAATAACCATTCACTCCATTATGCATGTTTTGGATGCTTTCTATAGGCAAACAGGTTTAAATATTAACCTCGGTAAATCAGAATTGATGCTATCTGGCCCCTCCGACGATCAATCTCTCCCAATTCTCAACACGCGTCTTCAACCAAACTTCAATACAACGTCTTATCTTGGTATTCCTCTTGCAACATCTCGAATAACAGCTGGACAATGCTCCCCTCTCTTTGCTAAAATCATGTCCAAATTGCAGTGTTGAACCTCCAGAACTTTAAGCCAGGCCGGTCAGCTCCGCTAGTCAAATCAGTGTTATTTGCAATGCAAGTTTACTGGGTGCAGACCTTCATTTTACCACTGAAAATTATCAATATGATCAGAACTGTTGCTATGAGATTCATTTGGAAAGGTTCCATTCATGGGCGTTTCTCTGCCCCTATTTCATTCAAGCTTGTCGAGAGACCCCTTCGCAAAGGTGGGCTCGGAATCTGCAATGTAGCAGTCTGGAATAGGGTGGCGCTTATCAAACATTTTGATAACTTCATAAACAATAGGAACAGTCTTTGTGTACAGTGGTCGAAAAACTATATTATTAAATGGAGGGATATCTGGAGCATGCAAACCCCTCAAAACAGCAGCTGGACTTGGCGTTCTCTCTTTAACTTGCGTGACTGCATCCTCTCTCTTGTACAATACAGATTATCGACCAACGTCCAATTCTGGAACGATCCGTGGTTAGCCCATGGATTTATTCTTCGTAGTAAGCTTACCTACAGCGACATCTCCCAAACTGGCATTCCCCCGCATTCAACGACCATGGACGTGAGTAGCAATGGCGTTTTTGTGCTCCCTACCACTTCAAATCAGGTTGTTCGGTTGATTTGGAATCAGATCAAAGCCTCTGAGGTTCACCTGGAACGCAGTCACAGCACTAACTGGAAAGGTATAGGTAGCATATACAAGACCAAGCCTATGTACAACTACCTGTCTGGACATGACAACCTGGAGGAGTGTAAATGGCACAAAAGAGTCTGGAACAGGGACAACAATGCAAGAGAAAATCTCTTGTTTTGGAAAGTAATAAACAATGCTTTACACACGCGTGTTAAGCTCTTTAGTCGTGGGATGCAAGTGCCGATCCGTTGCACCTTCTGTAGCTCTGAACCTGAAACTCGTGATCACATCTTCTTCGACTGCGGCATTATCTTACGGCTATGGAAAAATCTGCTAAACAAGTTAGGCTTCCTGGATGCTCAGCTGTGGAATGGAGACATTTGGAGTACCCTTCTCAAAACCAAGGATATGGCTGTTAGTAGAAATAGGATTATTTTCATTGTTTTAAAGAAATTCCTATATGTTATTTGGAAGGAAAGAAATCAGCGAATTTTCCATCCGGAGAATTTGCGGAATGAAGAATACATTCTCTGTCATGTCTCATACGATATAAAAGTTGGGCTGGAAAATGCAAACTTTGTTTTTGAACCAGGGATCCTTGCCGCTCTCTGATTTGTCGTGTTTCTTATCTGATCCCTTCCTGTTCTTCTTCCATGTTGCTTGTTTTTTCTTTGTTTTTTCTTGTATTGGTGCACTTTGTTGCCTCTCAGCCTGCTTTGTTGCTCGTCCGTGTGTGTGTACTCTGTTCTCTTTTGTATGTTTTTTCTCCTCGTTGCATTAATAAAGTGGTAGGGGACCATCCAACCCCGTCGGCTATGCCAAAAAAATTCTTTAAAACAATTCTTTCAAATCCTATTGAAATATTTATATCAGAAAAATACTTCTAAATATATCATTATTATATTCCAAAATCATTCGAAAGAAATTTTCAAAACCCCAGAACTTAAGTTCTAAAATTTCAATTTTCGTTTATTTTACTTGTAAATTTTATTTTACAACCAATATTCATAAATTTTTACCACCTAACAAATAAATACGTTACAATCAGATATATCATTTACAAATTTTATTATTTTATATATAGAAAATATAATAGAAAAAATTATTTTATTTACCTTTATTTCAAATCAAATATTGTGTCGGTCTGTCCTATCAAGTGTTTAGAAATCCCTATCGATGTCATAGCGTCCTATGCACCAACAAAAATTTATAAACACAAAACAGAATAAATTAACACAATATCAAAACCTTTTAATAACACTAACAAATACGCTCTCTTATATATATACTCTCAGCGACTCATCATAGGACATTACTGTGAGAAATGCAGATTACGCATCTTAAGGCTAGGATTAACACTAGAGGGGGGTGAATAGTGTTAATAAAGAATTACTAAATCTTTTAAGTTTATATTAATTAAGACACCGATGTATGCAATATACAGACATAGATATGATCACAGAAACAAACACAGATGCAGAAATAAAACAAAAGCAGTAAAGGAAAGAACACACCGGATTTTATACTGGTTCGGAGTTACCCGAGATCTAGTCCCGTAACACAAGTACGAAATTCCTTTCAAAAGCAATTGTACAATTACACCCTCGGTTTCAAGGCTACGAGGTACACCCTCCAGAATTTCTATCCTCTGGGTAGAGATACTTGATTTCCGGGCCATAAGTTTACCCAATTGATTTACCAAGGCTACAATCACACCTTTTCTCTCTTGATTGATTTCCAAGGCTGCAATCACACCTTTTCTCACTTAATAGATTACAAAGAAGTCTATAACTCTGAATAGCACTGAGAACCTTGTAGAGATAATGATAGAGAATCAAACTAGAAGTAATCGAGTTCGATTCAATGTTGATTTCGGCAGAGTAATGGTAAGAATATGTATTAAGAAATATGGAAGAAGAGGAGTGAAAAACCAGAAAATCTGATGTAAAATTCGTTGAAACAAACCCCTATTTATAGAAAAACAACAGCCATGTCCATTCATGAAGAGTTATGGCGAATAGAAACTTCTTTTGAAATTTAAATTTTGAACTCAACTGACATCATGTCGATATGGGGTACTTGGGCATGTCGACATTCCAAAGGATTTTTTGGTGTTTTGATTTTCTTTGAAAATAACTTTTATTTTATATTAAAACTATTTTAAACTTTATAAATATACTTGACTATAGTTAAAATTCATAAGTAAATATATAGAATAATGTATATATAATTTAAGTATAATTTTATATTTAAATCTAAGTATAAATATTTAAAAGTTAAATATATTATATTAAAAGATAGTTTAAAATCAGGAGTAATTTGACTTTGAAATTAAAGATAATTTTGAGGCGAAAATTATTTAAAATTAGGATAGAGGGTTTTGAATCTTTTAAAAGGAAAGTTTTGAAAAACATTTTGAAAACAGAATATAATTTTGAAAAATCATTTTGAATAAAAAGTTAACGGATACAAAACAATGTTCCACTAGATTTTTCGTAGGTTCCATCCTACTTAGGGTTCCATCCCTTTAACAGGCTCGAAATGGATTCCATTCCACGGATAAATTGGATTTTAAGATGCCAGTGCTTTTCTATCAAAATTCCTAATAAAAATACTTAACCTTGAAATCTTGAACTCTTGATAATCTTGATACTCATGAGTCTTCTATCTCGATATCTTGAATCTCTATACTGTACAGTCTTCATTCTTGTTACCTGCATGGTTAAATCCTGTATATACATATATATCTAAACTTATAATGTCGGTATTTATATTTTATAATCTATTCTAAGGTTGTTGTCATCAAAACCATCATCTCACGGACTAACAATCTCCCCCTTTTTGATGATGACAACCTTTGTTTATAAAATATCATTTCTATCCTAATAACTCCCCCTAAAACTATCCTAATAACTCCCCCTTAATTAATGCCTAACTACCCTATTTTATATTTATCCCCCTTTGTCATCAACAAAAAACTCACTCCAAACTATATAACTCCTCCTAAAACTAACACTCTATGACATGTGATTATAATGATAGTGTTATCATAAGTAATCATCACTTAAATCTAATACTAAAACATAGTCCTAAACTATTAACTATCCTAACTAAGAATTCACGATAGTACTTATAATTAAAACTCATATAAGAACACGAGTTATTTATTACGTATGAAGTTGTATATACATGAGCGTTTAGAAAACATAAAGAAACACAAACAACAATGGAGAAGAAAGAAAATAAACTATTGTGTGTTTTTAAACATAGGAGATCTATGAATCGAACAGTTTGGATAGTGGAAACAGAAATTTCCACGTTGTTCGAAAAGATTCCCATTCTTGTCAAAACATACTTCTCCAACACACACGACTTGGTCATCATCCTCCTCGTGCGCTTCTTCCATGGGTTCTTCTTCTTCTTCTTCGCTGGCCTCTTGTTCTTGATTGAGTGAAGAGTCTTCATCAATCAAGATAAGGTAGGCCTGGTTATCCATTAGGAATTTTTCCAAATTCCTTAGAATCTTGCCTTGCCTCTCTTGTTCCTTTGCCATACGAAGTTGAGTCAATTGAATTTCAGTCATCATCTAAAGTGCATCCTTTAGAGAGTCCTCTATTTTAGTCACACGAGCGAGAGTAGTACGTTGAAATGGACCAGACGTAGGAAATGGGAATGAAAAGGTTAATTTTATGTTTGATTTGGAAGAGGAGGCCATTGATTATTTGATTTCAGAGAGAAGAACAGAGAGATAACAGAAAGGATGAATAAAATTTCGAAAATGTGAAGAATATATAACCAATTATTTTGAATTTTGGTGGGAAAAATTTTCAAAATTTAAAAACGTTGCATGTCGACATGGGTATATGGGGGATGTCGACATGGTCCTTTTTATTTTTACTATTTGATTTTAATATTAATTATTAACTACACTTGTTTTTTATATTTTATATTTCAGTTATAGAACAAATACCTAATTCTCTTCTTAATTTGCTAAAAATTGATTCATTTAAGGGTTTTGTTAAAATATCAGCAATTTGATTTTCAGAGTTGATATAATCGAGAGTAACTACTTCCTTACTTATATTATCTCTAAGAAAATGATGTCTGATATCAATATGTTTAGTTCGAGCATGTTGAGTAGTATTTTTGGATAAATTTATCGCACTCGTATTGTCATAATAAATTGGTGGTTTTGAAATTTATAAATCAAAATCTTTTAAGGTTTGTTGCATATATATTACTTGAGAACAAGCCAAAGCAGCAGAAATATACTCTGCTTCAGTTGTTGATAAAGAAACTGTGTTTTGCTTTTTACTAAGCTAAGAAACCAGAGAATGCCCCAAAAAGTGACAAGTCCCACTTGTACTTTTTCGGTCTGATTTACAACCAGCATAATCAGCATCACAGTAAGATATTAAGTTAAAGGAATCATTTTTAGGGTAGAATAAACCATAATAAGATGTGTGTTTAACATATCTTATGATTCATTTTACGGCATTTAAGTGGGTCTCTTTAGGTTGGGATTGGTATCTGGCACAGAGATAAACACTATGCATGATATCAGGTCTACTAGCAGTAATATAGAGTAGTGATCCAATCATTCCTCTATATAGTTTTTGATCTACATTTCTCGAGAGATCTTCTTTACTAAGGTACTCATTGGTTGCCATGGGAGTGGGTTTTCCACTCATAGTAGTCAAACCAAATTTATTAATTAGGTCTTTAGCATATTTTTCTTGACTAATAAAGATACCACTATCTAATTGTTTTATTTGTAATCCTAGAAATTTGATTCACCCATATGACTCATCTCAAACTCTTTTGTCATTATTTCAGAAAATTCTTTATTCATTTCAAAATTAGTTGAACCAAAAATGATATCATCTACGTAAACTTATACTAGTTGAATATCATTTTTATTTCTTTTAATAAAAAGAGTATTACCTACTTTACCAATTTCAAAATTAGATTGCAACAAATAAGATCTTAGTCTATCATACCAGGCTCTAGGAGCTTGTTTTAGACCATATAATGCCCTCTTAAGTTTGTAAACATAATTTAGTAATTTATCATTTTCAAAAAGTGGTGGTTGTTCAACATATACTTCTTCTTTTACAAATCCATTTAAAAAGGCACTTTTAACATCCATTTGAAATAATTTGAAATTATTATGATTTGCGAAAGAAAGTAGAATCCTAATGGCTTCTAATCTTGCTACGGTAGCAAAGGTTTCATCAAAATCTATTCCTTCCTCTTGACAATAACCTTGAGCGACTAATCAAGCTTTATTTCAAACTACCTCTACTTGTTCATTCATTTTATTTTTATAAACCCATTTAGTTCCAATTATAGTTTTATTTTCTGGTCTAGGAACAAGTTCCCAAACATCATTTCTAGTAAATTGATTAATTCTTCTTGCATAGCTAAAATCCATGAATCATCAGTTGATGCTTCTTTTGGATTTTTGGGTTCAATAGTTGATATAAAAGCTACATTACTCATTTGACTTAGTTGATTTCTAGTTTTAACAACAGATTGCATATCTCCCAGTATATTTTCTATAGGATGATCTTTTCAAAGTTTTGTCCTTTATTAGGATGATTAATTTCATTATTAGTTTCAATTGATTCTTGATTTTGAGTGATTAAAACCTCTTTATCATTTGTATCTTCAAAAAATTTAAAATTTTCATCAAATGAAACATGCATTGTTTCTTCAATGGAACTATTTTTTAAATTATACACTCTGTACGCTTTACTTCTATTAGAATATCCGATAAAGATACCTTTGTCGGATTTAGGATCAAATTTATCTAAATTATCTTTTGTATTTAAAATAAAGCATTTACTTCCAAAAATTCTGAAATAAGATACCTTAGGTTTCTTTGAAGAAAGAAGTTCATAAGATGTCTTACCAGTTAGAGGTCTAATTAAAATTCTATTTAAAATATAACAGGCGGTAGCAACTGCTTCTGCCCAAAACTCTTTGGTAAATTACTATCTGTAAGCATAGTTCTCGCACACTCTTGAATCGTCCTTATTTTACATTCTACTACTCCGTTTTGTTGTGGAGTTCTTGGAAATGAAAAATTGTGAGTTATTCCCTTTTTATAGAAGAATTCCTCAAACTTTTCATTTTCAAATTCACCACCGTGATCACTTCGAATAGTTATAATTTCTAGAGAAAATTGATTTTGAATTCTTTTTGAAAATGTCTTAAAACATTCAAAGTATCACTTTTATGTTTCAAAAGTATTCTCCATGTAAATCTAGAATAATAATCTACAATTACAAAAACATATTTACTACGATTTATTGAAAGAATTTGAGATGGACCAAATAAATCAAGATGAAGTAATTCAAGAGGTTTTGAAGTTGAAATCATATCTTTTAACTTGAAGGCACTTTTTCTAAGTTTTCCTAATTGACAAGCATCACATAAACTATTTACTTTAAAATTTATTTTAGGGAGACCTCTTACTAGATCATGTTTTGACAGTCTAGATAAGAGTTTGAAATTCAAATGCCCAAATCTCTTATGTCAAATCCAAGGGTCACTTGTATTTGCCAACAGACACAGGTTATCATTTGAAACTTTCATACCAAGAATATAAATATTCTTTTCCCTGACTCCCTCAAATATAATGGTTGAATTATTATCTTCAATGTGACATTTATCTTTTTCAAATTTAATTTTATATCCTTTATCACACAGTTGACTTATACTTAGCAGATTATGTTTCAGATTCTTAACTAGCAAAACATTAGTAATGGTAGGAGTTTCAGAATTACCGATGCCGATGCCAATCATATATCCTTTTGAATTGTCTTCAAATTTAACCAGTCCTCCGTCTTTGTATATTATATCATTCAGTATATATGGTTTGCCAGTCATGTGTCTAGAACATCCACTATCAAGTATCCATTTGTTCTTTCTGAGCTGCACAATTTGTCTGTTGTGGATTGATTCCTCAACACCCATAAAGCATGATTCCTGCACATCAAACAATCTTGGTAGACAACTTGAATTTGAATATTGATTATATGCAGACTCAAGAAATCATGATGGTTTGAATACTTCTAAACTAATATTAACAAATATTTTAAAAACTTTTTCAAAAATCAGATTATGAAAATTTGAAGACCTTGCTCTGATACCAATTGTGAGAAATGCGGATTACGGATCTTAAGGCTAGGATTAACACTAGAAGGGGATGAATAGTGTTAATAAAGAATTACTAAATATTTTAAGTTTATATTAATTTAGACACCGATGTATGCAATATACAAACACAGATATGATCACAGAAACAAACACAGATGTAGAAATAAAATAAAAGCAGTAAAGGAAAGAACACACCGGATTTTATACCGATTCGGAGTTACCCTACATCCAGTCCCGCAACACAAGTACGGATTTCCTTTCAAAAGCAATTGTACAATTACACCCTCGGTTTCAAGGCTACGAGGTACACCTTCCATAATTTCTATCCTATGGGTAGAGATACTTGATTTCTGGGCCACAAGTTTACCCAATTGATTTACCAAGGCTACAATCACACCTTTTCTCTCCTATTTGATTTCCAAGGCTACAATCACACCTTTTCTCGCTTAATAGATTACAAAGAAGTCTATAACTCTGAATAGCACTGAGAACCTTGTAGAGATAGTGATAGAGAATCAAACTAAAAGTAATCGAGTTTGATTCAATGTTGATTTCTGCAGAGTAATGGTAAGAATATGTATTAAGAAATGTGGAAGAAGAAGAGGAGTGAAAAACCAAAAAATCTGATGTAAAATTCGTTGAAACTAACCCCTATTTATAGAAGAACAACAGCTATGTCCATTCATGAAGAGTTATGGCAAATAGACACTTCTTTTGAAATTTAAATTTTGAACTCAACTGACACCATGTCGACATGGGGTACTTGGGCATGTCGACATCCCAAAGGATTTTTTGGTGTTTTGATTTTCTTTGAAAATAACTTTTTTTTATATTAAAACTATTTTAAACTTTATAAATATACTTAACTATGGTTAAAATTCATAAGTAAATATAGAGAATAATATATATATATATATATAATTTAACTATAATTTTATATTTAAATCTAAGTATAAATATTTAAAAGTTAAATATATTATATTAGAAGATAGTTTAAAATCAGGAGTAATTTGACTTTGAAATTAAAGATAATTTTGAGGCTAAAATTAATTAAAATTAGGATAGAGGGTTTTGAATCTTTTAAAAGGAAAGTTTTGGAAAAACATTTTGAAAACAGGATATAATTTTGAAAATCATTTTGAATAAAAAGTTAGCGGATACAAAACAATGTTCCACTAGATTTTTCGTAGGTTCCATCTTACTTAGGGTTACATCCCTTTAACAAGCTCGAAGTGGATTCCATTCCACGAATAAATTGGATTTTAAGATGCCAATGCTTTTCTATGAGTTTTAACAAAATTCCTAATAAAAACACTTAACCTTGAAATCTTGAACTCTTGATAATCTTGATACTCATGAGTCTTCTATCTCGATATCTTGAATCTCTATATTATACAGTCTTCATTCTTGGTACCTGCATGGTTAAATCCTGCATATACATATATATCTAAACTTATAATGTCAGTATTTATATTTTATAATCTATTCTAAGGTTGTTGTCAGCAAAACCATCATCTCACGGACTAACAAATACTACCCTATTAATAAAGAGTCAGACCCCACAAAGCTAAGGTTTACGCTAAACCAAAGCTCTGATACCAACTGTAACATCCCGTCTTTTTGTACGTTTTAAGCAGACACACATGTCGACTCAAACCATATAGAAGGGCGGATTGTTATAGGGTAAATAATAAAAAAGCAAAGAAAGAAAAAAACAAAATAGAATCTTGCAGCGGAATGACAAAATATAATAATCAAATAACAGTTCATGAAGCTGTTTATGTAACCTTTGATTATACTAATACAATAAAGATCAGAGTTACACATACTAGAGAATAATAAATAATGCAGCGAAACATTATGAATGCAGTGGAATAAATATAGTAAATAATAGTAGCATAAATCTTTGTCTTCGTCCTTCAAAAAGTAAGGTCTTCAAATTCTGAAATGCTCAGGCTGACCCGAGCGAATTGAAAAGACAAAACACTCGAGTTAGAACTAAAAGATCTTATGTAAGTTAAATCAATAGAATAAATATGAGTGGAAACAGCATTAGAGATGTTTACGGAGTTTGACATCTCTTATTCGCTGTCTAACGTGAGTGCAGTAACTTAAAAGATGTTCGGAATTCACATCTCCTAAGAATCCGTTAAACTATTAACTATGTAGTAATATACGCTATTATAATATGTCTACCGTAAAGTAAAAGTATTAAAATAGCGTTAAGGCGTTCCCATATCCCCCTTAACATATTTTATATATTCTCATAGTCTATACAGTACCGTAACTCTCCCCGTAAACTGGAGGGCTATCAGAGGACACTCCACAGGTATGGTACAAAACAAACTCGTAGAAGGCGCGTTAGGGCATGTGAACACGGCACATGAAGAAATGCCAGGGTAGATATACCATTTACGGATCCGGACTGGTGGTTATGCATAGCAGCTACTACCGCCCACCTCGAAACACACTCTCAAATCAAAAATCAAGGGGTGGCCACCAAAACAATCATAAAATCAGAATATAATATCGAAGAAATGTGTCTGATAGGAGGAATGACCTCACTTGGTCCGGCATGGGTCCTGATTTTAGTCACATCTAAGATGATTCACGGGAGTCAGGGTCGCGTCATACCTTATACAGAATCATTCACCAAACCATCCTACTTCATTTCTGGAATCTTCACCACGTACATGGTTGTTAAAGCGGTTTTCTGTATTGGCAGAGAGTATGACAATATCTGATCCCGGTCTCTTTAACAACCAAACGCTTATTCACACCAGATGGTTCTTTTACATTTCAAAAGTCAATTCATAATTGATATCAAAATATCATATTCACAAAACCATAATACTTCCAAATCATATTCACTTTCAAATCATATTCGCTTTAAATCCATATTCACTTTAAAAAGTCATAATTCCTTCCAAAACCATATTTTCAAAACAGGTTAAATCCTTACTTCAAAATCATTAATTTCAATTTATTATACATTTAAATCATTTCATCATGTCTGCTTTTAAACCAAAGGATTTTGAATAATTAAACACTTCATTTTTCTTAGTCTGAAAATTTAGAAAATAGTTTAGATAGTTATAAATAGTTAAGATGGTTATAATAGATTTAAAATACATTGAATATAATTAAAATAGATTAAATGAGGTTAATATAGATCAATTAGATTTAATTATGAGTTAAATGGTTTAATTAGTTTTAAAAAATAAATTTAATGGTTTTAATATAGGTTAAATTGATTTAATATAGTTAATATAGGTCAAAATAGTTTATAAATCTGAAAATCATTAATTTAGAATCTTAAACATAATCTAATTTTTAAACAATTTATATTTGAAACCATGAGTTTGTAATTTATTTCAATTTGAAACTATTTATTTCTTTTCAACAAATTCAGACCGTTTTAAGTTCTCATACTCAATTTCAGATTCAAAATTCCAATTCCCAATAAATCATTCAATTCAATATCGCTTCCAAACCATGTTTAAAATATCACTTTAAATTATTCCAATTCCGATACATTTCAAAAGTTATATTTTCCAACAACTCAAATACGCAATTCTGACAAATTTCACTTATATCTCAAATTCGACTTTTAAAATCTCAAATTCATTTCTTAAACCATTCCTTTATACCAATTTGCATTTAACATAAAATTTAATTTTTCAATAATACTTCAATTTATATAAATCAAATTTTATTTCAAAACATCAATTGATTAAATACAAAAAAAATTGAGGATTTTAAAATCACTTAATTTAACCAATTCGGTGTCCGTATTTAATTTTCTACCCTAGGGTCAAGTGATATGGATATTTATCATTTCAATCCACAGTTTAATATGTTACGGTTATATATCATTTCAAATCGCAATCTCAAATTAATAATAAAAATCTATAACTAACTTGCAGTTTATACTGATATAAAATAAACATTCATTCATCAAATTCAACAATTAAGCATTCATCACAAACATCATCCAATTCAATCAATAAACATCAATATACAACTGATAATGAATACAGGTATTAAATTGACAATTTAAAATTCAATATTAAATTTAATGATAACTAAATGCAATAAAGGCCAATTTGAATTAGAACGACAATTTAACACACCAAACAACAACCTATAAATTTCTAATCACTTTATAAATTCAATTTAACAAATATAAGAAATTTTAGAAGTTGTGAGTGGGTTAAAACACTCATCTTTGAATTTAAATTGAATTTAAATCCAATTTAAACCCAAAATTCAAACAGCCTCGGAATTTTTGCAAACAAGTGTCAAAATGTCCGGAATTCCAATACGATCATAGCAGAGAAAACTACGTGTAAATTGGAACTCGTATGCAAAAGTTATGCGAGTTAGAACGAGTTGAAATTTAAATTTAAATAAAATAAAACAAAATTAAATCTACCTCTCAGAAACGACACGTCAGCTACCACGTTCCTCACGCACGTGCACTGTTCAGGTCGAAACCCTAATACGCACTTCAATCTCATTCTCCAAAAACCAGATCCGCCTTCTACGCGAAGCTTTTACCAGCCAATACACCGTGTTCCGACCACTAGAGGCTCTCGTACCCTACCATCGTGTTTGCCGTGACATGCCGCACCTCCCAACACCCTCCATGTCAGCTCCATCCCCTCCATACAATCGTGTCGCCGACCCAAAATTTAAGGTTTCAAACCTTTAAACAATTCCACGATGATCAAACCATCGATTCCCCAATGAACACCACCGATGCACTCCCCATTGCCCTCTCTACAGCCTCGTATCCTCAATTTGACAATCAGTCGAGGTTCATCGATGAGCGATGAACCATCGAAAATAGTTCTTAAATTTCTGGACAAATAGAGGTTCAAATTTAAAAATGAATTACAAATGTGAGATGCTCTCTCCAAGAGCTTCAAATCGATATATATGATTTGATATAGTTTGTGGAGTTTGGTTTTCAATTTGAATTTTGATTTAAATTTGCAAATTGGGAATTATGGTTTGTAGCCATTGAGAAGAGGAGGGCAAATAGAATTGTACATATAGAAGTGAGGAATAAGAAATGACTAGGGTTTATAACGATGTATATATAGGCAGAACAAAAAAGAAATGAATGGACTCGATTGGTTCAGAAAATTGAACGATAACGACCCAAAAAGCCCGTTTTGCCTCCAGAACGAAAATGGGTCAACCCATATATCAATATAGATATTTTTTATGATTTCAAATTCAATGGAAGAGGTTTCAAATCCTAATTCTATCGTATGAAGAAGTTATGGTAAAATCAACTTATTTCAAATTGATTTCAATTAAATTGATTTCTAGGCGTTTCGAGGCCGTACGATCAAATGACAATTTCGATCACTACGAAACTTGAAATCCTATAATAATTCACCATTACGGATCAGATGAAACTAGTTTCGTCGAAATCCGAGTCAGTGGCCAAAAATGGCTATATTTCAGTTAATTAAATAAATTAATATTATATTAATTAAATCAAATTTTAAATCTTCAATTCCATAATTAACAAATTTTATCATTTTTGAATTTTTAAACAATTTAAATACTTTAGACAATTTAGATATCAATTTAAAGTTAATTAATTTACCAATTACAGTGTTTTAACTTCAATTGTAAGTAAATTCAATTAATAAATTCCAATATATTGATTTGACTCAATTTCAACCCTTTTTATTTAAATCTATTATTATTTTATAGACAAAGCCGCATTAGTTTTACATTCCATTACATTGGTATACCTTATTTAAATATTAAATTTGTATAAATGACTGTGTTTCAAAATGTGTAATTTCGTCAATTACACACATTAATTAAAATTTTAGATCCAATCAATTTTTATCTTATTTCCATTCCTTTATCAATTATTACTTTATGACTAAATTTACGTTTCTACTTATTTTATTACATTCACACCCTAGTTATTTCATTAATTCTCATTAATATAACATTAAAGTTCTTTTAATTCTAATTGATTTCCTATTTTAATTTAGTAAACCAATTAAATAGGTAACTTATAACCATCGTTACCATTAACTTTACATTACAGTTAAGTTTGTTACTTTCAACTAATTATTTTAATTACTTACATAATACTGAATTCATTCAATTACCATTAATTGTACTAATTCATTTATTTATACAACACTCGCCCTTATTTACTTATTTTCAAATTTTATACCAAAATATAACATTTACAACTAAATTAATAGACCAATTAAATAGTAACTTACAACCGTTACTATTACTTTAAATCATACTTATGGATTCATTATTCATAAACAAATATTACAATTTATTTTTCTAACACAAATTCTATTCACCTATCATTAATTATGTGGTAATTCATTGATCAATCCAATACTTACATTTGTTTTCATATACACACTTATAGCTAAGTATAACATTAGCATTATTTCATTTATTGGAATTTTATTCACATTAATAAGTCAATTATCTATAGCCAAATGTTACAGTTACGTAACCAACATTGATTTACTTTCATTTCTATTAATCATATATTATCTCAATAATTGATTCAACATTCACACTTGTTTTCTCATATTCAAATTTATAACTAAGTATAACAATTTGCATTAGTTCATTATTGGAGTTTCATTTCAATTGTTAATAATTGTTCATACCATTGTTACATTTCGTTTTAGCATTCATTTCATTATTAAATTACAAAGTTTTTATTTCTTCCAAATTCATTTACCAAAATCTTATTAAAATAACAAATTTAATTATCGAAAATTACGGGTCGTTACACTCTTCCACACTCAAAAATTTTCGTCCCCGGAAAGGAAAAGAAAGGAATTTAGAAGTCAAGATATCTTATTCAAAATATCAAATTTATAATAACTAATTTACAAAATAAATAACTTAAATAAAATATATCAATTTATAACAATTAAATCCTTTTATATTCAAGTAAAAAAAATTTGGAAAATATTTTATAAAATTTTCTAAGTCCAAAATTTTACAAAAAATTTCGACAAAGTCTCCTTTGTACGAAGAGGCTCGGGAGAAAATATAATATCAAATATAACAATATATGTCACAATATATCCCAACAACGGGAAATATATTTACATATATATACCGCTAAAAACTGTAATCCGAGAACGTACCTATTTGTCAGGAAAACAACTCTTATTTATGAAACCAAAAGCAGTAACAATTGCTTCCATAACCTGTATTTCACTTATATATCCAAAAGAGTTAATAATTATATAAAATGAAATATTTAACATATTTTCAACCATTAACAAACAAATCAATATAACACATCACTTGCAACCAACATACAATCATCATATAAAATCCGTACAAATCAATTATCCATCCATATCAACCAAACAATAGTTTGTTCAGGTTTAGAAACCTTTACCACCTAGAATGACAAATAAACTACTGAGTGCACCATTTACTCAACAGTCTTAGATAGAACTCAATAGATTATTCATACATCCAAACAATTGGAAGTATCATTTCCCAAACAATCTATAAACCAAACAAATAATAGATTCTAACATTATTTAAGTTTATTCTTATTTATTTCTTTTCACGAGATTTTTTGTTCATTTTCATTCATTCAGTGATTACCTTCTTGAATTTTGCATTTATTTCTTATGAAATTTTATTCCATTCATTCATTTAATGCTTATTTTCATTTATTTTATTCATTACTTACTAAATTCATTTCATTTATTTAATTAATGAGAATTTCTTTTCATTACTTTATATATATTTCTCACATAAGTTATTCCATTCAATTGTTTATACTAATCACTGAATTTATTATTCAAGTATTTCATACGTCTCATTGCAGTTTTAGTTCATATCTATTAATCTATCCATTTAATTTCCATTAGATATTAATATTCATTAGTGTATAAGTTCATACTTAAATTTCCCACTCTTGATTTACATTAACTTAAATTTAAGGTCCTTTACTTACAATATTCAACTTTCAAACATTTACTTAAGTCATAAGCATTTATTTATAGTATTCAGGTTCAATTCAATTATTTAACATATCAATTCAATAACTTGAGTTTTATAATTATTTACTTACCATACTTACTTTCTATCACAATTTATTATAGTAATATTTCAATTATAACATAGGTTTATAACAACTACAACATCAAATTCTTATTTATAAAAGAATTTCATTGAATACTTTCATTACTTTAATTTACTAGTATAATATCCTATTACATTTTCTTATTAAACACTACAACTTTAATATTTTAGTAAGTTATATATATATGTGTGTGTGTGTGTGTGTGTGTTTTAAAAATGCAATTGGAAGTTATACAAGTTTATCTCATTTCTTTTTAATTAACTTAATGTTCAAAAATCATATCCTTTGTTTTACAGGTTACAAGCTTCAAATTGCTTATATATTTCAGTTATAACTTAGCATTTAATTTTCTTATTTTCATTTAGAAGTTTCAATTAGTAAATAGAAAAAATTAATTTCATTTTCAATAATTAAAACCTCTAATTTATAGAAATTTAAGAATTAAATGTCGGGTTCCGTTTCAAATCATTTAAAAATAATAGATAGATGTATACACTTATAATTTATATATCCAATTATATTTAAAACAAGTTGAAAGTTATATTTGTTTATCAAAATAAATCTTCATTAAAATTACTACAGTGGCAATCCCACTTAGAAACTTGAAAATGAATGTCGATGATGCGTGCACTCATTACCGAAATTATTTTCCAACGACAGAGAAGGGAGTAGAAAATTTTCCTCTATGGCTCTTGATAAAACGTAATAATTTACTAATGCACTACTACTAGCATAATGCAACTGACTGTGTTCACAAACTCATAAACCGATGAATTAATTTTTGTTTGAATTGATTTCTACTTCACAGTCCTTACGTTGTCCAGCTCCTAATGACCTCATGATGGCTTTACTAAACTATTATGTGCATTTCAAATGTTTTATATAATTAGGTCACTGTTATTGGAACTCTAAAAATATCATCTTGCAAATGGCAAAGATGGCTGCAAGATGACAGTTTTGGAAATCAATGTCTGCATCCTTTATTTATCTGATTATAAATGATGAATTTGAATTTAGACTACAGGATTATACATGATATGATACAAATATGGCAGGATTAGAGCTTTAAATTTTGTACAAGCCCATTACTTTTAAATTTTCACACATTTTCTAAGAAAAAGCTACTGTGTTATGATTACCATCAAACGATAAATAGACCATGCATCAGCAAAATCTCAATTTGTATCCACGCAGGTGAGTATAACTCTTATTACCAAAATGTTAAAACATCAGAAAGTATAAATTACATGACAGTATATTCCAAAACTTAAGTCTAAAATGTTAATATTTTTCAAACTTAAGTATAAAATACATGACAGTATATTTATGAAACTTATTTCATTCTTACCTTTTTAACAATATTTCAAAAATCTGTTAAAAAACTTGTAATGAACAATATTTTAATTAATATCACCTCAGGTTAAAAAAAATCAGTTTTTAACCAAACATGAATACTCGCCATTTGTATCCATGCAGAGACATCACCAGGCACAAACAAATGATGATAAAAAGAAATACTCACCCATTCTAATCTCAGCAGGAACCATTGCAGAGACATCACCAGGTACTGTTTTTTATTAGCTGCAATGCGAACTGCTTCTAGAACCTTCATTCAATAATATTATCTTTCCAGGACATTTAACCAGAATACTCAAAGATTTTTAAAATATTCATATAACAATTTTAAAACCAAACCATACCAAACAAAATGAATTGTTTTAACCAAAGATTGCTCAGCCTTATTACGGACAACACAATGCCATAGAAGATTTTAATCTTCTAAGCTGAGAGTATAAATATGTTAAGGGCTTTGTGTTCGCTTGTCCGTAATACTCATGTTGCTTTTGTTAGTATGAAACCCTGCTGTCGTGCCTTGTTTTCTTTGGTATTGATTTTTTGCACTGCCGTGGTCGCTGCTATATATGTTACCGCGTGAAAATTTATGGGAAGCAGCCAAGCAGAGCAGCAACTGGTGCATGTTTAGCTAAGTATGGTGATTGTTAGCTTCATTAATAGTGATATTATTCAAGCTAGTAGGATCAATCATAGTTTATCATGTTTTTGTTTATGCTAAATAACTGAATAACTTGTAGCTTCTACACTTCTTCGGTGATGAGTTGTGATTTGATTGTGTTGTTTGGTGGTCTTATGATTTACAGTCGATGATATATGAGGATAGAAGAAAGTGATGAAAAAAAGTCCCACTTTGCAAAATAAGTTAGAAGAAATCTTTATAGTATCTCCAGTTATGTTCACCTTTAACCAGAATACTTCTTATTTCCAACTTCCATAATTAAATAGTCACTAAACAATCAACTACATGAATAATAGAGATAGAACAATTTGGACAAAATGAAGAACATGATCCTTCTACTTCATAGTCGTTTTCTAAGAAGAGGCGAAGAGGCCCAACAACCGGGAAGAAATATAAAACACAAGAACCAAAAATCATTAAGTGGAGTGATAACGGCAAACCCATTAGAAAGTGGGCGAAGTCTTATAAGGCGTATGTGGGCGATATTGCTGATCTAAAATTGATATCAATATTAAAAATTGGGATGACGTTTGTAAAGGGCTTAAAATACTATATGGGAAGATGTTAAGGTATTATAAATTCATTTGTTCACTTATTGCTTATTTGGCTTTGAGACCCAATTAGACATTTGAAGTCTTACAAGGCGTACGTAACTATGATTTTTTTATCTCAGATCGAGTACCACATTGACGACAACATGAAAGATAACGTGTTAAAATATGTCTGTGGACGATGGAAAGATTTCAAAACAAAATTGGTTGGTGGTTGGATTACGAAGACAAGAAAACTTCCAGTGGACCATAAAGAGCCGTACGAGCTTTATGATGGCATTACACGAGCATGGTGGGAAACGTTCAAGAAGAATTGTGAAACTGAGGAATTTAAGGTATTTTTTCGTTAATTATGTTTCATTTACTAAAACATTTACTAAAACTTCCCAGGTTTCAGATACATGCATTATTTTTGACTGGTTGGGGGCAGAGGTAAGGAATGTTGAGTTGGTGGTGATAACTGGTTGGGGCAGTTTTGTTTTTGATCAGTGAAGTTGTGAGCTTAATTGAAGAGGGTAGTAAGGGACTGTAGGAGATGACGGAAGTGGTAATGTGTCGTGATGGGTTTTGATACATAGCAGTTTGTAGTGAAATGAATGGTTTGGAAAGGATGCCTGAAGATGTTAGCAGTGGGGCAAAATGGTTGCAGATTATGATGGTAGAACTGTTAATTTTGTAGAGAAGTTTGTTGTGGTCGAAGTTGTATGACAGGGAGGATGTGAGGCAATGGAGGAAGTGAAGTAGTGATATGATATGTTTATGTGCACAGGCGCAAGATGTTGTGATGGTTATGAGTTGTAGCAGTGTGTTGACAAGGAAGCTGTGTAGTTGTTATTTATTGGTAATGTGGGAATTGCGTGATTGTTTGTTCAGTTGTATGGAGGAGGTTGAATGTCTGTGTATGATGGTGTGGTGGTGGTTTTGTGTTTGTTTGGGAGGGCTGGCAGTGGTCAAGGACAATGGTTCAAGATGGTTCAAGAGGTGTGACAGTGGCTAGAGGATAGTAGTCGAAGGCTGGAAGTAGTTGACAGCAGAAGGTGTTTATCAGTGATGAAATAGTGGTAGGAGAGTTGATGTAAGGTAGCAGTGGTTAGTAGGGTGAAGAGCAGTGTGATGATGGGAGCAGTAAGGCCGTAGTGATATGCAGAGGAAAATATGATTGCTGCAGTGATGTAAGGTGAAAGGTGGAAGAGGTTGGTACTTGTGGAAGAAGTATGTGTTGACTATGAAGGTCTGGAATATGGGATGGTCACAGTGATGGTATGGAGTGGGAAGAAGTAATGGTGTTGATGTTGGTAATTGAAGGTAAGTTGATGATGTCTGTTAATGTAGAAATGGTTGTAGAAGGTTGTAGAGGTGGTTTTCCTTCAAGTAGTGGGATGAAATAAAAGGCAGTGGGGCATGTGTTTGGTTGTGCAGTGGAGTATATGTTAGCAGTAGAGTAGCAGTTGTGCAGTAAAGTATTTTTTTGGTAGATAGGAACGATAACCAAGCTTCATTCACAAATACATGCATTATTTTTGACACTTTGGGTATACATTAATATTCATTATTTTTGACAGCGATTAAGCGATAAGGGTAGGAAGAGTCAAGCATACAATGAGCATCCTCACTATTTGGGGCAAGCTGGATATGCAGGGAAGAAAGCTAAATGGATAACCGAAGGTCATAGTTCTTCGACTACATTACCAAGTGGTTCTTTTTTGGATCGAAGTATTGACTGGGTTTTGGCAAGATCAAAAAAAGAAGCTAATGGAAGTTATGTAATCCCTAATTAGAAAACTAAGATAGTTGCAGATAAAGCGGTATGACTAATTTCGATGCATTTTATCCCATTTGGTTAATCTCTTACAAAATAAAGCAATAAATTATTGAGGAAACAATTTTTTTTTGACAGAATGCTTGGAGAGAAAAAGCCATCGAAGGAACATGGGTTCCAAATAGACATGATGATGTCTTAAATCGTGCTCTTAAAAAAAAAGAACATCCAGGTCGAGTTAGAGGAATTGGTGGGACGGTCGGTATCAAATATGTATTAGGAAAGTTATGAAATATAAAGGTCCAAGTGGTGTAATATCAGCAGATGAACTACATCGTATCACTCAGGAAATAGAAACTAAAGTGAGCCAAAGATTCAAGTCTATGGTAGATACGATGGTTGAGCAAAAGATTGCAAACTTTTTCAATAGGATGGGTATGCAAATGCCCAATGATATTGTGGTCGAAAATGTACCATCATTTGGTCATCTTAGCAGTTGTCAATCAGTACAATTGGACAAATTACAAACTACCAGCACAAATCAAGAGATGGATCCTTATGAAAACTTGCAGGTAACTAATTCAAAAGTCTATTTTTGTAAAATTATACGATTCTAAAGCATGTAAGTCAATAATTTTAATGTTGTACTTGTCATTCTAGAGGCCAACCAAATGTTGTTTAGCTGTTAATTTGGACTCCAAAATTGTCGTAGTGGGTCACGGCATGGCGCATCCTGCTTCTAGGCCTGGAGACCAATACCATAATCAAAAAATCTTGACCAATCATGTAAAGGTTGGAATTGACGTAGTAGAGCCTATTCATGTAGTAACCCTTCTTCCGGTTCCAAGTAACTATCACATCACGATAGAAGAAGCACTTGGTAGTTTTGTACAATGGCCTAAAAATCTCATGCTTTTAGGCGATGATGGTAAGGTAATTAAAGAAAACACTTTTTGTATTCTTTTTACTTTGCTTGAATAAAATATGCAGACTCCATGCTGCTTATGAATTTTTTGTGTGCAGGCTACACATATTAGGAGCAAAGACAAAGTGGAAGAGTGTGTTGCTATGGACATGAATAATAACAAAAAGATGACAAATGAGCCTGCAAAGCGTAAGACGATCGTGGGTGAAGAGATCATCAATACTTTAACGGATGAGTGCAAATATTTGCATGACCTGATAGTTCAAGTGCCATCCCATGATAATAATTTCATCAATGTAATTCATGTGAACAAGGATTTATTTACATACGATGAGGACTTTGAAATCCATGTCACTATGGATGACATTATCCAATTCCTTGGTATGGGATGGTTGAATGGAGAATGGTTGCAAATTTGCATCATGTGAGTATTATATCTATATATATATATATATATATATATATATATATATATATATATGATGAATATTTCTATCTGTGTACCAATATAGCTACTATGTGAAATACTTAGGTTACATTTACAACAAATAGCTTATAAATTCATTGTATATGTTCTATTTTATATTATGTATTATACATGAAATGGTAGAATAACAATATTTGTATGTTGTACTTATTTTTAGGTGGTTAAATCATATGTGCAATGACCTCGAAGTGGAGACCATCGGGTTTATGTGTCCATATAAGTTGTCTCAGGTGCGGAAATATCCAAACGCGGAAAATATATATATATTTCGAACACATGGCGTGCGTCACAATCGAAGAGCTTACTCTTAGCCCCCACACTACGAAGGGTATGAGCAGTAAACTTTTAGAAACTAGTTTACAAATCTAATGTTGATATTAACTTCATATAAATCAGATAATGTAGGAAACATTGTCTACTGCTTGTTTTTCGTATAGAAAAGAATGAGGTTTATGTTTTGGATCCCCAAGTCGAACACAAATCTAAATGGAAATTAGACCATAAGTGAATATGTACATTTTATTTATTTGCCTTCTGATATCTTTTTTGCTTGATGCAAGTGAATATGTACGTTGTATTTAAATTTTTATTTTATGTGTAGGGCCTTTAAAACTTATAAGGCATATGGTGGAAAATCTCGAGGAACTTACTTGAAATGGAAGACTGTTAAGGTGATTTATTTTGTACAAAATAAAAATAAACTTCTATGTTGGATATAAATTCAAATTAACCTATCTATTAAATTACTGTGTAATATTGTTGTAGTGTCCTCAACAATCTAGAACGACGGATTGTGTATATTATGTGATGAGGTATATGTATGATATAGTAAAAAACCACGATCAAAGCACCGAAATACTTGAGGTACCACTTCAATTTTTGTCCTTCATAATTTTTGTTAAGTAGTTATTCGATTAATGTTTCGAAACAATCTTGTAATTGCGGTACTTTGTACAAGATGGTTCTTATAGCCAGCAAGAGATAGACGAGGTTCGTGATAATTTAGCTAGTTATATCATGCATAACTGGATATAGTCTTCTTATATGCTACTATATGGTGAGTTTATTCTTGTCTCTTTCATACTTTCAGCATTACATGATTTAAATTGACCTTGTTTATATCATTGTTTGCACCTGAAAAACATCACAATATATCTATCAGTGTATCGTCTGGTTGAATATGATAAATATGATAAATAATTTTGGAAGCGTTCTTGTTAGAAGTCTAGAAACGTTTAGTTTCAGTGACAGTGTCGTATTCTCGTTTCAGTGATTAATCTGTCAGTATAAATTATAATAGCTGAATGTTATATATTATCTGAAGGTCGACCCTTTGCTTATGTCAGTAGTTAAGAGAATATTTAGGTTTTATGAGTCTTGGATCCCTTTTTGGACTGACTACCTACATTCATATCAAATGCGGTGTTGGTACTGGGAGAAAAATGTCTTCTTTAATTGAGTTAAAATCTTCGTTAACATCGGTTAAATAAAACAAGTACACGTGAAGCAAACAAAATGACAGAGTAGAAGTTATATACTGAAACCCCAAATTATTGCTCACGATCGATTTCTTTGGTTCTCCCCAATTTCATTAACAGACTCATTTTCCCATGAATAATTCGTTCTTCTCGATTTGTGTTCCTTATCTCCTCCACTTTATCTATATTAATTACAGTACATCTACCTTATGTCAATTGTAGTTTGAGAACACGACGCCTACCTACCGCTGACTGTAGTCTGATTCAATCAACCAACCAGCTCAATATTGATTGAATGGCTTAGCTACATCTTTTCATTTGCTTACTACACTACTGAAGTTTGATCTCATTGTCCGTAAGTAATAACAACTTTTCTAAGATGTTATTCTGCTAGCCGTTGTCAATTTCTACAATTATGTTAATCACACCATCAAATACAATCAATATTTTGATTCTGTATGGCACCGATCTATAAATCAATTTGCTTTACCACCAAGATATAGTACCAAAGTTTGATGTCTCAATTTGATAATGTATTTTCCATTCTATGAATAATTTGGGGCAGATTTTGTAATTCCTTATTCTCCTACCATGTCATTCTCTTTCCATGATTTTGATACTACCTTATTAATTTATTAAGGTTAAAGTTTAGGAATTTGAAAATGGCAATGAATAAAAAGTATTAAGTATACTTTGAAATTCCTAATTAACTAGGTTAAATGGTTTCCTATTGTTTTGCTACTAATTTCTTGTTTTAGTACGGTAGAAGTTCTTGATATGTTTTAAAATGATTGCATCATTAGCCTGTGTAATTGTCGCACTTTGTTAGTTGGTTGGTTAATCAAACATTTGAGACAGTAATTGGTTTGGCGATAAAATGTTAGCAGCTGTTGATTAGTTGCATCGATTGGGTATCAGCAGCACTTTTTTAGGATGACCAAGATAGGATTTATTAATTAATTTTTATTTCAACAAGCTTGCAAGGTACAAGGAAGTATATTTGCACTTGAGTCAATTTTCATCTAGATAAAAGGTTAAACATGGGACTAAAATCAGAAAACATTGATTATTAGTGGTATAAGATGCATGCTTTTACTCATGGTAGCTGAATTATTGTTTCCCACACGGTCGTCTGCAATGTGATGACAAAGCAGTGCTGAGCTCATTTTTTTTATTGTTACATTATTTTTCCCCAAATAGTACGTACTTTCAACGTATGATAAGTTTATTTGACAAACTCACTCAAAAGAAAGAATAATGTGTACCAGGCAGAACATTGCGACTAAAGGATGATGATCAGAGTATACATGGAATGGGACTGGGGAAAGATGGAACAGTGCTTCAGGCTTTTCAATATTATCATGATCAGAACACCACTGTTGTTTATGATGAAATCACAGTAGCAGTTTGTCCTTATGCTATTAAATTTACACTAAGTAACAGGGAATTTTAGTCCCAAGTAATTGGTTTGGAGAGACTCTATTGAGTTAGAAATATGGGAAATGAGATAATGCAAACTATTTTATTGTTTCAAAGATGATGATGATAATGCATTACAATACACTGGCGTATGTATTTATTTGCATCTCTCAGCCTATATTGACTTATTCCACTGACTACTCATTCTGTGTGAAATTACATTTAAACCCCTAAGAGGGGTCTAAGCTGTTAACAACAGCCGATGCTTATTCCTTCAATGCATCATTTTCCATCATTCCACCATTATTGTTTGGAGGTGAGTACATGAGGAAGCTAACCACATGTTTGTATTCTGCAGGATCATACACATATATAGATTGCACAGCTCAACTTCAGGTAGCTCAAGTACAAAATAGGATGAAGGTTTGTGCATTTGAAGACCATCTTCTGCTTAATTTATCCACTGTCAACGATACATTCTCTTCTCTTTATATATGTATTTTTGTGTGTCTACATATAACACGCTGCATTTATTTTTTACTACCGACTGTCTGATTATGTACTGTTGAATTTATTTATATTTTTCATTCTTTTGTCGAATTATTAAATCTGATTATATATTTGCTATCAAAATTTATTTTGAATGATTGTAATATTGCATGCAATAATTGTTTATTATAATCAATAATATATATACAGTCTATTTGAGTACCGTAATAATGGTTTCTGAGAATGGTTTTTTTGCATTAGGTATAAATAGCTGATGCAATAGAGAGATTAGTTTGCATCGGTTGTTATAAAAAACCGATGCAATAGAGGGATTAGCTTGCATCGGTTTTCAACAACATATGCAACAAGTTCCTTTGTTGCATCGATTTGCATTACAACCGATGCAACATGGGGGCTGTGTCCAAGCTACCAACCACAATATTTTGCATCAGTTGTTAGTGACAACTGATGCAAAAAGGACCATTTTGCATCAGTTTCAGAACTGATGCAAAAGTGCTCGGCCTGTTGCATCGGTTGTTGAACTGATGCAAAAGGGGGGTAAACAACCGATGCAAATGACATGTTTTGTAGTAGTGATAGTCCAAAAGATTCTCAAAATTCTTCCAAGAAATTTTGAAGCAAAGGTGGCTGTCATACAAGAGTCAAAGGATCTGAAACAGGTTAAAGTTGAAAAAGTCATCAGAAACCTCACCACTTATTAGCTAGAAATCAAATTCAAGGAAGAACGTGAAGGATGTGATACACAAAAGAAATCAATAGCTCTCAAAGGAACGATGGAAAGTAAAGATGATGGCGGTGATGATGAAGGAGCAGCTGAACTGGCATTGATAATAAAGAGATTCAAAAGGTGGAACCGCAAAAATGGAAATCCTACCCTAAATCAACAATTGAAGAGAAGAATCGTCAAAGTTCTAAACAACTCACAAAAGCAGGAGATCATTAGTCACAATTAAACCTGGTCATATCAAGCCAAATTGTCCTCAAAATCATTTCAGCAAAGAAAAGAAACCTAAAATGAGAAGTTTTGCAGCAACTTGTGAAGAAAACGATGAAGATGATAATGAAAGCACTAGTAGTAAGAGTGAAAAAGCAAATCCGTGTCTTTTAGAAGAAACAAGTGACAGTGATGATGATGAGCCAAGCGAGGTATCAAAACTTACCCACTCACAATTACTTATATGTTTTCACGAGTAAATGGTTGTTTTGAAAGACTTAGGGAAAAGTATGCTAAAATTGAATCACAAAAGGATAGTTTAATAAAACTAAATAAACAGCTTGATCAATTGGTTTAAAACTATAGAATAAGAGCCCTAAGTGTGATAAGTGTCCTTCATTAGAAGAGGAAATTAAAAAAATATCAAAAACTAAAATTAAAACCGCTTAAAAATGAAATTCCGATTTCAAAAAAAAGTGAAAATACTAGAAGAGAAAATTATATTAAAAAGCATACTTTTTTATTGAATGAAAATGAATCTCTCAGGTCACAAGTCCAATAATTATCTACAACTTTAGGAAAATTCTCCAAAGGCGAAAGGTCACTAAATATGTTATTAGGGAAACAAAATGTTAATACTATTAGACAGGGACTTGGTATACTCAATTTGAAAAAGGCGGAAGTGAAACTAATCTTGTCAACTCCAAGTGTACGATTTATGGAAAAACTTGACACAATCACAACAATTGCTGGTATAGACCCAAACACACGAAAACCATACCAATTTGGATTCCTAAAGGTAAATGTAAAATCCCTTAAAATCAAATAAATCTGAGTGCCAAAAGGAACAAACATAGACTGTATTGGTTCTACTTTTTTTCCAAAAATTTTTTTTACTAACAATCATGGACCTACGAAAACAAATATGTTACAAAACTCTTCTCTCGTGCAGGTGTGTTGTCAGGCTCAGGAACAACAATAGTGGTACCTGGATTCTGGCTGTTCCAGGCAAATAACGGGCAACAAATCAAAGTTCCTTAGCCTAGAGAAGTACAAAGGTGGTAAAGTCACAATGGGCAACAACGATAAATGTAAAATTATCAGTAAAGGTAAAGTAGGTAACGGTAAATTTACCTTAAATGATGTATTATATGTTGAAGATCTGCACCATAATCTGATTTCAACCAGCCAGTTTTTATGATAAGGGAATGGATGTTGTTTTCTATTCTGAAGTGTACAAAATTGTTGACCAATCATCAAAAGAAACATTATTTTTAGGTAAGAGGAAAGGTAATATTTACTCTCTATCTTTTGATGACCTCACTCTTTCAAAATGTTTGGTAGCTAAGGTGAAGAAGTAAACTTATAGCATAGACGATTAGGACATGCTAGCATGAATTTGTTAAACAAATTAAAAAGAAAAGATTTGGTAAGAGGTATTCGAAATTGCAAAAGATATATGACTTGAATTCTATGAAATTGAATGATTGAAGTTTATTTCAAATATGATACAGTTTTGAATCTAAAAGAATAAAATGTTTACAGTGCGAAAAATGAAGTTCTTTTTACAATACACAATGGTTAGTATTTATACTGAGTTTTTGCTAGTATGGGCTGAAAGAGGCTATGCGGCAGGATCGTGTAATATGGAATATTGAAATAGTCTAGGTAGATAAAGTAGGTAAATGCAAGGAGACACCAGGATTTTATACTGGTTCGGACCTCTCATCCTACGTCCAGTCCCTAAGCTTCACTTAGGAATTTCACTAACACACACACTCACTTCACCCGGAGGAATAGGTTTACAACTTACCCGAACAACCGAACGAGATTTCTTGCCTCAACTACCGAAGAGGACTTCAACTCAATTACTAAAATACAATATTCGACTTCTTGTGTTCGTGTCAACACTAATGAGTCTAATGTAGTACAGTATTCTTATAATCTTATCCTCGAGAATATGCAATGTATTTGTGAAGATTTAGGAAATGTGAATTGCTATGAATCAAAAAGAATGTTATAAACAAAAAAAAATGATTCAAGCAATAGATTAATGAATGCTTTGAGAGTATCTAGAAAATATGAACAAGAGAATAGTTAGGTTAAAGCAAGAGAATTCGGTAAATTAAATGATGTTAGAATCATGTATATATACTTGTAGAAGAGATGCATATGTTGTCAAAGGTTGCAAACAAGAGATGCTTCCATTTCCATTGATGAAAGGTTGCAACTCTTGGGAGGAAGAAGGTGTCTTTTCAGAGAAAATTCGCAGGTTCAAATTCAGTCGACTGAGCAGGGTATTCAGTCAACTGAAAATATGAAGTAAAATTTTCGGGACCAATTTCAGTCGACTGTGCAGGAAATTCAGTCGACTGAAATTGTGCATGTGTATAAATTTGTTCCAGTTTCAGTCGACTGACTGTTTCTGTTCAGTCGACTGAACTTATAAAACCTGCATAGTTAAAACTAAATTAAAAAAATGAAGTTTAACAAATTTTTCTAGTGCTCGTGCAAGCTTCTTGAGGATAGATTTTAACAATACATCTAGACTAAGACACATGTAAAAACATACTTTAAGCTTGTTTGGTCTTCATCTATCTTCCTTTAGCATTTGCATATATTTCTTCCTTGTTTGTGAAAGCACATTGTCATTGATCAAAATCTTCGCGTATCAACATTCTCCCCCTTTTTGATTGATGACAATACTGATTTATTCTAGAGATGTTTTACTTACTTTCTCCCCCTGAATGTATGCACTATCTTTCCTACAAAACAAAGTTAGTACCATAGATTTTCTCCCCCTTTGTCATCGACAAAAAGGAAGAACTAACAGCAGTAATAATATATCAAAACAATCACTGAATCATAGAGAATATTTGCATAAGCATGAATTAAGAGAAATAAAAATGTTGTGACAGACAAGCATAAAATGGCTATTTATACAAGCCATTAGAAAGTTAAAAATACACATCAAAACAACAAAATTACTCATCCTTATCCCAGTCATATGAACCTTCTCTTCCTGTTGGCACGTATGACGGGTCCTCCTGTTGGTGGTCTGTGCGCTCTTCCTCCTTGGCCACAACTAGCTCCACTTGCGCTGCTACTTGTATGCTCTTCGGATGTCGTCCATGTAAACGTAGGTGTTGGATGTTTGCCGCGAGATGTCGAAGCAGTAGTGGTGCTTGAGCACGAGATTGCATCCCAAAGCTTGTTGAAGAATCCTTTGATTTTATCAAGCTTATAATCTACCTTTTTAAAACGAGTGCCAAGAATTTGTTGATTTCTTGACAATATCCCCAACCATGGTAGTGAAGCTTGGGTCAACAAGACGAATTTCATCATCTTGCTCGAGATGTTCTTCGTGGCGAGGTTGAGGAGGTTGTTGTTGTTATTGTTCTTGATGCCTTGATTCCCATTCGGCGAGCGATATTATGCGAGGAGGTCGAGATGGGAGTTGCATTAGGCTTATGGTCCGATGGTTAATTTGATGGACCATTGTATTCTCTGATTCAGGTAATGACGTATCGACATTTAGGAGAAGTCGCATAATGTACACTCCAAAGTAAATAGTGCACATTTTGCCATTGTTGAAAGTGAGAAACTCATCAAGAATAAGCTGTACCCAATTAACTTGTATATTGCCAAAAATAGCATATAGAGCTCGATAGTTATTTGGGTAGACAATTTCGTACGAGCCCGTACGAGGAGTAATCGTTCTCATTAGGGCTTTATGGAGGATTCTCGCCATAGGTCGAAGAGAGGTGGACTTAAAATCCCTAAAGTTGATATTATCATCCACGAATCGATGGTTGATGTTGTCACGAATGTGTGGATTGAATTTTATTTCCTCTAACTTTCTCCCGACATTTGGAGATTCTAAAATATGTGTTATTCTATCCAATGAAAACCAAACTTTCTTTCCACACACCATACTCCAAACACTATTGTTTGGTTTTCTTGGATTTTGGTGTCCAAGATTAAGATTAGCATAAAATAATTTTACCATTACATAATTAATGGCATGGTCATTTCGTTTCAAATCTAAAAGAGAAGTTAAACCTGCCGGATCTGTTAATGCTTGGATTGAAAATCAACAAAAGAATGCTCGAAAATTCGAGAGTTCTTCATCTTGTTCCATCGAGTGACAGCGGTTCCATCGTAAAGCCATTGTGCTATTTGAGCATCAATTGGCTCGGAGGATGAAGAAGATGAAGCTCTTGCTCTTTTTGGTGCCATTTGGGTGAGAATTTATTTGATTTTGAGGAATTTGGGAGCTAGGGTTTCAAAATTAATTTGGGGAAGAAGGTTTGTAGGAGGTAAAAGTGAATTGGTAGGGTAAAATCTGGTGGTTAAAAGGGGAAATTTTGCCTGGGAAGCAGCGTTCAGTCGACTGAATGTTCTGTTCAGTCGACTGAATCAAAGGCCGAAGTGTTCTGTGATATATTCAGTCGACTGAGCGGTACATTTAGTCGACTGAATTTTGTTGCTGAAATTTTCTGTTGAATTTTTAGTCGACTGTGCAGATGGTTCCAGTCGACTGAACTTTGTATATATTGTTTTCTGTCATATTTTCAGTCGACTAAGCAGGGGCATTCAGTCGACTGAAACATGCATTTTGTTGTTTCAGTTAATTTTTGAAATTAAACAATTTATTTAAAGAAATAGTTACAAAAATATTGATGTAACAACATACAAATATGTCAAAAATTTATCTATTTCTTTGGGGATGGACTTGTAAACTTCTTTCCTTCATTCTTCATGTAATTTATATCCCATGAATTCGACTATATTGAGGAGTTTTAGGAGACGTCCAAGGATTCATAGGATCGACTGGTGTACGATATGATGAAGAAGGATCAAGAGAGCTAACGGGGCGAGGTAGGGGTTCAGCCACTTCGTTCTTCTTTGATCCACAGAAGCGTAAACCGATTTGTTCTAGAAAGCTCAAACGTCTTGCCGTAACTTTTTGCTCGAAGTATAGCTCTTGTTGAAGATCTATCTGTTGTTGTTGAAATTGGTGAATTTCATCAATCTTTCTTTTTGTGTCGGGTGAAATAAAGAGTCCGCGTTTAGCCATTTTAGATTCTGGAGTGAAACCAGTACGATAATTTTCCCATTTGTAAACAGGCTCAAGTGCAGGTGTTGGTGTGGGAAGTTTTGGCAATGTTGGAGTGTTATCAACTGACGAGGTGATACTGACTGGAGAGAAGGAATTGTTAGATGACATTTTATATTTAATTAAGATTTTATTCGTAAAATCAAGATGAAAATAAAAGCATTTTTAAGAGTTTATTTATAATAGAATTTTACTAAACAAATAACGGTTATAATTTAATAAGAATTTTTAACTGTATAGAGATTTCGTGGTAAAGAGGATTTTGTTAAAATGTATGTTTCTTATTTAATAATTCAGTTTTACAAATGTGTGGTCTATAAATTATATAATGTAACATATAACATAGCTGAAAATATTTGAAATTCTCGACTGAACATTTTATTTTAGTCGACTGAAATGTGGGAATATTTCTATTGTATTTCTAATTAATATCTTTAAATGATATTATACCTAATTCTCGTCGAAGTTTTATAAAGAAGTTTTCTAATAGAGGTTTAGTAAATATATCGGCAATTTGATTTTCGGTAGAAATATGTTCTAAATTAATTATTCCTTTTTCAATATTGTCACTTAGAAAATGGTGACGAATATCTATATGTTTTGTACGAGAATGATTAACCGGATTTTTAGATAAGTTTATTGTACTTGTACTGTCACAGTATATTGTAGAATTTGTTAAATTTATATTAAAATCTTTAAGTGTTTGTTGCATGTATATAACTTGAGTGCAAGCTAAAGCAGCTGATATATACTCTACTTCGTATGTCGAAAGCGAGACACAATTTTGTTTTTTACTAAACCAAGATACAAGCGATTTTCCAATGAAATGGCAAGTACCACTTGTACTTTTTCTATCTGTTCGAGATCCACCAAAATCAGCATCACTATATGATACTAAGTCAAATGGACATTCCTTTGGATAGAAAAGACCGAAATCTTTAGTTTTGTTAAGATATCGCATTATTCGTTTTACTGCTCTTAAGTGTGAATCTTTAGGATCGGATTGAAAACGTGCACATAAACAAACACTCATCATTATGTCAGGTCTACTAGAGGTTAAGTAAAGTAAGGAACCTATCATACTTCTAAACAATTTTTGATCTACACTTTTGCCATTTTCATCTCGATCGAGATGTGTAGTGGTACTCATAGGAGTAGGTTTAGCGGCAGTGCTTTCCATACCGAATCGTTTAATTAAATTAGCATAATATTTTTCTTGGTTTATAAAAATTCCATTTGTCAGTTGTTTGATTTGAAGTCCGAGAAAATATGATAATTCTCCCATATGAGACATTTCGAACTCATTAGTCATTATATTTGAAAATTCTTTACATAAATATTCATTTGTTGAACCAAAAATAATATCGTCTACGTATATTTGAATTATTAGAATATCTTTGGAAGTATTTTTAATAAAAAGCGTTTGATCTACTTTTCCAATTTTAAATCCCGAGTTTAATAAATAACTTTTAAGTCTTTCATACCAAGCATGAGGTGCTTGTTTGAGACCACATAGTGCTTTCTTTAATTTAAATACATGATCCAGATATTTTTCATGTATAAATAAAGGAGGTTGTTCTACATATACATTTTCTTTAATAAAACCATTTAAAAATGCACTTTTAACATCCATTTGATAAAGTTTAAAATTGTGAAAACAAGCAAAGGCTAATAGTATACGTATTGCTTCCAGTCTTGCAACGGGAGCAAATGTTTCCTCAAAATCAATACCTTCTTCTTGATTATACCCTTGTGCTACTAGTCTTGCTTTATTCCTTGTTATATTACCTTGTTCGTCTACTTTATTTTTGTAAATCCATTTTGTTCCAATTACTGATTGATTATTAGGACGGGGAACTAATTCCCAAACATTGTTACATTCAAATTGATTTAATTCTTCTTGCATTACGATAATCATCTGTTGATGCTTCTTTTGGATTTTTAGGTTCTATTGATAAAATGAAAGTTACATGACCCATTTGATTTAGTTGATTTCTTGTTCTAACTTGAGAATTTATTTCTCCTATTATATTTTGAGTTGGATGATCTCGTAATATTCTAGGAGGAGATCTTAGTTCATTATTATTATTTTCAAGGTTTGTTTCTTCTATATTTATTATTTCTTCATCATCTTTTATATTAAAATTTTTATTAAAATTTTCATCAAAAGATATATGCAAAGTTTCTTCAATTAAGTTTGTTCGTTTATTAAAAACTCGATATGCATTACTCGTTCTGAGTATCCTACGAAAATTTCTTCATCAGCTTTTGAATCGAATTTTCCTAATTGATCTTTTGTATTTAAAATGAAATATTTTGATCCAAATATTTTAAAATAAGATATATTTGGCTTTTTATTATTAAATAGTTCATAAGAAGTATTTTTAGTTAATGGTCTAATTGATATTCTATTTAATACATAACATGCAGTAGCAACGGCTTCTGCCCAAAAATGTTTTGGTAGAGAACATCCATTTAATAATGTTCTTGCGCATTCTTGTAATGTTCTATTCTTTCTTTCTACAACTCCATTTTGTTGAGGAGTTCTAGGAAAAGAAAACTTATGATTTATTCCTTTCTTTTTACAAAAAGTTTCAAAAACTTCATTTTCGAATTCGCCTCCATGATCGCTTCGAATATTTTTAATTTTTAAATTTAGTATTTTGAATTATTTTGACAAATGTTTTAAAATGCTCAAAAGTGTCACTTTTATTTGTAACAACCCCGGATTTTTATATAAATTTAAAATGATAATTAAAATCTATTTTTGAAGAAAACGGTGAAATTAATCGATTTAGTGATGTGAGTTTCCCCGAGTTCAAATATATTCTATATAAATCATTTAAATTTTTAATTATTGTATATATATGTATATATGTGAATGTATATATATATGTATATTTGGGTATATATGAGTCAATTTGAAATTATAAAATCTTGTGTGTATATATATATATATTGATTTGGATTTAAATCTTAGATGAATGGTTTAATAAATATTTGAGTTATAAAATAAATTAAGAAAATATATATATATATATATATAGTAACTCATAAATAAATTTTAACAACATGTTAACATAGAAGTTATTCATACTATAAAGTAACAGGACAAAGCAGTGGAACAAAACATATATATGAATTAACTTGCAAAACAAACCAGCTATATTTAAACATTAAAACAAAATGTGTGAGCAAATAAAATAATATAAGACAATAAATATTAAAGTAAGATAACAATAAATATTTAAACTAGAAATAGAAAAATAATATGAGATAAATTTTAATAAAAATAGGAAGTAGAACATTTGCTAAATTCTAACAACATAATAAAATAGAAATTTATTTATATTACAAAATAAGAAGATTTAAAGAAAATAAAATACATTTAAATATGAAAAGAATGTAGATGAAAATAAAACAAACAAATAAAATACAAAGGACTAAAACAAAAATATGTTTTTATGAACACTTAAAACAAACATAGATGCAAAAGCTTGTGAAAGAAAATAAAGAAAAGAAAAGAAACAACATTTAAATATGAAAACAAGCAAGTACAAATATAAGCATGGAATGAAACAAGTAAACAAATACATAAATAAACAAGTACTTAATAATAAATACTAGTATCTCTAGCATAAAAGGGAAGGTATCAGGCAATTAATGCAACATGCTTCATGCATTTAATGCAAGCATATCAACCATGCTTATTAAACAAAATAGTATCACTTTGTACAAAATAAACATCACCCTGTACAATTCTTTGCTTTATATCCCTGTCTTTCCACCTTGAGTTCGTTCATCCAAGTTCAGCTCTGTAGTGAGTAAGCTTCATTTAAAACTTAAGTAAAAGATCCAACATCAACAAGCAACTCAGCAAAACAAAAAAATCAAAGTTAAAGAAAAAAATGTGTGCAGGCTCAAACATCTTCTCTGTTCCTTGTTCTTGTGCTCTGTCCATTTCAAAAAAAAAAAACCAGGTGAGTAACTTTTATCTTCAAGCTTGATCTACCTTTATGTGTGAAAGCATGAAAAAAAATCCTTGGAAATATGATGAGTAGTTTGTCTTCTTGTTTGTTTAGGGATGAAGGCATGTATATATGTATAATAATATTGTATGCATGTCTGTTAACAACATATATCAGCTCTGTTTCTAATTACAGAGTTTAAAAACAAACCAAAATCTCAAAACTCCTTATCTAATGACTATTAGATTTTGAATTTTAAACAAGACGAGTTGGTGAAATTATAATTTAAGTTTTAAAAACATGTTGAAGTATTCAAAGTTTTGAAATTCCTCTGGAACAAGAAACACAGTAGAAATTCTTAATAACATGTTATTACCAAATGATGTAATTGGCTAATTTGAGTATATATCTTGAATTGTCTTAGAAAAACATGATTTTTAAAAAGAAAACCATAAATTTTAATGTTGTATTGGGTGAGAAACCTTCGGTAGATCGGAAATTGGTTTGGAGGCAATTTCTGGTGATCATTGGGGGATGAGGCCTCGGGGTTCTCTGGGATGGGAGAGGAGCCTACGGCGGTCGTAGGAAAAATGGCCGGAGATGGTATCATCCACGGCGGCGACTACGGCGATCATTTTTATTTTTAAACCCTAGTTTTTATGGTGCGTGAATATGAGATCTCCGCGCCTCCTCTCGTGCATCGAGCTGCACGACCTTCCAAGGGGAGTTAGGTGAGGGTGTGTCGAGTTCGTGGCCGGTGGTGGAGGTTTTCTGGTGGTCGGTGGAGGGAGCAGCTGCCGTTGACAGGTTTGGACCGAGTTGCAGTGCTGAGTTCCAGGTTTCGAGTTTTAAACTCGAATTCGATTTCGAGTTGCTGCTGGAAGACCGGTGGTCGTGATGTGTTCATTTGATGATCGGCGATTGGTTGAAGTGCTAGTGGATGGCCGGAGATGGCCAGAGCCACGGTGCACGTGCACCGTGCATGTTGAAGCACTGATGAACTTTGGGTTTTGGGGAGAAGGTGCACTCGGGTTGAGCTCGAGTTATTCCAACACTTGACTCGAAGCAGGAGATGGAAAGACTCGAAGCAATTTGCTTTGCCTCGGGGAAATTTTAACAGGTTTCAGGTTTTTGAAACTCTGACTGGAATGTGAGAAAAAAATTTAAAACAAGCTTAAAGTCAAAGTTCAAAACAAAGTTAATCAATGGATTCAAGTTCCTTTGATTTCAAATTTGTGACTTAAATCAGTTTTTTTTTTTATCTGAATATTTTAAACAAGTTCAAATCAAACAGCCTTTTAAAAGTAAATTGTTTTCAAATAAATATTTGAATTGATTTTTATAAAGTTCTATGATAAAAAGGATTTTGAATAAAGAATTAAAAACTTGAATTTTTGCAAGATAAAATAAAATGTAATTCAAAAGCTTAACTTCAAAATAAAGATGAAGTAATTGAGTTTAAAGGTTTTTTTCCCCTTATATAAGCTTCCTATAAAAATAAATAAATAAATAAATGTTCTTTACATTTATTCTAAGGTTTATAAAATGATATTTAATTTGATTAATGTTTTAGATAGTTAATCAAATTTGAATCTTAAATTCAAATGGAATTTTAATTTTAATTTAAAAGTGTAAGGTTAAAAATACACTTAAATATTTATGAAATCATTAATAAAGAAATTAATTGTCTTAGGGATAATTAAGGCAATCAAATAATTTAATTTATAAAATAATTAAAGAATGATTAATCAAGGAGTTTAAGTATAATTACTTGATGTAATTAAATTATGATTTATTAAAATGAGTGATTTGGGATAAGCACTTATTGTAGCCAGTAAAGGATAATTAATTGAATGATATTAAATTAAAGATTTATTAATGAATGAGTTATAATTAATTGAAGATTAATTAATTGTAAGTGGTTAATTATTAAAGTTAATTAACCAAGTGATTAAGATAAAATTACATTTAATGTAATTAGAATGTTGATTTATTTATAAAGATAATTAATTATTTTAAAATAATTACTTAATGAAATAAATTTAGGTTAAATAATTTTGTAATTAACCTAAGGTTAATCTAATTAATTTATTAATTAAGGATAATTAATTAAAGTGTTGATAAATTATTTATATCAAATTATTTGTGATTAATTTATAAATCAGAATTAGATAATAAATTCATATGTAATTAATTTACTAGGAAATAAATTGAATTGATTAGGATTGAACGAATAATTAATCCTGTTTATAAATGTTTATCAAATGCTTGACCTTACTTATGAATGATTGTATTGTATGAGATGCTTTGAATTGATCATCCTATCTGATTTGTGATATTTTGTTCTGTAGTTTGAGCTGTGTATATTTATTTACATTTGTATACTATCCGTGAATCTGTGAATGGACGATGAGCGTTATAGTTTTATATCGCTTATCAACTATATTTCTATGTTTTAATCTGTGATGATTGAAATGATGTTGCACTAGTGTGTTAAACCCCTGGACCACACCATACACACACAATATGGATTTCACGAGGAAACCGATTAAGTCACAGATTTTTGAAATATTTTTAAATTTGAATATTTGAATTCAAATGTTTTGGAAAAAGATTGGGTTTAAAGTGAAAAGCTTTTGAAATGTAATTTCATAAATGAAATTTATGTTGAATAACTCGATAAAATATGAAGTTGAATAATTTGATTTGAACTTAAATTCAAGATTTGAAATTGAATTCTATGATTTAAAACTAAGGATTAAAAATGTTATACCAGTTATATATATGGGTTAAACTATTTTAAAAGTATTGATTTGGGGATGTGAATGGAATTCAAGGGCTTTAACTCGTGTAAATATAATTGGATTTTTCTGAACGAAAACTGTTGTTTTCAAATAATAAAAGCTTTCACATAAGAAATGAACTTCCAATTCGTGTTAAAAAGATTTCTAGTTTAAAATGAAAATGATTTCCAAGTTATAGAAACGATTTGAAAGCTATAAGTTAAATCTTTGATTTAAAGATTTAACGGGTTAATCCTATCGAAATGAAATTGTTTTGGAAATCTATGAATGGATCTTTTTGAAATAAATCTTTTTGTTTAAAGATTAGAAATGGTAATTGATTTAAACCATTTGGAAGAAAGTTTTGGGTAATAAGTTGTGACTTAATTGAAATCCCAATATCCATATATTTCTTGTAAATATTGCGCTCACTATTCGGTTTAGCCGGGAGAGGACCTTTGTGTCATATATCCCATTCCGAATATGTGATATGTCGTTATGGATAGCATTTGAAGACCGGTGGTGAAGACCGGATATTTTCGAAAACGTAAGGACAACTCGTCGAATGTCTTTGCATCGAATGGTCCCCGGTATAGAGACTCCATATGTGATGGGGAGTCCGAACGTGATTAGTGAATATCCGGATTGCAAGGACTTCTTTGTAAGTGCCTTCGGTTCTGTTCGAGCCCGGAACAGACTTGTATGGATAGTATGTCTGACATTACAAATTGAGATATAAAGCCGATTTCTTTCAAATATATTTCTGTTGGTGGCGGAGAATTTATTCTCTTAGCTTAACACCCTTCTCTGAGACGTACGAGCTCAGAGGTTATGTAGTTGAAGGTTATCAGCGATATATTCCCAATTTGGTAATGTGATATACTGAGTGTTGCTGTGAAATGATCATTGTGTTGATTATTTGTGATAGGATCATTTATTTGATCGTCTATCTTGGTGATCATTTCTATGATCATTTGTTGACCCAAAGCACGGCTTTTTGTATAAAGTGTGTTTTTGTGGACGTGACTTCGTCGAGCCTCACATCCCGGAATGGTCAAAACAGGAAAGAAGCAGCAGGGTTATGAGGGGTAGCGCCCTTTAGGATGTGTGCATTTCCTTCTGGAAAAGGGTAGTATCATGGTATGGAGCCCAGATACTTACTCATGTTGAAAACACTTTATGATTGTGTGAATTGATTGCGAGCGCTCGGTGAAAGGTCCCAAAGGACCGGGGGATGGCATATTCGGTCAGTTGTTACTCAGTTAGGGGTAACCCGGCCTTGTGTTGGTAGAGATCCGGTTTGGTTCTCGGGGACGTCCATCCAGAGGCGTTCTCATGTGGCAATGGGAAGTTCCTTGGCCTGACCATTCGTTGGAAATCCAAAGAAACAATACGAAACCTTGTACGGTATTAGTTGTAGAACCTGCCATTTAATATGGTAGCTATAGTAGGCATAATATAATGGTACCTATGCTGGCTAAGATTTATATTCTACTTTCGAAATGAATTTTTTCTACACTATGCACTAGCAATAATATCAAATGTTTCTTTTTAATGCGTATCAAGCATCTTTGACTATCATAAGAAGAAATCTCCTCCAAGTGTGCGTTTGCATTGTGTGTGTGGCGGGAGGTCTTATGGTAGTCTCATTTCAAAAAGCATTACGAATTGACTTTAAAATTCTTTCTTTGATTGTTTTTAAAAGATAAACTGTTTTTGTTGCTCACACCAGTCCCACGACTGATCCGGAGTTTATTGTTTCTTTCCTAAACTCTGGGTGCTCATTATTTTCTACACGAGCAGTCTAGAGTTGGGTTTTTCAGATAGTCAGATTAGTAGGTTATCTGGAGTTAGTTCAGTCTTTGGATCGCACCAGTCTTGCTCTTCTTGGTGCATCGTTATTGGGAGTTCGAGCTATTGTTGGATTAGTTCTTGGAGATGGAGTTCAGATTTGGAGTTCTTCGTTGAAGACTATCTCAGAGTTATTGTTCCGCTGCTAGATGTTGTCATCTATTTTCTTTTCCGCTGCTATTTTATTGTATCATATCTCTGATGTATATTGATATCTATTGGATCATCTGTTGTATCAGATATTGTATCAAAGCTGTATATCAATGTATTATTCTTTTATTCCGCTGTGTTATTTACTTAATGTTGTTATAAGCTCCGGCGAATCGGATTTGAACGGTCGAATCTATGACATTCGAATACGATATGAAGTATGGATGTCGATTTTCGAGCGGGCAAAATTCGTCTCGTTGCATTATTTTTCATAAAAATAGTCCATGTGTATCTTGAAAAATCATCAACTATTACAAATACGTATCGATTATGATTAATGGATTGAACTTGTGTTGGTCCGAATAAATCCATATGTAGTAATTCTAATGGTTGTAAAGTTGAAATATTTTTCTTAGATATGAAAGATGATTTCGTTAATTTTCCTTTTTGACAATCATCATAAAGATTTTTTATTTTAAATTTTATTTTGTGTAAACCTCTTACTAATTCCTTTTTTAAAGTTTTCTAATGGTTTTAAAATTTATATGACAAAATCTTTTGTGCCATAACCAAGGATCATTATCTTTGGCAAGTAAACACATACTTGAATTATGATTAATACTCATATTTAAAACATAAATATTTCTATCTCTTTTTCCTTCAAAAATAAGATTTTGGTTTTGATCAAAAATACTACATTTATTATTCGAGAAAGTTATTTTAAAACCTTTGTCACACAATTGACTTATGCTAAGTAGATTATGTTTTAAATTTTCAACTAATGAAACATTTGTTATAAAAGGTAAATTTGATGTACCGTAATTGTTCACATCTCCTTTGCCAATGATATACCCTTTTGAATTGTCTCCGAAGGTAACCGAGCCACCATCAAAGTATGTAATGTTTGTAAGCATATCTTTGTCTCCGGTCATGTATTTTGAACAACCACTGTCTAATATCCATTTCTTCTTTTTGAGTGGGACCTGAAAATAAATATGAAATTATTGGTACCCACCTTTTAATAAGGTCCTAAAAAGTTATAGTTTAGGAAACCAAACCCAATTTGGTTTAGTATCCTTTTTATAAATATAGTTTTCACTATGATGAACATTATCCATAAATGTTTTAATGTATTTATTTCTTATTAATACATTGTTAGTCTTTGGTATCTAAATTTTAACTACCTTGTTTTCTACTTTTGTTTTAATAGGTTTCTTTAGCAATATTTGTTGTTTTGAATCCATATTCCTTTTAAAATTTGTATTTTTCTTTTTAGAAATTTTTGACTCCTTTTTATGTCCTAATCCATGTTTACTTGAAGAGAATTGAGAATTTTCTAAAATCTTAGATAAATTTTCTCTTCCTTTGTTAAAGTTAGAAACATTTTTAGTGATTTCATCTAATATAGCTTGAAGACTATTACTTTCCAATTCAACTTGTCTAATCTTAGTTTTTAACTCATGATTTTCAGAAATAATTATATCATTCTTTGTTTTTTGAGTTTCAATTTCTTGACTTAAGAGTGATAATTGAGTTTCCGAATTTGAATGAGATTATTGAACTTTTTCAAGTTCTTCTTCTAAGATTTTCTTTTCATCTTTTAACATATCCCTTTCAAATTCAGCTTTATTTTGATTTTCATGAGTTTCTTTGAGTTTCTTTTTAAGAGTTTTTATTGTGCTTAAAAGTTCAGTGTTTACTTCAATTAAATCGTCGAAAGTTAAATTATTTACCTCAGATTCTTGAGCCATGAAGCAAACATTTGCCTGTTCATTGTCACTATCACTATCATTTTCGGATGAAGATGAATCTGAATCGTCCCATGTTATAGAAAATGCCTTCTTTTTGAATTTATCCTTCTTGTTTTTGTTGTTGAAATTTTTCTGATTTTCCTTCATTTGTTCTTGACAATCTTTTTGCATTTGTCCTTTCTTGTGACAATTGAAGCATTCTACATTTGAGGATGAAGGTTTGTTCAAGGAATTCTTTTTGAATCCGTTTTTGTTTCCTTTTCTATACTTTAAGAATTTCTTGAAGTTTTTGGCTATTATTGCTAGATCTTCATCTTCAGACTCTGATTCTTCCTTTTCCGCATGAAAAGCAACATTCTTTCTTTCTTGAGCTTGATCTTTCTTAGCTTGCATATTTACTTCATATGGCATAAGATTTCCAATCAGTTCTTCTGGTTTCCTTGTAGATGGATCATTTGCTTCCTCGGTTGCTAGTACTTTTCTCTCCCATTCATCAGTGAGTGAATTTAGAACTTTAGATACAATGTCAAAACTCGTGTATCTTTCTCCTAGTCCGATTAGAGCATGATGAATGTCTTGAAATCTTGAGTACATGTCATTGATGGATTCATTTTGTCGCATTCTAAAGTTTTGGAATTGATTCTTCAGCATGGATATCTTTGTTTGTTTAACTTTGTTTATGCCTTCATGTATGACTTTGAGTGTTTCCCATATCTGATATGCAGTAGTACATATGCTAACATGGTTGAATTCATTTCTATCCAGGGCGCAAAATAGCGTATTCATAGCTTTGGCATTTGCACTAGCTTCATTCTTTTGAATTTGTGTCCATGTAGGATAATCGGTTGTGGGCACAACGAACTCTGCTTGAGTAGCATTTCAGGCTTCGAAACTTGTTGCTTGCGTATAAATCCTCATCCTAGTAGCCCAGTAGTTATAGTTTAGTCCATTGAATAGAGGAGGTCTTTGGGTAGATTGTCCTTCTGCAATGGAACTATAGGCAGATGTTGTGCTTGTACTTGCGTTATTTTCCATATTATCAATATGTCTAATAACGGTGTTATGGTTATAGGACAACCTTGCTTTGATACCAATTGAAAGAGGCTATGCGGTAGGATCGTGTAATATGAAATATTGAAATAGTCTAGGTAGATAAAGTAGGTAAATGCAAGGAGACACCAGGATTTTATACTGGTTCGGACCTCTCGTCCTACGTCCAGTCCCTAAGCTTCACTTAGGAATTTCACTAACTAACACCCTCACTTCACCCGGAGGAATAGGTTTACAACTTACCCGAACAACCGTACGGGATTTCTTACCTCAACTACCGAAGAAGACTTCAACTCAATTACTAAAATACAATATTCGACTTGTTGTGTTCTTGTCAACACTAATGAGTCTAATGTAGTACAATATTCCTATAATCTTATCCTCGAGAATATGTAATGTATTTGTGAAGATTTAGGAAATGTGAATTGCTATGAATCAAAAAGAATGTTATAAACAAAAACAATGATTCAAGCAATAGATTAATAAATGCTTTGAGAGTATCTAGAAAATATGAACAAGAGAATAGTTAGATTAAAGCAAGAGAATTCGGTAAATTAAATGATGTTAGAATCATGTGTATATATACTTGTAGAAGAGATGCATATGTTGTCAAAGGTTGCAAACAAGAGATGCTTCCATTTCCATTGATGAAAGGTTGCAACTCTTGGGACGAAGAAGGTGTCTTTTCAGAGAAAATTCGCAGGTTCAAATTCAGTCGACTGAGCAGGGAATTCAGTCGACTGAAAATATGAAGTAAAATTTTCGGGACCAAATTCAGTCGACTGTGCAGGAAATTCAATCGACTGAAACTGTGTATGTGTATAAATTTGTTCCAGTTTCAATCAACTGACAGTTCCTGTTCAGTCGACTGAACTTATAAAACCTGCATAGCTAAAACTAAATTAAAAAATGAAGTTTAACAAATTTTTCTAGTGCTCGTGCAAGCTTCTTGAGGATAGATTTTAACAATACATCTAGATTAAGACACATGTAAAAACATACTTTAAGCTTATTTGGTCTTCATCTATCTTCCTTTAGCATTTGCATATATTTCTTCCTTGTTTGTAAAAGCACATTGTCATTGATCAAAATCTTCGCGTATCAACATTGGCTGAGTGATATAAGCCAAATCCAATGCTTCCTCTCTGATCGGCATTGAGTAGAGCCGTTGATATCTTGATCTGTGGCTGAGACATAAGCTTGAATGATATTGTACATCAGAGTAACATGCAGCCTCTTCATTCAGTATTATTTCCAATACTCCCTCTCAAACCCTAAATCGCTTAGGGTTTGCGGTGATTCTTCTCGAAATCTTTAATCGATTATTTCGTACATCTATTTAGTGAAATCTATAACAAAATAGTGAGAGATGAGGAAGAGTCTATGGAGCAAATAGCTTTAGCAAATCGTTTAAACTAAAGGAAGACTTCGGCATGAAGCTTCCATGCTGGAGATCGTAACTGTGATGATATTTCTCAGTTATTTTTCTTAGAGGCTTGATAAATTTTAGAAAGTTGTCATCTTTTTCAATCTTCAGGCTTGAGAACTGAGAGTAATGGTAAAGTTTTCAACTTTTAGATGATAACCTACAATGGTAACGCATCTTCTTCAGTCTTTTACTTTGAGGTTTGAGAATAGTTGTTGACTCTTTCAACTTTTAGTCTCTTTCTGAACCAATTGAAGTTTGCCTCTGATAGTGGCTTGGTTAAAATGTCAGCAGTTTGGTAAGTGCAAGGTATGTGATTTACATTTAAATTTCCTTTGCTTACTTGCTCTCAAACAAAATATAAATCCAGTTCTATATGTTTTATCCTTGCATCAAGAATATGGTTTGATGTTAAGTGAGTTGTGCTTAAGTTATCACACCAAATTGTTGTTTTGCTTTCTGTCTTGATTTGTAGTTCACTTAGAAGTGATTCAATCCACATAATCTCAGCTTTAGCATTGGCAACACTCTAGAATTCAGCCTCTGTGCTCGATCTCGACACGGTGGGCTATTTTTTGAACACCAGGATACATGATTCTGTCTTAAATATATACAATGCCATGTTGTAGATCTCCTGTCATCTGGATCTGTGGCCCAATCAGCATCAGCATAGCCATTGATGTTTATAACTTTGTTGGTTTCTAGAGTTAGACCAAAATCTAGTGTTCCATTGAGATGCCTTAGAATTCTTTTCACTGCTTTCCAGTGTATGTCTGTTGGACTTTGCATGTATTGACTTGCTTTTTAACACTATAACTGATATCTGGTCTAGTGATAGTTGCATATTGAAATGCACCAACTATGCTTCTGTATTGCCTGTCATTCTGAATAGCTTCATCTTTATATTTGGATTGTTGAAAATTACTGATCATTGGAGTAGATTTTGGGTTAGCTTGATTCATCTTGGCTTTGTGTAGAATTCCTGATATGTACTTTCTTTGATTTAGTTGAATTGATGTGTTGGAAGTCCTTGTAACTTCTATGCCCATAAAATAACTCAGACTGCCAAGATTCTTGATAATGAATTCTTGATTTAACTGATTTATTAAGTTACTGATTTAATGCTCACTGTTGCCTGTAATAATAAAATCATCAACATATATTAGCGCATATATTATTACATTGTTGCTAAAAATTTTAAAAAGAGAGTTGTCGGATTTTGTTGGATGATATCCCAATCTGATTATTGTATCCTTTGGCTTTTTGAACCACACTCTTGATGCTTGCTTCAAGCTATAGATTGCTTTATGTAATTTGCGCACATGATTTTCTCTTCCTTTTTATATGAATCCATATGGTCGTTCCATATAGACTTCCTCCTGTAATATACCATTCAGAAAAGCATCGTTAACATCTAGTTTCTTGATGGTCTGATTTCTACATAAGGTAATTGTAATAACTATTCTAATAGTAGTAGGTTTCACGACATGTGAGAATGTTTCGTTAAAGTTGAAACCACTCTGTTGTGAATAACCTTTAGCTATTAGCCTTGCCTTATACTTAGAAATTGTACCATATGCATTTTTTTAACTTATAGGTCCATTTGCATCCTATAATATTTTTATTCTTTGGCATGAGAACAAGATCCCATAACAAGATCTCATGTCTTGTTCTTCATCAATGCTTCATATTCATCCATCATGGCAGCTCTCCGATTTTTTTTTTGCATGGCCTGTTCATGTGTATTTGGTTCAGCTGTATCTAGTGATGTATTAAAAAAAATTGGTTTGAATATGCCACTATTTGATCTGGTCTGATGCTTGACTCTACTTGTAGCTTATTATTGGCTAGTTCTCTCTGTTTCGGATTGAGTATTAGTATCATTGCTTTGTGAGTTGTCTTGTATTTTATGAGATATAAGTTGTACACTTGTTCTCTGCTGAGGTGATTGATCAGGTATAGAGACAGTCTCAACATGAGTATCAGTTGTTACATCTCTGGAATCATGACTTTGATATTCTGGATAACTAGCTTATTGCCTGCTGCTTTTCTGAACAGTCTCTCTGAGATTGTATTATCACTAATGGTGGACAAGATATTAGTGGTAATGACTCTTTTGTGCTGTATACTTTAGTAGTAGTTTTGATGCTTTCATCTTTAAAAGGAAAAGTATTTTCATTGAAAACTACATGTCTAGAAATAAATAGTTTACCGTTTTTATTTAAGCACTTGTATCCCTTTTTGTTTGCAGCATAGCCTAAAAATGTACATGGGGATGACCTAAAATTCAATTTATGAGCATTATAAGGTCTGATATATGGAAAACATAAACACCCGGACATCTTAAGGCTATGATAATCTAGACAATATTAAATAGCATTTCAGTAGGACACTTTAAATTCAAGACTTTTGATGCAGTCTATTAATTAGGTAGACAGCAGTAGTAAATGCACCAGGCCAAAATTTTAGTGGAATAGATGCTTGAGCTATAAAGTAAGCCTAGTCTCAATAATTTGTCTGTGCCTTCTTTCAATGAGACCATTTTGCTCAAAGTATCGGGACAATTTTTTCTATGAATAATTCCCCTTTCTTGAAGAAAATCTTTTAATGGTAAATATTTTGCTCCTCCATCTATTTGTAGAGTTTTGATTCTGCAATTTGTTTGATTTTTAGCTTGAGCTATGAACTGTAGAACTGCATTATGAGTTTCATATTTTGTCTTTAAGAAATAAATCCACATATATCTAGAGTGAGCATCAACAAAGGAAATATAATATTTAAAACCATAATCGATGTGTGTAGGAGCAGGACCCCACAGATCAGTAGCTACCAATTCAAGTGGTTTATTGTATTAAGTTTTTGAACCTATGAATGGTAACTTATGACCCTTGCCCAATTTTGACAATAAGTGCAAATGTATGATAAAGAAACATTAATAACAGAGATATTATTTTTATTCAATACATTGTTTAACAATTATGGCATTTGGGTGCCCAAGTTTACAATGCCACTCATTAAATATCTCACTGATTTCAAGTTGTGTTGTTTGCACTCTGAATTATTACACAATTTCTTTTAGGATTTGATTTTCTTGAATTATGCACACTGAACTTGTATAGCCCCCTACACTGTTTACCCTGCAAAAGTATTTCCTTAGTTAGGATGTCCTTAACTAAGCAGTAATGTGGGTAAAACTCAAAATAAACATTATTATCTTTTGCAAATTGAGACAAATTTAGTATGTTCTTTTTAATGAGTGGAACTCTCAATAGTTTGTTCAGATATAATTTTCTTTTACCTATAATATATGACTTACCGGTATGTGTAATTGCAATAGATTTACCATTACCCATACGTATTGTATTCATACCTTTGTATTCCTGGTTTCCAAGATTTAAATTACCCAAGTTGTTGGTGATATGATTGATTGCTCCTGAATTTGAGTACCAATCTTCATCATGAATATGCTCTGCCTTTGTACTCTCATTTTGAGTAGTTTTTGTGTCTATCTAGTTTCCTGTCTCTAGTTGAATGTGTGCCATATTGACACTGTAATTTGTGTTCCTTTGATTGTTTGATCCCTAACCTGGAACATAATTGATATTTAATCTGAAATAACATTTGCCTGCTCTATGGCCAAGATTTTCACAAATTTGACATTTGGGCCTATTATTGTTATTCCATCTTCCCCTTCCTCTTGATCTATTTGCATTTCCTCCCCTTTGAGTATGCTGATCTCCTCTGTTATTATTGTAATTTTTACCTTTGTGGTCTGCAGCAAAATTAGCAAAAAGATTTGATTCATGTGGCTTCTTTATATCAATTCTTGCCACAGATGATAGTAGAATAGAGTGCACATCATCTATTGATGGTAGATTTCTTTGAGATGTTATAACTGCCACTACTGCTTCATTACTTAATCCATTCACAATGGTCATGATCTATTTTGAATCTGACACCTTCTGATTAGCTGCCTCAAGTGTGTCGCATATAGACTTAATCTTGAACAAATACTCTCTCATATTGTGATTATCTTTCTTGATATTGTGCAGTGTCTTTTATGAAATAAAACCTTTACTGCAGATTGCTGATAAAAAGCTTTTTCAATAGTTGTCGAGATCTCACTGGCAGTTTAACACCCAATAACACGTGTTAACAGATTTGCATTTATAAATGATAGCAGCCATAAGCATATAATTCTATTTTGTCTGTGATGCTGAACGTATTCTTCATTACTAACTATCTTGTTTTCTTGATCAGTGATACACTTTGGGGGAATTGAGAGGGTTCCTTGTACGAATCCTTCAAGACCATATCCTTGAAGGGCTGTATCAACTTACAGTTTCCACAAGAGGTAATTATCTTCATTTAGATGAACTGTAACAAGTTGACTTTGAGGACTGATTACAGTTCTTACTAATTTTTCAACATTTGAAGTGGTGCTTTAAGATGCATTGCCACTGATGGGGGTTTCAAAATGAGCTTCTTCAGACATGATGATAACTGTAAACACCAGAGACAAAGAGAAAAGATACCGGCGAGGCAGTGATATTTGATGGTTGAACTCCTTCTCAAGTGACGATATTACAATATGATGAGAAGGAAAAATTGACTAAAATGATGATTTCTTGTCTCCTCTTTTCTGATGAATTGAATCTTCTTGATGTCATCAAGCAGAAGGCTCTGATACCATATTTGAAATTGCAAAAGATATATGACTTGAATTCTTTGAAATTGAATGATTGAAGTTTATTTCAAATATGATACAGTTTTGAATCCGAAAGAATAAAATGTTTACAGTAAGAAAGATGAAGTTCTTTTTACAATACACAATGGTTAGTATTTATACAGAGTTTTTGCTAGTATAGTCCGAGTGATATAAGCCCGAATCCAATGCTTCCTCTCTGAATATTATTGGCATTGAGTGGAGTCGTTGATATCTTGATCTATGGCTGAGACATAAGCTTGAATGACATTATACATCAGAGTAACACACAACCTCTTCATTCATTATTATTTCCTATAAGAGGTTTACCATCTCATGATTTCAAAACAGAAATTCTATAGCATGTACTATGGGAAAATTTTAAAAATCATCTTTTCATGCCTCTAGAGTCCTTGAACTAGTTCATATGGATTTGTTAGGATCTAACAATATCGCAAGTTTAGGTGGTATGAGATATTGTTTTGTATTGGTTGATGATTATTCTAGATACACGTGGGTATACTTCTTTATCTTACTACTTCTAGACCATACATTATGTTCTCTATTTGTTTATGTGCACGGTTTCAATCAGATCCAAAAGTATCTCATTTAAAAGCTGTAAAAAGGATTATAAGGTGTCTATTGCACATCCCACGGTCTGTTTTATGGTATCCAACTAATGATAACTTTGAGTTAAAAGGGTATTCAGATCCAGATTATGCTGGTAGTCTAGTTGATAGAAAAAGTACTAGTGGAACATGTTTTATGTTGGGACATTCGTTAGTTGCATGGTCAAGTCGAAAACAAAATTGTATTGCTTTGTCTACCATTGAGTCAGAGTATATTGCCCTAAGTGGTTGCTCTGCTCAAACTCTTGTGGATGATACAAACCTTGCAAGACTATGATCTAAATTTTAAATGAGTCCCACTTGTGTGCGATAGCAAAAGTGCAATTGATCTCACAAATAATCTCGTACATCATTCTCGCACTAAGATATAGATGTTAGACATCATTTCATTAGAGATCACATTTCCAAAGAAAATATCTGCATAGATTTCATTTCAACTGATTTTCAATTGGCAGACATTTTTACAAAACCCCTTCCAGAAAATAATTTTTTTCGACTTCTCTCAGTTTAGGCATTTTAGAAATTTGATTTTATATTTTTGGATTTGATCTTACATGCCTATGTTAACTAATCTGACTCTCTATTGATTATCGAAAAGATAAAAAGTGACTGGAAAAAGTGATGAGTGTTGATATTAATCATACATTATGACTTGAGATAGTATATTTAGTAAATTTCTTTAAAAATTTAAACAGAATTTGTAATAACTTGGTTGGTAAAAATTCCATGACCGTCTCTATTCCTATCATATTTCTACGACAATCACTCATCAAAATCTAATATAGTATGTCAAAATGTGGTATTTAAATATAAAATTATTCATTTTTTAAATTAAATAGCAATAAAATCCAAAAGTACTATGCAATGGGTGAACTGCTTGGAATCTTTGATTATGTGCTTTCATGCTTATTTAAAAGTCGTCACGGTTATGCATGTATGGAACACATATATCAAAATTGGTTGAAATAGACGAGTTGATTTTAACTCCATTTAAAAGTCCTCACAGTTATGCATGGTTAAAAGATGCTTGGAATTCATTTTTTAATAAAAATAAGGAATACTACTAATCTCATTTAAAAGTCCTAACAGTTATGCATGGTTAGTAAGCATTTTAAATTTTTCTTGTCATAGATATACCACAAATGGACACGACTATATGGTTTTCTATGCCAGCATCACCCCTATCACTCTAAAATGAAATATGCGCATAACAGAGTATTTATGATTTTTGTTTGATTTTTTTAAAATTTCCTATCTATACTCGATTAGGTGTTAATGTTGTATTAACGTCTATCATTTTATCGCTCTTATCAAACACTATTACCCTTTTGCTGATAACAAAAGGGAAGAGAAGTTAAGATTTTAGCAAATAAGTCATACTTTTTTAAGTCGTATTTTTTTAATTGCATATTCTCATCTAGGTTCATTTTGCACTTGTTTTTTATTTGATTTTTTTTCATGCATATGTTAAGGGAGATCTTTGTTGTAGAGGGAGTATTCAAATGGAGGAAACCAATAGAATTCATCAAGACCAAATACATTTAATAGAGTCAAAATCTTAATATATGTTTGTTATCATCAAAAGGGGCAGATTGTAGAATACAATAGCCTGTGATTTTTGTTTGATGATAATAAACATATATATTCGTTTAAACGTATTTGTTATTGTATTGTTTTATTTTTCCATATAATTAAATAAATATTTGTTGAAAGAAATAAATAACTTGGAATTCATATTTAAAAAATATTTTATTCAAATGAATATTTTATTACAAATTCAGATAGTACAAATTTGAGCTCTCACTACATTTACACATTTTCAATTACAATACAACTTCAATTACAACACAATTTTCACTTTACAGTTTTACATACATATTTCACCTCACTACATATTCACTTATCACTTGTATTTGATCTTCAACTATGTTCCGGCCTGTATTCAGAATTTGAACTATCTGCAAAATAAATACTAACACAATAAAATTGAAAAAGAAATATTTTGCAGTGAACAAGGAAGTGTGTGTTTGAAAATATTATTTGCCTCAGTTACCTGGGTTGTTCATCTTTTGCAAACAACTTGTAACATGCATAGTGTACCACTGTACATGCCATAAGGTCGTGCACACCGATGTACACTTGCTTGTTAAAATTGCAGGGACAGGTGAGCACAATGTCAAACCCAAGCCTAGACTGGATTCAACTCAAGTGCAAATGCAGAAAAAACCATTCATGCAAACATGCAAATAACTCAACACAACAATGGTCAGTCCCATATGCAAATTGCAGGAACCACATAAACAAGGTCAAATTGAATGCAAGCATTTCAGTTTTGACATAGCGAGTCTAGCATGCAACATGAAAACAAGCCAGTGGAACAAGACCACCTGACCAGACTTAAGAGAATACAAGTGCATCAGAGAAAGAACAATCAGAATTCAGTTTCAGCAATTTAACTCGAAGCAAGTATGCAAGAATAATAAGACTAAGACAGTGCACATGTGCAACCATACCAAAATGGAACCAGACTCCAAATATACAAAGGCACAAGCAAAGGTTCAGATATGAGCAAATGCATCCATATTTTAAAATGGCATAAGGAAACCAACATGAAAACATGGAACGAGGCCATGATAACAAAGTAATCAGACCTCACATGCAACCAGACTTAAATGGAGTCAGGGCATTATAACTCAAATAAAAACCAGACCAGATTTCAATTGGAACAAGACCCAAATGTACAAAGGCAACCAGACTCAAAATGAAAACAACTTGACATCATATCAGTTCAAGAACAGGCCAGACTTCAAGTGCAACAAGACTTCAAACTGAACCAGACTACAAACGCAAAGCAAATCAACATGAAACCGAACCATTTCTATACATATGCAACAGATGTGGCAACAAAGCTTCATACATGCCTGAACATACATGTATACATATATATAATGGCAATGCATATGGTCAAGGATATAAGAGCATGTATACATATATGCATATATACGTATACACACATCAGTTCAGCCGTAGAAATCACACCAGCATGGATGGTCAGGGCAAGGTATAAAGCCACATATATACATACATATATGTATGTATGTATATACATGGAGACCAGACACATACGCAAACATAGTATGACATGATCAAAAGCATAGTAACAAAGCAATTCGAACAAAGCCGTGGGTCATGTTTCAAAAAGAAATGATCAAACACATTGAATTATTCGAAAATTCGAAAATTGCCAGCAAAGATTGGAACCAGAGCAAAGAATGGAACTAGTGAACAAGTCAAACTTCATCAAGTCAATCTCAAATTCAAATGCCAAAGTCGTAGCAGCAAAGACCGAAAATGTTCAAATCAATTCAAGCAAATTTGATCAATGAACAAGTCAGAGGTCTCACGAATGTGCGATTACAAATCAACGCAAGTGCTAAAATCACGAAGAAGTCAAACCAAAATATACAAACGAAATAATAGGGTTTTTGATCCATATAAATTAACATGTATCATCATTGGCATAGGATCAATTAAGTCGAGCATAATCAAAAAATCGAAAAGGGGAAAATCACGTACCAATTCAAAGCAACATTCAACTCGACATTGAAGCAGCCATAAGCTATCAAAGCCAAGGAATCGATTTACAAAGAAAATCAAAGTGAAATCATCACTGCAAATCGATTTATTGAATTAGCATCTTCAAATACAACAAAACCCTAATTTTAGATTGCAAAAGAAACAAGGCGGCCGCAAAACAAAGAAAAGGGAGACATTTTTTCTCGAGTTATATTTTAAGTGGGCAGGTTTAGTTTATGTGAATTTGGGCTTAGTTTATAAAAGTAGGGTTTTTTTTTAGTTTTATTTTTATTTGTAACTTTCAATTTTAAAATTTTGTAAACTTCTAGTTGTGTAACTAGGTATAAACTACATGGCGTAGTTTGAGAATTCGCAACTCAGTGGCTAAGTTGTGGCAGAGTTTTGAGCTTAGAGTTAGGTTAATCAAGTTAGCGGATAATCGCGAGTTTATATGTTTTGTAAGTATAGAATTACTTAATTTCTAGTAGTAACATTGGGGGCAGCACGTAGGAAGGTTTTTGCCGAAGCTGGGTAAAACTATGTGTGATCTTTACTACATTACTTTCTGTCATGTTTTTTATTTCTGCATTAAGTTTTAGTATCACCCTATTCACCGCCTCCCTCTAGGATGAAAACGATCTTACACCGGGAATGACTAAAACATGGGAGATGCGGTAGGTCTAAGTAGGTTGCTCCCATTATGGTATGATCATCCCTATCTAAAGTCAATATAGTCTCTCATTTGTATGCTTCAGAGCCCATTAACCAAGGGGTGATCATATTCGGTGCACTAGTCAAGTGGTAGGCCAGTTTTGCGTTGGCAGCGATCCCGGCGAGGTCCTCAGTGTTATTTTATCTAGAGGTGCACCATGACGGACGGTAGCCAAGTAGCTCAGTCATTGTATGGAATACATTCTCCCGTATGCATCGTACGGATTTAGTTGTGCCCAACTATATTGAAATAGAGATGTAAGCATTTCAGCTATATTCATATTTTACTTTGATCCCTAGACATTATTATAACATCTATGGATTTTCTATAGAAAATATTTTGATTATCATAAGGTAAAAACTCATTAGTGTTTATGTGTAGTGTGGTCTTACGAGATGCCTTTGATTTAAAGTTTTCTATAGAGTTAAAATATATGTTTTACTCATACCAGACCCATGTCTGACCCGGGGTTTATTTTCCCTTTTCCTAGACTCTTACGTGCTCAAATTTGAATGGGCAGTCAAGTAGTTTAGGTTTTCCGTAGATTCATCTTGGAGGAGCTTGGAGCAGGTGGCTTAATCTATGGCTAGTTATTACCTTGTTTTTAAGTGTATTATATGTATATTTTATCTGTTAGGTAGGAACAGACCGTTACAACTGTCTTAGGCTAGAAGTTGTATTAGAACGACTCAGATGTAACATTATTGAAATGACTTTGTAATGTATTATATTGAGTAATATATATTATTTTGTTGCATTATGAGATTTTATGTTATTAGTTTCTTCTCTTCTATATTATCTTTCCTTTTCTTTTACCCTTAATGGCTAGTCTTTCGGAGTATGAAAGCCAGTTTGTTACATCAAGCAGTTGTAAACCTATTATTCCGGGTGAAGTGGGGATTGTTGATAGTAAAATTCTTAAGTGAAACTTAGCGACTAGACATAGAACTAGAGGTCTGGACCTGTACAAACATCCTGCTTGATCATGTCTTTACCATATTTATTTTTTATCTACTTACTCGTTGACTTATCGATTATTAGAATATAATCTATATCATACTAGATCCTATACAGAATTTCAATCACTGCATGAATTCCCATGAGAAACAATTTAAAACCTTTTAATTTTTTATAAAACATTATAAATCTTAATCAATCAAAGATCTCGTTTTTAACTTAAAATAGGTTTTAAAACACGGTTTTAAACATATATAAATATTTAAAAAGGTCGTGAGATGATGGCTCACTTACCTATCGATGTGTGATCACACCAAAAACAAAGTAGATCCGACCCACGTAACAATTGATCAAATCCCAATGCACCTAATTTTGAGATTAGCTGACCCCCTTGTTAATCCCTTACTAATCTATATTTAATTGCTTATTTAAACCAGTTTTAATGAAGATTAAGGATGGTTTTGCTAATAGGAGGTTTAATGGAGGTTAGAGAATGTTATTGGGAGGTGAAAAGACGATTGGTGAATGCTCCATAACATGTAATTAGCTCCAACACCGAAATCGATTAGTGGGCTAATTATGAGCTTAGTCTAGTTATCGACTAGTATATCCAAAAACCATCTAACTTAAAACGATCATGTCTCCTAAACTGTAAGCCAAAAAATCTATGATGATCACTCTATGAAAGATAAACCATTATATTTTTCATTTGAAAGTAGTTTCAGACCTAATTTGGCTTCCATAAAAAATTATAGCTCTTATAATTTTCAAGGTTAAAACCTTCCATGGTTTATTCCAATAGTCAAAAATGCCAGTACTCAATGTTTCCCAAAGCTCGTTCGTTTGAACCCAACTTGGTTATGAATTTTTTTTAAGGATCCTCCAAGAAGCAAAACATTGGATCTAAATAACCACAACAGTGTGTTTGACAAAAAGACGACTACGACACTCCTTTTGAAACAACAATCATCTTTGACCGAGTTGTGACCAAAGACGCTATTCCTAAACAACCCCCTTGTCACAACACACCTATAATAAAAATGCGTAGAATGATATATCTAAACCTTCTAGTTGTCATCGATGGCTATCAAAATACCTAGGGCATAAAGCATTGATCTAGACTGCTCAGATCACATCAACAGTACATTTAGTTGAGCTGTATAGATCATTGTCCAAACAGTTATATAAGGGCCTCTACATACATGACCATGAGGATCGAATCACCAATGGCAAGCTTAAGAGAGAAACCCTTACAATGACGTTGTCGTATTAATTGCAAGCTATGTAACAAAAGGTCAAGTAATAAAAAGAAAAAAAATCATAGTGAACACAAATCATCTGATCGAACCACTCTAAAAACTATGTATTGCTTTTCATATTTTATCAGTAATCGCAACTATTCAGTCTTAAAACATCTTTAATCCACACCCCCCGGCTTAAGATCCACCCAGTATTCTCTAGGGTTGGTTGAATTTTTAATTAACTGAATCTGCATTATTTTTGATAAATTATTTATTATTAGTCATTTATTATATATTATTAGTTATTTATTATATATTGTTTACTAATTATTAATTTTAACTTATTAAGCACAAACATATATTACAAATTTAAAGTATAATTTATTACCAGTTAAATACTATTTACTGATTATTTTATTTAAAGTACTAATTATTAAATCTGAAATTATTAATTATTAGATCCAAGGTATTAGTTACAAATTATTGAACTGTCATATCAAGTTAAATAAATAAACGATTAATTATTAAATTGTATTTCTTTCAAAAAATTAGTGACGATCTTATTTGACTAAGCAAAAAATAAAATTTTAGTTTAATTAAATATATAATATTAACATATATATCCTTCAAAATTGTATTAACCTATACATCCTTTAATTTTAGCATTTAGTCCTGAAACAAGATTTCGGTTAAATCAAAGTTTACGGAATATTGAATCTTTTTTTGACCAGAGTTTGAAACATAATCACTTTTTGGTTAAATGCCTAGAGAAGTATATAATCATTTTAGAAGACTCCAATAATGAAGAAACATAAAAGATAGTGGTAAATTCTTTTTTTGAACATGGTTCATTAACGCCAAAAAGCGTTAATCTCAAGGATTGAACCCATGACTTTTAATCTTATAGTTTTAGTTTAAACTACCAACCAACTGAGCTAACCCTGTTGGTTAATTAGAAGTAAATTCTTTTTTCATTTAACATGGTTCATCACTGCCAACAAATGTCGATCTTGATGATTGAACTCGTGACCTTTACTCATAGTCTGAACTACCAACCCACTGAGCCAAAAAAATGTTGATGATAGGGGTAAATTCGTTTGAAACACAAAAAATTACCTAACGTACACAATTGTTTTACTAAAAACATATTACTACTGAATCACCCTTATGCTTAAGTGCATATTTATTCCTTTTTTTAATCCATAGATTAAAACCACAAAATCAATGAAATTTGATCAAATTAATACTTCGAGATGTAGGAGTTGTGAAATTTTGATTATGAAATGCAAAATATCAATTAAGACAACCTCCATGATTAACTGCTCTAGTTTTAAAACATTTAACTTCTAAAATTAAAGTTGAATTTATAGAAATTAGATTTCTTCAAACGGTAGTATCAGTGCTGTGAGTTAATGTTGATTTTTTCAATCTTAACTTGGTTTATTGCTAAAAATTAAAGTTAATTATGTCAATTTTGAATTAATTCGATGCAAGAAATTTTTTAACTTTTGTACTTACGGGTTTTAATGCGATGGACAAAATAATAAAGACGAGCACAATGGCAATTCGCAAAAGTAATTATGTAAGTTAAGTGGTTATTAAGTAATTTTTAATATGAGTGACTATTTGGATACAAAATTAAACATAAAATTTGACACAAGAAGTGTGGACCGTTGGATTTGTTTGTCTTTACATAAAAGGTGGAAATCAGGAGGATATTTCATGTTGAGATTTCTTATCAAATATTGCGTTCAAATCAAATTTTCTTTTTTTAATGTAAACCATTGGAGTATTAAGTCGTAATTAAGTACTTGTATGTATGAGAATAGAGTGTGCCAGAGATATTAGACAAAAAGAAGGAAAATTAAAATAGAAATAAAGACAAATAACTGCTCTAGTTTCAAAACATTTAATTTTTAAAATTAAAGTTGATTTTGTAGAAATTAAATTTGTTTAAAAAATACAATATCACTGCTAGGAATTAGCATTGATTTTTGTCAACTTTAACTTGATTTATTACTAAAAGCAGAGCTAATCATGTTGAAGTTTGAATTAATTTGATGCAAGAAATTTTTAGTTTTTTGTATTTATGAGTTTTAAATGCGAAGGACAAAATAATAAAGACGAGAGCCAATTTTGCAAAATTAATTATGTACGTTATGTAATTTTTAATGTATAATTTAGCAATCGGAGGTCTGGGAACAGAGTTTGCCAGATATATTAGACAAAAAGAAGGAAATTAAAATAGAAAATAAGCTTCTTCCTTCGATGGAAAAATCGCAAATTTAATCAAATCAAAATTCTGTAATTCTCAACTCTACTGAAAGAGCATTCAAACTCACTGCAATACAGCTAGCTGCTATCGCGCGATTGATTTTGGCTTAAAAACGGTTGTGTTGGGTATTAGTGTTTTGGCGACGGGAATGAGGATTTAGGGTTTTAGTATTTGATGTTATCTATAAGAAATAGCGATGAATTAGGTTTTCGATCCAGCGTGGGAGAAATGGAGGATAATGAGCTTGAAGAAGGAGAAGCTGTCTCTTGCCATGACGATGAATTTATTGATCCCGATGCTGCTTTCTCTTACATAGTACTACCTTGATCTTTTGTGACTTCCTGGATTGTTTTTTCTTCTTTCGTTTTTTAGTGTATTCATGTTAAACATTTGATGTTTTTAGTTGTGAATTTCTGGAGAAATAGGATAGCTATTTATTTATGATTGTTGGCTTCTGTTGAACCCTAAAGAATATTCTGCGATAGGAATGCACATAAACAGTGGAAATTGAGGTTTTTTTTTTTGGGTGTTACTATTGCTTTATTTTTTGGTAATACGTATATTCATATAATTAACGTATTATTATTCTGAACTGTAAAACCGTGAATTTAACTCTTTTTTTTAACATTACACAAATAGCGAGTGATGTAGTACAGTTATGAGAAATACCACAACTTCCCTTCCTCACAAAAAAGCGTGCTTTAAGGTCTCTATGTAACACTGGTAGTATGTTTTATTTTAATGTCGTTCTAATATTGGATATATGGATAGTTGATCTGTATGGAGGCTTAGCTAGCGTCGCAATCATGAAGTCAAGTGATTCTTCTGGATATCGGATATATCATATGTGATGTTATGCACACTAACTCTTTGTTGACTACTGACTTTGAGTTGTTACCAATCTGTTGGAGAACTGTGTGAAATGAGCCACAAGTGACTTGTGATACGGTTCTACACCACTTTATTTTGTAACTTTATGTCAAATGGTATACAAAATAATGGCTAGAGACTAGAGTATATGCATATGAACATTCAATTTCCTTTTTATTACCTAAAATTTGATGTTCGGAATCTGATACACAGAAATTCAGAGCAACTCATGAATTTTGTTAGAACCCAAATAGTCAAATACCCAGTCTTGTTAATTACATTTCTGACCATTCACCGTTCCAAGTTCTAACCCACTAAAGTAATGCCAAATTGTTTGTTTTACTGTATGAATGAAATTATATGCTCAACTGCTTTGTGACACATACACGCGCGCGCGCACACGCACACAAAAGAAAAAAAACTAAGAAAACCAGAGTTAATGTGGTTATTGGTTCATGTTGGACCTGTTGGTGTACCAAGCTTGATGATAGCTTGTAATTTCTCTGTCCAGTGAGTTTTTGCTGTCACTTATCCTCATACAGCCACTGTTCCTTTGAACCACATTAATATCTCACAAATATGTGAAAATTTCAGCACAACAAGCTTTTATTAAATTTCAAGCAACTTGAAGACATAAATGAGACATTCGAACAGCTGTAATTTTATGATTCATGTTCAATCTGTATATAAATTTTGATCTGTGATTTTCTGAACAAGTGTGTGTAGAATGACCGTGACAGAGGACCTATCATCTTAAAATGTGAATGGATCACAAAATCTACATTGTGTTGGACATTTTTTCTCTCATCCTATTCTTTTTCTTCCATACATGCTTGCTTACATATCTGCATTATTTGTCTCTAGGATGAAAAGCTCCAAGACATACTAGGTCACTCCCGTAAAGATTTTGAAGGTGAAGTTTCTGCAGAGAATTTGGGTAAGCAATATACCTGCTTTTAACTAGGAAGATGGTTAGTTGTGCTACATTTGGTAATCATAGCTGACAATTTGTCTATTAACAGGGTCAAAGTTTGGTCAATACGGCTCATTTTTGCCAGCACATCCACGTTCACCTGCTATATCATCTCAACATAAAAGTCCATTAAACCCTCCAAACCCTACTATATCTAAATCTACTTTCAAATTTTCACCAAAGGTATTTTTTTCCTCTTATTTACCAAATTAATTTCTTATGACCTTTAAGGAGTTAATTATCATTGTCAAATAATAATACAACATATCATCACTTCAATTGCGGGAGACAGAAGCCTCCAGTTTCCAGTGGTACACCTCCCATTACAAACAGATGTGCTCCCTATGCTGATCCCAATAAGTTTAAATCAGTTATAAATGGCAACGATCGAAAGTCGTTGAAAGTCCGCATTAGACTAGGACCCAATAATACCTTGACCAGAAGCAATGCATCGATTTATAGTGGCCTGGGTCTCGATACTCCACCTTCTTCATCACCAGAAGACAGCGCTGAAGCTTTCCAAGGTTTGCCTCTGAGAGCTAGAGATGCACCTGGTGAATCTCCTTCAACTATTCTAGAGGTATATTTTTATTTATTTCAATCACTTCCCATTTACGCAAACACTGCGATAATGTGTGTTAATTTAGATAGTGTTAATTTTTCATGGAGCAGGCCATGACCAGTTTTTCAGTTCCTGGAGGCTGTTTACTTTCACCTCTCAGTACACACCTGTCACAATGGACCGAAAATGAATTTTCTAACAATAGAAAAGCTGACGGTAAGGTGGAATCTGGTGCCGTATCCATCAAAGAGACGGAAGACTGTTTAGAGAGTGTTAAAAAGTTAGGTATTCAAAAAGACAGGGTAATGGAAGAAGATAATTTAAACTACAAAACAAACACAACTAGGAAGTTGAAAAATAAAATATATGTGAATGCTTCTTCTAGCAATCAGGTTTTGTCTAATTCTTTGAACATGCCACTCAAGTCTTGTTCAAGAAAAGCTACTCCAAAAGCTGAAAGGTTAATTGGCAGCAACTCAGTAAAGGATTCTGATAAGCCTTCAAGTCCTTTTGATAACATAAGCAAGCATACAATGCCTAAAAAAATGTCTTTACCTGATTCTGCTGCAGTTGGTCAAATTGAGTTAAAGAAAACTGCCAAAATAGCAAGCTCTAAAGGCAAATTGATATCCAGAAGTAGTTTATCCGAGAAAGAAATCAAAAAAACAAATTCAAGTAGACATAAAGATGCTTTCTCTAATACACAGAAGGGGGAAAATAATACGAACCAGAAAATAATTAGAAAATCAACCGTTGAACATAAGAGTTCCTATGCCCGTGGTTCCACTGCTGCTGATCCTTTTAAGTCGATGTCTGCACTTAAAGGTGTCTCATGCGATAGACATGCAAAGACCATGCTACAAAAGATTGATAAAAATCAAGGGAGTAAAATAAAGCAAAAGAGGAACCACAATGACGGGACACCATCTAAAGAGTCATTTCAAACAAATTCCCCCAAAAAGATTCCATCCAATGCCATGTCAGATGGAAAAAAGAAAAGTTCTCACTCCACTGGTGAAGATGACAAGTCTAAAACATCGATTTCACGTAAATTAACTAAGAAGAGATATTTAAAATCATCTATCGACGATGTTGATGCACAAGGTGTGGAAAATACACAAACATTGTCAGATAAAATATCAGAAAAGAAGAAAAATGCTTGTATTCATCCTGAACCAAAAGAGTCTTCTGCAATTGATTCAAATTTTGATGCAGCAGCTGCATTAACTACTCCAGCTGTTATAAATGATAACTGGGTTTGTTGTGACAAGTGTGGAGAATGGCGCCTCTTACCGTACGAACAAGACCCTAACAATCTTCCCAAGGAGTGGTTGTGCAAAATGCAATATTGGCTGTAAGTTTCCTTCATTTCTCATTTGTATTTAATTCACTCTTCCCTTCTTGACTGTTATTAGCATCATGCACATTTTCATTTGTTGTATCAACGCATTAACATTCGTTGTCTTGTTTGATTTACTTTGTGCGCATATCTTCTTTGTTTGGTTAATGACTGTTATCGAAAACCGGTTTATATCGGTAAAATGGACCAATTTGTACTGTCAAAAATGTTAATGGGACATCATTGGTGGTTAGATTACTCTCTTATCTATGAGTTTGTACTACGCCTGGGAATTTTTTTTTTCCTGGGAGTCTAGCCATTGCTATATTTGTAGCCTAAAATTGAGTAAGTTTATTTGTAGATTCAATCATATTCTATCCATATGATTTGAAATAATGCCAAAACAGTTTATAATTGCTCCATGGTTGACTTTACGATTGTTAGCTTAAATTCCATCATCTAATGTAAGTTTGAAGGCATATGTAAATTTTTGCATATGGATAAGATATTCCACGAACTTTTTGATTTAACTCCCGCAGCAGTAGATTAAATACTGAAGGATAACGGCTAACATATATTTTCAACCCTTAATCACAGTAAGCTCTGGTAATGATTGTAAGAAATAGGAGAATGTGTAGTACCTATAAGTATGCCATTGTCCATACACAGTACACACACACACTCTAATATACATACATATACATATATGTATGTGTGTGTGTGTGTAAGATTTTACCAACCATCTTGTATAAACATAGCTTTCCATCGTAATTTGGATCTATTTAGCTGTTTAATTGGGAAAGATGTTGATTTGATGATCAGTTGATGTCATTTTATTCTTGCAATTCATTAGATAGATTAATTGTGGATGTACCAGAGGAAGAAGAGAATACATATACATATACATACATATGCGCGTGCTTGTGTGTTTAATTGGAATGCCAGCTTAATATAAACCTTGTAATATATAACTAGGTTGGATGTTATGTGCAGTTGTTAAGTATGATGTCTTTATCAGTCTTATTGTCGTTTTTAATAAAAAAAATTCTTGGGTTAAATTGAGGTTGTAACATGTGGTAGAAAAATTAATTACTTCTAATTTGACGTTACATGATATCATATCTTAATCAACTCACCCTTCAATTTTTTATAGTCCTGGATTGAACAAATGCTATATCAGTCAAGATGTAACAACAAAAGCATTTAATGAGCGATTCCCGGTTCCTGCTCCTGCTACTGAGGCTGGTTCTGACTTGAATGGCCATCATGATATCAATCCTGCTAATAACATGCATCATTCTGATCTAGTTCTTGACCAAGATACAAAGACCTTTTCTAATATAGGGATGAAAAAGGCTGGATTAAGTGCATTAAATGCAAACAAGACTTTGAAACTGAAGAGAAATTTGCAGTCAGACAAAGCTGATTCAAGCAACCGTCCTCTTGTAACAAATTCATCATCTAAAGCTGTCCCATGCAAATCGACAGATTTGAACACAGACAAAAATGTTGACAAACTTAATGAGAAGCCTCAAAGTCAAGGGCCATATTCAGATAAAGGTAACATAATACAATATTACAAATTCATACTTTGATAGTCATGTATAACTTACAAGTAATGGAGTAATTGATTCAAATCTTAAGACTTCAATCTTCTTTTTACTACCACCAAAAATTAACTTTGAAGTTTCCAACAATTTCTGATCAAAACCAAGGTTTGAGGTTTCAAACGAAACACCAAAATTCTATTCGTTCCATTTCAGTTTCAGTAGGGACCGAAACGAAATGAAACCGATACTCCGATTTAGTAAAAAAACAACCGATCTTCAAATTTTACAGAACTAGAAAAGTACTAATTTGAGTTACAAATATACGAATATTCATAATAGGAAATTTAACTTAAGAAACATACGAAATCATAGAATATATAACGGTGTAACTTACAAAGGTTGAAAACGAAGTAATGAATAAACATTTATTATTGTTTATAATTAATGGTATAATTTGTTTATATCTTATTTTCCAGTTAAACAAATGGTACATTTTATATTAATAGATCAAACAAATATATGTGTAATTATATAAATAATAACTAACGAAATCCGAATTTGGAACTGAAATTCTTGAAATTTATGAATCAGATTGAAATTCCTAAAATTACAGAAGTTGGAAACCGAGATCTCAAACCTTGATCAAAACTTTTCATCTTGATATTCATTTTCTGATGTAATTGTAATATGAAGTAGACAACTTTGTTCACAATATTTAGAAGTGGCCCTCATCTACTTCCATTTTCTTTCTTCCACCTCCCTTTCAAAGGAAGAAAATTCAAAACGGTAGTTATGCAGCTTCACATAAGGTTGAAACCCTAAACACACAATTCCCTTCGTTATTAGTAGAGATATCATAATCATCGTCATCACCATTAGATCATTAGATATATAGCATGACCACCTATTGATTTTGGGACTGGAAATGCAATAGTAGTCTGTGAATTTTGCAACTGTCTTTTAATTTTAATATCTAGTTGAAAGATCAATTCACGTGTAAAAAGTGTAAAAAGATAGTCTTTACAAGGCAGTCATGCGATTGAACTTTGTTTCCCTTGGTGTATTAGGAGCACTTAAGAGTCAATATTTTATAATATGAGTATTATTAAATTTCCTTCTGGATATTTGTACGACAGAAAAGTTAGCTGAGAAAAGCAGTAGAGTTCAAAAATCAAATAGCAAAAGAGAATCCAGTCAAGAAGAGTTCAAACCACCCAAGAAGATCAAGAAAGAAATGTCAGATACTGATAAGTTGGAAAGTGTTGTTGCTCGTGCATCTAGTGGTTTGCAGATGAAGATAAATGGGAAGATCATGAGAAAAAACAGTGACCATACTTCTAAAGATTCAAAATGTGAAATAGACGGGAAACCATCAGCATTCATTAAGAAATCGACAAACACCCGTTTAGTCGGAAATCACAAAGATAAGCCAAATTATGAGAAATCTGACATTCGTGAGTATGCTGCTAAGAAGAGGAAAGTTAAAGAGTGGCAAGAGAGTCAACAAGCCGAAAAGGAGACCGTGACCACTGCTAAGAAGCATACCCTTCACGCAAAAGAATGTTCACCTGAAGGTGAGCCTGTGCCACAAAAGAAGACCAAGTTATCCAATTTTGAGAAGGGCGGTAGTACAAATATTCCGAATGAAAAGGAGGGAAAAAGTGATGGGTCCACTAAAAAATTGTTACCAACAACAGCTGCTACTTCAAGTTCTTCGAAAGTGTCCAGTTCTTCAAAAGAGACAGATAACTCTGTTTCCTACATAAAAATGGCCGAAGAAAGTTTAGATGAGCCATTTTCTAAAAAAGAAGCTAAATCTCATTTTTTGCACGCAGAATGCGGCAAAATAAATGATATAGTCAATGTGGAGAAAGATTACAGCAATAGTGAAGGTCGACACAAAGTGAATATTCACGATCACTCCAATGGAGACGGCAATTACAGGAATTCAGATAAGGAAGTGAATAGAAGAATTCTTAAGCTTGATGTCAATTGCAGTATTATCACTGAGGCCCATGATTCTGATGGCAAGAAAATAGACTTGTACGTAAAAAATAATGGTAGGAGCTACCACAATGAAAGTTTTTTGTCTCATGAACTTTTAAAGGATGATAAGAAAAGCGATACTCTGATGAGTCATCAGTCAACTCCGGACAGAATTGGTAATAAATCAGAAAATATAACGGTCGATAAGAAAACACCATCAGAATTAATTCAGGCTTCAAAAGATAAATGTGAAGCTCAAAGTTCAGGGTCTCAAGTAGTAGTCCATAATACACCTCCAAATAATGATACAACGAATAGCCATGAATTAATATTTGTCAAGCAATCACAAACACCTGAAGGCCATGGCGGGATGCACCTTAATAATAATAATAGTCAAAAAGTTAATGGTCGTGAATGTGGTTTAATGACTGCAGCAGATGCTGTCATAAAAAACGCTAGAGGTTTAAAGCACACTGCTAATCACATGAAGGTTAATACCATATTCCTTACAGATAAAATTACTATATTTATCCTAATATATGAACAGAGTTATATCTTTTGCAGAGTGATGGTAAGCGTCATGAAAGCATTGAATTTTACTTTGAGGCAGCATTGCAGTTTCTGCATGGTTCTTTCCTTATGGAACCTCTTAATGAAAATGCCACAACATACAAGGAATCAAATCAAGTCATAGCAATGATGAATTTATACTCTGATACTGCAAAACTATTCGAGTAAGTCATTCGCATAATAGCATTAACATGCATAATATCCTAGTATTATTATTCATAATTTTGTGGGTGTTTAATAATTACTATTTTTCATCGTCCTTGATGGCACACATCAATAAAAACTGAACATACTCCTTTTTTTTGGTCTGAGACAAGTAAATGAAAATTCAATATACACTCACCTAAAATAGTACAATAACAATGTTATGTACTAAACCTTTCTTTTTTTTCAAAAGGAATTTTTTTTATAGTAGCAGTAGAATACAAATGACTTGACATGGTAGTGTTGTCTTGATTGTATAGCTATGATTTATTGTCACACGGATCATGTTGTTTATGCAATATTTTTAAAATATAAAAAAGTAACCATAACCGATGTAGCCTACATCTGCTCATTCTCATAGTGGCACTGTCGCAAAAGCGCTATCAAATTTTTCAGTAGAGGTTTAAAAAAATCTCTTTATCAAATTGGTTTTTCCGCTCATTTTTTAGGGTGCTAACGTGGAGAGTTGTATCAAAAACTAATGATTGTAGTAATGAAAGGTGTTTTGTGATACCGAGCAGAATTAAAAAAAGAAGAAGATAGCCTTAGATAAACTAAAGTTATTAAATACTATAGACTTTGTGACCTTTACATCGACAATTTGCTTCTTTTTTTTTCTTCCTTTTTTCGATAGTTCTGGTCGAATATTGCCACTAAAATATCTCAATATACCCAAATTTGTGTTTTTTTTAAACCAAAAAAGAGGCTTGTATTTTTAACATTGGGAAATGTCTTGGGAATATTTGTTAAGCCGTCGGTTAAGGTGGAGCCTTTGTTCATTGAATTTGCTCTAATTAAGGTTCACACAAGTGGGACAAAATGCAGTGGAATGGTATTGTTTTGTAATGAAATTCACCACCATTTTATTTAATTGTTGTTTAATGGAAGAAAATTTGTATTTTAGTTCTAATTATACTAATTTACCACACTTCTTGAATTTGTCTGAAATGGAGTCCTATAATTTGTCGTTGCCAATGATTTTTATTTTATTTTATATAACAATACTTTGTGGTAGTTAATGGATTTAAGATTCATTTCTTGGCGTGTCTGAACTGTAAGCAACAATTTGCATAGATGCAATAATTATACACTTGTCTAATAAGTTATATCTAACTAAACCTAATACTCTTAGATTGTACATTGAAAGCCGATCCATCTAAACTTTGATCCTCCTCAAACTGATACCTGGTTTTTGCAACGTGTGTATGCATATACATATTTTGAAATGCATTTATTCAAGATTATATACTGTATGCAGGGTGTAGCACTGGATTTGAGTTAGGAAGTATATTTTTTGCAGCCTGCTGGAATTGTTGTGAACACCTAAATGTATTTCATCCTATCATACCAGGATGTATAATACTGTATATGACTGCTCATGGAAAAGATGTTCTTATCATTTATCTTCTAAACTTGAGTTATATGAAGACTAAAATATGCAAGTTTAACACGTGATGGAATATGACAGGTATTGCGCCCATGAGTATGAGACTTTTAAAGAGATGGTTGATGCTGCTTTGGCATTCAAGTGTGTTGAAGTTGCTTATATGAAGGTTGCATACTATAAGCATGCAACTGCAAACAAAGATCGACTGGAGTTGCGAACATCCCTTCAAACAGTTTTGCCAGGTTATTGAAATGAATTATAACATACCAGCTTATTACTTGAAGAAGCTTCATGCATTGTTTTCCATTCACGCTTGCTGCACAAAAAATTATCGTATTGAAGAAAGTAATTTATTGATTGAATCACTATTTCAAACACTTTTTATGCTTATTTTAGTATTCGCATGGGAAATATTTTCTTTCTAGATGCTTGCTGCAAAAAATTATCATATTGAAGAAAGTAATTTATTCATTGATTCACTATTTTAAACACTTTTTATGCTTATGTTAGTATTTCGATGGAAATATTTTCTTTCTAGATACTTGAGCTTACATAAAAATAAATAAAGAAGTAAATAAATAAAACCAATTTTGAGAATTGGTTTGTCAAGACCCAAACAATAAAATTATAACATTGTCTTTTATGTGTTTGCTTTCGTAGTTTTCTCATTTGATGTGTCATATCAGTGAACGTACAATAGTACGTGTTCACTATAAATTTGGTTATCCAGACTAAGTAGGCAGCATTATTTTTTGCATTTAAATCACATATTAACAAACAAATGATATAGCTTTAATTAGCTTTGTGGATATTGTGGTGTATCTTTATATGTTTTGTTGGGAAAACTAGTTACAGCTTTTTGATGAGGCACTTTAATTATGTAGGTGAGTCACCTTCCTCTTCTGTGTCAGATGTTGATAACTTAAATAATAATGGCGCAGTAGATAAAATTATTTCGGCGAAGGCTGCTAATTCGCCTCAAATTGCTGGCAATCGTATTATTGCTGCACGCCACCGCCCTAATTTTTTGCGGTTGCTTGAATATGTGAGTTTTTTATCCTGGTTGTGTGCAACAAAATGTTTGCTTGTCAAAATAATTTTCTAAACACCATTTGAAGTCAGTACTTTAAATGCTTTCATATTGTTATTATACTTGAGCGTTAAGGCTGCTTCTACCAAAACATCACCAAATACATTTCTAGCACATTTGTTTTGTTAACCATAATCAAAAATGTAAAATATGCTCTAATTTGTTTCATATTTGGCTTTCATACATGACAAAATAATTAGTGCGAAACAGGTGGTTGCCTCATTCTTGGTGCTTTTTATACCCACATTGTAAAATGGATTGAAAATATATAATAATAATTCAAAGCTAGAAAGGTTTGTGTTGACTAAATAGGATGGTTGACCTCTTTGGAACTCTTTAAAAAATGCACATTTGCACCTACGACATTTAAAAATACAATCATTGTGAAGATTGGTGAAAGAAGGAAGGTGGAATGTAAATGCAGGAGCCTCATAAATATGTTTTTAGCTTCCAAACTAGTTGACTATCTGTATGCTTTGTTTGGTATTAGATTATATACTTCTATGGGAAGGAAAGTTTATGCATGTGACTTACTTTTCGAAGCCTGTTAGGAAACAAACCTGTTTCTAAACTAATTATGGAAACATGCTGGTCCATATGCTTTAATCCTACTCGATTTTAATATGGTTTACCTTTTCAAGTTCTTTCATTGTCAGGTCCATAATTAGAATTATTTTTTTGGCACATCTTTTTTTTTTGGAACTTTTAGAACCTCATTTCCTCTTTTCTTTTTTGCTTTTATCGTTTTTTCTTCGAGTTCTTTAAAAATGGGTACAAAGAAAGGTCTTTTTCAGGGAGGCCCAAAAGGTAGAGCTATGCTTCTCATCTCCAAACAGTTTAAAAAAACAAAAGTTTTTTTCCTTGCCGAGTACCCTAGATTTTTGTCAATGTTTCAGACACAAAGGAAATAGAATCTTTATTTGAATACCATTACTTAACCAAATCTTGGGAAATTTTGGTTCTAATAATTGAACACCATTACAGTACGTTTAACATGCATTTCTCCATTCCATTTCTTCCAAACCTTGTACCATTCGGGAAATTGAAACAATAACGTACGACTAATATTTTTAGCTACTATCAATACGCAAATAGAACGCGTTTTATAAGAAAAGATCGGGTTACCAATATTAAACCTCTTATTGCTTGAGTAAATAGAAAGCTATCTCAAACCTTTGATATTGCTATCGGATAATTTTCCTTTTCGTTCTCATTGTTTGTTTTCTCATTTTCTTTTGTAAGTTCCTGCTCAAAATATTAAATTTGAGATTCAGAGGTTCTCCTTAATCAATTCCTAATTTTGGATATATCAAAAGACGAGAAAAGGATGTTTTGTCAATTTGATCCAAATAAAGTGATGACTCTGCAATGCAGGGAAAAAGATTTTTTTGTTATGCGGCGATCAATTTGTGAAGAGGAAAATTTGTGAAAAAGTGAAGACTCTGCAATGCAGGGAAATTATTAAGGATCGCACCAAAATAATATTTTTTATAGAAATTTGTGATGCGCGATTTAAGATAGCGCCAATAGTGCTCTATCTTTACTTGCACGACAAATTATTTTTTTAAAAAATAAATAAATAATCATTGTGTGATTTGGGATAGTCCCAGTTTGCGCTATCCTAAATCGCTCATCAAATTATTACTTTAACCTACCTAGCGGTAACAGGATTATTTCCATAATTAGTTTGGAAGCAGATCTCTTCTGTAATAGGTTTAGGAAAGTGGTCTACATTAGCAAATTTTGCTTGCGAGAATTGTTCCTTGTAGATAAATGTCTTTCCAATTTGCTCAAACATTCTTTGTCTACAGGCAGAATACTCGAATCGTGCGTTTGATGCGATGAAAAGGCATCAGAATGCGATTTCTGCAGCCAATGTCGGTACGGAGAAAGATGGAGTTGATCGACTGGTTTCAGTGAGACAAGCTCTTGATGTCAATTTCCATAATATTGAAAAACTGCTTCAGTTTATAAGAAACTCAAGAGTCAATCAACCTTTGATTACATGAAGATGGAGGGTATTGACCAACATGCATACTTGTAAATTGTGTAAAAATGGACTGGGTTGCAATTTTTGTATAGTTAGTTATTCTTTGCAGCCGTGGACAATTTTCTTTTTTACCTTTCAATATCTGAGTTATGCAAAAAAGGGAGAAAAAAAACAGAGAGAGAGAGAGAGAAGATAATTCTATGGAAGGTTTCCATGATTATGAGATGGAGATTGTGTCTGGCTAGTAATCTTAGTCCGGTAGCTTTTGACCATTGTCTTTATCTGAGCCTGGTAGCTTTCAACCGTTGTCTTTATCTGAGATTACTATGGTGGAATGCTACTGCAATATCTGGAACTATTTCTCATGTATGTACAGTCATCTTTTCAGATTTCAGTTGACCTTGGTTTATTAGACATTTGGGCACATACTAAATGAGTGGAGCAAAGTGAAAATGATTTGGAAACAGGTATGTGATATTTTGCAAATTTTGATGTGTTTGCGGCATTTGGTTTGGTAGTATCAAGATCTTTTATTCTCTTGCTGTCTTTTTATTCTCCACGCAGTCTAGACTTCAAATTTGTATCAGAATGGAGATTGGTAATAAAGGTGATTGGTTTTGAGATGACGACGAAAAGAGCATATGGGTCTGCACTATAATTTTTTTTATAGGTTAGAAACATTTAATTACGAACTTCTTCTTTGTTGCCTTAACTTTCGTTATGCACACCTGAGAGTCAAGGACAACTTTCAAGTTGCTATTGGATAAAGTCCAAAATTTCAAATCAAGAACACCAATTGACATTTCACATATCATAAATATTAATTACAGAACTGTATTTTTTTTTTTTTTGGGTGAATGATATGAAAATAAACACAGGAAAAAACATGGAAAACTAAATGCTTTATTACTTACAAAAATGGCATTTTGTCAAGTGCTTAGTTCTACGTTTTAAGTGATATAATATAATGCTATTTTTATGCGATAAGGCTAATTCAATTAATTTTTCGAACTGCTTGGTTATGTATTTTTAAGTGAAATGATATAATGCTATTTTTTAAGTGATAAAACTATTTTCATTTAGCTTTCTGAACTGCCAAGTTCTTTATTTTTATGATAAAATTTAGTCGATCATATGTTTTTGAAATCATTTTTTTGTAATTTTTTTTACGGTTTCAATCGTTATTCTTTGTTCTTTCAATTAATTTAGTGAAAATATGTAATTAAAATGAGTTTGGTGTTTAAATAATTTGATCGGGTCTTTGTCCTTAATTATTGAAATTCATTGTCCTTGGATATATTTTTTCCTGAAATGTGTCCTTAAAACTGATTAACCAAAATAAAAAAACTCAATTGTAAATGAAACAGCTACAAAAGTAACAAAAAATATGTAATAGGTTTGGTAGCATATGATACAAGTTGAGCAAGTTAGTAATTTACAAAGGAAATTACACGATTAACCAAAATTTAGCTTCTAAAACTTTTATCAATTTGGTCTACCAAACAAGGGTATTAGCCACGAATCGTTAAATATGGCGAGCTGTAAAGAAACACCTTTTATTTATATTATTTTGATAATTACTAATGAAACTGTAAGTGTTTTATTTTGCATTTTTAATATATAAAAAGATTGATCAATCAAGCAACTAAACTTAAATTTAATCGATACATCTTTTCATTTCTTACCTTATTGACTCATTTACAATTAGTTTATTTCTACTTCCACTGTCCCATTTTATAAGTAATATTTCCATTTTCTAACTTATTAATGCATTTACGCATAGTTTATCTTCACTAGGTGCTTCCTCTGTCCACTTATAGTTGATTTTGTGCTTAATTTCATTGTATGTTTATGGGTTAATTAGATAATCTTCTTCTAGTGTACTTTAAAAACTTTAGGCCGTGTTTGGTTTTCCATTTTTAGTTTTGTATTTTCGTTTAAGAAACGTGCACACGACCCATGTATCTTTTAAAAACAACCAATTTGAAAAATAAAGCAAACATATAGAAGGGAAAATTTATTTTGTTTTCCATGTTTGAGAAATAACAAAAGGATGGAAAACAGTCTATCCACTCCATCGTCTCTCCATCCCCTCCGCCGTCTCTCCATCCTCGTTATAATGGTCCAAAATTTCAAATTTCTCTTCCATTGTCCTTATATTTTGTTGTCAATGTCGAAAGCGCAAAACACAAAATGAATCCAAACAGATCCTTAGTTTTTTTGTTTGCTGTCCCCGAAAATCGTATTCGAAGAATCTCCACTTCCAAGATAGTGCCACACACTTCACTTTCAATAATATTAATCACACAGTTTTCAAAATCTGTATATTTTAGAAAAAATGTGACCACAACAATAAGTTGATCTCAAACCAATTATCATATTGTTTGGTTTAAGAGGTCTATCTTGCCTCTGTCAGATGTATTTTGCATTGATTGACACTTCTAGTAGTAATGTGAGGACTAAGTTTAACATTTAACTAGTTAAACAGTGTAATTTTTTTTCTTCCTTTTTAATGTTTATTATTTATTTTCAGATATAAAAAACTGATTTATCTGATTTAAGCCAATTATTACCAAATAGCTCCATTGCTTCCATGACGAGGATAGCAATAATGAAAATCTTATGTGGTAACTCCAACAAAGTCAAAATGTAAAAAAATAAAATAAAAAAACAAATGGAAAAAAAAAAACTTAAATGTTGCTTTTATGTGTCCAAGAAATACCATTTCAAAGTTCAACCATAATTCAACAAATACTGTGAAAGAATATCTTATTTATTCATTCTTACTTTGAACCAAATTCTGTGCAAAAAAGTGAAGGATGGTTATAAAAAACAAAGAAAAGTAAGTACATGTTAAAATGTACAACCCACGTATTTGAGATATCTTAATGCTCGTCAAGTAAAGAAAGCCCTAGCAGTGTCGATATGAATTTTCAGTAATATTGACATAGTGTCTAATTTTAGTACTCTGTTGATACATGAAATTTTGGAAATGATGGGAAATATCATATGGTTAACACATTAATAGCTGTGCTTTCTATTCTTCACTAATGATGTCTTGATACGGCAACTGTGCTTGCCACCTTTATTTCTTTGTTTTTATCAATTGAAACTATGTCTAATAGTGGGGCTAGATTTGATTTATCTTTATGTATATTCTGATTTGTATAGGCTAATTTTCGAGAGCATGTATTTTTGAAAAATAAATATGATACGACTGACATGATTTTATGTGTATCGATATGCAGGAGATGTTAGTATGTGAATTGGTCGTATATATGGCTTATTATGAATTATGTTTATCACATAAGCACATGCCGTTTCAACCTTGAACAATTTTTGTTTCTATTGCAGGTCAAGGCTGCTAAACTGGATGCTAGTAGCACCAAAGTAAAAAAAAAAAAAATATATGCTTCAGTTCTATTTAACCTGTACATAGAACGGTTTAGAGCTTTTATTTAACCTACTATTTACATATATACATATTTATTACATCATAGAGCTTTTATTCCATTTTGGTCGCAACGGAAAAATAATAGTTGGCTGTTAGTTTTCAACATCAATTTTGTTGTCCTAAACATGTAATGTTTCATGACTATTTTATGGGAGTACCATTTGATGTATTTCATCTGTGTATGTGAAGTATGATATGGACAAAATTGGACCAAGGTTGAACATAGTCTTCAAACATCAGTTGGTTTGCCAATTAAATTATACCATCGAATAGGGGTGAGCAATCTTTGGTTAAACCAAATCATGTCGATCGGGTTCGTTTTGTTTTGAAACTAGGTTCGTTTATAATTGATCCGTAAAAATATTTAGTTTGGTCACTGGTTTAAACAAATCAACCAAAATTTTATTATATTTTCAAAATTTTTAATGTTATAATAATTTTTTGATTAATCTAGGGATATAAATAAATTTTATTTATCCTATGTAAGAATTAATATTAGAAAGAATGAGAATGTTAAATAAGAATATTTTAATTATACATTTAGTTTTATTTTAAATTACAATGAATATCAAAAACATAAAATGTGAATCGTTTTTAATTCGGTTAAATCGGATAATCAATCAAACAAACCACACATAATTTTATTGGTTTGGTTTGGTTTTTATGTTTATTGGTTTTAGTCTGATTTAACAAAATTATCATCGGATAAACTAAATCAATCAAACGACCACCGCTACCATCAAACATCAGTTTAAAAATGGCTAAGGGAGGAAGTGAGATCATTCAGCATTCGTGTTTGCTAAAAAAATACGAGTAGTTATTTGTGTTTTTGCCATAAATCCCGAGGATTCAAGTATTTTAATAGCATGTAAAAAATTTGGTTTTTAAAAGAAATTGATCCTACCTTAGAATTAAGTGCGAAGAAGTTATACAAATATCACCGTAACAAGTATTTGATAGGAAAATAAAATAAAATAACACAATAAATTATAACGGTTTAACTAGAAATCGTGCATAGGTTCGCCTTAGGTTTTGTTATCTTATGAATGTGTATTCAATACAATTACAATGGCGTATGTTTCATTCAGTTAGTGTAATATTTTGAATATACGTCAAATTTAGAAGTTTGGATTTGTACAAGGCTTATGTTTAAGTATGCGTGGGGTTAAGTAACTTGTACTCGATCCTACCTCCAGCTTGACTCGGTTACTTGAGATTGTTGGAACGATGCATAAATAAAGCTCATAGTAGGCTTACAAAGCAATAAGTAACATGTATTTTTACATGCCCGTAAAGTGAGACGATTAAGTAATCAATATGGATTAGACATCCAAAATATGGGCTGGCTACGAAGCAAAAATAAAATTTGGACGTCAGAATGATGATCGAAAATTTAAGATCATAACAAATAGTTATGATCAAAAGTATTGCATATGTAGCTTTTCAATGGGAAAAAGTTTCCATCCTTGTGAAAGTCAATAGACTTCAAAAACCAATGTTAGGCTTCGAATTAGGCAAAATATGTGCCAATGATCTAGATTATGTTCTCGAGATCTCGTGGGAGAGTGGTTTGGAAAAGATTGAGCGTGGTCTGTTACAAAGTCGGAGCCAAGAAATAAAGATAAAAAATAACCAAATTAATTTTTGATTAGAATTTATCTTTTGATTGTTACTTCGTTTTTGTGTATGATCCTTCTCTTCCTCTTTGGATTTCTTCAATCTTCTTAATTTGAACTCCATCTAGTGATTTATACAAAATAATATTATCTTCTTGATTCTTTAATAGCTTTAAATTAAGTATTTTTTTAATCTTTAGATGAGACTTAGCCTACAACATTCTCTCTTTAAAATTTGCCTTTTGTGAACAAAGACAATTTAAAGCATTTAAACCATAAAGTACGTTGGTATGTGGTGCAAACTTCAAATGAATAATCATGGTTGCTTCCCATCTTTACTGCAATATGTCTTTCTTCAAGGTAAATTCATCGACACATAATCCTCCCTCCATAAGAAAAACAAAGAAAAATTCAATGGAAAATTTCATACAAAGTTCTTCCATGGGTCATTCTTTGTCGGTCCAACAGGTGCTTGCTTTCGAAATTCGACAAGTTTCATTTTCTCTTGCTATATATTTCTTGGTTGAAATCCTTTTGCTTCTTATTTTCATCTTTTTTCTTCATTTTTATCTCTCTAACGTCGATCTGTTAACAAATCTTTCCCGAAAAGCTAAGGTAAACTTGCTTTTTTAGTAACTTGTAGGGCTGCTAGGGTAATGAGGGCTGTTATCGATACGAAAAACTGCTACCGTACAGGTAATATTGGTAAGTCAAAAATAACTAACAATACATTACCGTTACTATTGGTAAAACGTTCATTGTACACCATTAAACTGGTAAACCGATGGTAAATTTATCGATCCATAAAACTATTAAAACTTATTATGTTAAAAATTTGATAATGATAAAAAAAGAGTAATTATTTTGGTAATAATTCAAACTTCATTAATGCTTATATAAATATTTTGAGTTCTTAGTTGATACTGAAAATTATCTTTTCATCACAAGTTATTATAATAATATGAGATAATAATTTTTCTAATCTTAAACTTTGAAGTTAACAAAGCCAAAAAGAAATATCATCATAAATAATAATATAAGCATCTACTTAAAACATGATAAATTTCAAATGTTTTTGTGATTAGAAGTAATTAAAATAGTGAAAAAAACAAAAGTAATATGACTGGTAAATTTACTGTTACCACTGATTTTTTTTTACCGCTATATCTCCCAATAATAATGATTGATTTACCGTTACTATACCGGTAAGATTGGTATACCGATATTGATCAATATTGATTTTCAATTGTTTGGTATTGGTATAATAATAGTAAATATACCATTACCATAACAGCCTTAGTAATTCGCATCTACATCATGTTTAATTCGTTATTTACAATCAAAATTTGCAAAATGATTTAAATTTGGGGTTCTGAAAACTTTTCGACTTTACTGCACTTGGTACATTTTGACAAGATTTCCACATCATATTGTGAGAGAATCGATGATATGCTTTAGGGATAATCATGCAATTTATTATATGTAATTATATATTTTTAAATTTGTAATCAATCTTATTTGTAATAAAAATTATTTGTTGTTTGTTTTCTTCAATATACTTTTTTATATATTATGATATAAATAATTAAATAATTAATTTAAAGTATATAAATAAGAAAATCATTAAACAATCATGAGTAATAATCACAATATAAAATAATTTTTTTTAAAGTATTCCTATTCAAGATGTCTCGAAACATGATATCAGTACATTCGTCGAGACACAAGTGCATAACACTCTAAATGTTAGGTAGGATATTACTGATGGCTGTTGAGGCACAAAGGGGTTACGTACTTATGGTTATTAGGTAACAATACAATAACTCAACCTAAAGTTTCCTATTGGTTAATAACAACAGGTCAAATAGGAAATCTTAGTGTAAAGATGTTACACAATTCTCTCGACTTGTGAATACCATGGAACTTCGATACTTCTCTTTGATTATAGTTAAATCGTGGCATGATGGCCATCAAAAGACTATAGTTGGGGTTTGAGTTGAAGCAAAAGAAATGAAATGCTATTCAGTAGAGAATTAATCTACTCAATTGTATGAAGTTAGTATTACATTCAACTTTAGTCAAAATCTCTAGACATGGTAGAGTGTTTAATAAATGTTATTATTGAATCAAAGACTTTGTAAATGGACTGAATAGTTGAATATGGATGTTGTTGCAGCTTTGAACAATACCAAACTCTATATATTTTATAGTGATATAGTGTTGAAGAAGAGAACGTGCCTATATTGTTGGGTTCGTCCCGTTTTGGCAGCAGGTAAAATGAGTGAATTTCAAAACTGGATATTATTGGAGTTTTGACCAATACCAAACTTCATATATCTTAAAGTTATATAGCATTAATGAAGAGGACATGTCTATGTTATTGGGTACTTCTTGTTTTGGCAGTGGGTGAAATCGGTAAATTTCAAAAAAAAGATCATATTTGAATCTTATTGATCTGTGAAGTCTATTAGCTAGCATTAGATCTAATTTATTTATTAAAATAAAATCATATTTTATTATAAAATGTTTCGCATTTGTATAACTAATTATATTAATTAAATTTATTCAATATTCATTTTGAATATATCTAATATATTTATACACTAACAAGAAAACATACTAATGAACTATATACATACATATAAATATTGAAATTTATATCTATTGTATATACATACATATTATACTTGTATATACATATAATAAATTCACATGCACATCAGGAATATAAATGTCTAAATATATACATGTGTTTGGATATACTATAATATATGTATACACATATCATAGGACCACTAAGAGTTTATACAAGTATATACAAGTATGCAATACACACACACACACACACACACATATATACATATATAAAACCATTTGTAGCCTTCTGATATTAGCTGCAAGTTTATATTTAAATATCTGGTCTAAGTGATAGGAGAGAAAAGAATAAATATTTAAATAGAAACTTATGACCAATATTAAAGGGCTACGAAATGGTGCTAAATAATGAGAGCTATTGATCCTATACATACATACATACATATATAGCCATGTTACTATAAAATTAACTTTGTGTAAAATATGTTGATGAGTTATTAAAATAAATATCTCTCATTAATTGCCTTTCAATTGCCATATCTTCAAATCACATTTAGATATACAATAGGTATAATTTGTTTATATTCCATATATGTATTTTATATCAAATCTAGATGTATATTTGTATAAAAATTACATATTTAAATCTTAGCCAAAATAAAGGATTATTTATACATATATAATAACTAAAATTAATTAAATCAAGTGTGTATTTAAATCTAATTTTACATTACAAAATAACAAACGTAATTTATGCATTTTAAAGTTTAAACATGACCGAAGTAACTATAATAACAAATTTCCCTTTTTTGAGTTAATAAACATGTAAAATAAAACTTATATTTTTAATTGTATACATAAATAATATTTAGATATATAAAATTCCCACAATTTAAATCATAGCCAAAGTGAACAATTAAATATTTACCTTAATGTACATTTAAAATTTGACATCAAAATATTGTTCGCATGATGTGATTAACATTACTAACATAAATTAACTTAAAGGAAAACAATTACACACATATAATTTGAATTTCATTTATAAAACGACATGTGTAACAACTTTACATAAAACACAAATCAATGGTAATAATATACATTACATACATCAACAAGGATCATGGGTGAGCAAATATGAACACGTAAAATAAAATAAGATTAGCACCTAATCATATCTAGCCATTCGTGATACCTCAGTTTGAGAATTGACTCCCAGATTGTTTGAACCACCACTCGGTGTTGCAACGATCAAATGAACCATCTTATTTTCTTTTATTTGATGTTGTTTTGGTAAAAGAAATTTCGACCACGGAATGAAGATGGTGACTATGGATCTGGAAATGAGATGGAAAAATGAAACATTAATGAGGAAGATTTGTTATGTGGAGAGTATAAAAATCTTTTCCATTCTCTCTTTCAAAACTTCCACTTTGAGTTTCCAATTAACAGTAGATCTAATGTCTAAATTGATTCCCTCCTCCTTTTGGGACGACCATGCATGGTCCATTTATGGGGAAAAAAAATCACAAAATCCATTAATTAATTATTGATATTTAAAGCTCATTTAAATATATGTCAATATTGTATATCGATATGTGTATAACTTTTATATAGACATCCAAATAATTATTAGTTGCACATAGAAAATTTCTAGGAGTCACCCTACTTACTAACAATATCATAAATATCAAATATAATAACAGTTAATATTTCTTAAATATTAATTAAGTTATAGTACATTATAGGCTAATTAGTGTAATATTTTGAATTAGTGTAACTAAATTGTTACTACAATAACTAAACTGCTAATAAACAGACACATAATATATATACAATGGCTAACAAGCAACTCAACACGTATAGGCCGAACGCATGGCTCTAAGAATACTCAATGCAGCGAGTATCACACACACCATACTCCTATACGGACATCATCCACGAGCAAAGAATAATCGAATAAATGTCACAATGGCATCCTATACCACCATATGTTACTAGTCCGTTTTTCCAATGGTCACATACAACCCTCGTTCCTTTCATATTCTATATAACGAGTCCAAATAATAACCAGAGAAATATTACCGAATGCCCGATCCGAAATGGTATTATAACTTCATTTATTCATATTTCCCATATATAGAATAGAAATTATCATAAAATCGTATATAAGATGTCATTTCCATATCATATCAAATCACTTAACAAAATCAACATCAACGATGATCCTCTTGCCACCTATCGAAGTCAAAGTACAACATTAGGTAGATTTCTAAGGTTTTTTCTACATTCAAATTATTAAGAGTTGTCTATTTAATTTTTCTCATTAGGTACGTTTTTGCTTATTATTTATTTGAGATAAACTCAAACAATTGTTTGAATTCTCAAAATTACAAAAATCTTTATTTTGTCTAAAGAATTTAAATTTTTCTAATTTCAACCTCAAATAATCAAATAAAGGTTATAAACGAATAGTGGTTTTTAGCTGTAACTTTTCAAATAGTTTTAAACTTAGTTTTCACATCTCAATTTACTCCAAGTATTTTCTCTATTCAAAATATTTATCATTTCTAATGTATAAAAAAATTCTTAATTAATCCTATTTAAAAGTTGTGGATTAACTCTAGGATTTTTCCTTAATATTAATTCTTGATTCATAATGTAATTTTAACTTATCAGAAAACCCGTTTACAGAGTATATTCTTTCAAAGTCCAAGAAAATCAAGTCCAACCCGATCGCAAGGATCGTGTATAATAATCCAAGAGTGTACTTCTTGAGGATCTATTGATCCCATCCAAACACTAAAAGAGAGTAAAATCTAAAGTAGCAAACACTATCACTTTTAGTAACCATAAAATAAATAACATATTATTAAGATATTCCTGGTCAAGATTTTCGAGAGGATATTGATACATTCGTTGAGACCGGAGTATGTAACTCTCTTCAAATGTTATGAAGCATATTACTCATGGCTTTAGGGTCACCAATGGGTTACATATTAATAGTTATTGGATAACCATGGAGTGGTTCATTCAAGAGTTTCCTATTGGTTTCTAACAAATAGGTCAAACATAAAATCTCGAAGTGTCGATACATAATTATCTAGACTTGAGAATACTTTTGAGTTTCAATATGGATAATCCACTTTGATTATAGTTACATTATGGCATGATGACATCGAGCGACTATAGTTGGGTCTTAGTTGAAGTATTGGAAGTGAAACACTACTCAATATGAAATTCATCTCCTCGGTTGTATGAGGTTAGTATCACGGTCAACTACATTCAACTCAAAGTCAAAATCTCCGTCCAAAGAGTATGTTAATAATAAATGTTACTGTTGAATCAAGGAATTTATTTATGGACTAATGGAGTTAAATGTGGATGATATTGGAATATTAACCAAAGCCAAATTCCATAAATACTAAAGTAATGTAGTGCTGATGAAGAGAGTTGATATAGATAATCATTACTAAAAGGTACCGTCTAAATTTGAAAAATTAGATTTTATGGATAAGATTTAAGTGATGAGTTCAATCGAACTGTCAGACCACTAGCTAAGCTGACGTATGAACCTATGTAGTTAATATCGGATAATATCGCTGATATATCATAGATATATCTCATCACTCCTAATCCGATACTTTCTCACAATACCGTTACCAATATATCGCTCGATATTTACCGTTATATAGTTCCAATATTTAGTGTAAAATACCCAATATTTTTTAAGAACGTCGTTCATTATTGCATGTGTTGAGAAAATGTACGTACAAATAAATATCTGCACATTCTCAATATTCGTTTTTTATACGGTGAATGTCAATATCTAGATCATATTAGAAATTTCAATGCACTAATTTTTAGTTTAACCATAGAAATTTTATTTTCTTCGTTAGCTTTATAATAAAGAAAACTCTGCTTATTCCACTATTTTTATACATCTTCTCTTCCATGAAGACTTTATCGCTAAAAACAAGATCATAAAAGCGCTACTTATATTTTTAGTTGTTTTTTGTTTTCCATTTCTCATTTGTAAGTTAGCATAGGCAAATTCATTTTTTTAGTTATTATCATACATCAAAAACTAAAATTTTGAAGAGTTCATTCCGGGTTCGAACGAAACTGAAGGCATTATCTCGTTACACTCATTTTGGAATCACCCTCAGAGTTAACGACAATAACCCTTGCACTCTGAAACTCCTTCTCGAACCTGAAAGCATTATCTCCGTTATACTCGTATTGGAATCACCCTCAGAGTTTTAACGACAAATAGTTCTTACACTTCGAGTCTTCAACTTGATCTTCACTTGGATTCACGACCCAACGTTTAACTTGGATCGATGTGGTTTTCGGATAATCAAATTTGATACCCGATCTCGGTCTCATCGAAATCCAAACTTATCTTAAAGGCCAAGTTGTTATAAGTTTAAACAATTTAATTCAATTAAATTCAATATAATACTTTGAATTCACATAGTATCTACACTGATAAATATCACACATTTATCACTGATATATCCAATATCATATCACAGAATATCACAACATATCATCCAATACATATCATCCAATCCAGACATTCCACATAAACAATCATCCACAAACAGGAATTATTAATCCATATCATAATTAATTTAATTAATTTAAATTAAATTAATTACTTAAGAATTAATCACTTAATCCTGCTTAATCAATCATTAATTAATTACAACCATTTAATTGAATAATTGCTCCTTAATCAATTAATATCCAATCAGATTAATTATCCCTTAACTAATAATTAATAAACCTTAATTATTAATCAATATCTCACAATACAAATTAATTAATCCATAATTACTCTTATAATCAATTAATTAATTAATCAATAATTAACTAATTAATTATCTCTTAATTATTAATTAATAAACCTTAATTATTAATTAACAACCTTAATTACAAATTAATTAATCCTTAATCACCAGTTGATTAATCCTTAATTAACAGTTAATCAATCCTTAATTAACAGTTAACCAATCCTTAATAATCATTTGATTAATCCTTAATCACCATTTGATTAATCAATTAATTACCATTTAACAAATTCTTAATTAATCTTTAATTATAGATTAATTATCTTTTAATTATTAATTAATAAACCTTATTATTAATTAATAAAACTTAATTACAAATTAAGCACTTCTTAATTACTAGTTAAGTAACCTTTAATTACCTAATTAACTACTCACTAATCACTTAATTAATCAATCTTAATTACTTAATTGATTAATTCTTAACTACACTTAATTACTTAATTAATTAATCAATAATCCTTAATCAATAATCTTTAATTATCTAATTAATGATCTTTAATTACAAATTAAATAATCTTTAAATTAATTACTATTTAATCCTTAATTATTTATTAATTAAATCAATTAGTTACTCTTAATTAATTCTTAATTAATCCTTTATAACTAATTAAACTAATCAATTATACTTAATTTCCTTTAATTAATTTAATTAATATCAAGACATTAAACCTTAATTATCTTAAGATAAAACATTATCTTATAAATGCCTTAAATACCATTAACATATTTATACCAAATTTCTTTATAATTATCTTTACTTAATTAAATCATTAATTAAGTTTTAAAAATAAAACAATCATTTAACTTGATAAATTAAAGTTATCAAAACATAACTTTCTTAAAAATAACTTAAATCATTTATTAAATAATAGTTTTAAAAACTTGTTTTAATTTAAGTTTAAAAACTTGCTTTAAACAAAAACTTTTAAAATTTCTTTCCTAACTCAAAATTTAAAATCACTTTAAATTTACTTAACAAAATTTAATTTTAACCAATTTCAAACTTCTTAATCAAAATGTTAAAGAACATTTATTGTATAAAAGGTAATTTATATAAAAAGGTTTAAACTAAATTAAATTTTAAATTTCAAAAAACCTTGTTTTTTAAAAAAAATCTTTTTAAAACCACTCAGCACATTGCTTCGGGTCAAACTCGAAAGCCACTCGGGTTTAAACCCGAGTTTCTTCCTCTATTCCCATTTGTTTTTTAAAAATACTTGGATTTTTATTCAAGTTAAAATCTTACAGGCTAATCTCCCATAATGTACCCGAGTATAAACTCGAGTTCTTACCCTCAAAACCCGAACCTTTCTTCGAGCAATCCACCACCCAAAACAATTGACACCAAAACATCACTGTGCACATGCGCCATCGTCGGAGCCACCTCCGACCATCGATGAACCCTCCGGCGCACCACCTAACGTCGCAACAACCAAAATCGACCACCAAAACACTCGCACGAGCCTTGAATCGAAATCGAGCAACCCAGATGGACTGGAACCCAAAACACCATCAAGAAAACTCCTTGAACCATTGTCTTCGACCACGAGCACTGCTGCAACTTCGGCTATGGCTTGCCGACTCTCCATGCCACCATTTCCTAGAGTATCAAGCAACTCGCATCACCAGAGACGATGCAATGACCACAAATTCCAGCTTCAAAAAAACTAGGGTCAAAAACCCTTTTGACCTACCGTCGACGCTACGGCCCACGATCGCCACATCCACTATTTTTGCCAAACACTTCGATCGTCATTCTAGCTCCAGACGAAATCCCGACCACTCGAGAACCTCCGACCACCAGTAAATGCTCAAAAACCATTTTCGAGTCATCCCCCAAATGCACATTCATTTCAACACTAAAAATTGTGATTTTTGTTCTAAAAATCTTAGCTTTCTAAGTAGATCCAAGTTATGATCCTGAAAAAACAAATTAAAACATTTTATTTAACATGTTTTTAACATTTCTACTGTATTGTACATATTCCAGCATAGTTTCAATCTTTAAAATACCTGAATTTATTTTTAGTACTTAGATTATGATTAAACTAAATTACTTTGTTTTAAATCCAAGTCATAACAGTGGTTTAATAAAAAGATCTTGAATTTTGATTGTAACTTAAACTCTGTAACATGGAACAGAGATGCACATATATGCACATTCAATATACAGAGACCACACTTTTATATATATATATATATATATATATATATATATATATATATATACAAGACAAATCTTTAGCACCGAAAATTCACATGCAACCAATAATTATCTACTTAAGCTTGTTAAATAAATGCTTACTCACCTTTTCAAAAAGTAGAGGCTTGAAAAAAATTGGAATTTGAAAACTGCATACTGTTGTTGTTTTGATTTCTGAAGCTTTGTATTGCTTTGATTGAAAACTGAATTGCTTTGTAAAATGAACTGGAATGCTAAATTAGATAGGAACATGACGATGACTCCAACTTTGATTCCAGGTTGCAGTTTTGAAAATGTTACAGGATTTGATAATTTTTTTTACAGGCTTTGAAAATGCTTTGAGGAGGTTACAGGGATTGAGTTTGATCTGGTTTGAATATCAACAGATTTGAGTTACAGGCTTTAATTCATTTCTGGTTTGTAGAGTGTTTACAATTTTGGCTTTTGATTTTTGAAAAATGTTTGCAGGGTATTTGAACTTGAGTTTGAGCTTTTGTAAATTGATTATAGGTTGAGTTTTGTTTCTTGGATTTTCTGGTTTGCACTGTCTTGAGGAAAGTTTACATGGTTTTGGAAAAAAATGGTTTCAGGCTTTTGAGAATGCTTTGAGTTTAGTTTACTATGAAAATAAGAAGATAAGATAACGAATGAAGGAAGAAGATGTAAGTTTATATTATGGTTTATTATGATTTATTAAAATAAAAGAAAAATGGAAACAAATATAACACTTTTTCAAATAAATCAACATTTGTCCAATTTCATCTTTAATTAAACTGCACATGTACTTTACATAATTAAGAAGTTAACACTTGTCATTGTTTATTTTTAAATTATTTCTAAAAAGATTTAAAAGCTTTTATTATTAATTTTCCTAATAAATAAGTGCTTTTATTAATTTATAAATGCTTTTCTTAATATTATATAAATAAAACTTTTAAAATAAAATAAAATAATAACCAATTAGATTATAGATAAAATCATATAAAATTATTTAGTCCATTTTTAAATGCTAATTTAAAAGCTTTTGTACTTATTTACTATTTAATAAATACTTTCCAATTTTATATAAATAAATTTCTTTTAAAGAAAATAATATAAAACAAATCTTGTTTAATTTTTTTATATATTCTTTGATATCCAAAATAATTTCAAGATATATATATATATATATATATATATATATATATATTCTTTTTAAATTCATATTTAAATCCAAATTTCAAATTCAAATTTAATTTAAAAATTCAATTTAAAATCAACTCAAATATATCTATATTAATTTAAACAAACACGTTATTAAATTTGGAAATATTAAATTTATTAAAATCTATTTGACAACACTTATTAAATGTGAAAATAATAAATCCATTTAAAATCAAATTTATAAAATAACACAAATTAAATAATTATTCTATTTAAAATCAATCTATATCTATATTTAAAAACATCACATTATTATTGTTTGGTTATTTATATTTGAAAATAACAATTTTATCAATTTTGAATAATTTAATTAAGAGATTATCACATTTTAAATTCCTTGAAATTTCGGGATATCACATTCCTTCCCACTTAAAAGAATTTCATCCTCGAAATTTGAAATAAAGATAATCCAAAATTTTATTTCATTTTAACCATTTAAGCATACCTATCAGCCAAACACTATCAACCAAACAATAATTCACCCAAACAACAGTTTATTCAAACAAATAGTTCTAGCTATCCGGACGCATATCTAGATAAGCCTTTCTAAAACTATTCAGAGTTTCTCAAGACAAACTCTGAAATCCTAGCTTCACAAAATCATAACTAGCTATACCACTATGATCCAGAGCTTCCTCTCACTCTGATCCATAAATCTGAACCAGATATCAGACCATACCTAAAAAAATAGCTCAACTATCAGATCCTTCTGAACTGCAGATCCCAACTAAGATGGATCGACCACATATTTCCTCGGTTGAGATACGTAAAAAACATTGTGAATTCCAGCCATCCAAACTGGCAATCCAATCCTATAGACCACATTCACTAATCCTCTCTTAATAAGCTCCACCATAGCAGATGCCTCACGGATCAAAACTGGACTAAGAACAGGACGATCTCTCGACTCTACTCAACAGAATGGGAATCTACAAGGTCTTCCAAACAAAGCTTCATTGGGTGCCATCTAGTTACTCGCTTGATAACTATACGAGATTCCCATTCAATATAGATGGTCCTCCCAAGATCCATCAAAAATTTGATTCGGCCGTTCCGTCTGACCGTCGATATGGGAATGATAGGATGTACTCAACTCAAACTTGAACCCAAAGCTGATCGCAAAGCCTTCCAAAACCTGCTGGAGAAGATAGGATCACGACCGCTAACATTGCTGACTGGAACACCAAGCAGTCGGACAAACTCTTCAGGAAAAATTCAGCCAAAGATGCTGTAGTATGGGTTGCCTTAACCAGAATAAAATGGGCATTCTTGGTTACCAATCTATAATCACCCATACTCCTTCATTTTTCTTTTTGATCCTTGGCAAACCGTCAATGAAATCCAAAGAAATCACTTCCCACTTCCACATCAAAACTTTTAAAGGCTGCAAAATCTTGGGGTCTTCTATTGATCTCCTTCACCTGCTGATAGATCGCACATCCACTGACAAAAGCAGCTACATTCTTATATACCTTTGAAATCCCTAGGTGGATACTCAGCCTGGAGCGATGACTCTCTACCAAAACTTCTTGCTTCAAATCCTAGAAATTCAGAACACAAATCCTTCCGTTGATCCTCAATGTTCCTTGGCCATTAATCTCAAAACTGGAATACTGACCATTCTTGACTCAATTCATCCATTTCTGGCATACACAAACGTCCGTGTAGACCTCAAACTTATTCTTGCCATCAGAAATAGCTAGAACAGGCACACTAGTCAGCCTTGCCTTTAAATCCAAGAAAGCCTCTTCACACTCGGGTCCACTTAAACTTTGCTCCTTTCTGAGTCACTTGGTTGAGTGCGAAGAAATCTCAGAAATATCCAAGATAAATTTCCTGTAGAACTTTGCCAAAATCCAAAAAATTGCGGACTTCCGTCAGAGTCTACGGTTGCTTCCACTCCTGAATAGTAGCTACCTTAGCTGGACCTACAGAAATTCTCTCACCAAAAACAAAATACCTCCTCAAAGTCTCTAACACTAACTCCAAATGCCTCTTGCGCTCCTCTCAGACTTGGAGTAGACAAGAAAATCATTGATGAACACGAGAACAAATTTATACCACACATCTCGAAAAAATCGGTTCATCAAATGCATACAGAATCTTAAAAGACTCATCTTGACTAGGCCACAAAGGTAACAGCTGAACCCCAACTGGGAAAAACTAGGTCGGATCAAACCTTACTCTAAGAAATCTTGGGTCTGCTCTTCTTACTCTTCTTACTTTTATGGTGCCATCCTTTCACTAGGCTGAACAACAGGCACTGCTCTCGGATCTAAGACGATCTGAATCTCTCTCCAGACGAGGACAAACCTTTCACTTTCAAAAACATTCGGAAAATCTCTGACCACTTCGATGGCACTTATTGGAGATTGGATTTCCATACAACGACAGGGCTTCTGCGTACCGCCCGTCACAGTACGTGGCCTAGATCAACGTACCGAGGATCACTTCCAATCCTCTGCAACACAAGGCCATAACCATCCCTTACTGGACAGTCCCGAATAAGACAACTCCGTGGTTGTAGCTAGAAACCTCCTACACAACCGAATAAAAAGGGACTCTAGACAGGGAAAGACCTTATCCTACTTGAGCGCGACACTTAGTCTTGCTGCACCTCCCCTGTTTTAGCCATTCCCGGTTAATGAGGAAATTATTTTTAAAAGATTTATAAGCTTTTATTATTAATTTTCCAAATAAATAAGTGCTTTTATTAATTTATAAATGCTTTTCTTAACATTATATAAATGAAACTTTTAAAAGAAAATAAAATAAAAACCAATTGATTCTAAATAAAATTATATAAAATTATTTAATCCATTTTTAAATGCTAATTTAAAAGCTTTTGTACTTATTTACTATTTAATAAATACTTTCCAAATTTATATAAATTAATTTCTTTTAAAGAAAATAATATAAAACATATCTTGTTTAAAAACTATATATATTCATAAAAGAATTTCAAGATATATATATATATATATATGTATATATTATTTTTAAATTCAAATTTAAATCCAAATTTCAAATTCAAATTCAATTTAAAACTTCAATTTAAAATCAACTCAAATATATCTATATTAATTTAAACAAACACATCATTAAATTTGGAAATATTAAATCTATTAAAATCTATTTGACAACACTTATTAAATTTGAAAATAATAAATCCTTTTAAAATCAAATTTATAAAATAACACAAATTAAATAATTATTTTATTTAAAATCAATCTATATCTATATTTAAAAACATCACATTATTATTGTTTGGCTATTTATATTTGAAAATAACAATTTTATCAATTATAAATAATTTAATTAAGAGATTATCACATTTTAAATTCCTTGAAATTCTGGGATATCACATGGTGTATATATACAAAGGCAATCTTTCATAACTTAATGCATCCACTCATAAGTGTCATATTGTATAATCCCACTATTTCCGCCATTACAATAATAGCTCATGAAAATACAAAGCTTTATTTAGCCGCTTATTATGGAATTTTATTTCATCCACTGTAACTAGTTTATAGTCGAGATTTTTGGATTAAATGTCTTGAACTCAAAGAAATAACTCTCACTGAAAACAATTTTGTGTATCGAAATACATATGGATTAGAGATAACGTTTTTTAATTCATATTAAGCATCAAGTTTATAATATCTCATTTTTAACCTCTCTTTACGAAGAAGATATAACCATTCACTCTCTTCATCTCAATTGTGTCCATGTTACATCTACTCTCGACCTTTCGTTTTTCCATATGGTCGAACCATTCAAACGGAAACCATTACTATAAGACTACACCAAATTCTTTACTAAAGCGCATTTGGACAACGTTAACATTTTAAGAATATCAAATTGGTTGCACCTAAGTAAATTGATCTAAACTTACATTTTAATGATCAAAATCCTAGGTTGGCCTTTAGTCCTTGTTCTGGTGTTGTTTTTAATACAAGATTTTCGTTGTGTTCAATCTGTTATCCGACATTTTAACCCAACTATACTGAACTTATTGCACAAGTCAGATTCGACTACCATCAAGGTCGATGACTCCAGAGTGGTGATTGTGGGGCCCGAAAGTCAAGTACAGATGGTAATATGAAGTCTGAATTGAGTGGAATTAATAGATGTGCAATATATAATGTTCGAAGTATGAAATATGGTTCAACGCATAGGAGGGATCAGCATAGATTGGCTCCAAGAAGAGAGGTCGGCATGTTTTCAAAGTACAAGAGTATTCTTATGGAAAACAATCAATATTTCAAGATCTGCGAGTCCAATGCGTATGAAATTTGAAGAGCAGGATATAAAGACCCTAGGAAATCCACCTTAGGGATCGCACATCAAAATGAAAAATTTGGAGGATCGGTATACATCCCTTCGAAGGGATCAACAAAGAGCAGCATGAAAGCAATGTTGAATCGAAGATCAAGCAATAACTCGATCTCCAATAATCCAAATGACATGAAATTTGGAGGCTAAACATACCGTAGGGTTCGCTTCCTAAAATTCAACCAAAGAAGAAATTGGTACCGGTCCCTTCTCTTTGGAAATTGGGCTTAGTGATCCCTTTAGTGGGCCTATATGGTTTAGATCGCCTTCAACCGAGATTTCAGAGAGATATTTAGTCATCTTCATTTATAAATACTGTCCTAATGGGTCATTCCGAGGAGCTTTACGCTGCTTGTTACTCCAAACTTATTTCTACTGCTATAATCAGATTCAAAAGTGATTAATAAAGGATAATCTTTAAAGTGGACGTAAGCATACAGTACCGAACCACTATAAATTTCTGTATCTTTTTTTATTGCTTATTCTCTATTGCTTACTTATTCATCTAACCAGTTTAATTTTTCTTTTCTTCACTTACTTCTCTATAAAAACTATTTTTAGGTGTTTGTGACCATTTTAGGTGCAGAAATTTTAAATGCTTTTATCGAGAGCCTTGATTCTCAGCTTATTAGGATCCCTTTGTTGCTACTGGATTAGATAGATCCCCCAAAGGAGATCCACAATTATCTTCAAGCAGTTGTTCATACTACTCAGATTTGCAGAAATCTAAGCAGAGGTATCAACAATGGTGAGGAATACTAGATCTAATCATCAGAACGTGGAAGGAAATGAGAACGCTAGCATCCAGTAAGGAGGCCCAAGTAATCGACCAATGGATGTGAATGCTAAACCAGTTGAAGTTCAGAATCCCTCTGATTCTATTACAAGAGCTGGATTTCAAAATGTAATGAGAGAGATAATGGAGGGCCGTCGATAATTAGATCAACAGATTCAGACCAATATCAACTTGATGAACCAACTTAATTAGCAATAGTGAGGGAAAGCTAGGAGGGATCGCACTCCTTAGTCGGCATCAAAGAGTTCTAGCTCATCAGGTGAGTGTTACAGGCATAGGCATCGCAGAACAGACAAATATTGCGAGAAACTTCGGGCGTCAATCGGTAGACCATTGTGGTCTACCAAGATCAGTCGGTGCCCATCCCCTATAGAGGGAATCAACCCATACATCATAGGAATCAGGCTGGAGTTGCTTTAGTTGGTATGGATGCTGGTGTTCAATTAAATGTTGATCATGTGCTTCCCTGGAATGACGATGAAACGAATTTACGAGACATACATCGGGAAGATGGTGAACAGAAGGTGTGGAATGTCCTATAGACATTGATCAAACCATTCACCTAAGGTGGAACAAGACCATCGCTTGGCACTAGCTATCCAAACGTCGGACTTATCGGCTATGGTTAAACAGTTAATGAGAGAGAGCCATGGCTTGACAAACGATGACAAGCAAATCTACAGAAGCCATTCCCCATTCGTTGATAATGTTCTACATGGGAGTATCCAAAAGGTTCAACATGCCATCGATGCCCGCCTACGAAGGGAAAACCGACCCAAGGCAGTACATCATAAGATATGAATGGCAGATGGATTCCACGCGAGCAGATGATGTGACCTAGTGTAGATGTTTTCTCATAACTCTCTCTGGAATGGCAACGATGTGGCTCACAAGATTACCCCCACAATCAATTTCTAGATTTGACGATTTGGAAATAAAGTTTGTGGAGCAGTTCCGAATGCACGCAACTCGTCCCAAGGACGTAATGTCCCCATCCAACATGATATGGGCTCTTGGAGAATCGTTGAAAGAATATTTAGAGAGATTTTATATGGATGCTATGGAAATCAGTAATCCGAATGACCATGCAACATTGATGGCCCTGACGAGAGGGATAGATCAAAAATCTGATCTTGGTGATTGGTTAGCTTGCAAGCCACCTGCAACGTGAAACGTTTTTACGCAAAAGCGGCTCTATATTTGAGAAAAGAGGTAGCCAGGTCCTCCAGGAAGAATAATGTTATAGGACCGAGCAGAGAGGGAGTGCAAAGTAATATCATAGTAAAGTAGTTTGATGATAGCTCTGGAAAAGTTTAAGTGAATGTTCAAAACAAGCCGTATCAGCAAAAAAAGGTGGAGATAGGGGCTCGGAATGAAAGAGAGATTTCGAAAGAGGGAAGCCTAGGATTCAAATGTACGATACGTACACACCGTTGAATACGTCCTTAGAGAATATTTATTTGTCTACCTATAAAACCATGCAATACAGGAAGCCATCTCCAAAAGAATCAACTGAGAAGTGCAAACAAACAAAAAAATATTATCGGTTCCATGAATGCTATGGACATGGCATGAATGAATGCAAGCATCTCCAAGATATTATCGAAAAGCTGATTCGAGAAAGGAAGTTGCAATAATTTGTAAAAACCCAACAGGACGCCGGACATGGGACGTTCAATCTCAACCGAGGATAAGCATCGTGCAAAGCTAAGGAACCTACGTGAACTGGTGGAAGATTGGTAATAAATACAATAGTCGGAGGACCACACCCAGTAGATAAGACTTGGCATGAGATGGAGCGCTATGCTAGTGAGATTACGCATGTGGATTTTGAATATTGTTCGAATACAGAAGATGGAGCTCCGACAAAACAGCAACGTACAATGGCGGATAACATTGTGTTTAGAAATAGAGAAGCAGATAAGATGGAGGATCTGACGATTGACGTAGTGGTCATTTTAGCCATGATCGGCCCTACTTTGGTGAGAAGGATATTGATTGATCGTGGAAGTTCTGTAAATATAATTTTCAAAAAAGCCTATAATCAGATGAGGATGGAAGCCAAGAACTTAAAGCCGTCTAAAGCCTTCATATATGGTTTTAAGGGTACTACAACTGTAGCCATTGGTTATGTTGAATTGCCTATAGTGTTAGGAGAAGATGGCCATATGAGAGTGAGAATCTTGATGTTCGTTGTTTTGGATGTTGACTTTCCTTATAACGTTTTTCTTAGCCGACCAGTCCTAGTCGAATTCCGGGCAGCCCTTGCCCCATGGTGTTTGACTTTAAAGTTTCCACCAGATAATGGTGTTTATGTTGTTCATGATGATTAGACGATTGGACATGCCTGCTATGTAGATGAGTTAAGGGATGCACAACGCAAAGAGAAAGGTAAGGGTGTGGACAAGACTGTCCTCATCCAAGCTACCGAAGATTGACATCTAGCGCCTGAGCCTTGGCTTGGGCTCCATAGTCGATTCAATATGAGCTGATGATCGAGATCACAGTTAGCCATAACGACACAACACAGGTCCTAAAGGTTGGATCATAGCTCTGCTCCCCGATGATGAAAGAACTTGCTAAATTTCTCCAAGCAAATCTAGATGTGTTCGATTGGACTCACTCTGACATATTTGGAATCTCGCCTGCCATTGCAAGCCATGTATTGGATATCGACCTAATGCATGTCTTGCTGAAACAAAAAAGATGCAGTATGTATCCGAAGAGATCTGTCGCTCTTAAAGAGGAGGTGGATAGACTTAAAGACAACGGGTTTATTCAAGATACCCTCTAGCCTAAGTGGGTATCTAATTCTGCGCTTGTGAAAAAGGCAAAAGAAAAAAATGCAGAACATGCATTAATTACTTAAACTTAAACAAGGCATGTCCTAAAGATAGTTTTCCCCTTCCAAGTATAGACCAGATTATTGAGTCAACCATGAGACACGAATTGCTATCTTTCGTGGAGGCGTACTCGGGATATAACCAAATCCCGATGCACATTCCCGATCAAGAGCACACCAATTTTCATTACTAATGTTGGATTATATTGCTATGTGGCGATGCCGTTTAGACTAAAGAATGCTGAAGTGATATACTAGCGTTTAGTCAACAGAATGTCTAAAGATCAAATTAGAAAACTGATGGAGGTGTTCGTGGATGATATGCCAGTGAAGTCATGATGATCAAGCGACCACATTAAAATCCTAATAGAAATGTTCGATATCCTCCGACATTACAAGATGAAAAATTTATCCTTTGAAGTTTTCTTTTGGTGTAGCATCAAGGAAATTCTTGAGTTTTATTGTTAACGCCCACAGAATGGAAGCAAATCCTAAGAAGATTCAAGCTATCTACGATATCCAAGCACCAAAGACTATCAAAAAGTACAGAGTTTGAATGGGAAAGTTGCCGCCTTTAGCTGATTTGTTTCCAGGGATTCCGACAAATGCATTCCTTTCTTTGACTTGATTAGGAAAGGAAAAAGAAACTTCGAATAGACATAGGATTGTAAAGACGCATTTCAAGCTTTGGTGAATCACTTGGAAAGACCCGCTATCTTATCAAAGCTGTTGGATTATGAAGATTTATACATCTATTTGGCCACGTCGGTGCATGCTATTGACACAAGCTAAAAGGAATTATTCGAAAATAGTGAAAATGGCATATTGGTTGTTGACTGCATCATGGATGCTCCGCTTACATTTCCAAGCACACCCGATCAATGTTTACACTGACCATTCGTTATGATAGGTTCTACAATGACTTGAGACGGCTAGAAGGTTACTCAAGTGGAATATCAAGCTTAGTCAATTCGATATCACTTATCTCCCTTGGAGGGTTATTCAGGGTCAGACACTAGCAGTTTTTATAGCAAAAATTTACTATTCAGTATGATTCCTCAGAGAGCAGTGAAATCCTAATCATACGGTGGAAATTGTATACTGATGGAGTGTCCAATGAACATTATTTTGGAGCTAGAATTATGCTTGTAACTGCCGAAGATCGGTCGATCTGGTATGCTTAAAAGCTTGATTTCCCAACGACAAACAACGAAGCTGAGTATGAGACTCTGATTGCTGGACTTAAACTCGCCAGAGAATTGGGAATAAAGTCTCTTGAAATATTTTGCGATTCACAATTGGTAGTATACCAAGTCAGGGGAGAAAACCAAGCAAAAGGACAGCGATTTCTCCATACCTTACCTAATTCTAAGAGTTGTTGACTGAATTTGAGTACTATGAAATTTTGCATATTCCATGGGATCGAAATAGAGAGGCTGATTCATTGACAAAGTTTGCTAGCACCGGAGACGCACGATAGATAGGCTTGGTTTCGGTTGAAGTATTAAATGCCATGAGTATAAACTTGATAGAAATGGATCGGGTACTATAGGTGGAGAACGAGAGGGAATCGTGGATGACTCCGATTAAAAACTATTTGCTATGAGGAGTCCTACCTGAACAAAGGAGTGAAAAGCGACAAGTCCTTCATAAAGCTTCACGATATATTATGTAGAAAGAAGTTATGTGCAAAAATAGCTTTTCTGTCCCCCACTTTGGTGTATCATTCACGATGAGATAAAACGGGTCCTAAAGGAAGTTTATGAAGAGGAATGTGGCGATCACACTGGAGGAAGGGAAAACTCTAGCAAAGAAATACTCTGTTACGGGTATTATTGGCCAACCGTCAATCGAGATGCCCTGACTGTGTAAGACGATGTTATTAGTGCTAGATATATGCAAAAGTTCCAAGAGCTCTCCCAATGGAAATCATGCAAATGGCCAGCCCATAGCCCTTTGCCATGTGAGGTATAGATATTATCGATTCCTTACCGATCCCTAAAAGTAGTGCAAAGTACACAATCGTCGTAGTTGGTTACTTCACCAAATGGGCTAAACCAGAAACTTTAACCACGATCACAGCTATTGTAACAGATAATGGGACTCAATTCGACAATGCTAAATTCAAAGACTTCTACCGGAGGTTTCATATTGAAAAGAGGTTTGGGCAGGTTGAAGCTATGAACAAAATTATAAAGTCCATTCTAAAGAAGCATTTGGAAAAGGCTAGAGGCAAGTGGGTGGATGAACTCCCGACAACACCGTGGGCTTACAGGACCACGCATAAGTCCGTGACTGGCCATACTCCATTCACCCTTGCTTAAAGTTTCGAAGTCGTTATTTATGTTAAGCTTGAAGTTCCTTCTCAACAAGTGGCTTACTATGATCCCAAAATAAACAAAGATTTCCTTTTGGAATCTCTAGACTTAATAGATGAGAAGCATGAGGAAGCTGATTTAGGGGCCGCTGTGCACCGACATCGAGTCACCCGATATACAACATTAAAGTCCGACCTAGAATCTTTGAAATCGGCCATCTTGTCTTGAAACCATTGCACATGAATCCTATCTGGGAATGACCGTATTTCGTTAAACAGAAGCTTGGAGAGGAAACATTTAAGCAAGTGACTGTTGATGACATCACACTCCCAAGGACGTGGAATAACGAGCATGCTATTTCACTTAGTTTGTTTCTTTTTCATAAATTGTATTTTCTTTCAGAATTTGCTTTAGCGTTTGACTTTCCATATATGTAATAAGCCAGATCATGTTATTCTTTTCCATGTAGTAAATAAGTTTTGAACTCCCTTAATATTTATTTTTGCTAAAGCAGTATGTATTAGTTACATTATGAAACTGATTGATGTCGATAAATCCGAATAGGTTCCCAAAGTTTGGAATTAATCAATTACACTAGTTCCCAATGGAACTAATAAACCACTACTACAAGCAGTACTACACCTTTGATCGTGAAATATCGATTGCTTGTTGAACCCTGTGAATCACGTGAAAGAAGGATACTCCAAATTCGGGGGTCAGAGAGTTTCATAAAACGTTCTTGGTGGAAAAAAATGTGAGTGAAAGATCCCACTGAATCGAATTTGATCCATGAATCTAAAAAATAGTGAGAATTCAGATGTACGTGATTTGATTGTCATTTGATAACTGTCGTTCATAACCCAATGGACGAGATGCATAAGGAAGAATATATGTGACTCAACTATCCGATGATCAAATAAATCCTATCGAATGATGGGACTAAAATAAAACAAGAGCAGTCATGACACAACCGATTGCTCGCTAAATCAAATCCTTGACCTTAAGGGGCAAATCAATCGGTTAAGGAAAGCACGATCCGGCTGCTCTCCAAAATAACTCCAAGTCCCCAGAGTACGGACTAGAGTATAAACATAAATTGGGTGTGAATCGACCACCCGTGAATTAAATTTAAATCTCTAGAGTGCGGGGTGGAGTATAAATATAAATCGGGTGTGAACCGATCACCCGTGAAATAACACTAAGTCCCCAGAGTGCGTACTAGAGTGTAAAAATAATCGAGTGTGAACGACCACCCATGAAATAACTCTAAGTCCCCAGAGTGCGGACGATAGTATGAACATGAATCGTGTGTGAATCAACCACCCGCAAAATAACTCTAAGCCCCAGAGTGCAGACCAGAGTATAAACATAAATCAGGTGTGAATCGACCACCTGCTAACCAACTCTAATCCACAGAGAGTGGATATGAGTATGATAAATAGATGAGTGCGGTTTGACCACCAATTATTTTATAAACTTTGTCCTGAAACCGACATGAGGAGTATAAACTTGATAAGGATGGAATTCGACCATCCAATATCCAACTCCGCTAACCTAAGACTGGCAGCAGGAGTATAATTACTCAAGCCATCAAATTCGATGGCGTAACACTAAGGCTCGATTTCAGTGTTTGATGCAACTTAAGGCCACGACCTTATAGAGACTTTGGGATAGAGTTGGTGGATTATTATCTGAATTAAGGAATAACGAATTACAAGTACATTGAATGGAAAGTAATAGTTCAACTACTTAAATAATAGTTCATATGAGAGCTCAACAGAAGCAAAAATTTATTCACATGATAAGCTTCAAAATTGTGGTGCAAGTTTATTCAACAAACCAAGGGTCGTGCCTGTACAACCATGACTAACAAAAAAAGCTATACAAACTATGTACACACCAAACCGAAGCGCTGTCTATTTCTTTCATCTACTCTTTCTTTTTTATTTATCGGGAGTGACGCTATCTGAACCTTCGCTCGTTCTCTTTCTTAATCCTTTATCGCCCTTGATGGGAGAGCTTTCGAAGCTCGAAGGGAGTTCTTAGTGAATTGACCCACCGAGCGGAATAACTTGTAGTGGGACAAGATTTGGATCATCAATGTCCACCTTGGTGGGCTCAGTTTTGGCTTTTCTCTTCAATGGCTCCTCCTTTTTAATTTCGCTCCTTCAAGCCGATCTTATTAGTATATTCAAAAGCGTAGGTACTTACAACATCATCAGATTCATCCACTTGCAGCGGATCTTCAGCCTTATCATCGTCGAGTACTCCAAGGACTTAAGCATCGGGCCCTGGAACATCTATGGCCACCAGAATCTCTATTGATGTCGCCGCTGCTTTTAAGAGTTTGGCCAGGAGCCGAAAGACCTATGGATTTGTTAAAACAAGGAGATAAGCCTAAAACCATTGGGAATGAAGAACAAAACCTCTCGAAAAGTGGAGAGTAAAGTGGAATACCTACATCCGGATGGATCTCGCTTGTCGTCGGAGTGCCTTCTTTCAGAACAGGGGTTGTCACTTTAGATTGGTAACCAGTTTATCTAGATCGTAGCTCAAATCTTACCGTAGGCCAAAAGAAACCGGTGATTTTTCAACTTCGAAAGAAGAGAAGCCTTTGGGATCAAATTCCGAGGGTTCAACAATATTTTTCCCCTTATCAGAAGGCTCTAAAATATCAAAATATCTAAGTGTCGCGGTGGCAAGGTCTAGGGGTTCATTTGCGTAGAGGATCTTCCACGCTAATTTCTCTTCATCTAACATGGCTTTGGCCAAATCCCTCTTTTTCATCTCAACAATATACTCCCAGACTTCGGCAAATGACTCAAGATAACCTTTGCCATGAAAGCTCAAGCCGTGGTGGATAAGGACTTTAGCATTGTATTCGATGATCAAATGATCAAACGTGTCCTTAATTTCATTCTGTCTGGACTCTTTAGCATCTTCCGCTTAGGCTTCAATTTGATCCATCATCTTCTTGAGGCATTCCTCTCATTCTTATTCTTTGAGGGCTTCTATCTTAGCAATTGCTCGTTAAGTTTGATTTCAGACTCCTGGCTTCAATAGCCTCCTCGCAATACCTCCGTGATTCTCCCCGAGCCTCGATTTTCTCTTCCCTTTCTTTCCTTAGAAGCTCTCCAAGTTCCTTAATGCGGCAGGCTAAGATATCTTTCTCCTTTTGCAAGGAATCCTTTTCCAGAGCAAGTGCGCCGCTGCGATTAAGGGCAACATCGAGTTCCTTCTTATGGGCATCTTCCAAACGAATCACTGCCTCAGACGTTCCTTAGCACTCTTTTCTGCCTCAACAGTTTTTTTGTCAACTTTGATATCTCATTATCTTAGTACTTGATTATATCTTTAATGTGGATCACCTCTAGCTTGTGAAAATCTATTTCATATTGTTGCTATTTTGACACCTCAGAGATTTTTCCACCGAGTGTTGGAACAACTCATGTTATATGAAAACATCGTTAACACATGCAAGAGAGCTTGCTTTGGCATGCCTTGGGATCATATGAATTGTGGAAAGGAACTTAAGCCCGTCAAAATAGATTTTTGGGAAAGTGGCTTTAAGTTTAACCAATTTCTCTGCTGTGGAAGTATCAAGAGCAACGATCGGCAAAGATGGATCGAAAGTAGAAATTGGATGCCTTCTCGATCTATGGTCGTGAGGTTGCCTGGAGTTAGAAGAACCAAAATACTGCTTGTGTGATACAACATTTGAGGTCCCTGATAAGAAGTCCGATCTCCACTGTACACAAGAAGACTAGGCTAATCTTCCTAATGGAATGGCTGAGATTGGGACTTATGCTTGAAAGAAGAAGACTCGCTTAAACAACGAATTATTTCCTCGCCATCATCTCTTTCACTGTGCCTGCCTGATTCTGAGCCGCGGCTAGATCTATAATGCATCGAAGAGCCCCTTATGTGATCAAAAGCTCGAGACTGGGTCATTGCACCTAGGAAGTCCAAACGAAAATGTATAAATTACCATTATACAAAAGATAGATGAAGAGTATGTAGTGGAGTGCATGTGATTGTAAATGTCCTAGTGTCCCTCCTGATAGACCAGTTGCTGTAGCCTTGCTTATAGGTGATTTCTCTCCTCTGTCGAAAGGAAGAATGTCTTCACTACTCCTGGTGGGAAAATTGAGCCCCTCGATATCAATGTTTGGGAAGTCATAAGTGATAATGTCATCGGGGATCTGGAGATTTGAAAATCCTTCCATTGAACTTTCTAATGTTGGGAAGATGACTTTTCGCTAAACGAAGTGATAACAAATTCTAGATCTTTAGCAGTTTTTCTTCTGCGAAGTTTATAGCCAGTTTCTTCCTTCTCTAGGTTGGCATTTGGGCCTGTGCTCCTTTGATAGTTCGACCGCAAGTTCCTTGCTTGGGCCTGCATTAGCATCGCCAGGCTCTTTGTTTTGGGTACCCCTAATTTCTCTTTCCTCAATGTCATCCTAAGTCCCCTTGACTAAAGGCACAATAGGATTGTGGACATCCCTTTCTTGCTCTACGACGTTTCTCGATAATGCAGCATTTCCAGGGAGCCCAATGCTATGACCCTCTTCCAGAAGCCCGAATAGAGATAATAACCGATTAGCTAAGAGAAGTCTAATGTCCTTGTCTTCGATAGGGATGGCACAAATGGCAGAGATCGCTCTTGAAAAACTATTTCCCTTAGGTCTGGGCAGACACCTATAGATATTCAGGATGTTAGTTGATTCAAAAATATGACTTGGATTAATGGACTTAAGAGTGAATCGGAGACAACACTTACGTCCTTCTACCCATCGCCTTGCGAAACCAAGCGGACACCGAACATAGAACCACTCGTGTTTGCAAAGAGAAAGTTTATCCCAAACACCCATTAGGACTGATAGTTGGGTGAAGGCTTAGGAAAAACACAAGAAGGACTTCCTGACCATCGTTTGAAGTTATAAATGAACCTTATGTCCTTAGGAGTTGGTGGGCGGAATAGAATGCTCATGAATGGTAAAAAAGTTCCATGGAGGAAGGCGTAGCTGTTTGGGTGAAGTTGAATGGGAGCTATTCCAAGATATCTTAATATTTCCCGAATAAAAGAATTGAAAGAAGGCACGTATCTTCCTGAGCACATGAATTTGTTGCATGCTGTATACCCCTACGGGGTCAAGTGAAGCCTGTTATTTATCGAAGGAACCAGGACATCTTCGAATGGAATTCCATGTATGGAACATAGCCAGGGAAGAGCAGCCTCATCGATTTAGGAGGCTTGAGAATCTATCGGGTTATCTAGGAGAATGGTACCTTCTACTATGTCGGGCGCAGATTTTACATCCTTGTTGAGAGGACGGGAACATAAGAAAAAAGGTTGACTGACGGGCCAGAAACTTCCATTTGTTCGGTCCAATGACCAACAGAAAGTCTGCCAGATGTAGTCGTGGAGCTTGAATTTGCTTCAGGATTTCTATGCTGCGAGGCTGGTCCAAAAGATATTGCAGATAAACGCTTAGTGCATCTAAACTCCATGTTAACTATACACAGTACACAATCGAGATTATAAAAATTACATGTTCCCTCCATGCATAGGGTGAGCTAGTGTGGTGTAGTGTATTGTATAACAAAAACAAATTTAAATAAGAAAACAAAATTAAATGACGCGATTTTGAATTCCAACCAAAGTAATCATTATAAGTGACCTTCTCCACCGGCAAAGAGATTGATCGGTTGTAAAAGCTTTAGGATTGACTATCAGCATATCAAAGTGTGAAATCTATTATTCAGGTCCATATACTAAGTTTTAGTTCATATTGAATGTTCCAAGGATTTGATTGTTCAATCTCAAGTTCTTTAGTGAATATGCAAGTTATATTGTTCATCGTCATCATATGTTCAAGTTCATTGAGGTGAATTGGTAGTAATAGCTTAAACGAGTAAGTTTGGATAATATTTTAATTCAAAGTGCATATATGCCGATCCTAAAATAATGAACCCTACATGCCAACCCATACCCTTTATACCGATCTCTATCCTAAAGCGGCTCTACCGATCCCTTTTCTAAAATCTTGCCAATCCCTAGTATTACCGAACATTGTCCTTATACAACATTTTTTGACCCCTCTCTCCTTTCAAAGGACTCTGATCCCCTCTCCTTCTACAATTCTACCGATCCAACCTTACTACCCATTTCTACCGACCCATTCTTTCCTATGTTCCAATATCGAACCTTCCACGCTAGCCCACTCCTTTATTCAACAAGGATACCGATTCCTCCTCAATCCATTAAGACCACCGAACCCTCCTTGCGAATCGAAAGCAACCAATCCCTCTCCTTCGACCTTCCCACGCAAGCATTCCAACCTTATGGCCGAACCCTACCGCATTTAACATCTCCACTCCTCCAGGTAGTTACAACTTTAGATTTTCCATTGCGTTGAACTCCCTATTGTTGCCAATAGAATAGAATCCATCATCTCATCATAGAAATCAAAGTGTAAAGGCGAATAACCTACCTAAATGCATTAGAGACGGGTGATTCGAGGAAGAAGAACGAAGTATGGTTCGAATGAAAGGCGAGGTGACATGCTAAAGCTAAATCGAAAGGTTGATGTTTGGACGAAGGCAATGTTTGAGCAGGGAAGGAAGGTTCGGATTTTTATGGTAAAATCTAGTTTGGTTTTAAGGATTTGAATGGGAACAAAGTAAAAGTGTTGGATATGTGATGGTTAGAAAGAAGGAATGTTAGTTTATATAAGGGAACGTAGGGGTCAGTCCAACTAAGCAAAAGGAAAGGGATCGACATGAAAGATATTGATCCCTGCAAGTGTAAAGAAAAAGGGAGGGATCAAATAGCAATATCCACTCCCTGTGATCACAAGGAATAGAAAGGAGGGATCAACTAAGCATGTGTCGATCTCTACAAAAAAAGAGAAAAAAAGGAAGGAAAATAGAGAATGAGGGATCGACCATGAACATGCACCCAAATGAATATAAGCATGAAAATTGCGAAAATAACATGAACATACAAAATGCAGGGAAAGTTGGCAACGACCCATGAACGCATGAGCACCGGGAGCCAATGACAAGAAGGTATATATATATATATATATATATATATATATGAATATACATATACATGACCTAGAAATTTCAAAATTTGAAATCGATAGAAACTGGAATCAAACTTGAAGCTTTCAAGCTCGAAGCTAGACCAAATAACCAAAAATAGTTAGAATTAAGAAACTGGACTTACATATATTAACTGATGGAATATAGCCCTGGATTTATACCATTGGAAATCACCAAGTGTCATGACGATCAATGAGGGATACATCACCTTGGAAAATTAATTCGACAAATGGATAACAACTATTTAAAAAACTAGGTGGACTTCTTGTCGACGACTCTAACTTACTTCGATTCAAAACACATCATGTTCATTACAAGATGTAGTTTGAGGGTGCAAGTGTTATCCAGCATTTTGACCCGGTTATATTGAACTAATCGTACAAGTCAGATACGACTACCATCAAGGTCAATGACTTTAGGATGGTGACTGTGGGACCCAAAACTCAAGTACAGATGGTAATATAAAGTCAGGATTGAATGGAACTAATAAATGTGCAATGTAGGATGTTTGAAGTGTGAAATATGGTTCAGCGTATAGGAAGGATCAACATAGATTGGCTTCAACAAGAGAGGTCAGCATGTTTCAAAATACAAGAGTATTCTTGTGGAAAACAATCAATATTACAAGTCCAATGCTTATGAAATTTGACGAGCAAGACATAAAGACCCTATGAAACCTACCCTAGGTATCGCTTATCAAAAGGACAAATCTGGAGGGATCGGTATACATCCCTTAAAAAGGATCGACAGAGAGTAGCATGCTAGCAATGTTGAATCAAAGATCAAGTAATAACTCGAGCTCTAATAATCCAAATGACATGAAATTTGGAGGCTTAACATATTTTTGCATAAGCAAGCCACCATAAGGATTGATCCCCAAAATTCAACCAAAGAAGGGATTGGTACCGATCCCTCCTTTTTGGGAATTGGACCCAGCGATCCCTCTAGCGGGCCTTCACACTGAGATTTCAAAGAGATATTTGATTATCTCCATTTATAAATACTGGCTTGATGGGCTATTCTAAGGATCTTTATGCTACTTGTTACTCTAGAATCCATTGTAATCAAGTGCAAACTTATTTCTACTGTTGTAATCAGATTGAAAAGTGATTAATAAAGGACAATCTTCAAGTGGATGTAGGCATACAATGCCGAATCACTACAAATTTCTATGTCTTTGATTATTGCTTGATTATCTTTTGCTTACTTATTCATCTACTCAGTTTAATTTTTCTTTTCTTCACTTACTTCTCTACAAAAACTATTCTTGGGTGTTTATGACCATTTTAGATGCAAACATAATCATATTGAACACATGATCTTGCAGAATTCATTAGTTACTCGTTTCCAATGAACCTATTTCATCAAGATTTCATATACCAGGGATATGACTATTCACTATACAACTTTTGTATATGATTGAACATGGTTCAAATGTCCACTTTTTTGCTGTTTAGAGTTCAAAACCCATAGAAGACAATACACAGTCTGAGTAAATAAATGCTTAATTGATCAACGTACAAATATATATAGTAGTTGCATGCTTTAGCTCCTACATGTGTCTTAAAGTGATGACATACCAAAAATTTATTGTAAAGTATATTTTATATTTCTTTGTCAATCATATTTTTGTTCATTAGTATAATTCAATTGGTAAATAATTTTATCAACTAGATTAGTGCACAAATTTATTGAAGCATATTATTTTCATTTTGTATAGCATATGTTCTAGTAATATTAGAAAGGTTAAATGTTACCATTACATTTTTGCAATAAGGCTCCCAATGGATCTTTATATTCCATAAAACCCTTAGAGAAACATAGAAATCATTCGACATAGTTGGTGTTAGGACTTGATTGCTTTGTGATTATAACCTTGAGTTTGCTTAAAAAATCATAAGTCTACAAGCGATGTATGATTCTTTACCAATTGTATCATATACAATTCGTCAAGTAATCATAAGTTCGCAACTGTGGTCTGTGCCCTAATATCGATTGTATCAAATACACCTTTGTTATATTTTTGATATAATTAATTCATTCATTTTGAAGTATGTTAATAAGAAAATCCTTAAAAAAAATGTTATGTGATTGTAGTTGCAAATAGTTTCAACTATGAGCAATTATCATAATAAAAATAATATTTTGTTTTAAATATTCCTAGTCAAGGTGTTTTGAGAAAGGATATCGATTCATCTGTTGAGGCCAGAGTGCGTAACGCTGTCTATATGTTGGGCAGTGCGTCTCATAGCTATTGAGGGACACCATGGGTTACATCCTTGTAGTTATTAGATAACTATGGAATGACTCATCCGAGAGTTTTCCATTGGTTAATAACAACTAGGTCCACTAGGAAATATCATGGTGACGATGCTACATAGTTCCCTCAACTTAAGAATACCATGGAGCTTCAATGTGAATACTCCACTTTGATTTCATGCGATTATAGTTGAATTTGAGTTGAAATATTAGGAGTGAATCACCGTTCGATAGTGAATTCATCTTCTTGGTTTATTAGCTTAGTGTCATAGTCAACTATAGTAAAAACAAAGTCAAAATCTCTAGTTAGAGTAGTATTATGATTAAGCATAAATGTTACTATTGAACCAAAGACTTTATTTTTAGGCAATCAAGTTGAATGAAAATAATATTGGAATTTTGACTAATAACATACTCCATAAATTCTAAAGTGATATAGTGTTAGCGAATAGAATATTTGTAAATCATTGTCATTATAGTGTTGACGAAGATAATATATTGGTGAAGACAACTGGTAGAGTAGATCTAGTAGAGTACTTGCATAAAACAATTAAGTGACCAAAAGATAGACAAGTAGTGCAAATGTGGACTTTTCTTATAGTTTACATTCATAATAGCAACTTTCCCAGGAGCTGGCTCAACAGGTAGGACAAACAATAACAACTTGTCCGACTTGATCTCCATCAAAGTCTTTGCATATACCAACCTATCCATCTTTACCATTGCTACATCGAAACATAACAAATCCCAACCAAATTTTCAATAGGTCATTACCGGTCGTTGATTGTAGAACAACAGGATTTTAGTGATTAGAACCCAAATAGGAAAGAAAGAACCTGTTTACGTGCGTTATCAGTGGATGAACACCAATGAGCAATAGTGAACAACTTTCCTAATATAATAGCAGGATTTGATTCAAGGATATTAATCCTTTTATTCAGATATGAGAACTCAAAGTAGAACATCGAATTGTCGCTTCTTATCCCAACTTTACCCTTAAACTTCCACTGCCTCATCAATTAATATTTTACCACTAAAGAAGGGGTTCTCAATGAGGAAAAACCCAACAAGTCGATCACCCAAATTTCATTTGTCCCCCTCAGTCACCTTAAAAGGAGGTATGTTAATTCCTTTCACACAGTTTAATCCAAAGAGGTGAGGAGATTACTCACTAACATTTCAAGATTTGGAAGAGAAGAGCGATGACCAACATGTAAGTACATTTTATATAAGGGTAGACTCAAAATCCTTAAGTTTGTAGACTCTTTCCCAAGCATAGGAGATGTAATCTCATTTCATACAAAGATTAATGAGTATCACCATGTTTAACATTGTCTGAGGGACTAATAGATACCTCAACAACCACACCAGCTTCGGCATGAAACCGCCAGTACATGTGACGACCGATGTGGCTAAAACTGGTCTATTTTTGTAAATGACTTTTCAACTGGCCTAATTTTGCAATTACTTTGCAAAATTGGCCTAAATTAAATTTTTATTCTTTATTTAATAATTTTTTAAATTAGTTATACTTTATTTAACAATGTTTTAAAATTAATTATATTTTATTTTATAATGTTTTAAAGTTAGCTATATTTTATATAAATTTTTTTAAAGTTAATTACTATTTATTAATGATATTTTAATGCTAATTATATTTAATTAAGGGTGTTTACGTTTATTAAATTATTTTAATTAATGAGGTTTAAATTAATTAATTATATAGTTAATGTTATTTAAAGTTATTTAGGTGTTTTAAAGGTTATTTATTTATTATATTAAAGATGTTTTAGTTGATTAATTATTTTAATAAAAAGGTTTATGGTTAATTAAATACATTAATCAAAGTAGTTTAAGTTAGTTAATTAATTAATTAATTAATGAGGTTTAAGATGATTATTTTGATTTATGAAGTTAAAGTTAATTAATTAATTGACTAATTGTTTACTAATGATTTTTTGGTTAACTAATTATTTAATTAATGGTATTTAAAGGTTAATTAGTCTGTGTGAATATTGATGTTTAAAGTTAATTAAATTCTGTACTTAATTATGTTTAAGTTAATAAAGTGATTCATTTAGAAGTACTTATGAAGAACATTTAATAAATAAAGGAGTAGTTATAAATGATATTTTATAAATAAAGGGAATGGAGTTTAAGTGTTATTTAATTAGAAAACAACTTTAGAGGTTATAGTCCATATAATGATAGTCGCTATGGATGCAGTTTTGAAACTCTATGATTTTTTTACATTGGAAGCTTACCTATCTTAAACATTTGGGAATTATTTTCAAGTATGATTTTGAAAAGTTATGAAATCAATTTAAGAAGTGTAACAACCCAGAATTTTAGCCATTTAAATTTGAAATATTTAATTGACTTTTTAATATTAAAAAGTTAACTTTATAAGTTAGACAACTTATATTTCAAATTTAGCAATTTATTTGATAACTGGATTATTTAATTGAATTTTTGGAAGTGGTTAAAATTATTAAATATTGAATTTGTTGTGAATAAAAATGATTTTGAAAGTTTGATTTAAAGTCTATTTGAAGAAGAACGAAGATGGTAAACTTTTAAAATAGATTTAAAAGCGATATAATAATTCACTTTAATTAACATGTAAAATAGCCTTCCGGGGTACTGTCTCGGTATTGGACGAAACCAGTTCCCTTTGATCCATAATAGCATATTATAGCATGCCATCGAATTTCCTGACGATTGGACGTATCATTTAGGCGTGTGAGATCGAAATGTGTAGAAGTTAATTTCAGAAATTTATATAATAATTTGCCATCTTCTGTATATGATCGAATTGGGTCTCGAGGCTAGTTCCATTGTGTTCAGAATAGGGGTATAACATATAGGACGCCAGATGACACACCTCGTTTGGGGATCGAGATTTTTGAGCACATGGATCTTAATATTCTATAATATATTAATATGTATAATTCTTAAATCACCATACTTGCCCTATATACTCCCTCGCGTTTTGGCCATACCCCTTCCCCTTTTAATTCGCACTTAAACAGAGAAATCCACCTATTTTCCTTTTAAATTCAAACTCGCCCCTTTATCCAATGACCCTCCTTCCATGTCGCTATTTAAGTATGATTTGGGCTTCATCACTAACTAGTATAGCATGCACCTTGATTAGATGAAGCGAATGGACGGTGGAGATTGTTGTTGGTGGAGCATAGTGGCCTAGATCTTATCGCGTTCCTTCTAGGATTTGGGAGGGTTTTACGGCGATTTACAAGGCAGTGGGGGTTTGGACTTTCAGCAAAGGGAAGTAGGGTTGGCGCATGCTTGGGCAAAGTCGCGGCGGTCTTCGACAGTGCGAGGTGGCGCAACGATGGTTTGAAATCGCGTGTACGTGTGTGTGTCTAGAACGAATGAGAATGAGTGAGAGGGAAGAGATAGGTAATTAAAGTTTTATAGTTATTAATTTGAGTTAATTATCAACTAGTTATTTCAAAAATTTATTAATTCATAACTTATTCACACGAGGTCGAAATTGAACACGACAAGATGCATACGATCGTATCGATGAATACTATGCTATGAAGTTGGATTGGATGGATTTGGAGATTATAGGAAATTGGGTTAAAATTGAACGTCTTTTAATTTTAATTCGAACCAGGGCAATCTGGTGACTAATGAAATAATTGTGAGTTGAACTCACCTTTTTAGTTAACTAATATTATTATATAGTTGATAAAAAATGTTGATTGAGTGTTTGAATGATTTACTATTTTATTAGTTGGTTGGATTTGTTCCCACCTTTGGAGCGGACGACCCATATTATATAATTATATAATGATTCTGATGTAGGGGGACAGATTGGAGGGATCCAACAGGATTCCTCATCACTGTTGATTTTACATACATACATAGATACATGCATACATACATACATAAATATATACATATTTGTGTGCGCGCGCTAATATATATAAGTTGTGATGCAGGGGACAGGTTGGAGGGATCCAACGGGATTCTTTGCTAATGTTGATTTATTTCCAATAAAATTCCTCACCACTGTTGATTTATGGACACTATTAGTTATGACATTGTTTATGTTCAAAACTGAAACCCAATAGATAGGAGTTGGAGTTGAATTTTGAGACATGAGATGATTTTAAAATCTAAATTTAGATTTTGAAAATATCTTGTTTAAATGGGGATTAATTTATATTTTACTCCAACCTTATTATCTCGCATTTCTAAGTCAGTAGAAATGTTTTAAAAGTTAAATTTAATATCGCTGTTTTAAATATTATTTATTTATATTAATATTGTTTTAAAGTTATATATTTATATTTAACATGGCTTAAAGATTATTATATTTAATATTGGTTTAAGATTATTATTTTTGGTAAGGCCAGCCAACTTTATAGTGGGTTATGTCACTGTATATAAATAAGGAAAATGTGTTTTGTGTTATGGAATGAGATGCTGGTTTTGATGACAACAACCTTTTAACTTATCTTATTACAAAATTTATACTAACACTGTTGTCTAGATATGTATATGCAGGATATATATATATATATATATATATATATATATATATATATATATATATATGAAGGTATTGATTACTGAAGACTGTTCAGTATAAAGACTCAAGGTTGAAGATTCTAGAGTATCAAGATCAAGATTTTAAGACATGTGTCTAGTTTTTGTTAAAACTTCATAATAGCACGTAAATCTTCATTCTAAATTTCATTTGGGGTGGAACCCATTTCTACCTTCTTAGTGGCTTATAAACCCACGACAAGTAGCTTACAAACCTACGAAAAGTGGCTTACAAACCCATGAACATCATGGTTTTGTACAATTTCTCAAATCCTGATGTGATGAGATATTTTACAGGAAGAAGCTTGCAAAACTACATCAAAATGGTTTTTCAAAATGATTTTCAAAATGTTTTAGCCTTAAAAATTATCTTTTCAAAAGATGTGTGACGACTTGGAATTTTTGAATATTTGAAATTGGAATATTTAATTGATTTTAAATATTTGAAAGTTAGTTTAACTTGATTTCAAATATCACTATTTATTTGGCAATTCAATTATTGAATTTAATAATTGGAAATTAGTTAAAATAGTGAATCTTGGTTTTTAAGATAGTTAAAAATATTTTAAAGGCTTGGAAAATTTATATTTATAATACTGGAGATAATAGAGTTTTAAATTTGATGTTTGAAAGTGTTTTGTTCAGTTTTAAAAATATATTGTTTAAATCGATATTCGAAAATAGCCTTCCGGGGCATAGTCTAGGATTCCAACCAAACCAGTTTCATTTGATCCGTAATAGTTTTTTATTATCGGATTTCAATTTTTGTAATGTTTGGAGTTGTCGTGTGATCGTACGATATATAAACGCGCTGAAATTTATATCGAAAATTCAATATAATAATTGGGTACAAAATGCTATCTTCTCCATACAATCGAATTAGGACTCGAAACTTGTTCCATTGCGTTCGGAATATGTGCATAACCTTATGAACGCCTAGCGGCACGCCTCGACAGGGGTTCAGTATTCTAGACTGTGTAAATCAAGACAATTTGAATTTGAATTTAAATTATGTATGTATGTGTGTGTGTGTGTGTGTGTGTGTGTGTGTGTGTGTGTGTGTGTGTGTGTATATATATGCTCACATGCAATAGACAAATTAAGCACGTTTCCTTCCTTAGAACACGTGTCTACTGCCTTCTCTAATCACGTACCAGGTGTCCCCTTCTCCTCCACTTTATTTAGCTGAGATTTCCCCTAAATTTCAAAGTGGTTCATTATAAAAAAAAGAGGGGAAATCATCTCGTTCCCTCCCCCTAAAATTAAAAGCAAATTGAAGGGCTGTCCTCTTAAAAAAAACTGTTTGCAGTAAAAAAAAATGTGATAATGAATTTCAAAAATTATTTTCTTCCCAAATACTTCATTTTAAAAGTCGAAACCAGTTTTTTTTTAAATTCACGTTTCATCATCCTCTTCATTTTGTTATTCGAATGGGAAGACGCGGCATAGCCATTGGTCATCGGCGTGGTAGCTATTCACCTAGGGTTCGAGTTTTTGAGCCGTTTATGGCTCGATTTGATCCATGGGTATGGATTCGGACTCGGCAAGTCGAGGAGCAGCTCGGGGAATTTTTTCATGATGGGCGAGGTTGTATGGGTCATTACGACCTATAGGTGGTCGAAGGTGGAAATGGGAGGCCGCGATAGGTTAAAAGTATTTAAGCGCACATGCGAGTAGAAGATGAAAGGGGGAGAGAAGGAACTTGTTCGTGATTTGTTCGATAGGCTTTGGGTGGCGACGTGAAACAGCGATGGCAGGCGCTATGTAGGGTGTTACGCGAGCCGAGGTGAGGTTTATCTGCCCTATTTTAATTTAATTCAATTAATATATATACAGATTAGATAAGAAGGAATTTTAAAATCCAAATGGTATTTGTATACATACATATATAAATTTGAACCCAGATTTGCTTTATTTTATAAATATATATGTGTTAAAAAAATTTACAGAAAAGAAAGGGAATTATTACAGTAAGATGTAAACATACTTTAGATTTATATATACACACACACACACACACACAGTAAAGGAATGGTAGAATACAAGTACAAAAATATATACACACATACCTATTTTCGTTTAAAAGTATTTACAGTGAGTTATGAATTAATCCTATTTCCTTTTAAATATATGTATATAGATAAAACATGAAAAATTATATATAGAAAAGACTTTGAAAAATATATAGGGATTTTTAAAATGTTTGAAGAATCTATAAAAGTTAGATTTTTGAAATCTATAATCTATTTTATAAGTGTATATATGATTTCAAAAGGAAAATTACTAGTTTAAAATTAAATCATTAGTTAATTAAGTTTATTAAATGGTAATTTTTTGTTAGAATATTTCAAATGTTAATAAACAATATAATATTTGTACAAGGTCCAAAATGGGGAAGAAAATAGTCGGTTTGGGTCGAATTGCAAAACAAGATCAAAGGTGAGTTAATCTCACTCATTTGGATTACCATTTAGATTTAAATAATTAAATTTAAATTATTGGTTAAATGATTGAGTTGACTGGATGTGATATTATATATAGTAGTGTGTATATATATATATATTGGAGTGATTGATTTCCCGCATTATATAGCGGATGATACTCTTTGCGCCCCGCATCATAGCAGATGACCATTTATACCGCGATATCCCGCCTTGAAGCAGGATTGGTATTTTAATTTGTTGTGCTAACATCTATGGATGCAGGGAAACAGGTTGGAGGGATCCAACTGGATTTCTCAAAGTAATGTGATTTATGTGATAATCTGCGATGCATTATATTGATTATATTGGGAATTGAAATTATTGAACGCTATGGATTGGTTGAATATATATTGGTATTTGAGAAAAATGAAATGTATATATAAAGTTTGGATTTTTTAAAGGAAATAAAACGGCAAATTTTTCGGTAAAATAATTATAGTGAATCAAATAAATTAAAGGAGTGAATTTGGGAAAGGGATAAAGGATTGATTTTAAATCCTATATATTAAATTCAAGGATGAGAAAAATAGGGATTTTGAATAAATGGAAAAGGATTTTTATTTAAAATAAGGGCTTAAGCAATATTGTTTTGTAAATTACGAAGAAATATATTTTTAAAATTTAAGATTTGAAATGAGTTTGGGAAAATAAAAGGAGAATTTGAAATAAAGTATGAAATTGGTATTTTCGATTTAAATAAGAATTTAAATCATAAATAAAGGTGTGAATATGGGATAAATGGGTTTTGAAATAAATTTGGATAAGTAAAGGAATTTATTTTAAAATGGAGTTGGTTTTGGAAATCGATTTGAAAACCGACTAAGTGTTGAAACTGTGAATAAAGGAGAATGAGATTGTGAAATTTATAAACAGGGTTTATAAATAAAAGCGAAATATTTTTTAGAGGATAATTTGGATGTATAAATTCAGGATGGGAATTTATAAGGAAAGGGTGATTTGTTAAAAATAAATAGTGGTTTATTTTTAAAGGTGTGGAAAGGAAAGTGGATTTTCCTGAAAAGCCGAGTACATTTTCAAAGAAAGATTTCCAAGTATAAGTTAGAGGTTTTAAAGAATGCTTTAGAAATTTTTTATTATTTTAAATTATTTTAGAATTTTAAAGTAAATATTTATTTAAATTAATTATAGTAGTAATTATTTTAAAGGTATAACTAGTATTATGATTTAAAAGATAATTATTTAATATTTATACCTTATAGAATAACTTTTATTTTAAAATTAGTTTTGGCTTAAGTTTTGCATGAGAAATTATTATAAAATTTCATAACTAGTATTTTAAATAAAGTATTTTAAGTAGGTTTTTTTAAGTGTTTTAAAGTATATATATCCTTGGATAAAGTGATTTAAATTATTTAAAATCTAAGTTATTAAGACTTGGTGTTTTTCAGTGGAAATAAAGCAATTGGGTGGAACTTTATGCTGCGAGAGAAAAAGTGATTTGAAAACTATTTTCAAAGGGTTGAAATGTAGAAAAATATCTTGCGAAGAGATTTTGAAATAAAAAATTTGGAAAATTATTAAGGTTGATGGTTGTTTTGTGGATGTTATATGATAGTTAAATAACTGACTATCAATATTGAACAATGCGTTGATCGTTCAGAAGAGACTGGGATCGGGATTAATTTCCCAAAAACCACTTCGATTCGTTTTGAACGTTTTCGTGAGGAAGACAAGAGCTTGGACTCAAAGATGGAGCAGTGAAGTGCAAGGGCTAATCGTTACTAATCCTGAGGGTGATTCCAAAATGGATGTAGTAGGAGTAGTTCGGTTCTGTTTGGACCGGGAACAAACTTGTATGGACGAATGCTATCAGAACATCGTCAGGAGGACGATGAGCATTCTAAGTGTATGTGTTCTAAAAAGGTAACGCATAGCCTCGAGCCACATCAACCGAGAATGGCTAAAACAGAGGAGGTGCAGTAAGGCTAGGTGGCTAGCAACCAATTAGGGTAAGATCATCCCTGTCTAGATGTCCCTTTTTATTCGGCTGTGTGGGCGGTTGCTGATCCCAACCGCGGGGTGATCTTATTCGGACTATCTAGTAAGAGGTATCTCCGGTCTTGTGTTGCAAGGGATTAGGGAGGATCCTCAATACGGTGATCTAGACCACGTACTGTGACGGGCGGTACCCAGTAGCCCTGGCATTGATGGAAACCCAATCTCCAATAAGTGCCTTCGGACTTGTTTGTATACCTATTTTGCTGAATTTAATGAATGTAACAATTTCGGCTATTTGAATAAGTATTTGTAATAGACACTACTATAATATCAGAGGATTTGATAAGAAATGTTTTGGTTATCGTAAGGTAAAAACCCGACATGTTTTGTAACAACCCTAGATTTTGACTATAAATTTGAATTTGACTTTATTTCATTTCAAAATTATTTTAAATTTGTTTTAGTTGTGAAATTTCATCTCTACATATTTTTAAAATAATAATAGGATTTTTCCAAAATTTACTGAATTTATTTCCTATTTTTAAGGGCTGCTTTCCTATTTTCTGCTATTTTCTTTATAAAAATTTATATTTAAATTAAATTTTAAATATTTATTTTGTGAATGTATTTTTATTTTATGTTATTATTAATGTTTAAAAATATTTTACAAGCTCATATGAATTTTCTAAAAATTATTCTATTTAATTTCAAATTTTAGCCATGCCTCCATTGCTGCCTAGCCGCCTCTAGCACCTGATGGCACACCACCAACACCTCCTCCTCACCAACCAACCATGCCGTGACCCTCCGTGGTGATGCCCTCCACAAACTTTTCAAAACAACCCGAATTCCTAGCCTAGCCGAGCACAACATCACTTCCATTACCTCACCACCCCTCTAGCCGCCACCTACCACACCTCCACCACCTCTATCACCTCCAGCACCCTCGGCCACACCACCACAGTGGACCCCACACCTCTGGCCGTGACATTTGGAGCCTTGGTCGAGCCCAAATCCATGACCAAATGCATGTATTCATGCTTATGTGTATTATTCCCTTCACCCACTTTGGCACCACCACAAATGACATCTAGGCCGACCCATACCCATCATAACCTGACCCAAACACCTGCCATTATTTTGTATTTCCCCATATGGCTGAGCCTTGTAAAGGTTAAAAGCAAGTGCAAGCATTTCTATTTGATTCTGTGCAGTCTATTCTAGTGTAATTTTGATCGTAGTTGATTTGAAACTCATCGTTGTTATATTGTTTTGTTTGATGTGTATCCAAGGAATTTGACATTTGGCTCCTCCATTCGAATCCGTGTCATGTTTTTGTGCTTGTGTAGATCCCGTTTGTGAAATTTTTCGTTCGGTCATCAGCTCAAACCTGTGAGTTATTCTCACCAGACAGTTTTATACTTATATGAATAGTAAATCGATCGCTTGTGAATATGTAAACTGCATCACCATATTTTATTTGCTATGTCACTATCATATGATGTTCCCACATGATTAAACACCAGTTATATCATATGTTACTATTATATTATTGCTGTTTTGTTATTTTATCAGTTAATCACACCGCAAGTTCCCTTTAGATTAGAATCACTATGGGTTGAAATGATACATACCCGAACGGACTTTAGAATAAGGGAAAATCGTTATAGGCTGAAATGATAGGCCTGAGTGATTTTCAAATTTATTTCATTTACTTGAGACTGCGGGTTTGAAATGATAAAACCCGGATTTTCTTTGTAAATTACGGGTTGAAATGATATATTACCCGTATCACATTTCCTAGTGTAGAAAATTATATACAGACCCATAGTTAACGTATGCTTTCTAAAAATTTTAAAATTATTTTAGAAATGTAAATATTAAAATATTTTGATTTAAATCTAATTAAAAATGATTTTTGTAAAATATTATTGATTTTCTGAATAATTATAAGTGAAATAAATTAGTGCAAAAGTTAGAAATTTTGAATGTCAGTTATTTTGGAAATTAAATTGAATATGAAATCATGATAAATTTATGATAATTTGAATTTAAATGAATTTAAAGTGATTTTATATCATATTAATGGTTTTTAATAAAGTTGAAATGTGAAATGAATAAATATTTAAGTTGAAATTTTGAAATATAACTAAAATTGAAAATTTGTGGAATTGACTTAAAAGTGAATTTTTAGTTAAGTAAATAAAAATAAAACTAAGTTATATTTGAAAATTTGAACTTAAGTGTTAGGTTGAAATTTAATGTAATGAATTTAAAATTGAACATTGCAGTTTAATAAGTGAATTAGTGTTAAATATGAATTTTTAAATGGAAATTTAACTTCATGATATCTTGAAATTAAGGAAAATTAAATGGTGTTTATAAATGTAAAAAAAATGTGTGATTTTATAAGTTAAAAGTGAATTAAAGAAAAATATAATTGTTGTGAAATTATATTGAAAATTTGAAATTAATTAACTGCATTTTTGAAATGCTATTATATCTAATATAAATGATAATACAACAATTGTAAATGCTGTAGTTGATAAGTGAACTAAATAGCTAAATTGAATTAAAGGCTATTATAGAATTCTATAATGCTATAATTGTTGGATTAAACTAAGTTTTCGTTGAAACTAATGTAACACTATTACAGCTTTTAAACGCTGTCTTTTGTAAATTGAACTGTTTTGAATATAACTTTCTGTAGCATTTTCCAAATGCCGAGAAAGTTGAATTGTCACTGTTTTGATAAAATTAAGTGAATAAATGAACTTTGAAATTTTAGAAATTTAATAATTTAATTATTAAATGTAATAACTTCATTTTTAAATGATTTAAATGAAGTAATCAGTTTGGAATTGAACTATTTTGAAATGTGAATTGAAATGGTATTTTTAAATTGAATAAAATGAATATGTTTTTTTTATGAAATGATAAGTTTGATATTTTGAAATGGATTTGAAACGATATTTGATTTTTTGGAAAACAAGTACCATTTTTTAAATTATAACTATGGGTTATAATAACGATTGGTTGTTAAAGAGTCCGGGATCGGATATGGACATACTCTCTGTCGATACCGAAAACCACTTTAACAAATGTGTACGCGGTGGAGATTCCAGAATGAAGTAGGATGGTGACGACGTTCCTAAGGTACTTTACGTGGACCTAACTCCCGTGAGTTAGCTTAAGGTGGCTAAAACAGGAGCGATCTCGGGCCAAAGGAGGTAGCACCTCTGGCTGAACACACTTCTTCGATACCATTCTATTACTGTTGTGATCGATTGGGTGCACCCCTTGATTTTGGAGTGTTGTTCAGGGTGGGTGTATGTGGTTGCTGCGTTACCACCAGCCCGTGTGCGTAATTGGTATATCTACCCTGGCATTGCCTTGTGTGTCGTGTCACCTACCATACCGAGCCTTTACTACGAGTTTGTTTTTCTCCCGTAGCCCGTGTGGTATCCTCTGACAGTCACCCGGAGTGGAGATGGCATGATATTGGATGGACTACTGGGACTATTGTGTGTGAAGGGTGATATGGGTAGCCCGTAACGCTATTTAAAATTATGTTTATTTTACTGTAGACATTATTATAATAGCGAAATATTACTATATAGTAAATAGTTTAAAGGATCCTTAGAGGATGGGCGGTCCCAGGCATCCTTTAAGTTACTTGTATCTTGATCACAGTTCACTTGAGTTGGTTTACATTATATAAGTATATATTGTCCTGACTCGATTGTTTTGTGTTTTGCTTTACGCTCGGGTCAGCCTGAGTATTCACAGCTTTGGATTCTCTTTTTGGAGCTGGTCTTTGCTGGAGTTTCTGCTTATTTACATATTTATCTACTTCTGTTTCAGCTGTTCTAGTATCTCATGTATTAGTGAACTTCTATGTATTTGGAATTTCTATTATGTTATTTTCAGACTGTATTATGTATTTGGTTTGAGACTCTGTTGTAGTAGCTTCATGAACTACTATGTATTTTTATATTCCGCTGCGAGTTATTCTGTTTGTTCTGTGTCCGTGATTCTGTATATCTGATTTTATTTGCTCCAAATTTATTTACAATCTGTTATTTCGCATCATTCAAATCTGACATCTGTGGATTATTGTCGATTTGAATGGTACGAAATTGGGGTTGTTACAGTTGGTATCAGAGCTTTGGTTTTGGCAAACCATTGCCTCTGCGGAGCAAAAACTCATTAGAGATAGGGTATTTCTACCCTAAAATGAGTGAAATCAGTCTCAGAATCATATCTTTATGAGAGGCGTATTTTCAAAGTATAAAATGATTTTTTTTCAAAATGTTTTCAAAGGATTTTCAAAGATTATTTTGATATATAAATTTTTCTTGCTTTTTAAGGATTTTTAAAGGTTTTCTAACTTCCTTCTTTCGTATCTACCTTGTTAGGATCTTTTCTTTCTTTAAGATATTCATCCAAGTGTATTGTCTTGTCATATCTTAATTTATCGTTGGTTTGTCTTTATTCTTGTCCTAAATTCATTCTTGATATTTTTCAGGATGAATCGAGGAAATGCTAGAGTTAGGGGTCGTGGCATTGCCCTAGCTCCTCAACCTGTTGCTCCAGTCAGGTTCACTGTTCTTTGTAAGGAATTCTCTCTACTAGGTAGAACCTCATTCACCGGTTCGGAGACTATCATTGAGGCTCAGTAGTGGTTGCGGAGTCTTGAGAGGATATTTACTGGTCTTGATATTACTGATGCCCAGCAGCGTCAGCTAGCAGCTTGGCAGTTGCGTGATTCTGCTTTAGATTGGTGGGAGTCCGTTACGGCTAACACCATCGAGGCTGATCTCACTTTGGAGCAGTTTAGGTATCCTTTGTATTATCTTAATTTTGTTCCTATTTTTCCTTTCTTTGAATCTATCTTAAGCCTGTTTTCTGTATCTCTTTTCCAGGGAGGCTTTTATGGCAAAATGGATGCCAGAAGCCGGGAAATCTCAGCTTTATCGTGAGTTTATGGATTTGAAGCAGGGTACCATGTCTTTTGCTGAGTATGAGAGGAAGTTCAATGAACTTTCCAAATTCAGTCCTAGCCTTATTGATACTCCTAAGGAATGAGAAATTTATTGCTGGTGCTCGTCCATAGTATTATAGTCGCCTCATTTCTCGTGTTCATGGTTCTTTCACCCAGCTCATGGATATGGCTATTCGCTATGAGAATCCCACATCCAAAGTTTCCTGCTGTTTCTGGTGCTCAGTCTTCCTCTGCAGTTTCCAAGAAGCGTAAGCCAAACTTCCAATAGTAGAAGAAGAACAGAAGCGTTCTGGTTTGGGATCTTCATCATCTGCTCCTGCTCAGAGGCAACCAGTTGATCTCTCCTCCATCACTTGCTTTAGGTGTGATCAAAGAGGGCACTATGCCAATAGCTGTCCCACATTATCTGATGTTGCTGTTCCTCCACCTTCTCAGTCGGTTAGATGTGATCTCTGTCATATCTGTCTTCAGCCCGGTCATTTTAAGAAGGATTGCCCTACCCAGCAGAGGGGTACTCCTTCTGGTATATTTGTTGTCACTTCTACATCATCTCCAGTTCCTACCCCTGCTCCTGCTCCTAGTGATGATCAAGGTACACTCTAGGGTTCATTTACTTTATTTCATCATCCTGTTCGTGTGTTGTTTGATACTGGTGCTTCACACAGTTTTATTTCTGTTGATTTGTGTGATAAGCTTGAACATCTCCTTTCTCCTCAGTATACTTCTATTCCGTTATGTGTTTCAAATCCTATTGGGGGTCCTGCTAACCTTAATCGGATTTGTCGAGAAGTGAAACTTCTCCATTCTGATCATCGATTTAGTGGTGATTTTTATATTCTGGGCTTCGACACTTTTGATTTATTGCTTGGTCAGTATTGGTTAGTGAATCATGATGCTCATATCTCTTGTAAAGCCCGGTCTGTTCGCCTCTTTGATGATCATGGGAATGCCTTGATTATTCAGTGCCGCATGCCTTAGGATTTTGCTGGCAACTTTATTTATTCTTTGGATTCTTCGCCCAATGATCTTAATTCTACTCCTGTGGTTAGACTATATCCCGATGTATTTGGTGAAATCACTTCTTTACCTCCGAAGCGGGAAATTGATTTTTGGATTGATCTTATTCCTGGTGCTCGACCTGTTGTTCTTCCTCCTGGAAGAATGGCACCCCGCGAGAAGGTTGAGATGGGAAAGCAAATTTGAAGACTTATCTTCCAAAGGTCTGATTAGGCCTAGTTTTTCTGAATGGGGAGCTGCGGTGGTTTTTGTCACCAAATCTGATGGTTCACTTCGGATGTGTGTTGATTATAGGGAGCTGAACAAGCTCACTTAAGCTCACTATGAAAAACAGATATCCAATGCCTCGTATAAATGATATGTTCGATCAGCTTTATGGTGCCACTATTTTCTCTCAGCTTGATCTTGCTACAGGTTTTCATCAGCTCAGGTTTGCCGAGGATAGCATTCCCAAGACTGCTTTCCGCACTGAGAATGGATTTTATGAATGGTTAGTCATGCCTTTTGGTTTGACTAATGCTCCTGCTTTCTTTGTTGATTTGATGAATCGTGTTTTTCGTGATGTGCTTAATAAATTTGTGCTAGTCTTCATTGATGATATCTTTGTCTTCTCTAAGACTAAGGATGAGCATAAGTCGCATTTGAAATATGTTCTTGAGACTCTCAGAAATCATCAGTTAAAGGCTAAATTTTCTAAATGCCATTTCTGGAAGGATGAAGTCCGTTATCTCGGGCATATTATTTCTAGTAATGGAGTTTCTGTTGATCCAGTTAAGATTGCTGCGATCAATGTAAGTCTTTCTTTCTCCTCTTTCTCTATCATTTTTAATAATTCTATTTTTCCCGTTGTCCTTATTTTTCTCCCTATTCTGTTTCAGGATTGGGAAACTCCAAAGACTCCATCTGATATTCGTAGTTTTCTGGGCCTTTCCGGTTACTACCGGAGATTCATTGAGAATTTTTCTCGGATTGCTGCACCTCTCATAGCTTTGACTCGGAAGAATGCCAGATTTGTCTGGAGTGATCACTGTAAGGCTGGATTCAGTGAATTGAAGAGCAAGCTAACTTTCGCACCAGTTCTTACTGTTCCGAATGGAAGTGAGGGATTTACAGTTTATACTGATGCTAGTCGTGAGGGTTTGGGTGCTGTTCTCATGCAGGATGGTAGGGTTATTGCCTATGCCAGCCGTCAGTTGAAAACCCACAAAGCAAATTATGCTGCTCATGATTTAGAGTTACTTGCTGTTGTCTTTGCTTTAAAACTTTGGAGGCATCATCTTCTTGGAACCAAGTTTGAGCTTTTCACAGATCATCAGTCTCTGAGATATATCTTCTCCCAGAAGGATCTGAATCAGAGGAAAGTTCGTTGGCTTGAGTTTCTGTCTTCTTACGACCTCGACATTAACTATACTCCCGGTAAAGCTAATGTTGTGGCCGATGCTCTGAGTCGGAAGAAGGCTTTGTTGTGTCAGCTTGTTGTTTCTTCTTCTCCTCTTCTGGATCAGATTATGGCTAAGAAGGATGAGAATGGGATGATTAGATTGATGAAGGAGAGTGTTCGTAGCAGAGTTGGTGGTAGTAGTGGTAGTAGTAGTGGAGTTCAGATTGATGATAGAGGGATATTGAGGATTAATGGCAGGATTTTTGTTTCGAAGGTTGATAGTTTGAGGCAGGAGTTGCTTTAGGAGAATCATTGATCAAGACTTTCTATTCATCCTGGTGTGTCGAAGATGTATCAGGATATGAAGAGGCTTTATTGGTGGAAGGGGATGAAAAGGGATATTTCTATCTTTGTTAGTCTGTGTGCGACTTGTCAGCAAGTCAAAGTTGATCACCAGAAGACCCCTGGTTTGTTGCAGCCCCTTGAGATTCCTAATTGGAAGTGGGAATTGGTTTCCATGGATTTCATCGATGGTTTACCGAGGACTGAAAGGGAAATGAGAGTATCTAGGTTATTCTTGATAGACTGACCAAGTCTGCTCATTTTATTCCGGTCGAGTCTACTCGTTCTGCTTCTAATTTATCTAAGATTTACATGAGAGAGATTGTTCGTCTCCATGGTGTTCCTCTCAGTATTGTTTGTGATCGTGACCCTATTTTTACTACTCAGTTTTGGAAGGCTTTTCAGGAATCTTTTGGTACTCGTCTGAATCTGAGCACTGCTTACCATCCTCAGACCGACGGTCAAACGGAAAGAGTAAATCAGATTCTCGAGGATCTTCTTCGTGTTTATGTGCTTGATTATGGAGGATCTTGGAAAGATTATCTCCATCTTGCCGAATTTACCTACAATAATAACTATCAGGTATAATCTTATCTTCTGTTTTCAGTCTAATCTTGATCTTTTTATCTATCTCATTCCATCTTTATATTCAGGCCAGTCTCAAAATGTCTCCTTTTGCTGCTTTATATGGACGACCTTATAGATCTCCATCTTGCTAGATTGAATCCGGTAATCGTTTGGTTCTTGGTCCTGAAGTGATTTTGGAAGCTTTTGAGAAAGTTGAGGAGATTAAGAAGAGGTTGAGAGCCGCTCAGGATAGATGAAGAAGTATGCCGATAGGCGTAGGCGGAACTTGGAATTTGCTGTTGGTGATCAGGTGTTTCTTAAGGTTTCTCCCTTGAGAAATGTCATTCGCTTTGGTCATAAAGGGAAGCTTTCTCCTAGGTTCATTGGTCCTTTCCGCATTGTGAAAAGAGTTGGTTCTTTGGCTTATCGTCCGGATTGCCCGAGAAGCTTTCTGGAGTGCATGATGTATTCCATGTCTCGCATCTTCGCCGTCATCTTCATGATCCATCTCTTATTGTCCAGCCTTCTGCTCTTGATAGTTTGGATATTTAGCCTAACCCGACTGTTGAGAGGAAGCCAATTCGTATTGTTGGTAGAGATACGAAGCAGCTCAGAAGGAAATCTGTTAGTCTGGTCAAAGTACAATGGAGTACCGACGATCGAGATTGTACCTGGAAAACGGAAGAGAGCATTCGTTCTTCGAATCCGGAATTATTTGTTTCAGGTACTATTTTGCTTTTCTATATTGTTTCTCTTTATTTTCCTTTCCGTTAAAAGATTTGAGTGGGGGAGAGTGTAACAACCCTAGATTTTGACTATAAATTTGAATTTGACTTTATTTCATTTCAAAATTATTTTAAATTTGTTTTAATTGTGAAATTTCATCTCTACATATTTTTAAAATAATAATAGAATTTTTCCAAAATTTACTGTATTTATTTCCTATTTTTAAGGGTTGTTTTCCTATTTTCTGCTATTTTCTTCATAAAAATTTATATTTAAATTAAATTTTAAACATTGATTTTGTGAATGTATTTTTATTTTATGTTATTATTTATGTTTAAAAATATTTTACAAGCTCATATGAATTTTCTAAAGATTATTCTATTTAATTTCAAATTTTCTAGTCTAGTTCACTATTTTAGCTATTTTTCTTAATTTAACTTTATATAATTAATAAATATTATATAAATTTTTATATTTTGACATATTTTCGAAATTTTATCTGGGATTATTATTATTTCCAGAAATATAAAGTTATATAAATTAAATAAGGATATATGAAGAGTTTTTGACTTTTGAATTGCCTTTTGCCTTTTTGAATTCCACCTCTTCAGTTTCCTCACAACTCTTCATTTCTTTTGGCATAACTCCCCACATTTTAGCTGACTAATTCATTTTCATTTCATGTATCTTCCTTTCCTCCTTTCTGAGAAAAAAAATTCGTCCATCACATGCTTGGGAAGTTGGTAAAAAAATTTATTTCTTTTATCTCTTTTTCTACTTATATTGCTTATTCTAGTTTGATTTTTTGCACATGCTTTCACCTCTTTTAGGATCGGCCATGCTTCCATTGCTGCCTAGCCGCCTCCAGCACCTGATGGAACACCACCAACACCTCCTCCTCACCAACCAACCATGCCATGACCCCCCGTGGTGATGCCCATCCACAAACTTTTCAAAACAACCCGAATTCCTAGCCAAGCCGAGCACAACATCACTTCCATCACCTCACCACCCCTCTAGCCGCCACCTACCACACCTCCACCACCTCCAGCACCTCCAGCACCCTCGGCAACACCACCACAGTGGACCCCACACCTCTGGCCATGACACTTGGAGCCTTGGCCGAGCCCAAATCCATGACCAAATCAAGTATTCATGCTTATGTGTTTTATTCCCTTCACCCCTTTGGCACCATCACAAATGACATCTAGGCCGAACCATACCCACCATAATCTGACCCAAACACCTGCCATTATATTGTATTTCCCCTTATGGCTGAGCCTAGTAAAGGTTAAAAGCAAGTGCATGCCTAGTAAAGGTTATAACGATATTTGATTTTTGGGAAAATAAGTACCATTTTTTAAATTATAACTATGGGTTATAATAACGATTGGTTGTTAAAGAGTCCGGGATCGGATATGGACATACTCTCTGTCGATACCGAAAACCACTTTAACAACTGTGTACGCGGTGGAGATTCCAGAATGAAGTAGGATGATGACGACGTTCCTAAGGTACTTTACGTGGACCTAACTCCCGTGAGTTAGCTTAAGGTGGCTAAAACAGGAGCAATCTCGGGCCAAAGGAGGTAGCACCTCTGGCTGAACACACTTCTTCGATACCATTCTATTACTGTTGTGATCGATTGGGTGCACCCCTTGATTTTGGAGTGTTATTCAGGGTGGGCGTATGTGGTTGCTGCGTTACCACCAGCCCGTGTGCGTAATTGGTATATCTACCCTGGCATTGCCTTGTGTGCCGTGTCACCTACCATACCGAGCCTTTACTACGAGTTTGTTTTTCTCCCGTAGCCCGTGTGGTATCCTCTGACAGTCACTCGGATTGGAGATGGCATGATATTGGATGGACTACTGGGACTATTATGTGTGAAGGGTGATATGGGTAGCCCGTAACGCTATTTAAAAGTATGTTTATTTTACTGTAGACATTATTATAATAGCGAAATATTACTATATAGTAAATAGTTTAACGGATCCTTAGAGGATGGGCGGTCCCAGGCATCCTTTAAGTTACTTGTATCTTGATTACAGTTCACTTGAGTTGGTTTACATTATATAAGTATATATTGTCCCGACTCGAGTGTTTTGTGTTTTGCTTTACGCTCGGGTCAGCCTGAGTATTCACAGCTTTGGATTCTCTTTCTGGAGCTGTTCTTTGCTGGAGTTTCTGCTTATCTACATATTTATCTACTTCTGTTTCAGCTGTTCTAGTGTCTCATGTATTAGTGAACTTCTATGTATTTGGGATTTCTATTATGTTGTTTTCAGACTGTATTATGTATTTGGTTTGTAACTCTGTTGTAGTAGCTTCATGAACAACTATGTATTTTTATATTCCGCCGCGAGTTATTCTGTTTGTTCTGCGTCTGTGATTCTGTATATCTGATTTTATTTGCCCTAAATTTATTTACAATATGTTATTTCGCATCATTCAAGTCTGACATGTGTGAATTATTGTCGATTTGAATGGCACGAAATTGCGGTTGTTACATGTTTATTTGTGGCGTGGTCTTACGAGATACCTTTGATTTCAAAAGGATTTTGAAAACTTTAATAATCCAATTGAGTGTGTTTTCTCACTTTGGTTTTCCAGATTGACTTGAGTGTTATTTCGCTATAATGCTCAGGTAGACCGAGTATGATGGAGTATAAATTCTGGATGGACTGCTATGGAGCTCAAGAGATGAGTTGGTTGGCGAGACGTATCACACGTGCTTGATGTATATTCCGTTGTGCTGTATTGGCCATATAGTCAGCTTTTGTGAGGACAGGTTATGATAACTGTCCAGTTGTATGCTATGAATTTTGTTGTACTCTGATGAAATAATGTATATAACGACTACAGTTCTTTTGTATAAAGATTTAGTCATTTATCTATTATATATTGTTCCCCTGCGATTGTGAGATTCTAATATTGTTTTCTATTTCTTCATCTACCTCCTTCTTCTTTTCCTTATAGTCTAGTTTTCCGAAATCCGATTGTTCGGCATTCAATATAGTGGACGTGTTAATGTCAATTTTTGGATGTCGAAAACGAGTCGTGACATTGTGGTATCAAAGTTGAAGGTTAGGCGAGAACCTTGGCTTTGGTAGGGAGCACTGATTAGAAATAGAGTCCGTAGTACTCTAGAATGAGTTTGAGTGTATTAATAGATATAAGCACATATTTGTTAGTGAACATAAAAACTTTTTTTATATTGTGTTGACTTATCGATTGAGTGTTTATGGATTCTGGTCGTTATGTGGGATGCCATGTCACCGATAGGGGTTTCTAAACTCTTAAACAAGATAAACCTACACAGTATTATTTTAAAATAGGGTAAATGAAATAATTTTACCCATATTATTTTTGTATATAAAAGAAATAATTTTCCATAAATTATTATAGTATATAGTTTCCTGGTTGTTAGGAAGTGATAATATTAAATTATTATCATGGTTAAGTGAAAAGTGAACACGAATTGAAATTATAACCAAGGTTAAGAAATTAACTTATATAACAAAATGGAGTTTGTAAATGTTAATTATAAATATAATTTATAAATTAAAATAAGATGCCAGGGTATTTTTTGAATTTGGATTAAAAGGATTTGGAATTCGAAATTTTAGAAATTAAATTCCTTTGATTTGAAAATTATTTTCAAAGATTTTGGAGAAACAATGGTGATATTATTTGGGAAATATTTTTGAATTGGATATGAAATCTGGTGGGATTTGGATTCTAAAAATATTTTTGAAGGGATAAAAGCACTAAATTCTTTTTGGTCGTCGAAAAATAATTCTGATGATGATCGTGACATCATCGGTGTTCATTTTCGAGTTTCCAGGAGTGGAATTGCTGCCAAATTATTTTAAATTGGAGTTGTTTGCAAAACTGGGTTTGGTTTTGAAATTCAAAGGATAAATTGATATGCAAATGAATTATGTATATAATTGATTTCAAAAATGATTTTGAAATATTGAGTAATTGTTTAAAAGACTATGGAATCTTATTTTTAAAATAAATGGGATTGATAACTAGTAAGATTTGAAATTTTCTAGAATAGAAAAATTTAACTTGAAGAAGAGTTAAAAATTTGAAGTAAGTAAGAAAACGAAGTAAGTTAGAATGTAAGCCAATTAAAAGAAGTAAATTTAAAGAAGCTAGCAAATGGAATTTAAATAAGTGGAAAATTTATAGAAGTTAAAATTTTGAATTAAAATTGAAGTGTAACTGAATCAAATTAAATAAAAGTGAATTTTAGAAAAAGTCTAAGTAGACTAAATGGAATTGAAAATGCAAAGTTGAATGAAAATGGATGTATAACTTCAGTAGTGAAGTGAAATAATATAAGAAGTGTATAAAATATTCTATTGAACTTTAGAAATGAATGGAAAAATTCTTAAGTAAATTTGGTATTAGAAATATATAAGTTAATAATTGAGTGAAGATTAAACTGGAAGTTGGGAAATTGGATAATTGTGAATAGGCAATAGAAATCAAAATTAAATGTGGATAAAAAGAAAACTGATGTAGCTAATAATCCATTAAGATAAATATGTAGGATGTACGTATATTATTTTATTTGCATAACGATCTGCTTTAGATTCGAGCATAGAATTTCAAGATAGTTATATCGACCCGAGTTGGGGTTTTCACTTGATTTTCAATGGCGAACCCTGGATATGGATTTTTAATTGATTCTGGAAATTCTCTATCATAGTAAATGCCTATGCAAGGAGAATGACAGTTTCTGATCAAGAAACCAGATCTGAGTCTGCACTAGGAAGTCGGGTGGACGATACTAGTTCGAAAATGAAAATTGTGTGATCGAGTGAGCGATCATATTGGATATTTCGTACGGATGATATATGTGTATCGTATAGCTTAGATAAAGTAAATTTTGAAAAGAAGTGAATAAAATGATTTTGGATTTTGTGATTGGATATTATTTCTAAGTAGGATACAGGTGTTTTAAAAGCAAATTGATGATTTTGATTTCAAAAGATAAATTTGAATTGCCCGACAAAAAGGTATGTATTTTAGATTGGCATATGAAATTTGATGATTTCTAGTCTAGCCACTTGGCCTTTTATTTTCTTTTGTAATTTGGGGCCCGTAGAGGCATTTTGTAGCTGTATCGATCTAGCCGCGCAAAGTAGGCGCTGGCGAAATTTTTCAAAAATTTAGGCAGTCAAAAAAAATTTGAGAATTTTTTTGATAATTTAAAATTTGGGTTTAAATTATAATTTGAACGGTTGAGTAAATAATATTGTTTGGAACCTACGTATGAGTTTGGGAAGTTAGTAAGAATGATAGTGTGACTTTAATACAAAGGTTGTTTTAGGGAGTTGTTGAAAAACTATTGGTCTTGGAAGGTTGTTAAAAACTATTTGGATTAGGAAATAGTAAACGGATTATGGACCATTCCTCTTAACTAGTAATTTCGGGGATGAAATTCTTTTAAGGGGGAAGAAATGCGACGACCCGGAATTTTTGGATATTGAAAATTGGAATATTTAATTGACTTTAAATATATGAAAGTTAGCATACCTTGAATTTTAAATATCACTTTTTATTTGGAAATTAAATTATTGAATTTAAAAATTGAAAATTGGTTAAAATAGTGAATCTTGTTTTTTAAGCTAGTTAAAATTATTTCAAAGGCATGGAAATTTTATATTTATAATAATGGAGATACCTTAGAACACGTGTCTACTGCCTTCTCTAATCACGTACCAGGTGTCCCCTTCTCCTCCTCTTTATTTAGCCGAGCTTTTCCCTAAATTTCAAAATGGTTCGTTATAAAAAAAGAAGAGGGGAAATCATCTTGTTCCCTCCCCCTAAAATTAAAAGCAAATTGAAGGGCCGACTTCTTAAAAAAAATGTTTGCGGTAAAAAATGTGACAATGAATTTCAAAAATTATTTTCTTCCCAAGTACTTCATTTTAAAAGTCGAAACCAATTTTTTTTTTAAATTCACGTTTCATAATCCTCTTCATTTTGTTATTCGAATGGGAAGTCGCGGCATTGTCCTTTGGTCATCGGCGTGGCAGCTTTTCACCTAGGATTGAGTTTTTGAGCCTTTTATGGCTCGATTTGATCCATGGGTTTGGTTTTGGACTCGGCAAGACGAGGAGCAGCTCGAGGAAGTTTTTCTTGATGGCGAGTTTGTCTGGGTCATTACGACGTGTAGGTGGTCGAAGGTGGAAATAGGAGGTCGCGATAAGTTAGAAGTATTTGAGCGCACAGGAGAGTAGAAGAAGAAAGAGGGAGAGAAGGAACTGGTTCATGATTCGTTCGATAGGATTTGGGTGGCGACATAAAATGGCGACGGCAGGCGCTATGTAGGGTGGTGCGTGAGCCGAGGTGAGGTATATCTGCCCTATTTTAATTTAAATCAATTAATATATATACAGATTAGGGAAGTATGAATTTTAAAATCCAATGGTATTTGTATACATACATATAGAAATTTGAACCCAGATTTGCTTTATTTTATAAATATAAATGTACTAAAAATTTTTACAGAAAAGAAAAGGGAATTATTACAGTAAGATATAAACATACTATAGATTTATATTTATATATGTACAGTAATGGAATGGTAGAATACAAGTATAAAAATATATACACACATACCTATTTTCGTTTGAAAGTATTTACAACAAGGTATAAATTAATCCCGTTTCTTTTTAAATATGTATATAGATAAAAAAGGAAAAATTATATATAGAAAAGACTTTGGAAAATATATAAGGATTTTTAAAATGTTTGAAGAATTTATAAAAGTTAGATTTTTGAAATCTATAATCTATTTTATAAGTGCATACATAATTTCAGAAGGAAAATTATTAGTTTAAAATTAAATCATTAGTTAATTAAATTTATTAAACGAAAATTTATTTTAAGAATATTTCAAATGTTTATTAACTATATAATGTTTGTACAAGGTCCAAAATCGTGAAGAAAATAGCCGGTTTGGGTCGGATTGCAAAACAAGACCAAAGATGAGTTAATCTCACTCATTTGGATTACCATTTAGATTTAAATAGTTAAATTTAAATTATTGGTTGAATGATTGAATTGACTGGATGTGATATTATATATAGTAGTATATATATATATATTGGAGTGATTGATTTCCCGCATTATATAGCGGATCACACCCTATGCACCCCGCATAATAGCGGATGACCTTTATACCGCGATATCCTGCCTTGAAGCGAGATTAGTATTTTAAATTGTTGTGGTAACATCTGTGTGGATCCAAATGGATTCCTCAAATGTTGAATTTATTTTATATTCTGTAATGTGATTTATGTGATAATTTGTGATGGATTATATTGGGAATTGAAATTATTAAATGCTATGCCTTGGTTGAATATATATTGGTGTTTGAGAAAAATGAAGTATATATATAAAGTTTTGATTTTTTTAAAGGAAATAAAAAGGGAAATTTTTAAGTAAAATAATTATAGTGAATTCAGATAAATTAAAGGAATGAATTTGGGAAAGGGATAAAGGATTGATTTTAAATCCTATATATTAAATTCAAGGATGGGAAAAATAGGGATTTTGAATAAATGGAAAAGGACTTTTCTTTAAAATGAGGACTTAAGCAATATTGTTTTGTAAAGTATGAAGAAATATATTTTTAAAAATTTAATATTTGAAATGAGTTTGGGAAAATAAAAGGAGAATTTGAAATAAAGTATGAAATTGGTATTTCCGATTTAAATAGGAATTTAAATCATAAATAAAGGTGTGAATATGGGATAAATGGGTTTTGAAATAAATTTGGATAAGTAAAGGAATTTATTTTAAAATGGTGTTGGTTTTGAAAATCGATTTGAAAACGGACTAAGTGTTGAAACTGTGAATAAAGGAGAATGAGATTGTGAAATTTATAAACAGGTTTATAAATAAAAGCGAAATATTTATTAGAGGATAATTTGGAAGTATAAATTCAGGATGGGAATTTATAAGGAACGGGTGATTTGTTAAAAATAAATAGTAGTTTATTTTTAAAGGTGTGGAAAGGAAAGTGTATTTCCCTGAAATGCCGAGTATATTTTCAAAGAAAGATTTCCAAGTATAAGTTAGAGGTTTTAAAGTGCTTTTAAAAGAATGTTTTAGAGAAATTTTATTAAAAGATAATTATTTAATATTTATACCTTATAGAATAACTTTTATTTTAAAATTAGTTTGGGTTTAAGTTTTACATGAGAGATTATCGTAAAATTTTAAGTAGTTTTGTTTTAAGTGTTTAAAGTATATATATCCTTGGATAAAGTGATTTAAATTATTTAAAATCTAAGTTATTAAGACTTGGTGCTTTTCAGTGGAAATAAAGCAATTGGGTAGAAAATTTATTCCGCGAGAGAAAAAGTGATTTGAAAACTATTTTCAAAAGGTTGAAGTGTAGAAAAATATCCTACGAAGAGATTTTGAAATAAATAATTTGGAAAATTATTAAGGCCGATGGTTGTTTTGAGGATGTTATATGATAACTAAATATCCGACTATCAATATTGGCCAATGCACCGATCGTTTCGAAGAGACCGGGATTGGGATTAATTTTTTGAAAACCACTTCGATCTGGTTTGAAGGTTTTCGTAAGGAAGACAAGAGCTTAGAATCAAAGATGGAGCAGTGAAGTGCAAGGGCTAATCACTACTGGCCCTGAGGGTGATTCCAAAATGGATGTAGTAGGAGTAATGCCTTTGGTTCCGTTCGGACTGGGAACAGACTTGTATGGACGAATGCTATCAGAACATTGTCAAGAGGACGATGAGCATTCTAAGTGTATGTGTGCTAAAAAGGTAACGCATAGCCTCGAGCATCATCAACCGGGAATGGTCAAAACAGGGGAGGTGCAGCAAGGCTAAGTGGCTAGCAACCAATTAGGGTAAGGTAATTCCTGTTTACATGTCCCTTTTTATTTGACTATGTGGGCGGTTGCTGATCCCAACCACGGGGTGATCTTATTCGGATTATCTAGTAAGGGGTAGCTCCGGTCTTGTTTTGCAGGGGATCAGGGAGGATCCTCAATATGGTGATCTAGACCACGTAGTGTGACGGGCGGTATCCCAGTAGCCCTGCCATTGATGGAAACCCAATCTTCAATAAGTGCCTTCGGATACCTATTATGCAGGAATTTAATGAATGTAACAATTTCGGCTATTTGAATAAGTATTTGTATATAGACACTACTATAATATCAGAGGATTTGATAAGAAATGTTTTGGTTATCGTAAAGTAAAAGCCTGGCATGTTTATTTATGGCGTGGTATTATGGGATACCTTTGATTTCAAAAGGATTTTGGAAACTTTAATAATCCAATTGAGTTTGTTTTGTCACTCTGGTTTTCCAGACTGACTCGGGTGTTATTTTGCTATAATGCTTGGGTCAGACCGAGTATTGTAGAATACAGATTCTAGATGGACTGCTATGGAGCTCAAGAGACGAGTTGGATGACAAGACATATCACACGAACTTTATTCATATTCCATTGTGCGGTATTGGCTGTATAGTCAGCTTTTGTGAGGACAGGTTATGATAACTATCCAGTTGTGAGCTATGAATTTTGTTGTACTCTGATGATGTAATGTGTGCAACAGCTACAGTTCTTTTGTGTAAAGATTTACTCATTTATCTATTATATATTGTTCCGCTGCGATTATGAGATTCTAATATTGTTTTCTATTTCTTCTTCTACCTCCTTCTTCTTTTCCTTACGGTCTAGTTTTCCGGCATTCGATTGTTCGACATTCAATACAGTGGAAGTATTATGTCGATTTTCGGACGTCGAAAAATTGGGTCGTGACAAGATGTTTTAGGCTTAAAATATCCTTTTTTTGTTTTTTTAAATAAACTCTTGTTTTAAACTTTGTTTTTACTCCAAAGTCATTTCATCTTGTTTCCATTTCAGTACCATTCTCAAAACAAATTTTACATTGTTTTTTAACATAGGGATGTTGACATCATGAGATACCCCATGTCGACATGGTGGCCATTGAATTCAAAAGTTTCAATTTTTAAAAAGTGTCTATTCATTTAAATCTCTTCAAGAATGGTTATGACCGTTGGTGCTTTATAAATAGCCCTCACAAATGAATATTTTAACTAACTAATGTCATATTTTCTTCACTTCTTCTTCTCCATAAATCCATATCCTATAATTTTCATATTTTTAAGATCGTGCTGAAATTCTATCGAATTCTTAAGTGATTCAAATTAGAATCTCATTCTTGTTTGATTCTCTGCCCACTCTCGAAGATCAAAGTGCTATTCAGAGTTACAGGATCAATTTGTAATCAAAAGTTTATCGAGTCTCTCTATAAGGCGTGCTTGTGCCTGGAAATCAATTGGGTAGTCTTGAGTCCCGTATATCAAGAGAGTTTGTCTCGGACTCGTGAGACAGGAGGGTGCCTCAAGGCCTTTAGAAATTGAGGATTGTAATCTCGACATTGGTATAATAAAAATCTGTATGAGGTGGTTTGCCTTGGTACAGGACTAGATGTAGGGTAACTCCAAACCAGTATAAAATCCGATGTATTCTTTCTCTTTACTATTTTTTATTTACTTTCTACAACTATGTTTGATTCTGTGATTTTCCTATGATTAAGTTCTGCATTTTTTATGTCATAATTTTAAATTAGCCCATATAAGTCTTAGAATACATTAAACACTATTCAACCCCTGCTAGTGTTAAGTTAGCCTTAAGATCCTTAATCCACACTCCCTTTCAATTAGTATCATAGCACAGGTTTTCATAGTTTTCGTAATCTAAAACTTGAAAATTGTTTTAATGGCTACCAACACCGGTAATGTCAACTCTGGCACTAGTTCTGTTATCCCTACACTAGTTCATTTGTAGAAGGTCAATCTATTGTCAGACCACCATTTTTCATTGGCGGTAATTATGCATATTGGGCTTGTAGAATAAAAATTTATTTACAATCAGTAGGATTAGACACTTGGAATATCACACAAACTAAGTATATTGAACCAACTACCGATTTTTCCCAGTGGAATGCTAAGCAAAAGGGTGTTGCACAAAATAACTCAAAGGCTATGAATATATTATTTTGTTAATTAGATAGGAATGAGTTTAATAGAGTGTCTGTTTATAAGTCTACATTTGAAATCTAGAAAACTTTGTAAGTAACTCATGAAGGAACAAGCAAAATTAAACAGACTAAAATTTCCATATTAACCAATCGGTTTCAATTGTTTAAAATGCATGCAAATGTGTCCATTTTCGACATATATTGTCGATTTCAAGATATTGTTCATTCACTAATTACAGTGGGAAAAAGCTTCTGGAAGGAAGACCAAGTCAGAAAAATTTCAAATTCACTCACTCCAGAATGGGATCAAAAGACACTTGCAATTGAAGAAGCAAATGATACCAGTCTAATGAAAATAGAAGAATTGATTGGGAACCTGATGTCTTACGAAGTTCAACTGCAAGGAAGAAGAGAAAACAAGGCTACAGAAAAGAAGTCATTAGCATTTAATGTAACAACCGAAGATTCGAAACCAGACAGTGATGAGGAGATTGCCTTCATGATAAGAAACTTCCAAAAATTCCTAAAATATAGAAAAATGAATAATTACAAAAGAAATGATCAAAGGAATTCCAAAAATAATGCGGAAAACGTCAACAATGATGGATGCTACAACTGTAATAAAGTCGGGCATTATAGGAAAGATTGTCCATATCCAGATAAACAGTTGTTCCCTCCAAATAATGATTCGTCAAAGAAAAGAAAGAATGCATACACAACAACTCTTGATGACTCAGACTCATCATCCAGTGACGATGAAAAGAAGATGGATAATTCAAATCTGTGTTTCACTGGTATTCATGAAACAGATGACGATGGGAGTATGGATCTAAAAATAGGTACACATTTACATTATTTTTAATTTTTCTTGTTTGAATGGATGCTTATTTGTTTGCTTGATTTTTTAAAATTCCTTGAATTTTAAATTCAAATTTGTCCTTGAAATTTGAATTTTAAATTTTAAATTCAAAAATATTATTATTTTAATAACATTTTAAATATTAAATTATTAATATTTAAGTATTATTATATTTAATGTTATTACAGGAATTATATAATTAGAATATATATATATATATATATATATATATATATATATATTAGAAATTAGGAATAGAAACTTGTCCTTTGATTCAATAGGCACATGTCGACATACCCGGATATCCCATGTCGACATGCCCCTTAGAATTTGATTTCAAAATTTGAATTCAAACTTTTGAATTTCCCTCCATCTTTTCACCAACTTCAATGCTCTTAAAAGATGCCTCTTGACTACAGAACATGTCTTTATCATCACTTTTCACTTTTATCTCAAATTTCAAATATATCTTCATTATCTTCTACTCATCTCAAACTTCTTCAATGTCATCTTTAAGCATTCCTTACACCATTAGGCTTCCAAAATCTGTCAAAAACTTTCTTTTTAATGGCCCGGAAGCCATCAAAGTTTACATCAACTATGTAAATTTTGGTAACATTCATACGTGGAAATTTACTATTTTTGAAGATTTTCCTTCTTATGAAATTGAAAATCTTTTTCAACAATGTTCTATTCTTAGTTTAGTTGATAACAAACAAAATGATTTTGTATGTTATCCAAATCTTGTTAAAATGTTTTATGCAAATTTGAGTCATGGTTTTTATGATGGGGAAGAAGGAAAAATTTGGAGTAGTGTTAAAGGAACAAAAATTATTTTGGATTGTGAAATTTTGGGAAATATTTTAGGATGCAAGTATACCAGAATGAATCTCTCAGAATTTCAAAAGGATTGATCAACTTAAAAGGAAGTTGATAAGAAATGTTTTGGTAATCGTAAAGTAAAAACCTGGCATGTTTATTTGTGGCGTGATCTTATGAGATACCTTTGATTTCAAAAGGATTTTGTAAACTTTAATAATCCAATTGAGTTTGTTTTCTCACTCGGGTTTTCCAGACTGACCCGGGTATTATTTTGCTATAATGCTCGGGTCAGACCAAGTATTATAGAATACAGATTCTAGATGGACTGCTATGGAGCTCAAGAGACGAGTTGGATGACAAGACATATCACACGCACTTGATTCATATTCCATTGTGCTGTATTGGCTGTATAGTCAGCTTTTGTGAGGACAGGTTATGATAACTGTCCAGTTGTGTGCTATGAATTTTGTTGTACTCTGATGATGTAAGGTGTGCAACAGCTACAGTTCTTTTGTGTAAAGATTTACTCATTTATCTATTATATATTGTTCCGCTGCGATTGTGAGATTCTAATATTGTTTTCTATTTCTTCTTCTACCTCCTTCTTCTTTTCCTTACGGTCTAGTTTTTGGGCATTCGATTGTTCGGCATTCAATACAGTGGACGTATTATGTCGATTTTCGGACGTCGAAAAATCGGGGTGATAAGATGTTTTAGGCTTAAAATATCCATTTTTTTGTTTTTTTAAGTAAACTCTTGTTTTAAACTTTGTTTTTACTCCAAAGTCATTTTATCTTGTTTTCATTTCAATACCATTCTTAAAAAATTTTTACATTGTTTTTTAACATAGGGATGTTGACATCATGAGATACCCCATGTCGACATGGTGGCCATTGAATTCCAAGTTTCAATATTTAAAAGAAGTGTATATTCATTTAAATCTCCTCACGAATGGTTATGGCCGTTGGTGCTTTATAAATAGCCTTCACAAACGAATATTTTAACTAACTAACTAACGTCATATTTTCTTTACTTCTTCTTCTCCATAAATCCATATCCTATAATTTTCATATCTTTAAGATCGTGCTGAAATTCTATCGAATTCTTAAGTGATTCAAATTAGAATCTCATTCTTGTTTGATTCTCTGCTCACTCTTGAAGATCAAAGTGCTATTCAGAGTTATAGGATCAATTTGTAATCAAAAGTTTATCGAGTCTCTCTATAAGGTGTGGTTGTGCGTGGAAATCAATTGGGTAGTCTTGAGTCCCGTATATCAAGAGAGTTTTTCTCGGACTCGTGAGACAGGAGGGTGCCTCAAGGCCTTTAGAAATTGAGGATTGTAATCTCGACATTGGTATAATAAAAATCTGTATGAGGTGGTTTGCCTTGGTATAGGACTGGATGTAGGGTAACTCCAAACCAGAATAAAATCTGGTGTGTTCTTTCCTTTTACTGTTTTTTATTTACTTTCTGCATCTGTGTTTGATTCTGTGATTTTTCTATGAGTAAGTTCTGCATTTGTTTATGTCATAATTTTAAATTAGTCCATATATGTCTTAGAATACATTAAACACTATTCACACCCCGCTAGTGTTAATTTAGCCTTAAGATCCTTAATCCACACTCCCTTTCAATTAGTATCATAGCATAGGTTTTCATAGTTTTCATAATCTGAAACTTGAAAATTGTTTTAATGGCTACCAACACCGGTAATGTCAACTCTGGCACTAGTTCTGTTATCCCTAACACTAGTTCATTTGTAGAAGGTCAATCTATTGTCAGACCACCATTTTTCGTTGGCGATAATTATGCATATTGGGCTTGTAGAATAAACATTTATTTACAATCAGTAGGATTAGACACTTGGAATATCACACAAACTAAGTATATTGAACCAACTACCGATTTTGCCCAGTGGAATGCTAAGCAAGAGGGTGTTGCACAAAATAACTCAAAGGCTATGAATATATTATTTTGTTAATTAGATATGAATGAGTTTAATAGAGTGTCTGTTTATAAGTCTACATTTGAAATCTAGAAAACTTTGCAAGTTACTCATGAAGGAACAAGCAAAGTTAAACAGACTAAAATTTCCATATTAACCAATCGGTTTCAATTGTTTAAAATGCATGCAAATGAGTCCATTTTCGACATATATTGTCGATTTCAAGATATTGTTCATTCACTAATTACAGTGGGAAAACGCTTCTCGGAGGAAGACCAAGTCAGAAAAATTCTAAATTCACTCACTCCAGAATGGGATCAAAAGACACTTGCAATCGAAGAAGCAAATGATATCAGTCTAATGAAAATAGAAGAATTGATTGGGAACATGATGTCTTACAAAGTTCAACTGCAAGGAAGAAGAGAAAATAAGGCTACAGAAAAGAAGTCATTAGCATTTAATGTAACAACCGAAGATAAAGAAACCAGACAGTGATGAGGAGATTGCCTTCATGACAAGAAACTTCCAAAAATTCCTAAATTATAGAAAAATGAATAATTACAAAAGAAATGATCAAAGTAATTCCGAAAATAATACGAAAAACGTCAACAATGATAGATGCTACAACTGCAATAAAGTCGGGCATCATAGGAAAGATTGTCCATATCCAGATAAATAGTTGTTCCCTCCAAATAATGATTCGTCAAGGAAAAGAAAGAAAGCATACACAACAACTCTTGATGACTCAGACTCATCATCCAGTGACGATGAAAAGAAGATGATAATTCAAATCTGTGTTTCATTGGTATTCATGAATCAGATGACGATGGGAGTATGGATCTAAAAATAGGTACGCATTTACATTATTTTTAATTTTTCTTGTTTGAATTAATGCTTGTTTGTTTGCTTGATTTTTTAAAATTCCTTGAATTTTAAATTCAAATTTGTCCCTTGAAATTTGAATTTTAAATTTTAAATTTTAAATTCAAAAATAATATTATTTTAATAATATTTTAAATATTAAATTATTAATATTTAAGTATTTTTATATTTAATGTTATTACAGGAATTATCTAATTAGAATATATACATATACATACATACATACATACATATATATATATTAGAAATTAGGAATAGAAACTTGTCCTTTGATTCAATAGGCACATGTCGACATACCCGGATATCCCATGTCGACATGCCCCTTAGAATTTGATATCAAAATTTGAATTCAAACTTTTTAATTTCCCTCCATCTTTTCACCAACTTCAATGCTCTTAAAAGATGCCTCTTTACCAGAGAACATGTCTATAGATTCTCTATTTATATCACTCTCTTTATCATCACTTTTCACTTTTATCTCAAATTTCAAATATATCTTCATTATCTTCTACTCCTCTCAAACTTCTTTAATGGCATCTTTAAGAACTCCTAACACCATTAGGCTTTCAAAATCTGTCAAAAACTTTCTTTTTAATGACCCGGAAGCTATCAAAGTTTACATCAACTATGTAAAATTTGGTAAAATTCATACGTGCAAATTTACTATTTTTGAAGGTTTTCCTTCTTATGAAATTGAAAATCTTTTTCAACAATGTTCTATTCTTAGTTTAGTTGATAACAAACAAAATGATTTTGTATGTTATCCAAATCTTGTTAAAATGTTTTATGCAAATCTGAGTCATGGTTTTTATGATGGGGAAGAAGGACAAATTTGGAGAAGTGTTAAAGGAACAAAAATTGTTTTGGATTGTGAAATTTTCGAAAATATTTTAGGATGCAAGTATACCGGAATGAATCTCTCAGAATTTCAAAAGGATTGATCAACTTAAAAGAAATTTGATAAGAAATGTTTTGATTATCGTAAAGTAAAAACCTGGCATGTTTATTTGTGGCATGGTCTTATGAGATACTTTTGATTTCAAAAGGATTTTGGAAACTTTAATAATCCAATTGAGTTTGTTTTCTCACTCTGGTTTTCCAGATTGACTTGGGTGTTATTTTGCTATAATGCTCGGGTCAGACCAAGTATTGTAGAATACAGATTCTAGATGGACTGCTATGGAGCTCAGGAGACGAGTTGGATGACAAGACATATCACACGAACTTGATTCATATTCCATTGTGCTGTATTGGCTGTATAGTCAGCTTTTGTGAGGACAAATTTGGAGTAGTGTTAAAGGAGAAAAAATTGTTTTGGATTGTGAAATTGTGGGAAATATTTTAGGATGCAAGTATACCGGAATGAATCTCTCAGAATTTCAAATCAATGAAAATGATCGAGAGGCAGTCCATCACATCTTTGAAGTGGATGACAATTTTGAATTCAAAAATCATTATTTTCGTCAAAAGCAAGAATTGTTAACCTTCTTATCCAACACACTCTTATACCAAGATTGGGAAACTACAACAACTCGACTTTCAAAGTTTGCAAAGCTCCTTTTGCAATTTTTGGAAATTATGATATTAATTGGGCTCAAGTTATTTTGATGAGCTAAGGCCCAAGAATTTTACTATAGGAGAAAATACATTATATCATGGAATTTATTTTACTCGGATTTTTAATTACTTTGGAGTTGATTTCAGAAGGGAAGAATTTATAACTAGAAACCGTTTAATCATGGAAATATTTTCCTTATGCAAATTCCATTAGTATTTCAACCATATGAAACACTTACGGAAAAAGAAGAAAGGCTTGCTCACAAAGAGTTGGAAGAAATGGAGGAAGAAGAAGAAGGAGAAGAGGAAGAGGAAGAGGAAGAGGAAGAGGAAGAGGAAGAGGAAGGAATGGAAATTGAAGAGGAGGAAGAAGAAGATCAAGAAATTTCCTTAGAGTGTATTGAATACCCTACTAATCCCGCTAATCTATCCAACAAGACCATTCTCAATAATTAAAGAATTATAGTGGAAGATCAAAAGACACTTAAAAGATCAATGAGTAAGAAAATGGATAAGATTTTGACTAAAATCGACAGGTTCTTTGGGAAAATTAGTAAAAAGCTTGGACCATCATCTTCTTCATCTTCATCTAACTAGTTTTAGTTCATGTTATCTTAAGTTCTATCTTTGTATTTCCTTTATTTTAGTTAATATTATATTATCTTATGTAATGTTGACTAGAATTATTAATGGAATCTTTCATTTCCTATTATTCAGCTTCACTTGTTTCTGTAATTACTTGTTTTTATATTATACAAATTTTAGTTTGATAGATTTGTTCATAATATTCAAAAAAAGCAAAATGTCACTTTTGGCTGAGACATGTCGACATACACCATCCCCCCATATTGACATACAATGGACAGAAAATAGTTACTGTGACGCCCCACCTCTATACCCACGGTAGCCAAGGACACTGCGAGGTAATGCCGTCAACTAACGCGGAGAATATGGCTGGTTAGGAGCGACCATCTATAGCCTTGCTCTAACTATCTATTGAATACATCGACAATTGTCATACAAGCAGATCGACATATCCAATGAATACTCAAAACAAAACCATAGGTGGCTGGAGGATCTATCAGAACAGAATATAACAACTCAAATGTAATATACATCACAGAACAGTAGTTCATCATATACACATATATAGATACATAACAGAGTATACAAACCGATACATGTCAAGTGGTATAGCAAACCACCATATATAGACGAGTCAAAAGAATACATATATATCAGAGTTACAACAAAAAGGACTACGCAAAAAGCCATAATAAAAAGAAGCTAGCGGAGTAGTCCATGCGGAAGAAAAATAGGCTAAGTCCAAAAGCACCTAACCTGAACCATCTCGGTCTGACCCGGGTATAAATACACGGATCAGTCTAGCTAAACAAATCAGTTAGATAAACTGAACAACAATAACCTGCAAGGTCATAAAGTGTAACAAATATCTCTAAAAGAGATAACACAATCATCTAACAAAAGATGAATCATAACAAGACAAGCCTCATATCAATGGCAACTCAAATAAACAAAGCATATGAATATCCCAAAACAAGCCAAAAAGGCGAATATCAAATACCAATGAAGGTAATACAAGTTCCGCAAGGTAACCGCTATATATATCGTGCGGCTCGAAAAGACCAACACCGAAAGGCGATACCTGGGGAATATACATATCAACGAAACATCAGAAAATTGCACGTGCTCAGTACTGTATAAACAAGGATCCATGAGCCCGAAGACTCCAAACCCAATATCACTCGAGCGGTGATGAATGACCAACTCCAAAAGTGAAACAATAGGGCAACAAACCCAAAGGCACAAACCCGAAGGCAACATACCCGAAGGCAACAAACCTGAAGGAGATAGTCCGAAGAAACTATCCCAAAGGCAACACAAACCGTAGTGGTGAAGGTCCGGAGGCCCAATAATGGACACCACTAACTGGCAGAATGAGTCACAACTCTCAAAAAGGAATCCGAAAAGAGGTAACGTGAGTCCCATAACCACCCGTTCGCACTAAATGGTTTACTATCCGTTAGTTAATTTCACACTCAAAGCAGTAAAAAGTTTACCTCATCTCATTGGTAAACCAGACCAAAAGGTCAAAACAGTCAATCGAATAGGTCGGGGATTAATCGGAAAGATAAACGCCCGAATTCATGGTCAGTGTTTTACCTAGCCATTTAATCTCCCTTCCACTTCGCTCGAAGTGCCAAATTGTGTGTGCGTTTTAAATAGAAATTATAAATTAGAGAACGATCTTTTGTAACATTTGAAGAGATCATTTTATAAAAACCCGTGTATGAAATCAAAAAGGAATCATCAGAGTCAAATATGCATAAATAGCTAATTGGAGTCAACACGCGTCGATTAAATTTGGAAAACCAAGCAAAATAGGCAAATTTGCAAAAGACGGCAGATTCAGACGTCTGGAATAGGTGGTTCAGACGTCTGAATCTGGAAAATTAGAAGTTTTCCAGAACGTAATTCAGACGTCTGAACCAAATGTTTTAGACGTTTGAAATAAGCGTTTTTAGCCTATTTCCTTTCTGTTTGAAATCGATCCAATTCAGACGTCTGGGGGCTTTAATTCAGACGTCTGAATACTGGGGAATAATATTTCCCAGTGTAATATTCAGACGTCTGAAAATGAGGATTCAGACGTCTGAATCCTGTTGTTCAGGTATTTCCTGAACCTAGGCCATAGATGGCTAAAACAAATCGAAAGCGATCGGATGAGCGATGATTATGAGCTTACGTCAACGACTGCCCAACCTTAACGACTCACCCAAACACTCCGAACAACATAAACATCAATTATATAAGGACTTCATAGATTTGGCTTCAAAAATCGTAAATTGGCAATTTCATCAAATCATTCCATATCGAAAGCAAATGAACATGTAAATATGTTAGGAACTCATTCCTAACAATCCAACATAGTTTTAAACATAGATGTGAGATAAAAATCTCACCTTTTAACTCAAAAACAAGGATGAGAAGCCCAATTGCAAAGAAAAGACCAACCACTCTCCACTTCAACTCTACAAGCTTCAATCTAAGATCAAAACAAGTATTTCCTAAGTTAGGTTTAGGAAACTTTCTGAAATTGAAGAGGAAAAGAGTTGGAGAAGATGAAGAGAAGGCTTACCAATAGCTTCACTTTGATTTTGGAGCAAGAATTCAAGTTTGCAAAGTAAACTACGGCTTGGAATTTCTATTTTCCATTCTCTTCCCCCATTTTCAGTTGTGCTTGAGTTTTATGAAATGAAATGAGTGAGTGGAGAGGAGAGGGGGCTGAGTTAGGGTATTAAGCTAGCAAGTGGGCTGATCCTAAACCCAAAACCCAAAACCCAATAGAAAAAGTAGAAAATTCGACTTAGTCCAAACATATCAAAGTTTATACTTAAAAAGATCGCAAACGCCATTTTGGACTCAATGGAGGTGGTTTCGAGTCCTAATTCGACCGTTTGCAAAAAGTAACATTTTGGATCTAAATCCGATTAACGACGCTATATTTAAATAAAATATTTAGATATATAATCTTTAAATATGCAAGTTGTTATAAATCTCCCCTCCTAAAAAAACTACGTCCACGCAATTCCTAGAGACGATATTTGCAACAACTACATGCATACTTCATCAAAAAGAAAAGGAAATAAGCTTGAGACGAAAAGATATTCTCACCATTGCCAAGCAAAGATAGAAAACCCGGATAGGATCGCTCGATAAACTCTCTGGTTTCCCAAGTACAATCATTGGGATTAGTGGACCATTGAACTTTAATGAGCGGCACGTCCTTGTTTCGAAGGTGTCGCACCTCCGTAGCAAGCATGCGAATAGGTTGCTGAACAATAGATAAGTCCGGTGAGACCTCAAGCTCTTGCAAATCAGGAGAATCGATAGCAGAATCCGACTCTCGAAGACACTTCCAAAGTTGAGAGACGTGAAACACGTCGTGAATGCCAGATAAATGAGCAGGAAGTGAAACTCTATAAGCCACAAGGCCAATACGTTCAGTAATAGAAAATGGTCCTATAAAGCGAGGAGCCAATTTCCCAGTCGTACTGAAGCGCATCACCCCTTTCAAAGAAGAAACACGAATAAAAACAAGATCACCGTCTGAGAATTCGAGAGGCTTCCTACGGTTGTCCGCGTAGGATTTCTGGCGGTTTTGTGCCTCTTTCATTCTCAAACGAATCAAATCAATCTTCTCATAAGTGTCACGAACAAAATATGGGCCAAGAATAAGCTTCTCCCCAGATTCCAACCAACAAGAAGGTGATCGACATGGCCTTCCGTATAAGGCTTCGAAAGGAGCCATACCGATACTAGACTGAAAACTATTGTTGTAGGAGAACTCTACAAGAGGTAGGTGATACTCCCAACTACCACCAAAATCAAAAATACAAATACAGAGGAGATCATCCAAGATACGATTCACCCGTTCAGTCTGTCCGTCAGACCGTGGATGATAAGCTGTGCTAAAATTAAGCTTTGTTCCCAAAGCTTGTTGAAGACTCTGCCAAAAATGACTCATGAATAAAGGATCACAGTCACTCATAATAGAACTAGGAACGCCGTGTAGTCTCACGATTTCCTTGACATAAAACTTAGCCAAATGCGAAGAAGTCCTATTAGAATTAATAGGAATAAAATGAGCAGACTTGGTGAGGCGATCAACAATAACCCAGATGCTAGAATGGCCCAATCTCGAACGAGGTAGGCCGTCAATGAAATCCATAGAAATCTGATCCCATTTCCACAATGGAATCTCTAGAGGCTGAAGAAGACCCGAAGGACGCTGATGTTCGGCCTTAATACGCTGACAAGTTATGCAATTAATCACATAACTCGCCACATCACGCTTCATGCCTTCCCAATAATAAAGACGACGCATATCGACATACATCTTACTACTACCGGGATGAATAGTATACTTAGAATGGTGACAGTCATCTAGAATGTCATGCCTAAGTGCAAAATCAGAAGGCACAAAAAGACGGTTCTTCTTGTGAAGACACCCATAAGAATCAATGCTGAAATCCCGCAACGCCTCATCACAGGATCCAGACTCACAAAGCTGAATAAGATGCAACAGCTCTGGATCACGCCGCTGAGCATCAACAGTACGATCCAACAAAATGGGTCGAGACCCCAAACTAAATAATAGAATAGGAGAATCAGAAAATGAAGCTCGATCACGAATTTCACAAAAAGATAGAGTCTCAAGAATATCCCATTCGGCAAGCATCATAGAAACAACATCCGAATGTTTGCAACTAAGCGCATCAGCAACACGATTACCCTTACCTGGGGTATACTGGATATCAAAGTCATAGGAGGCAAGAAACTCGAGCCAACGCTGTTGCCTTATATTGAGTTCCTTCTGAGTGAACAAATACTTCATGGATTTATGATCGATATAGAGAATGAAGCGCTCGCCCAATAAATAGTGTCGCTAAATCTTCAAGGCAAAGACAATGGCGGCTAACTCAAGATCATATGTGGCATAGCGAACTTCATTCGGACGTAGTTTCCTAGAAGCATAAGCAACTACCCGATCCTTCTGCATAAGAACAGCACCGAGACCACTACCACAAGCATCAGTGTAGACAACAAGATCATGATTCCCTTCGGGAACCACCAAAATAGGAGCATTAGTGAGAAGTTCCTTTAATGTCTGAAAGGAAGCTTCACACTTATCGGACCAAATATAACGAATGCCTTTTCGAGTAAGGCTGGTGAGAGGAAGCACAACACGGGAAAAATCCTTAATGAACCGACGGTAATACCCCGCCAATCCAAGGAAACTACGAATCTCATGTACATTCTCAGGCCTTTTCCAATTCTGGATGGCTTTGATCTTTGAGGGATCGACTGAAACGCCGTCAGAAGATACAACATGGCCTAAGAACTTAACTTTATTCTCCCAAAAATGACACTTGGAGAATTTGGCTCTAAGCTGATGACGACGGAGGGTACTCAAGACAATTCTCAAGTGATTAGCATGCTCAGCTTCAGACTTAGAATAAATAAGGATGTCATCAATAAACACAAGGACGAACTTATCGAGATATTCATGGAATACTCGATTCATGAGATCGACAAAGAAAGCAGGAGCGTTCGTCAAACCGAACGGCATAACGAGCCACTCAAAAGAACCATAACGAGTGCGAAAAGCGGTAAGAGGTATGCTATCCTCCGCGACTCGTAACTGATGAAAACCCGTGGCAAGGTCGAGATGAGAAAAGACCATAGCACTACTCAATAAATCGAACATATCATCGATCCTAGGCAATGGATACCTGTTTTTGATAGTTAACTCATTGAGCTTGCGATAGTTAATGCAAAGCCTAAGAGCTCCATCAGACTTCTTCATGAAGACGACCGCGGATCCCCACGGAGAAAAACTTGACTGATTCAGCTGCTTGGACTCAAGCTATAAAAGCTGCTTCTTGAGTTCCTCATTTTCCTTTGTAGACATCCTCGTGGGAGGACGACTAACTGGCTGCGCGCCTGAAATGAGATCAATGCGGAACTCAATTGCCCGCTTGGGTGGCAAACCCGAAACAGGCTCGAAAACATCAAAAAAGTCACAAGCAATAGGAATACGTGATATATCATCATCATCTCGAGAATCAAGAGAATATAAAGCCATTTCGGAATTATCCACATCCCGAAGAAAAAGTGATAGCTGAGTAAATGAATCTGGATGTTGAAGATATAAAATCCTCTCAGAACAAATAATCCTGGCATTGTATCTCACTAGCCAGTCCATACCCAAAATCATATCAAATCCCAAACAAAAAATAGCGTGCAGATTCGCACGAAAGGAAAAGCCACATAAAACAATCTCAGTATCATCACAAAGCATGCTAAGGGTCATGGATCCCCCAATAGGATTCGCAATCCTTAAAGAAGTAACCAAACAAGAAACATCCAAAGATAAATCATCGACGAGTTTTTTCGATACGAAAGAATGTGAAGCACCCATATCGAAAAGAACTCGAATACTATGGTCATGAAATAAAATAGAACCTTCCAAAATAGATGGAGATATACCTTTGGGTTGAGAAGAACCTTCAGAAGCCTTAGCAGTATAAAGCTTGCTAGACTTGGCACCAGCAGGAACAGTAGGGCAGGTGGAAACATGATGACCTTCCTTCTTGCAATAACGGCAGAAGAGAGGCTTAGGACAAGCTCGAATCATATGATCAGGAGAACCAAAATTGAAACACTTCCGAATGAAAGGTGTTCCAGCAGATTGAGGCTGAGAATTAGAACCACCAGTCTTCTTCTTCTTAGAAGGAAAAAACCTGGACTTCTGAAATGGAAACTGCCTCTTGTTGGGGTTCTTGGAAACCTCAACATCATCACCACTATCACACTCCTTCTCGATAGCTTCGAGATGAAGTGCCGAATCAACCAACTCCTCAAAAGAGAGCTTAAGCTGGAGCAACAAAGACTTCTTAAGATATTTCTTAAGGCCAGAGACAAACTTCAGATTCATCTTATAAGAAGTGCTAATGAATTCAAGACCATACTTAGATAAAGTCTCGAATGATGCAACATACTCAGAAACAAAAGAATTCCCTTGCTTCAACTCAAGGAAGCGACGGGTCAATAAAACTTTTTCAGATTCAAGAACGAACTTGAGTTCGAATCGTCCCCGAAACTGAGTCCAAGAAAGAGCAGACTCATCAATTTCAGCTACAAGAAGCTCATACCAATCAAGGGCACGCTCTTGTAATAAGCTAGAAGTTACAAGAACTCTATCATGATCAGAAAGATCCATGCGAGAGAAGATACGCTCACACGTGCGAAGCCAAGCTTGGACTTCAAGAATAGACTCGGAGCCTTTAAACGGCTTTCCCCTAAGATGAGAAAAATCGCTGCACAGACGTGCAAAGGCAAACTTACGAGGTGGAGATAATCGAGGAGGAACTGGAGGCTGAGTGCTCCTAAACAATTCCAAAAACTGATCGGCAGACATATAAACGCCATCCGGATGTGAGCCACTGGATTGTCCAGCATCCGAACATCGTCCCCTGCCTCTTCCAGCCATACACTGAAAGTAAGATAAGAACAAGATTATTCACAAGGTAGATGTCATTAATTCAAATGTGGAATACTACGGAACAAAATGCATTCCTAGACGTATTCCCACATTCTATCAACCACCAAGGCACAGAAGGAATATAGAGGCACGATGGTTCAAAGATTTGTAACACTTATACACTTTGATGTACCAGAATATGCGCTTCTATTCTGTGTTTATCATATTTTGTTTTGAACCTTGCTCTGATACCAAGCTGTGACGCCCCACCTCTATACCCACGGTGGCCAAGGACACTACGAGGTAATGCCGTCAACTAACGCGGAGAATAAGGCTGGTTAGGAGCGACCATCTATAGCCTTGCTCTAACTATCTATTGAATACATCGACAATTGTCATACAAGCAGATCGACATATCCAGTGAAACTCAAAACAACACCATAGGTGGCTGGAGGATCTATCGGAACAGAATATAACAACTCAAATGTAATATACATCACAGAACAGTAGATCATCATATACACATATATAGATACATAACAGAGTATACAAACCGATACATGTCAAGTGGTATAGCAAACCACATTATACAGACGAGTCAAAAGAATACATATATATATCAGAGTTACAACAAAAAGGACTATGCAAAAAGCTACAACAAAAAGAAGCTAGCGGAGTAGTCCATGCGGAAGCAAAATAGGCTAAGTCCAAAAGCACCTAACCTGAAACATCTCGGTCTGACCCGAGTATAAATACACGGATCAGTCTAGCTAAACAAATCAGTTAGATAAATTGAACAACAATAACTTGCAAGGTCATAAAGTGTAACAAATATCTCTAAAAGAGATAACACAATCATCTAACAAAAGATGAATCATAACAAGACAAGCCTCATATCAATGGCAACTCAAATAAACAAAGGTTATGAATATCCCAAAACAAGCCAAAAGGCAAATATCAAATACCAATGAAGGTAATACAAGTTTCGCAAGGTAACCGCTATATATATCGTGCGGCTCGAAAAGACCAACACCGAAGGGCGATACCTAGGGAATATACATATCAATGAAACATCAGAAAATTGCACGTGCTCAGTACTGTATAAACAAGGATCCATGAGCCCGAAGACTCCAAACCCAATATCACTCGAGCGGTGACGAATGACCAACTCCAAAAGCGATATAATAGGGCAACAAACCCGAAGGCACAAACCCGAAGGCGCAAACCCGAAGGCAACATACCCGAAGGAAACAAACCTGAAGGAGACAGTCCAAAGACACTATCCTAAAGGCAACAAACCGTAGCGGTGAAGGTCCGGAGGCCTAGTACTGGACACCACTAACTAGAAGAATGTGTCACAACTCTCGAAAAGGAATCCGAAAAGTGGTAACGTGAGTCCCATAACCATCCGTTCACACTAAACGGTTTACTATCCGTTAGTTAATTTCACACTCAAAGAGGTACAAAATTTACCTCATCTCATTGGTAAACCAGACCAAAAGGTCAAAACAGTCAATCGAATAGGTCGGGGATTAATCGGAAAGATAAACGCCCAGATTCATGGTCTGTGTTTTACCTAGCCATTTAATCTCCCTTCCACTTCGCTCGAAGTGCCAAATTGTATGTGCGTTTTAAATAGAAATTATAAATTAGAGAACGAGCTTTAATAACATTTGAAGAGATCATTTTATAAAAACCCGTGTATGAAATCAAAAAGGAATCATTAAAGTCAAATATGCATAAATAGCTAATTGGAGCCAACACGCGTCGATTAAATTTGGAAAACCAAGCAAAATAAGAAAATCGGCAAAAGACAGCAGATTCAGACGTCTAAAATAGGTGGTTCAGACGTCTGAATCTGGAAAATTAGAAGTTTTCCAGAACGTAATTCAGACGTCTGAACCAAATGTTTCAGACGTCCGAAATAGGCGTTTTTAGCCTATTTCCTTTCTGTTTGAAATCGAGCCAATTCAGACATCTGGGGGCTTTAATTCAGACGTCTGAATACTGGGGAATAAAATGTCCCAGTGTAACATTCAGACGCCTGAAAATGAGGATTCAGACGTCTGAATCCTATTGTTCAGGCATTTCTTGAACCTAGGCCATAGATGGCTAAAACAAATAGAAAGCGATCGGATGAGCGATGATTACGGGCTTACGTCAACGACTGCCCAACCTTAACGACTCACCCAAACACTCCGAACAACATAAACATCAATCATATAAGGACTTCATAGATTTGGCTTCAAAAATCATAAATTGGCAATTTCATCAAATCAATCCAAATCGAAAGCAAACGAACATGTAAATATGTTAGGAACTCATTCCTAACAATCCAACATAGTTGTAAACATAGATGCGAGATAAAAATCTCACCTTTTAACTCAAAAACAAGGATGAGAAGCCCAATTGCAAAGAAAAGACCAACCACTCAACTCTACAAGCTTCAATCTAAGATCAAAACAAGTATTTCCTAAGTTAGGATTAGGAAACTTTCTGAAATTGGAGAGGAAAATAGTTGGAGAAGATGAAGAGAAGGCTTACCAATAGCTTCACTTTGATTTTGGAGCAAGAATTCAAGTTTGCAAAGTAAACTAGGGCTTGGAATTTCTATTTCCCATTCTTTTCCCCCATTTTCAGTTGTGCTTGAGTTTTATGAAATGAAATGAGTGAGTGGAGAGGAGAGGGGGCTGAGTTAGGGTATTAAGCTAGCAAGTGGGCTGAACCCAAACCCAAAACCCAATTGAAAAAGTAGCAAAATTTGACTTACTCCAAACATATCAAAGTTTATACTTAAAAATATCGCAAATGCCATTTTGGACTCAATGGAGGTAGTTTGGAGTCCTAATTCGGCCGTTTGCAAAAAGTAAAATTTCAGACTTAAATCCAACTGACGACGCTATATTTAAATAAAATATTTAAATATATAATAGTTAAATATGCGGGTTGTTACAATTACACTTCCAAATTTTAATTTCATGTAACTAACTTATGTCTATTCATTTCAGATGACTTTCTACCCCTATTTATATCTGTTTCTTCCAGAATAAATTATCAAGCTTTATCTCTAATCACTCTCTTTCATAGTTCTTCTTATTTCTTGGATCATGGCTTCTCCGATTAAAAATCTAAGTGATAATCTTGAAGAAACTCTCACTTCCTTGAAGAATATTCTTACATTCATACTTCATAATCAACGTCACTTAGAATTGAGTCAAATACAGATGGTCAACGAGCAAGAGAGACATTTCGATGCCCTTCGTTGGATGATCTCAGTCCTTAACAAGGACATCTCGAAGGAAATCCACTAGTTACTCTCGACAAAGATAAAGAAGATTGGGATGCCATCAAAGCAGACCCTATCTTTGGAGAAGATGGATGGGTGGAAGTACTAAGGAATGTATAGTCATTCTATATGTTATTTGTTTGGTTTGATTGGTGTGTTTTAAACTTGATTGACTTAACTTATTTGGCATGGTTTGTATATATGTTTGGATTGAATAATTACCGTAAATATGATTGGCCGATGATTGACTTTTTTTTTTGGATTACACTTATGATCACTTTTCATACTTATAATCACACTTAGAACTTATTACACATATATGGATTACTCTAGTTTATGGTTGATTATCCTATATCAAGTTCAGAGAATTTATTAGTTAGATGTTTTTGTTGATGACAAAGGGGGAGAAGTGATAAAGTAGTAGTTGGCTTGGAGTAAGGGGGGGTTATGATTGGAGTAAATGGGAATCAAGGAGTTAGGGGGAGTTATGACAGGAGTTATGGTATATATATTTTATAAATACAGGTGGTCATCATCAAAAAGGGGGAGATTGTTAGGAACTGAGATGTTGGTTTTGATGACAACAACCTTTTAACTTATCTTATTATAAAATATATACTAACACTGTTGTCCAGATAGATATGTATATGCAAGATATATATATATATATATATATATATATATGCAGGTATTGATTACTGAAGACTGATAAGTATAAAGACTCAAGATTGAAGACTCTAGAGTATCAAGATCAAGATTTCAAGATATGTGTCTAGTTTTTTGTTAAAACTTCATAATAGCACGGAAATCTTCATTCCAAATTTCATTTGGGATGGAACCCATTTTTACCTTCTTGGCGGCTTACAAACCCATGACAAGTAGCTTACAAACCTACGACAAGTGGCTTACAAACCCACGAACTTCCTGGTTTTGTACAAGTTCTCGAGTCCTGATGTGATGAGATATTCTACAGGAAGAAGTTTGCAAAACTACTTCAAAATGGTTTTTCAAAATGATTTTCAAAATTCTTTTTCAAAATGTTTTAGCCTTAAAAATTATCTTTTTAAAAGATTTTCAAAAAGATGTTTTAGCCTTAAAATATTATTTGTTTTTGTTTTTTTAAATAAACTCTTATTTTAAACTTTGTTTTTACTCCAGAGTCATTTTATATTGTTTTCATTTCAATACCAGTCTCAAAACAAATTTTACATTGTTTTTTAACATAGGGATGTCGACACCACGAGATACCCCATGTCGACATGGTGGCCATTGAATTCAAAAGTTTCAATTTTCAAAAGAAGCGTCTATTCGTTTAAATCTCTTCACGAATGGTTTTGACCGTTGGTGCTTTATAATAGCCTTCACAAATGAATTTTTTAACTAACTAATTTCATATTTTCTTAACTTCTTCTTTTCCACAATTCCATGTTCTATAATTTTCATACTTTTAAGATCGTGCCGAAATTCTGCCGAATTCTTATGTGAATCAAATTAGAATCTTAGTCTTGTTTGATTCTCTACTCTCTCTCGAAGATCAAAGTGCTATTCAGAGTTATGGGATCAATTTGTAATCAAAAGTTTATCGAGTCTCTCTATAAGGAATGGTTGTGTATGGAAATCAATTAGGTAGTCTTGAGTCCCGTTAATCAAGAGAGTCTACCCCGGACTCGTGAGACAGGAGGGTACCTTAAGGCCTTTAGAAATTGAGGATTGTAATCTTGACATTGGTATAACAAAAATCTGTATGAGGTGGTTTGCCTTGGTACAGGACTGGATGTAAGGTAACTCCGAACCAGTATAAAATCCGGTGTGTTCTTTCCTTTTACTGTTTTTTATTTACTTTCTGCATCTATGTTTGATTCTATGATTGTTATGTGATTAAGTTCTGCATTTGATTGTGTCATAATTTTAAATTAGTCCATATAAGTCTTAGAATCCATTAAACATAATTCATCCCCCTCTAGTGTTAAGTTAGCCTTAAGATCCTTAATCTACTCTCCCTTTCATTCTACACATGCACAGAACAACTATATATGGTTTTATAGTGGCCACACCACTTAGGCTACCAAACAGGTGAGAAGCAAATCACCTTTGCAGCTAAAAAAAGACCTAAGGAAACAAAGGCTCCTCCTCCCAAGATGAAGAAGAGTCACTATCATCATGGCCTAACACATGCAAATAATTTGCAAAATGTGTCGCAATATCCAGAGCAAATCCATGGTAAGAAGAGTAGTAGATAAATCTCCTATCCCAGCTATCATCAAGAAGAAGAGATCTATTACACACTCCTATGGAGCCTTTCACAGAAAGAACGAGGCCACCTCCTTTAGAGGCGTAATGAAGGCGCCTAGATTCACCAACATCATCACCAACAAACATGTGGAAATCATATCTAGTAGGATCATATCTCATGTCGGATCGGTTATGGATCTAAGCTTTCTCCTCAGAGCTCCATTCAACATCAGAAGCCAAGGCAGTCGAAGATAATACATGATTAGAAATATTAGGCACAACCGAGGATTCCAAAGCTACACCAGAGAAAGCAAGCTCACAAGAAGGATCAGGACAGATGACATAAGGGACAGTAGGAGGCATAGATGGAGGAACAATTTGCTGTTTCGAAAACCATTTCATGAACGATGGCGGAGGAAGAGGGGATCGATCAAGGGGATGAATAATATGAGATATACGAGAGCATTTTGAAGAGAGATGACCAAACGACTGACAGGATGTACATATATCTGGTTTCCAACCATACCGAACAAAAATCTCTGCTACATGATTCTCAGACATTCTAAATTTGACTGTATCCGGTAAGGGCTTATCAGGATATATTTCTATCAAAGCTTTAGCATAAACTAGCTTATCCCTAGCAACAGTATTAGCATCAAAGCATTTTACTTTTTCTATTGCAATGGCTAATCAGTTTAGACCTAACAAGTTGCAAAATAGAGGGAATATGAGAGAAATAAGTCCAAATAGGAATAAAGAGAAAATGCTCATGGGCACAGTCAATAGACGGACTCCAAGAAGTGACAATAAATGGCTTGCCTTGAATAAAAATGAGGTCTCTACAAAGAATGCGAAGACGCTCCTCAAGCCTCAAGAACTTGAACAAAAGCATGGGGTTGTCCATGTGGACTAGGAGACTGCCAAGCTCTGAAGAAATGGTCCTTAACCACTACATAAGGCGGGTTAAAGACCAGAAAGAAACCAACAAGATACTCCGACCAATAATCAATTCCTGCTTGAATTACTTCCAAAAGGGGAACCAAGACCCCATTTATATTAACCATTTCAAATGAATGGGGGACAAATGCTTCCGCGTTTCTTGGAGCGTTGAGAATAAGGACGACCACTTTACTTCTTTAGATGGCACATTTGACTCCAAGGGGTTAGAAGAATCACTAGGATGGACTGCATTTATATTTGGCACATAAGCAGCAAAAATAGAAGCCATAACGTCTACACTAATCTGATTACTTAGGAAAGAAACTTCAATAGAGAAATGGAAAAGAAATCCATTATATGTAGTCTAAATAGTATGGGATGACTCAATTATGTCAACATTGTCATGCAAAATAACAACAGTAGCATCTGTATTCAGATTTACAGCAGTTTTAACATTCGACATAACATTGATATTCCCAATTTGAGCACAATCAACTTTATCATATTCGCACGAAGTTGAGACAGCACATTGCCAAAATTTATTCGAAGCCTACAGAATTGGGGGAATAGCTGAAGAATTGGTAGGAAGGGATATACCAGAAACAGGACCGACCGTTGGGGATAGAGCATTAATAGCGAACACCAATTTCTCCATAGCCCTGGGAACCTCATTGAGGTCTACGCGATCGACAATTAGGGACGCAAATGGATTTTTTCCAAAAACTAAAGCGACCAAAGGTATATCCGCAGTTGAAAGAGGAGCTTCAAAATCAGATCCAGGAGGCAAAAGGAAATTTGTAATCGGGGGCGTATCATATTCACGTCCAGATCGTGTCTGAGATCAGTTAGCAATTGAGGAAGCGAATCATTGATTTCCCTTGCGATTTTTCGCCATTGACGAGAGAAGGAATGGAAAGGCAAGAAGAAGCTAGGTGGAGGTTAGGGATGGAGAGGAAGGAGGCGGGCAGTCGAAGGATAAACAGAGTCAGGAGACGAGAGAGAGAATAAATCGCCATACAAAATAATCGGCTGTCACCATGGATAAATGGTGTGAAATCATCGATTTTTTTAAACGTATGAGTTTAATGATTATTTATTTATACTTAATGTTATTTTAAAGTTATTTATTAATATTTTAATATTTTGGAAGTTAATTATTTCAATAATTAATGTGGTTTGAAATTTATTAGTAATGTTTTGGAAATTAATTATTATTATTTATAATAATAGCGAGGATAAATTATTGTTGTTTATTAATAATTTTTTAAAATTATTAATTATATAATAGTGTTTGAAGTAAATGTTATTATTTACTTATAAATGTCTTTGAGATTTATAAATAGACTTGGGTTTTGTAAAAGGAGTTTATAAAATGTTTTATAGAGTTAAAGGAAATTTGTTTACAATATGTAAAGAGAGCTCTGCAAATGGTTTCAGATATTTAAAAAGGAATTTTATAAACGGGTTATAGATTTATAAGAAAAGCTTTATAAATAGTTGCATGGATTTATAAAGGGATTACGATTGACCTGAGAAATGATTTAGAAATATTTATAAATGGTTTCAAGGATTTTAAATAAGTTTTAAGTGATTTAGAAATATTTATAAACGATTTCAAGGATTATAAATAAATTAAAATGGTTTGAAAGATTTATAAAAAAAGTTTGTAAATGGTTTTGGAATTGTGTAAAAAGGAAATCTTCCTCCATTCTGTGAATATAATTATATCATTGAGATAAGTATATAGATATTTTCTAAGTGTTGAAAATATTGGAATTTGTGGGTATATTGTTGTAAAGGTGTTTTTATACAATTATTACAAAGTGATTTAATTAATGAAAAGATTATTGAAGGAGGCTGGTCGTTGCTTCCGTACTTAACTAATGTTGGTTTTCCCTATGGAATTAAATCCCTAATACGAATGTGTGTTGTTGATAGTTATATAACCAAATATCGAATTTGGACCCAAAACATAAATTTGGAAATATCTAAGAGAAACATGTGAGTTATATGGCATGGTCATTTTCGATGATGTTGTACTATGTGTATAAATCTCGTTTTGTTCTCTTAGGACAAACGATAAGGAAATTCGTCCACTAACGGTTAAGAGATGACATCCGTTCTTATCATTGGCTGCTTATTTTCAACGAACCGGGTTTGAGTTTACTGGGAATTGTTGAATGTTGTTTTGAAGAAACTAGGGATATGTTGTCTGAAATCCACTTCGATCCAACTTAAGCGTTTCGAAATGAAAACATCTTAAAGATGATGGAATTGAAAATGGAGCTCTCAAGCTTTTTATTCAGTCTCAGAATGTACCTGTATGTATGAATGCTGACATTGCATTATTGCCCGAAGGGTAGTACCATCATTCCAAGTAGAAAGCGTTGTATAAAAGGTAAAATGTAGCCTCAAGCCTCATCAACCGAGAATGAATAAAATAGAGGAGATGCTGCAGAACTAAGTGGGTCGCTTCCAAATAGGGTATGATCATCCCTATCTAGAGTTGATATTATCTCTCGTGTGTATGCTTCAAGGCCCATTAACGGAGGGGTGATCATGTTTAGTACTACAGTCAGGTGGCAGGCCGATTTTGTGTTGGTAGGGCATCTCGGCGTGGTCCTCGGTGTTATTTTATCTAAAGATGCACCATGACGGGCGGTAGCCCAGTAGCCTAGTCATTTTATAGAATCTATTCTCCAGTACGTGCCTTTACCATTTTAGCTGTATACCTACTATGCTGGAATTCAATTAATGTAATAATTTTGGCTATGATTAATAAATATTTACATGTTGTACATCATTATAATATTAGAGAATTTCATATGAAATGCTTTGGTTATCGTAAGGTAAAAACCCGTCCGTGTTTATGTGCGGCGTAGTCTTATGTCTGTGTTTATGTGTGGTGTAGTCTTACAAGATATATTTGATTTCAAAGGCATTTATCATTTAAAATCCAGTCGGGTATGTTTTCTCATGCTGGTTTTCCAGACTGACTCGGGTGTTATTTTATTACAATACCCGGGTTATGCCAAGCATATCACAGATTTAGTTTGGATGCTCTGGAGATTTTGGAGTCAAGTTGGAGGCCCAAAGACATATTCACGTACATGGTTATTTTTCCACTCTATTCATTATTGTATTTATCATCAATTGTGTGGACAGGTTCTTAGCTATCCGGGCTGAAATAGGTTAATATACTCTGATTAATATATGTATATTACATTTCTTCTTTGTGTAAATATTTATCGTATATTATAGATTATTCGTTCCGCTGTGAGATTTTGTGTTGTTTGTTTTCGTTCTCTCTTCCTTCTTCTTCCATTCTTCTTCTTTCTTTTGCCATAACAATCGGGTTTTCCGGCATTCGATTGTTTGGCATGCAAAATAGTGGACGCATTAATGTTGATTTTCAAGAGTCGAAAATCTTCAGTTGTTACAAGAAGGGTTTGGAATTATTAGTATAATTTAACAATTATTTAGCGATTGATTTAAAGAAATATTTTGAAATAGAAAAGGATGAGTGTTTGGGTTTATAATAAACTATCTTTTTAAATAATAGTTGTTTTGACCAATCTGATATGTTTTGGAAAATATAATATCTTCCTTGATTTTGTGAATATACTTATTCCATTGAGATAAGCATATGGTTTCATTTTCTAAGTATTGAAAATATAGTGTTTTGTGAATACAATAATTCCGTTGAGATAAATATATGGAAATGGTTCCAAGTATTTACAAAAGGTTTTAGTTAATAAAAATATTAGTTAAAGAGGCATAGTGTTGTTTATGGGCTTAACTGAGTTTAGTTTCCTATGAAATTTAATAAGTGATTGTTTGTTGTTTTATTTGATAGTTAAATAACCGACTATCAAATCTTAGCCTAAATAATCTTTCTTCATTTTCATGGTAGGGTAGCAATTTCCTACTTAACACTGAATGATATAACTCTAGAAATTTATAGAAGAAATACTTGAGTAATATGGAACAATCAACTTCGAAGTTGTTGTGCTGTGCATATAAATGTCATTATGTTCTCCTAGGGCAAATGATAGGGAGATCCGTCCACTTAAAAGGTTGGGGGTGATCCCTGCTCTTATGTATTTTCTGTATATTTCCAAAAGAACTGGATTAGAGTTTACAAGAACTATCGAATGTTAGTTCAAAGAGATCGGGACTGTATAAGTATGAAATTATTCAAAAACTGCTTTGATCCAACTCAAACAATGTATTGAAGATATCTTGAATATGATGGAATCGAAGACGGATCCCTTTGAAGTGCAAGGATTACTTGCTACTAATCCTTAGGATGATTCTAAAATGGATTAGGTAGAAGTACTACCTTTAATTTATTTATTCCGGAATAACTTATATGGATGAATGCTAGCATTGCATTGATCCCCGGAGGGTAGTTTTAGCATTCTAGTGGAAATTACTAAGAGAGGAAAAAGGTAATTCATGACCTCACAAGCCTCACAACCCTGTAATATTTAAAACAAGGGATGTAGCGGAGCTATGTGGTTCGCTACCATTAGGAGCATCATTCCTCAGATCTAGAGTCGGTATTTATAGATTTTGTATGCGCATAAGGGGTGCGGCCGAGGTAGGTGCACATTTTTTTGGCCTTGGTCATGGGGAATGATGTAATCCGGTATGCCATGTTAAAGGGGCAGTAAGCTTTGTGTAGCATGGGTACATGATGTTCTTATTAGACCTCGGTACATTTTATCTAGAGGGCTGCTGTAAGGAAGGTAGTCTCTTACCTTGCTATGATGGAATCCAATCTCCATTACGTGTCTTTAGGATTTTAGTTGTATACCTATTATGTTGGAATTTAATTAATGTAACAATTTTGGCTATGATTCATATTTATTTGTATCATAGACATTATTATAATATCACTGGACTTTCTATAAATATGTTTTGATTATCATAAGGTAAAAACCCATACGTGTTATGTGTGGTGTGGTCATATGAGAAACATTTATATCAAAAGGTTTTATAACATAGTGCAATCCATTTGAATATGTTTCTCATGCTGGTCTTACTAGACTGACCCAGACATTGTTTTTCCTATAATGCTCAGGTCTGACCGAGCATGTTTTCCAAATTTAGCTGGATGCCTCTAAGGTGTACTTCTGTATTTTTTAGTTATTCTTTTGCTATTGTAGTAGTATTTATCAGCAAGTTGTAAAGACATGTTGTTATAATTGTCCAATCTGATGATATGATAGTGTTGTACTCTGATTGATGTATACATTATAAAGTTCTGTTTCTTTTGCAAAGGTCATTTGTATATTATATGTTACATGTTACATTTTTGAGATTCTGTTCCCTCATTTCTTTCTGTACCTAATGATATATCTTTGCGGCACTTGGATGTTCAACACATGAATATCGTGGATGTATTAGTGTGACTTCTGAGAATTGAAAAGGAGGGTTGTTACATAAATATTAGTAGAGAGTTTTTGATTTCGAATACAAATAGGTATACTTGGATACAGAATAACCTATAACCCTCTGATCTTTGAATTGAAGGTAGAATACCTGTAAATCAGTGTTTAGATTATAGAGAATGAATGGAGTAAAGTAGAGATTGAACTTGAGTGAAGTTGAAAAGTATAGAAAGTGGATTTTGTAAAATATATAATGAGAATTCGGAGTAAGAAGAATACAGAGAAAGTAATTGTTAAAATTCATTTTCCAATTCCCTTTATATAGTATTTGAAGGTATATGTTTATTTGTCAAGAGATGGAGCAAAAGATCACAACTATTCAAAATATAAAAACAACTCTTCAACAGTACATATATTGACATACATAGGTAGCCCATGTTGACATACTATTGTATTTTAATACATACGACAATTCATTTAAGGTGTTATAAAATTGTGATATTTTCTAAAATCATTTAAAATAGGTTTTAAATACTTTTTTAATAAAACTTTTGTACAATATTTGTAGAAATATATTCTGAAAATACAATAGTTATTCTAATGAGAGAGTATTCAAAGAAAAGAAAGTTGCTATTCAAGGACTTTAACAAATTTATCTATTGTTTATTAACTATAATCTTTGGTCTTTATATCTCTGTCTTTAAACTCATGAGTTTTCAGTTATCTTGATGATCTCCAAATCTTAATCTTTAATATCTTCATCGATCATTCTTCCGACTCGGCTATTCTGTACTTGTATAAACCTATGTAATATCCTGCAAAATATTCTATATAACCCAGCAAAATATCAGTACATCTATTTATATTGTTATTGTCATCAAAATCAGTATATGTGGCATTAACACTAGGGAGGTGCTGCATGCAAGACGACGAAGCAACAACGTATACAAATTGTTTGGGAAAATGGTGGAAATTCTCAAAGTGACATTGGAGAGGCAAAATTTTCAAAATCAACATGCAGCTTGTAATAGAAAGCCATAAATACAGCATGGAGGCCATTGTGGTATTACAAACAGTTTTGATTTATTGAGGATACGTATGTTTAATTGAGGGATATGCATAGTTAGGTGGTTTGGAGGTTAACTAGTTTTTGGAATGGAGACATTTGTTTCCATGGTAATATTGGAAAACTGTTTGGAGTTTAAGGTTCTAGGTTGAGTTTGAATGACATTTATGAAATACCGTATCAACGTGTAGATTGTTAGATTTTGTTGATACAATATTCCATATTTAAGTAGATTTTGGAGATATTTAAGTCAAGGTGGAATCAAATACATTGCCCCGTTTATATATTTTTGTAGATTTTGTAGAGAAATTAATTAACTCTTTTATTACATTAAAGATGGTAAAGAATTATCTACATTGGAATTTTTTTGTTTTAGGAGATAAAAATAATCAATGGTTGATTCAAGAAGGTATATTATCAGGGCTATTATAAACATGCACTTATATGGTTTATTAGATATGTGCGGGAAAAAATATTTTTTCTTGGGTTTTAGGGATTGAGATATATTTTTGATTTTTAGGCTTTATCTTGCAATCACTTAGTCATTTAGTAAAGGTTATGTTTGGAGGAATGTGTTTGTCATTGTTTTTCTTCAATTATTATCTCTTCTAAAATATAATTGTATAGGGATCCCTAGAAAAATCCCAATGGGATTTCATTACACTTAAAATAAAAGTTACTCTATATTGTCGTATATTTCACCAAATACAAGGTCATTAAAAATGGATGAACTGTTTGAGAGTTATGATTAAAACCATATACTGTTTTTCTTTTGAAATTTTCATGACCTGTCCAAAAACTTTACCATCACTTAAAATGGTCTTTAATGATAGTAAACTTCAAACATCCAAAAAGTGGTGAACATGAAAGTAGTTTGTTATGAAAGAACCTCTGTAATGAAAGAAAAGTTGATAAAGTCTGACCAAAAAGTCAAAAATTATGGTCATAATTGTAGACTCCATAACATTGAAAAATATATTAACGACTTCATGTGAACTTCAAATTTGTTTCCATCAGATTTTTTAACTCATCAAACTCCAAATTTAAATTTTTTCCACATCTTGTTAAAGGATTTATTTTCCAATTCATCCTTCTGCAATTTCATTATACATAATTTTATTTTCACTAAACAAAATTTCCTTCTTTCCCTTGAAAAATTCATTTTCAAAAGTATCTCCCGAAATCCTCCAAAAATCTTTTATATAAAATTGTCTTCAAATTCCTATATACTACAGTATTAAATTCATGCTATTTATATTTCCCTTGCCAATTTTATTTTATTTCTCTTTCCAAAATTATTTAGTAATTTTTTCCCAACAGTCAAATTTTCCATCATATATTCATAATGATAGAAACATTTCAATTTATCAAATATTGTTTAAAATACTATTTTCAATCATCCGAATAGTTATCATGACATATAAATTCAATTTTTAAATTTAATTAAGTATCATAGATTAATTTATCACCCTCTTTTTTTTCACAATCACCTTCCTTTTCAAAAAGTTATAAACTTCCCAAATTTGTTGCAACATTCTAAAAATGGATTGCATAAGTTACAAATTCATTGCTTCAACTTTCTTTCCCTTGTAACGAAAAGTTCACCTTCTAAATATATTTTATTGCTATTATATAAAATCTCTCTTCCTTAACTCATATTTACCTTTTCAAAAATCAATTAAAACATCTACTTCATTTCTTTTAAAACCACATTTTTATTTAAAACCCTCATTATTTTTATAGGCATGAAAATAAACACATTTCTTTCCTTTTTTCAAAAAATTTATATCTTTCAAATTAGATTTCCAATCTCTTTACATCAATAAATTTTCCAAGACATGTTTAAATTACATAACAATCTCATACGCTTAACTAATCTTTATTAATCAAGTAGGCGGCATATTTATTTTTAATTTATTTTTCTCTTTAGAAAATTTCACTTTGGCTCAAATTAAATCCATTATACATGCCCATAGATTTGGCATTATTTAATGACCCACTATTTTGAACCGTTCAAATTGACAATCATCCACTCTTATCAGACTTGAATTTCTTAAAACAACATATTGTTAATTTATATTTGGCAAAATTTAGCATATACACTAAATAAATCAATCACAGAATGACAAACACGGTAATTTGATAATAAGCAGCGAAAATAGATAAATAGTAGTTCATGAAGCTACTATATAAACATCAGAGTTTAAAGTAAAATACAACAGATATCTGATACACAGAAGTTACTAATACAAATGTAAATGACAAGTCAGAACAAAACAACTTGAATAAACTGAAGTAACTGGAAAGCTGAATAGATAGAGGTAGATTTTCAAACAAAGCTTCAAACTCCAAAGGCGAGTCTCAGATGCTGTGACTCAGTCTGACCTGAGCATACATAAAGAAAAATACAAAACACTCGAGTCATAATTAACATTCTTATGCCAGCAAATCAACTCAAGTGAAATGTCCAAGTGAAATGCAACATGACTTAAAAGACGTTTGGGATTCCCATCCTTTAAGGATCCATTAAACTATCTACATACATAGTACAATATGCTACATATACAATGTATACAGTAAAGTAAACTATTAAAATAGAGTCAAGGCATTACCCATTTCCTCTTTAACACGTTTTGCATAAATGTCACAGTCTATACAGTACTGTAAACTACACCAAATCGGTGGGCTATCAGGGAGCACTTCATAGGTACGACGCAAACCAAACTCGTAGAGGGTGCGATAAAGCATGTGACAAGGCACACGAGGCAATGCCAGTGTAGGATTCTACTGCTTTGCGGATCCGGACTAGTGGTAACGCATAGCAGCTCCTACTATCCACCTTGAGACACACTCCCAAATCAAAGGTGTACACAATCAAATCACAAATTAGTAGAATGGTATCGAAGAAATGTGCCCGATAGGAGGAATGACCTAACCTGGCCCGACATGGCTCCTGTTTTAGCCACATCAAGTTGACTCGCGGTAGCAAGGGCTGCATTAATACCTCAAACAGAATCGTCACCAAACCATCCTACTTCGTTCTGGAATCTCCACTACATACACAGTTGTTAAATTGGTTTTCCATATTGGCAGAGAGTATGACCACTACAAAAAAAATACTCTATTACAACTTTATTTTTACAACGGACCAATTTTGCCCCTTGTAATAGATATTTATTACAACGGTCCATTTTTGAACGTTGTAGTAGTTGTTTTATATTGGGTCTTTTACAACGGTCCCCCTGCTGACCGTTGTAATAGGTGTATATTTTACAACGGCCTTTCTTTGCCACTTGTAAAAGGTTTCATTTTCACAACGGGCCTAAATTGCCCGTTGTATAATGTCAAAGGGTTTTTCAACACCTCATCTAAACACGTAAACATCCTTCAGCCTTTCCCTTTCACTGTCCGCCGTTCCCCAAATTTGAACGCCAAACCCCAAATCGACTAACCTTATCCCTGCAATCATTCGCTTCGCTTGTTCTCAAAATCGAAGACTATCCAAATTCGAAAGGTCTGGACATTCCAAAAATCGAAGACTATCATTCGCTTCTCTGCAATCGTTCACTTTGATGTTGAGGTATTAGATTCGCTTCGGATTCTCTTTGGATTTTTATTATAAAGTTTCATCAATCATAGCATAATAATGCGAGAAGCAGTAGCGTAGAGTAGTTGAAATCAAGGGTTTTAGTTATTTATATTTGACACTAGAGAGTTACGAGAAACTGTAACTGAGTTAATATTGCAGTATATGATTCAATGGTTTAGCTTTAAGGAATCGTAGTAATCTGGCAAACATCAACGGTCCAAACAACTGGCAACCGCATGTTTCAGAGTAAAAAAGGGCTGATTTTTAATCATTTTGATCTCTTCCCATTTTTTGATTCTAGAGCATTTGTTTGGTAGTTTTTTACATGTTGTTTGAACCGTTGATGTTTGTGAAGTTTTCTAATTTATTGCTTGTCAATAAAATGTGTTTGCTTGATGAAATTCAGCATGTTATGTAATTTTGATGATTCCTTTTTCTAGTGGTGCAATGCTTAATTTTATTAATTATTTGTAAAATTAGTGAGGTTACGTATTCAGTGCCTGTTTTGGGGGTGCAGCATGTTATATATTTTTTGTTTTTTAATCTATATTATTTCCATTTATGCAGGCACATCTATGTTTTGTTCTATTCAAGCTCTATCATTCCATAGGATTGACATATCCACCACTACTGGATCCTAAACTTGAAGCTTTGGCAGCTGGTAAGTGCTATAAATAAAATAAAAAATCAAACCATAATTATCGTTCTTTTTTTTATTGGATATCAGAGTTGTATGCTAATATTATTTATGGAAACCACTTGAATCCAAGTAGTTAACATTAGATATATAATAGTAGTATCGCATCTTGGACTTGACATGATAATTTCCAAAATGTAGCGTGCCAATGCCTGTGTATAAATTGCAAGTGTATTATACATTCTGTTATGATATGAGCAGAATTTAAATTTCATATCCTACTTTTTTGTAATCAACTATGGAGTTGGAAATATGTAATTTCTTTGCAGCTATAAAAATATCAATATACTATAATTATATCATCCATAATAAATACTAAAAATCCAGGTGCAAAAGAGCTAATATGCATATTGATGTGTATTTGAACATTGCTGCAAAAATCTAGTATGCAGTGGACACGTTTGTAAAATGAGATGCATTTACTTTATTTTTGTGATCATGACATTTTTAAAGTTTGATATTAAGAGTAAATGGATTGAAAGGTATAAATGCTTGAGTATAATTTGGTCATTAAGTGACGTACTAATTGTTAACTGATACTAAATTATTATTCATGAGTTTTGTATGCTTTTCTTTCTAATCTGTAATTAGAAAATTATGTTTGGATAAAAACTGACCAAGGGGCATTTTAGGCTATCCCAAAGATAATTATATAATTGTTGTGTTAATGTTATTTTATTTCAAGTTATATGTCTTGTTTAATTTAGATTGGTGAAAAAGGAGTCAAAAATATCAATACTTGATTATTATAATTATTTTATTTCTTTTTGGGTAGAAACATTTTGATATTTTGCTATGATATTCAAGGTGAATTTATGGAATGATTGTTATTTACTCTTATGAAATTGTCAGGCTCAGATGAACCCATCCCCATCCTTAGCATTATAATACTATATTTGACATTTTAATCATGGAAGATCCTTACAAGCTCTCTTTGTTACAGTGATTATTTGTTCAAGCTTTTGCTTATTGGGGACTCTGGTGTTAGTAAATCTTGTCTTCTTTTAAGATTTGCGGTGAGTACCAAAGAATTTTATTATGGTTATTCTTGTTTTGTAAGTCTGCATATTAAATGATGCACACATACATACATGGGTTTCTGGTCTTGCATTTCTTCAGGGCTTAATTTATTAATTCAAACAATTGAAAATGCATGCGATGAAGATATTAAGCATAAAATGTATTAAATTAATGGATGTTATGTTATGTTATTAATTGAAAATGTATACCGTGCCAAATCTTCTAGTAATTATGTCAAAAGCATTATGAAGATCTTCCTGTAGCTGTTGCAGATGACTTTTGAGATGATTTTATATAGCATATTGCAGACGACTGTGGAGTTGGGGGTAAATGTAGGGTTAATTATTTGGTGCTCTGAAATTCGCAAGGGGTTTTGATGGAGTGCTAAAATTGAATTTGTTGATGGATTGGATGTTGGCGTTTTATCAACAGCAGTTGCAAAAAGGGATCGTGTGCTTTGCTGGTATGTTAAAAAAGAAACAGAGAGAGATGCAGAAATCGAGTATTTTGAAATATGGAGCACCAACGTGGACACATAAGCAAGAAGTAGATCCTGCTTTAAGATATAAGTAATAGATACTGATTAACGACTGCATAATCAGATCAAAAGCCCATCAAAACGAATGCTTCAGTGGATCAGAATTGAAAATCAAAATTTGGCTTTTATTTTCTGAAATGGTATGCACATGCACATGTGCACAACTATGGTGCATATGTATAAGAAAACTCACGCCAACTAAGCTGAACTAACTTCGTCTGCTTCATCAATCCAGTGTCTTTGGTTTTCTCTCACAGCCTTTGATCCATCGGACCTAGTGGTGCAACTATTTGCAATAACTAATGGCGACAATCTGTTTCTGTAAATGCTGCCAAGGTTAACATTCCCCAAACCTTCATCTTGTCTCAAGGTTAGAGATTAGAAATCTCTTCACTAAGCCACAGTAGTCTTCCCATATAGTTTCGTCAGCTGGTATCTGTTTCCATTTGACAAAATCTTGAATTACTACCTTGTTGTTCTTAGGGGAAATTCTTCTCTCCAGAATACTTTCAGAGTTTCAGGTTCATCTCTACTGGTTCTTCAGTGAATGATGGGACATATTGCTAAATAACCACCCCAGTACCAACCTATTTCTTGAAATGAAAAACATGAAATACTGGGTGGATTCTTGCATTAGAAGGCTGCTCCAACTTATACGCAACTTCACCAATTTTTTTGAACAACTTTTCATGGCCAAAAAAAGCAGGTCATAGTTTTGTTGTCTTAGGATTTTTTGTCGTTATTTTTCTCCAAGAATGTAATTTAAGGTTATACATCGAAATACTCAATTCTAACTGTCTTTCTGTCTTCTTGTATCGACAATTTTTTTCATTCTTTCCTGAAAGAGTTGAAGATTGACTTTCAGTAATTGCAGCACCGTATCTCTTGAAAATAATTCATTTCCGACTTGAGGAACTTAGCTGTGTTAGGCAGATAAGAGAGTGAGTTGGGCGGTGGTATTCCATAAACTGTAGGTTTAAAGTTTAATCAGTTCATATTTCACACCATGGTCGTTTTATAGTTTAATCAGTTCATATTTCATATCAAATTCATTTCAAAATCATATCTCTTTCGAAACCATATTCACTTTAAATCATAATATATTCCAACTTAAACAGTTTAAAATTTGAATATAGTTTATATATTGTAGTTATAAATTAAAAATAGTTTATATTTAAGAATAGTTATATATTAAAAATAGTTTATATATATATATATCAAAATAGTTTATATATCAAAATGGTTTATATATAAAAATAGTTTATAATTAGAATTGTTCCTTCCAGTTTCACAAATCAATTCAAATTCTTGTTAAACCATTTTAATTTACATCGATTTCAAATTCAGGTTTGAACTTCAAATTTAAACCACTTCTAATTCAATAGGTTTCACAGTTTAAATATTCAAACAATTCATACTAACTCAATATGATAAATTTCATTTATATTTCAAAATTCAACTTTAATTTTATTTAAATTTGAAAATATTCATATTATCATTTTCATACGCATTTAAATAAAATTCCAGATTACAAATTTAAATATTAAATATCTAACTTTAATTTATTTAATTTTGAAATATTCACTTAATCACCTTTTATGAAAATTTAAATAAAATCTCATATTCAAAGCTGAATCAAATTTAAATATTCAATTTTTATTTTTATTAAATTAAATATATTCATTTAATCTCCTTAATCAAAATAAAGTTATAAAGTCATAAAGTTATAAAGTCATATTCTTAAAATCTCAAAATCGATAAGTTCAAATCAATTCTTATTATATCCAATTCTTAAACAAATAATATTTAAAATCAATTTCAATTTGCCTTTCCAACCATACTTTATTAAATTTATTACAAGATCTATTTTTAAAATATTAATAAATTTTTATATAAATACTTAAGCAAATTATATATATATACTAATTAAATTTTTATTAAATTAATCTTATTATTAATTGTTTTATATCAAATCTTATTTTATATATTAAAAAATATAATAAAATTATAAGTAAAATCTTAAAATTTATATTTTCAAAACTAACTTATAAATTTAAAATTTCTAAATATATAATATTAAAATCTAAATTTTACACGTATAAAAATAAAATAAAATTTATATATTATATTTTAGAATCAATATTTATTAAAATCCATTTCAAAACCATGGAAACCAACGGTGTCCATATATAGTTTTCTATCTTATGGTCAAGTGATACAGATATTTATCATTTCAGTCAGTAATTATTTTAATTTTACGGGTTTATGTCATTTCAACCCGCAATTCAAAATTTTCAAAATTAATAAAAAAATTCTTGGGTATATCATTTCAACCCATAATGATTTTTCCCTATTCTAAAATACCGTTCGGGTATGTATCGTTTCAACTCATAGGGATTTTTAAACTAACAGAGAACTTGCAGAGTGAGAACAAATATGATAATAATATAACATATCAACAACATGCATATATCATCATAATAAATTTAAATATAATATATATACAATAGGTTATGGTGTCATATGTCAAATAATGGCATATCATATTTAATAATTAAATAACTTAACAATTCAAATTTAGCAGCATATTTCAAATGTCATTTCATGTGAATTAAATTTACTAAATATAGAAATGTTAATCGTGAGTGAATGCTCACCTTTCAAGGCTAGAGATATAGGAGAACAAGATAAAAAATGGATATGGATAAGCACGGATAAAAGACAAGGCTATAAAACCGCTGCGACAAATTCGACAGTGGGAAAATAAATCAATATGGATAGAATTCCAAAAATCAATATTCAATTTAAACACCTATCAATATATATATATATATAATTTAAAATAAATATTTAATTTAAAACATCTATTTAAATAAATCTTCATATTTCTTTTAAGAAATCAATATTTATTAAAAAATATATGTATATATATATATATAAATAATATATTTATATTATAAAATAAAATCAATAATAAGAATTAATACATACATACATACATACATACAGATTTATACAGACTTATATATAGACTTATATACCTATTTATATACATATATTCTTCAAATTTAAAATATATATGCCGACAAGAGATGGTTCACTAGAATGCAAATTACCCTTAAATTATATTTGAAAAACAACTCATGTATACTAATATATATATATATATATATATATATCTAATATATAACTAGTATATAGATTATATATGAACTAATATACAAACTCAATTACCAAAAGGCAGTGAAGGAAAAAAACAATAGAAGAGAGAAGCAGGATCTAATACACACACACACTGACGTGCATGTACCTTCACTTGGACTAATATATATGTACCGACACACACACACACATATATATATATATGTGAGAGAAGGCTTGCTTTAGAAAATGATCGTATACACACACGCTTGGAGGAGGGGAACAGCTGCACGAGCGGAGGTGTTGGGTTCATGATAGGCAATGGGTGTTGCTGCGAGTTGTAGGTGAGTAATTTTGCAAACAAAGGAGGAACACAAACATGCTCTAAAAGAAAAGAAAATATACGATACTATGTTTTTTTAAGGATGCGGTGGGCTATTGGGTCAGAGGAGGTAATGGCCGCTGCAGTGTAGGTGAGCTGTGTGATGGAGAAAGGCGTGTGAGAGGGAGGGCCAGGACAGATGATGGTGGTGGATGTGGCACTGCTAGGTGGGGAATGGATCTTAGTAGGAGGAAAGGTGGGTTTACGTTGTACGGCTGAGGTTGGAGGCTAGGTGAATGGGCGATCGTGAGTGAGGAGGACAAGGTGTAGGAAAGCTCAGTGGTGGAATGATGTAGATCGGCTATTGAGGGTTGAATGATAAAGATGGAAAGTGGATCTTGTTTGGAAATGATACAATGGCAATAAGAAGACAAGCAGATGATGGTTTAACAAACGAATTATATATATATTATTCAATGAAACAAGAGAGGAGAGCAAACGAACATAAGCAATCAGAAAATAAATATGGAATAAGGAACATTGAAAGCCAGGGGATATAAAAAGGTAGTGGCCATTTGTTTTTCAACCGGTGGACAAATGGAAGGTCATATAACACCATAGAGATTCAAAAAGGATACCGATACGACGAACCGTTTCATGGATTTCACCGCGAACCGGACGTCGAAATGCACAAATGAATATACTACGAAGATTAGCATGACGAGACGAACAAAATGGTATGCATATATCAGTGATACGACCATCCCATCAAAAGTCGATATTTCGCTGCCAAACTGCTGCAAATTCGTCGAAAATAAGATAAATAGGACAAGAGAAGTCCAAATTTGGCAAAAAGAAATATGACGTCTCACACAGAAAATGATTTACATTTTTATTATGTATAAATATTCAGATTTCGAATATATTTTTTAATCAAATTAACCGATTTAAATTGAAATTGAAAATTACCCAATAGAACTGTATTTCATATTTTCAAATAAAAATTTACCATTTTTATGCTTAAATAGACGCATTACAATTATCAAATTTTCATTGCTAAATTTTATTATTTATTTTCAAGCAAAAATTTAGTTAATTACGTTATTTAAATCGTTAAAAATTATGGGTCGTTACACTCTCCCCCACTCAAAACTCTTCATCCCTGAAAAGGAACGAGAAAGGAGAATAGAAGCAACCAGAAAGAAAGATAAATTCAAAATACATACCAAATACAATAATTATTTCAAAACCATATAAATTTCATTAATTTTATATTGATTTATATTCAGCAAATTTGGTTTTAATTCATTTTATTCAATCAATAAATATTCAATATATTTACCTTTGGTTGATTTCAATTCAAGGTATTTTCATTCAGTTGATTTAATTTCAATTTTATTAACGTTTGTTACGAAAGTTTTCTTTCAGAACAAAATTTATTTCATTTAACTTATATTTTTAATCCATTTGACTTTTCTTGAGTTAATTCCACTTTATAATTCAATTTCAACTATTCTTTGAAATATACATTATATCTCAAACAATTTACAGAGATATAAATTTATTTATTGCTTGTTCAGTTCTTAAGTTCATATTCATTTACTTAAATAACATTCACTTTTTATTATTCGATTTATTTCACTTAACATTTCTTATAATTATAAATTAAGTGGATAAACATTTATCATAACAATCAATTTTATTTAATACATTTATTTATATGTTATTCGATTAAATTTTCTTATCACATTCAAACTTTCCCCAGTAAGTTTTATTAGTGTTTTCATAATGTAATCGAACACTATACAAATTTTCCTTATATTTACAACATTTCTATTAAACAAGAATTAGTTTGAACATCTCATTGCTTAGGTTTCTCTTGTATAACCTTCAATTACATTTTCATATTAACATTTTTAATTTTTTGAATATTTCAGGTAAGTTATATATATGTTTTTAGAATGCAATTGAGTTTTATACAAATAGATTTTGTTCAAATTCAACTATTCCAAGTTGTTTAATTTCTATGCCTCATTTTAGAAACTCCAATTATTCAAATTTTTTGCTTTATATCAATAGTTGAAACCATCCCTTAACACAGAATTTAATAACCATTTTGAAATAAATATATACATACACACACACACACACACACATATATATATATATATTGTACATCAAATCATACTCAAGAAATTCGGATCTAATCTATTTTCAAAAACAAAAGTGTAGCAACGCTACCAAATGATCTCTCCAATTTGAGATTCGAAAATGAATGTCGATGATTCAACAGTCATCACCGAAATTATTTTCCAGCGACAATAGAGGAGAGTATTGACTCACTTCTTTTAAAATTCTTCACAAACGGTTTTCATTTGAATATACTTTCAAATAATATATTTTTCAAAACATTGAAAACCAAATTTAGAAAAGTACCGTAAATTAAATTTTCAAATCCTTCATTTAAATTTATTTTCAATTTTAAATCAAATTTATAAACAATTTTACCAAATTCATCTTCTTATAACAACAATGGTTAATGGTTTAGGAAATGTTGACAAAACAATAAATGATAATATAGTATTATCATTGCTATCAACCAATTCATTTAACTATTTAATCCCAAAAACTTATACCTTTATATATAAATATAATCATACATAAAATTATTTCATTTACCCATTTTGAAAACAATGTTGTGTCAGTTTGCTTTGTTCAAGTGTTTTGGAATTCCTATCGATACCGTTGGCCAGACGAGTCAAAACCCCAAATCAAACTTAACAATTCAAAAAACACAATATAAAATATTTTAAATTAATTACAAATATGATCTCTTAAAGGATGATTCAAGAACGGATTTAGAATGAGAATAGAGATTTAAGTTTTAAAAAATCCTAATCAAAGAGGATTCTAACAAAGAAGATAGATTAGAAAGGAAAATAGGATAATTAAATTACAAAAAGGGAAAGATGGATAGACTAATATTAACCATGGGTGACCTTAACCTGGTCAACCGAGACTTAGAAAAATTAGAATACATTAACGGAAACCAAGACAAACTTGTTGTGAATCATTGTAGAAATGCGATTCATGAGATCGATGAAGAGGGCAAGAACGGTGATTAATCTAAAGGGCATGACTACCCATCCATAGAAACCATTCATGGGGATAAAGGACAACAGGTTGAGCGCCGAGAATAAGATCGAAGTGGAATTTAAATTTCCTGCTTGAGAGGGAGAGAAACGATTTCTTCGATGACATCAGGATAATCCCTGACTATCGGTGTGAATTCGAGATCATTAAGCTAAGAATCCAGTGAAAGATAAAGCTGTCCACTTAATCAAGAGGCATTCGACATTCGATCGTAAGTGAATTACCCTAGTCTTCTATAAGAGAATGATTCGGGCTTTGCAAGAAATGACATCATCAAAACCTAGGATATAGAAATCTCTGTTAAATCGACGCCTGTTGTGAAGGAGTTTCACCCCTCTATAAATTATACAAGATTGGCGAGATCACCGACGGGATTAATCACACATAGGATGAAGTTGCCAATTGAGATTGAAGCTATGGGATGCTCTAGTATCAAAAGAACACGAACAGGACAAGACGAGAATGGATATCAAAACAAAGAGAACGTTCGAAAATTCATAAAGAAATCCAAATCCAGGAGGGTCCTAACAAAAAACTTCAAGCTTGAACGAAGGTGATTTTGTAATTATTTTACTCCATATGCTAAGTTTTGCCTAAACCAAAGCTCTAATACCAACTGTAACGACCCACTATTTGGAACCATTCAAATATACAATCATCCGCTCATGTCAAATTTAAATCGCTCAAAACAACAGATTGTTAATTTATATTTGGCAATACTTAGCATATACAGTAAATATATCAATCACAAAATCACAAACATAGAGTAATTTGACAATAAGCAGCGGAGATAGATAAATAGTAGTTCGTGAAGGCACTATATAAACATCAGAGTTTAAAGTAAAATACAACAGATATCTAATACACAGAAGTTATTAATACAAATGTAAATGACAAGTCGGAACAAAATAACTGGAATAAACTGAAGTAACTGGAAAGTTGAATAGATAGAGGCAGATCTTCAAGCAAAGCTCCAAACTCCAAACCCCAAAGGCAAGTCTTAGATGTTGTGACAGTTAGTCTGACTCGAGAAAAAAGAAAAACACAAAACACTCGAGTCAGGAATAACATTCTTATGCCAGTAAATCAACTCAAGTGTAATGTCCAAGTGAAATGCAATATAACAAAATGGACGGTTGGGATTCCCATCCTTTAAGGATCTGTTAAACTATCTATATACACAATATAATATGCTACATATATAATGTATACAGTAAAATATTAAAATAGCGTTAATGCATTACCCATATCCCCCTTAACACATTTTGTATAAATATCGTAGTCTATACAGCACTGTAAACTCCACTAAACCGATGGACTATCAGGGAGCACTCCATAGGTATGACACAAACCAAACTCGTAGAGGGCACGATAAAGCATGTTATAAGGCACGCGATGCAATGCCCAGGGTAGGATTCTACCATTTTGCAGATCCGGACTAGTGGTAACGCATAGCAGCTACTACCGCCTACCTCGAGACACACTCCCAAATCAAAGGCGCACCTAATCAAATTACAAATTAATAGAATGGCATCGAAGAAATGTGCTCGATAGGAGGAATGACCTCACTTTGCCCAGCGCGGCTCCTGTTTTAGCCACATCAAGCTGACAATACCTCAAACAGAATCGTCATAAAACCATCCTACTTTGTTCTGGAATCTCCACCATGTAAATAGTTGTTAAAGTGGTTTTGGGTATTTGTAGAGAGTATGACAATATCCAATCCCGGTCTCTTTAACAACCAAATGCTTATTTCACACCGTGGTCGTTTTATAGTTTCAAACAGTTCATATTTCATATCATATTCATTTAAAAATCATATCTCTTTCGAAATCATATTCACTTTAAATCATAACAGTTCCAACTTAAACAGTTTAAAAATTGAAAATAGTTTATATATTGAAATAGTTATAAATTACAAATAGTTTATATTTAAAAATAGTTATATATTAAAAATAGTTTATATATATCAAAATAGTTTATATATCAAAATAGTTTATAATTAGAATTGTTTCTTCCAGTTTCAAAATCAATTCAAATTCTCTTTAAACCATTTTAATTATATCGATTTCAAATTCAGGTTTGAACTTCAAGTTTAAATAACTTCCAATTCGATATGTTTCACCGTTTAAATATTCAAACAATTTACAATAACTAAATATGATAAATTTCATTTATATTTCAAAATTCTACTTTAATTTTATTTAAATTTGAAAATATTCATTCTATCATTTTCATACGCATTTAAATAAAATCCCAGATTACAACTTTAAATCAAAACTAAATATTAAATATCTAACTTTAATTTATTTAGTTTTGAAATATTCACTTAATCACGTTTTATGAACATTTAAATAAAATCTCAAATTCAAACCTAAATCAAATTTAAATATTAAATTTCAATTTTTTTTAAATTTAAATATATTCATTTAATCGCCTTACTCAAATAAAGTTATAAAGTCATATTCTTAAAATCTCAAAATCAATAAGTTCAAATCAATTCTTATTATATCCAATTCTTAAACAAATAATATTTCAAATCAATTTAAATATACCTTTCCAACCATACTTTAATAAATTTATTGCAAAATCTATTTTTAAAATATTAATAAAATTTTATATAAATACTTAAACATATTATATATATATATATATTCGAATTAAATTAAATTTTTAATAAATTAATCTTTTTATTAAATTTTATTTTATATCAAATTTTATTTTATATATTAAAAATAGAATAAAATTATAAGTAAAATCTTAAAATTTATATTTTCAAAACTAACTTATAAATTTAAAATTTCTAAATATATAATTTTGAAAATCTAAATTTTGCACTTATAAAAATAAAATACAATTTATAAATTATTTTAAAATCAATATTTATTAAAATCCATTTCAAAACCATGGAAATAATTTTCAAACATAGACCAACAGTGTCTGTATATAGTTTTCTATCCAATGGTCATGTGATACAGATATTTATCATTTTAGTCCGTAATTATTTTAAATTTACGGGTTTATGTTATTTCAACCCGTAATTCCAAAATTCTAAAAATTAATAAAAATCGCTTGGGTTTATCATTTTAATCCATAATGATTTTTTCCTATTCTGAAATATTGTTCGGGTATGTATCATTTCAACCCTTAAGGATTTCTAAACTAATAGGGAACTTGCAGAGTGAGAACAAATATGATAATAATACAACATATCAACAACATGCATATATGATATATCATCATAATATATTTAAATATAATATATATATATATACAATAGGTTATAGTGTCATATGTCATAGATAAACAATTACAGATAATAACATATCATATCGAATAATTAAATAACTTAAAAATTCAAATTTAACAACATATTTCAATCGTCATTTCATGTGAATTAAATTTACTAAATATAAGAATGTTAGTCGTGATTGATTTCTCACCTTTCGAGGCTAGAGAAACAGGGGAACAAGATGAAAAACGGACATGGATAAGCACGGATAAAAAACAAGGATAGAAAAGTGCCGCTGAAATGCGGATTCAGACAGCGCCAAGCTAGAAAACCGCTGCGACAAATTCGACGGTGGGAAAATAAATCAATATGGATAGAATTCCAAAAATCAATATTCAATTTAAACATTTATCAAAATAAAATATATATAATTTAAAATCAATATTTAATTTAAAACATATATTTAAGATAAATCTTCATATTACTTTTAAAAAATCAATATTTATTAAAACACACATACATATTAAAATCAATATATCTATGTATTATAAAGTAAAGATAAAATCAATAATAAGAATCAATATACACACACACACACACACACACACATACAGATTTATATTGACTTATATACAAACTTATATACTGATTTATATACATACATTCTTAAACTTAAAATATATATGCTGACAGGAGATGATTCACTGGAATGTAAATTGCCCTTAAATTATATTTGAAAAACAACTTGTGTATACTAATATATAACTAGCATATAGACTTACATATGAACTAATATACAAACTCAATTCCCAAAAGGCAGTGAAGGAAAAAAAACATTAGAAGACAGAAGCAAGATCTAATATATAATCAACATATATATACTAACGTGCATGTACCTTCACTTGGAAAAATATATATGTACTGACACATGCTTTAGAAAATGATCATATATACACACACATGGAGGAGGGGAATAGCTGCACGACGGAGGTGGTGGGTTCATGGCGGGCAATGGGTGTTGTTGCGAGTTGTAGGCGAGTAGTTTTTCAAACAAAGGAGGCACGCGAGCATGCTCTAAAATCAAAGAAAATATATGATACTCTGCTTTCTTCTTTAAGGATGCAGTGGGATATTAGGTCAGAGGCGAGGAGGGGATGGCCGCTGCAGTGTCGGCGAGCTGTGTGATGGAGAAAGGCGTGTGAGAGGGAGGGTCGGGTGAGATGATGGCGGCGGATGTGGCACTGCTAGGTGGGGAGGTGAATGGATCTTAGTAGGAGGAAAGGTGGGTTTATGTTGTACAACCGAGGTTGGAGGCTAGGTGAATAGACGGTCATGTGTGAGGAGGACAAGGTCTAGGAAAGCTCAGTGGTGGAATGATGGAGATCGACTGTTGAGGGTTGAATGATGAAGATGGAAGGTGGATCTTGTTTGGAAATGATACAGTGGCAATAAGAAGACGAGTAGATGATGGTTTAGTAAATAATTTTTTTATACGAATGCCATTATATATATACATATAATTCAATGAAACTAGAGAGAAGAGCAAATGAACATAAGTAATCAGAAACTAAATTTTGAAATAAGGAATATCGAAAGCCAGGGGATATAAAAAGGTAGTGACCATTTGTTTTTCAACCGGTGGACAAACAAAAGGCCACAGGACACCCTAGAGATTCAAAATGGATGCCGATACGACGAACTATTTCACGGATTTCGTCGGGTATCGGACATCGAAATGCATAAATGAATATTCTGTGAAGATCAGCACGACGAAACGAACATAATGGTATAAAGATATCAGCAATTCGACCATCCTATCAAAAGTTGATATTTCGCTGCCAAACTGCTGCAAATTCGTCGAAAATAAGATAAACGGGGATAGAGAATTCCAAATTCGGCAAAACGAAATATGACATCTCACTCATAAAATGATCTACATTTTTAGTATGTAGAAATATTCAGATTTCAAATATATTTTATTTTCATCAATTAATCGATTTAAATTGAAATTGAAAATTACCCAACAGAGCTAACTTTCATATTTTCTAATAAAAATTTATCATTTGCTATGTTTAAATAGACGCATTATAAATATCAAATTTTCATAGCTAGATGTACTGTTTATTTTCAAGAAAAAATCCAGTTAATTACGTTATTTAAACCATTAAAAATTACGGGTCGTTACACATTAGAAATTCCTTTGATTCAAACTTAAACAAATATATCTTTACATACAATAATCCATAAGTTAACTTGTGTTAAAAATATACAATGTTGTCATGCCAATCGACTGCAATATTGAGTGCCTAGGATTTCGTATATCAACATTGCCCCGTCATTAATCTTAACTTCACATTAATACACAATGGCTGCATACGTCGTCCAAAATATTTAAATTAAGGAAAATAATATTTTCAATTTCTAAATATATATACAGCTTTATAAAATAACATATGATTCTAAGTAAATCGTTACTTATACCATTTCCAAAATATTATGGCTCCATCTCGTTCAAATGTTTAGAAACTCTTATCAAATATGTTAGTTACTTATATTGACCAGAATTCATAAACCACTCAGTAGACCAATTAATATAAAAAACCATTAAAATTATTTTTGATCGTTTTACAAAAACGATATTCATGATTTATCAAGATCATATGCTTGCTCATAATAAAATATTTTCTTATGATATGTGTGTGTATCCATATATCAACTATTAACCACCAAACATCATCGCACTCCATTCACTCATTCACAAAAGCAAGCAATCATTAAATTAACTATATTTTACTTCATTATATTTTTCATTCTACACTTAATTATATAGTAAATATTATCATTACTTCTTACACAAATTTATAAATTAGATGACAGTTCATTTTAGAGAAATGGCTGGCTTCAACTAATATTTGGTTAATCCAGATCCAAGCGAGTTTATATTTTTTCTTTGAGTCATAACTCCTCTTCAATTCCCACATTCTAAGACTAAAAGCGAAGGAAAACAAACAATAATACAACAATACGCACATCAAACCAAATGAGCAAACTAATGCCTTCAGTGGAATTCTATCTACCAGCTTCCGTTGCAAAACTCTAATCATTAATGGATCCTTCTACTCAGACTTGCATCATCAAAATATAATATTGTAACATATATAATACAAGATTCAGGTCAAAGTCTTTTACAGCTTCTATAGCTAAGCTACTTCAGTCTTATTTCCAAGCCATTCATAGGTTTATTCTACATCAGCAATATCGACACTACTAGTCTAGTTAACAACCCCTTCCTTAACTACCTCCATCAACTACTCTCATCTCACACAGAGACAAATATTTGAACTAGTTAAAAGTAAAGATATTATATAATATGAAATTAACAAATACGTACCCTAATGATTACCTTGATTATCATCGTATACTCATACCACCCCTTTTTATATGGGAATTTACTAACACTGCCGAAGGGAAAACATGGACTCTAAGTCTCAGTATAGCTAAGACCCATTTTATATATATTATATTTTTTTGAATCTGCTCCACCGATATTACCAAGAAATGCAACATAGTAATATTCGGGTAATATGGAAAATAAGGCTTGTTAAGGACAACCACACATGAATATTACCGTGGGCTAACACCGGTATGTATTCTTACTTCATATATTTAATCGAATATATGTACTCGGTATCAGCACAAAGTAATAAACACATGGGTTTTCATTGATAGAACATTGTATAATATAAACAAAGGACACAGAGGCTTAGAATGTAGCAAAACAGATAATACCATGACATATACATATATATATATATATATATCACAAAATAGTACAAATTTTTTCTTCCCATAATGATATACATACAACTTCATCTATTTAAGTACATAACACTAGAAATATGATAACGCCATACATCAATATCACTAAATAAAAAATAACTAGCGTTGTCATTGTTCTCTTCTCCATCACTAACTTGAGTCCTAAGAGAAATAAAAGATCACATTAACATTTCCTACCAAAAAACCCTCAGCCTAACCTGAGGTTGTTAAATAAATAACATACCTCAGGGTTAGGGTAAATGTCACACACTAGATAACTCCCATCTACATCTCAAGCGCATAATTTCCTAACACTCGTGTTATGTCTCTATAATATTGCGACTCATAATCGTAAATCTACTCAACTGTGATTCACTTCTAATCACAATTATTTACAGTTACATTTATTATTATTCGCAAATCGATTTAAGTTTGATCGATAAGTATCTATATATAAATAACTAGAACACTCTAGTCATTTTCTCTCCACCGGAAGCTAAGTCGACACCAAGAGATGCCGCCTGAAGCATAATATCCTTATCGACCTATAAATTTTGGATTCCCTTACATGATGTATTTTTTTCCCTAAATACCACTCTAGCCTTCATTTGAAATCCTCACTATCCATCAATCACGTTATATTTGCCTATCCTCACTTGTTGTACCCGTGCAGCAGATCATTAGTCCACTGGTGACTCAGGGTGCTACCCTATAGTTGGTCCAACTAGGATGGATATCTTGCCAGTCTGACGTCTTACGTCACTTCAATCAAACTTTATTTATTCAATTTATTTATTGGTTCATATTTATGATTGTAATCCACCTAACCGACGTTTATTACTTTGTCACTAAGGGGTTTACTTAACATTTTCACATTCAAGTGAGCACAAAAATTTGAAACAACAACATCGTAGTGGTGTATATAAGGGTTAAGTATAGAAGCATAAGTGAATACAACATATATATAGAGTATGAACTATCTAATAAAACAAATAAGCATATGAAGTTTTATACAATAAAGTACACCCATAATACATCCAAAAAATACAGTGATCCATATGCACACAAATAAACTAGCACACAACTACCATCAAAAGTATCATTCGTTTTAAAGTTATAAAATGCTATATTTTATAAGATACAACGTTCATTTATATACGCATAAGTACGAAACTTTGCCTAAAGATTATTTTTTGGCAAGGCCAGCTGGTTTTATAGTGGACCGTCCACTTTTTATTACGAACGTAATAAAATTTGAAGAACAGGAGCAAGGTAAAAGCACCTTAACTACTAAAGTAAAAACATAAAATACAGCACAGGTACATGACTGCTATGTCACGATAACTATAAGATACATATAAAACTAGCACTCCTCCGAGGAGGGAGAATCACCAACAACCCCAGACACCAAAGATGTGCACAATGGGACAGACCCAGAGAGACCAGCATAGGGGCGAAACCGAAGAGCAAGACATGGGTCATAAACCACATCATCAGAGCAGTAGATAAAAGATCGATCCCAGGAAGGATCAGCAAGCATGTCAGAATTAGCACTCGCATCTATACCGTCCAAATCAAGCACAAGAGAGTCACCGGATTGTTTGTAGCGTAGGCACCTAAGATCAAGTTGATCGTCAGAAACAAACCGGAAGAAAGATTCACTAACTGGGTTATACCTCATATCAGAAATGGGATCTATCCAACACCCTTCAGGCTCATCCCAAGCTACAGGAGGCAACAGTAAGAAAGGGACTGGAGAAACTAAAGGGATGACAGGAGCAACACTAGGCACCTCAGAACCAGGAGGTGAAACAGTCATAACTAGCGGCAACGGAGCAGTAGGAGCGCAATAAGATAGAGAGGACGGGGCAGAAACCTTGGGGACCCAGATCCTACGTCGGGGGCGCGGCAAAGGAGATTTCGGAACAGCCGTAGAAGCATCAGAGTGATGGAAATCGATAGACAGGTGTCCAAAAGAGTGACAAGCGGTACAAATATCCGGAACCCAACCATAGCGAACTCTGACTTCCACCACATGGCCGATAGCTAGCTGTACAGAAATAGAAGATGGGAGAGGCTTAGAAGGGGAAATCTCAATGAGAGCCTTCGCGAACATCAGCTTATCACGCGCCACAGTGTTGGAGTCAAAACATTTCAGCTTACCAACATTACAAGTTAACCAATTTAAACCAATAAACGGCTGCAATACAGAGGGAATCTGAGAAAAATATACCCAAACAGGGATGGAGAAAACTTGCTCACGTGCACACGCCACGGTAGGAGACCATGGGGTAACAATAAATGGCCTTCCATCCACAAAAGTAGGCTCCGCCTCCAAAACAAACTGACGGTCTTCAGCAGAAGAAAACTTTAAGAAGTACATCGTATCAATCAGCTTAACATGCAAATTGCCTAAAGATTATAAATGGATGTAATTATTATTTTATAAAAATAATTAATTTTATTTCAATATCATGTAACGACCCGTATTTTTAACTATTTTAAATTATTAAATTAATATGATAATTGAATTAAAAATGGCTAAAAATAAAATTTTAATTATTTTTTAATGTTGTTTATTAAATATTAACATGGATAAAATCTTGAAGTAAACAATTTCGAAGATTTTGGCGATAACAAGTACTGAAATGAAATTGTATGGATTGACTGTGTTTATAACCAATAATTGGAGATGAATAATAAATGTTGAATTATTTAGAGAAAATAAAATAATTGTTGATAACTAAAATTATTATTGGAAATTATTAAAAAAATTGAATCCTGTATTAAATGTGAATGAAAATGATATCGAAAGTTGATTTAAATTTTATTTAATCATGAATGAAAATTGTTAACTTCTAAAATTGAATTTAAAGGTGATTAAATTAATTTTTGAAATTTCTTATTTTAGTTAACATGGGAAAATGACAATTTTGGCCACTGTCTTGGATTTCTTAGAAAGCAGATTTATCGGATCCGTTATAGTGAATTATTATAGCATTTCAAGTTTCGTAGCAATTGGACTTATCGTTTGGCCATGCAAGCTTAAAACGCGTAAAAAAATTTAATTAAAGGAAATTAATTAAAATAATTTGATTTTGAAAAGCTAACTCCTGAATATGATGGAATTGGCTCTCGAAACTAGTTACATTGTGTTTCAAATAAGGGTATAATATGTAAAACGTCCGGCGGCACGCTTCGTTTGGAGTTCTGAATTTCGCGGGTTGATTGGGTGAGGCATTTTCTATTTAAATAATATACATTTACTTTTCCCCCTCGACCATTCGTACATCTCCGTCCACTCACTTGTCTACCCCGTACCCTCCGTCTTTCTCTTATTTTCAAATCAGCAGTGAAAAAAAATGAAATAAAAACTATGCGCATTCTCACGCACGCAATGGAGGGTGCCTGAGGCATGGGCGGAGCGTACTATGGCAGGGGATTGGAGGCGGCAATCGAGGTGGAATGCGTTCATGGTTAGCGTTTCGTGTTCGACTTAGCACGAGTGTACGTGCGCGGTGGGAATGTGTATGTGTTGTGGAGGCACGTGCGAGTTGCTGATGATGATGGCGGCTGTGACGAGGGTCCAATGGCTTTGGGCGGAGGTGATTCTTTGGCCGATTAAAAAAAAAAAATAGGATTTACAATTGTGACTGAAAGAAGGAACGCAGGGGTGGGGTCGAGGGTGGGGGAGAGCTTGTACGCGAATGAGAAGATGGAGCTGTTAGGTTAAATTAATTTTATTAATTAGTTTAATTAGTTGCTAATTATATTTTAATTATCGTTATATTCATTATAGCATATCTTTTTCATACGAGGCTTACTTGGACGAAACAAATTGCGTTGGGTTCGTATCGACGTCATCTATGTCAAGGAGCTAGTTTTATCTTTATTTGAAGATGAAATATTTTTAGTTTCAAATAAAAGGTAAGTGTTTTATAATGCTTAAAAAGTATTAAAATATTCTTGATGTTGGTTGAATTGATATTAGGAAGTAATTTAATTTTATTAACTGTTGATTGGTAATTTAATTGATGTTTGGATCAACATATAAATTGAGTTGTTAGAAATTAAAATTGACAGTTAAAGTGAAATTGGAACTAAATTGCTAGTTTTAAATCTAATATTTAATAACTAGTTAATTGCTGTGATTTATTGACTGATTTGGATGTTAATTGTGAGGGATGCCGATTGGTTGATATTCTGGATGATTTAGTGTGTGTGTGTATATATATATATATATATATATCCTGTATCACCCTATAAATTAGTTGACAACATATAAACATGTAATCGAATTATTTCGAATAGATTAAGAAATATGTTGAAATGATATATACCATGACATTTATTTTGGAATGAACTGATGTATATCCATCCACAGAATTAAAATTGAAATAACTGATCACTTGGCCTTAGGATAGAAAATTTTATACTTGCACTGGATTGGTTAGATTAAATTAAACGATTTTAAATTCCTGTATTTGAATTTGTTTAAGTAATTTTGTTTTATAAAAATAAAAATTGAATTGAAACAAGGGAATTGGATTATTTTCGAATTCATGTTTTGAACTTTTGAATTTAAAATTTATAAAGGAATTGTTTAAAGAATAAAATTTGAAATTTGAAGTTATTTAAGTAAAAGTGATGTAAGTTGATATTTCAACATTTGGCTCGAAATTGGATTATTTTTAAAGATTTGAATATCGAGTGGAACATCGAAGTTGTTTTAAATGATTTAAATCTATATTTTGAAATCGAACTCGAAATTGATACATTAAAGTGATTTAAAAATTGAGAATTGAATGGAAATTAATTCAAATTGGGATTGAGATTGAAGTTGTTTTACATGAGTTGATTGAACACAGATAGCATTCTACTGTCTCTGTTCAATCCCCTCACATTCTAACTACACATATTCATTTAATAATATAGGACCCCCTAGTTTGCCTTTTAGAAGGGAAGGAGTAGGAACTTGTTTCTTTTCATGCTTCTTTCTGTAGTTCACATTTCCTCAACCATTTGGGGTTATTTATAGTTGGTTTATCCCACTTTCCAACTTCATCAATATGTTGAGCAATATTTCCTGCAAACTTTTCTTTTTCGAATATCTCTACTTCTGGTAGTTCATCTTCTGGATGTTCTAATATAAGTGTAGTGGAATGTGACTGTGCAGGTGGTAGTGAGATTGTAGAAGATGCTGCCATGTCAGTTGAAGGTGTAGAGGAAGAAACTGCCGCAGTTGAAGTTGAACCACCAAATCCAGCAAAGTCATCCACAGTAGTTAGGCAATCAAACTTGTTTGATAGAGGAATATCTATTGGCTTTTTACCTTTTCCATGAGAGCCCATAGTGGTATTTGACGTAACGTCGCTACTTGTGTGTATTAAACTTTCAGTTGAATGTTGTCTGTGTCAACAGTAGAGTGATTATTTATAACAGGCTGTGTTTTGACTGTGAGTGTTGACAATTTCTAGTATTGTGGCCGAAAACTTTGAAGTTGTTAAAAGGGGTTGGTTTATATTCATGCTACATATTAATTTGTATATGCTACCATCTGAATCAGTCACATTGATAACAGTTGGATAATTGAATTTAGAATCTATCTCAACAAAAACACGAGCAAACTGTAACCGTAACTCTTTCGCAGTGTTATTATCCAACCAAATTAGTTTACCGATCGTACTAACAATTCTGCTTATTGCATCTTTGTTCCAATGTTGTATATCCAAATCATCTAACCGGGTCCATATAGGTATTGTATTGAAATAATCACGAGGTAGTTTCATACCCAGTTGCCATTTTTTTCATAATAATAATACGCCAATTAAATGTGTAAGGCCTAGATTTTAATATCCGGTCATAATCTTAGGATAATGAACCCATTTTGCTTATAGTATGTATCAGAGTGACCATCAGGTTTCCAGACATTTGCTACAAATTTTGAGAAATATGTATATAACAGCCTACTACCAATAACATATAGTACCGGTGAATTTCGCCATTTCCTTTGTGCCACTAATTTATTCGATTCAGGAATGAGGAAAGAAGGCAACCCATTCTCAACGCATGGATGAATGAAGTGAAGATTTGTATCAACGTCAATGCCATCTGTTTCATCTTGCTCTTTGACTGTCTTCGCCCATGTACGCCATCGAGTGTTTGAAGTCTGTTGCGGTGCCTGATCAGGCGGTTTGGGTGGTTTATCTGTAGTAACTGAATCTTGTTAGTGCCACTCTTCCACCAGGATATGAGTTATTTTGAGTTTAAATTATAAAATGAATCAAAAAATACACACATGCATGCATGCATGCATGCATACATACACACACACACATATATTAAATAAGAAGTGAAAATGTGACTGAAAATCAAAATTGAACTTTGTAACGATTCAATGTAGAAAAATTATGCAACATTGTGAATCATTTGAGATAACATATGCACATATACATGAACACATTTACATTCACATGAACACACACACACATACAAATATGCTTACGCGCGCACACACACACACATACATATATAGACATCTACACATACTACCAAATATCCAAGATATTTTACTAAAACTTAACACTTAAGCAAACCGGAGTCAACCGCTTTCACCCAAAGTACAAGCACATGGTTACACACACATAGGAGGATACAGCCATGGATAATGACATGAGAGGGGGGGAGTGGTGATGAGCAAATGGTGATGTGTTTGTGTGGAAATATCATGATATTTTCTTCCTTACCTTTGCCAATAAATTGCACCCACCTCTCTTCACTTCATTCGCACTTTTTATTCATAAAATTCCTAAGCTTATTTACTTCTTATACTTTACTTTAATGACCTCCGGCCTAATAAAAATTATGGAAAAAGAAATTAAATTATATAATAAGTATATGTTATCAAAACTCTTCAAAACCGAAGCAAATCCACTCTTTCTCACCTCTAATCCACGGCCACACCATCGACCACCCAAGGCCAAGCCCACCTCCATTGGCAAGCATAGGCCGAGCCTTCCCAAAGGTCCAAGGCTCAATTCCATAGGCTCCAGTACGATCATAGAGGAGCTATAACCGTTTTAAAGTTAGTCCGATCAAAAATCAAGTAAGAAAGTTTATTATATATATATGATGTGATATGATTACTATCATTGTTTATTATGCTTTGATAGTGCTTAATTGTGTAAACAAGTCACGTTAATACACGTCGAATATCACAAAGGAAACCACTTTCCTTTAGCAAATGAAATGGTGTATATGAGATTGTTAAACCTCTTAAAAATTATTTAAAATGGCTTACAAATTTTTTATAAACATTAAAATCCAATTTGGTGAAGTTTTGAAAAGTTATGAAAACTAAGTCAAAAATAGACGCGTCGCGTAACGGTAGTTCGTGATTTCGTACTGTAGAAAGTTAAATCCATTTAAACAATGGATTTGAAGTCAGATTTCTTTGTAATAAGAATTTTTCAAACTCTTATAATCATAGTTTTCAAATAAAAGAAAAGAATCGAGATTTCATTTAGTAGATTTTGAAATATGAACAAAACAAATTTTCAATATAGTCGTGGTTTGACAGTTCGGAAACCAAAGCGATAAACATGATATTTTTAATTCTTTAAAATTATGAAATAAATTCTAAAACATCTTAAAATGTTTAAAAAGATTTTAGTTATAAAAATGGATTTCTAGATGATCAAAAAGTTTTTTTGATCAAATAAGACTTAAAAGCGTTATTCGCAGCAATATTCACATCACTTTTTGCAGCACTTATACTAACTTTTGAAATATGCTCTAAACTTAAATATTCTTTCCCTTTTTTATAATTTTTTAAAAATAAATAATTACGTATTCTAAAGATGATTTGAAGGTTTTATAATTTATTTTAAAAAGTTTAAATAAATGATTTAAGAAAAGGTGTTAAAATCAAGTGATTTATTCTTGGCTCTAAAAGCCGATAAGTAAACGTGATTTTTCTATTCATGAGATCCAGATGTGAGGTGCTTAAGCTAAAGAAATTAACTAAAGTAACCAGTGCCTTAGCTCACTTGGCCTTTTTCCTGGGCAAGGAATAGATAAGGTTGAAATGTCGAAAACGAGGCAAGTATAAAAGATTTCAATTCAAATTTTATAGAGCTTAGATTGTGTAGAAATAATCTTCTTACACTTGGTATTAAATTTTAAAGAGCGAACCTGTACTATCTAGGTGAATTTAAAATGTGATTAGACCGTTATCCGACGAATGGTAAAGGTTAAATACGGAAATTGATGCTGAGTACCTTTTTTACTCAATAAGATTTTGCAATATGATTTATGAGAAATGATTTTGATTTGGTATTTTCAAAGTTAAATATAGGTTTAATGATTTCGTATGTACCAAAAAGAAATGTATTAAAGACATATATCTCTAGAAGATATTTTGATGAAAAGAAAGTAATTAATCAAATGATAAGCACCTATTTACTTAACATCTTTTTATCGATGATTTGTTCGAAGGAACTACGGTCGGATTCGAGTGATTCTTATCCAAAAACTAATGTGAACCAATTTACATATTCGAAGCGAAGACTTGGAATGATAATAAATAAAATGAAGGGCAGTTTGTCTCGAACACTCGGAGGAAATTTCCCATATCATATATGTGTGGTAGTAGTATCTTCATTTGATCTTCGATGCAAGGGCTTCTTGTTACTAATCCTAGGGATAACTCATAATAGATGTGGTAGGAGAGTTCCTTCGGTTTGTCCTGTTCTAGGACATTTTGTATAGACGAATGTTTGACATTGCATTTCCATCATATATGTACATTGATTTCTACAAACTTATACCTGTTTGGTGGTGTAGGAAGTAAATCTCTTACACTTAACGACCTTCTTTATGACGTACGAGCTTAGAGGTTGTACATTATGGTGTGTGATGGAATTAGAAATTTGGCATTCAAAGTGGAATGTTCTATGTGAAAGGTAATCGTTACCTCGAGCCTCGTCACCCGAAAATGGCTTAAACATGGCATGCCGTATGGCTAGTGGTTCGCAACCATTAGGATATGTTTGTCACCTTTTTAGATTACTCTATATATGTCGAATATGTTGTGTATGCTATGGGATCCTGGATAGGTCAGTTACGACCGGGGTGATGTCATGTTCAGTTCTATCTACCACCAGATGGGTCTGCGGGTAGACTGGTCTTGCCAGGTGCAAAGGTTTCAAAGTTATTGATTCTCTGTACATCCCTATAGAGATTTAGTTTATGAAAGGTAGTTCCTTACCTACCATTATATGGAAAATCCATTTTTGAATAAGTGCCTTCGGACTTGATTATAGAGCCTAGTATGTTGGAATTTAATAATGTAATAATTTCAGTTAAGATTATGCATATTTACTTGAAAAGTGGTTTCAAAAGAATGCTATTAAAAATAATAGTATGAGATTTTGCATAGTAAGGATTTTATTATCATAAGGTAAAAACTCATTCCGTGATTATGTGCGACATGATTTTATGAGACACCCTTTGTTTTCAAGTAGCTATATTCTGAGTTTCTCCCATGACGGACTTGGTGTTTATTTTCTTTTCCACTTAAACACTACATGCCCTATTTTGGGCAGCTAAGTAGTTAGGAAACTTGGAGCATTTTGAATGGAGCATTTTGGATCCTTTATAGAAGTTATCTATTAGTTCTACTATATTTTGTATGATGTATCTACCAACACTTGTGAGGATATATAGTTATAACTATCTTGGCTGGATTAGTATTTACTAGAACTCTAATGGAGCAATTTAGAATAATTGCATGTACTACTCATATGTATAATTAAATGTTGAATACGATGTGAGATTATGTTTTGTTCTTTTTTCTACCTTTAATTTTTTTAAAACACCTAATAATCCACCTCTCTGGCACTTGGATTTGTGCCATGTGAATACCGAGATTTAACAGTGTTATTTCTGAGGATCGAGGAGGTAATTCATCATATTTGGTATAAAAACTTATGGTTGAGCGAATACCAAAGTTTGAATGGGGTTAACTCATTTGAGATAGGGTTAGTAGTACCCTAGAATGAGTTTAGCCAGAGAAAGCGCATATTTGAAATTTTATTCAAATAAGTATATTCGATTATATACCTATTTCTTAAGATAATTTCATCTATATTTCTAGATATGTTTCCTTACTATATGTAGATAGTGGGAGACGTGTAATATAAGAGAACAAAGAGGAGGTAGCAACACTACGGCCACTAACGGTTGATTAATTGTTACAGTAAGTAAGGAAGTAGTAATCCCTGTGCATCACCAAATTAACTTTGCTACTTTATGCAAAGATTACACCAGTTTGAGTGGTAAACCATGCAGAGGAATGGAGTCCATTATTGAAGTTTAGACTTGGATCCACTCTTGAAAGAATTTTTAAAGGATTGAATCTTGGGAATGAGCAGAAAAGGTTCTTAGCTTCTTGACAGTTACAAGAAGAGGCTCTAGCATGGTGGGTTCCATAACTCTGAATGATTCCGAGGATAATTTCTCTTGGGAATGGTTCAAGGAAGTCTTGAAAGAACAATATATGCTAGCTGTAAAAAAAAAATCCCGCCTTTATCGGAGTTTTATGGATTTAAAGAAAGAGAGATGTCCGTAGAAGAATATTCCAACAAGTTAAGTGAATTATCCCTTTTTGGGCCAGGTTTGATAGATAATCCTTTAAAGAAAAATGAAATATCTATCGTTAGGATGAAGGGGGCAATATCAGGACACAATGACAAGGCATGTAAAGGGAACCTTTGTAGAAGGAGGCTTGCAAGAAAACAATTTAAAGGATATTACTTGATATAATTGCCAATAGAAGGGTCATTTTTCCACCATCTGTAAGAATCCTAAGACTCGGGATAGAAATTTCTACAATTGTCACAAACTAGGGACCAGAAGAAGGATTGCCCACTAATAAAGAAAGGAGAACAAGTGAGAGTTTTTACCATTAAATATGAATCCTCAACTTAGACTAATGAAAAGGGAAGGGGAGTTCTTAAAGGCAATATCTGTATTAATGAAAATCTAATTAGAGTATAATTCGATATTGGGGCTTCTTACAATTTTATTTCGAAAGAATTAGTTGATAAATTTAAACTTAACACAAAGATATTAGATACCCCTATCTATGTATCTAATGCCATATGTGGTAAAACTAATCTTGGTATAGTTTGTGAAACAGTACAACTTGCCTACCTATCCCAAAAAAATTCATGTGACCTAATTGTCCTTAATTTTATTTTCAAGATTATACTCGGTACGGATTGGTTGTTTGAATATAAGGATGTTCTTGACTGTGCTAAAAGGACGATGCATTTGGCAAATAAAAGAAGTGAACCTTTTAAAATAACGTGTGAAGAATAAAGTCCAGTAATGGATATATGTATGCCCTAAATTCATTTTAAAAACGTCTAGAAGAAATAACAATTGTAAAGGATGGATGTTTTGAGGAAGTTAAGTTTACCCCCACATAGGGAAACTGAGTTTCAAATCGACTTAATTTTCGATATGAGGTCTGTTTTTCACTCTTCTCAAAGAATGGCTCCGAAGGAAGTACATGAATTAAGGAGTCAAACAGATGAATTGTTAAAGAAAGGACTAATTAAACCAAGTCGCTTAAGTTGAAGCTCAATAGTATATTTTGTTGCAAAGTCAGGCGACTCCCTAAGACTTCGTGTATACTATCGAAACCTAAATAAGTAAACGATTAAGAACAAGAACCTTCTACCCCGAATTGATGACTTGTTTGATCGACTTCATAGTGCTCAAATATTATCCAAAATGGACCTAGCTATAGGATTCCACCAATTAAGGGTAGCAGGAGATTGCATTCCTTTAACTGTATTTAGAGGACCAAATGATTTCTATGAGTGGTTGGTTATGCCTTTTGGGCTAACTAATGCTCTCATTTATTTTGTGGACCTTATGAATAGAGTATTCAGAGATGTGCTTCAAAAATTCGCATTGGTTTTTATTATTAATATTTTTATATATTCAAAAACCAAAGAATTAAATGAAAGGCATTTAGAGATTGTACTAGAACTATTGAGAAGGAATGTGCTCAAGGCTAAGTTTTCAAAATATCACTCTGGGAAGAAAAGGAAAGGTTCCTTGGACATGTCGTGTCAAAGGAAGTAATTTTGGTTGACCTAGGGAAAATTACAGCAATTCTAGATTGGAATCAACCACAAACTTCAAAGGATATTTACAGCTTCTTAGGAATGGAAAGATACTGCCGAAGATTTATTCAGGCCTTTTTTAAAATTTCTCATAACCTAACGAATTGATTATGAAGGATGTTAATTTGAATGGACGCCGAAATGTGAAGATGCATTCTAGGAACTTAAGAAAAGGTTAACTACTGCTCTAGTCCTGACTATTATTGATGAAAGCGTCGATTTGACCGTTTATATTGATGCTTGTAGTGAAGGAGTGGGCACGGTACTGATGCAACATAGAAAGGTTATCACATATGTTAGTAGGCAGTTAAAGACGCATGAGCAAAATTATGCAACTCAAGGCTTAGAACTATTAGCTATTGTGTTTGCACTAAAGATTTGAAGACAAAATTTAATGGGTATGAATTTCTCATAGTTTATTTCAATAAACTTTGTTTGACCTTGGTAAATAATATTACTTATTTTAATATGCAAGAAATTCGAACTCTTCACAAATCACAAATATTTGAAGTACATTTTCACTCAGAAGGAATTGAATATGAGATAGTAGCGTTGGCTAGACTTTTACGCATCATATAATTTAGATATCCTATATACGCTAGGGAAAGCCAGTGTGGTAGTAGATGCATTAAGTAGAAAACATGTCGTTATAGCTTATTTGATACATATCCAACTTTAATCAACCTTATAAAAGAAAACCAGCTCCAAGATCTGTTTATTCCATAGATGGTCAAAGCGGTGGAGAAAAATATAGTACCGGGAAGATGGATAGAATTCAAGGTAGATGATCAAGGAATATTGAGGATGAATGAAAGAGTATGCATCCCAAATGTTGATGGGATAAGGAAAGAAGTTTTAACAGAATGTCATAATTCTCAACTTTCAATATATCCCATAGTTACCAATATGTATTGAGATATGAAGAAAATTTTGGATGGGATGGTAAGAAGAAGGATATCTCTATCTATATTAGCAGATGTGCAAATTGTCAACAAATGAAAAGCGATCAGCAAAAGACGGTTGGATTACTCCAACCTCTTGATATTCCGACTTGGAATTGGACCAAATATCATTGGTTTTCATCGACGGCTTACGTCGATAAAGAAAGGGAAATGAAGGATTTGGGTTATCGTAAATCGATTGACCAAAATGCACACTTTATCCTAGTAAAGCCAACAGGAACAGCTGCAAGTTTTGCAGAAATATACATGAGGAAAATAGTTCAATTACATGGTGTTCCAGGTAGTATAGTCAGTGATTGAGACCCAATCTTGACTAGTAAGTTTTGGGAGGCATTACAAACAGCTTTGGGAACGAAGTTCAGTATATGCACCGCATACCATCCACAGATTGATGAGAAAACTAAAAGGGTAAATCGAGTGTTAAAAGATCTTCTGAGAGCTTATATCTTAAATTTTGGAGGCTAATGGGAAAACCATCTTCATCTTATGGAATTCTCCTACTATAACAGTTATCAGGCAAGTATTGGCATAGTACCATACTAAGCTTTATATGGTCGTCCATGTAGATCCTCAGCATGTTGGATTGAAACAAGAGATTAGTTAGTACTTGGTCCAGATATGATTCAAGAAGCCTTAGAAAAGGTAGACTTGATCGAAAAGACGATGAAAGAACCCTAGAGCAGAAGAACAGTTACGCTGATCAAAGGTGTAGAAATTTGAAATTCTCAGTTGAAGATTTTGTATTCTTAAAAGTCTCTTTGATGAGAGGAGTGATAAGATTTGGACAGACAAGGAAGTTATCACCTCAATTTATTGGACTTTTTCCCATTCTTGAGCAGATTGGCCCATTAGCTTATCACGTGGAACTGCCCAAAAGGTTGTTTGGTGTTAAAAATGTCCTTCACATATCCTATATGCGGAAATATGTGCATGATCTGGAACATATTATAGAAACAACTACTTAGGAAGATTTAGAAGTAGAACCAAATTTGGCTATTATCAGATGACCAGTTCGAATCGTGGATCATGATGGGAAGTGACTAAGAAAGAAGGTGGTAAGGTTGGTTAAAGTTCAATGCAGTGGTGACGTCGAAGACTACACTTGGGATATAGAAGATAGAATAAGGAAAGCTTATCCTGAGTTTACGATTGATGTATAGTAGTGCATGTGCTATTGAGATAGTGTATTCACCACCTGTGGTGTGATCACTTATCGTATCTTGTATATATTCTTCTTATCCTTAATTACGAGGACAATTTTTTGTAAGGGGTAAAGTATGTAACGACCCACAAATTCAACACTTTAGAAATATTTTGAAATATTCAAATATAAGATATTTTAACATAAATGATAATTTTTTGAATAATAAATAATATTGGTAATATTATTTTGAACAAATATTTAAAAAAAATATACTTTGAAAAATATACCGATAAAATAACCGAAAATCATTTTATCAATAAACAGCTCTTAGACCATCTGATATAGTGCACGAGGATGGATACATATGGTCATTTATGTATAGGAGAAAGAGTATGAAATAAAATTATTTGGTTTATTTTTGAAAATAAAATCTTTTTATGACATCGTCAATGATATCTATTTTGGAATAAAAGTTTTTAGGATTTAAATTGAGTTTAAATAATTTAATAATTATTTTAATTATTATAAAAGCCCTTTTAATTATTTTATTATGATAGAAATATTATTATCAAACTTTATTTACAAATACACACACACACACATATATATATGTATGTATATGTATGTATATATATTTATATGTGTGCATGCATATAGGTTAAATAAGAAGTAAAAATATGATGAATCAAAATCAGAATCTGTAAATATTCAATGTAACAAAGTTATGCAATGTTGTGAATCATTTAAGATATACATATGCACACATACACATACATATACATGAACACAATCACATGCACATTAACACAAATGTACATACAAATATGCTTATACATACATACATATATACATACTTACATATTGCAAAATATCCAAGGTATTTTCTTAAAACATAATACTTGAGCAAACCAAAGTCAACATCTTTCACCCAGAGTACAAGCACATGGGTACACACACATGGCGGATGGAGTTCGGTTGTGGATAATTACATGAGAGGGGGGAGTGGTGATGAGCAAATGGTGATGCGTTTGTGTGAAAATATCATGATTTTTTCTCCTTGCTTTTTCCTATAAATAACACCCATCTCTCTTTATTTCATTCACACTTCTTCTCATAAAATTCCTAAGCTTCTATACTTATTATACTCCACTTTAATGGCCTCTTCTTAAGAAAAATTATGGCAAAAAGAAATTAAAATTATATCGTAAGTATATATTATCAAAAATGTTTAAAACCAAAGCAAATCCACTCTTTCTCACCTCTAAACCCACGACCACACCATCCAACACCCAAGGCTAAGCCACTTACATTAGCAAGTATAGGCTGAGCCTTCCCAAAGGTCCAAATCTCAATTCCATAGGCTCCGATTGTAGCAGAGCTATAGCCGCTTTGAATTCAGTTCGACCGAAAATCAAGTGAGAAGCTCTATTATATATATATTGATCATGTGACATGATTTCTATGGATGTTTACTATGTTTTGATCATCAAGTATTGGTTGTTTTAATATATTGTTTAATTGTGTAAACAAGTCACATTTAATACACGTCAAATATCACAATGGAAATCACTTTCTTTTAATAAATGAAATGGTTTATATAAGACTGTTAAACCTCTTTAAAAATAAATATTTTTATTTCTTTAAAATTATGGAATAAATTATATAAATATTTTAAAATATTTTAAAGAGATTTGAGTTATAAAAATGGATTTCTAAATCATCGATTTTTTTTGATCAAATAAGCCTTAAAAGTGCTATTCGCACCACTATGTGCAACACTTATAATGAATTTTGAAATATTGCTTTAAACTTAAGTATTCTTTTCCAAATCTTTTACAATTTTTTTAAATATATAATTAAGTATTTTAAAGATGATCTGATGGTTTTATAATATATTTTAATTTTTTTAAATAAATGATTTAAAGAAAGTTGTTAAAATCAAGTGATTTATCTTGGCTCTAAAAGCCAATGAGTAGACATGATTTTTCTTTTCATGAGATTTGGATGTGAGGTGCTTAAACTAAGGAGATGTTTAGGAGCAACCAATGCCCCGACTTACCTAGCCTTTTTCCCGAGCGAGGAATAAATAAGGTTGAAATGTCGAAATGATGCAAGTACAAAAGATTTCAATTTTCCAAATTTAATACAACTTGGATTGTATAGAAATAATCTTCTAACCGGTAATATTAAATTCCAAGGAGGAACCTTTAGTATCCATGTGAATTTAAAAGGTGATTTCACCATTATTCGATGAATAGTAAAGGTTGAATATGAAAATTTACGTTGAGTAGAATTAGTATAATTTCTATCGACCATTTGTACTCAATAAGGTTTTGCAGTATAATTTATGAGAAATGATTTTGATTTGGAATTTTCAAAGTTAAAGAAAGGTTTAATGATTCCATATATACCAAAAAGAAATGTTAAAAGATATATATCTATAGAAGATATTTTTGATAAAAAGAAAGTAGTTAATCAAATGATAATCACTTATTTACTTAACATCTTTTTATTGATGATTGGTTTGAAGGAACTGGGATCGGATTTGAGTAATTCTTATTCGAAAAGCATTTCAAGCCAATTTATGTATTCCACATGAAGACTTGGAATGATAATAAATAAAATGAAGGGCTGCTTATCACTGACCCTCAGGGGAATTTCACATATCATATATATGTGGCAGTAGTATCTTCATTTGACCTTTGATGTAAGGGCCTCTCACTACTAATCCTAGGGATGATTCCCGACTGGATGTGGTAGGAGAGTTCCTTCAATTTTTCCTACTTCTAGACAACTTTTACGGATGAATGTTTGACATTACATTTTCAACATGCACGTACATTGATTTTTAAAAATGTACATCTGTTTGGTGGAGTAAAAAGTAACTCTTTTACACTCAACACCCTTCTCTGAGACGTATGAGCTTAGAGGTTGTACATTTGTGGAAATCAATGGTGTGTGATGGAATTGAAAATGTGGTATTCAAAGTCGAATATGCTATGTGAAAGGTAATCGTTACCTTGAGACTCATCATCTAGAAATGCTTTAAGAAGGGCATGTCATAAGGCTATATGGTTCGTAATTAGGGTATCATTATCACCTTTCTAGATTACTCTATATATGTCAAATATGTTGTGTATGCTATGGGATCCTGGATAGGTCAGTTATGACCAAGATGATGTCATATTCAGTTCTATCCGCCACCAGATGGGTCTATGGGTAGGCCGGTCTTTCCAAGTGGAGAGGTTTCAAAGTTTTTGATCCTTGATACATCGTTTTAGAGATGTACTATATAGAAGGTAATTCCTTACCTGCCATCGTATGAAAATCCATTCTCCAATAAGTACCTTAGGACTTCATTGTAGAGCCCAATATACTAAAATTTAATAATGTAACAATTTCGTCTAAGATTATGTATATTTTCTTGAAAAGTGGTTTCAAAAGAATGTCATTAATAATAATATTACTAGATTTGTGTAGTAAAGATTTTGGTTATCATAAAGTAAAACTCTATTCTGTGTTTATGTGCAGCATGGTCTTAAGAGATACCCTTTGATTTTAAACAATCGTATTTTTAGTTTTTCATGCCAGTCCCATGACTGGCCGGAAATTTATTTTCTTTTCCCTTAAACTCTGGGTGTCCTATTTTCCGTGCGGGCAAGAAGTTAGGTAACTTGGAGCATTGAGCATGGAGCATTTTGGTTCCATGTAGAATTTTATCTATTAATTCTATTGTATTTGGTATGATGTATCTACCAGGACTTGTGATGATAGGCAGTTATAACTATCCTTACCAGATTAGTACTTACTAGAACTCTAATGGAGCAATTTGGAGTAACTGCATTTACAACTCATGTATAATTAAATGTTGAATACGATGTGAGATTCTATATTGTTTTGTCTTCTACCTTTATTTCCTTTGAAAACCCCTGATAATTCGCCTCTCTGACACTTGAATTTGCGGCATGTGTACATCATGGATGTATTAGTGTCAATTTATGATGGTCGACAAGGTAGGTCGTCACATATTGTATTACATATAGCACACAAACACATACCTTTATTTGAAAAGCAAGCTTATTGAATTTTAACAAGAGCATAAGCAAAGTGATTTTGTTATGGAAAACTTCATATTTTTGCAATGTTTTAAAATGAAAGTTCTTCCTTTATTGTTCCACCTTTCCAACGAGTATAAAATCATCAAAATTGGGTCAATCGAACAAGGATATAGTTGAAACAATGTGAAGTTTTATCTCAGAAATTAGAAGTCCAAGCTAAAAATTCCACTTGTATAAAAACTAGTTTTTAAAATGGTAAATTCCAAAATCACTTGAAGTTTTTAACAAAAAATTCACTCCTTTATCTTTCCAACATATATATAGTAGTCAAAATTGCTTCACTATTTTAAGAGATAGGGCTTAATTATGTTGAAACAAGCTAGTAAATGGCTTTTAACTTCACATCAGATTTCAAGTGACAAAATGTTACTTATTTATTTTATTAATAAGGGGTTGTGGCCATGACCCACAACCACCCACCGCCTCATAAGCTTATGGAAAAAACTCACAACCATTTACTACTGTTGCGCAAGTAGCGGTAGAATTTTACGTAAGTAGTAGTTTTCAATTACTGCTTGTGGAACAGTTTCTACACCGTTGCACTTGCATTAGTTAACGCACATCATCGGGGATGGTTTTCATCCTTGATTCTACCTCTTACATCGATCAACCAAATTAAATATCAAATGAGCCCTAATAAAAGGCTATCATTGGATACTGAAAAATCCCAAATCCATCCACATGTGAATCAAAAAGGCAAATAAATATTCGATATTTGGAAAAACCGATACGGATATAGATACTAAAGCATCCATATCCAAAAATTGTCTTTTTAGTTTTTGTTAAGATCATAATTTAATTTATGCGTATTTTAATGTGATAAAAGATTCAATGTTTTTTTATTAGGATAATAATTTGTATTGTATGCATCTAATGGATATTAACTACTCAAAACTATTTATTTTTATCATATTTGTTTATTTTGCATGTTTTTATATTCAATGTGATTGAGAGAAAAATTGTGTAAAACCCAAATTTTCTATTTATAATTTTTGGTTTATCAATCATCAGCGGATTATATAATTATCTAATATCTATTTGTATTCATGGATGTGGATATCCAATGTCCAAAAATGATTTTGGATGCAGATGCGGATATGACACTATCTGCATCCGAAAGTATCAATTGACAGGCCTACCTTGGTGTTGGAAATTCCAAGCTTTACTCACACATTTTCAATTTAAATTCAATTTAGACCACCACCAAAATTAAAGTTCACCACAAACGAACCACACTCAACTAACATACCAAAACATGACACCATAATCTAGATATTGAAAATAAATATGTTGCTTTGTTTATTAATAACTTCCCAAACCAATATGATTATCAAAATGAACAATCCTTTACCAAAATCGGTTTTATTTTACTAATGCTTTATGAAATATATTTTTCCACTAATATTTACAATTTTTTTCCAAATTTTCTTTCGAATTTTGTCACTTATAATACATGGATGAATGTTATTATCTCATTCTAAGTTGATATTTGTTTTAATTAAATACATTACTTGACTTCTAATTATATAAAATAAAAGTTTACTTGACATTTTCATTTCTCAAGTTTTTATTGACTTATATCCCATTATAGTTGCTATTCTGGTTTTGAATCAAGCCATATTTGAATGGTCAAAACCATTGAATGGTCATGAGATGAGCTAGAAGTCCCCAAGCTCTATCCCGAAAACCAAGATTTTACTAGAGTCCAAAAAATGGAATTGAATCTTGCTCACCACTAAGAAGAAATGTAGCCACTTTTAGCCATTCTTTAGACAAATTAGATAAGAAAAGAAAAGTCAGCTCGGTACCGAGTTATGCTCCTTGACTTGCTATTGAGTTATGGATGATGACTCGGCTTATATACTCTAGAAGTTACATAACAAAGACAAAGCAAAGAACAAAATAAAAAGTGGATCTGTAGTCGGTACTGATTTGTGGGGGCCAACTCGGTACCAATTTGACTTTCCAAATGCTGACTTGGCCATGATTTCTTTCTTGAACCTCCGACAGGACATGGAGAACCCGAGGTGAAAATTTCAAAGCTTATTTTATTGATCTCTATCTGTAAATAGAGCAAGAGGTTCACAAAAATGAGATATTTTCTTTACTTTCTGAATTAACTGATTTTACCCCAATACTCTCTTGGATCCTTATCGATTTATAAGCAATCGAATTGTAAAATCATTTTGTACAGAAAATCAAAAATCATGAAGAAAGTTTAACTTGATATTGGCCAGAGTATTTGTCAAACCACTAGAAATTTTCTTGTGTTATTTACCCTGTTTTACATTTATTTCTTTAATAATCTCTGCTTATTATCTGATTGGGTGTTTGGCCCAACTTTGTTGCAAATAACATTGTTATTTCCATTTAATCAAAAGGAATCAACTATTTATTTATCTATAACAAGACTTAATCTAAACACTATATGTATATTAATTATCCCTAGGGATGCATGACTTAAGGATTGGTTGTTGTCGGGTCCGAGCATCGATCCAGATGGTTATCGATTGGATTTTGGAGGACGAAGTAGGAAAGGAGTCAGGATGACTCCGATCAAGGAATATTTGTTAATGGGAACTCTCTCGAATGGAAGAAATGAATGAAGGAAACCCCTTTGGAAATACCACGATTTATTATCCAGGATGAAGTACTTAATATAAGAGGACTCTGCACCCCTACCCACTACGAGGTGTCACCGAATAAGTCAGAATATATTAGCCGATATGCATGATGGAAGGTGTGATGATCACATCGCGGGCCAGATTTTGGCAAGGAAGATTCTTTTCTATGGATACTTCTAGCCAACAATCAACCAAGATGGCATTGATTACGCTAGAAAGTGCAATATGTGGCAAAGGTTTGTAAAGTTTCCTAAGGGCCCATCCACCGAGATTGTGTAACGATCCACCTTTTCTACCTATGAATGTCGATACTAATACATCCAGAATATTCATATGTCGAGCATCCAAGTGCCAAAAAGATAAATGTTAGGGTAAAATAAAATAAAATGAAAAATAACAAGAAAGAAGAACACAATATTAGAATCTCACATGCGAAACGATAATATATAATATCTCAAAAGATCTTTACCAAAAAAACTTTTATATATATACATCAATCAGAGTAAAGTAATATATCATCCTCCTCGATAGTTATGACATCATGTCCTCACAAATACTAATAGATACAAACCAAGTAATGTAGCAAAAAATAAATACGATAAGAATCATCGAGCTCCACTCCAAGAGCTTTGACGAACCACAACTAAATCTGGAAACATGCTCGAGCTGACTTGAGAATTAAGAAAATAACACCCAGATCAGTCTGGAAAACCAACATGAGAAACTCAAATCATATAGATTTATTATATCTTAAAACCTTCCAAAATAAGGGTATCTCGTAAGACCACGCCACTGATAAACACGGATGAGTTTTTACCTTGCGATAACCAAATCATTTCTATCATAAAATCCAGTGATAATATAATAACGTCTAAGGTGTGATATATACATAATCACGTAGCTGCGATGTATGCGAGTGTACATCACAACAATAATAGGAAAACGATGACAACCACTAAGGTGCGTTATCTAATTGTGTAGGATTTTTATGTGGATCTCTACGGATCAAAGCCGATTTCAAACTACTGCACAAGGATTAGAGATATCCTTCTGAAGCAACATACGTCACCAGTGAATGTACCATAGGAAATACATAGCTATCCAAAATAGCCGAGTGCATCGCTCCCGTATACATATCTGTAAGTAACTCTAGGATGGAGCCGCAAGCACCCTCGTGAGTTGGTAATGTTATGGCTATGCATCCTATCTTCGGTTTTAGCCATATGTGTTGGTAAGGCTATGGTAAACATTTTAGTACATGAGCCACCACTAGAATAGATCTTAACACATGAGTCCCTAACTCGAACAGATTTAAAACCACACATGGATTTTCATGTCTCATTAGATTTCAAAACCACACATGGATTTCTCAACGGATCTTGAAATCACATATGGATTCCCATACCTTAACCGGTCTTAGAATCATGTATGGATTCCTACATCCTAAATAGATCACAAACAACTATATGTGTTTGAGCATCTCAAACAGATCTCGAATCTGCACATAGACTCTAGCATCTTGAACTAATAATGAATCTCTTCCAAATCATAGAACATGTATATGATTTTGGAGTGGTTACGGTTTCAAGTCATCGTATATAATTATACTCCTTCGCTTATCGAGTGCTCCAAAACCAATCGATTGATTTTTCGGTAATCTCAACCTCGGTTCTATGCGAAATAAACACACAATACATAATATCAGAGATCGCCTCCTAATCATTTAAGCGGACGTATTTCCTTATCATTTATCCTAGAAGCGCAAATTGAGTTTATATGTACAGTATTGTATCATCGAAGATAAATGTACCATATAGTTCTCATGTTTCTTCTATATATTTCTAAAGTATCTTTAGTAAAATCAAATAATAATGAGAATAATCACTTATGGAAAACTAAGTCATGCATACTCTCCATAAGCAAGTAACATATAAAGCACGGTCGAAAAAAACAAGCACGGTCAAGTCATATAAATGGCTTCTAATCCCTTTTTTAATTAATCTTCCTTTATTAATTATATTCTTTTTCAATAGTAAAACTCATTTTACCCAATATACCCTTTATAAATGAATCTCCACTTATTAATTAAACCTCACTATTTAAAACATCACTATTCATTTCAACAGATTTCAACACTCTTAAACGTATTCATATAGTTATCTCAACCGTTTTGCGAATCAATTTCAAATGGGCTTAAGACAAATGTTACTCAAACACTATCACTACAAACCCAAAACCATTTCATTTATGATTATCTTTTAAACATTATTTTCAAAGATCTATTTACATTCATAAGTGTAATCACAACAGGATACAGGCGAATGTTACTAACACGATGCCACAACAACCCAAAACCAATTCATACTTATTATTCTCTTTAAATTCCACTATTAAAGATCTAAGTATTTTCCATACTCATTTAACAATACCACTTTAAAATATTATTCAAAGGTTTAAAAATCAATGCTACTAAAACATGGTTTACGACAAACCCAAAATCAATTCACTATCTCGTTATCTTCATAACTCCATTTTAAAGATCTAGTTACTTTCTAAATGTACGGTTAAATGTAAAAAAAAATGTCACACAAATATCGTTACTATAAGCCCAAAATCACTTATATACTTTCCATTTACTTTAGGATATCCATTTAAAACTCTAAGTACATCTCCACTTATTAAACAAGGTAATATACCTTTTTAAATCAATTTACAAAACAATCCATTACAACGTAAGTGTTACAATCCAAGAACTCATTTTAAATTTCTTTACAAATATAAAAATTCCTTTTTAAAACTTCTAAATATACTAAAAATACCTTTAAAAAGATACGCATGCACACATACACATAAATACATACTAATTTATTTGTATAACTAAGATGTTTAATAAAATACTATAAACCGTCTGTAAAATGTTAAAATATAAATGCCCTTTAATTTCTTAGATAAAATCTTTAACAATTTCTAAAACCATTTATATACTAAAAATGTATTTTTAAGATACTTATATATACTTTAAAAACATTTATTTAAAAACCACCTAAAACCTATTTTATAATTTAAAACCATCACTTTAAAAATCCACTAACGATTTTCGAAAATATATTTAAACCATGATGTTTTTCCATAATATGTATGATAATATTACTTATTATAAATATGAAGAAGCTCTAGGATGTTTTCTAAAGTTAAGATTAAAATTGCCGAACATAGTCGCTTTTAAAGTGTATCCATTGCAACGTTTTTGCTTCTAACCTTTTACACTTTCCATTTCCAATTTCCCACAAATGTCCAAACCAATCCATTTGTGTCAAACATACCAAAACATGTGTAGCTAAATATATATACATATATATTTTTTCACAATATATCTCAATTTATCTAATTTAACATATGTCAAATATCAAGGATTTCAAAGCACATTTAATACGACTATATCGCTTAGCCAACGCATTATCACTTTTCACGAAGCAATATCAAACATGTAAATAGTAAGTCAAGGCCACCATACATGTTTAGATAATCAAAAGAGAGCTTATATTCAATAATAATGTTGTCACTTGTTTTACAAAACAAGGCAGGGTCCAAAAGTAATAACATGCATTTTTCATTATAGTTTATATTTAATACAACAACAATTATAAACACGATAATATTACAATCAACTAGTGAGTAAACTCACCCAAGTTCCTGTCAACGCTTATGCATTTTTGAATATTCAAAAGTCAAACATCTTTGGATTTTGATAGAAATTCCCATAAGCACCAGACTCGATGAATCCAACTCTAATGCTTAGATAATCCCAATACGAATGCAACGACTAAAACGACGCCTCGATCGGACCTCGTATGAACAAGATACGATATATATATATATATATATATATATATATATATATATATATATATATATATGTAAGAATTTGGTTTAAAAATTTAATTAATTAACTTAAATAATTTAATTAAAATTAATCACCTTATTTTAAATCATCTTTCATCCCTCCATATCACTATGCACGAATTCAAATATGAATAGAACTATGGCTGTAATTTCCCCTTCAAATTCTTGATCAATTCACAAAGGTTCGACAAACCTATTCCGTTATCATGTTGCACACCTCTACTTCCACACCCTAGTTTCCTCCACGTTGAACTTGACCCATTGAATAAAAATGCAACCGATGTTATAATGCCATTCCTAGGATACACTTCGACTGTGACCACCATTAACTATTAAGCCACTGCCAAGCTACTTCTTTTCATAGCTTGACTCCGATCGTACCCCCAATTCAACCTTTGACTACCCTTAATGAATCACGACTTGGCGGTGTCCACTTACTATTCAATATGGATGTGACATGGTGATGACCCTTACTGAATCGCGACCCAAGCATCTTCAAACGACATCCCCAACGCTAGCCACGCCTGAGGCTATCTCCTTCCCAATATCATGATAACTGGAACCCTAACTCGTGATTACCTAGAATCGAGCACCACCAAACTTCATTTCACTTAATCGAAGCATAGGGAATTGATGTTCTTGGCCACACGAAGCTATCGAATCCAAAATCACATGATTTCATAAACTATAACCCACAATTTAATTGGTTAAGTAATTTAATGGCGGCGGCTACTCTTAATCAAATTTAAATGAGGAGGAAGAGGGAGTAGAATTTAAGTTAAGTTGATTATTGTATTTATTGAAAAATATTTAACATATTTTGTTTTTTTAAATTTAACACTACACGTTTTGAGTATATACGACCACACAACACGTCTGATCGTTACGAAACCCATCAGCATACAAAAATTCATTATTTCGGAGTCATGGTACTAGTTTTATCAAAATCCGAGACATTGTCTGGAATAATAATTTCATATGTTAATTAAACCAAAATATTTTTAAAACAATTTAATCACTTAAATTATAAATTAATTTTTTACTATCATCATTCTTATTCAAACGGAATTTAAATAAGCATTTGAAATCCTTTTTATTCATATTAAATCCAAGATTTAAATATTAAATAATTCCAATATTTAATTATAGAATATTCGAAAACCCGGGTCATTACATTCTCCTCCTTATAAGAATTTCGCCCTCGAAATCCCGGCATAAGCAACAAAAGCAACAATCACCCATTAATAGCCAACGGTATTGCAATCACTAGCATCCAAAGAAACAATCACATAAAATACTACATAGTACTACAATCACTAGAAAATAGCTTACGGTTTCCCCAAGTTCAGAAATCATCTTATCGCTCAAGGATGATAATCAACATGTTAAGCGTTACTTCATGCTCAAAAGCCTCAGATATTACTCAGTCGATCACTCATGCTACACAAAATAATTTGAAGAGTCATTCCCCAAACTCTTCATAAGCCAATAAATACAGTATATAATTATACTAAATCCCGTACGATGTACATATACCATCCATACGCGATATTATCTCTGATCACTAGCTCAATCGCATAATTTCCACTTCCAAAGTAGTATAGATCACTTGACCTCTCTAGTGCGGACTCCGATCTGCTTGCTTGATTTGAAACCTCTGTCCTCCTTACATAGCTATATACCATAGTTGAAAACTTCAAGATCATATCAAAAATCTGTATCAAGTGTTTGCCGTCAAGAATCGAGTGAAAAATCCTGACTCGGACCAGTGTAAATCACTTTGAAATCCATGCACTCGAATCCTAAGAACTGGTATGCGAATAAAATGATCTACGTACAACTTATGTACTCTATTCAATTGGTTTCTTAACTACAGCAATTACTTTCCATTTCAATTCACATTCATTATCACTAATTTTATTCCTTAATTAATAATAAAATCTATTATGATCCCTTCCATAAAATTTATTTCAAGTTGTTAAACATAATACAACTTAAGTTCATATTCATATAATACCCCACCACATCCTTGGAGTATATAATAAATCATCCAATTCATTTTAATTAACATGGATATTCAGTCAATTTAAAACTTGTTTAAATTTGTACTATGTTCTAAGTTCAAGTGTTATATAAATTCGTTTTATATTTTCACAAAACACTTAGCTTCAAATTTCTTATACGAATTCCAAAATTTCGACTGTCCAAAATCGTCAAAAATTCCATTCTATTTCAGCAATTGAAAATCACTGATCAACCGATCAAACAAGATGCACAACCCAACTTACCCAATGCATAGGATACATGTATACATAAAATATCTTAACCGAAAACATAAGAGTTAAGCACCCGATTTCCATTTCAAATCATTTTGAAATATATATACTTATAACTTTTGTATACCAAATCATACTTCCAGGAATTTAAATCAAAATCTTTTTTATCAAAACATAAGCAAAACTACTATGGTAGCATCCTCCACTTTGAAACTCGAAACATCGATGATGCTATAGTCATTACCAAAATATTTTCCAGTGGCAAAAGTGAGTTTAGTTACATCCAAACCATACCCTTCGGACTTAATCAAAATCATTTGCAAAATGGTATCAAATACTTCGTAAATTTACCAAGTACCCTGATATCAATTTCATAAACCAATTTTCCAAATATTTACTTTTAAATAATACTAGTATTATTTTCGAAAGTCTTAGAAAACCAATTTCTAAAACACCGGGATTTAAATTCTCAAATTGTCAATTTGAATCCTTTTCCTATTTATAAATTATACTTATATAATTCACTTTCTTATATAAAATCATAATACACATGTTTACTCCAAAATAGCTTTCTTTCTCAAAGTCTACAATAAACAACTTTCATTAAACTCAAATTTTAACCCAATATTATCACGGAATACCTTATAGTCAAACTGTGAAACTTAATTCACAAGGTGTTCATTTCAATGTTCCCACATGTTACTATATACCTAACTCATGCAGTGAAAAGGTAAAACTTCTCATAAATTGGTCAAGCATACAAGTCAAACAGTAAATGATAATAATAGAATATTATCATTTCCTAACAAAATACATAAAAAATAACCATATCAATTTATGTAATTTATCCTTGTATATATAAAATATAATCTTAGGTAAAATTATTTCATTTACCCAATTCGAAAACAATACAATGTCGGTTTGTCTTGTCCAAGTATCTAAGGATCCCTGTCAATAACGCTAGCAACATGTATTGATCATATTTATAAACCACCCTACAAAAAAAAATCAAGATATACAAAATATTTCTGTAACAATAACTAATAAGCACTCCCGTACATATACATTCAACTCATAATAAGGCATTCCATTAAGCTATCTCTCACTGAGTTATACCCACTAAAGCCAAGACTCTTGCTTAACCTTCAGCTATGAAACGACATGTAAGATCTGCCTTTTCGACCCCTGAATGTCGATACCAATACATCCACGGTATTCACATGTCGAGCACCCAAGTGCTGGAAAGACGAATTGTTACGGTAAAATAAAATGAAAAAGGAATAGAACAAGAAAGAAGAACATAATATGAAAATCCCATATGCGGACGATAATTTATAATATCTCAAAAGGTCTTTACCAAAAAGAAAACTTTCATATAAATACATCATTCAAAGTAAACTAACTTATCATCAGCCTAGACAGTTATAGCATCATATCCTCAAAATTTTTAATAGATACAAACTAAGTAATGCGGTAGAAAATAAATATAGTAAGAAATCATCAAGCTCCTTCCAAGAGCATCAACGAACCACGGCTAAATCTAGAAACATACTCAAACTGATCCAAGCATTAAGAAAATAACACCTGGATCAGTCTGGTAAACCAGCATGAGAAACTCAAATCTATAGATTTATTATATCTGAAAACCCTTCAAAATATGGGTTTCTCGTAAGACTACAACGTTTATAAACACGGACGTGTTTTTATCATATAATAACCAAGACATTTCTATTATAAAATCCAGTGATAATATAATAATGTCTAAGGTGTGTAATATAAATAATCACAAAGTCGTGATGTATGTGAGTGTACATCACAATAATAGATATACAATCACAACCACTAAGGTGCATTGTGTAGGATTTGCACATAAATCTCCTTGGATCAAAGATGAATCTGATCTACTGGATAAGGATCAAGGATGTCCTTCCAAAGCAACATATATCCTTAATGAATGTGCCATAGGAAATATATAGCTGGCCAAACTAGCTGAGTGCATCGCTCCTACATGAATATTTGTAAGTAACTCTAGGATGGAGTCGCATGCACCCTCATGGGTTACTAATCCTATAGCTATGCATCCCATCTATGATTTTGGTCATACCCTCTGGTAAGGCTACATCCGACATTCCAACACATGAGCTACCACTCGAATAGGTCTTGACACACAAGTTCCCAACTCGAAAGTATCTCGGAACCATACATGGATTCCCATCTTAAAATATCCCGGAACCACACATGAATTCCTTAACAGATCCCGACATCACACATGGGTTCCTATACCTCTACAGGTCTCGGAATCACACATGGATTCCTACATCCTAAATAGATCATGAACAACTACATATGTTCGAGCATCTCAAATTAATCTCGAATCTCCATATAGATTCCAGCATCTCGAACCAATCATGAACCTCTTCCAAAGCATAAAAAACTAAAGCTAAACTGTTTGAAGTCCGGGCACAACATATATGGTTTTGGAGTGGTTATAGTTTCAAGTCATCTCATATAAGTACACTCCCCTGCTTATTGGGTGATCCAAAACCAATTGATTTATTTTCCAGTAATCTCAACCCCGCTTCTATAGGAAATAAATAGATAATACATAAGTTTGATGATCACCGCCTAAGCGTTTAAGTGGATGGATTTCCTTATCATTCGTCAGTAGAAGAGTGAACGGGTTCATATGTAAAATATAGTAACACCGAAGATAACTATACCATATAATACTCATGTTTCTTCTAAATATTTCTAGAGTATATTTGGTCAAATCAAATAACAATGAGAATCACGCATCGAAAACTAAGCCCGTATACTGTCCATAAGCAAGTAACACAAAGTGCGATCGAAACAAACAAGCACGATCAAGCTATATAAACAACTTCTAATCCCTTTTTAATTAATCTTCCTTCATTAATTAAAATCCTTTATTACTAATAAAACTCATTTGACTCAATAAACCCTTTATAAATGAATTTCTACTTAGTAATTAAACTTCACTATTCACTTCTACACATTCAATACTCTCAAAAGTGTTCTTATATTTTTATCAACCGTATAAATATATTCACAAATCAATTTCAAAAGGGCTTAAGACCAATGTTATTCAAACACTATCACTACAAACCCAAAACCATTTCACTTATGGTTATATGTAGAACATTCTTTTCAAGGATTAATTTACATTCATAAGTGTAATTAAAACAGGTTAAAGGTGAATGTTACTACACATTGCCACAACAACCCAAAACTAATTCATACTCGTTATTCTCTTTAAAATTCCATTATTTTAAGATCAGAGTATTTTTCAAACTCATTTAACAACATTCTACAACTTTGAAATATCATTCAAGGGTTTAAAAACGTATGTTACTAAAACATTGTTTACGGCAAACCCAAAATCATTTCTCTATATTGTTATCTTTAAAACTTCATTTTAAAGATCTAATTACTTTCCAAAAGTATAGCGAAATGGGTTAAAACAAATGTTGCACAAACATCATTACTATGAACCTAAAATCACTTATATACTTACCATTCACTTTGAGATATCCATGTAAAACTCTAAATACATCTCCACTTATTAAACAAGGTTATATACCTTTTTAAATTAGTTAACAAAACAAACTACTAAAATGTAAGTGTTATAATCTAAGAACTCCTTTTAAATTCCTTTACAACTTCCATTTTAAAACTTCTAAATATACTAAAATACCTTTAAACGATATATATATATATATATATATATATATATATATATATATATATATATGTATGTATGTATGTATGTATGTATGATTGTATATACTAATTTATTTGTCAAACCAAGATATTCAATAAAATACAATGAACCATTTGTAAATTGTTATAATATAAAAGCCTTTAATTTCTTAAATAAAAGCTTTAACAATTTCTAAAACCATTTATTTTAAAATACTCATATATACTTTTAAAATATTTATTTAAAAACCACTTAAAACCTGTTTAAAATTATTAAACCATCACTTTAAAAATCGATAAATGATTTTTAGAAATATATTTAAACCTTGATGTTTTCCATAGTAAGTATGCTAATACTATTTATTATAAATACAAAGAAGCCTTAGGATGTCTTTTAAAGTTAACTTTAAAATTACCGAACACAGTGATTTCAGACCGTATCCATCGTGACCTTTTCGTTTCTAACCTTTTACAATTTTCATTTTCAATTTCCCCTAAATGTCCAAACCAATCCATTTATGTCAAACACACGAAAAATATGTAGCCAAATATATTTGCATATATATATATATATACACACATATATATATTTTCCATAATATATCTCAATTTATCTAGTTTAACATATATCCAATATCAGGGATTTCAAAGCACGTTTAATATGGCTACGTCGCTTAAACAATTATAATGAACTATCACTTTTCACGAAGCAATATGGATCATGTAAATAGTAAGTCTGGGCCACGATAGATGTTTAGATGATCAAAAGAGAGTTTATATTCAATAATAAGTTGTCACTTGTTTTACAAAACAAGGCAGGGTCCAAAAGTAATAACTTGCATTGTTCGATATATAGTTTATAATTTAATATGACAACAATTATATACACAATAATAGTACAATCAAATTGTGAGTAAAATCACCCAAGTTCTAGCCAAAGCTTATGTGTTTTTGACTAGTCCAAAATCAAACATCGTTTAATTTTGCTTGAAATTCCCAAAAGCTCCAAACTTGACGAATCTAAGTCCAGTGCGTAAATAATTTTGATGCGAACGCAATGGAAAATGAACCTCGTACGTATAAGATACGATTTATATAAGAATTTGGTTTAAAAATTTAATTAATTAACTTAAATAATTTAATTAAAACACCTTGTTTTAGATCATCTTCCCTCCCTCCATATCACTGCGCATGAACACAGATATGCATAGAACCGTGGCCGTAATTTCCCCCTTTGATTTCTTGATTAATTCACAAGGGATTGATGAACCAATTCCACCGGCGCATTCCATAACTCGCTCTCCATGCCCTGCTCACCTCCATTTTAAAGTTGATCCACTGAATAAAAATGCAATCGATGCCCTAAAGCCATTACCTAGGTCGCACTTCAACTATGACCACCATCCACCGCCAAACCACTGCCGAAATACTCCTCTTCACACCCCGACTCCGATCGTATCTCCTATTCGACCTTCGGCTACCCTTAGTGAGTCGCGACTCAGTGATGGCCACTCACTATTCAATATAAATGCGACTTAAGATGGAGGATCAGAGTCACCAAATCATTGTTACCCAAGCATCTTCGAACGACAACCCTAACGCTAGCCATGCCCAAGCCTATCTCCTTCCCGATCTCACAATAATTAGAACCCTAACTCACGAATCCTAAAATCATGCACCACCAAACTTCGCCGCACCCTAATCATAGCATAGGGAATTGATGTTCTTGGCCACACGAAGCTGTCGAATCCAAAATTACATTATTTCGTGAACTACATCCCCCGATTTGGTTGGCTGAAGTAATTTGATGATGGCGGCTACTCTTAGGCCAAATTTAAATGGGGAGGAAGAGGGAATGGAATTTAGGTTATTAGTAATGATATATTTATAGAAAAATATTTAATATATTTTATTCTTTTAAATTTAACGCTATGTGTTTTGAGCACTAATGACCGATCGTCACGAATCACATACAACAAATTATTATTCCAGATCTAATAGCACTAGTTTCGTCAAAATCTAAAGCACTGCCTCAGGATGATTATTTCACATGTTAATTAAAACAATTTTAATCACTTAAATTATAAATTAAAATTTTACTATCTTCATTCTTATTTAAACAAAATTTAAATAAGATTTCGAAATCATTTTTATTCACATTAAATCCAAGATTTAAATATTAAATAATTCCAATTTAATTATAAAACTTTTGAAAACCCAAGTCGTTATAGCTTGCACAAATGGTCAGTCCATGACCATTTGCTATTTTGGGACTTAAGATAACTAGCGCACTGCCGATGCCTAAAGGAGGAGTAAAGTATTGCATTGTTTCATTGGATTATTTCACATAGTGGATCAAAGTTGAATCATCGGTTGTGATCACTATGAAAAAAGTGCTCAGCATATGGTGAAGAGCACTATATGCCGATTTGGTATTCCTTAAAAGATTATTACTTACTATGAAACCTAATTCAAAAGTGTTGAGATCCAAAATGTCTACAACAGATTTTGAATTAAAAAAAATCCTTACAGCTGTAGTATACCCAGTGCGAATGAACAGGTAGAGGTAGTGAACAAGATAATTAAATCCATCCTAAAGAAGCAATTTATGAAGGCCAAGGGCAACTAGGTCGATGAAATAACCTCTAACACCATAGGCTTACCGAACGATACTCTATTCTCCTTGGCCTATGGGTTAAAGGCCATGATTCCAATTGAATTGGAATTTCCTTCTCGTAAAAGAACTCAATACGATCCCAAGGTGAACGAGGAACTCTTGGTTGAATCCCTTACATGATCGATGAGAAGCGAAAAGAAGCTTATTTAAAGGTAGATGCTCACCAAAAAAGAGTAGCATGACAATTCAACGCCAAGGTTAGGAACCAAGGTCAGGACTTGACCCTCAAGAATGACGATCTCATTTTGAAATAAGTCTTTCCTAGTTTGAAGGAACTTGACCCAAATCGGGAAGGTCCCTTTGCAATAAACATAAGCTTGGAGGGGGAACTATCAAGCTAGCAACTATTGACGGAATTTCGATTCTAAGAGCATGGAATAGCAAGCATATGAGATGCTATTTCACTTTGATGTAACTTTACTCCGATGTGATAAGGAAGAGTCTGCCACTCCAGTGTATATAAAAGGAATTGGCTTTAGGCATCGATGGAACTGTATTCTCTATAGCCTAAATTTATGATGTGTGAACAATAAGAAATTGAATATTTTGGGTTTTGAAAATATAGATATCTAGGCACTTAGAGATAGGTGCCAACGACCTTCTTTGATCCATGATCGAATTGCAGGAGTATAATCATGCTATGGTTGATCGTGACAATTCACCTTATATCTCTGATTTTTGACAATTACTCGAAGACTGGTAGGGTCTAAGATCATAGCCCAGGGATAGTCAAGGTCTAGAGACAATCATCTAAAACATTAGGTCCTAGAAATAAGACCCACAAGGAGATTGAATCTCCTTTTGCAAAATATGACTATCGCCCAGAGATATGCAAGATTAAGCATGGATGTTTAGGGATAAATGTGCAAAATATCACTTCTTGAGGATAGGAAGCGATGTGGAAATCCAACCTTGTCTTTTTTCAAATGGAAACCTGACTGAAGATAAGCCAGGTGGGCTACGGAGTTTGCCAAATGATTGTAATTCAGCTAGCAAATAAAGAAATGTTTTAGCAACGATGAATATAATAAGAAAATAAGGTACTACTAAGCAATGACAAAAGTTGTAAAGACCCGAAATTTTGAACACTTTATTTTTAAATATTGGAATTATTTAATTATTTAAATCTTTGATTTAATGTAATAAAATTGATTTTGAAAGCTTACTAAACTCTTTTGAAGTAATAAATGATGACGCTAAACTTTTAGTTTTTAACTAAAGTGATCAAAATTGTTTTAATAATAATTCTTTTTAATAACGCACGAAATTATCATTTCAGGGCATAGTTTCAAATTTTAATGAAACTAGTGTCGTTGGACTCGAAATAATAAGTTGTTGTACACCGACGAGTTTCGTGGCGATCGAACGTGCTGTGCGGTCATGCGAGCTTGAAATGCATAGCGATTTTTCGGGAATTAAATATAATAAAAAAATTACTATAAATAACCCCTTAACCCACTTATTCCCTTCACTCCTCTTCCTCACTCTTCTTTCATTTTTTATTATAAATAAAAACTAAACCATTACCACATTTATAATTATTCCCTCAGCTTCTCTTAAGAAATCGAATGGCGTTGCTCGCATGGTTGAGTGCTTTGTTTTGGTGTGTTCAAAGTTGGGTATGGTTGTGTTTGGCGGAAGTTCACATGTAGAGTCGAAGCTAGGGTTCGGTTTTTTTTGGCGATTGAGGAGGCGATATGCCAAGGAATTTGTAACGTTGTGCTTCTTGAGCGAAGGCATATGGGTGGTGGAAGTTTGGTGTAGTATGGTGCTTGTTTGGAATCGCGACATTCATTTTTTGCTTAGGAGCAAGAGAACAACGGAGGTGAAACTGAAGAGGTCGTTGGACTCGAGGTGCGATGGGAAGTCAAATGGCAACAGTTAGGCATTCTCAGGTAGACTGAATCAATGTGCAACCTAGCATGGTCGAAGGGGGAGCAAACAGTCGGGATTTGATGGGGGCAGCCAAGTTGGCCATGGGTTGGTGTGTCACGATGCTTGATCAAAGAGATGATTGTTGGAGGTGACAACGTTCAATTTCATGGAGTGAAGCTCTGTATCGCTATGTGCATGCATGATTAGAGATAGGTATGTGTCTGTGCTTGTTCATGCTCAGGATATTAGTGAGGAGGGAAAGAAAGGGAGAAATATTAAGGTAATTAATACTATAATTAAGGTTAATTAATAGTATTTAAAATCCTAAATCTTATAAATTCAGTAACTGTTGCATACGAGGTCCAATCGAGATGCCATATCGCTGTTGCACTCATAGCGGGATCCTCTATGTGTTGGATTGGTTTGTGCTTGGGCGAGTTTACTCATCAGTTGATTTGTGTATTGTTGTGATATAATTGTTTGTTGTGTTAAAATATAAGTTAAAATAGAACAATACAAATTATTACTTTTGGACCTCTCCTTGCTTTTAAAACCAAGTGAAAACATTATATGCAATATATTCTCTCTTATAACTCTCTTAAACATGTATCATGGCTTGGACTTGTTTACATGTTTGATACTATTGTTTGATAAAGTTAAAGTGGGTAGATGGTTGAAGTGAAATGGTCGCTGTAACGCACGTTGAAATCCCATGTATTTGACACTGTTAAATTTTAAAAATGTGAATATATTTTGAAAATATATTGGGTTGTTCTCTACACATTTTTAGATGTGTTTTACCTAAAGGAATTGGTTGGAAAAGTTATTGAAATTGTGAAACAATGTTGCGTTAAAAATCCTGATTTTTAGAAAAATAAAATGGGCTTTTAATTTAGATATTTTTCCAAATCTTTTTGAAGTAGTTTTGTGAAAATTTATTAAAGTATTTTAAAAAGAGAGTTTGAAATTAAGAATGTTTTATAATTGTTCATGGATTTTTAATGTAAAGGGTTTAAAAGTATAAAATGTGTTCTTATGGTTTTTATGTAAGTTATAAAATAAGCATTTTAAAGAATATTTAGAATAAATTTTCTAAGCCATAGTATCAATATTATAAAGTATTTTGAAGTACATTTTAACTATATATTTTTTTGAAAATTAATGATTATTTTGTTAAAGTAATTTGGAGCTTATGTAATATATACATATCATTTTAAAGAGGTTTTTAGTAAATACATAAGTAGGAAAAAGTAAGTTAAGCCTTTAATAAAGTAATAAAGGAAAGTTTGGATTTTAGAACTTTCAGTTAAAATAAGTGGTTTTGTGAAGTCAAGTGAAAGTGCTTTAATTTCTTAAATTAACGTAGAGATAAGTAATTATAATTGGACTGTAATTGTGACTTTAATAAGGATTACTTTAAAGTAATGATAGGAGAAATGGTTTTAGGTTTGTTGTGAATTGTTTGAGTAACAATTGTCTTAAACCCATACCAATGTATCTTAACCTTTAAAGAGAGTTTTAAAGATAATAACTAAGTGAAGTGTTTGGGTTTATTGTAAACAACGTTATTGTAACATTTATTTTTAAACCTGTGAATAATATTGTAAAAAGGGAAAATATTGTTAAGTGTTTATGACTGCACTTAGATCTTTAACAATGGAATTTCAAAGACCATAACAAGTATGGAATCTTTGGAAAAGATAGACAAGTATAAGTTTTAAAGTATAAAAAGGAGAAGGTGTTTATAATAACAATGTTTGAGTGACATTTGTTTTTATCCCCTTTAACTGTGTTTTAAGTAAGTAAAACTTGCTATTGATTTGTTAAAACACTTATACCGTTGAGATAAGTATATGAATACTTTTGAGAGTATTGAAATATGTAGAAATGAATAGTGAAGTATTAATTAAATAGTGAAGTTTAATGAAAAGTGAAGTTTCATTAATAAAGAAGTTTATTGGGTAAAAAATGATTTTACTAATGAAAGAGATTTTAACTGATAAAGGGTTAATTAATTAAAAAAGGGATTTGAAGTCGTTCATATGACTTGATCGTGCTTGTGTGTGTTAATCATGCTTTTTATCTTACTTGCTTATGGAAAGTATACAATGCTTAGTTTCCTATTTGCGACCATCGTCATTTTTATTGAAATTGACCAAAATATAATTATGAAAATATCTAGAAGAAATACGGGAATTATATGGATAGTTATCTTTGGTGATGCTATATTGTACGTATAAATTCGTTTTGCTCTTCGAGGACAAATGCTACTGAAATTCAACCCCAGCCGATCAGAAGGTGATCTTTGCTCTTATGTATTGTCCGTTTATTTCCAAAATAACATGAGTTGAGTTTATCAGAAATTGAGCGAAGTTTATGGAGCGCTTGATAAGCAAGGGAGTGTACTAATTTGAGATAACACTAAACCATAACCATTCCAAAACCATATACATGTTCTATGCTTGGAAAAGGTTTATGATTGGTCCGAGATGCTAGAATTTATATGGAGATTCGAGACCTATTTAAGATGCTTGAACACATATAGTTGTTCGAGATCTATTTAGGATATAGTGATCCATGTGTGATTCCATGATCTTTTAAGACAAGGGAATCCATGCGTGGTTCTAAGGTCAGTTTAGTGGTGACTTGTATGCTGGAATGCCCATCTTAGCCTCACCAGCAAATATGACTAAAACTAGAGATAGCATGCATAGATCAAGGGTTTAGCTAACTCAAGGGTGCATATGAGCTCTACCCTAGATATACCTATAATTGTGCATGCGTAAGTGGTGCACTCGACCTTTATGGCCAGATATGTATTTCCCATGTACATCAGCTAGGGATGTATGTCACTTCGAAAGGATACCTCTGATTCTTGTGCAAGAGGACCATTCTCAAGGTACCGAGGGCACCTCCATGGAATTCTACGCCTTGGGGGTTTTGAATGTATACCTATTATTGTTGTAATGTACACTCAAATGCATCATGGTTACTTGATTATTTATATTTCACACCCTTGACATTATCATTATTATAATATCACTTGAGTTTTCAGTAGAAATCGTTTAGTTATCATAAGGTAAAACCAATCCATGTTTGTTTACGGTATGACCTTACGAGATACCTTTATTTTTAAAGGGTTTTGTAAATTACAAAAAATTCATATGATTTGAGTTTCTCATGCTGATTTACCAAACTGATCCGAGTGTTATTTACTTATAATGCTTGGATCAGTTTCGAGTATATTTCTTGATTTAGTTGGACGCTTTGGAGCTTTAGGAGACAAGTTGGATGCCACCAAGACCTATTCACATATTTATTTCCCATTGCATTACTTGTTTGTACCTATCGACGTTTGTGAGGACAGGATGCTATAACTGTACAAGCTGATGATAGGTTAGTTTACTTTGATTGTTGTATGTATATTAAAGTTTTCTTTTTGGTAAAGATCTTTTAAAATATTATATATTATCGTTCCATACGTGAGATTCTAATATTTTGTTCTTCATTCTTATTCTTCTTATTTTACCCTAACGTTCCATCTTTTTGGCACTTGTGTGCTCAACAAGTGAATAACGTAGATGCATTAATATCTACATTGGGGGGGGGGTGTAAAAGGTCGTTCATTACAAAATTTATTCACACATATAGGGCTATGTTGAATAATATCATTGAACTGAATCATATATAATCATCACAGACTCACTCAAATCAAATGTATAGGAAATAAGCAAAATAAAAAAAGAGTCTGAAAGAAAAGGCACTTTTATACACAATAGAAAACTTTAAAAGCTAAAGCTAGGGCCGTAGCCGCACAATGGTCTATACACGTGTGCAAAACCAAAAACCTAAAACAATAATTAGGCCTTCCTCCTCCTTTTTCTTTCCTTCTTTCCTTCGAGGGAGGATGAATTTGATCTTTTACCATATTTAATCACCTCTTTCTAGTGAGACAATAACTTTAGGATCCTTTTCCCAATGATAATCATCTCCCGAGGACTCAGGAGCCTCAACTTGGTTGCTCGCCACTATAGGACCAAGTGGAATGACAAGTGGAAAAATGGGGAAAGCAACCGAAAGAGGGGGAGAAATGTCATCAATCTTTTTCTTTTTAATTTCCTTGACTTTCTTGACTTGTAAGCTCTTCTCATCTTGCATTGATGGCCTTGATTTATGCTCGGTAGCCCCTTTAATAGCTGTCTTTGTCGCCCTGCATCACATTAGGATCATCCATAGCCTTTTTTTCCAACACGTGAGTCTTTGCGACATCGGGACCTGGAGTGGACCTAGCTAAAAAAGTTCGAATTAGAGGCGAGGCAGACATGATGACGGATTCCTCATCAAAGCTTGAGTGCTCGAAGCCAATTTCCTTCTAGTAAGCAGGCACGAGATGACGAACCTGAAACTTGAGAAAGGGAAAATTAGAGATTAGAAATATTGATGGGTTTCATCTGAGCCTTCTTGAACATAGGAGAAGTTAGTGCTATACCTCCAACAGGAATATAGAATATTTGGGAAGGACTCCATGTGTAAATGCTCTTAACGATTGGGCACAGGACAAGAGTTTTAGAGCGGGCTTAGGCATAATATAACCAGGCTTCTCGGGATTGTATTGGACATCGGATAAAGATGTTAATGAATTAATTGTTCTAGAAATCACCATGGTATTTGGAGCCATGCGAGTACCATAACAAGGAGTAGTAGACTCAAAAGTAAGATGCCCCAATGTGGGAGAAGCGACAGCACTAGAAGTAGCCATCCATAAAATAGGAGTCTCTGTTGGGAATCCTTTAAAATAAAAAACTGAACTTTCAATCAAATCATAAGAACTAGTTTCAGGAAGGATCCTTGCATGAACATTAGCAGAAGTAGTCGCCTCAGCTCCAATATAATTTCTACTATAACAAGTGCATTTAAATTAGAGTTGTTCTAAGAGGCCGTCCATCGATTCGTCATCATCGACCTTGATCTCAACCAAATGCACACTCTTTTTCATGAGTATCTCTTCCCAAGCCATAGTTAAGGACTAGGATATCCCTCATCAAGCCACCTTAAATTTCCAAACTTAATGACGTTCGTATAGAAGAGTACCAAAGGATGCTCTTTTTCAGACTTAATTCTATCCTTGGCATTTTTCACATGAGTTTCTACTTTTTACGTGCTCACCGAGCATCAAGTAGTTGTTCTATGTACTCTTTAGCTTGAACAAGAGCATCATCTTTCCCCATTTTCTCAGCTTCCAACGTGGCCTCTAATCTCTTTATTTCCAAAGTTTACTCATTAATGGTTTTTTGAAGAGTCTTATTTTCTAAAGCAAGGTTATGGCTCCTGTGATTCGTGGCCACGATCTGAGTCCATTACCATCTAAGACTTCTCTACAAAAGATTCTCTTTCTTCTTATAAGTTATTCTCTATGGCTTTATGAGATTTCCTAAGCTCATCTTCTTATCCAGATTAACAATGATACGCTTATTATCTTGCTTCAACATCACCTTCACTTGGATAGCTACCATCTTTTCCCTATTAACATAGGAAAGAGCTTCCACGAGTCATCTTCATACATAGTACTGATCATACACATCACTCATGCAAGTCGTGACCTTTGTGGCTATGTCATGGGGAATATCCTTCAAATTATACACGAATTTAATTCCATCAAAGCATAATTTAAGGAACGCTCTTTGCACCTCGACGATTTAGGGATTCGAAGTAGATTTCGTTACTGAAATAGGTATATGAGCAAGAACTTGCACTTTGCCAGATCTTTGTTTAGAGAGATCGGAAGTTACAGACCTAGAAGGTTGAGTAAGCTGTTTTAATTTTGTAGGTATATGTTATTAGTTGCATGGAAAGTGATGCTAAAGTGGGCACAGTTGGAGCTTTGGACAAGGGAATAGAATTGGGTTTTGACAAGTATGGACCCATATTTACTAGCAAAGGAAAGCGAGCTCTATGCTGTTAAGGAGATGTCATACCCGACCCTCTATCATGATCTTCATAACATCTGTACCCTCCTTCTTGTTTTTTCCTATTCTTTTCAATGGTGCCTTACAGACTTTGATTTGTGTGGTGACCCCCTATATCAGCGTGAGGAATCATGCCTAACCAATAGAGTTATCTTCTAGTTCATCGAAAAGATAAGGGCACCGTATTATACCTGAATAAAAAACAAAGCTGAATGAAGACTTGAAAATCTAGGAATAGAACTTGAAGTGTAAACATGTGATGACTTTAAGTGTCATGTAGTGTCAATATATCCTAGTGCCCCCCACAGACCATGCTCATGAAGTTTACTAAAAGGGGTTATCTCCACTACAGCAGTCAAAGGCACGTTAGTAGTCATGTGAATCGAAGAATCATTATACTGAGACTGGTATTGTCAAGAAATAAGAAGGGGTTCTATCCGGAATACTCCCACATGAACCGTATATATCACCAATTAGAGGAACCAATGTTTCAATTGGAGCCTAATATGGCTATAGAACCGAATAGGGTGAAATGATCTTTAGCTTTGGACGATGGGGAATAAATGGTACTTGGTCATCACCACTCATCTCTCCAGCAGACTCGTGACCAGGGATTACGTCCTCATTGCAACTCTTATTTTAGTCAGTATAATTATCTTCATCGTCATTGCCATTATTATCTCCTCCTTTGATGTTTTCATCATCGCCGTCACTTGTTTCATCCTCTCTTTGATTCAAAAGAGGAACTTAAATGATAGGAGAAACTTCTTGGTCGTCATCGGCCTGAGGTTCAACTTCGACCACTTGAGTAGGCTGAGCGCCTTCATGGGCAGTAGACATTAGTCTAAGGCTATGATCATTATCAAAGAAATGGAATTGCCGCATCCTTTTATTAGTTAGAAGAAATTTCTTTTTTTTATTTCGACAAGAATGGCCTATAAATCTTCAAGATTAACATTCCAGAGTTGCACTACTAGCGATTCGAGTGGAATTAACTCCATTAAAATAAAGTATGATAATGGAACTTACATCTAAGCATTCATTTCCAAGCAAAGCCATGTGGGCAACATACAAAGAATTACTCATCTTTGAAGTAACTAAGATTGATCCAAAGACCAATGATGATGCGATGGCCCTTATGTGGTTCCAAATAAGTAAGAAAAAGGCTTTCTTCTGCTTTTTGAAACTCTATATATAATGAATCTCCTCCAATGTAGGCGCCCTACCCAAACGATGAAGCATGTCATATACGTGCTATTCAATAACGTCGATTATTTGGATGAAGCTAGACAGGGAGAATCTTCATGAATTGAAGAAAAATTCCGACAAAGCGATTAAAAGGAGAAATTTCCATGGAACTACATACATAAAGGTTGGAGGTTGTATATCCTTTAGGTGGATTATGAGTCCGATGAAAGGGCTCAGGGACTAAAACATTTTCAAAAGTAATACCATGTCTCTTGCAAATTATTTTGACTCTAATTTTGTCTAACTTGGATGCTGGAGAGTTCAAAGGATTATCTAGAATTATAGCATCCCTTAGATCAATATCGAGGGAAACCCTTAGGAAAGCTTCATCAATTGTAATTAAAGGAACTACATAAAAAGATTGCCTTGTTGAATGACAAGGTGATTGAGGCTGGAAAGATAATGAAGTAGACGGTGCAGAAGATGTTGAAGTGGAGGGTGAATCTGCCGTGGATGAAAAAACATTGATGTAGATGGACCCACATCCATCATAGAGAAACACTAGTAATGCTTACAATCCATTACTACTGAAAAACTCCACAGATGAGCAAGGTTAGGTAGAATTTAAATATAATCTTAATGCTGAAATAAAACCCTGTGTTGTCGATTTACAAGACCCAATGGTTGTTAAGGTGTATTGACCATTCGGATCATATACGTTAACAGGGGCAATGATATACAATTCAGTCCTTTAGTATATGTCTCATGTCTAGAGCATAGTGAATATGAATGCTCTATGTAGATATCTAGCTCGTGCTGGAAAATGAGCATCATTGCACAATGGGACTGTGTCACATTTTATCCATTATCGTAGGATTTACGATAACAGACTCGTCATCCGGAGTGACATGGGATTTCTCATTATAAGAGCTTCGGAGTGTAGTGTCTATTTGAAAATGGTAATGAATAAGTTCATTGAATTTGCCAAAGCATGTCCGATGTGACCATTATTATTTGAAACCCCTAATCGGAGCTTGACCATCAATCACATTTGATCATGAATCATCAATAGCACACACCTTCGTCCTTGCACTTAAAATACTTAGAATTGTTTTTGAAAAATCCAAAGCCACTCAAAAGACTTGAGCCAAAGCCTGACATGACATGAAGTTGACCCGAAATTGTTGAAAAAGAGAAACATGAGTCAAGCTAGAGGATTTTATGGAAAAACTTCATGCTTACACCGAGTCATCAAGGATGCTTTGGATTCCAGTATTTTGTGAACCATAGCCGAACCTAAGGAGGGAGATGGAGTCCCATAGATAACCAAACATGGTCAATGGTTGTGATTGAACACCAGTAACCTCCAAGGTAGTGGCACTTACCTAAGTTTGGAAGTGGTGTAAGCAAATTGAAATTTGAAAAAAATCAAGGAAAATCTATTCAAAGTGAAGCTATATCGACTAGGAAAATGCTAAAAACAGTGATAAGTTGTCAATAATGGAGTGTCTAAGTGGACAATGGTGTAAATTGAGGAGAAATTCAAAAGTCGGATATATGTACAAAGTCCAAGTTGCAAGAGGAAGTAGTAGGCAAGGGCAAAAGTGAATAGAAGTGAAGGTGGAAATTCCTTAAGTAACATCCAAAGCCCAAAAACATAGTTAAAAGCGGTACCAAGTCAATGCACATGACTCGGTATTTACTTGAAAAAACGAAAGGAAAGAAAAAAGAAAATAAAAAAAAGGAATGGATAATAAAGCAATCAAAGAGAGGAAGTGAAATCCTACCCGACCGATCAAAATAAAGACCAAAGATTTCTAGAATCCAAAAGACGAACATGTACAACACACTTTAGCTCGTATATCATCCGAAGGATATGGATCCGTAGCTATTCAAAGTGATGTGAAGATCCAGAAAAGACTCATTGCTTTGTGAAAACAGTTCAGAGGATAAAGACATCTACTTAGATCAGAGTTTGAAGTCAATATCTTATCTTGATCCAAAGAATACCTTGTTAGCATAAGGAAGACTTTGGGAGGCAAGTGTTATCTTGCTTTTAAACCAAGCCATAGTTGAATGATTTAGAACCATTGGATAACCATATGGTAAGCCATAAGTCTTGAAGTTCTAGCATGGAAACCGTGATTTGATTAAAATCCAAAGACTCGGTATTGAACCTTGCTCACTACTAAGAAGGAACTTTGCTATACTTAGCCATTTTTCAGACAAGTTATATAGGAAAAGCAAAGTCAGAGAATTCCAAATTGAAGTTATGGCTCGGTACTTAGTTATGATCCTTGACTTGGTACCGAGTTATAAATGATGACTCGACCCATATACTCTAGAAATTGGTGGACAAAGACAAAGCAAAGAACAAAGTAAAAAATAGATCATAAGTCGGTACCGACTAGTGGGGTTCAACTCAGTACCAAGTTGACTTTCCAAGTGCCGACTTTGCCACGATTTCCTTCTAGACATCCTACCAGATGTGAAAAGTGTGGACATAACATTTCAAAGTTTATTTTATTAATCTCCATCTATAAATAGAAGGAAAGGTGCACAAAAAGGAGATATTTTCTTACTTTTTCGATTATCTGATTTTACCCTGACACTCTGTTGAACTTACCCGACTAGTAAGCAATAGAGTGGTAAAGAAACTCAAAAATCATCAATAAAATCTAAGTGGATGTTGGCCACAATATTTGTAGAACCACTGTAAATTCTCATGTGCTATTTACCCCATTTTGCATTTATTGTTTCACTAATCTATGGTAATTATCTGATTGGGTTTTTGTCCTACTTTTGGTGCAAATAATAATATTATTTCCATTTAACCAAAAGGATTCAACTATTCATTTATCATGATGAGGCTTAATTGATACACTATATGTATATATTTATTCATTTAATAAATCCAACATTAAATTTTTATTTAAACTCAATAATTATTTCAAATATAATTTTCCTATTGTAAAACCTTATTCCGTAGCCTCAACTCGTCAAAACCCCATTCAACTTTATTGAACTTAGAAACAACTATTATTTTGAAGTCATCCAAAAAGTAATAAATTATTTTCCAAAGTATTTATAATTTTTTAATTCAATTCACTCAATTTTCTTTCATTATTCAAAACCTTATAAAGCCATACACACAGACACACACATATATTTATACATAAACATATGTATTCACTGCTTCTTCAAATATGGTTTATCATTTACATATTCCTATATGAAAGAATATAATCATTAACTTGTCTCCAAAATGACTTATGATTTTACATTCCTATAAATGATATCTAATTCATTTTAAGTCTATTCAATATTTTAAATCCACTTGAACAATGACTTATTCAGCTAAAACTACAATTTACAAATATTCAATATGTATGCAAATATAGCTTTCAAAATGAACAGCCCGCTTTTCAAAATATATTAGCTTAAATTTTTCCTTTTTGTCCATCATTTACCAAATACGTTATTTAAATTCACCCTCTTTTTTAAAATTAGTAATATTTATACTATACCCAAATATTGAAATCGTATAATTTTTAAATCACTTCAAACTTGAAATATGCACATGTTTATACATACATATACATACACATAGACAGAGAGAGTACATTTTTATAAATCCATATATATCATTGGTTCAAATTATGTCACAAATATAAAACAAGTAACACTCAATTAACATTAAGTATACCAACACACGTTATACATGCACGCATAAACGCATAAACACATAAACATACGTACATATGTACATACATATATACATAAATACATGCATACATATATACACACACGCGCATGCACACATTTATATATATATATATAAGTTAGGATTAATAGCCCCATTTATATGCACCATTTTGTGGCCCACTGATATCAGCCATAAGTTTCTACTTATATATTTGTTATTTTTCTCTCCTGCCACATTGATCAAATATTTAAACATAAATTTGTGGCTGATATCAGGAGGCCATAAATGGTGCTAAATATAGAGGGTTATTGATCCTTGCTCTATATGTGTGTAACAATGTCCTATATCATGGATCTTAAATACTTGTTTAACTAATTGGCTGTAATGTTGATCTTATAATAAAACATATCATCATTACCTCACCATCGATCTCCATAATCTTCTAACATCTGATGGCTGCAACCATTGCTTAAACACTATTAAAACTTAGAAAAATAATTATTTCATGCGTACATATATTTTAATAAACCACTTTTATATCTTTATTTATAAACCTCTTACATAAAATAGTTATAATTGTTCTAAGGTCATTCTTAAAATAATAATCACTTTCTAAAATATGTATTACTTTATCCACAAGATTATTAAACTATACAAAATAATTCTTCACTGCTTAAAAAACTATACTTTTCATATTAAAACAAGTTTCCACCATTTTATAAAATATTATGTCAAAGTATCTCGTTATGGTGTTTAGATACCCTTGTTGAGATGTATGCACCCATATCGATTAAATTTGTAAAAGTACCTGTTAACCCACCTTTTGACAGGCCGTAGGCAGGCGGATTTAACTCAATCGATTGCTTGATTATCGAGGCCGGAATACGATGGGTTTGAATCAATTAAATGGACAAACGATCAATCACGGATGATAAACTTGATTATGAAGCCGGTATTCAACATAGTCGATGGACAAAAGGCATGGGATATTTGAAATACGAGTTTCGACAAAAGTTGAGTCTTTTCAAATTGCTTGGAGTTTGCTTCAAGTCAGCATTGGAGCTTCTTTGGGTTTTCAAGCTGCCTGCTTTGAGTCATTTGCAAGGCTGCTATGAGTCATTCGAGTCGGCATTGAATGAGTGGATGGGATTGGCGTGTTTTGGTTTACTCCGAGTCAGTGCCTCTTCTACTTCGGATCGACACATGGAGATGGGATCGGCACATGGAGATGGGATCGATATGCTTCGGGTCGGTATAGCTCTATTCTTGGGCTGGCATTGCACTTCAATGACTTTAGGTCGACATACGCTTGGAAATGGGATCAGTATGTGCTTAGAGATAGGATCGACATGGTTGAAACTGCTTCGAGTCGGCATTAGTAATATGGGTCGCTATTCCAAGGGATTAGCATACAACCATGGGGTCGGCTACTAATGAGCTTCGGGTTGGCACATCAAAGAAAATGGGATCAACGAGTTTTCTACTTCGAGTCCTAGCCTCATTTACTTCAAGTCATAGGTAGGCGTGCTTTGGTTCATCACCTAAGGAAATTCTGGTCGGCGTATATGCATCTTAGGATCAGTATCAATGAAGTATATGGGATTGGCTATGTCAATGGTGGTCCCATATCACTCAAGAAGCCCTGTAACCTGGATTTTGCCTATAAATATATCATGCAGGGCTTCATAAAAGGGGATCTTCATTCTGTTTCCCTTCATTCAAGGCTACTCTGCCATTATTGTTTTAAAAACTTCGAATTGTAACCGTTATCAATTCTCAATTAATAAAAAGGAAATTTCTAAAGTGGACGTAGGCCGGAGTTAGCCGACCCATTATAAATCTTGTGTTATTACTTCTTTCTTTTTAATTTTTTTATTGTTCTTTATATTGATACTATCTACATACACTCTATTTGTTATCTGTGACTGTTGGTTGGTGCTTTCATCTGCGTTTGGGTGCTAGTGACCAATTTTGGTGCTACAATTTTGGTGCTTTCACTAAGAAAGCTAGCACCTAGGGATTCTAAAGCTTGGATTTTGGAGTTAAAGGCGTAGGAACTCGGATTTTGGAAATTATGGCAAAGCAATCAAAAAGGAGACAGAGGATGGAAAGGAGTCAGCAAGAAGGAAGTCAGGAGGCTTCCTCTGGAGCTAATCATGCCTCAATCTATATCACTAGAGATGAGATGGAGATGATGTTGAAAAGGTAGGAGGACAAGATATAGAACCTACTTCGATAGATTGGACAAGTTGGAGTGCAAAATCAAGGGAATAGACCAACCGTAGCAGCTGGCAATGCATAACAATGAGCCAAAGCTATAGAAGTGTTTGGAGGTCAGAACAAGAACCATAATAGAGAGATTGAAGGAAATCAGCAAAGGCCTAGGGGCAGACCCTTAGGATTGGATATTGGAAGACCGGTAAATGAAGTTCAGCAAGCTAGGACCAACGTGAATGTAAATGACCAACATGAAGAGTACTACCTAGAGTACCTTCCAAGACATGGGGGGCAGGGTGGAGATGCAAATAGAGGACCACCCCAAATGGAGATGAGTGGATGGCTGGGTTAATAAGAAGGATTATGAGAGGAGAAATACCGAGCAGAGGCTTAGAGGAAGTCAGCCGAAGTCCGTTCACTCCGAATATCAGAAACGCAAGGAACCCTCCAGAATTCAAATTGCTAACACTTGAGGCCTATGATGGGAAGTCGGACCTGACTAGGCTTGTAACCAGATACATCCGACATATGTAAGTGCTGGGGGCATCTAAAGAGGTGATTGTGAAATGTTTCCCTTTATACTTGACAGATTTGGCTACGCTCTGGTTCAGGCAGTTAGAGAACATATCGATCAGGACATGGGGAGAGCTAGTGGAATGCTTCATAAAATTGTTCATAGTCCACATGATGCGACCCAAGAATGTAATGACACTGGCATCGATGAAGCAGAGGACAGGAGAGTCTGTGAGGGGTTTTCTACTGCGTTCAATGCAGCTATAGCTTCGTCGATCGTCGTTAATAATTTTGATGTGGCGGTAGTAGGGATTGCAGAAGGAACTAAGTTTAAGGATTCATTAGCAAGGGATCCACCATAGGATCTTGGAGAGTTCTATCATGAGGTGGAAAGATTCATTCGGTTAGAGGATTCATGCATCGAGAAGTAGGATATAAACGCCGTGCAAGGTGAGGGAACGTCTGGAGAAGGACGAAGAATATAAAAAGGAAAGAGAAAGCAGGACGATGGATATGGTTGTTCTGACAAACGGAGGAGACGTCAAGAACCCAAATTCGTAACATACGGACCTGACAGATTGTCTAGAATGGATTTACTTGGACATTTAGGCGCAGCTCCCCTATCGGAAACCACCCAGGAGGGATACCACAGAACGAGAATGCAGGAGCGGGAAGTATTGCCTGTTCCATGAGCTGGAAGGGTATACCACGGATGAATGCCGCCACTTGAAGGATGTGGTGGAGGAAAAGGTTAGAAGTGGCAGATTGCCAAAGTATGTGAGGGACTAGACGAGAGCGGTAGAACACGCACAGCTGCTGCTTGGATCAAATAGGAATGACCCTGGATTGGGGTCACGACTAGTCATCCGCTGATCGTGATGGCAAGGACCGAGTTTAGGATTTGGACTTCAATCATCGAATAATTTTTATGATTTTTTTTAAAATAAAGTAGCTATGCCACTTACATATGTAGGGGAACTGGCGCATTCTCTAGGCATGCTCTGAGATGGTAATATGCTGCTCTGCACGAAGAGGCAACTCTTAATTTTTTCTATTTTTCCTATTGGACATTTAGAACTTGGATTTAATAAATGAATTTGGATTTTATGAAACAAACCTCTAAGGAGAGTTATGGGACAAATATTGGAAGTCAGTTGAAAATTAATCCGTTAACCTGCCTTTTATCAAGGCCATAAATAGGCGGATTCAACTTAACCAACTTCGCGATTATCGAGGCTGAAATATGATGGATTCGGTTTAAACAGATGATGTTCACTTGGATAGATGCTCGGTCAGGATAGGTCATTCGGTCGGAATGAAGTGGTTCGAAGTGTTTGGAGGTCGACCATGTGGCTTGGCCGTTCGGCATAGCATGGTCCGGTCGTGGTATGGAAGTTCAGGAAGGTCGTTCGATTGTGGTTCGGCATTTGTGGACCGGTATTTCTGGTTCAGCATGGTGCTTCGGTCACGATCACTTGGCATTATGGCTCGACATGGGTCGCTCGGCATTGTGGCTCGACATGGGTCACCCAGCATGGTGGTTCGGTATGGGTCACTCGGCATTATGGCTCGGCATGGGTCGCTCAGCATTGTCGCTCGGTATGGGTCGCCCGACATGGTGGTTCGGTCGGAGTCGCTCGGTGTTTTGGTTTAGTCAGGGTGGCTCGATAATGATAGTTCGGCACTGGAGGTCGTTCGGCCTAAGGGTTTGGCAGACGTGGTTCGGTCTTGGTGTGGTTTAGCATTGGACATCCCTCGTCAGAGCCACTCGACGTTGCGGCTCGGCCTTGGTTGCCGGGCATGTGGAGGTTCAACATTAGTTTTGATGGGCCTGTACCACTCAGTAAGCCCAACAACTCAGGATTTGCCTATAAATACAGCATGTGGGGGTTCATAAATGTGGATCTTCTTCTTTTAGATCTCTGGCTTTCTATTTTCTAAGGCTAGGACTACTCTGCCATTTTGTAACTGTAGTCGATTATTACAACAATAATAAGGAAATTTCTGCAGTGGACATAGGCCGGAATCAGCCGAACCACTATAAAATCTGTTATTCTTTACTGCTTTCATTTGAATTTTTACCGTTCTTCATGTTTATACTCTCTATATACATTCTATCTGTGAGCTGTGACTATTACTTGGTGCTTTCGCTTGGATTTGGGTGTTAGTGACCGATTTTGGCGCTAACATTTTGGTGCTTTCACTGAGAAGGCAAGCACTTGGGGATTTTGGAGCTTGAATTTTGGGTTGAAAAGCTTGGGAACTCAGATTTTAGAAAGCAATGGCTTGAGCACCAACAAGGAAGCAAGCAACGGAAAGGAGCAATCAGGAAGGAAGTTAAGCGGCCTCTCTGGATCTGGAGAGGATCATGCATCCGTCTACATAACTCGGGACGAGATGCAGGTTATGATGAATTCTATGCAGGAGCAGATGATGAAACGACAAGAGGAGATGATGTAGGCTCTTCTTAGGCAATTTGGACAACCAGAAACTGCAGGTGCTCAAGTTCTTGAAACTGGACCAAAGGAGCTCAACCAGCACGTGGATGGAGTGATTCACCAGGAAGCAATTCCCAACCGACAAACAACTAACAATCTGGATGGACCTAGACTCGGGGGCACACCACCAGGTAATTCTGGACCAGTTCATGGAGGGATACTGGATGACGCTACGCGACCCAACATCGATAGAAATACAGGAGCACGTGATGATGAATATGTGCCAGAATTTCCTCGAGAACTTGGGGGACAGTTTGGAAACATGGATAGGGGCAACCCTTGGCTGGAAATGCTAGATTGGCTGACATTATCAGGCAGACTATTCGCGGAGGTCTGACAAACGAGGATTCGGAGGAAGTTAACAAAAGTCCGTTTACCCGGAACATCAGGACAGCTAGGAATCCGCCCGATTTCAAACTACCCACTCTGGAAGTATACAATGGGAAGACGAATCCCACTGACCACTTGATGAGGTACACTAGGCATATGGAAGTGCTGGGGGTGACAGAGGAGGTTATGGCTCGATATTTCTCCCCGTACTTGACTGATATAGCTGTTATGTGGTTCAGACAGCTGGAGGATGGATCCATTGGAACATGGATGGAACTGATGGACAAATTCTTAAGTTTGTTTCGAGTTCACATAAAAAGGCCAAAGAACGTGATTACGCTGACATCAGTTAAATAGGGGGAATGAATCGCTCAGGACATTCTTAACTTGATTTAATGCAGCAGTTGCTTCGGTGGATCGGCCAGATCCATCAATGGCTTTGATGGCTGCAATATCAAGAGTCAAGGATAATTTAGATTTCAAAGTGTCACTGATACAGGATCCACCACTGGATCTTGGAGAATTATTTCATGAAGCTAGAAGATTTCTTTGATAAGAGGATGCATGTCTGGATATGAAATCAAAGGAAGTAAACATGGTTAAGGATAGAGGATCGCCCGTGAAAGTTTAGGTAAAGACAAGGATAAAGAGAAAAGGAAGCATTGGGGAGAACCAAAATTCTCCACTTACAAAGGGTTGAGTGCAACACCAGAATGGATATTCTTGGATACTCGGGATTACCTTCCTTATCGAAGGCCGGCAAGGAGGGAGCCCTCAGAACGCAAAAGGGCGTCAGGAAGGCACTGTATCTTTCATGACCTAGATGGGCATGGTACTAACAACTGCAGGCATCTAAAGGATATAATCAAGGATCATGTAAGGAATGGTCAGTTACGGCAATATGTCGGAACTCGAAATGCAGCGATGGAACAGGAGCAGCCACCGCCTACCTTGAACGACGAGGATATGAGGCTCAGGAATGGTGGTCGGTTGATCATCAACTAATCATGATGGTTTGGAATAAGTAACAAACTCCGGGTAAACGGCTAAATCACTTACTCATGTATGGGGTCGGAGATAACCCTTAGGGATGCTCTGAGATGATGGTCACCGAGACACTCTGGTTTGTGAAATTTATATTTTCCTTTTGACTTGGACATTTTCTTTCCTTGCTTTGGTTTTGAAGTTTGGATTGAACTCCCATTTTTGTCGGTTTTCTGGTTTGGATTTCGGTTTGGATGTCTGATTTTTGATTTGGATTTTGATTTGGATATTTGATTTGGATTCCTGTTTTTTTGATTGGATTTGGATTTCGATTGGATTTTCTCTGGATTTTGGCAAAATGTCGTCGAGTATGGACTATGCTCGGTAAGGGTCCGGAGAGACCAGAATTCGGCCTAGGACTTAGGCCCCATATAGTCTACTATGCAGGTCGTCGAGTATGGACTATACTCGACAAGGGTCTGGAGCGACCAGGAATCGGCTTAGGACTTAAGCCATGACATTATTCGAAGTTCAGGCACACTGAACCAGGAACACGATGGAATTACTTAACACAGGTCGTCGAGTGTGGATTACGCTTAGCAAGAACCTGAAGAGGTTGCGGATTGGGATATTGGCTATGAACAACTTAGGATTTGGGCCTCGACCCGGTCGGTCTTGGATTTGGATATTGACCCGGAGAGGTCATGGATTTGGTTATTGGTTACTGGATATGGACGGATTAGAACTCGGTTGTCGAGTTTGGATGGATGTGGGATTGGATAGGGATGTGGTTACTGGATGGAAATCGAATATCGACTCGGAGCCGTCGTAGATTTTGATAGGGATACGACAATGTCACTTGGATAAAAAGGATTGGATTATGAATCGGAAAGTATATGGATAACATATGGACTTCGGATATCGAACTTGGGGCAATTCAAAACACACCTTCCGATAGAAAGGCATGTTTTGAGGGTTAAAGTTAACCCGCCTTTTATCATGGTCATAAACAGATAGATTCAACTTAACCAACTTCGCGATTATCGAGGCTGAAATATGATGGATTTGGTTTAAATAGATTATGTTCACTTGGATAGATGCTCGGTCAGCATAGGTCGTTCGGTCGGAATGAAGTGGCTATAAGTGCTTGGAGTTCGACCATGTGGCTCGGCCGTTCGGCATGGCATGGTCCGGTCGTGGCATGGTAGTGGTATGGAAGTTCAAGAAGGTCATTCGGTTGCAGTTCGACATTTGTGGACTGGCAATTCTGGTTCGACATGTGCTTCGGTCAGGATCGCTCGGCATTTTGGCTCGGCATTGTGGCTCAGCATGGGTCGCCCGACATCATGGTTCGGTATGGGTCGCTCGGCATTGTGGCTAGACATGGGTCGCTCAGCTTTGTCGTTCGGCATGAGTTGACCGACATGGTGGTTCGGTCGAAGTCGGTCGGTGTTTTGGTTCAGTCAGGGTGGCTCGGTAAAGATGGTTCGGCAATGGAGGTCATTCGCCCTAAGGGTTTGGCAGATGTAGTTCGGTCTTGGTATGGTTCGGCGTTGGACATCCCTCGGCGTTGCAGCTCGGCCTTTATTGCCGTTCGAAATGTGGAGATTCGACATTAGTTTTGATGGGCCTGTACCACTCAGAAAGCCTAACAACTCAGGTTTGCCTATAAATACAACATGCGGGGGTTCAGAAATGGGTATCTTCTTCTTTCGGCTCTCTGACTTTCTATTTTCTAAGGCTAGGACTACTCTGCCATTTTTTAACTGTAATCGATTATTACAGCAATAATAAGGAAATTTCTAGAATGGACGTAGGCCGTAGTCAGCCGAACCACTATAAAATCCGTTGTTCTTTACTGCATTCATTTTAATTTTTACCGTTCTTCATACTTATACTCTCTATATACATTCTATCTGTGAGCTGTGACTGATACTTGGTGTTTTCGCTTGTATTTTGCGGTTAGTGTCCGATTTTGGCGCTAGCATAATCACTTTATGTTCAGGGATATTGAATCAAAGTGTAGGGAGCGACGTCGCTTCGCTGGAGAGCGATAGGATCGGCTCGCTCGTCGTTGTTTCCCCTTCAATGGAGAGTGATAGGATGTGATACAGCAAGAGCCCGAAGAGGATGTAATCGGTCTAGGACTTAGGCCATGGCATCACTTAGTGTTCAGGGATACTGAACCGGAGTGCAGGGAGTGACACCGCTTTGCTGGAGAGCGATAGGATTGGCTCGCTCAATGCTGTTTCCCTGTAACATCCCGCCTTTTCGCACGCTTTAAATCGACACACGTGCCAATTCAAACCATACGGAAGGGCGGATTGTTATGGGGTAAATAAGAAAAACAAGAAAGAAATAAAAGAAAACAGAATCTCACAGCGGAAGGATAAAATATAATAATAAAATATACAGTTTATAAAGCTGTTTTACAAAACTATTGATTATATTATACAATACATCTCAGAGTATACATACCATATGACAATGCAGCGGAAAAATATGAGTGTAGTGGAATATAATTTAATATAATAACAGAAATCTCCGTCTTCGTCCTCCAGAGCTAAAGTCTTTGGTCCTGAAACGCTCGGACTGACCCGAGCGAATTGAAAAGACAAAACACTCGAGTCAGAACTAAAAGATCTTATGTAAGTTAAATTAACAAAAATAAATATGAGTGCAGTAACTCAAGAGATGCTCGGGATTTACATCTCCTAAGGATCCGTTAAACTATTTACTATGTAGTATATTGCGTTATTATAATAGTGTCTAATTGTAAAATAAACTTACTTTTAAATAGCGTTAAGGGGTTACCTATATAGCCCTTAACACAAATTATATTCCCATAGTCTATACAGTACCGTAATCTCCCCCGTACTGGGCGTCGTCAGAGGGCACTCCATAGGTATGGTACAAAGCCAAAATCGTAAAAGGCGCGCTAGGGTAGGTGACACGGCACAACTAGGCAATGCCAGGGTAGATATACCAATTGCTATCCGGGCTGGTGGTAACGCATAGCCGCAGCTACCGCCCACCTCGAACTAACACCCCCAAATCAAAGAAATCAATAGTGGCCACCGAACAATCCAAAGTCAGAGTATAGTATCGAAGGAGTGCGTTCGATCAGAGGAATGACCTCATTGGCCCGAGAATCGCTCCTGTTTTAGCCACCTTATGCCAACTCACGGGAGTTGGGTCCACGTATTTACCTTACAGGAAACGTCGCCACCAACCTACTTCATTCTGGAATCTCCACCGCGTACACGGTTAGTCAAAGTGGTTTTCGGTATCGACAGAGAGTATGTCCATATCCGATCCCGGTCTCTTTGCCAACCAATCGTTATTATAACACCGCGGTCATTTAAAAATAATTGTACTTTAAAAACCATAATAAAATATCCATTTCAAAACCATATAAATATGATATCATTTCCTTTTAAAACCCGAATTAATACGATATCATTTTATTCCAATATATATACTTTCCAAAATCATAGGGTTTTCAAAGTAAATATTTAGAGGTCAAAACTCTTGAATATAAAATTTTCAAATTATACTACCTTGAAAATCATAACTTTGAAACAAGTTTCCATCTCTTAAATGGTCAAATATTAGATTACTTTTATAAAACAAAATAGCTTCTTTACATTTCACAAATCAATTCCAACTATCGATTTAAACTTCCAAATACCATTTTAATTCTTATGTTTCAAAGCTTTAAGTATTTCACCATTTCAAAAACAACTCATTTGACAACCCATATATATCAAATTCAATTACTTATTATTTAGACTTGAAATGTTTACTTAATGAATTCAATATAATCTAAGTAAAACCTTTATCTTCACATAACTGGATATTCTTTAAATTATTATATATTCATATCCTTTAAAAATTCTAACTTTTTATTAAATTTCAATTTAACTTAATATTCATCATCAACCTTATTCTCTTTTAAGTCATTAAAACTCTAGAATTTAAATTTCAAATAAATGCTTGATCTCAAAAAAATCAAACTTTATTTTATACTTCAAATCCATTTTATACAAAGTTTAAACCCGGAATTTACTATATATAAATAACCTTTATTAATAACCAAATCAAAACTCATAAACCATATATATAGCTTTACAAACCATAGAAAACGTTTCAAAATTATTTTATATATTTACCGCGGTGCCTGTATAAAATTTTCTACCCTATGGTCAAGTGATACGGATGTTTATCATTTCAATCCGCAATTTAAAATAAAAATGCGGTTGTATATCATTTCAAACCGCAATCCCGAATGAAATAGAAATGCATAACAACTTGCAATTAATAAAATTTATCATCCATTCATCCATCAAGTCATACATCCATTTATCACAACCATCATCCAATTTCAAACAATCATCAATACATAACAGGTGATAAATAATGGCATCAATTATCAGTTTTATACTCAAAGTAAATTTAATAACTGTTAATTGGCAGTTTATATGCAAAAATAAACGTAAATTTAACTGGCAGTTAATGTGAAATAAAAATTTAACATAACTATGACTGGCAGTTAATATGCAAATAATTAAATTCAAACTATCAAATTTATGCAATAAATTAAATAAATTAACAATTAAATTAAATAAATGCAATTTAACAGAGATAATGAATAAAACATGCCAAACAGTCATAAATAAATTTCTACTCATATCTAAAATTAATTTGACAAACATAAGAAGTTTTAGAAGTTGTGAGTGGGTTAAAACACTCACCTTTTGAATTTAAATCGAATTTAAATCCGATTTAAACCCAAAATTTTGACGGTCTCTAAATCTGTCCAAACTAGCGTCAACGCGTCTGGAATTAAATTACGATCCTAACAAAAAAATCTCGCGTGAAAACGAGTTCGTATGTGAGAGTTATGGCAAAAATTGCGATTGAAAACAATTTAAAACGAATAACTAAAATGGTACACATTTACCTTAAATCTAATGCCACGTCATGCCTACTGTCTACAGGAATCAATCTCGCGAAACCCTACAGCAAACTCAAAATCGCGTACTCCATCTGATGCCGCCACATGTTCGAACAAATTCTGACCACATGCGAACTTTACCTCGACGATCTAGCACAATGGTCATGCTCGCCAGCCTAGGCCGATCCTCCCTCGAAGTCGCGCGCCTCCTTGGCCTCTCCAGGAACGGACCGCCACCGCACCCTAGTTGCCATTTTCTGGCGATTCTAACAATCATCATGACGAACTAACCACATAGATCGAACCTACTCGACACCCTCTACGCATCCATGCCTTCCGATCGTCTTAAGGACGTAGATCCACTGTTAAATCTCACTCCCTAATACAAACGGCCGAAAATGAAACATTAAATTCTGGACACACGGAAACTCGAATCGAAAAATGAACAGTACCATCAGGTTACGCTCTTCGAGGACTATGACATATAATTTTTGTGAATTTTTCTGGAGATTTTGAATTTCGACTTTTGATTTTGAACTGTAAATGGATCTAGGGTTTTGCAACCATGGAAGAAGAGAAAGGGTTGAAGAAATGAACGTACAGCAAATGAGAATAGATGGGCTAGGGTTTATCACAGCCTATTTATAGACAACCTGCAATAGAATAGGTGGGCACGAATTTATAAACGTGCTAACCGATAGTTGGCCCAAAAAGCCCGTTATGACCCCAGAATGAAAATTGGATGACCCATATATCAAAATAGGTATTTTAAAATATTCTGAACTCAATGGAAAAAGTTTCACGTCCAAATTCGATCGTATGAAGAAGTTATGATGAAAACAATATTTTCAAATTGATTTCAAATTGATTTTAATTAAATCGATTTCAAGGCGTTTCGCGTTCGTACGATCAAATGACAAGTCCGATCGTTACGAAACTTGAAACCCTATAATAATTCACCGATACGGATCCGATGAAACTGGTTTCGTCGAAATCCGAGTCCGTGACCAAAATGACTATTTTTATATTAATTAAATAAATTGATTAAATCAAGTTTTATATTTTAAATTCTAAAATTTACAATTTATCATCTTTATTTTACTCAAACACTTACAATGATTTTACACAAAGTTAGATGTCAATTAAATGTTGATTCAATCATATGTTTCAGCGTAAATCCAATTTTTATTATATACATTGAATTAAAAATTATACTTTCAATAATTACACTGAAATCACCATTCATTCTTTTTATTCAATTTATCTAATTGATTGCAATTAAGCTTTTATCATCAATTAAATTCCGATATATTTATAGACTACATTTTCCATTAATTGACTAATTTTTTTTTACGTAACATTAAATTTATATTTATTGCAATGATTTCAAATTTAACTGAAGGAACTAAGTATATAACTCAAAATAGTTGTTGTAAGACTCTCATTCCCTCATTAATTGTTATTAATTAAAGTTAAACATCAATAAACTTCGTTTATTGATTTTAACATTTTGCTATTCAGTAAATACATTAAACGGGTAAACATAACATTTGAATTAAAATGCATTTCTCATGCATGCTTCATTTTATACAAATTTCCCTTTATTAGCTAAATCATGTTAACAAAACAAAATATATTATATGAATGGTTAAAATTTTCAATTATCTCACATTGATCCGAAATCACCGACTTACAATTTATTTTTAATTACTAGATTTTGCATTGATTACATCAAATTGAAATTTAATACGTATTATTTCTCAAATGAAATAAATCTTTGGATTTAAATTCCCAAATTCACAAATTAAGTCCTACCATAAATCTATGCTTTTATTATTCTACGTTTACACTCTCGTTACTCTTTAATTAATCGCCAAGTAACGTTATCGTAAACCGACATAAATTAATATATTAAATCCTTACATTTATTTCTATATATCCTATTTGTTCCAACTTCATTTATTAATGCTATCCCCTTATTTTGGTTACTACTCATCAACTTGCTAAAACCTTACTACCTAAGTTTTTGTTATTGTAAACCTTAAACAATTTCATCAAAATTAAATATAAATTCCAAATTAAATCACCCATTTCAACATGCCACTTAATTAGGAAATTTATACTAATTGTTATCATAACTAAGTCCTACATTTGAATAAATTTATTAAATTTGAATGTTCATTAAGGTTTATACATTACCAACTTGTACTGATTTTATACGATCGCTATTTACTTTATATTTCATTACTATTCAATATATATTTATTCATAAATCAAATCGATATTTATTCTTCTTTCCTTCTATTTCATAAATAACCTGGTACACATTTACATACATTCATTTCATTCCATTCATTTATGGGTATTGCATTGAAATTTATTTATTAACTAATACCAACGTTATTATCAATAATTTGATTCCAAATTTTTATTCAATACCTTGAACAAATAACATATATATTAATCAAATCCTTTTTCTACTTAATTCATTTGGATTTTATTCCAATTTCTATTAATAGGTCATAAGTCACCATTTACATAATTAAATTTAACGTTTATTTCAATATTTGTTTATAATTTAAAGTTTCCACTAAATTAAATTACAAACTTATAAATTTTAACTAAATTTTAATCCACTAAATATACGGGTCGTTACATTCCCCTTCACTAGAGAGTGACAGGATAAGATCCAGTAAGAGCCCAGAGAGCTTGATATCGGTCTAGAAGGACCAGGGCATCTCTTAACGTTCAAGGACACTGAAACGGAGTGCAAGGGATAAATTGCTTCACCAGAGCATGACAGAATCTGCCTATTCAATTGTTAAGTTTAGATCGAACTTAGCAAGGGTATGGAGAGGCCGTCAACAATCCATAGAGATCATAGGAATCGATTACTGGCTTCTAATATGTGAAATGTATTTGGATAGCGGCTTCGAACAGTACAAATTTAGCTTAGGACCTGACGTGATCTCAATTTTGGGTTATAAGACCCGCGGGGTCTCAGTTTTGGAGATGGACCTAGTGAGGTCTCGGATACGGATTATAGGACCCGGCGAGATTTCGGCTTTGGATTTGGACCCAGTGAGGTCCCGGGTTTGGATTTCAAGACCTAAAGAGGTCTCGGACATAGATAAAACGATCTAAAGGGGTCGTAGATTTTGTTAATGGATTTGGAATCGGATAACGACTCGAAATAGTCGCCAATTTAAAGCTATTGAAAACACACCTTCCAGTAGCAAGGCATGTTTTGGAGGGCAAATGTCAACCCGCCTTGTGGCAAGGCCGTAGGCAGGTGGATTTAACTAATTGATTGCTCGGTTATCAAGGCTGGAATACGATGGGTTTGAGTCAACTGGATGGACAAATGATCAATCACGGATGATAAACATGATTATGAAGCCGGGATTCAACATATTCGATGGACAAAAGGAGTGTGATACTTGAAATACAAGTTCTGACAAAAGTTGAGTCGTTTCTGATTGGTTGGAGTTTGCTTCGAGTCATCATTGGAGTTTCTTTGGGTATTCAAGCTATCTGCTTCGAGTCATTTGCAAGGCTGCTTCGAGTCACTCGGGTCGGCATTGAATGAGTGGATGGGATCAGTATGTTTTGGTTTACTCCGGATCGGTGCCTCTTCTAATTCAGATCGGCACATGGAGATAGGATCGGCATACTTTGGGTCGGCATAGCTCTAACCCTGGTTCGGCATTGCAATTCAAATACTTCGGGTCTGCATACGCTTGGAGATGGGATCGGCATGTGCTTGGAGCTGGGATTGGCATGCTTGAAACTGCTTCAAGTCAGCATTAGGAATATGTGGTCGGCTACTCGAAGGGATCGGCGTACAACCATAAGGTCGGCTACTTATAAGCTCCGGGTTGGCATATCAAAGAAAAGGGGATCGACGTGTTTTCTACTTCGAGTCCCAGCCTCATTTACTTCGAGTCACAGGTAGGCGTGCTTTGGGTCATCACTTAGGGAAATTCGGGTCGGCGTATATGCAACTTGGGATCAGCATCGATGAAGTATATGGGCTCGGTTATGTCTGGGTGGGCCCATATCACTAAAGAAGCCCTGTAACCCGGATTTCGCCTATAAATACAGCATGCGGGGCTTCAGAAAAGAGGATCTTCATTCTGTTTCTCTTCATCCAAGGTTACTCTGCCATTATTGTTTTAAAAACTACGGATTGTTACTGGAATCAATTTTCAATCAAAAAAAGAAATTTCTGGAGTGAACATAGACCAGAGTTAGTCGAACCACTATAAATCTTGTGTTATTACTGCTTTCTTTTTAATTTTTATTGTTCTTCATATTTATACTCTCCACGTACACTATATCTATTATATGTGACTGTTAGTTGGTGCTTTCATCTGCATTTGGATGTTAGTGACCAATTTTGGTGCTAACAATACCAAATGAATAAATCGACACAAAATAATCCACCGATTTACTTAAAAATAGTTTAAACATTCACTTTTCTTTACCGTATCACTCATCATTTTCCACTTTTAAAAAAAATCTTCAAACTTTTATATATATATAATACACATGAAATTTATCATTTTCCATAATAAATTAATCAAAATATTTTGATGGAAATAAATTCATACTTTATTGAAAATAAATGCTTGTATTTATCAAAAACTTATTATTATGGTTTTTTAAGCATCCACAAATAAACAATCACTAACTACTACACTACTCGAACACTCCAATATCATCCAAACATTCCAACATACAAACATCCAATACTTTAAATCTCAATCGAAACTTTAACATTTTAGACATACTGATAGCCAAGCCACACTTATGATTGTTACTTATCCCTTAAATAATAGATAAAATTTATATTGACATATGGTAAAATAGTTATATCAAATAAACCATCACAACAAATACGTGTATATACACACACATACCCCACCCTGATGATTGACCCCCTTGATCATCCATCAACTCGTACATTACATGTGAGAGTCATACAAATTTGGGCGAAAATATCCTAGGCCTCCCTCCTCTAAGGCCAAAATGTAACATCTCACCTTTTTATACGCTTTAAATCAACGATAAATCACATACGTCAGACTTAAACCATACAGAAGGGCGGATTGTTATTGGGGTGAATAAGAAAAAAAATAGAGAAGGAAATAAAACAAAACAGAATCTCACAGTGGAACGATAAATATAATAATCAAATAACATTTCATGAAGCTGTTTTACAAAACATTTGATTGTACTCATACAATATAGAATTAGAGTTACACATATCAGAAAAATAATAGTTAACAATGCAGCGAAACAGTATGAATGTAGTGGAATAATATAATAAATAATAGTAATGCAATCTCCATCTTCGTCCTCTAGAAATAAGATCTTCAAACCCTGAAATGCTCAGACTGACCCGAGCGAATTGTAAAGACAAAACACTCAAGTCAGAACTAAAAGAACTTATGTGAGTTAAATCAACAGAAATAAATATGAGTGGAACGGTATCAGAGATTTTTACAGGATTTAGCATCTTCTATCCAGCGTCTGACGTGAGTGCAGTAACTTAACAAATGCTCGGGATTCACATCTCCTAAGGATCCGTTAAACTATTTACTATGTAGTAATATTTTGCTATTATAATAGGGTCTAATAGTAAAATAAACTTACTTTTAAATAGCGTTAGGGGGTTACCCATATAGCCCTTAACACGTAATAGTGCCAACAGTCTATACAGTACCGTAATACCTCCTGATCGGGAGGCTATCAGAGTATACTCCATAGGTACGAAACAAATCAAACTCGTACAAGGCACACAAGGGGAGGTGACACGACACAACTAGGAAATGCCAGGGTAGATATACCAATTACGCTTCAGAGCCAGTGGTAACGCATAGCCGTAGCTACCGCCCACCTCGAGCCACACCCCCAAATGAAAAAAAATCAAAAGTCGCCACCGAATCAATCCAAAAGTCAAAGTATAATATCGAAGGGATGTGTCCGATCAAAGGTGCTACCTCATTAGCCCGTCAATCGCTCCTGTTTTAGCCACCTTATGCCAACTCACGGGAGTCGAGTCCACATATATACCTCAAAGGAACGCCGCCGCCATCCTACTTCATTCTGGAATCTCCACCGCGTACACGTTTGTTAAAGTGGTTTCCGGAGTTGGCAGAGAGTATGACAACTTCCGTTCCTGGTCTCTTCAACAACCAACCGATATTATAACACCGCAGTCTTTTCAAAATAATTATACTTCAAAACCAAAATATAATGTCCACCCAAAACCATATAAATACGACATGATTTCCACTTCAAAACTCAAATCAATATGATATCATTTTTAATAAAACCCAAATCAATATAATATCATTTTTTTTCAAATATATCCCTTTTCCAAAATCATAGCCCTTTCAAATTTATACACGTCGAAACCAAACATTTGAAATTATAACACTTTTAAAACATAATACTTTGAAATTCATAACTTCGAAACATTTCAATTTCGATAAAACATTTTAGTTTCGATATATTTCAAGGCTTTAGATATTCCAAAGTTTCAAAACTTAATTTGATAATTTCGATTCAACAATTAAATTTTCTTTTATTTAGTTTTGAAACATTTTACATAATAAATCCCTTATCATTTAAATAAAACTCAAATTACAAATAACTAAATATTTCCGTCAATTCATTATACTTGAAATACTCATTTAATTCACCTTGACCCCAAAATCAAGTTATAATAATTATATGTAACGAACGAGATTTTTCGTCCACGAAAACCGACATCAATACGTCCACTGTATCAACTGTCGAGCAATCGAAAGCCGGAAAACCGTACCATTAGGGTTAAAGAAGAAGAAAAAGATAGAAGAAGAGAGAAAAAGATAGAACAGAACAGAAACAACAGAACAATATCAGAATCTCACAATTCGCAGCGGAACAACATATAATAGATAAATGAATAATCTTTAAACAAAGAACTATATCAGTTATTACATTACATCATATTACATTACATTACATCATCAGAGTGTACAACAACAACAACAACTAACAGCGGAGAAGAAATACTATATACTAGTAATACGCCATGTCATCTAGCTTGCCTCCAGCAACTCCTGAATATCCTGATAAACCCGACTCTTGACTGCCCATGTGGAAATTGGTGGGCACCCAGAGTTTAGGAAGGAAAACAATAAACTCCGAGTCAGTCATGTGACTGGTGTGAGAACTAAAACAGTTTATTTATCTTTAAATCAAAATAGAGGAATATTTTTAAAGTCGATTCGCAATGCTTTTAAAAATGAGACTACCATAAGGCCTCCCGCACACACACACAATGCAAACGCAGAATCGGAGTAGATTTCTCCTTATGATAGTCAAAGATGCTTGATACGCATTAAAAAGAAACATTTGATATTATTACTAGTGCATAGTGTAGAAAACAATTTCGAAAATAAAGATATAAATCTTAGCCAGCATAGGCATTTCGCACTTATGCCTACTATAGCTACTATGTTCAATAGCAGGTTACTGCCACATTCCATAGCAGGTTATACAACTAAATCCGTACAAGATCGTATTGTTTCTTTGGATTTCCAACAAATGGTCAGGCCAAAGAACTTCCCATTACCACATGGAAACGCCTCTGGAATGTCGTCCCGAGAACCAAACCGGATCTCTGCCAACACAAGGCCGGGTTACCCCTAACTGCGTAACTACTGATACGAATATGTCATCCCCCGATCGTAACCGATCTATCCGAGGATCCTCGATTTCCAACAGCCACAAAATTTGCAGCAACAACATAGGTTAAATATCTTGGCTCCATACCATGATACCACCTCTATCCAGAAGGAATGACATACACTAAAGGGGCGCTACCCCCTAATAACCTTTCTGCATCCATCCTGTTTTGACCATTTCCGGGGTGTGAGGTCCGACGAAGTCTCGTCCACAAAGCCACGTTTTATACAAAAGTTGTGCTTTGGGTCAATCAAATGATCATATCACAAATGATCAAACAATGATCATTTCACAGCAACACTCAGCATGCTACACTACCAAATTGGGAGTATATCACTAATAACCTTCAACTATATAACCTCTAAGCTCGTACGTCTCAGAGAAGGGTGTTAAGCTAAAAGAATAAATTCTCCGCCACCAACAGAAATATATTTGAAAGAAATCAGCTTTATATCTCAATTTGTAATGTCAGACATACAATCCATACAAGTCTGTTCCGGGATCGAACAAAACCGAAGGCACTTACAAAGAAGTCCTTGCAATCCGGATATTCGCTAATCACGATCGGACTTCCCATCACTAAGGGTGATAAAACCTCTATATCGGAGATCAGCCGATGTAGAGTAACTCGATGGTAATCCTTCCGTTTTCACAAATATCCGGTCTTCAACACCGGTCATCAAATGCAATCCATAACGACGTATCACATACTCGGAATGGGTTATACGACCCCAAGGTCCTTTCCCGGCTAACCCGAATAGTGAGCGCTTATTCAAAAATAAGTATTTCATTCAAATTCAAGCAAATCACAACAAATACCTATTTAAAGGTAAATATTGATAGTCGGATTATTTAACTATCAATAGGCGTGCTCAACATCACCAAATTCCAAATAATTTCCCAAATTATTTACTTTCCAAAATATCTTTACTGGATATATAATTTCCACACTTCAACCATTTGAAAACAAATTTTCAAATCATTTTTCAATCCTTTATCACTTTTGAAAACAAATTTCAATCATTTCCTTACTCGGAAATACTTTCATTTCAAAATGGTTCATTTAAACCAATTAAATAAATCCTTACCGATTTACTTTATATTTACGTTCCTACTCCGTAAATTTATTCCCATACTTTAAAAATAAATCAACATTTTTTTTAAACAAATTCCCCTTTCTTTTATAAATTCCATAGTGAATTTATAATCCCAAAATATCTATGATGTACGATTTTCAATCGATTTTCAATATTCACTTTCAATTTATCTTACAAGGATAAATTCTAAAACGTTCATTTCACATTGGAAAAATATTTCCATACTTATTTAATAATAAGTACATCACAAATCTATTTATTTTCAACATTTGAAAATATTCGATATACTTAAATCAAAATTAAGTATATATTTCATGCTTTTAAGGAAACCATTCTCTAAACACATTTATTTGGGTCAAAAACGAATGTTGCGTAAAACATCGTTACGACGACCCAAAATCACTAGTATAGGGATTCAAAGTTTAAATAGATATATAAATCCCAATACTATACAAAACATTTCCTTTCGAAAACCATTTACTATAACAACAGTGTTATAGTCCACCATTTCCTTCTTTCTCGAAAACGTCTATTTCAACAACAATGTTGAAATCTATGGTTTCGATTCATAATACATTTTAAAACATCTTTAAAATAATTAACTTCATTTTATAATATTCATTTTGCCAAACATGACCATTTTATTCAATAATGTATTCACTGTCCAAAATCGTGAATATATTTCCTTTAATAAACTTCAATATTCAATTTATCAAATTCAGTTGATTTCGAATTTATAAACAATGTTTATAAATTCCATTTCTATTTATAAGCTTCGATTTATAAATCTCATTATTAACAAATTCCATTTATATCTCATTTAAATGCCAAAATCCGATTTATAAGATAATTACTTATAAATCTTCTATTTTACAAAATCTATTCATTTTATAACTTCACAGTTTATAAATCTATAAATTCTGTTCACTTATGAAATCCATTTTTATTTCATTTTTAACACTTATAAAAAAACTCATTTTAATATTCCAATATTTTTAATTTATAAAATATCAATTTTATAAGTCTTTTATACACATCATTTTTAATAATTCAAATATCCCAATTTAAACCAATTTATAAATTAATTAACTATTTATTTCAAAAAATCTCATTTCGGTTATATTTCTCAAAAATCTTAATTTTTTATAACATAAAAATTTATAACGTTTTAATTATTTAAAATGAATCAATTCAAACTTAAATAAAAACATATACTTTCGAAAATCACTTTAAAATCCCTTTTAAAACCAAAATCATTATTTTAAAACTTCAGAAATGGGTCCGATGATGCAGCAGCACCAAATGGTCAATCACGACATCCAAATATCATATATAATTATGATAATCAACAAATATCACAATATCTGTAAATAAATCAATACAGTTGAGGAATCCAGTTGGATCCCTCCAACCTGTTTCCCTACATCCCAAGATGTTAGCACAATACCAATTCCGCTCCAGTACGGAATTATCGCGGTATATGAGATTTATAAAATATTATCCGCTTAATAGACGACGCAATAGGGTCTCATCCGCTATATAATGCGGGAAAATCAACTCCAAGTACATAAATAATACCAATTTCACTATACTGTGAAATATTCGCGGTATATGTTTTTAATAAATAACCTCCGCTTACTAACGGCGCATAATGTCTATTTTAACAATCAATAGATAATAATTTATCATCCATGCATACAATCAACAATTTTAAATCTAACTATTTAAAATATAAATCGAACTATTCGATTGAGTGAGAAGTTCTCACCTTGATTTCAGTTTCGTTTTAGCGATTTATTTCGAATAAAATTAAACGGACGTTTAATTTTACCCAAAATTCTCACTAACTCTAAATGACTCCAATCCAATTCCATAGTGTAGTGCTCGTCCATACGATTCCAACGCAACTGGTTTCGCGCGTTTTCGACCTCGTATGAAAAAGTTATAGCTTTTCAAACATTTACACAAATTAAAAATATAAATAATTAACAATTTTATTTTAATTTTTCAAACCCTACTCTCAACAGCCGTTCATTTTTTTGTGAGATTTTATCAGGGCCGCACTCATGCCTTCATCCCCAAGCGTAACCCTTGTTTGCATTTAACCCATGAGCCGCCGCTCCTAGGGCTCCAAATCGCCACCCCCACGATCCATTTTCCGGCGATCAAACATCGTCAACCAACACGCCTCACCCTCCTCTACCTTTGGCATGAGCACCACGAAGCTCGGTCCTCTCTTCACCTTGATAAATGAGCGTGAACTGCAGATGAACGCGGGCCCGTATCGTCCCCATCGAGCCTCCACATATCCGTATAGATACGAAGCTCTCTCCTAGATCTAGAAGTTTGTAGTTGGATGATTTCGATAATTGTTGACGGATTTTGAAAAATTAGTGGAAGAAACTTCGTTTATTTCTGGCCATCGAATTAAGAGATGGCGGCCAGGGTTTCAAAACCCTAATTTACTTTATTTTTCCAATTTGTGAACAACATCGTACTTTTATAGAAAATATTTCAAATTTACTATTCATCCGATTTTCCGAACTCAGATTTACGCGCGGTGACCGGCATTTTTAGGGTTTAACCCTCGTTCCGGATACAATGGAACAGGTTTCGGAAGCTAATTTGGTCATCTGTGCGAGTTATGGCAATAAACGTTCAATTTAAAATTAAACCGATTAAACGATTTTCTAGGCGTTTTAGCTTGCACCGGACAAACGCTAAATCCGATTGACACGAAATTTGAAACCTTACAATAATATCACATTACGGATCCGATGAAACTAGTTTCGTCGAAATCCGAGACTGTTTGAAAAATGACTATTTTAACTCGCCAAATTAATATTAAAACAATTTCGATGCGTTTCGAGCTGCCACGGTCAAACGACAACTCCGATTGCTACGAAAATTGAAATCCGATAATAACAAACTATTACGGATCAAATGGAACTAGTTTCGTCCAATTCTGAGACTGTTCGAAAATTGACTAATTTCACTAGTCGATTTAAATATTAAAATATTCAATTTTCACAAATAAACTCTTAATTCGATTTTAAAAGTTCTAAAATATCGTTCTAACTCCAATATTATAAAATAAATTTTTACGAATCATTTTCAATCATATTTAAACCAAATTTCAATTATTTCTGTATTTTCAACTATTAAATTATCGATTTAATTATTCAATTAAATCCAATTATTCGAAATAAAATTTATTCGACTTATAAATTTCACTTATTTATTTTTAAAATTAATTAAATATTCAAATTTTAATTAATATAAATTCTGGGTCGTTACATTATACCTTTTAAAATTTTCAATTTAATAAATTTCACATCAACCCTTTTGAGTTTAATTCTTAAATAAATTTAATCTCAGATAAACCTCCAATTTATCTCCTAACCTTAATTTATTTAAATCATTATACACTCTATATGAAAATAAAATTTAAATACTTACTCACATTTATTTTAATAAAAATCAAACCCTATTATTAAACTTAATTTTTATTTAACAACTTATACATAGCTTATATTCAAGCATTTAACCATATATGAAAATAATATTTATATAATATCGAAATCAATATTTATTAAACCATATATTTCTTTCCAAAACCATAAAAATCATTTTCGAAATATTTTAGATAGAGACCACGGTGTCTGTATATAATTTTCTACCCTATGGTCAAGTGATACAGATATTTATCATTTCAATCCGTAATTTAAAATAAAATACGGTTATATATCATTTCAAACTGCAATCCCGAATGAAATAAAAATGCATAACAATTTGCACTTTATAACAATATAAAATACAATATCAATCATCAACCATTAATCACAATCATCATCCAATTCAAACAATAACATCAATATATATAACAGATAATAAATAACAGGTATTTACTGGCAGTATACACTCAATAATAAATTAAATAACAATTTAACTAGCAGTCTATATGCAATAATAAATTAAATAACAATTTAATTCAATAAATTCAATTTAATTGGAATGATGATAAAATATACCAAACGGACATAAATAAATTTCTAATCACATCAAAAATTAATTTAACACACACAACAAATTTTAGAAGTTGTGAGTGGGTTAAAACACTCACCTTTTGAATTTAAATCTAGTTTAATCTCAAAATCTGAATAGTCTCAGAAATCATCATAAGTAGCGCCAAAATGTCCGGGATTCCAATACGAACCTAGCGGAGAAAACCGCACATGAAACGGACCTCGTACGCAACAGTTATCGCAATCAGAAGGTTGAAATTTGAAATTTAAATAAAATAAAATAATGGCACAAATGTAAATATCGCTACCATCTTCTCTATGCACACGCGCCAAATAGCGAACGACCCATCCTTCTGCTAGTGACCGCCCTGACCTCGATGCATTCGCCACCATCGTTCATGGCATGGCCATCGCTAGACTCGCCTCGCCGGGCCGCCCACTCCAGCACAGTTGCGCCACCCCCGAGATCGCCGCCACCGCCACCGACGTTAAAAATTTCGAACCCTAAAACTCGAATTCCACTCGTTTCCCTGAACAATAGGTGACGCAACCACCACGAATCAACTCCAAATGCAAATCTCCGCAAAACCCATAAGTTGATTTTGCCGATCGAATAAAAAATCAAAAAGACACCAGATGCAGATTCACGTCGCTGAGATCTTCGAGTTGTATATTTTTTCGAATTTTTTTGAGGAGTTTGAAATTTTGATTTGATTTTGAATTGCAATTGGATCTAGAATTTGATTGTGTGCCATTGAGGAAGAGAGACAGCTGAATTGTACGTATGAACAATGAACATAAGGAATAGGCTAGGGTTTATAACGAGGTATATATATGCAAATCTGAAATTAGAATGGATGGACACGATTGATATACGCGTCGAATGATAAAATGGCCCGAAAGCACGTTCTAACTCTGGAACGAAATTGGGTCAAACCATATATCAAAATAGACGTTTTAAAATATTTTAAACACAACGAAACATGTTTCAAGTCCAAATTCCATCGTACGAAGAAGTTCAAATTGATTTCAATTGATTTCAATTAAATTGATTTCTAGGCGTTTCGAGTCCGTACGATCAAACGACAAATCCGATAGTTACGAAACTAGAAATCCTACAATAATTCTCTGTTACGGATCCGATGAAACTGGTTTCGTCAAAATCTGAGTAAGTGGCCAAAATGGCTATTTCCAGTTATTAAATTAAATTAATAATTAATTAATTCACTTTTCAAATTCAATTCCATAATTAACAAATCTTATCATTTGTGATTTCTTAAACAAATACAATCGTTTAAACAAATTTTGATGTCAATTTAAAGTTGATTAATCCATCAATTGCAGTGTTAAAGTTCAATTTCATTAAATTCAAAAATTATAAATTAAAATTCCAAAAATTCATTTATTAAACTTTTAAACCTAGTTATTCACGTCTTTTATTACAATAATGATATAACTAACATTGGTTCATGATTTATTACATTAATATCTCAAATTTCATCTTAATTTCTATTAACATAATACTTAAATATTTAATTTCAATTACTTACAATTAATCCAATTATTAAATTTAAATTCCAATAAATTAACAAATCTTGATTTTCCATTCCTTTTGTTCAACCAATTGTCATATTTTGAATAAAGTTAATGTTATCTCCCATTATTAAATAAATTTTCATTAACAAAATATTTCATTTAGATTTATTTCCATTTTTACCAAATTTAAATTAACAGGCTAAATAAATAGGTAACATGAAATATTCATTACCATTACTTTCAATCACACTTATAAGTTATTATTCCCAAACAATTGTTACAATTGTATACATAGCACAAATTTCATTCAATCATCATTAACAATGTATTATTTCATTAGTTAATTAAATATTCACATTTTTTTTCAAACATTCAATTGATAACCACGCATAACATTTTATATTACTTCAATTGATTGGAATTTCATTCGAATTTTTAGTAATTAACGTAAATTAACATTATCAACTTCTAGTCTAGTTATTATTTCATTATTAAATTACAAATTTTTATTTCCTCCAAAATTAAAAAACAAAATTTAATTAAATTAATAATTTAAATTGTCGAAAATTTATGGGTCGTTACACTCTCCCCCACTCAAAACTTTTCGTCCCCGCAAAGGAAAAATGAGGGAAAGAAAGAATTAAGAAAATGATATATCTTATTTGAAATATTAAATCTATGAAAATTCATTTACAAATCAAATAATTTAAACAAAATATATCAATTTATAACTCTTAAATCCTTTGATATTCAAGTAAATAAAGTTTGGAAAACATTTTTTTCAAAATTTTTCTAAGTCCAAAATTTTCGAAAAATTTCGGCAGAGTCTCCTTTGTACGGAGTGGCTCGGGAGAAAATATAATATCAAATATAACAAAATATAACATATAATTTCCAAAATAATATATCCCAACATGGGAAAAACAAAATATAACGCTATAAACCATAATCCGAAAACGTACCTATTTGTCGGGCAATTTACGCTTATTTTATGAAACCAAAAGCAGTAGCAATTGCTTCCATAATCTGTATTTCACTTATATAATCCACAAAGAGTTAATAATTATATAAAATGAAATGTTTAAAGATGCTTTAACCATAAGCAAAAAATTCAATACAAAACAACAATCACTTGCAACAAGGCATACAATCATCACATAAAACCAACATAAATCAATCATTCATTCATATCGAGCAAAACAAATAGTTGTTCGGTTTCAAACTTTAAATTGCACAGAATGGAAATAAACTACTTAGTGCACCATTTACTCAATAGTCTTAGGGGAAGCTAAATAGATTATTTATGCATCCAAACAAATTTAAAGTATCCTTGCCCAAACAACCATAGACCAAACAAACAACAATTCCAAACAATAGACCAAGTTCATTTATTTTCTATTCCATTTCATAACATTTGTTGTTTGATTTCCTTTTCTTTCATGTAATACTTATCTTCATTTAATTTATTCACATCATGTCAATTCTCTTTTTATTGTATTATATATTCATCCATTACTTGATTTCATTTATTTACATTCATTTATTAATAATATTCATGCTCAATTCAGCCACTTGGCATGGCAATTTCATTAACCTTACGTTTATAGTCTTTTTAATTCACATTTTATTTCTTACAGTTTTTATTTACAGGAAAATAGGCATAGGGAAAAAGTTACAAAAAAATTTAGTCTCAAGGACGACAAGTTTTTTTCTCAGTCTGAAGGACACTTTATAGTGTAAACAGAAAATGATAGCTACACCTATCATTCTTTGATTTACACTACAAAATGTCCTTCCGACTAAAAAACAAACTTGCTGTCCTCGAGACTAATTTTTTTTGTAACTTCTTCCCTGTGCCTAAAAACCTCTTTTATTTATTTCTATCCACTACTTACAAATTCATTTACATTAATCCATGTACTGTAAATTCTCTTATTTGTACTACATTCATTTATTCATTTACTTAAGTTTATAATCTTATACTTACAATATTTACTTGCTATCACCATTATTTCAGTAACATTTCAATTATAACTTAAGTTCACAACAATTACAACATCAAGTTCTCATTTATAAAAGAATTTCATTAAATACTTTCATTACCTCAAGTTTATTACTTGTATAACACCCATTACATTTTCTTATTAAACATTAGACTTTTAATATTTGGTAAGTTACATATATGCTTCTAAGGATGTAATTGAAAGTTATAAAAGTTTGAATTACTTATTTTAATTAGCAAAATATTCAATAATCATATCTTTCAGATTTCATTCTTTTGATTTACAGGTTAAAAGTTTAAATTCTTGTACATTTCATTCATAACTTAACATTTAATTTCTTATTTTCATTTAAAAGTTTCCATTATTAATTAGTTACGTTCCATTTCACTACAATAATTGAAACTATTAATTAATGGAAACTTAAGAACTAAATACTGGGCTCTATTTTATGTCATTTTAAAATAATAGATTAATGCATATACTTACAACTTATATATATATATATATATATATATATATATATATATCCAACTATATTGAAAACAATTCAAAATCTATATTTGTTTATCAGATAAATCTGTAGTAAAACTACTACAACGGCCTTCCACCTTTGAAACTCGAAAATGAATGTCGATGATGCGTGCACTCGTCAACGAAATTATTTTCCAGCGATAGAGAGGGGAGTACAGAACTTATTTCTTCCCAAAGTTTCTTTAAAGCAATTCTTTCAAATTATATTGAAATATTTATATCGGAAAATACTTATAAACAGTATTATTATATTCCAAAATTATTCCAAAGAAATTTTCAAAACCCCGGAACTGAAGTTCTAAAATTTCAAATTTTCATTTTATTTTATTTTCTTCAACTCTAGTTTCAAGTCAATATTTATAATTTTCACTACCCAACAAACAGTATAATACAACCAAATATATATCTTATTTATAAAATTTATTTTATGTATATAGAAAATATAATAGGCAAAATTATTTCATTCATCTATATTCAAAACAAATATTACGTCGGTCTGTCCTATTAAGTGTTTAGAAATCCCTATTGATGTCATAACATCCTATGCAACAACCAGAATTTATAAATACAAAACGGAACAAATTAACACAATGTTAAAACCTTTTATATAACACTAACAAATACACTCTCTCATATATATACACTCAACGAATCATCACAGGGTGTTACTACCCTATTGATAAAGAGTCAGGCCCCACAAAGCTAAGGTTTATCGCTAAACCAAAGCTCTGATACCAAATGTAACATCTCGCCTTTCTATACGCTTTAAATCGACGACAAATCACATACGTTGGACTTAAGCCATACAGAAGGGAGGATTGTTATTGGGGTGAATAAAAAAATAAAACAGAGGAAGAAATGAAACAAAACAGAATCTCATAGCTGAACGATAAATATAATAATCAAATAACAGTTCATGAAGTTGTTTTACAAAACATTTGACTGTACTCATACAATATAGAATCAGAGTTACACATACTAGAAAAATAATAATTAACAATGCAGCGGAACAGTATGAATGTAGTGGAATAATATAATAAATAATAGTAATGCAATCTCCGTCTTCGTCCTCCAGAAATAAGATCTTCAAACCCTGAAATGCTCAGACTGACCCGAGCGAATTGAAAAGATAAAATACTCGAGTCAGAACTAAAAGATCTTATGTGAGTTAAATCAACAGAAATAAATATGAGTGGAACGGCATCAGAGATGTTTACGAGATTTGACATCTCCTATCCAGTGTCTGACGTGAGTGCAATAACTTATGAGACGCTCGGGATTCACATCTCCTAAGGATCTGTTAAACTATTTACCATGTAGTAATATTCCCCTATTATAATAGTGTCTAATAGTAAAATAAACTTACTTTTAAATAGCGTTAAGGGGTTACCCATATAGCCCTTAACACGTAATAGTGCCAATAGTCTATACAACACCGTAATACCTCCTGATCGGGAGGCTACCAGAGGATACTCCATATGTACGACACAAATCAAACTCGTACAAGGCACGCTAGGGTAGATGACATGGCACAACTAGGCAATGCCAAGGTAGATATACCAATTACGCTTCCGGGCCGGTGGTAACGCATAGCCACAGCTACCGCCCACCTCGAGCCACACCCCCAAATGAAAAAAAATCAAAAGTGGCCACCGAATCAACCCAAAAGTCAAAGTATAATATCGAAGGGATGTGTCCGATCAAAGGTGCTACCTCATTAGCATGTCAATCGCTTTTGTTTTAGCCATTTTATGCCAACTTACGGGAGTCAGGTCCACGTATATACCTCAAAGGAACGCCGCCACCATCCTACTTCATTTTGGAATCTCCACCGCGTACACGGTTGTTAAAGTGGTTTTCGGAGTTGGCAGAGAGTGTGACAACTTCCGATCCCGGTCTCTTCAACAACCAACCATTATTATAACACCGCGTTCTTTTCAAAATAATTATACTTCAAAACCAAAATATAATATCCATTCAAAACCTTATAAATACCACTTCAAAACTCAAATCAATATGATATCATTTTTAATAAAACCCAAATCAATATAATATCATATTTTTTCAAATACATCCCTTTTCCAAAATCATAGCCCTTTCAAATTTATACACTTCGAAACCAAACATTTGAAGTTATAACACTTTTAAAACATAATACTTTGAAATTCATAACTTCGAAACATTTCAATTTCGATAAAACATTTCAATTTTGATATATTTCAAGTTGTTAGATATTCCAAAGTTTCAAAACTAAATTTTATAATTTGGATTCAACAATTAAATTTTCTATTATTTGTTTTGAAATATTTTACATAATAAATCCCTTATCATTTAAATAAAACTCAAATTACAAATAACTAAATATTTCCTTCAATTCATTATACTTGAAATACTCATTTAATTCACCTTGCGCACAAAATCAAGTTATAATAATTATACCTTTTAAAATTTCCAACTTAATAAATTTCACATCAACCCTTTTGAGTTTAATTCTTAACTAAATTTTATTTCAGATAAATCTCCAATTTATCTCCCAACCTTAATTTATTTAAATCATTATACACTCTATATTAAAATAAAATTTAAATACATACTCACATTTATTTTAATAAAAATCAAACCCTATTATTAAACTTAATTTTTATTTAACAACTTATACATAGCTTAAATTCAAGCATTTAACTATATATGAAAATAATATTTATATAATATCAAAATCAATATTTATTAAACCATATATTTCTTTCCAAAACCATAGAAATCATTTTCAAAATATTTTAGATATAGAACATAGTGTCTGTATATAATTTTCCACCCTATGGTCAAGTGATACAAATATTTATCATTTCAATCCGTAATTTAAAATAAAATACAGTTATATATCTTTTCAAACCACAATCCCAAATGAAATAAAAATGCATAACAATTTGCGGTTTATAACAATATAAAATACAACATCCATTCATCCGATATTAACCATCGACCATTAATCACAATCATCATCCAATTCAAACAACAACGTCAATATATATAACAGATAATAAATAACAGGTATTTACTGGCAGTTTATATTCAATAATAAATTAAATAACAATTTAACCGGCAGTCTATATGCAATAATAAATTAAATAACAATTTAATTCATTAAATTCAATTTAACTGGAAGGATGATAAAGTATACCAAACAGCCATAAACAAAATTCTAATCACATCAAAAATTAATTTAACACACATAAGAAATTTTAGAAGTTGTGAGTGGGTTAAAACACTCACATTTTGAATTTAATTGAATTCAAATCCAATTTAATCTCAAAATTTGAATAGTCTTAGAAATCATTCAAACTAGTACCAAAATGTCCGGAATTCCAGTACGAACCTAGCAGAAAAAACCGCACGTGAAACGGACCTCGTATGCAACAGTTATCGCAATCATAAGGTTGAAATTTGAAATTTAAATAAAATAAAATAATGGCACAAATGTAAATATCGCTACCATCTTCTCTACGCACACGCTCCAGACAGCGAACGACCCATCCTCCTGCCGTTGACCGCCCTGACCTCGATGCATCGCCACCATCGGTCATGGCATGACCATCGCTAGACTCGCCTCGCCGGACTGCCTACTCCAGCACAGTTGCGCCACCACCGAGATCGCCGCCGCCGGCGTTAAAAATTTCGAACCCTAAAACTCGAATTCCACTCGTCTCCCTCAACAATAGCTGATGCAACCACCACGAATCAACTCCAAATGCAAATCTCCACAAATCCCATAAGTTGATTTTGTCGATTGAATCAAAAATCAAAAAGCCCCAAATCGAATTAACGATTTCACGGTTTTGCAGCTTTGACCACAATTTTTGGCTGACTAGAGGATCGTTTGCAGAAACGGACACCAGATGCAGATTCGCGTCATTGAGATCTTCGAGTTGTATATTTTTTCGAATTTTTTCAAGGAGTTTGAAATTTTGAATTGCAATTGGATCTAGAATTTGATTGTGTGCCATTGAGGAGGAGAGACAGCTAAATAGGCTAGGGTTTATAATGAGGAATATATATGCAAAGTTGAAATTAGAATGGATGGACACACGATTGATATACACGTTGAATGATAAAATGGCCCGAAAAGCCCGTTCTGACTACGGGACGAAATTGGGTCAATCCATATATCAAAATAACTATTTTAAAATATTTCAAACGCAATAGAACAGGTTTCAAGTCCAAATTCCATCGTATGAAGAATTTATGCTGAAATCTAGTTATTTCAAATTAATTTCAATTGATTTCTAGGCGTTTCGAGTCCGTACGATCAAACGACAAATCCGATCGTTACGAAACTTGAAATCCTACAATAATTCTCCGTTACGGATCCGATGAAGCTGGTTTCGTCGAAATCCGAGTCAGTGGCCAAAACGGCTATTTTCCAGTTATTAAATTAAATTAATAATTAATTAATTAAATCACTTTTCAAATTCAGTTCCATAATTAACAAATCATGTCATTTTTGATTCGTGAAACAATTACAATCATTTAAACAAATTTTGATGTCAATTTAAAGTTGATTAATCCATCAATTGCAGTGTTAAAGTTCAATTTCATTAAATTCAGAAATTATAAATTAAAATTTCCAAAAATTCATTTATTAAACTTTTAAACCTTGTTATTCACGTCTTTTATCACAATAAGATATAAATAACATTGGTTCATGATTTATTACATTAATATCTCAAATTTCATCTTAGTTTGTATTAACGTAATACTTAAATATTTAATTTCAATTATTTACAATTAATCCAATTATTAAATTCAAATTCCAATAAATTAATTAATCTTGATTTTCCATTCCTTTTATTCAACCAATTGTCATATTTTGAATAAAGTTAATGTTATCTCCTATTATCTAAATTTTCATTAAAATATTTCATTTAGATTTATTGGAATTTTTACCAAATTTAAATTAACAGGCTAAAAAAATATGTAACATAAAATATTTGTTATCATTACTTTCAATCACAATTATAAGTTATTATTCCCAAACAATTGTTACAATTGTTTACATAACACAAATTTCATTCAATCATCATTAACAATATATTATTTCATTTGTTAATTAAATATTCACATTTTTTTTCGAACATTCAATTGATAACCAAGCATAACATTTTATACTACTTCAATTGATTGGAAGTTCATTCGAGTTTTTAGTAATTAACATAAATTAACATTATCAACTTCCAGTCTAGTTATTATTTCATTATTAAATTGCAAAATTTAATTAAACTAATAATTTAAATTGTCGAAAATTTACGGGTCGTTACACAAAATGTCCTTATTTCTACACTATTCTAATATGAGCTCTGATACTATTATTATGATACCCCAGTTCAGCTCCTAAGCTATTAGATGGAGTTGACCATTTAAAAGGATGGAGTGAAGAACGCAATAGGTCTGTCGTATACCCTCCCCTAGGCCAACACAGATATGTTTCAAAATAAAAATACAACTTAGTAGTATGTATCTGGTCAATCTACAAAGCAGTGTACATGAATAGTGTTAAGACCGAATAATAAAGAAATTGTTCACAAATATAAGAAAATCCCAAAGTAAAATGTCATAAAATCAAAAAGCAATATGCACAAAACTATTGTCAAAGTACATAGACATCACTAGATAGACACATCATGTCTACCCAAAATGAGATTCATATCATCCACCACAATCACATCACATATACATATCATCGTCGCTACATGCTAACACAAAGACGAAAATGCTAAGATCATCATCGTCCATAGCACCGCCTCCAAAACAAGTCCCAAAAAGTGATACCACATGCAAAACCTCCTATCAAAACAATGTAGGTCTGGCCTGAGGTTGTTAAATGAATAATAAACCCTAGGTCAGGCTAGAACATAGTCGTGATTGTAATTATGTACTTAAAATAAAAGAGAATGATGTACAAGATGGGTTTAATGTGACTATACATAATGAATGTCATAACACTTATATTAACCCAAATTCCCATCATACAAGATATAAAGTCATAATGTGTGAGATATATGTTTATTAATATAGTCACAGTCGCAATTCTATTCAATTTTGATTCACTTCTAATCACAACTGTGATTCACTTCTAATCACAATTGTTATGTGTTACATTTATTAGTCTAATTATTATGAATTGATCATGGTTTATTCATATAACTTGTTGATGTAGAATACACTTTTCCAAACACTAGTCGAGTCAAGATATGGCCTTTTTCATATGTGCATTCCTTAACCAGTATTGTGGGTGACCCCACATGACCTATTTGCTATACAATTCTCTACTATGTGGGGGTCATTGTTTCCATCAAATATGCCATGTGGCCATCATCATTGGTCTGCCAATACAACAGGTTGATAGACCTATGCCAACGGGTCGTAATGTCGCCCGGTCGAAATTAGGATGGATTTAGCCTATTTGTCATTTGACCAATTTATTTTATTTTCCTTCTTCTCCTTACGAAAATAACCCCCACCTAACTTTCATTTAATCCTATATCATTAAAGGGTTTTTAACTATGGTACATCATTTACATAAGATTAATTAGTGAACTTAACATCACCGCCATATAAGGCGAGTAACCCATGCACTATATAAAGAAGGTAATACACAAAACTCGACATATGTCATGTTGTAATTCATATGGAAAAAATTTATCATCAATATGTAATATATATAATCAATTTTTGACACTAAAAAAATGGATCTACATAAAGATATTTTGTAGCAAACCTGTTAGACCTAGATCTAACAGATAGCAGAGAAAATAACAAAAAATAAAATAGGGAGACGTGTGATTTTTATAGTAGTTCGGCAATCTTTAGCCTACATCCACTTTATAGTTTTATTGATTGTGGATTATGAAGAAACAGAAAATACAAGTCACTAGTGCAAGGTTTTGATATGTTCTATTGTAGAACTGCCAACGTATTTTCCTAGATGTTTTTTGTAAGGGAGATAGGAGATAAAGAAGACAAGAAGAGTGAAGATCAGCCAAGATCCTTCTTTAGTTGCAGTAAGGCCAATATTTATAGAAAAATAGGTGCGTAAGGTCAAAAATCCACTTAATTCAAAACCTAGGAGAAAGTTCAAGGTGTACACGTGAGCATGTAGGCACACATGCCGAAAAGACCTTTCAGTATCGAGAGAAAGCTCTTAGTATCGATAGGATTTGACATGTGCAAAGTGAATTCTTTCACCTCCCTTATCTTTCTATCTTCAATTCGATGCTTTCCAAACTTTTTCCTATAGACTTTGAGTTGATTCTAGCGATTCTTCCGATAACATTTAAACTATCCTACTTTCTTTGCTTTCTTCTCATCAATCTTGAGAATTTCTCATCTTAAACTTTGAGAAAAGCACTAGATCATGAGAGATTGGGGTAGAAACATCAAGCATATGGGTTTATGAAGCCTAAAGGGAAGGAAAATCGTATCGATACCGAGAGGAAAGCTCTTGGTTTGAACTTCTTCACTTAGCTTAAATCTTATTGAATTTCCTTAAGTTCCTTATTTTATTTTTCGGAGTGTATTTCCAAGTTCTCGAACCATTCAGTCTTCGTCTTAACCTTTTACTTCTGGTTGAATTTTGCTTTGTTAAAAAACTGGTTAACGCTTGACACCCAAAGTATGCTTTTGTTAAAAACAAATCATGCTCTAGATCAAGACTAGTTCTAAATTACTATCTCCTTAATTCCAGTTGAAGACTGCTTTGAAACGTTGCCATCATTCGGTAGATACTTCTTCAACTGTTTTGCAAGGTTAAAATTTCATTTCCTCATGCTGAGGGTCATATCTAAGCTCTAGAAGTTAGATATATGCTTTAGACAAGTATGTCCTCCTTTAGTAGTGCATTTTGTAAAATTTTAGGGAGAGAAACCTCTCAGGTACCGAGAGCTTCATCTCGGTACTAATACAATTGGTCTCCCCTAAATCCGCTACTTAAGAACTTTTGGACTTAGATGTTTTTTTTGCTTTATTTCCTTTTTGCGTTTTCTTTTGCCTTGCACTGAGACAATTTGACACCGTTTCCTTCAACTACTTGCCCCTTGGATTTTGCCGTTATTCATGTTATAAACATTGATCATCTAGCTGGCGCCGACTCCTTGAAATTCGCCACCGAGCTACCAATGTCTTTATGCTTCAAATAGCCATCGAAAGGATTTGGTTTCAAAAACTAACACCGACCTATTTAAAAAATTGATTAAGGTGGAAGGTTAATGCTTAAGATAGAGATAGCTATGGTAGCAACGGTAGTAGTGCGACCAACTGCTATTATAGGGAGATGGCCAAAGTTTGGTCGGCACTCGATCTAGGGCGAGCTCAAGCTTTGCCTTGATTGTGCGCACACCATTATGAGTTTGGCTCTTCGGATTTGGCTAAGTCTTGTCAATGCACAACCGCCTTCCTATGATTGCTTAAATTTCAACAAAATGGTTCTTGTCTAATAACAGTTGTGTTAGATGATTCCACCGCATTGCTTTTTATTTAGTTGCATTTCTAGCATTCTGAAAAGAAAAACTCCCACGTCGCTTCGGACAGTGGCCCCATTAACGATTATTCATTGACAATTGATAAGTTTCGATATATAATTTTAATATACGACACAGCTTGTTTTTTAACATGAACAAGCCATCTATATAGGATAGTCCATTCATTATGTACAAGACACTACATCCACATTACATGGATCAACAATTATCATTTTCCCCGATCAATGATCGAAATCCGATTAGTCAACACATGTCGACATCCTTTGGATTTTGGTCGCTGGCTATACAGGATCGAATTTAAAGTAAAATAACTGACCATGTTAAACGCTAAGTTTTATTATTTAGAATGGCTCATCGATCTTTCAACTTAAATCTGTTGAAGGAACATCAACTCCTCCTGAAGCTGGATCTTCTACAACTCAGGCTTCGCCAACTATTCCCATTGGGCTGGATCATCCTATTGCATGTGCATCACAAGGCTATGATTCCAACGGGGCTGGTAGTGATCAATTGCTTCCTCTAAATGAGCTTGGAGTTTTAAGAATGTTGAATGATCCGTCAGAACAAGTGCCGATGACTCTGATGGCTAGAATGTTTAAAATATCCATCCACATCATGGAATTCCCGAAGCTGACATTCTTCTTCCCACGAGGGCCAAAATTTGCACATGACCCCATGTAAGGATAAATATGGCATGCAACCAGTACATGTGTATAAGTGGTGTGGTCGTGCCTTTCAGTCCTTTTCTTGTGTTGATTCTTTAAGAATTTAGGCTGGCTCTATCCCAAATACACCCAAACGGATACGCTCTACTAAGTTTCCTCAAAATTCTCTTCATGAACCAGTTTAACCAAGCTTTGGATTTTTATGAGTTAACTTATTTACTTCACTTCAAGAAGAGTTGAGAATCACAATCACATATGATAATCTTAGCTTTGTGTTGATGTAAGGTCATTGAAAACTTCACAACAAACGCTTGTACTTCAAAAATGAGTATTTCTAAGGATGTCCAAATGGCTTCAACTAACTCTAGCTTTCAAGAAGTGAGTTTCCTTTCCCTGCCTCTTCCATACTCAAATCCTAGTTACTCGAGTTATCAACCCGATGCCTATTTCTTTACAAGCATCCGTTGAGATGACCGCGAGGAGCACGAGACTATGCTTAATGGACTCTAAGAAGTTAGGTTCTAGTAGTGCATCATCACATTCCTTCTAACGAATGAAAACTTACAACAGTGTAGCTTGCTGAACCTTTGTAAATTTTCTTTTACGGAATCTCCTATTCCTAGTGGCTCTAGAGCTCATACATGCTCTTTTATCTTTGCTTATAGCTACAATAAGATTCTTTTTGGGGATGCCGTTGGTCCATCTGACGTGGCGCACTCAAATGAGCCTGCTAGAGGAGAGTCTGAACATCATATTGATGCTGATGTCTCAAGTAACCATGGAGATGATGTTATGATGTCTCCAATTCCTAAAGAAGATGAAATGGCCAAAAGGAGGGAGGGAAAAGAGCCTATGGTTAAAGAGGAAGGAGTGGGCGTCGGTGATAGCGATAGCAACTATCATGCTAGTGAAGAAGAAGCGAATAGTTCGATGAAATGCTCTATTTAAGTCCCAATTTCCCTAGCTTGCCCATTTAGGAGCACTATGTCATTAAACCTCTGAACCGACTGAAGATCAATCTGTATCCGTATTACCCTTGATAGATACTTTGCCTCAATCCCACCCTTTTGATGACATCTTTATCGATTTAAGTTATCAACAAAACCGACTTTATTGTTCATGACATTCTGGACGAAACCGACTGAGGATTTACCTTCTTACCAAGAGGCTTTATAAGTGCAGGTGTAGAAACTCCTTCCTTACGCCTATACGAACATCCATAGAGTACTTAAGGGGTTGTTAGTGTCATACACTTCACTATGAACACAAATACGCATCCCTACATACACCTTTTCTTTTTGAAGTCACATTCTTACAATACCTTTTTATTTTTCTTCTTCCATGGGTTCTGGTTACTACGAGAAGCTTTCCCACTAAGCCAGCTTATTCAGAGGCTAAACTTCTGACACTCATCTGCCTCATTGTTACAAAACTGATGAGGAGAGGCGAAGGAGGAAAGGCCATGAGGCTGATGAAACTCGCAAGGCCGATAAGAAAAAATACAGGGAGAGAGAGAAGGGAAAAAAGAAAAGGGAGGCTGAGACCAAGTTGCCTTGCGATGTAGCCAAGCATCAAAGAGATTCCTTTGAGCATGTGGGGCTTCCTTCTGTTGATGTTCTATCGCATATAGACTAAAACTTCCTCGGTTCAACAAGTTTCGGCCTTCCAACCTCCCGTCGTTACTGCCCCGCCTGCCTCCAAGAGAGTCTTAGCTTCCTCGTTCACCCACCCATTCCTCCACGCTTGTGGAACACCTCTTCTTGCAAATTTTCAAATTTGATCAAGACATATTAGATACGCCGAAAGAGGTGGTAATGAGAAACTTAAAGAGCATCAATAACATACGATGAGGAATTTAAGAGGAGGAACTTTGTTCGACTCTCTCTAAAGTAAACAACATTAACTACACAAACATACGATCCTTCGAGTCTGAGAGAGCTGATCTTGAACAAATGATTAAGGATGAGATGAGGATTTGGTTAAGGTTACCAAAGAGAGACCTTGCATGAAAGTAAAAGGCCAACACTTACAGCTTAATGGTAGATTTAAAGTATACTCATGAGCAAATCGAAATGGTGATGCACAACAACTTGAAGCTTGCATATGAAGAGAAAGCTAAGCTAAAAAAGCAAATCGAGCAAAAAGACAAAATCATTCAAGCTTAGGATCAAACTATCTTATATCAAGTTGCTAAATTTGCAAGGCTTCGGGCGGTGATTCTAAAACTTAGAAAAGATAAAAAGACACTTGCTGATGAGATGGAGCAGCCATCTAATGCAAAGTTTGCCAATGACCTCGAACTTGCAATTTCCCAGCAAGAGCTTAAAGAGACCCGGTATGCGCTTATAGAGCTTTAGAAAGAGTGGTCCAAAACCATGGATGAGCTTGATGCCAATATGTTGTTTTTCTATACCAGTGTAATGATGAACAAGAGCCTTAGATGGTAAGGGAACGACTATCTTAAGACCATCACTTACATTTGGGAAGAGATTCTGCATAAATTTACGTGTGCTTGAGACACTCACTCCGAGGTCGAGCTGATGGCCGCATATCTTAAGCCCAAGGATAGAACTCGTCCTTGTCGAGAGGGCCCTCTTTTCCAATCAGGCTACTGATGCTGTTGCTGCTGCCACTGCCACCAGAACTCTCACCAACCTAAGTTCATCGGGTCAGTATGAGACACCTGCCACAAGTTCTAGAGAGTCGGTAGTGATTCTTCCTGCATCCCGAGGGTAGCTCGAACCACCCAGGTGATCCCTACTTCAACGATGGTTGCATCTATTGAGCCTTACATTCTCCCTCCTATCAGCCAAACTCATGGGTATACAACAGAGAAAGAGGAGTTTAAAGTCGACTTTAGGGAAGAAGCCTCGACTCAGGTATTTCTCTTGTTTCACATGTTTTCCAAAAGCTCCAATTTACTATTGAGTTTCTTACTAAACTGTACAACTCTATTTGTCGGCTTGTAGGTCAAGCACATCAGCCTCCTCCACCTCCAGCTACAGAGAGATCAGGAACTACTGCTATCTTTACTACATAAAGCACCGTCTCCGTGGGGCTTGGAGCAACTGCTCCTACCTCCGGTTTTGGCCCAGTCCTGATTTGAGAAGATTGCCGCTCTAGGGAACTTGGAGGATATTTTTGTTTCTCAAGATGATGACTAGACATTTTTGGGTGCTCCTGACCTAACTGAGCATGAGACCATGGCGGAGAGACAATGGAAAGGAATGGGGAAAATCAAAGTGAAGAAAGGCCCATGGTCATCGAGCCCGCTACTTCAAAACCGATAAGTCCGAAACTAGGTTCTTACCTTGAAAATCTGACCACCTAGGACAAAGCCCATTAAGACCTCAACCGACCAATCTAAAAAGCAACATACTATCATCTGTGAAGAGTCTACTGATTTCGAAGGTGAGACTCCTCTTGGTAGGGTACTATGGATGAAAAGAAAACATACATGAGTCGTCCCTCCGATGGTAAAGGTGGAAAGAGGGGAAAAAGTGAAGAGTTCTTTAAAACTGTTGGAATGGTAGCCTGATTTAATTTTTGAAGTTGTGTCATTGTAGAAATTGCATTTGCATGATAGTACCTATCTCTGGAACTAGTAACTTTCCTGCTTGATTCTAAGCATTATGTGTTCGATGATTCCAATCTTTTTGCTGCAAATAAAATTTTCCACGTTGACATCTTCAGTTAATATCATTCTAGATGCATGTATCGTAAAGATGCATTGTTTTCATCATTCGTCATAACAAATTCTACCAAGTTCGATGTTGGGAACATATTCACCTACCTGTTATCATCGGTCTCCGGACAATGGCAAGTTTCGGAGGGTGAAAGAGTTTGATCGGGCATAGGGTTCTATCTTTGAAGGCTAGTGCATCGATATTTTGAATCTTAAGATTCTTTCTCAGTGTCGTTTATCTCTATGCTATGTTGAATATCAATAGGTTGGGGACGATCTTCACCATCAACCCGATGGTTTTAACCTTCTCGTTGTCGCTTATCTTCGGCAACCTTGGTTCTTAGAAGGCTGTAGGTCGATTTTCTTTGTTGTCCTGGCAATTTAAACCTTCATTTCATCACCTATCTCCATGCAACACCAGTTCTCAAAAGGCTGTGGGTTGATTTTCTCCATCAACTCGGTGGCTTTCTCTTTCCCAATATCACCCATCTTCGGCCAATACCGGTTCTCAGAAAGACGTATATCGATTATCCCCATCGATCTGACGGTTTTGACCTTTTCGGTGTTGTGTATCTTTGGGAAACACCAGTTCTCAAAAGGTTGTATGTCAACTTTCCCTATTGACCCAGGGGCTTTAACCTTCCCGGTGTTGCCTATCTCCGGGCAACACCGGTTCTCAAAAGGTTGCTATTCCTAGTCACGTGGCACAGGAGTATTGCTTACAAGAACATTATTCCAATGGTTCAAAAACTAATTTTATTGATAAGTAGAAAAAATGGCAAGTCCTACCTTTTTACAGTTCCTCTAGAATCTTCGGATGACTTATTCACAAAAAATAAAATAAGGAAAGCTAGTAGTGCCGGAGCAAGTCACTATTCCATGCACATGGTATTGGGAATCCTTCAATGGTTAGCTTGAAACCACCATCTCTAAGCTTCTCTTTAATTGCATAGGGTCTTTCCCATTTCGAACAAAGTGCCCCCATACCCTAGCGAAGTTGTTTTTAAACGAGGTATCCTACCTCAAAAGTATAGTTGTAGACCTTGGCGTTGAAGTGTTGGGCTACTCTTTTCTGGTGAGAAATAATCCTTAATTCAGCTTCTTCCTGCTTTTTGTTGATGAGATTGAGGGACTCGAGAAGTAGTTCCTTGTTTCTCTTTGGATAAAGTGTCCCCTACGATGAGATGAGGCTTTTAATTCCACTGCAATCATAGCTTCTAAACCTTAAGCCAAGGCAAATTTTTGGTGTTATTCGTCGATTGGGTGTGTTGTCTTACAAGTCCACAGTGTTCGCAAAAGCTCATCAACCCAATTTCCTTTAGCTCTAGTTAGCCACTTCTTTAGGGTGGATTTGATGATTTTTTTCACTACTTCCACTTATCTGTTTGCTGGAGGATGTGCCATTGTGAAAAAGCTCTTTTCGATTCGATATCATTTGCCAAAGTCTTTTAACTCGGTACTTTCGAACTGAGTTCCATTATCCGTGATTACTTTTTTAGTTGTAATTATGGCAACCAGTTCTGCTTCATCTCACTTCCTAACGTAATCGACTGCAGCGATAACATATTTTACTCTTCCAGTAGCTATTGGTGGCACGCCGATGATGTATATTCCATAGACCGCAAACAGCCGTGGGATGACCATTGCATAAAATCTAACGATAGGGTTCTTAGATTCTTCGCAAATCCCTGACATCGGTTACATTTTTTGGTGTATTCGACAGCATCTTGGTTTACTGTTGACCAGAAATACCCATATCAAAGCACTTTCTTGCTAGAGTTTTCCATCGATTATGATCACAACATTTTCCTTTATGAACTTCCATGAGGATCTTTCTGGCTTCACCCATGATTTTGCACTGGAGCAAGGTGGTAGAGAATCCTCTTCCATACAAAATTCCATCTGAAATTACAAATCACGGTGCTTTTCTAAGGAGTTTCTTTTGCTCGTTCCTGCCTTTAGGGGTATTCCCTTGAGAAAATATCCTTGATTGGAGTCATCTATGATTTTGCTTCCTCCATTGTCTCCAAAATCCAATCGACATCCATTTCATCGATGCTTAGAGCTGTTAGAATCTCTATCGAAACCAATCCCATCAGTTGTGCTTCTCTAGGACTAGGTAAATCAGCCTTTATTTTTCCTCTCTTGGAATGTAAGTAATTGCACTAAATCTTCAAGAAGTTCCAATTCCTTTAACAGGTAAGCAACTAGTATTATGCCCTTGGCCTGATATTTCTTCCTGGTTTAGCAGACAACCAGTTACGAGTCGTTGAATATGTGCAACATCTTTTATCGCCAGTTCATTTGCTATTTATCATTCCTGCTATTAACACCTTGAACTCTGCTTCATTGTTTGTAGCAGGGAGTTCCAGATTTAGTGTGTAGAAAATCGATCATCCTTTCGGTGTTTCAAGCAGTACTCCTATCCCTAAGGTAAATTAATTTGAAGCACCGTCGATAAATATTGTCCAGTATGGAGCTACTATTGTAATATTATCTTCTTCTTCACCATTTTCAAACTCGACGAAGAAGTCTGCAAACACCTGTCCATTTATCACCCTTCTTTGATGGTAAATAATATTGTATCGACTCAACTCGATATTCCATTTTAGCAACCTTATGAGGTCTTAGGTTGGTAAAAACTTGATTTAGAGGCTGATCTGTTAGAAATTTCATTGGATAAGCTTGAAAATATGGTCATAACTTCCTTGATGCAATTAGCAAGTAGTATGCAAGTTTCTCCAGCTTCTGTTAGTTCTTTTCAACTCCTGTAAACCAATTCCCGATGTAGTACACTGGCTTCTGAACCATTGCCTCTTTGCCCACTAATGTTGCACTTAATGCGTGGGCAGACACTGCTAGATAGACAAATAAATACTTCCCATCCAATGGTTTGTATAAGGCCGGTGGCTTTTCCATGTGCCTTAATAACTTCTCAAAGGTATTTTAACAATCCCAATTCCATTCAAAGTTCTTTTTACATTTCTTAAGGGCTTCAGAGAAAGGTATGCACTTATATGTCTCCCATGAGATGAATCAACTCAAAGTGGCGATCTTTCCATTTAAGCTCTGAAGCTACTTCTTTGTTGTCAGGGCTCTAGCATTTTGCAACGCATTATTATACTCCGAGTTGGCTTTTATACCTATCGCATTCATAATAAAACTAATAAACTTTCCTAAAGCAACACCAAAAGATCATTTTAACGGGTTTAACTTCATCCCATATTTTTGCAAAATTTCAAACGTCTTTGCCAGGTCATTCAAATGATTTTGAGACACCTTTGACTTCACAAGCATGTTGTTTACGTATTCCTCCATTGTTCATTCAATGTCATTATTGAACGTTATATTGACCAATTGTTGGTACGTAGCTCTAGCGTCAATCGAACGGCATTATCTAGTAGCAGTATAATCCCAAATCCATAATAAAGTTAGTATTTTTCTGATCCAACTCATGCATCATGATCTGATTTTATCTAGAGTAAGCATCCATAAACGAGAGCAATTCATGCCTCATTGTTCCATCAATGAGCTGGCCAATTTTGGGCAAAGGAAACCTATCCTTTGGACAAGCTTTGTTTAGATCCGAGTATCCATCTCATGTTTGCTACTTTCTATTTGACTTTTTAACCAATACGGGGCAAGATACCCATTAAGGGTATAAAGAATCGTGGATAAAGCTGTTGGCCAACATATTATTCGCTTTTTCCTTCAACATAGCAGATCACTTCGGAACCAGGCTGCATCTTTTATATTTCATTGGTGTAAATTTAGGATCGATATTTAGTGCATGATGCATTATCTCTGACAAAATCCCTTACATATCGACATGCGTCTAAGCAAAAACGTCCAGATTTCCTTAGAGGAAATTAATCAGTTCCTTGCGTAATCCAATTCCAAGCTAGGACCTAATATTCAATACTCATGTTGGGCCATCTATATCAATAGGGACATTTATAGTAAGCTCCTTCGATGATGCCCATCTTTCCTCTGACTTCTTCTAGGGATCCATAGACTTGTCGAATCTGCTATGGTTCCGAGCCAAGGGACATGTGGTAATTTCTATGCTTGTAGTTCTTGAATGTGGAGAGTCTTCCCCATATTCTTTCCTTTCTCCCTACGTTTGGCTTCTCAAATTTCTACAACATAGCATCCCATTATTGCGCTATGGTCCCCTCTTCTATTTCCATTCTCCATTGGAAACTTCATCGTTAAGAACCATGGATTCAAAGAAATCCTAAAATAAGCTAGGACTGGTAGGCCCAAGAAAGCATTGTGTGCTAAGTACTTACCAGTGATAAAAAATCTTTGAATGTGTACCACCTAATGTTCTCCTCTGTCCCATCTACGAGCAAGTCCATCATCCCGATCGGCTATTTAGCTTCACCCATAAATCCCTGGATCTTCATCTTGTAAGCAGTCACATCCTTCATACTACTTTTCATCCGATTAAAAGTATTTCTAAATGAAATGTTAACTAGCTTCCATTATCCACCAAAACCTAACGCATAACTGCTAGTCGAATTCCTACTGTTATCACCATGAGATCGAGACTTGGTGGCTTAGATTCATCAGAATCTCGGTTTCTAAACACAATATCATCCATTATTATCTTTTATTGCTGAGCCAGAGCTCTATCTTTGAAGGCATAGCAAATTTCCTATGGCGCATGCTTCAATGAACTTGCATACCTCTCCATCTCACCCCAACTTCTCTCTATCGTTATTAATCACCAGTCTCCCCTGAATTCCTCTTGGTGCCAAGATATTTCCTCTTCATACCTGATGGTTTTCCTATAGGGGAGCATTTTTGCTTCCTCCTACAAGTCCTTTAATAACTCCAGTGATTCCAACCTTCTATTTTTTTTCTTCCCATCTCTTCTATTTTGACCAAAAATAGAGGAATTTTCCTGTTTTAACATGGGTGAAGTTTCTCTCCAAGATCTCCTAGTTCTTGGTGGTTGCAAAAATAGCAAAGCAACCGTTTTATCTATCAAATCTTTTTGACTATCAGCCATCTTCTAGTTCAACTCCCGCAGCATTTTTTCAAGTTCTCCTCTGTTAACTAATCCTTATTTAGTACAGGATCCTGGTATTGCCTGTTGATTAGTAACTTTAATTTGGTGAGTATTCCCTTCATCACCACCAGCCATAGCTCTTGATGGCCTTCCAGATCTCCTTGGTGTCATGACTTTCTACTAGCAAACCTTTATGTTCTTTAAGCAAGTTTTTTGAATCTAACATATGGATCCAATCCAAAGAAGATAGCTAGATCTAAGCCTAGGTTTAGATTTTTCAATGAAAGCACCAAAATATTAATGCCAAAAATGGACCAACACCTAAAGATAAGTCATAAGGAACCTACCTAGTAGATAAAAGATAATATAACAAAAATAGAATAGGGAGATATAGGATTTTTATAGTGGTTCGGCAATCTCTGGCCTACATCAACTTTATATTCTATTATTATTGATTATAAAGAAATAGAGAATATAAATCACAACTATTAGGATTTGATAGGTTCTATAGCTTAGAACTGCCAACAATAGATGCCTAAGTGACTATTATGAGGCAGGTAGGAGATGAAGAAGATAGGCATAGTGAAGATCAGCCAAGATTCTTCTTTAGTTGCAGTTGGGATAGTATTTATAGATAAATGAGTGTGTAGGGTCAGAAATCCACTTGAGTCAAAGCCCGAGAGAAAGCTCAAGCATATACACGTGAGCACATAGGCCAACGCGTCGAGAAAAACTTTTGGTACAGAGAGAAAGCTCTTGGTACTCGGTACCGATAAGATTTGACTTATGCAAAATAAATTCTTACACTTCCTCATCTTTCTATCTTCTATTCGATGCTTTCTAAACTCTTCCCCATAGCTTTGAGTTGATTTAGACGATTCTCCCGATAACATTTGAACCATCCTACTTTTTTTTCTTTTTTATCAATCATGAAAATTGCTCGTCTAAATTCTAAGAAAAGCACTCAATCATAAGAGATTGGGATAGAACATGATTTATGTGCGGTTTATGAAGCCGAAAGGGAAGGATAATCATATCGGTACAGAGAGAAAAGCTCTCAATACCGACTCTTTCACTTAGCTTAGATCTTGTTGAATTTCCTTGAGTCTATCTCTTTTGTTCTTCTAAGTGTGTTTCCATGTTCTCAAGTTGTTTAGTCCTTGCCTTGATATTCTACTTCTGGTTGAATTCCGCTTGGTTAAAAAATCGGTTAATAGAAACGAGTACAACACAAGGCACCATTCGACCATAGTTAACAACATTAACAAGTATTATGAATTCTTTTGATTCATTATTACAAAAATAGGATTCATGTAAGGACACTATATATACATATAGATGCCTGTGTATAACTACCCGCATTTTTTCAACTAGAAAATCAAATGACTAATTTAAATATTGGATCATTAATCAATTTAAAGTTCAAAAATCTTACTTTTCACATATGGGCAAATAAGGACTTGATACCACTTCCATTGAGTCCGGATTTTAGTTGTGAATCAAAATAAGTACAAATATCGCTAAATTTGGAGTCATGACAATTTTACAATTTATGTATTAGTGTACATATTTTGTATAAATACATGCATAGTCAAGTACAATGGGATCTTCACTAACAACTTGTGTTTCTAAGATGAGAGCTTCTTTATTAGATGCATGATTGAAATTTTTTTGGAATCGGTCAATCCGATGTCCAAATGACCTTGAAATGTGTGAAATTAACGTTAAAGAGTGCCAACTTGAATAGCAATGAATTTTTTTGTAACATCCATAATTTTTTATAACATTATTCAAGAAATTTAATTAGACAAATTAAATAAAATAATGATGATAAGGGGATTGAGATTTGAATAAATCATATATAAGGTCGTGCTTAACAATAAAATAAATGAGCTTAAATTGGTTTATAAGCTAACTAATTCACATATAGGCATATTAGTAAATAGCCACTTTATTATACATGGCTACACTTCTTTGTAATTGCCATTCACATTTCATTTCTCATTTTCCACAAACGCAAATCAAAAACTAAAATAGAGTCGGCCATTAACGAGGGAATAGAAGAATTCAATTTAAAGATAAGGGTCAAAAGCTAGGAAGGATTAATCAATAACAAATCTCAAATTCCTTATCATATCTAAGGTGAAAATAAATTCATACCATCTCTATTTTATTCTAGATCATATGTTTTTGGATTTATGATTAAATTCTTTTTTATGATGGTATGGGTGATGATATGCTTGAACTATTTTATGTTTGATTTATTTTAATTCATTTATATACGAATTTGCACGGTTTTAGGGTAAAACAGAGGGTTTCTAATTTTGGTGTGCCACGGAAAAAATTTATGTTAAGTAAAACATGAATTTAGATATGGGTTTTAATTTTCAGTATTTTCCAAACCATAGAAAAATGATTATGAATTTTTAAACGAAAACATGATGTAATTGGGTTTAAAATTTATTTCGAGTATTTCAGAAAGAAATTGTGTCTGAAATTTTTGATTACAGGATGAAAGAGATTTTATATGATTTTTGGAGATTTTTCCTAGTTGATTTATTAAGGAAAATAAATTATTTCAATAAAGGGACTTTTCTGAAATTGTTGGTTTTGTTATATGAAAGGGCTTAAACATTATATTTCTATGGTTTAGATCTGATGAAAATGCGGCAATTTTAAATGCAAAATATTTAAAAGTTTTTATGGCAATCAAAGTTTACAAATACGCAAGTTGTTGTAAGCAATTACTAAAGATGCTAGATTTCAGCCTTCAACTGAGAAAAGTTAGCTCCGCCTCATATGGCAACACCTTTCGACTCTATTAATTCCGCTCCATTCCAGTCGAAACCTACACAGTTGAAACCCACATAGTCGAAAAGGTATCACTTAGACGGTAGGGAATGGATTGGAAGGAAGGCGGATGCCATTGTTTTGAAAAGGATGCTTTCGATGGGTTCGAGATCCTGTTTTGTTTTCAAAAGATAAGATCTTGCCTTGTTTTACTTAAAGCCTTCGGCATAGTCCAAACATATGCTTTCGAAAGGGTTTTTATAAATAGCTTTTGAAGAAGGTTGCCATACTATTTAAAGGAGTTAGCTTTCGAAGGGGTACCTTTTTCCTTAAATTAGAGCTTTCGACAGGATTGGTTTCGACCTAATTGAAACTTAGCCTCTATTCTATATTTCGAGTGTACTGAAGACATCAATACTTTCGAAAGGTTATCCTTATTTTAACTTAAGTTAAGACACTTCCTAAACGCTTTCGGAAGGGGTTGAGGGTTTCGAAGGTAATTGAGTCGAAATGGGGTTTCGACTTTGTTAGTTTAAAGGTTGTTGCTTTCGATTAGATGGTTCTGACACCATCAATTATTCCCTTGAACAATTTTATAAGGGTTTCGAAAAAGATACTTTCTTATATAACCACTTTGACCAAAATGATGTTTAATGGATAAACCCAATGCTTTCGAAAGGCGCACTTTCATTTGTTTCAAAGCTACATTTTAAAAGATGTTTTGATACCATTGAAAGATACAATTGGTTTTAAAAGAGAATATTTATCAAGGGCTTTGAAAGGTATGTTTATTATGTTTTGAAAAGAAGTTTTTGCTTTCAACGGAAGTCATCCAAAGGTTTCAAAAGAGATGTTTTAAGATTTCAAAACATAAACCCAATTTTAATTTAAAGGTATGACCATGGCACAAATAAACAAAGGGTTTTGCAATGAATTTTTCCTTGATTAAAAAGGTTAAAGGGTTTAACCAGGATATATATATATATATATATATATATATATATATAGATGATTTCAAGGATAATAAACCACTAGTGTTGGTATTATTTTATTGCTTCTTCATATACTTATTCACATTGTTATTAACCCATAATTGTATTTTGGGGAAGGGAAGAATAACCAACTAGGTTAAACCAGAAGTAAATTTAATTTAAGAAATGTTAAAATCAAAAGTAAAGATATTGTCTGGGGCCAATAGATTCATAGTACGTCCATGAAAACTGTGTATAACTAAAGATATTAGCGGAGGTCAATAGGTTTATAGTTAGCCCATGAAAGCGATATCTGGATTAATATGTTGACAGTTAGCCAATATGTTCCTAGTTAGCCCATGAAAACTAGGATAAGAGAAAAGATATTAGAGTTACAAATAGGTTCTTTGTGATTGCATGAAAACTATGAAATCAGACAGATAATCCAAAAATATTTAATAGGCTAATATGTCCCTTAAAACTATAATTAAGACAGATAGTCAGAATGAATGGGGATGAGTAATCCAGATTTGATTTTTTTTTTTTTTGCGTATCATCACAATATTTTGAAATACTATATTTTCAACCATTGTGGATGCAGGAGCACAATGTTTGGTTTTATAAATGGTTTAGCATACTAGTGAGGGGAAAACCCATTAGCTAAGCGGCATGGTCTCGCTGTTCTAAATGGTTTGAGATGGTAGGTTATTATTCATACCAGGTTTTATATCTGATTCAATGTTTTTACTTTCCCCTTAAACTCTTCGGTACTCAATTGATTTTGAGTAGGTTGAGAGTTAAAGTTTGCAGGTGTTCTTTTAGATGAATAAAGCTTCTGAAGACGTGCAGGAGGCAAGCTTGTTATTAAAGTTCTTTTATTTCCGATGTGTGTTTGATTGTAAAGGCAAATTATTTAGTGCCTTATTATATACTCTGATCAACTAAGAGGGTATCTTCATATGTCACTCTTGGCGTATTTTGTAATAATTATATGTTACCTTAACGTGGTCTGCAAAATGGGATTATGTAATCAATTTGGAATAATTTGAAATGGAATGTGGAATTTTTTGCTATTTAATTTGTTCCATATTCTTATGTTTCTGTGTATCAATATATCTAATATCGCCTATTTGGTCATCGAGGATTAATAACTACGGATGATTGCAGCATCCATAGCCATTAGTTTTGGGCCTCCAAGTAAGGGATGTTACAAGTTGGTATCAGAGCATAGGTTTATGAAACTTTAAAAGAAACTTAAACCTAAAAGATTTTCGAACATAATCCAATGAATCTGATAATAAGATTGGGGTTTAGGTTAACGCTATAGTAACCTACCTGTATTTGATATATATATATATATATATATATATATATATATATATATATATATATATATATATATATATATATATGAGCGCGTATTCCCCGCTCTCTTAGATCGTTCTTCTATATCTTACTAAGGCTCTATGCGGATTTACGAGAAAGGAGATATGGATGCAAGAAATAGAAGAGGAAATATCGGTGAAGGAAGCACCACAACTAATGAAAATGCTCGACCCACTACAAGGAAAAAGCCGTGTCGACCGGCTAATGCTAGTAGTCAAAATGCTGATGTCAATGTAAGTGCTGGAAACTCAACAGTAGATATGGAGGCGGTGTATTTGTTCTTTGTTGGTCTGATGCAAGCAGGAGCTACTGTTGGAGTTGCTGGAAATGTAGGAGCAACTAATCCTGTGGCTCCAGTTGGGAATAATTATGCTGTGCTGAATAGAGATTACACCAGTATAAGTAGGAAGCCATTCTTAGGACCGAAAAGTGCCATAGAATTTCAGAATTGGCTATTGCATTATGAGTGTATATTTACTAATTTGGGTCTAGATGATGGGCAAAAGAGAAGGTTGGCCTCTAGACAGTTGCAGGGGTCAGCACTACTGCAGTGGAATGGTGTTACTACCGAAATGTTGAAAGAGTAGTTAACTTAGGCTAATTTTAAAACGAGATTTGAGCAGAAGTTTGTATCTGAGTTTGCCAAGTTAGACCCGATGAGGAAGTTTATGGATTTAGTTCAAGGAGAGATGTTTGTGGTCGAGCATGCTACTAAGTTTGAAGAGTTATCTCGATATGGATATGCTATTATAGATACTGATATCAGAAGGAATGAGAGGTTCATTCGGGGATTGAGGACCGAGCTTACTAGAATGACCATGACATATGTTCATGATCCACATAATGTGGCGGTGGAGATGGCCATTCGCCATGAGGAGTTACTTGCAGATCAGGCTAAGAGTCAGTGGAACTCAGGGTTCTCAAAGGAAGAAGAGGAAATTCTTTAAAAAGAAGGGAGCCCCAAAGGAAGATACTGCAAAGAAGCAAAAGGATGAGATAGTTTGCTATAAATGTGACAAGAAGGATCACTTTGCGAATGAGTGCCGGTCAGGAAATGGGAAGAAAGCCACCAACAAGAAGAATGAAGTGCTTCAACTATGTTCAAGTTGGGCATTACAAGAATCAGTGTCCAGGAACAGTCCGGGCGAATAAAGGAAAGTCTTTGCTATTGGATCAGCTAGGCCTACTATAGTAGATAAAGGAAAAACTATGATGGAAGGTACGCTTTTGATTCAGAGAATTCCATTAGAGTAGTTTTTGATACCGGTGCATCACATTCGTTTATATCTAGGTGTCTAGTTGGTAGATATGTTTAGAACCCACCTACAATGTTACTTCCTTAAGGGTTGCGAATCCATTAGGAGGGTATGCAACTCTAGGGTTGAGATGTGACCAGTTAGAACTCGACTTGTTAGGTTATAAATTTGCATGCAGTTTTTATGTTATTAATTTCGTAGATTTGGAGATCATTTTGGATATGGATTGGTTGGGTTGGTATAAGGCTAGAATATTTTGTCAGTGTAGCAACTCTATTTTCGAAGCCATAATATCTACAAATTTAATCAAAATAATATTATTCGAATTTAGTATGAATAATTATTGTTTTGGAATCAAATTATTATTTAATTAAAGTCTATCTAATAAAGAATTTTTATTATAGTAATGTAGGATCGATTTCACCCTAGAGGAAGATGAATAGGGTGATAATAATAATAAAAATAATGCGGAAATTATATATATATATATATATAATAATCGCAGCACAGATAATAGTAGAATAATAAATGTAGAAATAGAACAACACTATCTAGCTTCGACAACACCCTGCCTACGTTATGCCCCTAAGGTTTCCACTAAAAATTTGGTAGCCAGACACTTACATACATAAATTTGCAACACCCACTATCGACTAACCTAACTCTACGCTCAAAACTCTACCACAATTCAGCCACTGAGCTGCGAATTCTCGAACTACACCACCGTAGTTCATCACCTAGTCACATGACTAGATAATTACACAATTAAAAAGAAATTACAAAATAAAAAAATTTAAAATACAAAACCCTATATAATATTTTAAGCCTAAATTATAATAAACAAGAGCTGGCACACTTAGTAAATAAAATAGAGACTTCTCCCCTTTTATTTTTTTTTCAGCATCTTTGGCTGATCTTTCTTCGTTCCTCTTCAAGAAATTAGGGCTTCGTTTGATTGAATCCGCCGCTCCTAGAATTCATCGATTGATGTGTGCTTTTGCTTCTGGTTGCTTCGTCAATCGATTTGCTTGAGTTGCTCTCTGTAACTTCGACTGATTCGATTTCGAATGACACGAGATTGGTATGTGATTTGTGCTTTATTTTACTTGTTGATTTGTTTGAACTCGCATACATATGCCGATGATGATATGGGGTAATTTATTGGGATAAAATCCCTAAATTACGTTCGTATATTTCTTTTTATATTTTTCACATTGCTATGTTCAGCCACTGATTTTCGATTGAACGATGTGATGATTTTTGACTTGTTCCATCTCTGATATATTTGAATTGCTTTGCGTTCTTTTCTGCCTTGATTTTCACGTGATCGAAGTTGCTTTAGGTCGGTTCCTATAACTTCGGCATTTGAATTTTTGACAATATTTTAAGATGAAAATTGACTTCGACTTGTTCAATTCGAACTTCTTATCATCTGGCTTTGACTTTGGCATTTAAACTTGACGTGTTCATTTTGAAATATCTATGACATTGGCTTTGTTTGAACTGTTGCATATCGTTTCTCTTCGGACCAAGACTTGATTTTTTTTCTATGACTGTTTTCACACTACTGTCTACTGATAATTTTCTAGATTTTCATAACACATGGCTTCACTATCATTTCATTGTTGAAATTGCTCCTTGGCTTTTGCATTTTTAATTTTTGATAATATTTTAACTTTCTACCTTGTTCGCTGTCTCGTTTAAACTGATAATTTCTTTGATTAACTTCATTGTAGTATTTTCGTATTCCTTGACTAGTTCGAATATTTTCATGTTGCTGGAGTCTTGTACTTCTGTTGAAGTCATGTTGTACGTTGACTTCGACTAGTCTGCAGTTCTTGTTGTGTGTGTGTTTGCACTTGTGTTTGGTTCATTTGGAGACTATAGCTTTTGTACATTTGGTTCTGTGATGACTCGGAATTTTGAGTAATATCAATTTAATAATCTTTATTTATAATTAAATTGATTTGATGATTTTATTCTATAATTTGACAAGTTAATTCTTTTAAAAGCTAATAATATTATTATTTGGCAGTATTTATTAATATTTTTGTCTAACAATTTAAATTTTGTAAGATTTATCTTTCAAAGCTAATCAAAATGTTTTCTATTTATAATGCATATATATATTGGTATATATTGTAAATAGGGAGTCTATAAAATCAATAAAAGTTATGTTTTCAAAATTGTAATATATATATATATATGTATGTATATATATATATTGTGATTTAAAATTGTGTTTTAAAATTTAATATAGTAATTTTCAAAACTAATGTTAAAATGGTTTTCCATTTAAAATGTATATATTTGTATATATTGAAATGGAAAAGTATTGATTTAAATTTAATAAAAGTGTTTTCAAACTTTAAATATATACATAGTTTGTAATTTAGAAATTATAATTTAACATAATACTTTTCTAGTGATATCTGAAATTTAAATTTAAAACAACAAATATTAAAAACATTTATATATGACTAAATTAAAAATCTATTAATACCCATATTAATTAATAACATCACCAATTTAACAAGTGCTAACAAATTACATCATCTATTAACATTTGTAAGTAAAATAGCTAGCAAATAATACAAGTGTCAATCCTATATTTTTATTTTCCCTTTATCTCAAAGTTTATAAAATCAAGATATAAATATATCCCTACATTACCTTCTCTATTTCTTTTAACATTTCTCTTTCAAATCAAAAACTCAGCAAATTAAAATATGGAAAATAAAACCAGATCAGAGAAGAATGTACAATTTAAAGCAAACAATTACAAAACTCAAATCATAGGCAAGATCTACTTTCAGATTTTCCACAAATCAAAGTAAAGATAAGTTTTCTTTTCAAAACTAGAATCAAGCATGATAAGAAGCTACAGTTTCAGCCTGAAGCAGAAGTTCAACATCAACTTAAAAGTTTAAAGAAAATCAAGTTATAATTGAAGATCAAGTTTCAATCAACTGCAGACTCCAGGCTTCCTCTGCCTTGCATGTGCAGCTGAGTAAACTATTTATTTTAAAAACAGTTTAAAATTTGGATTTAATCCTAACGCATGTGATGATATTGTTTTGGTATGGAAGTTATTCAGCTTGAATTTATTTAAATTGATAAGCAGGACTGGATATATATATGTATGAATGCCTATTCTCTGTTGATTCAGTTCCTGTTTGCTTTCATATTTTTTAAAATCTCCAAACTAAATCCATATTGACCTGTGATTTGTGAGTGAACTTTATCTGGTCTAAATCATGATGTTTGGGCAAACATATGAAGTTGTTGTGAGAAACTAAATTATTAACCTGGCAAAGAACTATTCTGTTCTCAGTTGACAAGTGAATGTTTGTTCATTTCAGTTTCAAAAATCAATATCTATCAATCTAATTCATGTTTGATGATGATGTGAACTAGGAATATGTTTATCTTCTAGTAAAATTTAAGTTATAAATAATTTCGTGAACAATTTAAGCTGAGCGGTTATCTCAGATTTAGATTCACAGTAAATATCATATTTTGTGAAATTTCAATAAAATTAAAACAAGTATCCAAGCATGCAATTAGGATTCTTTCATAGAAATATGAATTTTAGAAGTAAAATTAGAACTTCTAGTGGTTTATGTCTCGAGGAATTGATAGATGAACTGTTTTCGTTCAAAAATCATTTTCTGACGATCTCATCATCGAGAGGAGTTATGGCCAGTTTGGAAGAAGCAGTGAGACGAGGGGAAAGGTTCGACCATGGAGAATTTTCGCTTTTAACTTGGATTTAGGAATAGGAGTTGGTCGTAGGGTTTAAGGATTTCTTTTGTCTGGGTTTGGAAATCATTTATTGGGATCGACGATGGTGATCGGACAGTGTCGCACTTGGCTGGTGAGTGTTATGTAACGTGGAAACCACGATGATGGAAGGATTCATTGTTGCAGTGGCGTGAGGTGATCGGAGAGTTTTTTTTCCAGACGCGTTTCAGGGGCTCTGCTGTTGAACTCACCACGGCTCGAACAATTCGCATCTGGGGGCGATAGGCAGAGAGGCAGATCGTAGAGGTGGTCAGCGTTAGGGATGCACGTCGGTAGGTAGTCTCAGTTGGCCGAAGCTAGGGTGGCCTGCTCGTGCACGTGCACGCGATGCACGGTGTATCAGGTTTGATTTCTCTCGAGGATTCAAGTACGAGGGATTGATGATCTATGGTTTCTGCATTTTATTTTGGGTGGAAGGCTGTAGGATTTTCTAGTTTAATCGAAGTGGGGATCGATGTTTTTGGTGCTGCTGGAAAAGGGACGGGGGTAAAAGAAATTTAGGCAGATGTAATTGAAGCTAGGTGTTGTTTGGTTGGGAGAATGTGCTTCAGGCCGATGTTGATTAAGGTGTTAAAGAGGTAAGGGCGGTGTTTTTTTAGGTTATTTGCGTTTCGGGCTTTGGCCCATTTAAAAAATAAAGAATGAGAAATGAATTGTAAAATAGGAGATGGATTAAAAGCCTAGTAATATAGTAAAATATTATCAACGGCAAACAAGTTCTTCCGAAGTAAATGTTTGTTAACTAATTTCAATAGTAAATGTTTTTTTTAAATAAGAAATTTCTTTTTAATTAAATAATGGAATTTAAAAACAATAAAATATGTTTTACTTAAGATTATTTCATTTAAGATAATGGTTTAATATCATTATTTAAGGAGGGTAATTGATGGGAAATTAATAAATAAGATTTATTTAATAATAATTATATAAAGGAAGTGACTAAGGATTAATTACTTAGTGTAATTAATTAAAGGATTATTTAATTAAGGGAATTAATAAAAGGGTTAGTTAATTAATGAAGATGATTAATTAGAGGATAATTAATCAATGTAAGTAATTATAAAATAATTCATCCAAGTAATTAATTATGGATCAATGTAATTAATGTGTATGGGTAAGGTTAATTAATTTGTGTAATTAGTTAAGTTAAAATTGTTAATTCTAGTTAATTAATTAAGTTTAATTAATTAAAGGTAATCATTTAATGTTGGGTTAAGTATAATTACTTAAGGTAATTAATGAGGTATAATTACTTAGTGAAGTAATTAGTGGATAATTACTGGATGTAATTAATTAAAGGAAATTACTTGATGAGAAGTAATTAAAGGATAATTACCTGGCACAAGAAATTAAGTGATAATTACTCAATGTAATTAAAGGATTATTTGATAATTAATCAAGGAGTTGGTTTAATTGATGGAGTAATTAAGGAAAGTTAATTTCTGATTGAGATTAATCAAGGCTGATTAATGAATGTATTTAAGTTAAAGGTTAATTATTAAATGAAATTTAAGAATAATTAACTAATGAGAGTAATTAGAGGATCATTAATTAATGTAATTAATGGAAGTGATCAATCTTGTTCATGTATGATTGAATGATGATAAGTGCTTCGGATTGGTTAATATCTCTGATATGTATTACTGTGTGATATGATATGTTGGATGGACAGTGATGATGTGATTATCTATCAATTATGAATTGTTATCCGGTAATTAAATTTGAATTGTATTTAATTGAATAACTTGGGTTTTGATGACATCGGATTCGAAGAGACCGGAGTCGGGTATTAGTAAATACCCGAAACCACTTCGATTCTTTATAGATTGACATGTGAAATCTATAAGCTGGAATGAACGATTTAAGTGAATTGGACTATTTAATCTAAGTTTTTGGTACTTAGAAATTTGTTAATGAAATAAGTGATGTCTATAAAAAATTGTGAATTTGTATATTGATGCGAGTTACCCGGGTTTTAATTAAATTCTTTGTATTGGAATTTCTTGATAGACGAGTTTACTCATGCTGGTTTCCAGCCTGACCCCGGGTGTTACTTTGTTGTAATGCTCGGGTCAGACCGAGTATTGCAGATTTTCAGGTAAGGACGTTCTGGAGCTCAAGAGGTGAGCTGGATGGCAGGAACGTATGGAGTGTATATAGCTGTGACATATTGTTATTTATCTGGGACAAGTTATTTTAGCTGTCCAGTGATTGTATAAATGTTGTACCTCTGATGTATTAAAATGTAATCTGATAAGTACAGTTTTCTTTTGTATAACTGTTGTTATTTATTATTATATTTTATCCACTGCGAATGTGAGATGTTGGTGTTTTTGTTCTTCTTCTTCTTCTATCTCTTTCTTCTTTTTCTTAACTATCTGGAATTTTCGGGATCGAACATTCTAGGTTAAGCGACAACCTTGGCTCTAGGGGGAATGATGCTCATTAAGGATAGGGTCAATGGTACCCTAGGATGAGTTGAGTGTATGTGTGTGTGTGTGTGTGTGTATATATATATATATAAGAGCGTACTTGTTATTTTCTTATATATTGATTTTAAATAATTTTATATAAGAATATATTTTGATATATAAAGCAATATTTCTTTCTAAAAATTAAGGTAATTGGTTGTTAAATTATTAGAATTAAATTAAGTGGTAATAGAAATACGACCAAATTGAAATTAATAAAGATAAGTTTGAAATTGATTCAAACTGAAATTTTAAATCTTGAATTTGGAAAGGAGTTTTAGAATAAGATAATAATGAATTGGTTTCCAGATAGGGTAAACTTGATAATTATCATAAATGGTTGTTGTATTTAATAATGAAATGTTGTAAGGAAGTAAAACATTTGGGTAAGTATAACTTATAATTTGGAATTAAAGATGATCTAAATTGTGAAGTTTTAAATTTAGGTCCAGAATTTGAAAATTGTTTCAAAGTGATAAAGAAATAATAAATATATTATAAAAGGGTCATATTTCAAACAAGAGTTGTTTGAAAATTTAAAGGTAAATTGATTTAAAGGAAGTACATATGTATATATACAAAGGTGAATTGAAATAAACTCTAAAATGTTGAGGTTTGATTTTCCCTGAAGTGTAATATAAAACCCAAAGTGATACAAGTCTTTGAACTTATAAGTAAGAAAGAATATTGAAAGAAATTTAAAATTTGAAGAGGGAAGATTATTAATAAGAAGTTTAAATTTGAAATGGAAGTTAAATGGTTGATTTAAATTATGAGTTTGTGTAATCTCAAAATGGGTTTGAGATCTAGAAATTGGAAATGGATGGATGTTTTAAAATAATTTGGATGATATCATCCTGTTGTTATTAATAATTTTTAAACTGTGAATTGGATTTGTTCAAATGAATGAAGAAATGGGGTGTGGTAATATATCCACTATTAAGATAAAATGGAATCATTTTGGTCTTAAATTTTGAATGTTTAAGATAAAACGTCAAAGGTTTGGTTTCAAAATTAAAATTTGATGATAAATTGAATTTCAAAGATTTAGTTGTTTAAAAAGGATTTGAATTATTATTTAAACTTTGAAATAGGATAAAAATGGAATTTGGATTCAGAATTAAATGGTTTAAAGATATAAGTTGATTTGATATAAAGGATTAAATCAACATTTAAAAATTTAACTCAAATTTATATAATTCGGGATGGTTTAAATTTGAAATTTGAATTGAATTAGTTCGAATTAAATTCGATTTGAATTAATTAGAATTGTGATTGAAGATGGATAAGTTTAAAAATTCAAATGGAAAATTTGAATTGGATTGATTTGAAATGAAATTGAAGTTGAACAAGTTCAAATTCAAATGGGAATTGGGATTAATTCAAACAGAAATTGATATGAATTGAAATTAGTTCAATTTGAAATTTATTTGAATTAATTGAAAATTGTGGTCAAAGTTGAATAAGTAAATTCAAATGGAATTTGATTTGCATTTAGGAAAGAAATTGAGGATTAATTCAACTTGAATTGGGGTTAAATCAATTTCAATGGAAATTGAAGTTATTTAAATTGGAATTGAATCAATTTAAATGGAAGTGAAAAATTTAAATTGAATTGATGGAAATGGAGATTGGGAGTTGAACAGTTTGACTCTGGACTATTTTTAAAATAAATTGTTTGATATAAATATATTTTTCCAAACTATTTACTATACAACTTTTCTTTTTAAACCTAAAACTATCTTATACTTGTTTTACAATTATTTTTGGAATTATTTAACAATTTTTCAACTGTTTTAATATACTAATTACTGTTTTTCAACTACTTTATAACTAATTACTATTTTATAGTTATTTTGCAATTATTTAAAATTTCTATAACTATTTGACTATTTTCTAACTTTTTACAATTATTTAACTATTTTACAGATATTTTACAAACTAATAATTATTTTTCAACTACTTATCTATTTTAAACTTTTTAAGCTATTTTCTAAATCGAAGCTGGACAGAGTTCAAACTGTTTATGATTAAATACCCAATTAGAATTGAAGTGATAATCCAAATAAGGATTTAAACAATTGTTCGTAAGTGAACGAAAATCAAAGTGAATGTGAATAGAAAGGATTGATTTGGCTAATAACCAATAAGGATAAATACGTTGGATGTACGTATATTATTCTATTCTATTCGCATAGTGATTTGATCCAGATTCGAGCATAGAATTTCGAGATAGTTTATCGATCCGAGTTTGGATTTTTCACTCGATTTTTGATGGCGAACCTGGATATGGATTGTTGATAGGTTCTGGATGTTCTTTATCATAGTTATGGCTATGCAAGGAGAATGACGGTTTCTGATCAAGAAACCAGATCTGAGTCCGCACTAGGAAGTCGGGTGGACGATACTAGTTCGGAATTGAAATTATGTGATCGAGTGAGCGATCAGATTGGTATGGCGTACGGATGATATGTGAACATCGTACGAATTTGAATGAAATTGATTCTGGGAATTTGTGGATAAGACAAGTGAAATGGTTTTTGAAATGAAAGGTATATTTTATGAAGTATATGATGAAGTAAAGTGGAAATTGGATATTTCTATAATAAAAATTTACTTTATGGAAGTAAGTAAACTTGTAAGTGACTTTATAGAGTAGTCAAATTTGAATATTTGATTTGGAATAAACAAAGTCATATATCTTTGTTATATAAGATAAATCTCCCTTTGTTGAATCTAAAGCCAGAAGAAAGGGTTTTGAAAATATTTGAATTATAAAAGGGAGTTTTATATAAGTTTGAAATGATCCAAAGTTTAAAAGAAAATTATATATATATATAAAGGATCTTATGAGGATTTTGGAAAAAAGTTTTTGGAACCTATGGTCTTTTGAAAGGCTTTTGATTTTTGGGAAAAATCAATATTGGAATTTGGAAAGCCTAATTTGAGAATTATCGATTTTGAGATAATCGATTTTGAGATAATCGATTTTGAGAAAGGAGATTTATATGGATTCATACTAGGTGTATGATTTGGAAGATACTATATGTGTATAGTATAAAGTGTTTTGAAAATGGCTCTGGAAAAAAAGGTGCTCCCTTGAAATGAACTTCTCAGGAGTACCATAGGTTGGTGCTGCCTTGAGTCTCAAAGAGGGGGAAGCTCTAAAGTTGATCCTGTGAGGAGTCCGGACAAACTAGTTCCTGAGGATTATTGGGTAGCGAAAGTCGAGGGCGCTGATGCCTACAAAGGCATTTGGGTTGTGCTGTGACGACAGTGTAACTTGATGTCGCTGCGATCTACTGTATGGACTATATCGGAAATCGTGTGGAGGTGAGTGTCAACGGTCTACGCTTGATTTTGCCGGGAAGGCAACGTAACATCGGTAGACTGCGATCTATGGTCAAGTGAAGTGGAGAAGTTTCATTCTTTTGGCAGCGAAATTCGAGGGCGCTGAGGCCTACAGTTATATGGATTTTTGCTCTGATAGCAACATAACCCCGGTTGTAGCTGCGATCTGTAGCGGGTTCCATGGTGTAATCGAGGGACGCGGAGGCCTATGGTTATCCATGGATTTTGTCGGGATGGCAACGTAACCATCGGGTTAACTGCGATCATGGATGGGGGTGATGATTTCCAGAGCATTCTCACCAAGATATTTCCTCTATTTTCAAAACTATTTTCTATATTTTCAATAAAATATTTTCCAAGTATTTTCACTGGGTGTTGAAAACGGGTTTACTAAGTACTTGTGGATTTTCAGTCTTATGCCTGATCAACTTATGACCGAATCTCTATGAGAACAAGGATAGACTTGTTGAAACATCGAGTTATAAAAGTATCTTTATTAAAACAATTTCGTAATATTATATAGATTTTAAAGTATTTTAAAATTTTAATAAAAAAAAGAGTGATCAAAGAGAAATTTTTCAGATAATAAGCATTTTAATAAAATTCTGGCTTCGTTCCTTTTTGGGGACGAAAAGATTCAAAAGGGGGAGGAATGTGATGACTCGGAATTTTGAGTAATATCAATTTAATAATCTTTATTTATAATTAAATTAAATTGATTTGATGATTTTATTCTATAATTTGACAAGTTTATTCTTTTAAAAGCTAATAATATTATTATTTGGCAATATTTATTAATATTTTTTTCTAACAATTTAAATTTTGTAAGATTTATCTTTCAAAGCTAATCAAAATGTTTTCTATTTATAATGCATATATATATATATATTGGTATATATTGTAAATAGGGAGTCTTTAAAATTAATAAAAATTATGTTTTCAAATTGTAATATATATATATATATGTATGTATGTATTGTGATTTAAAATTGTGTTTTAAAATTTAATATAGTAATTTTAAAAACTAATGTTAAAAAGGTTTTCCATTTAAAATGTATATATTTGTATATATTGAAATGGAAAAGTATTGATTTAAATTTAATAAAAGTGTTTTCAAACTTTAAATATATACATAGTTTGCAATTTAGAAATTATAATTTAACATAATACTTTTCTAGTGATATTTCAAATTTAAATTTAAAACAACACATATTTAAAACATTTATATATAACTAAATTAAAAATCTATTAATACCCATATTAACTAATAACATCACCAATTTAACAAGTGTTAACAAATTAGATCATCTATTAACATTTGTAAGCAAAATAGCTAGCAAATAATACAAGTGTCAATCCTATATTTTTATTTTTCCTTTATTTCAAAGTTTATAAAATCAAGATATAAATATATCCCTACATTACCTTATCTATTTCTTTTAACATTTCTCTTTCAAATCAAAAACTCAGGAAATTAAAATATGGAAAATAAAACCAGATCAGAGAAGAATGTACAATTTAAAGCAAACAATTACAAAACTCAAATCATAGGCAAGATCTACTTTCATATTTTCCACAAATCAAAGTAAAGATAAGTTTTCTTTTCAAAATTGGAATCAAGCATGATAAGAAGCCACAGTTTCAGCCTGAAGCAGAAATTCGACATCAACTTAAAAGTTTAAAGCAAATCAAGTTATAACTGAAGATCAAGTTTCAATCAACTGTCAGATTCCAGGCTTCCTCTGCCTTGCATGTGCAGGTGAGTAAACTATTTATTTTAAAAACAGTTTAAAATTTGGATTTAATCCTAATGCATGTTATGATATTGTTTTGGTATGGAAGTTATTCAGCTTGAATTTATTTAAATTGATAAGCAGGACTGGGTATATATATGTATGAATGCATGTTCTCTGTTGATTCAGTTCCTGTTTGCTTTCAAATTTTTCTAAATCTCCAAACTAAATCCATATTGACCTGTGATGTGTGAGTGAACTTCATCTGGTCTAAATCATGATGTTTGGGCAAACATATGAAGTTGTTGTGAGAAACTAAATTATTAACCTAGCAAAGAACTATTATGTTCTCAGTTGACAAGTGAATGTTTGTTCATTTCAGTTTCAAAAATAAATATCTATCAATCTAATTCATATTTGATGATGATGTGAACTAGGAATATGTTTATCTTCTAGTAAAATTTAAGTTAAAAATAATTTCGTGAACAATTTAAGCTGAGTGGTTATCTCAGATTTAGATTTACAGTAAATATCATATTTTGTGAAATTTCAATAAAATTAAAACAAGTATCCAAGCATGCAATTAGGATTCTTGCATAGAAATATGAATTTTAGAAGTAAAATTAGAACTTCTAGTGGTTTATGTCTCGAGGAATTGATAGATGAACTGTTTTCGTTCAAACATCATTTTCGGACGATCTCATCATCGAGAGGAGTTACGACCAGTTTGGAAGAAGCAGTGAGACGAGGGGAAAGGTTCGACCATGGCGAATTTTCGTTTTTAACTTGGATTTAGGAATAGGAGTTGGTCGTAGGGTTTAAGGATTTCTTTTGTCTGGGTTTGGAAATCATTAATTGGAGTCGGCGATGGTGATCGGACAGTGTCGCACTTGGCTGGCAAGTGCTGTGTAACGTGGAAACAACGATGATGGAAGGGTTCGGCGTTGCAGTGGCGTGAGATGATTGAAAAGTTTTTTCCAAGACGAGTTTCAGGGGCTCTGCTGTTGACCTCACCACGGCTCAATTAGTTCGCATCTGGAGGCGATAGGCAGAGAGGCAGATCGTGGAGGTGGTCAGGGTTAGGGATGCGCGTCGGAGGGTAGTCTCGGTTGGCCAAAGCTAGGGTGGCCTGCTTGTGCACGTGCACACGATGCACGGCGTGTTAGGTTTGGTTTATCTCGAGAATTCAAGTACAAGGGATTGTTGATCTGTGGTTGTTGCGTTTTATTTTGGGTGGAAGGCTGTAGGATTTGCTAGTTTGATCGAAGTGGGGATCGATGTTTTTAGTGCTGGTGGAAAAGGGACGGGGGTAAAAGAAATTTAGGCAGATGGAATTGAAGCTAGGTGTTGTTTGGTAATGGGAGATTGGGCTTTAGGCCGATGTTGATTAAGGTGTTAAGGAGGTAAGGGCGGCTTTTTTAGGTTATTTGAGTTTCGGGCTTCGGCCCAATAAAAAATATGAATGAGAAATGAATTGTAAAATAGGAGATGGATTAAATGCCTAGTAATAGAGTAAAATATTATCAATAGCAAACAAGTTCTTCCAAAGTAAATGTTTGTTAACTAATTTCAATAGTAAGTGTTTTTTTTAAATAAGAAATTTCTTTTTAATTAAATAATGGAATTTAAAAACAATAAAATTTGTTTTACTTAATATTATTTCATTTAAGATAAGGTTTAATATCATTATTTAAGGAGGTTAATTGATGGGAAATTACTAAATAAGGTTTATTTTATAATAATTACATAAAGGAAGTGATAAGGATTAATTACTTAGTGTAATTAATTAAAGGATTAATTAATTAAGGGAATTAATAAAAGGGTTAGTTAATTAATAAAGATGATTAATTAGAGGATAATTAATCAATGTAAGTAATTATAGAATAACTAATTCGAGTAATTAATTATGGATCACTGTAATTAATGTGTATGGGTAAGGTTAATTAATTTGTGTAATTAATTAAGTTAAAATTATTAATTCTAGTTAATTAATTAATTTTAATTAATTAAGTTTAATTAATTAAAGGTAATCATTTAATGTTGGGTTAAGTATAATTACTTAAGGTAATTAATGAGGTATAATTACTTAGTGAAGTAATTAGTGGATAATTACTGGATGTAATTAATTAAAGGAAATTACTTGATGGGAAGTAATTAAAGGATAATTACCTGGTGGAAGAAATTAAGTGATAATTACTCAATGTAATTAAAGGACTAATTGATAATTAATCAAGGAGTTGGTTTAATTGATGGAGTAATTAAGGAAAGTTAATTTCTGATTGAGAGTAATCAAGGCTGATTAATGAATGTATTTAAGTTAAAGGTTAATTATTAAATGAAATTTAAGAATAATTAACTAATAAGAGTAATTAGAGGATCATTAATTGATGTAATTAATGGAAGTGATCAATCTTGTTTATGTATGACTGAATAATGATAAGTGCTTCGGATTGGTTAATATCTCTGATATGTATTACTGTGTGATATGATATGTTAGGTGGACGGTGATAATGTGATTGTCCATTAATTATGAATTGTTATCCGGCAATTAAAATTGAATTGTATTTAATTGAATAACTTGGTTTTGATGACATCGGATTCGAAGAGACCGGAGTCGGGTATTAGTAAATACCCAAAACCACTTCAATTCTTTATAGATTGATATATGAAATCAACAAGCTGGAATGAATGATTTAAGTGAATTGGACTATTTAATCTAAGTTTTTGGTACTTAGAAATTTGTGAATGAAATAAGTGATGTCTATAACAAATTGTGAATTTGTATATTAATGCGAGTTCCCCGGGTTTTAATTAAATTCTTTGAATTGGAATTTCTTGATAGATGAGTTTACTCACACTGGTTTCCAGCCTGACCCCGGGTGTTACTTTGATGTAATGCTCTGGTCAGGCCGAGTATTGCAGATTTTTAGGTAAGGACGTTCTGGAGCTTAGGAGGTGAGCTGGATGGCAGGAACGTATGCAGTGTGTTCAGCTGTGACATATGTTATTTATCTGGGACAAGTTATTTTAACTGTCCAGTGATTGTATAAATATTGTACCTCTGATGTATTAAAATGTAATCTGATAAGTACAGTTTTCTTTTGTATAACTGTTGTTATTTATTATTATATTTTATCCGCTGCGAATGTGAGATGTTGGTGTTTCTGTTCTTCTTCTTCTTCTATCTCTTTCTTCTTTTCCTTAACTATATGGAATTTTCAGGATCGAAAATTCCGGGTTGTTACAGGTTCCACCGGCTTGTTGTCATGTGAGTATGTGTTATGTTCTTATTGTTTATATTATATGTACACTTGCATTGTTTTGAGCCCCGGTGCATTAAACTTGTGCATGTCTTGTTTGTACTACTTTGTACATGTCTGAATCATTGTACATATCTCTGTTCTTCCCTTTGTCTTTGATACATTTGAGCATGTTGAATTTGGTTCTGGTTACATGTGCCTGCCCTGGTTTCATTTGTGCATACTCATGTCTTGCATTTTGGTCTGGACTTCATCTGTAATGCAACCATGTCTTGATATATGTTCATATAAGTCTTCATGTTGATTTTGTAGTTTGGTGTGTACATGTTTATGTGACTTGGCATTGTTTGGTTGCATTATCCATGGTTTGCTTTGAGTTCCACTTCAGTCTGATTTGCATTATATGCGTCAACTGGTTCCTTTTGAAATGCTTTCAGGTTGACTTTGTGTCCACTGCTCTATTGCATCATGTATTTCGTGTTGTCTGGATTTGTGATGTTTGTTGGATCCGTTCTTTGTTTTCCTTGACCACCATATATACTTGAAGTCTTATTGTCACCGCTGCGATCATTGCTATGAGTTATAATGCCTTGGCTGCATTGCTGTGAGTTACTGCCTGATTGTGTACGTTTGAGTTTGTTCTTGTAATAATGTTCATGTCTGATCATTTTACTATGTTGATTTAGAGAGTTCATGTTGATCTTGATTTGCTTGGGCATTTTGTATATGTTCAAGTTCAAGTTGTAACTGAACCTGATTTTGAAGTCCAGCGCATCTGGCCTCAGTTTCATGTGTACATGTGTTGTTGCAGTCTGAAGTCTTGTGTACACTTTTATCTAGTTGAAGTTGTTTTTGAATTCATGCCTCATTGTTTGCTAGTCATTCTCTTTTCATGCCTCTTCTTTGTTAACTCACTATTGAGTTGTTTTGGTGTGCATGACGCCTCTTGGCTGAAATTTAAGATGCTGAGGCAATGCACATGTGTACGTGTACACATGTTTATATGCATGCTCTTATGCTCATGTCGTGACTTAATTTCTACTGCACCTGAATATTTGCATTTGAGTTGAAGTCAGCTTTTGGTTAGGTTTGACCTTATGCTTACCTGCCCCTGCAATTTTATCAAGTGTATATCGGTGTGCACAACCTTGTGACATGTAAAGTGATACATTGTGCATGTTACAAGCCGTTCGTGTAAGATGAATTCAAAAGAAATAAATGACGAACAACCCAAATAACCGAGGCAAATAACATTTTAAAAAAACACAATTTTATTGTACATTGCAAAATATTTCTTTATCAATTTTACTACATCATTTTTTATTTTGCAGATAATTCAAATGCTAGATACAAACTTATATAGAGTTGAAGAACAAATACGAGTAAATGAGTGATATATAGTGAGGTGAATATTGTAAAGTGAAAATTGTGACGTAATCGAAAATGTATTGTAATTGAAAATGTATATATGCAGTGAGTGCTCAAATTTGTACTATTCAAAATTGTAATAAAATATTTGTTTGAATAAAATATTTGTTTGAATATGAATTCTGTGTTATTTATTTTATTCATCAAATATTTATTTAATTATATGCAAGATAAAATAGTACAATAACAAATACATTTAAATGAATATATTTTTGTTTAGTATTATCGAACAAAAATCATATACTAGCATATTCAACCATCTTCCCCTTTTGATGATAACAAACATATATTAAGATTTTGAATGTATTAAATGTATTTGGTCATTGATGAACTGTATTTGCTCTTCCTATTTGAATGCTCTCTCTCTACAACAAGGCTCCCCTTCATATATGCATGAAAATAAATAAAAATAATGCAAATGAACCTAGATGAGAATATGCAAATAAAAAAAAATTGAACTTTATTTGCCAAAATCTTAACTTTTCTCTCTCCCTTTTGTTATCAGCAAAAGAGTAACAGCGTTAGAAAAATAGAGATAGAGTGATAGACATTAATACAACATTAATACCCAATCGAGTATAAATATTAAATTTCAATAAAAAATCAAACTAAATCATAAATACTCTACTGGGGGCATATTCCACTTTAGGATGATATGGGTGATGTAGGCATATAAAACCATATAGTTATGTCTATTTGTGGTATATTTATATCAGGAATTTGAATTAACCGTTAGGATTTTTAAATGAGATTAGTTGTATTCCCAATTTTTATATAAAAAATGAATTTCAAGCATCTTTTAACCATGAATAACCGTGAGGACTTTTAAATGGGATTAGAATCAACTTGTTTATTTAATAATCAATTTTGATACGTGTTCCATACATGCATAACCGTGAGGACTTTTAAATGAGCATGAAAGCATATAAACAAATATTCCAAGTAATTCACTCATGCATAACCGTGAGAATTTTGAAATGAGAGTGAATACTTTGGATGTTTTTATTGTAAAAAAATAAAATAAAAACGAATAATTTCCTGTTTAAAATACCACATTTTGACATAATATATTGGATTTTGATGAGCGATGGTTGTTAGAAATATGATAAAAATAGAGATGATCATGGAATTTTTACCAACAAGAGTTATTATAAATTTTGTTTAAAATTTAAAGAAATTTACCAAATATATTTCTCAAGTCATAATATATGATTAATTTCAATACTCATCACTTTTTCAATCACCATTTATCTTTTTGATAATCAGTAGGGAGTCAGATTAGTTATTGTAGTCATTTAAGACCAAATCCAAAAATAAAATCAAATTTTCTAGCATGCCTAATCTAAAACGAAGTCAACAAAAACTATTTTCTAAAATGGGTTTTATAAAAAATATCTGCTAATTGGAAATCAGTTGAATTGAAAAATATGTAGGTATTTTCTTTGAAAATGTGATGCAACTTATGAACGTCTCAACATAAAACTCGTTCCACTAATACTATTTCTATCAACTAGACGATAGCATAATCTGCATCTGAAAAAAAAAATATTTGAATCAAGGTTATCATAAGTTGGATATCATAGACCAGACCGTGAAGTTGCAACAAATACCTTAAAATCCTTTTTACAGCTTTTAAATGAAACTCTTTTGAATTTTGAATTGAAACCGTGCACATAAACAACTAGTGAACACAGTGTCAGATCTAGAACAAATATATCCACGTGTACCTAGAGTAATCATCAACTAACATAAGATACTATATCTTATCACCTAAACTTTCAATATCCTTAGTCCAAGTAAATATATATGAAATAGTTTAATATTTAATATATCGTTTAAGATAAATGTACCGTTACCTATTTTACCTTCACGATAATTTTTCGTTGTTACCCATTGTGATTCTTCCACCTTTGTACTAGGCTAAGGAACTTTGATCTAATGCCCATCTTGTACCTAGAACAACTAGAATCTAGGTAACACTGTTGTTGTTCCTTAGCCTGCCAGCACACCTACACGACAAAAGATTTTTGTAACCTTGCTTGGTTCATCATCATCACTATCACTTATTTCTCCTTGAAGACACAGTTTTGCCTTTTCATTTTCACTGCCAATGCTTTCATCAGTTTTATCCCAAGTAGCTGCAAAACTTCTCCTTTTCCGTTTCTTTCCTTGGTTGAGTCGATTCTGAGGACAATTTTCCTTGATATGACTAGGTTTATTGCACTTGTGGCACATGATCTCCTACTCTTCTGAGTTGTCTAGTACTCTGAATATTTTGCTTTTCAATTGTTGAGTTAGAGCTGGATTTCCATATTTGCGATTCCAGTTATTGAATCTCTTTATTATCAGCACCAATTCAGCTGCTCCATCATCATCATCATCATCATCACTTTCTGTTGTTCCTTTGAGAGCTATTGATTTCTTTCGAGTATCACCTCCTTCACGTTCTTCCTTGAATTTCATTTTTAGCTCATAAGTGGTGAGATTTCCAATGAGTTCTTCAACTTTAACTTGTTTCAAATCCTTTGATTCTTGAATGGTAGTAACTTTTGCTTCAAAATTTCATGGAAGGACTATGAGGATTTTTGGACTATTTCCAGTTCTGTGTGCGGTTTTCCAAGAGCTTTTGATTTGTATATGAGATTATAAAGTCATACATACATCTCCTTGACATTTTCATCCTTGGCCATTGTGAAGTTCTTGTATTCGCTACTAAGCTTGGCAAGGCGAGATTCTTTTTCTTGAGAGGTTCCTTCGTGAGTCACTTCAAATGTGTGTCAAATTTCATGTGCAGTTAGACAACGTGAGACACGATTACATTCTATTTGATCCAATGAACAAATAATAGAATCCATAGTTTTAGCATTAGCATTCTGTAGTTAATTTTCAACATCTGTCCATTGATCCATTGGTTTTTTAATTTCCTAATTATCTACCACTATAGTTGGTGTTCTATATCCTGTCTCAATAATATTCCAAGCATCAATGGTTTTCAAAAAGAAAATTCGTTCTATTTTTCCAGCAAGCATATTAACAATTGAACATGGGGGGTATAACTATGGACTGTCCCTCAACAAAAGCATTATTAAAAGAAGTCATTTAAAAAACAAACTTTTTAACACAAAAATTGGTTTTTGTTCCTAGCTCTGATACCACTTGTAGGATCAATTTCACCCTCGAGGGGGGTGAATACGGTGATAATGATAATGGTAAAAATTAGTGCGGAAATATGTGTATATATATATATATATATATAATAATTGCAGCATTTATAATAGAAGAATAATAAAAGTAGAAATAGAATAATCAGATTTAACTAGCTTTGACGAAACCCTGCCTATGTGTCGCTCCCAAGGTTTCTACTAGAAATTAAGTAGTCAGACGCCTACACATGTAAATTTGCGACACCCGCTATCGACTAACCTAACTCTACGCACAAAACCCTACCACAACTCAGCTACTGAGTTGCGAATTCTTGAACTACACACCCGTAGTTCGTCATATAGTCACACGACTAGACAATTACACAAGTTAAAAAGAAATTATAAAATAAAAAAAAATTAAAATACAAAACCCTATATAATATTTTAAGCCCAAATTATAATAAATAAGAGCTGGCCCACTTAGTAAATAAAAGAGAGACTTCTCCCCTTTTATTTTGGTTTAGTATCTTTGGTCGATCTTTCTTCGTTCCTCTTCAAGAAATTAGGGATTCGTTCAATTGAAGCCACCGCTACTAGAATTGATCGATTGAGGTGTGCTTTTGCTTCTGGTTGCTTCGTCAATCGATTAGCTTGAGTTGCTCTCTATAGCTTTAATTGATTTGAGTTCGAATGAAAAGATATTGGTATGTGATTTGTGGTTTATTTTACTTGTTGATTTGTTTGAACTCAAATACATATGCCGATGATGATATAGGGTAATTTATAGGGATAAAATCCCTAAATTACATTCGTATATTTATTTTTGAATTCGTCACATTGCTATGCTTGGCCACTGATTTTCGATTGACCGATGTGATGATTTTTGACCTGCTCCATCTCTGATACATTTGAATTTTTTTGCGTTCTTTTCTGCCTTGATTTTTCACATGATCGAAGTTGCTTTAGGTCAGTTCCTATAACTTTGTCATTTGAAATTGTTATAATATTTTGAGATGAAAATTGACTTCGACTTGTTCAATTCGAACTTGTTATCACCTGTCTTTGACTTTGGCATTTAAACTTGACATGTTCATTTTGAAATCTCTGCAACATTGACTTTGTTTGAACTGTTGCAGATCATTTCTCTTCGAACCATGACTTGATTATTTTCTATGACTGTATTCATACTGCTGGCTACTGATAATTTTCTAGATTTTCATAACACACGGCTTCACTGTCATTTCATTGTCGAAACTGCTCCTTGGCTCTAGGGCATGACAAAGATGATTGCGTCGGTGCCTTAAGATGCGAATTGGAGTCGCTTGGGTTTGAAGATGGGGTCGCATGGACCTGGGGCAGGCAAAGTGGTCAACAGTGGCTAACAGATTAGGATGTGGCTAAGATGACTTTAGGCGTGGTCATCGCATGGACCGAGGCAGCGGTTGATGCTAGCTTCGTGTGATAGTTTTCTTCGTGGTGCTAAGGTGAGTTAATTCATTTTAACTCACACATTTATATCTATTTCATTGTTTTCTATATATGTATAATTATCCTGATAATCAATTACATTGGTTGGTTGAATTGATTGGATTGTTAAATGAATTGTTGGTTTGAAATATTGAAAAGTAGTTATTAATAACATATGGATTGTTATGTGGATTTAAAGAAGTCAATTTGCAAACAGAATTCTATTCGGTTGCAAATTGAATAGTATTAACTTATATAAATAGACATACGTTGTTTATGTGATCGTATTTGTTGGAAAACAATTCAGATCACTAAATAATTCCATAATTGGAATAATCTTTTATATAGAGCGATGTTGGCTCTAGATGATTCATTTTGAATTTCCTATTTCAATTGGATTTCGTGCTTTTCTATGAAACAAAGAATTTTAACAAATGATTGAACTATCGGACGGGTATAGGACTTTTCATACAATTCTTTTGATTATTATTATAACTGGTTAAATAGAGTTTGAGTGGAATTTACTAACTTTTAGTAAATATTTGAATTTACTATCTGGTATGGGACAGTTAGTTAAATTCTTGTAATTACTGGAGTGGTAGTAATTAACAATTTAGAGTTGTATTACTTAAGGAATTTGGATTTCAGAACGACAGATCCTCGATAGAAGATAACACATTTTTCATCGACTTGAGAATCGATACATTTTTAGATTCTGGTAGGCAGACCTATTTCTTGAGGTTAGGTATGTTCTGGTATAACATAGCTATCCTTTTTTATTTAAACACATGTTATATTCCAGCCCTTTCAGTTTATTTTACCGCTGGAAAATGTTTACCTATTTATTTTCATTAGGTAAATTCACATAGTTTTGTCATAAACTCAGTGCTACCTATTTCTTTTGGTTTGGAGTCGGGGTTTTTACCTAGTAGTCCATTTCATTTCATTAAACTACTACACTATGTGGCGGGGTGTATTTATTTCAGTTAGGCCCCGTGTCTCCCTGTGTCACATTGATAGTTGACTACCATTATTATTTCCTTGGTGATGATCATTTCATCAAAGATTTTAGGATAGATATTTAGTATCTTCTGGGCTTTGGAGAATTTTTAATTTGTTATTACCATGTTTTTAATCGCCTATTTGAGACTCGATATAGAATTATGATATGGTAATTTTATTTAGTATGCCTTATTAAAATCATTTGTTTAGCATATTTTTATTATGGCTTATTTATTCTTAAGTCGTATATTTATGATATCAGTATCATCTCACCTTTCGATTAGATATAGTCTGACCTGTTTATTTTATAATACTCGGGTCAGGTTGAGACTCTACAGGTACAGGGACTAGTCGACTTTTGGATTTTGGGCTAGTATTGAAGTAGTCTATTTTGACCAGTTTAGTTTACTTCATACTTGTATATATTGACAGTTAGGAGTTTATGTCATATATATTCTTTAGTGGTGACTTTGTACCTGATACAACAGTTTAGATATGATGTATATATTTATGTGGGTCTAGTACTCATATTTTGTAGACTCCTATTCTATTATGTATATGATGATGTATCTTATTCCACTGTAATATGTGACTCTGATTCTAACTTATCTATGTTATATACTCTTTTGAATATTTGAATCGGTGTGTTTATTACTTTGTAATAATACTGTACATGTCCAAATTTCAGCTAAGATCCTCAAAAGGATAAATAAGACGTATCAATGTTAGTATAAAGATATATTCACATTCAATTGCCCTTAACCAGCCATATTCTTCGGATTAGCAGACAACATTATTTGCAATGTTCTTTGCTAAACTGGGCATAACAATGAGGTCATTACAACCTGGTACCAAAGTTGCATTCAAAACATTATAGAATATAATTGACATAGATTTGAGATCTAAACTTAGATGACTTAGAGGCCCGACCCTTGAGTATGTGGTAGTCCGTAACTTAATAAACTGTTAGGAATAGTATAACGACCCGTAAATTTTGATAATTAAATTCGTTAATTTAATAAGATTTTGTTAATTTAATATTGAGGGAAGTAAAATTTTGGAATTTAATAATGTAATGAATACTAAAAATGAAATGTAACAATGGTAATTAAAACTAATTATTGACAATTGAATGAAATTACAAAATTGAAATAATGTAAATTGTTATACTTAGTTTTAAATTGATGTAGGAAAACAAATGCAAACATTAAATTAATAAATAAAATAGTATGAAATAAATAACCATTGAATATAAAATTGGGTTATATAAGAATTGTAACAATTGTGTGTGAATAATGAATTTATAAGTGTGATTTAAAGTTATAGCAACGGTTGTAAGTTACTATTTAATTGGTCTATTAATTTAGTTGTAAATGTTATATTTGGGTATGAAATTTAAATAAGTAAATAAATGTAAGTGTTGTATAAATAAAGGAATTTGTATATAATTAATGGTAATTGAATGAATTTAGTATTATGCATGTAATTATAATAATTTGTTGAAAACAATAAACTTAAGTGTAACAATGGCTTGTAAACAATTATTATAAGTTACCTGTTTAATTAATTAATTGAATTAATATTGGAAATAAATTTTTAATAAATGTAAATAAATGTTACATTAATGAGAAATGTAATACAATGTTTAGGAGTTGTTAAATTGGAATATTAAGGTAATGAAAGGTAAAACAAAGCTAACTAGGTTTATAGAGTAGTAATGAACTTAATAAAAAGATTGGATGAAACAAATCAATTTATTGAAATTCAATTATAATAAATGAATTTATTATAGCAAATGAAATTAAATACCACATTGGTTGAATAAAGATGAAATGGGAAGTATTAATGTAATAAATATAAACCAATGTTAATTGTAACTATGAGATGACAATTTAGTGAATAACTGGATTGAAAACTTAAATACTATAAATTGGGAAATATTCAACGATAAATTCATATAGAAATTTGTTTAAAGGATTCTAAATTTACCAAGTAATCTAAACTAATAAAATTTGTAAATAATTAAATTTGAATTGTAAAATTGGTTTAGTTAACTTATTATTAAATTATTTAACTAATGTGAAAATAGCCATTTTGGCCACTGACTCGGATTTCGACGAAACCAGCTTTACTGGATTCATAACATTGAATTATTGTATGATATTAAGTTCGTAGCGATTGGACTTGTCATTTGATCGTACGGGCTCGAAACGCGTAGAAATCAATGATTGAAATCAATTGAAATCAATTTGAAATAAACTGAATTTTAACATAACTTCTTCATATGATGGGATTTGGACTTAAAACCTGTTCCATTGAGTTTAAAATATTTGAAAACATTGATTTTGATATATGGGTTGACCCATTTTCGTTTCGAAGGCAGAACGAGCTTTTCGAGTCGTTTATCGTTCCAACCCAAATCAAATCCGATCCGTTATTTCTATAATTTAACCTACCTATAAATACCTCGTTACAAAGCCTAGCCATTCCTCACTCTCATTTGTCTGTACGTACATCTCCTTCTCTACTCCTCATCCAACGGCAGACAAACAAATTCTAGATCTAACTGCAAATCAAAATCAAATTAAAAAATTTAAACTCTATAAACTATATTAGATTATATATCAAATTGAAGCTCTTGACGAGCGCAGGCCTAATTTGCAGCTTGTTTTCCGATTTGGGTTTCACTGCAGCCAGAGTTGGACAAATTTGTTTCGGCCGTTCATTGCAACGACATGAACGATGATCGATCGAAGATTTGTTGGCATGGTGTTGGAGAGAACTTCGAGCGTAATGCATCGGTACTGTTCGCATGGCTTATTAACGGTTGGATTTTTCGCAAAAATTCATTAGGGTTTCTCACCATAGGTGGTGGAGGTGCCTCAGGGTTCGACCGAAGTTGGTGGAATCGCCGCCATGGGTGCGGCATGGGTCGGTGGTCTCGGGGAGGTGCTCGGTTTGTGGTGAAAGGCAAAGCATGTGGCCGTGGACGATCGCGAAGGTAACGGCGTGCTCGAGTTCTGCTTCACATGCAGATAGGGTTTCGCGTATACAGGCATGACGTGGCAGTGAGTTAATGCCTCCTTGTTTTAGTCTTTTATTTTATTTTATTTTGTCTAAATTTAATTTTTCAACACGTTCTAACATTAATAACTTTCGCATACGAGGTCAAATTCACGTGTGCTCTACTAGGATCGTATTGGAATTCCGGACATTCTGCGCTACTTTGGACAAATTCTTAGACAGTTCAAACTTTGGGCTTATTTTGAATTTAAATTCAATTTAAATTCAAAGGTGAGTGTTTTAACCATCTCTTAATTTTCAGAATTTCTTATGTTTGTTAAATTGAATTTATAAAGTGATTAGAAATTTATTGATTGTTGTTTGTTGTGTTAAATGGTCGTTCTGATTCAAATTGACTTTAATTGCATTTAATTATCATTTAACTTAATATTAAATTTTTAATTGTCAATTTAATACCTGTATTGATTTTCAGTTATATGTTGATGTTTATTGATTGAATTGGATGACGTTTGTGATCAATGCTTAATTGTTGAATTTGATGAATGAATGTTTTATCTTATATAAGTATAAACTGCAAATTCATTATGAATTTTTATTATTAATTCGAGATTGTGGTTTGAAAAGATATATAACCGTAAAATATTAATTTACGAATTGAAATGATAAATATCTATATCAATTGACTCTAGGGTAGTGAATTATATACGGACACCGGATTGGTTGAATTAAATGATTTTAAAATCCTTAAACCTTTGAATTTAATTAAATGATGTTTTGAAACAAAATTTGATTTGCATAAATTGAAGTGTTATTGAAAAAAAGTTTTATCTTAAATACGAATTGGTTTAAAGGAAATGGTTTAAGAAATGAAATTGAAATTTTAAAAGTCAAATTTAAGATATAAGTGAAATTTGTCAGAATCGCATTATTTGAGTTGTGGAAAAATATAACTTTTGAAATGTATCGGAATTGGAACAATTTAAAGTGACATTTTGAACATGCTTTGCAAGCGATATTGAATTGAATAATTTTTTGAGAATTGGAATTTTAAAATCTGAAATGGAGTTTGGGAAATTGAAATGGTCTGAATTTGTTGAAAGGAAATAAATTGTCTTAAATTGATATAAATTACAAATTCATGTTTTCAAATATAAACTGTTTTAAATTATATTATATTTAAGATTCCAAATTTATGATTTTTAGATTTATAAACTACTTTGACCTATTTTAAAACCATTAAATTTATTTTAAAATTAATTAAACCATTTAATTCATATTAAATCTAATTAATCTATTTTAAACCTATTTAATCTATTTTAATTATATTTAATCTATTTTAAATCAATATATAACTATTTTAACTATTTATAACTATTAACTAATTCCTAAATTTTTAGACTAAGTGGAAGGGGAAGTGTTTTATTCAAATTCATTGGTTTAAAGACAAGAATGATGAAATGGCGAAATGACCTAAATCGGGATTTAAATGTATAATAAATTGAATTGTTGATTCGAAGTAAGAATTTAACCAGTTTTGGAAGTATGAATTTTGGAAAAATTGTGATTTCAAAATCGAATATGATTTGAAAGAGAATATGATTGGGAAGTGAATATGATTTCGAAAGTATTATGGTTTTGAGAATATGATATTTTGATATCTATTGTAAATTGAACTTTTGAAATGTAAAAGAACCATCCAGTGTGTAATAAGCGATTGGTTGTTAAAGAGACCAGGATCGGATATTGTCATACTCTCTGTCAATATCGAAAATCACTTTAACAACTCTGTACGTGGCAGGGATTCCAGAAATGAAGTAGAATGGTTTGGTGAACGATTCTTGTATGAGGTATGACATGACCCTAACTCCCATGAGTCAGCTTCGATGTGACTAAAATCAGGAGCCACGCCGGGCCAAATGAGGTCATTCCTCCGATCGGGCACACTTCTTTGATATTATATTCTGATTTGTGATTGTTTTGGTGGCCACCCTTCGATTTTTGATTTAGGAGTGTGTTTGAGGTGGGCGGTAGTTGCTACTATGCATTACCACTAGTTCGGATACGCAATTCGTATATCTACCTTGGCGTTACCTCGTGTGTCGTGTTCACATGCCCTAGCGCACCTTCTACGAGTTTATTTTGTGTCGTACCTATGGAGTGCTCCCTGATAGCCCACTTAAGTTTACAGTATCTATATAGACTACGACATTATAAAAATGTGTTAAGGGGGATATGGGTAACGCCTTAACGCTATTTTAGTACTTTACTTTACTATAGACACTATTATAATAGCGTATTGTATTACATAGTAGATAGTTTAACGGATCCTTAGGAGATGTGAATCCCGAACATCTTTTAAGTTATTGCACTCACATTAGACACTGGATAGGAGATGTCAAACCCCGTAAACATCTCCGATGCCGTTCCACTTATATTTACTTGCGTCGATTTAACTTACATAAGATCTTTTAGTTCTGACTCGAGTGTTTTGTCTTTTCAATTCGCTCGGGTCAGCCTGAGCATTCAGGATTTGAAGACCTTATCTCTGGAGGATGAAGATGAAGATTTGTACTACTATTATATACTATATTATTTCACTGCATCATGTATTCCGCTGCATTATTTATTATTCTCTGGTATGTGTAACTCTGATTTGTGTTGTATAAATAAAATCAAACATTTTGTAAACAGCTTCGTGAACTGTTATTTGATTATTATATTTTTTCGGCTGCAAGATTCTATTTTTTTCTTTCTCTGCTTTTCCTTATTTACCCCATAACAATCCGCCCTTCGGTATGGTTTGAGTTGGCATGTGTGTCTTCTTAGAAGGGCAAAAAGGCGGGATGTTATAGTTGGTATCAAAGCTTTGGTTTAGCAATAAACCTTAGCTTTGTGGGGGTATGGCTCATATTTAATAGGGTAATAGTACCCTATGATGAGTTGTTGAGTGTATATATATGAGAGAGCATATTTGTTAGTGTTATAAAAGGTTTTGATATTGTGTTATTTGTTCCGTTTTGTATTTATAATTTCTGGCTGATGCATAGGACGCTATGATATCGATAGGGATTTCTAAACACTTAATAGGACAGACCGACACAATATTTTTTTTAAAATATGGGTAAATGGAATAATTTTGCCTATTGTATATTTTTATGTATAAAATAATATATTTTATAAAGGATATATTTGGTTGTAATATATTGGTTGTTAGGTAGTGAAATTTATAAATATTGTTTAGGAATAAGAATTGAAAATAAATTAAATGAAATTTGAAAATTTAGAACTTAAGTTCCGGGATTTTGAAATTTCTTTCGAAAGATTTTGGATTGAAAGTATTTTCTGATATAAATATTTCAATATGGTTTGAAAATTTTGTTTTAAAGTAATGTTGGAATGAAATAAGTTATGTGCCCCCTCTCTTTCGCTGAAAAATGATTTCGGTGAAGAGTGCATGCATCATCGATATCGATTTTCGAGTTTCTAAGTGGGAAGGCTACTGTATTATTCTTATTGCAGCTTTATTTTGATAAAAAATATATATTTTAAATTGTTTTAAATATAATTGGATATATATAAAGTTGTAAGAATATACATTTATCTATTATTTTAAAATGATTTGAAATCCAACCTGGCATTTAGTTCTTAAGTTTCCGTCAATTAGAGGTTCCAATTATTAATTAGTCACATTCTATTCACTACAATAATTATCGAACATTAAATTAATTTAAAAGAAATGAGGTAAACTTGTATAATATTTCAATTTGCATTCTTTAATATATATATATATATATATATATATATATATATATAACTTACCAAAATATTAAAAGTTGTAATGTTTAATAAGAAAATGTAATGGAAATTGCAAAAGTAAACTTATGTAATGAAAGTGTTCAATGAATTACTTTTACAAATAAGAAATTAAGTGTCAAAGCTGTTATAAGCTTAAGTTATAATTGAAATGTTACTATAATAAAATGAGATAGAAAGTAAGTAGTGTAAATGAGTAAATAGAAACTTAAGTAAATATATTGAAATGCTAAATAATTGAATTACACATGAACACTGTAAATAAATGAAATTAAGTAACCGAATGTAATGCAAATAAAAGAAATTTGCATTATACGGATAAATGAAAATGAATTTGTAAGTAGTGGATAGAAATGAACGAAAATAAGACTGAATGAATGAATGTGAAATTATTTACAAAGAATCTAATATAGTACTCTAAGAATATGCTTACGTATGTTTAAATTAAATTGTATATGAGTGACATATGTAAGAAATGAAGATAACGTATGAAAATAAAAGAATGGAAATGAAAACTGTAAGAAATAAAATGTAAATTAAAAAGATAAATCATTATATAAATGAAAAGGAAATGAAGCAATAAATGTTTTGAAATGAAATTAATAAGAATGAACTTAGTTTATGCTTGGGGTTATTGTTTGTTTGGTTTATGGTTGTTTGGGAAAAGATACTTTAAAATTGTTTGGATGTATGGATAATCTATTTAGTTTCATCTAAGATTGTTGAGTAAATGGTGCACTTAGTAGTTTATTTTTCATTCTGTACAATTTAAAGTTTTTGAACCCGAACAACTATTTGTTTTGTTTGATAAGAATGGATAATTGATTTATCTTGATTTTATATGATGATTATATATTGGTTGCAAGTGATTGTTATTTATATTGATTTGTTTGTTAGTGGTTGAATCAACTTTAAATATTTTGTTTTATATAATTATTAACTCTTTTGGATTATATAGGTGAAATATAGGTTATGGAAGCAATTGCTACTGCTTTTGGTTTCATAATTAAACGTTGTTTGCCCGACAAATAGGTACGTTGTCGAATTACGGTTTTCTAGCGATATTATATTGTCTTTCCCGTATTGGGATATATTATTTTGGAAAATATATGTTATATATTGTTATATTTGATATTATATTTTCTTCCGAGCCTCTCCGTACAACGGAGACTCTGTCGAAATTTTCCATAAAAATTTAGACTTAGAGAAATTTTGAAAGATGTTTTCCAAACTTTATTAATTTGAGAATAAAAAAGATTTAATGATTATAAATTGGTATATTTTATTTAAATTAAGAAATTTTGTAAATTTATCTGTTTATAAAGTTAATATTTTGAATAAAATGTATTGTTTACTCAATTCTTTCTTTTCCCTTCTTTTTTCTTTTCGGGGACGAAAAGTTTTGAGTAGGGGAGAGCGTAACGACCCATAAATTTTGATAATTAAATTTATTAATTTAATAAGATTTTGTTAATTTAATATTGAAGGAACTAAAATTTTGGAATTTAATAATTTAATGAATACTAAAAATGAAATGTAATAATGGTAATTAAAACTAATTATTGACAATTGAATGAAATTACAAAATTGAAATAATGTAAATTGTTATATTTGGTTTTAAATTGATGAAAGAAAACAAATTCAAACATTAAATTAATAAATGAAATAGTATGAAATAAATGACCATTGAATATAAAATTGGGTTATATAAGAATTGTAACAATTGTTTGTGAATAATGGATTCATAAGTGTGATTTAAAGTTATAGTAACGGTTGTAAGTTACTATTTAATTGGTTTATTAATTTAGTTGTAAACGTTATATTTGGGTATGAAATTTGAATAAGTAAATAAATGTAAGTGTTGTATAAATAAAGGAATTTGAATATAATTAATGGTAATTGAATGAATTCAGCATTATGTATGTAATTATAATAATTTGTTGAAAATAATAAACTTAAGTGTAACATTGGCTTGTAAACAATTATTATAAGCTGCCTATTTAATTAGTTAATTGAACTGAAATTGGAAATAAAATTTTAATAAATGTTTCATTAATGAGAAATGTAATACAATGTTAAGGAGTTGTTAAATTAGAGTATATTAAGGTAATGAAAGGTAAAACAAAGGTAACTAGGTTTATAGAGTAGTAATGAACTTAATAAAAAGATTGGAAGAAACAAATCAATTTATTGAAATTCAATTTATAATAAATCGATTTATTATAGCGAATGAAATTAAATACTACATTAATTGAATAAAGATGAAACAGGACGTATAAATGTAATAAATACAAACCAATGTTAACTGTAACTATGAGATGACAATTTTGTGAATAACCGGATTGAAAACCAAATAAATGAATTTATTAGGAATTTAAATTTATAATTACGGGATTAATTGAAATAGAAATTAAATACTGTAAATTGGAAAATATTCAATGATAAACTAATATAGAAATTTGTTTAAAGGATTCTAAATTTATCTAGTAATCCAAACTGTTAAAATTTGTAAATAATTAAATTTGAATTGTAAAATTGATTCAATTAACTAATTATTAAATTATTTAACTAATGTGAAAATAGACATTTTGGCCATTGACTCGGATTTCGACGAAACTAGTTTCATCGGATTCGAAACAGTGAATTATTGTAGAATTTCAAGTTTCGGAGCGATCGGACTTGTCGTTTGATCGTACGGGCTCGAAACGCCTAGAAATCAATTAATTGAAATCAATTGAAATCAATTTGAAAAAAACAAATTTAACATAACTTCTTCACATGATGGAATTTGGACTTGAAACCAATTCCATTGAGTTTAAAATATTTGAAAACATTAATTTTGATATATGGGTTGACCCATTTTCGTTCCCGAGGCAAAATGAGTTTTCGGGTCGTTTATCTTTCCAACCCAAATCAAATCCGATCCGTTATTCTATTTTCTAACCTACCTATAAATACCTCGTTACACGCCCTAGCCACTCCCTACTCTCATTTGTCTGTACGTACATCTCCTTCTCAACTCCTCATCCAATGGTAGACAAACAAATTTTACATCCAACTGAAAATCAAAATCAAATCAAAAAAATAAATCTCCACAACTATATCAGCTTATGTATCAAATTGAAGCTCTTGGCGAGCACAGGCCTAATCTGCAGCCTGTTTTTCGATTTGGGTTTCACTGCAGCCAGAATTGGACAAATTTGTTTCGGCCATTCATCGCGACGCGATGAATGACGACCGATCGTAGATTCATTGGCATGGTGTTGGAGAGAACATCGAGCGTAATGCATCGGTATTGTTCGTATGGTCTGTTAACGGTTGGATTTTTCGTGAAATTTCATTAGGGTTTCTCACCCTAGGTGGCGGAGGCGCCTCAGGGTTCGACCGAAGTTGGTGGAATCACCGCCGTGGGTGTGACCTGGTTAGTGGTCTCGGGGAGGTGCTCGGTTTGTGGTAAAAGGCGAAGCAGGTGGCCGTGGACGATCACGAAGGTGACGGCGTGCTTGAGTTTTGCTTCACGTGCAGATAGGGTTTTGTGTATATAGGCGTGACATGGTAGTGAGTTAGCGGCTCCTTTTTTTAGTCTTTTATTTTATTTTATTTTATTTAAATTTATTTTTTCAACTCGTTCTAACATTAATAACTTTCGCATGCAAGGTCCAATTCACGCGCGATTTTCTCCACTAGGATCTTATTGGAATTCCAGACAATTTGGTGCTTGCTTGGATGAATTCTGAGACCATTCAAATTTTGGGCTTATTTTGAATTTAAATTCAAAGGTGAGTGTTTTAATCCACTCACAACTTTTAAAATTTCTTATGTTTGTTAAATTGGATTTATAAAGTGATTAGAAATTTATTGATTGCTGTTTGCTGTGTTAAATGGTCGTTCTAATTCAAATTGACTTTTATTGCATTTAATTATCATTTAACTTAATATTAAATTTTTAATTGTCAATTTAATACCTGTATTGACTTTCGATTATATGTTGATGTTTATTGATTGAATTGGATGATGTTTGTGGTGAATGCTTAATTGTTGAATTCGATGAATGAATATTTTATCTTATATCAGTATAAACTGCAAGTTCGTTATGGATTTTATTATTAATTCGGGATTGTGGTATGAAATGATATATAACCATAAAATATTAATTTGCGGATCGAAATGATAATTTTCCGTATCACTTGACCCTAGGGTAGAGAATTATATATGGACACCGGATTGGTTAAATTAAATGATTTTAAAATCCTTAAACCTTTAGTTTAATTCAGTGATATTTTGAAATAAAATTTGATTTGCATAAATTGAAGTGTTATTGAAAAATTAAGTTTTATCTTAAATGCGAATTGGTTTAAAGGAATGGTTTAAGAAATGAAATTGAAATTTTAAAAGTTGAATTTGAGATATAAGTGAAATTTGTTAGAATTGCATTATTTGAGTTGTGGAAAAATATAACTTTTAAAATGTATCGGAATTGGAACAATTTAAAGTGACAACATGATTTGGAAGTGATATTGAATTGAATAATTTTTTGAGAATTGGAATTTTAAAATCTGAAATGGAGTTTGGGAAATTGAAATGGTCTGAATTAGTTGAAAGGAAATAAATAGTTTTAAATTGATACAAACTAAAAATTCATGTTTTTAAATATAAACTGTTTTAAATTATATTATGTTTAAGATTCTAAATTTATGATTTTTAGATTTATAAACTATTTTAACCTATTTTAAAAACATTAAATTTATTTTAAAACTAATTAAACAATTTAACTCATATTAAATCTAATTAATCTATTTTAAACCTATTTCATCTATTTTAATTATATTTAATCTATTTTAAATCAATATATAACTATTTATAACTATTTAAACTAATTCCTAGATTTTCAAACTAAGTAAAAAGGGAAGTGTTTTATTCAAATTCATTGGTTTAAAGACAAGAATGACGGAATGACCTAAATCGGGATTTAAATGTATAATAAATTGAATTGATGATTTGAAGTAAGAATTTAATCTGTTTTGGGAGTATGAATTTTGGAAGAAATTGTGATTTTGAAAGTGAATATGATTTGAAAGCAAATATGATTAGGAAGTGAATATGTTTTCGAAAGTATTATGGTTTTGAGAATATGATATTTTGATATCTATTGTAAGTTGACCTTTTGAAATGTAAAAGAACCATCTGGTGTGTAATAAGCGATTGGTTGTTAAAGAGACCGGGATCAGATATTGTCATACTCTCTGTTAATACAGAAAACCACTTCAACAACTGTGTACGTGGTGGAGATTCCAGAAATGAAGTAGGATGGTATGGCGAATGAGTCCTGCATGAGGTATGACATGACCCTGACTCCCATGAGTCAGCTTAGATGTGACTAAAATCAGGAGCCATGCCGGGCCAAGTGAGGTCATTCCTCCGATCGGGTACACTTCTTCGATATCATATTCTGATTTATGATCGTTTTGGTGGCCACCCTTCGATTTTTTATTTGGGAGTGTGTTCGAAGTGGGCGGTAGTAGCTATTATGCATTACCACCAGTCCGGATACGCAAATGGTATATCTACCATGGCATTTCCTCGTGTCATGTTCACATGCCCCAGCATTCCTCCTACAAATTTATTTTGTATCGTACCTATAGAGTGTTCCCTAATAACCCACTTGCGAGCGAAGTTTACAGTATCTGTAAGGGGGATATGGGTAATGCCTTAATGCTATTTTAATACTTTACTTTACTGTAGACACTATTATAATAGCGTATTGTACTACATAGTAGATAGTTTAACGGATCCTTAGGAGATGTGAATCTCGAACATCTTTTAAGTTACTACACTCACGTTAGACACTGGATAGGAGATGTCAAACCCTATAAACATCTTTGACGCCGTTGCACTCATATTTACTTACGTTGATTTAACTTACATAAGATCTTTTAGTTCTGACTCGAGTGTTTTGTCTTTTCAATTCGCTCAGGTCAGCCTGAGTATTCAGGATTTGAAGACCTTATCTCTGGGGGACAAAGATGAAGATTTGTACCACTATTATATACAATATTATTTCACTACATCATGTATTCCGCTGCATTATTTATTCTTCTCTGGTATGTGTAACTCTGATCTGTGTTGTGTAAATAAAATCAAACATTTTGTAAACAACTTCATGAACTGTTATTTGATTATTATATTTTGTCATTCCGCTGCAAGATTCTTTTTTTCTTTCTTTGCTTTTCCTTATTTACCCCATAACATCCGCCTTTCTATATGGTTTGAGTTGGCACGTGTGTCTTCTTAGACAGACAAAAAGGCGGGATGTTACAAACAAGAATATAGGTGATTATTGGGAATAATTATTGGGATATATTTGAAAATTTTTGAATTAAAAAAATTATTGTTATGAAAATGATTTTTAGAATTGGAATTCACTTTTTTAAAGAGAGAAATTATTAGATAGCATAAATGAGACCTTAGATGGCTTAGAATCAAACTCTTATGCCCTGATTTATTTGTAATAAGAGTTGCACAATGGAAATTAGAAGTCAGCTGTCCATTGAAGGCGATTTTTTATTTATTTGATTGAAATGTTTGTTTTGTTTATGATTAATTTAAAATGTGGAATAGAATAAGACATTATCACCCAAAGAAATTATAATCTCATTTGAATATAGACAAACCCAATTACTAATAAAAGCCAACAGTTTCTTAAATTAGAATTGTTGAAGATTAATAAAAATGTCCAAGCAATTAATAGCTATAAAATATATAATGATAAATAATATGTATCTAATTAAATTTAGAATTGGAAAATATACTAAATAAATAAAATAAGATATAATAAAAATCGATTGATTGATGGATGCTTGGTTGTTTAAAATTGTAAATGATTGTGCAAAATTAATATTGAGTAGGAATCTCTATTGGTAGTTGAAACTTGCTCAATAATAACAATAAGAACTTGTGTTGTCTTCGGCAGTGTAGTTCCCGAAAGAAATGTCAAAAATTTATATTTAAATAAAATGAAATGTTAATTTATATGTGTGATTAATTAAATGTAAGATGAATTAAAAATTTAATATTTGCTTGAGGTAAATATTGATGAATGTGTGTGCTATGGAACTATTATCAGTAATTATTATTTCTATGATAACATTAACAATGATTGAAAGAAATTAAATAAAAGCAAACATCTATTTGAATTAAAATCTTTTGATATTAGATATACATATATATGGAACTTAATTATGGTTATTATAGACAGGTAAATATTTTGTAAAGGCATAAAGTATAGAAAGATATATGTATATCATATAGAAATTTATTATTGTGTTAAATTACCGTTGAGTGCTTTAAGAATTCTGGCCGATATGCCTAATCAACGTTATCGATAAGGGTTCTTAACAGTAGTACGAGACATTCAAACTTAGTGTTTAGGGCAGTAAAATATTTTCAGAAATAATAATTAGTACCGTATATATTATTTTTGAAAAGAAGATAGAATTCTGAAATAACATAAATATTTGAAAAAAATAAAGAGAATCATTTTGGAAAAATGTTTTAAAGGTAAAATAATATTATAGAAGTTTATAAATTACATTTTGAAGGAGATACCTTGGGTTGATAAATAAAATATAGAATGTCAAACGAGAGTAAGATTTATATTTTAAATAAATTTGGCATTTGTAAAATCTTATATATTCATTTATAAAGAGGCATGTCAAATAAATTAGGTGTGGTATAAATGATTATGATATTGTATTGTGATTGTAATAAATATTAAGATTTTTATTTATATGAATTTCTAATTTAAGTTAAATTTAAAATAAAATAAAATTCATTCATCAATATAATAAGTTATTAATTATTGAATACTTTGATTTAGTGCATAAATATTTTCTCAAATATGACTTCATAAAATAAATAAGATTTAAAAGCACTTTTATAAAGTAAAGATAAGAGAGAATTTATTATTTGTATAAGGACATGCTATATACCAAAATAAACAAATAAATAAATACAAATTAACACCTGGGGCTATTCATGCCTAACAGTTTTGAATCCTTGATTAACATCATTGTTTTACCAGCCTATGTAACATACCTAAAATTGTAGATTAAGGCAAGATGGTATCTGTAGTTAACTACTAAGTAATATTTGATTGAAATTGTTTATCACTATTCTTTTTAATGATAATGCATGGTTCAGACTTTATTTACCATGCATTTGAGCTTGTAAAGCTTTGCGTGATTATATATGTAACAACCCGCATATTTATCGAGTTTACATTTAAATATTTTTATTTAAATATTAAATCGTTAATCGGATTTTGGTCCGAAAAACTACTTTTTGCAAACGGTCAAATTAGGACTCGAGACCACTTCCATTGAGTTCGAAATGTCGTTTACAACTTTTTAAGTATAAACATCGATAGGTTTGGAGTTTGTGAAATTTCACTAACTTTTCCCGCTTTGGACTTTGGGTTAGTTTAGCCTATTAAGCCCAAGTTCCAACCCTCTTCTCCTCACTCTTCATAAATTTCCTAACTAACTCAAGCTTTAGCATTAATGGTGAAGAGAATGGGAAATTAAAACTCCAAGCTCAAATTCAATTTCAACTCCATCATTCAACTCCAAATTCAAGTAGAAGATATTGGATTCAAGCTTTGGATTGCTTCTCCTTGCTTTCAAGCTTCATCTTCATAAAATTTTAGTGCAAAGGTGAGATTTTTATCTCACAATTCTAGTCTATAATTATATTGGACTGTTGGGAATGATTCCCTATCACTTTAGCATGCATATTTGCTTTTGGTTTGGATTGGATTGGCGAAAAACTCCGATTTTTGGTGTTTGGGAGAAATTTCTGCATTTAGGTCGTTCTGGCCGTTTTTAGCTCGCTCGGAGTTAGGTCGTGTGGACCTTAGGTCGTAGGTCGCGTACGAGTTAACCCCTAGGTCGTTCTGGCCATTTTTAGGTCGTTTGGAGTTAAGTCGTTCGTCCATGGGTCGTGAGTCGTTCACGAGTTAACTTTAGGTCGTTCTGGGAGAATTGGCACTTCGGAATTAGGTCGCTCACGAGTTAAGTCGTTAGGTCGCTCGCGAGTTAGTACCATAGGTCGCAGGGCTTTAGGTCATTCTGGAAGTATTGGCACTTCGGAGTTAGGTCGCTCGCGAGTTAAGCCTTAAGTCGTAGGTCGCTCACGAGTTAGGCCTTAAGCCGTAGGTCGCTCGCGAGTTAAGCTTTAAGTCTTAGGTCGTTTCCGACCTATAATCTCCAGGCAAACGTTAAGTCGGCCTGCTTTATCTCGTAGGTCGTCTCCGACCTAAGCTCCTGATAAGTCGTTCGAGTTAGGTCGTTGGACCATTTACCTTAGGTCGCTCGTCCACTAAGTCGGCCTGGTTTATCTCGTAGGTCGTCTCCGACCTAAGCTCCAGATAAGTCGTTCGAGTTAGGTCGTTGGACCATTTACCTTAGGTCGCTCGACTCTGTTAAGTCGTAGGTCGTTAGACCTTAGGTCGCTCGACTCTGTTAAGTCGTAGGTCGTTAGACCTTAGGTCGTTCGCCTTCCTTAAGTCTCTCGACCCCTCCACACTAGGTCGCTCGGCTTGCTTGAGTCGTAGGTCGTTGGACCTTAAGTCGCATGCCTCCCTTAACTCCAGTTAGGTCGCTCGGCCATTGTGTTAGGCCGCGTGAACCCTTAGGTCGTTAGACCTCATTTTGCTTTAGGTCGTAGGCCGCTTGTCTTCACTTAGGTCGTACCGTTTTGGACGGGGCGCTGCCCCGCACCCCGCCGGGGGCGCTGCCCCCTGGACCCCCGCGACCTGACCGGGCAGGTCGAATCCCGTAAGCGGTGGCGTTGCCCCCGCACCCCCACCTTGGGGGGTTGCCACCCCCCCGGACCCCCCCTCCGTAGGGGATCTTATCTGAAAAATATTGAGCTGATTTCCTTGGATTTTATTCGCATCTCCGTATGCGATCTTTGTGACTGATTGTTTCTACACTTGCTTATGTGTTTTGTCACTTTATAATATAAAGGTTTCAATACTAGTAGTAAATATCAAAACTCTTTTAACAAACAATTTCAACTCTATTTTTAATAACAAAGCTCTTTTCTTAAACCGTTTTCCAATCTATTAGTATATACAAGCCTTTACCTCACTCGGATGAGAAATCTAATTAAACGACTTAGTAAAACAAGTGGTATGAAACGCTTGCGTTCACTTCGTCGGTTAATTCTTGGACTTGTTCGATTGAACCTCTTATGACAATTTTATTAGTGAATATTTACAGTTTGTTCGTAAATATTTAAGTTAAGCAAGTGGTTATGGGACATGAAGCTAAACTTCTATATTTACTAGCTTAGTGTAATTGACACTTCTCGTTGATCTTGATGATCGCTTTATGAATTAGACTAGCAATTGCGCGATGTCTCTTTCATTGCAAGGTTAGACTAGACACCACTTGTGTGATTCCATTCACACATACCTTTCTGCTTTTTGGTTAGTCTTGACCTCATTCTGTGTGATTCCACTCACACATGTGGGGTAGCTCCCCATGGTCTTCGGACCGTCATGTGATAGGCCTCTTTCCCTTTTTATGATTTCTGGATTTCTCGTGTTGATTTCTGGAATTTATGTCATCAACTTGTTATGAGTACAAGTTTAGGGTATGATGCCCCCTTCGAATCTTTGAGAAGATTCTTGTGATATTGATTATCTCTTATTGATTGATCTTCTGTTGATCATTATTTACATACTTATAGTGGTATGTCGTTATGGATGTTTATGTTTATGCCATATCTTTTATGTTATATCATGTCATCTGATATTTATAGCTAGACTGATCCGTTTATTATTTTCTTAAATAATACTCGGATCAGACCGAGATGTTACAGGTGCTTCTGCTTGACTTCTTCCCAGGGATTCATCACTCTGACTTTTGGCTAACTGTTTAGATTAGCAGTTTTTGTTGTATACACTTGAGATATAGACTCATAGTTGTATTCTTTTGTATAGCACGTGTTGCTATTCTTTTGTATTATCGTGGATCTTATTGACCACTACTCTGATGTACACTTTCATGTGTTAGTTATATATTCATATCTTCTTCCGCCTTTGTGATATGGATATCTGTGACTGATTTGTGATATGATTATTTCTATGTTTGTTTCCGAAGATTATTTATAGCCACCGTGTGATAAGCAATTACATGGATGGTCGCTCCTCAACAGCCTTATTCTCCGTGCTAGTTGACAGCACTTCTCCGGAGTGTTCTTGGCTAGCGTGGGTATAGAGGTGGGGCGTCACAATATAAATGAATGGAAAACATGTCACACCTTACATGGACATGATGGAAAATATTTTATTTAAATCCAAATTTTCGCCAATTGAAAATTTGGGTATATTCTGTGAAACTAAATCATGATGTCCAGAAAATTAGATTTTATTCATGACGACTGACGCTTGATGCACTGCAATTAAAGCATTAAGGTTTTTTTCATTTGTTGAAAAAAAATTGTTTACATAATGGTATGTATTTTCCATAAGAAATTAAATATGGTCTAAATGGTATATATGTGTGTTTGCTACACTATCCCTATATTTGTACTCAAAATTAGTAGATTTATTTTACTTTACTTGCTACATTAAAATAGGTTATGATGTTTCATCGCTTTACCATTTTTCAATTTTAAATTAGCAAATGAATTTGAATTGAGTGATTTGAATTTCGTAAAATAAGGCATATGGCCTCTTTGCTATTTATTAGAAATGCATCAATACAACTATCACAAAAAGATATATATAGTCACCTTTTTCCTCATTGACTACATATAAACCTAGTTATAGGACCTGTAATGTTTACTATACCAGTTAGAATTATAATAGTGTAACATTTTAAAATTAAAAAAAATCAAGCTATATATATAATGATAATTATGTAATATTCAATACTGGTTTCCTATTTCTTAGAGGAATAACCTCTCTACTTAAAATTTTCGTATAGGCAATTGTTGTATGATCTCTCTACTTAAAACGATATATATGGGCTTGTAGCTTGGTACATTTGTTTTCCATTGACCTGCGAATGGTTTGGAACATTATAACTTCTAAACCCTACAGGTAAATTTTAGATTGCACTTGCACAAAGTTGGAATACTAGCGATGTTCATACTTATATAAGCTCAATCATTACATTTGGTTATATTTTGAAAAACAGGGGTTGCTGCCAAAGAGCAGCAGCATATGAATATATATATATATATATGTGTGTGTGTGTGTGTACGTATGTATGTATATGTATGTATGTATATATATGTACGTATGTAGATGCATATGTAATATAAAGAGTTATATAATTGCATTTAAATAAAGGCATCTTTTACTAGCTTTAAAATTAAGAGCCTTTAACATTGTTAATCAACACAAGTACATCATTGACATTAGCATTACAATGACAATCCTTCACACATGTGTGATATTGTTCAAAGTGTATCAATGAAAGCATTTTATTAGAAACGCGTAAGTATTGGTCATAGGATAAATAATTTTATTTTATTATTTTCTTGGAATTTTTGAAGTTAGATATTGTTCAAACTTGAACTTTGAAGATTTCAGGATGTATGATTTGTTACTTCAAATTTAGGTCGCAATTTTCTTTAAATTGCATTGTTTCTTATATATTTAAAAATAAAAAATTTGGTAAGAGATTAAGTATCTCTAATTCACTCATTTGAGAACTTATTTGAAATGAAATGGCAATAGGTAGATGTAGGTGTTGTTATAAGATATTCACAAGAAGATGATTAACAGTTTTGTATAACTATTGCCATAGTTAATGCAATATACTCTATGTCAATATTATAGTTTAATGCGGTTATGAAAGTAAACTAGCATTTAATTTAATTGTGGGAAGAAAAAAAATAGTCAGAAAAAAAGAGGAAGAGCAATGCTAGTTCGAGAGAGAAATTGGAACACTATAATTACACTTAATTTAAGTAGATTGGCATTGTAAATGTAGGCGCTTTGTTGTTTCTAACACATGACTTTTTCCACCATTATTCAATTTTTCGAACAAATTGGCATTGCTATTAATATAATTCGAAGTAGCGGTAACAAGACCATATATCATTATTTTGCTAAATAAATGTAATACCATAAAATCCTAATACATGAGACTAATGTTTTTGATGTGAATAAAGTATAGGTACAAGAAAACTATTTGGATTGGATTATGGCGCAAACTCACTTTTGCTCATATATAAGTTAAATAAGTTGCTTAAAATTACAAAATAAAGGTATGTTTTCAGATTAAACACAAAAGTGTTAAAAATATTGGTTTATATTATGCATCTAACCATGTGCTCGATGCATATTGTTTATATTTGTGAAATTGCAAATAGCTCTCCGTATAAAGAAGACTCTATCGAAAATTATCAAATATTTTAACACTTAGACAATTTTCAACAAAATTTTCAAATGTGAAGAAACAAAAATTAATAAATGAATCTGTTTAAATATATAACATATGATAAATTTGATTCTAATGTTAACAGCTAAAGTTTTGATCGAATTTCAACTAAATAGTAAAATTCGAAGAGAGTTAATGTTTGCATGTGTTTTTGACTTCTTCCCAGAAGAAATTGCGAGGACGCAATTTTCATAAGAGGGAGGTCTATAACAACCCTTTTTTCGAAGCGGTAATCTTCTACAAATTTAATTAAAATAATATTATTCGAATTTGGTTTGGATAGTTATTATATTGGAAGCAAATTATTACTCAATTGAAGTGTATATTTAATAAAGAATTTTTTATAATAGTAAAAGTTGTATTAGTTGATAAACTTCATTTTATAAAATCTAAATGAATGTTTTAATAAATACAAAATATTTCAAAGTACAAATAATTATATATATATATATATATATATATTATAATTGAAATATATGGAAAGAAGTTTTATTTGATACTTAATAAAATCAATAAATCGACAAAGATGAATAAATTCATCTTATATCAACACAATGAATAATCAAATAAAAGAATAAATAGTATTGAATAAATAGGGGTTTATCAAGTTATCAAAATATAATTTGTAGAATGAAGTGTAAATGGATTTAAATTAAATGGGAATTTATTTATAAATAAGAAATTAGATTATTTGAAAAGAAATTTTTATTTAGTTAAAACACAAGGTCCAAAAGTAATTCCAGCCCAAGCTTATTAACAAACCCAACCTTCTTGTGATGACCCGCCTTTCATTCCATAGAAAGACGTATTGTAGATTAGAAAGAAATAGGTAGAAAAGAAAGTAGATGGAAAGAAAGAACTAAACAACATCAGAATCTCACAGTGGAACAGAAAAAAATTACAGCACATAGATATTACAGAGTATTAATCATACATCAGAGTCATACAGTTACAACATCACATTAGACAGTCATGAAGACCTGTCTATCCATTACATCCTAAATACAAAATAGATGATACCAACACAATGGAATAGACATATATATAGATACGCCAAGTCTCCTGCTCCAAGCCTTTCCAAAATACGTCTAGCCAACCTGGTCACTCGGCTACTCATAAAAATTGGAGTACCTAAGAGTTTAAGAAAAACAGAAATAAACTCTGGGTCGGACGTGGGTCTGGTGTGAGTAAATGGTAAAGTTTTTTAACTTGAAACATTTGAAATAAATGGTATCGCGTAAGACTCTCCGCAAATAAACACGGACAAGTTTTCCCCTTAGGATAACCAAAACATTTGCTAGGAAATCAAGTTATATTTTAATAGTGTCTAGGGTTTTCAATATAAAATAGGAAATAGCTGGAATGCTTACATCTCACTTTCCAACATAGTTGGGCACAATCAAAACCGTACAGGCACTTATTGGAGATTGGATTCAACACAATGGCAGGGCTACTGGGGTATCGTCCGTCATAGTACGTGGTCTAGATTACTGTACCGCCCATCATAGTACTGGGGTACCCCTTACTGGATAGTCCGAATAAGACAACCCCGTGGTTGTGGCCAACAACCGCCCACATAGCCGAATAAATGGACCTCTAGACGGGGAAAATCTTATCCTACTTGGGTACTACCCACTTAGCCTTTCTGCACCTCCCATGTTTTAGCCATTCCCGGTTGATGAGGCTTGCGGCTACGATTACCTTTTTAGAACACATATCATGGAATGTTCATCGTCCTCCATTGACGATGGTCTAATAACATTTGTCCATACAAGTCCGTTCCGGGTTCGAACGAAACCGAAGGCACTATCTTCGTTACACTTGTTTTGGAATCACCCTCAGAGTTAGCTACAAATAGCCCATGCACTCTTGATCTTCATCTTGATCTTCACTTGAGATTTCACCACCTATCGCTTAATTTGGATCAATGTGGTTTTTAGATAACAATTTGATATCCGATCCCGGTCTCATCGAAATCCAAACGTCGTCTTTTAAGGCCGAATTGTTTAAGTTTAAACAATTTAATTCAATTTAGAATATTATATTCACACAGCAATTCATCACAGATAAATAACTCACATTTATCACAGCTCAATCCAAAGCAATTCATATCACAGAATATTACAGACTAACATACTAGAGATATTAATCAATCCAAACATTCTATACAATTAATCATCCATAAGCAAGAATTATTTAATCACAAATTATAATTAATTTAATTAACCACAAAATAACTTAATTATTTATGAATTAATTACCTAACCCTACTTAATTAACATTAATTAATTACAACCCATTTATTATTATTTTAATTAATTGTTGGAATTAATTAATCATCCTTTAATTACTTACATTAATTAATTATCCTTTAATTACTTAAGACCTTGATTAATTAAAAGATAAACCCATTTATCTTAATAAACCTTGGAATTAATATATCATTAACTTATGAATTAACTTAAGACCTTTAAGTTAATTGATAATTAAAAACATTTTACCATTTTTAATTAACTACATAATTATACTATTTAATTTATTTTAATAAACTCAAAAATTAAATAAAGGACACATAATAAAATACTTTAAACTTAATTAATTTAAAATAATCTATTTATAACCTTTAACTAATTCCAAACTTAAATAAAACAATTATTATTTTAATAAAAATTAGTTTAAGAAAATTGTTTCAAAAACTTGTTTTATTTTAAAAATTATAAATAGCTACTACACATACCCAAGTCAAACCTGGAGCATACCCACACTCAAACCCGAGCCACTTCCTTCATTTTTTTAAAAAAAACTCGTTTGCTTTAAATTTTAAAAACTGTTACACTGGTTAAAACTCTCACGTACACACCTAAAAGAAAACCCGAGCCAAAACAAAACCTCTCCGTGTCTAACCCGAGCTCTCTTCTTCTCCTTAAATCCAACAGCAACCAACCAAAATCCACCGATACATCTGACACTCGTGCATGTGCACAGACGAGCACCGCTGCTCCGGTCATCCCTACCACCTCTAGCACATTGTCGACAACCTCTCCTTAGATTCTAACCACCCAGATCCCAGAAGCAAACTCGAAATCGAAATCGAGCTACCTGAAGCTCCACTGGAACAAAACTGGTCATCCAAGAATCACCTCGACCCGTCGTCTCAGATCACCACAGGCTTCGAAACAAGGACCATAGCTTTGCCGTTGACCCACGCTTCGATTCCCCCACCTTCGAACGAGTCTGATGCTTTAACGACGACGCAACAGCTTGGAATTCGACAGTGACCAAACCTGGGTCTAAAACCCTACTACGATGCCGTGCCGTCGCCACGGTGATCACAAATTCACTGATCATTTTTGCCAGAACCCCTGACCACCGAGCATGCCTCAGCAACGATCTCGACCACCATTCTTACGCGATCGCCATAAAATTCCAAATCTCGTTCAACCTGAGAATTCTCAATCAATACTTACATAAAAATCTTGATTTTACTTTTAAATTCATGATTTTCGAAAACGAATTAGATGATATAAGTGAAACAAGAAATCATGATGTTCGAATTTTATATGCTTTTGAATTTTACTGTATTTCCTTCTTCCAGTCAAAACTACTTACCAAATATTCTTAAAAATATTTTTAAAATTTAGATCTTGTTAATTCAAACATGTTTTGTTTATACATCTAAGCCTAAAAAGGATTAGGGGAAATGAATTTGAATTTTCAAACTTATTTATCCTGTTGAAATTTAGAATAGAGTCATGCATACTCAAGATACTGACATGCACACAATTCCACTATATACATATATACATGCAAGCATATTTTACATCATAACTTCAAGGATTATCACATGCATCATATTATCATACAAATTTAGCTTTTAAAAAAAAATGATGTTTACTCACTCTTTATATAGGTTGAACAGAGAAGCCTGGAAATTGTTTGATCTTTTAACTTTGAAAATTGGAAATTGCTTTGCTTTTTGAACTGCTACTTGATTTTGAACTGAAGATTGATGTTTGATTTGAATCTATGCTGATGAACTTGGATTTAGCTTGCTTCAGGTTTGAGATTTGTAAAGATTGTTTGCTTTAGTTTTTTATTTCTCTAGTTTGGTTTTGAATATATGAAAGAAAATGAGAAGAGAAGGAGTAGAGAGGTATATATAGTCTTGTTTTTATTATTTTTAAAAATGAAGAAAATAAATCAAATATGACACTTGTTATTTGCATTCTATAATTAGCTTACACTTGTCTTTTGCATGCATTTATATTTTTATATATTTTTATATTGTATTTTCCATTAGTTTTATATTTATATATGTTTTATGTTTTTTTATTTTATACTTTTCCTTTTATTTATATTTATATAGCTTTAAAGATATTGATTTAAAACTTAATTATACACTAATAAATAATCATATATATTCTATTTTTAAAATACAGAGTTTTTAAATCCAACTTATTTTTAAGATATTTACTTTTGAATTACAAATCCAAATTCTATTTACAATCTACTTATATATACACATAAACAAACACATATTTTATTTGTTTTGAAAACGAATAAGTTTTGGCACATTTTAAATAATTATAAAAGAAAATTATCACATTAATATTTGCCTAAAAATTCTGGGTCATCACATTCCTTCCCCCCTAAAAGAATTTCGTCCCTGAAATTTAAAAGCAAAAGATAATCCTAAAAGCTTTTGTATTCAAACAATCAAAGCATATATATCAACCATATACTAACACCCAAAGCAAACATTTCATTCAAACAAACACTACTAACTATCCTGACACAAATCCGTATAGGCTTTCCTAATACTATCTAGAGTTTTCCAGGTACAATCTCTGGGATCCTCGCTCCACTGAATCTTGACCAGCTTCACCACTTTGTTCCTGGGCTGCTTCTCATCTCGATCTACTATCTGAACTAGATGTCTGACCACAGTTAAGTCCGGTTCGACCTCTAAATCTTCCTGGACGGCCGGTTCTACAACCAGTGATGGGTCGTACACGTACATCCTTAGATGAGATACGTGAAATACATTGTGAATCCCAGCCATTCGGTCTGGCAATTCAATCCTGTAGGCCAAAGTACCAATTCTCTCGAGAACATGGAAAGGTCCAATATATCTCGGGTAAAGATTTTCCGTCTTACCAAATCTGATCGCTCCTTTTTATCGAGGAAACTTTGACAAATACCAAATCTCCGACTTCAAATTCCAGTTGCCTTAATCTCTTGTCTACATAACTCTTTTGATGATCCTGGGCTGCCTTCATTCTCTTCTTGATTAGCTCCACCTTCGTAGATGCCTCTCGAATCAAATCTGGACCAAGAATGAGACAATCTTCGGATTCTATCCAACAAGACGGTGATCTACAAGGTCTTCCGTACAAAGCTTCGTAGGGTGCCATCTTAATACTTGCATGATAACTATTATTGTACGAGAATTCCACCAAGTGTAGATGGTCCTCCCAAGATCTGCCGAAATCCAAAATACAAGCCCTCAACATATCCTCAAGAATGCGATTTAGCTTTTCTGTTTGACCGTCAGTCTGGGGATGATAAACTATACTTAAACTCAGCCTCTTTCCCAGAGCTTTTCAAAATTTACTGGTAAAGATTGTGTCATGGTCACTCACTATGCTGACAGGTACTCCGTGCAACCTGACGATCTCTTTCAAGAAAATCTCTGCTAAAGACGTTGTAGTTATGGTTTTCTTACCTGGGATAAAGTGGGCGCTCTTGATCAGCCTGTCTACGGTTACCCACACTTCCTCATTTCCATTTTTTATCCTTGGCAACCCGTTGACGTAATCCATCGATATCATTTTCCATTTCCATTTAGGGATTTCCAGAGGCTGCAATAATCCCGTGGGCTTCTACTGATCACCTTTCACTTGTTGACAGATCGCACATCCATTCACGAGGGTAGCAATACCCTTCTTCATGCCCGACCAACAGAAGACTCTTTTCAAATCCTTATACATCTTTGAGATCCCCGAATGGATACTCAACCTTGATTTGTGGCCTTCCAACAAAACTTCTTGCCTCAATCCATCCACATCTGGCACACACAATCGTCCATTGATTCTCAAAGCTCCTTGACCGTCTATCTTGAAATCCGAATATTGACCTTCCTTAGCTCCAAGAATTAATTCCTCAAAAGTTATATCCTTCATTTGATTGCTTACAATCCTTTCCTGTAGAGCCAAGATAACTTCCAAAATAGCCAAAACTGCATTCCTACTCAAAGCATCTGCCACTACATTCGCTTTCCCTAGAGTATAGAGAATGTCCAGATCATATGATGCCAAAAATTCCACCCATCTCTGCTGCTTCGAATTCAAATTTTTTTGGGAGAAAAGATACTTTAAAGGTTTATGATCGGTGAAAAGCTCGAATTTCTCACCCAACAGATAATGCCTCCGTATCTTCAGAGCAAAGACGATAGCCTGCAATTCCAAATCATGCGTAGCGTAGTTCTTCTCATGCGGGTTCAACTGCCTACTTATGTACGCAATCACTCTTCCATTATGCATCAGCAGCACCATGCCCTACTCCATAAGCATCAGTGTAGACTTTGAACTTACTCCTTCCATCTAGAATAGCTAAAACAGGTGCGCTAGTCAACCTTGCCTTCAAATCCAAAAATGCTTCTTCACACTTAGGAGTCTATTTAAAATTTGCTCCATTTCTAGTCAGTTTGGTCAAGTAAGAAGAAATCTTAGAGTAGTCTCGGATAAATTTCCTGTAGTAACCCGCTGAACTAAGAAAACTGCAAACTTCGTAGGAGTCTGCAGTTGCTTCCACTCTTGAACAACTGCCACCTTGGCTGGATCCATAGAAATACCTTCTCTAGATACGATGTGTCAAAAAAATCTTACTTTCGACTTCCAGAAATGGCACTTCAAAAATTTAGCTTTCAGGACATGCCGCCTCAATGCTTCCAATACTATCTCCAAATGACGCTTATGCTCTTCCTCTTATTTGGATTTGATGAGAATGTCGTTGATGAGCACGAGCACAGACTTGTTCAGCACATCCTGGAAAACACGGTTCATCAGATCCACACAATAAGTTGGAGCGTTGGTTAGCCCAAAAGGCATAACAAGCCACTCATGAAAATAGTTGGGTCCTCTAAACGCAGTCAAGGGTATACTGTCTTCAGCTACCCTTAGTTGGTGAAAGCCCGAAGCTAGATCTAACTGAGAGAAAACAAAATCTCCATGAAGTTGATTGAAAAGATCGTCTATACCAAGCAAGGGGTACTTATTCCTAATAGTCACCTTATCAACTCCCGATAATCTACACAAAATCTTAATGACCCGTCTGACTCGGTCACAAAAACTATAGAAGAACCCTACCTAGAACGACTAGGCCTGATCAATCCTCTCTCTAAGAAATCCTGAGTCTGCTTCACCGACTCTGCTCTCTCCCTTGGCACCATCCTTCTACTAAGTTAGACAACCGGTATCGCTCCTGGAACTAAGTCGATACGGAACTCAATCTCCCATTGCGGGAGCAAACCTTTGACTTCTTCGAAGACATTTGCAAACTCTCTGACCACTTCGTTGGATCCTACCTCTTCTTGAGATGCCGCGAGCCCATGCAAAAGACTACTCAGGTGAATTCCTGAACTATCGCAAGTCACTTTTGCAATCCTTCCCAACTCAGTTTCCAATGACACAATTCTCTCTTCACAAATCAAAATAGCAATATGCTTGTCCAACCAATCCATTCCAAAAATAAGGTCAAATCCTTTAAAATTCAATACCAATGGGTCGCACTAGAAACTATGGGATAGATAAGAAATTCTTCGACCTCTACAGATCATATCTAACTTGGTCACTCCTCCAATGGGATTAGATACAGAAATAGGACGGTCCACAACACTAGGGGTAAAATGAAATTTCTCTACCATTTCCAAAGAAATAAAACTAAGGGAAGCACCAGAATCAAACAAAACTCTAACATAAATGCCATCTAAAAGCAAAGTACCTTCAAGAACGCCTTTACCTTTCGCATCCAAAGAAGTTGATGTTCCATCTTGAATAGCAAACACTTTAGTCGGCTGAACTCTCTGAAGAAACGGGAAAGCTTTCACCATACGACCTGGCTGCTGACAGTTGAAACACAAAGATTTCTAAACCATTATAGAAATAGGTCCACTCTGACACTGCTTCTGGGCTCCACCTCTAGGACACTGTTAGCCAAATGACCTTCCTGCTGGCACACATGATACTTCCGAACTGCGTTGTTGCCTCCTGGTTTTCCTTTACCTTGCTACTTCCATTTTGGGTTGAATTTCCTTTTGTTCGGATTGGAAGAATTTCCAATCGGTGCTGCCACAGTTGCTAAGAGTCTCTTTTCCATAAGCTCTTCATATCTCAATGCCATGCCTATCAATTCCACAAATGATCCCTTGAGATGTGCTATCATCTTCTTATGAAACTCAGGCCTCACTCCAAGCACAAACATCTCGTTCTTCTTGAGGGGTGTGTCAATAAGACCAGGTCTATAGCGGGATAATTCGTTGAACTTAGTCTCATACTCAGATACAGACAAACTTCCTTGCTTAAGATACAAAAAATTCCTATACAGACGAGTCTTCCCTGCTATAGGCATAAACTGTTCCTCAAATACTTCCTTAAACTTGCTCTAAGAGATATCATCCTCGAAAATATTCATGGTAACTGCATCCCACCATGCAGCCGCTCCTTCTTGAAGTTGCCAAGATGCCATTAAGCGCTTTTGCTCAGTTGACAGATCCAAACTCTTAAAAATCTGCTCACACGAGCGCAACCAAGCTTGAACTTCAATGATGGACTCTGTACCCTAAAAAGGTTTTCCTCCAAGATTGGTAAAGTCCCTACACATGCTGCAAAGCTTACTCGAGGCTATATTGGGTTTACAGCCTCGCCAGTTACCTTCCTCCTTCAGCATTCGAACCTCTTCCATTAGTGGTCGTCGTGCTACTCACACCTCTGCCTCTTCTTCCTCTAGAACTCATGTTGGAAACTTGGACAGGTAATCCAACCATCAGAAAGGTATATAAATATATAGATATATAAAAACTACAAGTACGCTCCCTCAAGACGGGTATTAACCTAAAAAGCCTAGGTATTATCTCAACCTAGTGCTCTGATACCAACTGTGACGACCCGCCTTTCATTGCATAGAAAGACGTATTGTAGTTTAGAAAGAAATAAGTAGAAAAGAAAGTAGATAGAAAGAAAGAACTATACAACATCAGAATCTCACAGCGGAACGGAAAAAAATATTACATCATATAGATATTACATAGTATTCATCATACATCAGAGTCATATAGTTACAACATCACATTAGACAGTCATGAAGACCTATATATTCATTACATCCTAAATAAAAACAGATGATACCAACGCAGCGGAATATATATATATATATATATATATATATATATACATATATATATATATATACATATATATATATATATATATGCCAAGTCTCTTGCTCCAAGCCTTTCCAAAATACGTCTAGCAAACCTGATCACTTTGCTACTCATAAAAATTTGAGTACCCAAGAGTTTAAGAAAAACAGAAATGAACTTCGGGTCAGACATGGATCTGGTGTGAGTAAACGGTTAAGTTGTTTAACTTGAAAAACATTTGAAACAAAAGGTATCTCGTAAGACTCTCCGCAAATAAGCACAGACAAGTTTTTCCCTTAAGATAACCAAAACATTTGATAGGAAATCCAGTTATATTATAATAATGTCTAGGGTTTTCAATATAAAATAGGAAATAGTGTCTAGGGTTTTCAATATAAAATAGGAAATAGTTGGAATGCTTACATCTCACGTTCCAACATAGTTAGGCACAATCAAAACCGTACAAGCACTTATTGGTGATTGGGTTCCATACAATGGCAGGGCTAGTGGGGTACCACCTGTCACAGTATGTGGTCTAGATTACCGTACCTAGGATCCACCATGATCCCCTACAACACAAGACCGGCGCTACCCTTTACTGGATAGTCGAATAAGACAACCCCGCAGTTGTGGCCAACAACCGCCCACACAGTCGAATAAAGGGACCTCTAGACAGGGGAAAATCTTATCCTACTTGGGTGCTACCTACTTAGCCTTGCTGCACCTCCTTTGTTTTAGCCATTCCCGGTTGATGAGGTTTGAGGCTATGATTACCTTTTTAGAACACATATCTTGGAATGCTCATCGTCCTCCATTGACGATAGTCTGATAGCATTCGTCCATACAAGTCCGTTCCGGGTTCGAACGAAATCGAAGGCACTATCTCCGTCACACTCCTTTTTGGAATCACCCTCAGAGTTAACGACAAATAGCCCTTGCACTCTGAATTTTCATCTTGATCTTCACTTGAGATTTCACGACCTATCGCTTAATTTGGATTGATGTGGTTTTCGAATAACAATTTGATATACGATCCCGGTCTCGTCGAAATCCAAATGCTGTCTTTTAAGGCCAAATTGTTTAAGTTTAAACAATTTAATTCAATTCAGAATAGCATATTCGCACAACAATTCATCACAAATAAATAACTCACATTTATCACAGTTCAGTCTAAAGTAATTCATACCATAGAATATTAAAGACTAACATATTAGAGATATTGATCAATCCAAACATTCTATACAATTAATCATCCATAAGCAAGAATTAATTAACCACACAATTATAATTAATTTAATTAATCACAAAATAAATTAATTATTTATGAATTAATTACCTAACCCTGCTTAAATAACATTAGTTAATTACAACCCATTTATTATTATTTTAATTAATTATTGGAATTAATTAATCATCCTTTAATTACTTACATTAATTAATTACCCTATAATTACTTGCATTAATTAATTATCCTTTAATTACTTACATTAATTAATTATCCTTTAATTACTTAAGACCTCAATTAATTAAAAGATAAACCCATTTATATTAATAAACCTTGAAATTAATTTATCATTAACATATGAATTAACTTAAGACCTTTAAGTTAATTAATAATTAAAAACATTTTACCTTTTCTAATTAACTACATAATTATACTATTTAATTTTATTTTAATAAACTAAAAAATTAAATAAAGGACACATAATAAAATACTTTAAACTTAATTAATTAAAATAATTTGTTTATAACCTTTAACTAATCCCAAACTTAATAAAACAATTATTATTTTAATAAAAATTTGTTTATGAAAATTGTTTCAAAAACTTGTTTTATTTTAAAATTTTAAAACTGCTACTACACATACCCGAGTCAAATCCGGAGCATACCCACACTCAAACCCGAGCCAATTCCTTCATTTTTTTTAAAAACTTGTTTGTTTTTAATTTTAAAAACTATTACACTGGTTAAAACTCTCGCGTACACACCTGAAAGAAGACCCGAGCTAAAACAAAAGCTCCCCGTGTCTAACTCGAGCTCTCTTCTCCTCCTCAAATCTAATAGTAACCAACCAAAATCCATTGATACATCTGACACTTGTGCACGTGCACAGACGAGCGCCACTGCTCCAGTCATCGTCGCCACCTCCAATACATCGTCGATAACCTCTCCTTAGATTCGAACCACCCAGATCCCAGAAGCGAACTTGAAATCGAAATCGAGTTACCTGAAGCTCCATTGGAACAAAACTGGTCATCCAAGAATCACCTTGACCCGCCGTATCAGATCACCAGAGACTTCGAAACTTCGACCATAGCTTCGTCGTTGACCCACGCTTCGATTCCCCCACCTCCGAACGAGTCTGATGCTTTGACGATGGCGCAACAGCCTGTAACCCGATAGCGACCAAACCTGGGTCTAAAACATTACTATGACGTCGTTCCGCCGCCATGTGATCAGAAAATTCACCGATCATTTTCGCTAGAACCCCTGACCTCCGAGCATGCCTTAGCAATGATCTCGACCACCCACCTTACGCCGATCGCTAGAAAATGCCAAAATTCCAATTCCCGTTCAACCCGAGAATTCTCAATCAATACATATATAAAAATCTTGATTTTACTTTTAAAATTCACAATTTTCAAAAATGAATTATATGATATTTGTGAAACAAGAAATCATGGTGTTCGAATTTTGACATGCTTTTGAGTTTTACTGTATTTCCTTCTTCCAGTCAAAACTACTTCCCAAATATTCTTAAAATTATTTTTAAAATTTAGATCTTGTTAACTAAAACATGTTTTATTTGTACATCAAAGCCTAAAAAGGATTAGGGGAAAAGAATTTGAATTTTTAAACTTATTTTAGCCTGTTGAAATTTAGAACAGAATCATGCATACTCAAGATACTGACATGCACACAATTCCACTTTATACATATATACATGCAAGCATATTTCACATCATAACTTCAAGGATTATCACATGCATCAGGTTATCAAACAAACTTAGATTTTTTTTAAAAATGATGTTTACTCACTGTTTATATTGGTTGAACAGAGAAGCCTGGAAATTGTTTTGATCTTTTAACTTTGAAAAGTGGAAATTGCTTTGATATTTGAACTACAACTTGATTTTGAACTGAAGCATGATGTTTGATTTGAATCTATGCTGATGAACTTGGATTTAGCTTGCTTCAGGTTTGAGATTTGCAACGATTCTTTGCTTTAGTTTTTTATTTCACTAGTTTGGTTTTGATATATGAAAGAAAATGAGAAGAGAAGGAGTAGAGAGGTATATATAGTCTTGTTTTTATTATTTTTAAAAATGAAGTAAATAAATCAAATATGACACTTGTTATTTGCATGTTATAATTAGTTTACACTTGTCTTTTGCATACATTTATATTTTTATATTATATTTTCTATTAGTTTTATATTTATATATGTTTTATGTTTTTATATTTTATACTTTTCCTTTTATTTATATTTAAATAACTTTAAAGAAAATGATTAAAACTTAATTATACACTAATAAATAATCATATATATATTCTAGTTTTAAAATATAGATTTTTAAATCCAACTTATTTTTAAGATATTTACTTTTGAATTTCAAACCCAAATTCTTATTTACAATCTACTTATATATATACATATACATAAACAAACACATATTTTATTTGTTTTGAAAAAGAATAAACTTTGGCACATTTTAAATACTTATAAAAGAAAATTATCACATTAATATTTGCTTAAAAATTCTGGGCCGTCACACTCCTTTTCATTCCCAAACACATAGCGGGCTACAAATAATGATGACCCGATTTTCCAATGCCCAAATCTCTAATTCCATGCTAGAAATCAAAACTAAAAAAATCGCGACAAGGGCTAGGGTTTGGGGTTGCTGGTGATTGACGCATCCTGAAGGGAGAGGCATGTCAAGCTTGTCGATGACAACAAAGCATTACGAATTGGAGATGTGGCAAGCAATTATGATCACAACATGATGTTGGCACGTTTGTAGAGGAGTAATGCAATTCACGTTCGAGGCGACGAAATGGAGATGAGTGTGCATCCTATGGTGGTCGCATTCGAACATGTCTAGGGCAAGACGAAGATGATTGCGTCAGTGCCTCGAGATGCGAACTAGAGTCACTGGGGTTTGAAGATGAGGATGAGTAGACCTAAATCAGGCAACGTGGTGACGGTGGCTAATATATTAGGAATGTGGCTAAGGTGACAGGCGTAGTCGTCACATGGATCGAGGCAGCGGTTGATGTTAGATCGTATGGCAGTTTTCTTCATAGTGTTGAAGTGAGTTAATCCATTTTAACTCGCACACTTATATCTATTTCATTGTTTCATATATATATAATTATCCCAATAATCAATTGCATTGGTTGATTGAATTGATTGGATTGTTGAATGAATTGTTGGTTTGAAATATTGAAAATTTATTGCTAATAATATATGGATTGTTATGTGGATTGAAAGAAGTCAATTTGCAAATGGAATTATGTTCGATTGCAAATTGAATAGTATTAACTTATATAAAAATACATACGTTGTTTGTGTGACCGTAATTATTGAAAATAACTCGAATCGCTAAATAATTCCATAATTGGAATAATCTTTTATGTAGTGTGATGTTGGCTCTATATTATTCATTTTGAATTTCCTGATTCTTTGTTGCACTTGATTCTTTAATTTTGAGGCATATAGAATTTTTATTCTATGAAATTGGGAATTTTTTTAGTAAAAATATATATTTTATGTAGATATTAAAATTATGGAATTTTTGAAGAAAAGTTTTAGAAAATCGTTTTTTAAGATATATAGTTTGAAATCGCTTTGTAAAGTATATAAATTATACTTATGATCATATTTACAAATTTAAAGTATTACTGATTAGAAAATACCTATAGAGAAAAAGAACTTAAAAAGCAAAGATTTAACACGCGCGCACACACACACACACACACACATATCAGGAATCAAATTGAAAAGAAATGATTTTATTATATATTAGAAAAGTATAAATTTTATCTATTTATAAGTAAGAAAAAGAGATTTATACTAAATTCAAAGGTTTTGATAAAATTATTAATAACACATATATTTATATAGTTCGAAAGAGGTTTTTCTTCTTATTTATAAATTTTAAATCAAAATAAATTTTTATAAAATCCTTTTATAAAATAAAATTTTGGTTAATAATTATAATTGAATTTCAAATGGGAAAATTGAATGATTTCTATTTCGATTGGATTTCGTGCTATTCTATGAAACAAAGAATTTTAATAAATAATTGAACTATCGAATTGGTATGGGAATTTTTGTACAATTCATATATTAATTTCAAACCCCATCAATTCTTGGCCGTAGGATCCAGAACCCTTGCATCTGAACCGCGCCTTGCCTCCTTCCCTCACGCGCTCGTTCGCTACAGGTAGCTCACGCAACACCGAACCCAACCCACGCCCCAAAACCCTAATGGCCGCGCCACCCTCCAACGCTTTTAGCTCGATCAACCAGCACCATTCCGAAGCACACGCACGCCCAAACTCTCGGCCCAAAGATGATGCAGCTCGGCCGCCTCCTTGCTTCGGTTTTCGTGTATGAACGCACGACCTTCCAGCTCCAATTGCCGTTGAATCACAACTCCATACTCGATCTCGACCGTTGAAGTTTCAGAGGTCGACGAGTTCTTTGATTTCCCAGTTGGAACATTTGGCTAAAGATGTGTGGATAGAGAGAAAAACGAGGGGGAACCAGGGAGTATTTCGGCCATTGACTGCAGGAAGTGGCGGCTAGGGTTTCTTTTTCTTTTTTTTTTGTGAAAAAAAAGGGGGGTCTATTTATAGGAAACGGCGAATATTCTTTATCCGGCTTTTCCAAACTCCGATTTACGCGCGGTGACCGGCGTTCCTAAGGTTCATCCCGCGTTCTGGACACAATGGAACAGGTTTCGGAAGCTAATTCGATCATATGCGCGAGTTACGGAAATAAACGATCAAATTTAAATTAAACCGATTAAACGATTTTCTAGGCGTTTTGGCTCGCCCCGGACAAACGGTAAATCCAATTGACACGAAATTTGAAATCTTACAATAATATCACATTACGGATCCGATGAAACTGGTTTCGTCGAAATCCGAGACTGTTTGAAAAATGACTATTTTAACACGTTAAATTAATATTAAAACAATTTCGATGCGTTTCGAGCTGCCACGGTCAAACGACAACTCCGATTGCGGCGAAAATTGAAATCCGATAATAACTAACTATTACGGATCCAATGGAACTAGTTTCGTCCAATTGTGAGACTGTTCAAAATTTGGCTATTTTCCAGTCGATAATTAAATATTAAAATATTCAATTTTCACAAATAAATTTTAAATTCAGTTTTAAAAGTTCTATAACATCACTATAACTCCAATATGATAAAATAAAATTTTACAAATCATTTTTAATCATATTAAACCCATTATTCAATTTATCCAATAAATTCCAATTTTAAAATCTTATTAACTCTATTAAAATCCAAATATAACTTACATTCACTTTGGAAACCAATTTGAATCATATTAAATCAAATTTCAATTATTCACTCTATTTTCATATATTAAATTTCAATATCAATTTAATCATATCAAATTCGGAATTTAATTTATTCAAACATTCGTAAAATTAAATTTAACAAATTTGATTATTCTTAAATCACTATCTTTTGAAATATTCAAGCGAACTTAAAATTTTAACTTTTGAAACGAATAAAATTATCGAACAACCATTTCCATTATACGGTTATTCAATCCCCATTATTAAATTATTCAATAAACTCTAAATATTAAATTTAAACAATTTCGCTTATCCAATAATTCATTATCTTTTGAAATATTAAAATCGAACTTATAAGATTCACTTTAAATAATTCACCATTTAGAACACTATTTCATTTTACAGTTATTCAATTATTCAATAATTATTAAATATTTAATTTAAACAATTTACCTGTACAATATTCAATATTTGATTTTAAATAGATTTTACTCATCAATCAATACTCTATTATACCCAATGGATTCAACATTTATTATCCTATTCAACTATTGATTGCAAGGCATTCGCTAAGTAGCTTTTATTTTTCATTACTTGGATAATTATTGTTGCAATTCATTCCAGTTATTATTATTCTAAACGAATTACAAATTTTTTTCTAACACTAAATCACGAAATCTTATTAAATTAGCTATTTTAATTATCGAAAATTTACGGGTCGTTACACTCTCCCCCACTCAAAACTTTTCGTCCCCGAAAAGGAAAAAGAAGGGAAAAGGAACTAAGTATAGAATTCAACATTAGGTATATTTATCTCAAAGTTACCAACTTATAAAACAATGTAATTCTACTTGTAAAGGCACTACTACACTTTTACTAAGTTATTCCAAACGCCTTTCTAACTTTAAGAGTTAGTTATCAAAACAAGTTATATAAAAATTTTAAAACTCGAAAAAAAAATTCTAACACCCGGATTTTACGGAAAATTTCGGCAGAGTCTCCTTTGCGCGGCTTGATCGGTACAACTACAAAACGCCTCTACGCACCCCAAACCAACAAAAGAAAATCCAAAAGCCAAGTGGCTCATCAAAAATCACCAAATCCAATGATAAAATAAACATGTACCTTATATTTTTATTAGCGAGCATATACGAATAATATAGCGCGAAAGCGAGCTCCAAATGCAAAGCGAGCTCCAAATGCACCTACTAAACACTCAACAAACTATGAGAAACATGCATATATGAAAATAATATCAATATACATCATATAGCAACATAACAACTACATGTGCCAACATAGCAAATGCAACAAAACAACAAATGCAACCATCAATCAACTATCATCCAACTATCATCCAACAAATCCATAACCAATCAATATAAATTCACTTCTCATTAATATTTATTGACTTGGTTTTCAATTTTTATAACAGTTGATTCATTAACGTTGGATTTTACTAACATTCATTCTCAATTCAATTAGTTAACATTCACTAATTTATATTTACATTAATTCACTTCCATTTGAATCAAATTAAATTCTATTTAAATACATTTAACTACCAATTTGATTTCAATGATTTATAACTCTCAATTTCAATAACACTTAATGAATTACATACAATCAACTAACAATCATATAACAACCAAATCATACCCAACATAACCAAACTATTAATTTTACATTCGATTTGGTTTATCTCATTTATATATATATATATATATCCTGTTATATAATTTTAAAGAATCATTTTATATTTGGCATCATATGTTTCCAATATTAACTTTAATTAAGTTCGTAAGCCGTACATATATCTTCCGTGAGCAATATAAATATAATCGCTTATTCGATCACACAATTTCACTTCCAAACTAGTATCGTTCACACGACTCTCTAGTGCGGACTCAGATTTGGTTCCTTGATTTGAAACTATTACTCTCCTTGCATAGCCATATACTATGATAGAGAATTCCAGAATCAAATTAAAAATCCATATCTAGGGTTCGCCGTCGAAAATCGAGTGAAAAATCCTAACTTGGATCGATATAAATCATCTCGAAATTTTGTGCTCGAATTTGGATCAAATCGTTATGCGAATAAAATAATACACGTACAATCTCACGTATTACTTTCCAATGGATTTCTATCCAATTTATCCATACTAAATTATTTTATTGACTTCTAATTTTTCTCACTTAATTACTCAGAATCCATTATTCAGTTAGTATATTCATTTCTTTACCTAGCATACTCTTTAACATTATCTTTTCTTAAACATCATACCATAGAATTTGCTTATTCAAGTTCATTTTTAAACATCTATATAATTTAATTTAATTCAATTTCATTTTCCAATTGATTCTTAGATATAAGAAATTCCTTTGTTTACATTTACTTCATATTCATAGTTTCAGTTAATACAAATTTATTTGTGGAACATTTTATTAATCAACACTTTAGTTTATAGTTATTCCATAAAAGTCTAACTTCTCATATCTGACTTTTCTTAGTTTACGGTTATCTCAAAGTTACAAATTCAAAAATTTCTCTGTGCAATTTATATTTATTTTCTATAACCAATTCACAAAAGATAATATACAATTCATTTGTCTTCTTTCTTAAGTTCACTTACTTGTTCCCTTTTATCCATTCATCATTTCATGCTATATTTAAGTTTTTATAATTTTTTATCACAACCAAATTTTCCATTTATATACATTTAGTTCCCTTTTTGAGTTCTCCTTACTTGTATATTTCAATTACTTTAAGGTTCTGTTTATTTGTACAATATCTCATTACATATCCAAAACATCATTTTAACTTTTAACATATGGTAAGTCTTGTTATATGTTATCAGAATGTAATTTTGGTATTATAAAAATTTATAGAATTTCGTTTTACTTAATTAGAATGTTCACAAATTTAATTTGTTTACATCCTCTTTACCTTTCAACTTTAAAGTTTTCCCAAACAATAGCTTAAATATCCAAATCCTCTTATTTTATAAATTTTGGTTATTCACATTTCATTCAAATAATTTGAAAATTTCTAATTAACATAACTTAGAATTTTAAATGCCCGGTTCTTTTCAAATCGTTTGAAATAAACATATATACTTATATCTTTAATATATCAAATCATACCTTTGGAGTTTAAACCATAACCCATTTACCCAAAATAATTTTGAAGAAAAGCAAAGCTTTTTAGAAGTCTCCCCCACTTTGAGACTCGAAAATGAATGTCGATGATGCTGCGCAGTCATCACCGAAATTATTTTCCAGCGACATAAGAGAGGGGTACTGAATTTTATTCCTTCTTAAAATCCTTTCAAAATATTTCCATAACAATTTTCAACAAATATTACTATATATTTCTTCAAAGCTTTGCGAACCATTTTCAAAATCCCGGGTCTTAAATTCAATTTTTCCAATTTAAATCTAATTTAAATTTGTTAGTCACCTTTATAAAATATCTTATAGGATTTTTTTTCTTAAAACATTTTACAAGTTGTTTTATTACTATTCATTTTGTAATTCATCTTATTTATTAAATTACAATATCCAATTCATGATAATAACTAATATTTTAATTCCTAACAACCAGGTAAGCTAGATAAGTCACAATAAATTTCTGAATTTTTTCTTTATATACAAAATATAATTACAGCAAAATTATTTCATTTACCCAATTTAAAACAATACTATGTCGAATTGTTCTGTTTAAGTGTTTAAAGATCCCTGTCAATGACGTTAATTACTCGTATTGACCAGAATCCATAAGCCACTCAACAAATCAACCGACACAATATAAAACATTTTATATCACTAACAAATACGCTCTCTCATATACACTCAACTCATTCATATAGTTTACCTCTATTTCAATGAGTTATTCTCCACTAGAGCCAAGGTTTATCGCTAAACCAAAGCTCTGATACCAACTATAACGACCCGCCTTTTGGACAGTTTAAACCGACGATCAAATACACATGTTGATTCCAAACCATTAAAAAGGGCAGATGGTTATTGGGGTAAATAAGAAAAGAAAAGAAAGAGAAATAAAGGAAATGAAACAACACAGAATCTCGCAGCGGAACGATAAAATATAATAGTCAAATAAACAGTTCATGAAGTTGTTTACTATACTTTGACAATTATTTATACAACATTTATCAGAGTTATACATATACAACAGAACGAATAAAATAATGCAGCAGGTAGCATGATGCAAGGGTAATAATAGTAATAGTATACCAAATCTTCGTCTTCATCCTCCAGAATAGATCTTCAAAATCTGAAAAACTCAAGACTGACCCGAGCGTAATGAAAGACAAAACACTCGAGTCAGGACTAAAATATCCTTATGAAAGTTAAATCAATCGTAAATAAATATGAGTGTAACGGCGTCAGAGATGTTTACGGGGTTTGACATCTCCTATCCAGTGTCAACGTGCGTGCAATAACTCAAGAGACGTTACGGGATTTTCCATCTCTCAAGGATCCGTGAAACTATCTACTATGTAGTAATATACGCTAAGTAGATAATGCCTATCAGTAATATAAAGTATCAAAATAGCGTTAAGGCGTTACCATAATCCCCCTTAACACATTTTATATTCCCAAAAGCATATACAAGACCGTAGTTTCCCCAAAACCGGAAGTCACCAGAGGGCAATCCATATACTCAAGGTACAAATCAAAACGTAGTGGTCGCGAATAGGATAATCAGTATGACAAGGTACATGAGGCGATACCAACTAGGATACTAGTAGTTGCGTGATTTGGACTGATGTTGGGCATAGCCAGCAGCTACCCCAACACCGCGAAACAACACTCCGAAATCAAGGGGTGCACCCAAATCGAATCACAAATGTAATAGAAATGGTATCGAAGAAGTGTGTCCGCTAGAGGTGGCGAACCTCAATGGCCCGGCGCGGCTCCTGTTTTTGTCATGTCAGGGGTCATCCAATATCGTTCTCTTTCTTCAGTCAACGCGTTCACCAAACCATCCACTTCATTCTGGATCAACACTCCGCGTATAATAGTTATTAAAGTGGTTTTCGGTATCGACAGAGAGTATGTCCATATCCGATCCCGGTCTCTTTAATAACTACGTATTATTACACCGTTGGCTCTTTTATATTTCAAATCGATTCATAATTTATATCAAAATATCATATTCGCTTCAAAAATCAAATCCATTTCAAATATCATCATGTCTCTTCAACTGTAAGATTCCGTTTCAAAAACATTTCGCAACAGTATCTCATTTCGGTTTCAAAATCATTCGAATTTCAATTTAGGTTGCAACTTCATTTAACTCAGTTCGTATTTAAATTCAAGATTTAAATATAAACATTCCACTTTATTGACCAGCATAGAATTTTAGAAAATAGTTTTAAGTAGTTTAAAAGTAGTTTTTAAATAATAAAATAGTTATAAATACTTAAAATCTTAAAATGGATTTGAAATAGTTAAATTGGGTTAAGTAGATTTAAAATAGACTAAAATAGTTTAAGTATTCAAAAATAGTTTATATTACTGAGAAATTTGGAAAACAAAATAAAACAGCTTCAAAACCAATCTATTTCAATTATAACTTCCCAATTCAAATAAATTTCAATTTCCATTCTACCGATTCAATTTCGATTTCAATTCAAATCCATGCCAACCTTTACTTCGAATTAATTCAATTTTTTCTTCATTTTTAATTTTATTCAATTTCAATTTATATCGATTTGGAGCTTGATTTTTCAAAATATCGATTTAAAACACTTAACGAAATTTTCCAACAATATTCAAATTTAAAACCAAATTTCAAATATGATTCGATTCCAAACTCGATTTCAAAATATCATTTTTACATCACCTTTACTTAGTAATATTCAAAGCTCGACTTTAAGGTTAAATCTTTAAACAAATCAATTTTCGACATTCAATCATATCCAATTTCAAATTTCAAAGTTCTCACCTTAATTATTTAACAAAATTCCTTTAACCAAAATTTTATTTCAACATTCCAAACTCAATTTTCCGACAAATTCGATTTCTATAAATTGATTTCTATTTAAAACTTTTAAATCCACATTTAATAATTTCAAATCGACGATTTTCAAAATTATTAATTTAGCCAATTCGGTGTCCGTATATAATTTTCTATCCTATGGCCAAGTAGTTATTTATTTCAATTTAAATGTCAGGGATGAGCATATATTACTTAAATTAAATCACAGTATCATATGTATGCATAACAGGATCTATATAAGCAAATAAACATCCAAACATTCAATTATCAACCAATAGCATCCATCAAAATACATCATCCAATAAACAATACAATTCATGGCAGTTTCATAGTTATCAATGTCAGGTAATTTAATCGCCATTCAAATTTAATTTCAATTTAACTGTCAATTTAATTTTTCAACGGTTAATTCAAATAACAAGCTATATGACAATTAAATTTATATCAAACAACGACAAATAAAATTCATATCACTTCATAATGTCCATTTAACTAGCATAAAGATATTTAGTACGGTGTGAGCGTTATAAAACACTCACCTTGATTTTACGATTTTAAATCAAATCGAACGACGTTCGATTCAACTCAAAATTTCTCTAGCTCCAAATGATTCCAATCCCATTCCATAGCGAAGAGCTCGTCCATACGATACCAACGCAAAAAGTTTCGTCCGATTTGGACCTCGTATGAAAGAGATATGAAATTTTGAAGTTACTCGAATTATAAATATAATAATTTAACAATTCATATATTAATTTCAAACCCCATCAATTCCTGGCCGTAGGATCCAGAACCCTTGCATCTGAACCGCGCCTTGCCTCCTTCCCTCACGCGTTCGTTCGCTATAGGTAGCTCACGCAACACCGAACCTAACCCACGCCCCAAAACCCTAATGGCCGCGCCACCCTCCAACGCTTTTAGCTCGATCAACCAGCACCATTCCGAAGCACACGCACGCCCAAACTCTCAACCCAAATATGATGCAGCTCGGCCGCCTCCTTGCTTTGTTTTTCATGTATGAACGCACGACCTTCCAGCTCCAATTGCCGTTGAATCACAACTCCATACTCGATCTCGACCGTTGAAGTTACAGAGGTCGACGAGTTCTTTGATTTCCCAGTTGGAACATTTGGCTAAAGATGTGTGGATAGAGAGAAAAACGAGGGGGAACCAGGGAGTATTTCGGCCGTTGACTGCAGGAAGTGGCGGCTAGGGTTTCTTTTTATTTTTATTATATTTTTTTTGTGAGAAAAAAGGGGGGGTCTATTTATAGGAAACGGCGAATATTCTTTATCCGGCTTTTCCAAACTCCGATTTACGCGCGGTAACCGGCGTTCCTAAGGTTTATCCCGCGTTTCGGACACAATGGAACAGGTTTCGGAAGCTAATTCGATCATATGCGCGAGTTACGGAAATAAACGATCAAATTTAAATTAAACCGATTAAACGATTTTCTAGGCGTTTTGGCTCGCCCCGGACAAACGGTAAATCCAATTGACACGAAATTTGAAATCTTACAATAATATCACATTACGGACCCGATGAAACAAGTTTCGTCGAAATCCGAGACTGTTTGAAAAATGACTATTTTAACACGTTAAATTAATATTAAAACAATTTCGATGCGTTTCGAGCTGCCACGGTCAAACGACAACTCCGATTGCGGCGAAAATTGAAATCCAATAATAACTAACTATTACGGATCCAATGGAACTAGTTTCGTCCAATTCTGAGACTGTTCAAAATTTGGCTATTTTCCAGTCGATAATTAAATATTAAAATATTCAATTTTCACAAATAAATTTTAAATTCAGTTTTAAAAGTTCTATAACATCACTATAACTCCAATATGATAAAATAAAATTTTACAAATCATTTTTAATCATATTAAACCCGTTATTCAATTTATCCAATAAATTCCAATTTTAAAATCTTATTAACTTTATTAAAATCCAAATATAACTTACATTCACTTTGGAAACCAATTTGAATCATATTAAATCAAATTTCAATTATTCACTCTATTTTCATATATTAAATTTCAATATCAATTTAATCATATCAAATTCGGAATTTAATTTATTCAAACATTCGTAAAATTAAATTTAACAAATTTGATTATTCTTAAATCACTATCTTTTGAAATATTCAAACGAACTTAAAATTTTAACTTTTGAAACGAATAAAATTATAGAACAACCATTTCCATTATACGGTTATTCAATCCCCATTATTAAATTATTCAATAAACTCTAAATATTAAATTTAAACAATTTCGCTTATCCAATAATTCATTATCTTTTGAAATATTAAAATCGAACTTATAAGATTCACTTTAAAACAATTCACCATTTAGAACACTATTTCATTTTACAGTTATTCAATTATTCAATAAGTATTAAATATTTAATTTAAACAATTTACCTGTACAATATTCAATATTTGATTTTAAATAGATTTTACTCATCAATCAATACTCTATTATACCCAATGGATTCAACATTTATTATCCTATTCAACTATTGATTGCAAGGCATTCACTAAGTAGCTTTTATTTTTCATTACTTGGACAATTATTGTTGCAATTCATTCCAGTTATTATTATTCTAAACGAATTACAAATTTTTTTCTAACACTAAATCACAAAATCTTATTAAATTAGCTATTTTAATTATCGAAAATTTACGGGTCGTTACACTTTTTGTTAGGAGCCAGGGTTTTTACTCGGTAGTCCATTTTTTTTCGTTAGACTACTACGCTATGTTACGGGGTTTATTTATTTTAGTTACGCTCCAAGTAACACTGTATCACACTGATAGTTGACTACCATTATTATTTCCTTAGTGATGATCATTTCTTCATAGATTTCGGGACAGATATTATCTTTTGGGCTCTGGAGAATTTTGAATATGTTATAACCATGTTTTTAATAGTCTATTTGAGACTTGATATGGAATTATGAAATGATAATTTTATTTAATATGCCCTACTAAAATCATTTGTTCTGGTATATTTTTACTATGGCTTATTTCTTTAAGTCATATATTTTTGGTATTAGTATAATCTCACCTTTCTATTAGATATAGTTTGACCCATTTATTTTATGATACTCGAGTCAAGTCGAGACTCTATAGGTATAGGGAGTAGTTGGATTTTGGATTTTGGATTGGTATTGGAGTAGACTACTTCGACCAGTTTAGTTTACTTCATACTTTTATATATTGCAAGTTAGGAGTTTATGTCATAAATATTCTTTAGTAGTGACTTTGTACCTGATAAAACATTTTAGATATGATGTATATATTTATGTGAGTCTAGTACTCATATTTTATGGACTTCCATGCTATTATGTATATGATGATATATATTGTTCCACTGTAATATATGACTCTAATTCTTACTTATGTATATTATATACTGTTCTGAATATTTTAATCAGTATGTTTATTACTTTGTAACTGTACACGTCCAAATTTCAGTTCAAATCCTTAAAAAGGTAAATAAGACGTGTTAGTGTTAGTATAAAGATATATTCACATTCGATCGCCCTTAACTAGCCATATTCTCCAGATTAGCAGACGACATTACTTGTAATATTCTTTGCTAAACTAGACATGGCGGTGGGGTTATTATGGCCAGGATAGAGAGATATCACTGAGACCCCCTGATAGTCATAACCGAGTGATATTTTCAGTAGAGAATACTGGTCAGAGTGTTAGTGCTTTGCTTAGTGCTATGGAGGTAGGAAATTAGTTAAGTCAAGTTTGGGCAGCAAGAGAGTTTGCAGATGTCTTCGAGCCAATCACTGGACTACCACCGGAAAGAGCTGTTAAGTTTAGAATATACCATGTGCCCAGAGCCGAACCTGTGAGTAGATCACATAGCAGAATGACAGTTACTGAGATAAAGAAATTGAAGGTGCAGCTAGTGAATCTTGAAGGAAGGAATTTTATTGGACCAAGTAGTTCGCCTCGGGGAGCGCCATGGTGTTCGTAAAGAAACCGAATGGGTCGTTAAGGACATGTATCAACTATTGTAAGTTTAATGAAAGGAAGATCAAGAATAAATATCCTTTGCCAAGAATAGATGATTTGTTCGATTAGTTGAATGGAGCCAAAGTGTTTTCCCAATTGGACTTAACGACCAGTTAAGAGTGGCAGAGGATAGTATATAGTTCATATGAGTGGTTGGTAATGCACTTGTGCTAGTAGTTCCAAATGGAAACCAATGGTATGCTTGAACTATATTATGTTTGATTTATTTTAATTCATTCATATATGGGTTTTAATTTTCAGAATTTTCCAAGCTATAGAAAAATTATTATGAATTTCTAAAGGAAAATATGATATAACTGGTTTCAAAATTTATTTCGAGTATTTCAGAAAAAAAGTGGGTCTAAAATATTGGTATGTTTGATTACAGGATGGAAGAGATTTTCTATGATTTTTGGGGATTTTCCCCATTTGATTTATTAAGGAAAATAAAATATTTTAAAAGAAGGGCTTTTTTAAAATTGTTTGTTTTGTTATATGAAAGGACTTAAACGTTATAATTCTATCGTTTAAATCTGATGAAAATGCGGCAGTTTTAAATGTAAAGTATTTGAAAACACTAGTACAAAAAGTGCATATTGCTTCGCCTCATTTGCATCGGCTGAAGTAAAAACTGATGCAAATAGAACTATTTGCATCAGTTCTATCTTAATAACCGATGCAATTGGTATGGAAAGCAATAGGTAATATAAAAAATCAAATTTGCATCAGTTCTCACCAACAACCGATGCAAATAGTTTTAGTCGCATCGGTTTAATGTCAACCGATGCAACTACATGTTGATGGCAATATGAAATTTAGGTGGGAAATAATGAAAAATTGACTCCAAAGTTTACTTTGGACAAAGAAAGAGTGTATTTTGTCATTCGGTTTGACCACGTTTCATTTTATTTCTAATAAAAAACTACTTCAATCTACAATTGTCTTATACTAAACACAATAGTCCTCAATAATCAATTTGTACGTCTTAAAATCTCAAATTAACAATCAATCCGCAACCAAAATTCGAATCAATTTCCCAACTTTAGCAGGTGATTTGATTTTCGAAAGGGGGAAATTTCAGTCGCGATTGATGGCAGTAGGAAATCTCGGTGGTGGATGTTGCTGAGTTGGTTGAGGGTATTTGGTCGATGAACGCTGGGCAGTGGATGTTTGAAGGAGGCGATTGAAGTGATTTGGAGTTGCGGTTTAGATTGAAGCGCGAATTTCGAAGATTAGCGAGTTTGTGGTGGAGGTTCAGGGTGGTTCACGTGTATTGGAGGTTGATGGGTAGTATTGGTATTGGGTAAAGGAGAGGAGGTGGCAGGTCTAGAAGTGTTCGGTAAATGTGAATGGCGACAGTAGTGTTCGTGGGAGTGTTGTATTGCAGAGGTAAGGCAGTGGGGCAAATGGAGTTGTATAGAAGGCAAAGTGGGTACAAGGCAATGAAAGTGGGTGGATGGTTAATGTGAGTTGATGTTAAATGATGGATTTTGAAGTGGGTAGTCGAGGCAGAGGTTTGTGGATTGGTGGCAGGGACTGTAAGAATGAAGGTTGGTGGCAGGGGATGATGGTTGTGATTATGCAATTGGTTAGTATATTTCATGTGGGGTGATTAGGCAGATTTCTGTTTGTAGTTGCAAGCACTGATGGTAGATGAGTAGCAGTGGATGGAGATATTAGCAGCACTATGGAGGTGTGTTGAGAGGTGTGGCAGTTGTGATATGTGCATATTTGGTAAAAGTGCAGGCAGTTTGCTTTGAGAATAGAAAATGTAGATGCCATCTCAGTGGAAAAGGCCTCTTCCCATGCAGCCTGATAGCATGCACAATCAAGTTCAAGCGGATTTAATTTACAATAAAATTTCAGTTCATGACATACTTATCTGTTGCGTTTTTTAGTGTGTATAAAACTAACATTTGCTGTATACATCTAAAATGAGCTATTTAACTCAATTGCAGGCACTACTATTGCAAATCGATGGAAATCTTGAAACAGCAATGGAAATCTGAAGACATTGATGGAAATCTTGAAACAGCAGTGAGTTTCAGGATGATTAACCCAATTCAGGCAATAAAAGCTATGAAAGTTTCCAATAAGTCTCATTGTTCAGGTACTGATGAAAACATCTTAAAAACCATCAAAAACTTATGTTTTCAGTATAATTATTCAACTTTTGATACATGATACATGAAAATTAGCTTCGATTGATTTTTAGAGTAAGTTATTTTTTATTGTTTTCCTTGTTACCAATATGTCTTAGTGCGGTTGCTTCCTCTGAGCTATGAAATTATTATTAGGTGATTTTTTGTGCTACGGTATAAGTTTGTTATTGCATATTCTAGTTTATTAGAATATAACATTCAAAAATCTGCTTAACTTTGGGATGCTGGATAAAAATAAATACAATTTTTATTCTTTTTCAGACAAGGCCATCCGAAATTAGAGTAAATGTAATTTAAATCTCAGCAAATATATGAACACCATGTAGTTAAGTTTAATATACAACTAAAACATAGTATATCGATTCCTATCAAGATTATAGTATTAAATGTACAATGCTTATATCACTTGAAATTGAATATGTCAAAGAAAATGATTTTGAAGTAAACAAAAGATTTGTTAAGCCAATCACCGAACTAATGCTCAACGTACAAGTTGTGCAATGGAGCAGTTATTGAAAAATTTGTTTATTGTTGTTGTCTTAATAACAAAACCAAAGAATAATGTTGCATGTCTTGCATATACTCATTTGTAGTTGGTAACAATTAGATAAATTGTTATTATGCATTAATCATGCGGTTTAAACATTTTATTAATACAGGAACTGAAATGGAAGAGTTGACTCTCCTAAAGAATTCTTCTAGTAATTTTGGATTGTCGAACCAACAACTCCAATTTGGAAATGATACCAAGCAACAAGGTCAGCATTATCAAACATGAAATATTTTATTTTATTTATTTAGAGTCATATAGGAACAGTTCATTCTAGATTGTCCCTAATGCCATTTCGTGCGCGATTCTCAGTCTTATGTGAGGTAAATCATATACAGTACTGATTAGGATGCAAGCTCGCAAATCCCAATATCTGATTTTTTGTATATTAGGAATTCACGTGTTCTAATATGCATGTTAACTAGCAAAATAATTCTATTGATTTTAAGTTTCCCCATCGGTGTTATAACTTGAAAGTTGCATGACATTCCTATTTGTTTATTTTTAACAATGATTATATTGCAATGGAAAGTGTTTTTTTACAACTAACGTGTGTCCATCGAGCACATGTTAAGATTAATTAATTACGCGAAAACCTTTATGAATTCTACCCATCAATTTTAATGCATAGAGACCGAATGATATTTTTCAATTAAACTTTTTTTTCCTTCAAAACAAGCATCGTAAACACGTGCCTGTTTTAATAAGGACTGAATGGTAATTTTCAATTTAACTTCTTACCTTTTTCTTCAAAACAAGCATTGTCAGCGTGTACCTATTGTGCACAGGTTAACACTATCTCATTGTGATAATATGTTTGTTTTGAAATAACGTCATGTAACAGTGTCTCACTACCTACCTGCATTAAGTTTTTAATTGAATCAAACCTGAAACCAAATGGTTATTTTTTCCTTTGACATCTAGCTTCTAAGCACGGTATTAGTTCATACCTCACTCTCATACGATCTGAGTTACTGGCATTATGTGAAATTTGTGAACTTATGGTAGTAATTCTTTATATTACTTGAACTTTAGAGCACCGGTAAGGTTTGGTAATCTCCAGTAACCATCCATACCCTACCGTGCTTTGTGTCTGAACTCAGAATTGCATTTTTCACTGTAACACGCAGGGACAACACTATTGTAGTATCGTAAATGTTTCTCCATCCATGTCTAATTCATACCGTGTCGTGTCTATTTGCAAAATATACCGTTTCATTCATACTTACTGCATGTCTCACAAATTGATTCTTGTCATCAGATACATGGCAATTAATTTCAACTTCTGCCCCTTTGATATACTCCTAATTATGTTTAAAAGATATACACATTGTAGATGGTTGAGTAGTCTTTGAGGACAGTTGTTTGATCAAACAAATTTGTAGGCAGTTTATTTAGCTGCATCAACCAGGATAAAATTATAAATGAATTAAATTAACGCTTATTTTTATAGTATAAATATATATCATATACACCTTCAAAATGTAAAACTATTACTTAAAAAATACCTTATCTCCCTATTTCCATCTTGTACGTCATCTGTCTGGCTCTAAGTTCTTACAATTTCTTAATAAGACAATCATAGTAAATGTTGCTACTAATGATAAATGTGAGTTAATCTTGCTTTTTAAACGTCAATTGCAATTCTATGCATGAAATGTTTTACTGCTAATTTATTTGTCGATTTTAACTTGAACAAGTACCTGATAGAGATGCGGTTAATTATCTTCCCTCTCAGACCTTTAGGTAGAACTATAGTTTAACTTAATAATAGTTCTAATTTAATAAATTTATTTGTTCCAGATTCATTAATGGGAAAAGGAAATATACACATTTTTTTTTGGTTGTTGAACGACGTGAACTTGTCCAAAGGGTTCGGTAACGTGAATTTGCATGATAGACGCGGAATGTAGTTGATGCTGACCTGGGAAATGATTTGATAATTTTACAGAAAAATTAAGTTATGACTTACGTGTGTGTTAGTTTTTTGTCTGCTCAACAATATATTAGCGTACATATGCATTTCTTTAATCCTAAAGTATAGTATTCTTTGTAATTAGGGCGATCGAACAAAATCTGTTGGAGTTGTGGATGGTGAATACATTGTTCATTTGGGCATACCTACACTTGGTAGTGTTGCTAATCAGAAGGTACATAATAATTTTTATCTTTTTTGAATCTGGAAGTTGATCAAATATATTTTTCATTTATATTCTTTGGATATTACAATCAGTGCGCTTCTGAAATATACAGAATATTCTATTTATTTCGCTTGATAGATTCTCTTTGGCAGATAGGTTTGAAAACACCAAAGCACAGTTCCGAGCGACAAAATTCTACCTCTGCAACCACAGTAGGTTTCATCAATTATGTTTTTTTATTTTTTTGGATGCACATGTTTGTATTCTAATCATGTTCGTCATATACCATTTCACTTTGTTTTTTACAATAACTGATGGCATATGATTGACATTGCAGGTACCGCCTACAGCACCTAAATTCGATGAGAGGTCTGCTGTAAGTAAACTATAGCTATTGATTGGTTAGTTCAGTGGTTGGTGGTAATTTATCATCTTAGATCATTATGAAAAATCAACGACAATGCAAACGTTTATTACTACATTTTAAGCATTTGTGCGAATGTTTTCATCTTATCTTGATGCAGTTTGGTTCTGACCAAACATGGTCTAGATTTAAACTTTTAATATATAGGTCCAGATCTCTATGTATTCGATGAATCTGCACATAATGCTATCGTTAATGCAGTTAATTACTGGACAACATCTCTCATTACTAAGTTGTCTGCAGTTTACCTATATTAACAGGTGAGTGAAAACGATATGCTAAATCAATAAAAATAATGATTTGTGTTACCGTGAATAATTCGTTTTCCCGATTTGTGTTCCTTATCTCCTCCACTTTATCCATATTAATTACAGTAAATCAATAAAAATAATGATTTGTGTTATCGTGAATAATAGAAGTAATGTATGTGACAGGGATGATGAAGTATTTGTAGTTGTGGTCGATGGAGGAGGTTGCATCAGTAGTTGTTGTCAGATGGTGGTTGAAGTAGGGGTGACAAGGGGATGTTTGACAGTGGCAATTGGAATGGCTGTGGTAATTGAGTTGTTTTGATGTAATTGTGGGTAGTGTTTTCTTGCTGCTATGATGTGGCTTTCCAATTTTGGTTGAGTAGTTTGAAGTGTAGAGGACAGTGAAGTAGTAAACTGTGCACAGCAAGCAATAAAGCAATGAAGTGATGAAGTAATGAAGTAGAGGACAGTGCAGACGACAGGAAGTTTGGTTATGGTGGTATTGTTGTAATGGAAATGGTATGGTCAGAGAAGTGTTGAACAGTTTTGTGGATGGCAGTTGTAGTTGGTTATGTGTGGCAGTGGGATGATGGTATATCAGCAGCAGCAATAACAGTGATGACTGCGATGATTGTATGGTCAGTAAGAAAAGTGGAGGTTGTACTGTGGTAATGGAGTGTGATGATTTCAGTGATGAAGTGTAGATGGTTGGAAGTACAGTAGGCAGTGATGTGGTGGTTTGAGTTGCAGTTTGTGGCAGTGAGAGGAAGACAGTCATATAGGATGGCGCAAGTTGAAGAGGTATGATTGATGGTTGGTTAATGGAGATGGCGCTGGTATGTATAGATTATTAACACTATAATTATGTGTTGCCACCAAGAGATAGATGAATGTACAACTTAATGATTGTACTAAAGATCTGAATTATGCTGCTAAAATGAATGTATGAACCATTATTTTGTATAGATTATTAACACTATAATTGATGATATATGTTTATTTTGGTATTATGTTATTCAGTTTGTATTTGCCATCAAATTTAATTTTGAATGATTGTAATATTGCATGCAATAATTGTTTGTTATAATCAATAATATATATATAGTCTATTTGAGTACTGTAATAATGGTTTCTGAGAATGGCTTTTTTGCATCAGGTATAAATAGATGTGCAATAGAGAGATTAGTTTGCATCGGTTGTTATAAAAAACCGGTGCAATAGAAGGATTAGTTTGCATCGGTTTTCAACAACAACCTATGCAACAAGTTCCTTTGTTGCATCGGTTTTCATTACAACCAATGCAACATGGGGGCTGTGTCCAAGCAACCAACCATGATATTTTGCATCAATTGTTAGTAACAACCGATGTAAAAAGGACCTTTTTGCATCGGTTTCAGAACTGATGCAAAAGTGTTAAGCCTGTTGCATCGGTTGCATATGCATCGGTTGCTGAACTGATGCAAAAGGGGTAAACAACCGATGCAAATGGCCTGTTTTGTAGTAGTGAAAGTTTTTATGGCAACCATCAAAGGTTTAAAAATAGGCAAATTGTTGTAAGCAATTACTAAAAGAAGCTAGATTTCAACCTTTAACTTAAAAAAGTTAGTTCAGCCTCAATGCAACACCTTTATACTCCATTAATTCCACTCCATCCTAGTCGAAACCCACACAGTCGAGACCAATACACAAGGTATCACTTACATGGTACATAGTGGAATGAAAGGAAGGCAGAAGCCATGATTTCAAAAGGGATGCTTCCGATGGGGTTGAGACCCTGTTTTGTTTTCAAAAGATAAGATCTTGCCTTGTTTTACTTAAAGCCTTCGACATAGTCGAAACATATGCTTTTGAAAGGGTTTTTATAAATAGCTTTTGAAGAAGGTTACCATATTATGTAAAGGAGTTAGCTTTCAAAGGGGTACTTTTCCATTAAATAAGAGCTTTCGACAGGATTGGTTTCATAGTCGAAACTCAACTGTTATTCTATATTTCGAGTGTATTTAAGGCATCGATACTTTCGAAAGGTTATCCTTGTTTTTACTTAAGTTAAGACACTTCATAAATGCTTCAGGAAGGGGCTAAGGGTTTCGAAGGCAATGGAGTAGAAAGGGGTTTCGAATCTTCCTTTGAAGTTTTAATTTAAAGGTTGTTTCTTTCGACTAGATGGTTCCAACACCATCAACTTTTCCCTCAAACAATTTTATAAGTGTTTTGAAAGAGATACTTTCGTATATTACCACTTTGATCCAAATGATGTTTTAAAGAATAAACCCAATGCTTTCAAAGGGGGCACTTTCATTTGTTTCGGTGCTATGTTTTAAAAGATGTTTTGATACCACCGAAAGATATAATTGGTTTCAAAAGAGAATATTTATCATGAAAGGTATATTTATTTTGTTTCGAAAAGAAGTTTTTGCTTTCGATGGAAGTCATCCATAGGTTTCGAAAGAGATGTTTTTAAGATTTCAAAACATAAATCTAATCTCAATTTAAAGGAATAACCATGGCACATAATGAAGGGTTTTGCAATGGAGAAGTTATACTTGATTAAAAAGGTTAAAGGGTTTAACCAGGATATATATATATATATATATATATATATATATAAAGATGATTTCAAGGATAATATACCATACGTGTTGGTATTATTTTGTTGCTTCTTCATATACTTATTCACACTGTTATTAACCCGTAATTGTATTTTGGGGAAGTGCAGAATAACCAGCTAGATTGACCCAGAAGTGATTATAATTTAAGAAATGTTAAAATCTAAAGTAAATATATTCGCAGGGGCCAATAGGTTCATAGTATGCCCATGTAAACTGTGTATAACTAAAGATATTGGCAGAGGCCAATAGGTTCATAGTCAGTCTATGAAAACTATGATTTGATATTGGCAAGGGCAAATAGGTTTACAGTTAGCCCATGAAAATTATATCTAGATTAAGATATTGATAATTAATCAATAGGTTCCTAGTTAGCCCATAAAAAGTAGGATAAGAGAAAAAAATTGAGTTACCAATAGGTTCTTAGTGACCCCATGAAAACTAATCAGACAGATAGTCTAGAAATATTTAATAGGGTAATATTGACCTTTAAAACTATAATTGAGACAGATAGTCGAAATGAATGGGGATGATTAATCTAGATTTAATTTACTTATTTTGCGTATCATCGCAATATTTGGAAATAATATGTTTTTAATCGTTGTGGATGCAGAAGCACAATGCATGGTTTTGTAAATGTTTTAGGATACTAGTGAAGGGAAAACCCATTCCGTTAAGCGGCGCGATCTCACTAGATATCTAAATGGTTTGAGATGGTAGGTTACTATTCGCACCAAGCTTTATTTCTGACTCGAAGTTTTTGCTTTCCTAAACTTTCGGATACTCACTTGATTTTAAGCAGGTTGAGGATTAAGGTTTCCAGGTGTTCTTTTAGACAAATAAGGCTTTCGAAGACATGTAGGAGGCAAGCTTTTTATTATAGTTCTTTTATTTCCGTTGTGTGTTTGATTGTAAAGGAAAATTATTTAGTGCCTTATTATATACTATGATCAACCAAGGGAGCAACTTCATAAGTCGCTCTTGGCGTATTTGTAATAATTATATGTTATTTAAATGTGGTTTGTGAACTGGGATTATGTAATCGATTTAGAATAATTTTAAATGGAATGTGGAATTTGTTGATGTTTAATTTTTTTCCATATTCTTATGTTTCTATGTATCAATGTATCTAATATCGCCGTATTTAGTCATTAAGGATTAGTAACTTTGGACGACTGCATCATTGGTATCTGTTAGTTTTGGGCCTCTAAATAGAGGGATGTTACATTTTTATATTTAGGATCGAAAAAACGAGGTGATGTGCGCCGATGAGTTTTATGGCGATCCTTGTACCTATGATTGTACAAACTCGAAACATGTGGAAATTTATTTGAGATATCAAATAATGTATATTATTATATACACACCTCTCCCCCAACTAGATATTTATTTTACACACATTTCTTTCTCCTTCTCCCTAATCAAGTAGCTTCCTCCTTCTTCGAATTAAATCCAGAGCTTTGAGCCCTGATAGAGGATACTCCACGGTGAAGAGGTATCATGTGGCAATACTTGGTTGTGCTCGACTTGTTCATGTCATGGTTGGGGTTAGATGTTGGTGGTGATTAAGAAGGCATTGGGAAAAACAAAGAGCATGGTTGTTCTTCTCTTGGCAGTGTGCTTCTTTTCATGTCGACATATCATGCTCCAACCATCTTACGTGATTCATAACTTTATGAAGCCAAAGGGAAAGCCTAATGTCATGTTTCAGTAGGAGGAGTCAGGCTTTGATTGGTTTATGCTGTTGTGTTCGTCGTTGCTTAATGTGAAGATCGAAGGTGGTGGTGCATGATTCTATTAACCGTAGCATGCATGGTGGTGGACAGAAGTTGCAAGTGTATGGATTTTTGTGTGCACGATATGTGTAGGAGTTATGGAAGAAGGATTATGAAGGTGACATGGGAATTAAGTGATTAATTAAGTTGACTAATCAATTTTTATATTTTGAATTTTGATAAAATACATTTTTTACATACGAGGTCTAATTAAGACGCGATCTTCATCATCACACTCATAGTGAGATTTTCTATGACATGGTGTAGGGTTGGACTAGACTCAAACATTTGAGAGTTACAACTTAGGTGAGCGAAATTATAATTATGAATTTATATTTTAGTGTAAATTCATATAATCATATATATTGAAAAATATTAACTAAGAAAGGTAGAATAATATATATAAGTAATTATTTTTCTCATTTTGATTGGATTGGTTTAAATAGATATCTAGGATAATTGATTATAATCCTGGATATATTGATATTGTGCCCTATTCATATTGAATAGAATTAGGCATAGTTGATATTAATTTATAGCATACTTATAAATTAACTAGAACTCTAATTTATAGTTACATTGGTGATAGAAATATTACTACCAATTTTATCACTAATCGATAATTAGAAGTACGACACCTTTAAAAAAGGCTGTAAGGCTAAAAATAATGATTTAGATGGGTTAAACTTGTATAAAATGGATTTTAAGTTATCTGGCCTTGATATTGGTTTATGATAATGTAAATCAATAATTAAAAAACCTAGTAAATTTCTATAAGGGTGATTTGCGAAGTTAGAAGTTACAAAGAAATATTGTATTTTTTAATAGGGTTTGACTAAGGTTATAAAATTATGAATATTATTATAACATGATTTATTAACTTTAGACCATAAGATATGTGTATATATATTATATACATGAACTATATAATATTTTGACACCTTATTAATAGCGAAACTTAATTTTAATAGAAGGATTAAGTGATATTAAGCTATAATAGGATCGATTCGGCATGCATATTATTTTATAAAAGAAGCTTGAGACTTCTATAAAACAATACGAAGAAGATATAATTGTTAGATTGGTCACTTAAGTAAGGCGCATTTTTATTGAATTGTTTATATTATTATATGTGTGAATTGTTATTGATATTAAGATGATAGATTTACTACTTTGGTTGTGTGTTGCCCTCATGTATGTAAATGTGCATGATAACTGTTTATTAGTTCTATATCGTTGGACTGATTATATATATGTATGTACCTATATATAGTTTTTGTGATTTATATATGTTTATATGTATAAATATAGTTATGGTATGTCTGAGTTGGGGCTATTGGGAGATGCGTGGAATAATATATATATATATATATATATATATATATATATATATGGGTATGCAATTTTAAATGTTTATATAGTTTTGGTATATCTGGCTTGAGGCTATCAATTGGTGCATGGAATCCATTATACCTTTGAGGAGCCTGACATACAAACGTGGTCCTAGTGCAGGGGTAGAGAGAGACCGGGATGCCAGTCTACAGTAGGCTATATACTGTTCCATAATACAATTGGGTGCTACGATAGGACCTATAGACCAACTTCTTTGAGATGTTGGTTTTCAAAGGAGTCCATAAGTTAGTTGTAGCTAGCCCTCGATAGGTCCCTTTGATAGTTAAGGACAACTTGGCATGATTTGTTGTTATGTAGTTTTTGCATATGTATACTTTGGTATGCCCAACTTGGGGTTACGTAATAATGGATGAAATATATTACAGGTATATAAATATATGGTTCAAGTAAAATATGTTTGTATTTGTGTATGCACGGTCTAGGAAATTTATTTATTGGTTTGGTATGCCTATCCTTGGGTAAATGGTTAGTGCAATGCACTTCAATAATAATCACGATCCACACGAGGATGACATTACTTCAGTTTTGTGTACACATTTGGGAAAGGTGTACGTAGGGTTAAGCATTTACATATGGTTCTGGTATGTCGGTATATACAATCGGAAGGAAAGGACGCTGGTAAGGGGAATCTGCTATACCAGTAAGGCAGATGACCTACATACATTCCTCGGAGCATGCGCCGAGAGGGATTGAAACACCGGGCTAGAGTTGGTCATAACTGTTTCGTAGTACATTGGTGCTACAACAGGACCTACATACCAACTTTTTTTTAGGTGTTGATTTCCAAGGAGTCCATAAGTTAGTTGTAGCTCTTGATAGGTCACTTTGGTAGCTAATAGCAATTCAGCATGAGTATTGGTTATAGATATTCATATGACAGTTTTGGTATCAAGATGCTACATTAGTAGCATAGTTATATCATTGTATTCGTTTTTCATTTCAGATGCTTCGATAGGGATGAGAGATCTACGGCACTGTTGCCTATGATGTGAAGTATTACTCCAACAGTCGTTTTTCATCTTCAGTAGCATGGCTTGTTATAGTTTGTACTATTTTAGTTAGAGAACCATTATTATGTATCATCTTGACTTTTTGGTGTATGGATAAAGTAAGACGATGTATGATTAGTATTACCCATTGAACCTTGTTCACGTTTATTAGATGTATATATGTCGTAGGTATATACAGTACTTAGAGATATTTCCCTTCATACCAGACATTATATCTGATTCATATTTTGTCCTTGTCTGCTTATGTCATGATAACTCTCGGATACTCAGTTGAATAGTTTGGGAGTCGGGTGCTTTTAGGTACAGGCTTACTGGACAATTGGAGCACTTTGGAGGCATGAAGTCAACATATTGGATATGTATACTTGTTGGTGATGTAGTACAGGCATGCAGGTAATTTCATATATGATAATTGTGATATCAAATACTATATTTGGAAATCCATATGAATGGAGTTAATGTATTCTGACGTTTTGTATTGATATTTATTTATCAGTGGCATTCACTAGCCACTACAAGAATATTCATTATTAGCAGCATTGAATTGTAGCGTTTTATGCAAAACGTTGTTTATTATATCAAAAACTAATTAAATATACCTAAAACTCGGCCTCATCCAAAATATCTCACCCGCGAATTTTTTTCTTTGTACCCGTGCTCACTTCCTCTTTTTCCTAAATTTCCTTTTCCTCTCAAATACCCTAATTTATTTAACTAAAATTTACGATGACGGTCCTTTTTTCCTTCACTCAACTCTATTCCTCTCTTTCTCCATTTACAAACACTGCCTCCTTCCCTTAATCTTTCACTGATCTGTTCATCCATTTCACCAGTCGAGTCCTCCATCGATTTCACTGGAGAGTAATAGTTTTATAGATAAAGGTATGGTGCCTGTTTCCAAATGGGAAGGCAAATCTGAAGGAGGTGTCAATTTCACTTCTATCCTTTGTAACAGAAAACTCATCAAAGTAAGAAGTTTCAGTAATTCGTCAGTCTGGCAGTAATATATCCACTGCCAGAGATTATGATTTAGCCAGGGAATTCTTCGATCATGGTACTCATACATCATCTACAACAACCGGTACTCCTGTTCGCAATATTAGTTATTTCATTTATGCCGAAGGAACCATGACAAGTATATATAATATAAGGTCTTAAATTCAAAGAAATTCATTTTTAGCAAAACTGAATACTTTGATATACGATAGGAATCGCACCCAAGGCCCATGTAGCAATGTACAAGGCATTCTTCTAGTATGATTTAGATTCCAAATGAACAACAAGAAATGTTTTAGCAGCCATGGACCAAGCAATAGTAGGCGGAGTCGACATCATGTCAATATTGTTAGGATTCGATGCATCACCCTTCTACGAAGACATCATAGTGATCGGAGCTATTGCAGTGATGAAGAAGGTCATTTTTGTCTCCGTCTCCGCCAGTGACAAAGGACCCCATGCCTACACTGTCATCAACAGCACTCGTTGGTTCGCTTCAGTTGGTTCAGGAACCATCAACAAAGACTGCACTACTTCTGTTCATTTAGGGATAGTGCATCTGGTATCCATTTCGGTGGACGGTTGATTTTCCTACAGAAATTGTTCGTTTCAGATGCTTCTTTCTATTTTTGTGTTGACAATTACAATAAAGGGACATGCAACTACCTTTTTCCAAGTGAAGTTGTTGGTAAATTAGTATTTATGCCACTGGTAATAGATAGGTTACTCATCAAATGACGGTGGTCGACAAATCAGGAGCGAAATGAGCGATTTCGCAATAAGTAGGGAATAGTTTCTGTCCCCTAACGATATCAACTGGTTGTACCTAATAGTTAGTTTGGAAGTGTGTGAGGAGATATAAAAAATACCTAAGTACAGAAGTTATTGGAAAAATAACCTTTGATATCAAATTCATACGAACAATGCTTGGCTTTAAATCGACTTCATAGGTACCATATTACTCATCTTAAACATGGGATAGCTCTTTATTTTGTACTTACAATAACTATATTTTTTATGGTTATGGTGGCTTTCCGATTTTTACGCTTGTGTTGACATTGTTTACACTATGATAACCGCTATTTTGTATATAGGATGGACTTTTCTCCTTACACCTGTGTTAGCCATCTCCAATCTTGTAAATACATATAAATACAATAGCCGTCTTCAATCTCATAAATGTGGTAGCCTACAATTATTTATAAGTGCACTAGTGTTTGCTCTCGGGATAGCCTTATTTCTTTATACTTCAGTGATTTAAAGTTTTATACATGCAGTGATATTTATTTTATATATGTGATGGTGTTTTTGCTTACATTTGTAGTAACACTCTAGCTTCAACCAGTTACATATGGTAATTGCTCAATATTATACATGTTGAGGACTTTATCTTACATATATGAAGACTCTTAAACATGCCCTTCAATGGAATCCACTTAGGTCTCCATGATCAATGAATTCATTATATGATTCACAAGCTCTCTTCCACAAAGCTTAGAACCTGACACCATGAATATACCTTTATTAAATTACAACATTCAACAACCATCACAAAACAAATTTGCGATGTAAATAGTCACCTCTTAATATTTACCATATGTTATTAAGAAAACAGCATAACAATTTTCTAACAAGAAAACACGTCGCTAGCCTTAAGCAAGCTTTGGTTCACTGTTCCCCTAAAGCCAATGTGTAACAACCATGGTATTGGGGATTACCTATGAGATTAAATTATAATGAAGTTATAGTTTAGTATTGACATGAAATGAAATAGAGAGGATAATTGTTTTTTAAATTGTTTATTTGAAATAAACATGTGTTTGAAGTTAAAGATTGATCTTGGAATTTAATTGAATGGAGTTTTGGGTAATAAATTGGAAATATTGGAATCTTTGGTAATTTGAGTTAATAAATTAATCAAGGGATGTATTTCAACATTTAATTGTTGAAATAAAAAATAAATAGATGTACATAAAGTTTTAAAATTTTCACTTTGAGAATTTGGAGTGAAAATAATGAATTATTGGATTTTAATCAAGTCAATGTAATAATATTGGTAATTATTGCCAATATTAGCCTTTTATTGAATATAAAAGGAGAAATATGTAAAATTATGCATTTTATTAAAATAAAAGATGAATTATTGGTTGGAAATAATATTTTAATGATTTAATAAAGTTAGAACGATTTGATGCAATTTATTTGACAAAAAAATAATTTTTATTAATCTTGTTGTGTTAAAAATGATATATTTACACTAAAATTGTGTAAATTATTAAATATTGTTTAAAATGGGGTTTATTGTTAAAATTATATTTTTACTGTTAAAATAAATTTTACTTTATCACAATAACTATTTTATTTCAATATAATTGGATGTATACATTTTATTTGGCATATAAATGTTGAAATATGTGAATACAGTGTTAAAATATGAGCATAGCCTTGCATTTTCTCTTAGTACATTTAGTATTAGGCTTGTTTGGGTAAGAATTAGATCCATTAACCCTAACCTAGAAACTTATGGTGAGAAGGAAATAATCAGTATGTTGTTTCTTCCTCTTTCATAAAAAGCAAGTTTACAATAAAAAGAAAAACAACAGCTTCTCCCAACTAAATCAGTCTCTACTTAATTTCTGCTGCAAAATTCGAAAGGAAAACATCTAATCAAGAATATAAAAGGTAATCACATTTAACACTAGATAGATTTCATCAATAATTTTGAATTGGAAATGAATCTCTCCGTAACTTTTTCTATTTCTACTACATGTTTCTGTTTCAGCATTTACAGGTGCTTAAAGCTTCAATTCTCCTCAAAAGTCATTGCTTTCTAAAAAGCTTTGTTAAATCGCCAAGGTGAGTAAAATACTCACAATTGCTAGCTGAAATAAGTGCTATGCTAAGAAATCTGCTCTGTAAAAGCTTTTATATATGTTTATACTCTCTGTTGTGGTTTTTTCTTGTTTGTTGTTTCTGGTTGCCACTTTGAGTGGCATATCTCTTTGATTTTCAATAGAATTACTATCGGATCTTTTCCGAATTATAGTTTAGTTGTCACACTCTTTGCATGTCAATTTTCGTTGCAAAATTTGGTCATTTCCTATGCTAATGTGCTATTGGAAGTTGAGTTTGAAGCAGGAAAAATACCCAAGAAAATGTTCGTAGCCTGGGTCGACCTGGAAGTCGACCCAGCAACCACCAGGTCGATCTGGAGGTCGACTTGGTGGTCAACCTTGCTACAAGGCTGGGTCGACCCCTTAGTTGGCCCAGTATGTGGAGTTGTGGTCATTTGTTCCTGTTCCTTTTGCAGCATGTTTCGTAGCATTGCCTTTGAATTGCTATGGTTTTGTCACTTGTTTTGATGAAAATTTTAAGATGATTTTGATAATGCTTATGGGATATGATATCGATCAATGGATTAGCCAAGTTTTGGAGGAATTTGGACTTCTAAAATTTGGTTTAAATTCGAATTAAATTCGAATATCGATTTGGAGTGAATTCTTCGTTTTTCTTCGACATCAAGCGCTATTTCTTCCAAATAAATTTTAAGAAAATTTCTAAATAACTTGGCTTTTGAAATCATTATTATGAAATATTTTCAAATTATTATTAAATTATTTCAAAGAATTCAAAAATATTTATTTCCTATAACAAGGAGAAGTTTCACTAAATTGCTTCCAAAATGGTTTCAGAAAATTATCTTTTATCCTATTTTCTCTATAAAATTATTTTATAAATAATATACTTTATTTTTATTCTTTTTGGAAGTATGAGAAATATAATTAAATGATTTAGTAAAACACGTGGTATGGGACATGTGAGTTTACTTTTTCGGTTTATTCTGAACTTGTACGATCGAAATCCCTTGAGTATATCGTTTTAAGTTGATTATTGAGATTTATAATTCCTATGGTAGGAATTATCATAGTTATCCAATATTTGGCGAGTTGAGAAGTTCAAGATCTTCTATTACTGGTGTAATAATCGATGAGAACCACTGATATATGTTGTTTCACTCGCCGATGTGACGAGGTGAGTCTTGAGATGAGATTTCCCTTTTAAGGAATTATGGTTTATGAGAAACCACTATGAGATTTATTAACATTTGCCGATGATTCAAGGCAAGATATATAAGTATTTTGAGATTTTATTTTTATGATGTGGAGTTAGCTATTGGCTAGCAAATCATTTAGTGCAAATGTGTGGTACGGGACGCACGTTAACACTTTTCGGGTTCTTTTCTGAGAGTTTGTGACACATCCATGAGTATGCCAGTGTTATAGACCTTTGGGTCATCTGAGCATGTGACTTCGGTCACCACGAGTTATGTCACTTTGGTCACCATGAATATGACCTTCGGATCCACGGGTTAGGTACTTAAATTATAAATAGCACTAGACAAGTTAGCACGTGTAGCATTGCTTTTGCTCTGCAATCGAGGATCTGGCCAATACGGGTTTTCTGAGTTTTCTGAGTTTTATACAATTTCACCATTTTGAGATTTTGTTCCATCGATAGCCTAGGCCTACATGAGAAGTCATATAGGGTGATTTCATTTTCATGAGATTTGAAGTCTATTTTGAGTTCCATGTGATTCATATTGGAAATTTTGATGAGTTTCCCTTATAGCTTTTGAATGGTTACTTGCATTTATATTGATGCCTTTGTGTTTAGAATAATATGTTGAACTAAACCTATTTATGCAACAACCCTTAATGAATCTATTCCATGGCATTGCATTTGAGCTATACTTGTATATCATTCCTTTATAACTAAAGTAAGAGTTCCCTTATGCCTTATATTCCTCTTATCTTGTACTAATATCAAGTTCTAGTTATCCTGACTCGTGCATTTATTACTCGGGTCAGACCGAGTAGGTTAGGTAGTTGGACTCTTAGCTTGCCTTACCTTTTGGATTTCAGCATCACTTTGGATATGGCATACTTTTTGTGTAGTAGCCTTTTGTTTAGGAACCTTGTGATGTATATTCTTTTGTGGGGGATGTATGTACATATATGGTGGTCGAATACCACTTGTGACATGTTGTACGATATTTGATGTATGTGTATGTTTATATTATCTGTGTTGCTGCTCTATGACTTACGATGGTTATAGTTATTATATTTTGTTTCTGAATCAATCCAGTAGCCACCATAGTAGTGTATTAGATAGGAATTTAAGTATGTCGAATACTTGAGATGAAATGAAAAAAGTACAAATATTGACATGCTTAGCTCTTATCTAAAGCAAGACTATGATGGTCGCCCTTAACCAGCCATATTCTCCGCATTAACAGACCGAATTACTAAGTAATTCTCTTTATTAATATGTATCTCAGGGTGGGGCGCCACACAATGTGTATTGACTATCTTCTATTATTATTTTTGAAATGAAGTTAGGCTATCTTCTTTATAAATAGATTATGATACATAGGTAGTATTGCCATAAAATAAAATATCATACATGTAGGTGAATATGAAAGAGTAGCACTTTTTGTTTTGATAAACAATAACAAAAACAGTGGTTTAGATCCTTTGTTGCATGATGACTTGTATCCTACCAGGGATCGTCTATCTTACGATCAAACTTAAGTCACTAGTGCTATCAGCTTGTTTTGCTATACGTCCTAAAAAGGAGTTATAACTAACTCATATGTGCAAAAATAATTTTGAAATGTAAAATATATAGTAACCATGGATTTTACTTATTGTAAATGTGCTTATAACAATGCATTCATGTCTATTATTGTTGACTAGTTTGTCAAATTTTATGTGTAATATATAAATAAAATGTATTTGGTAATTTGTTTTCTATACAGTATCCATGTTATAAAGCATATTAGGTCTTGGAACATTAACGTGCTACCAACAACTGCCATACTTTTAAGTTTGAAAATTATTGTCTTGGGGAATAATTTTCTCCATTTTTAAAATAGTTTTCAGCTCTTGACGAATTTAAAATTATCGAGCAATAAACAAAAATAAGTTATATAGTTAATCTTATTGGTTTCACGTATGCCGTTCTAATGTACTTTCATACTTAAGCTTTGATTCTCCTCTTGTCGTAACATGTTATTTTGTTCTGTTCCAAAGTGCGCAACATGCTATATTACTTCTTAATGATTAAAATTTCCCTTTAGTACCAATTCTTTCATTCCTCAAAAATTATTTTACCAAATATATGATGTTACTAGTAGAATCAACGACGTTAGTTTGAAGGAAATATATAGGTGGTTCATAGATCATTTGAAAGCAATAAATATCTTGTTATTGCAATTATTTTTACGCCTATTATTAATGATTGAATCATTTATGTTTGATAGTAACTACTAATACTATTGCATTTTAAACTTGTACTACAAATTTTATTCAAATTTTTAGACTGTAGTACATATGCTCTTCATGTTGTATCCATAATTGAAATGCATATGCTCTTTATTTTACGTCAACGTATGTAACGTGGGCAATATTTTCTCCATTAATGAATAATTCCCAGTAACAAACTTGTCTTTACTTTCTCTCCCTTATGCTTGAATTTTTGAACAAAAATTTCCATAACATGGTATTTGAAAGATTTAATCATTCAAAATTATTTTTTGTATTTGATTTTAAGGAGTCTTAACTGGAGTTGGTTGTGTTTTCTTTACTTGTTCTTAGCAAAACCACTTTCATTTGAATTACTGAGAAGATTGTTTAACATAAATTTGTTCGATTCAAGTGTCCTTTAATTTATAGCTAAATTCCTATGAGGAAGATAACTTTTTGGTTTTATTTCTTCTAAAATTCAGATAATGTTAGCGTCGTTGAATCTACCATTTTGTTTTTGTTTTATTTCAAAAACAGTGGTCGTATAAAAACCATTAATATTAATGATCCATAGGCTATAACTGATAAAACCATGGGTAGTATAGTGTGATATGTTATATCCACCCAACTCAATCAACAATTAATTATATTTAGTCATGTGCTAACACTAAGGAATAATGCCAAATGAATTTTTTAGTATCCCTAAAACCCTTAATTTTATTTATACATTGCTCAAAATGTTCAAATGTCCAAAGCAATATATTGAATGCCTTTTTCTAGCAGTACACTCCACAACATCCCAAAATATCGACTAACACAATAAGATCCAAAAACTTAAAGTGCTAGATAATGTTTTATTAGTGAAAATAATCACTGCACTTGAAAATCTAAAGCTAAGAGAGTCCTTATATATGCACCCTGCGTTGCATTAAGTTACGAATGAATGGACTCTGTATTGTGTGGATTGAGAAATTGTATAGCCTTGGCATTTATTTATTGATTATTTTGGATGAGCTATTGAAGGCTATAATGTGTATTAATTCTATTGTTAACCAGAAAAGTTTTCGTTTAGTTGTTGCATCTTCTTTAAAAACTAAGACCATGCAGCGACTATTTATTAAAGAAATGCAATTATTTTTGGTTTAGGATCTTTAGTCATGCAAAGAATGTTTAGGATTTCCATCATCAAGTAAAAGACGTGTTAGACGATATATTAACAAAAGACTATGTCACTTATGTACAACCTTTGTATAGGAATAAATCAAATAACATGATTTTCACAGTACATACACATTTAGTTGACGTGGAAATAATATTTTTATCCATGCATGCATTAGCATGGTTGTAACAACCCCCAAATTTTTAGCATATTTTAAATGAAATTCTTTTAATTGAAATGTTGAATTTAATTATTTTATAATTGATAAATTTGGAATTTTAATATATAATTTGGGATTTGATGTAAAATGTTTTTCCAAATTTAACAAAATAAAGATTTTTCTAAAAATTTAAATTTTGGTCAAAGTTTGACTTCCTGTTGAAAATTTGAAATTTTGAATTCTATTCTTTTTTATGAAGTTGGGTTTAATTCTAATTTTTTTCCTACTTCACGTTTCGTAAAATTCTGATTTTTACTCCTCCAAATTTGTTGTTTTCAACGTATTACACGCAGTTTATTTTCCCTACAACTTCTATTTTATTTTATTTTATTTTATTGTTGGGCTTAGACCATTTGGTCTAGAAACCCTTTAGTTAGATGAGAGCCTATATATATAATCTTATAGGGTTTTGGCTAGCTTCCATCCATTCATTTGAGCCTCCATAGAAAAATATAAGTATTCTTCTCCTTCTTCTTCCTCCTTTTTCCAAACCCTAGATCTCCTTTTTCACCACTCCTGTGACGACCTGGAATTTTTGGATGTTTGAAATTAGAATATTTAATTGATTTTAAATATTTAAAAGTCAGTTTGTAACTTAAATTTCAAATATCACCATTATTTGAAAATTTAATTATTGGATTTAATTACTGAAAATTGGGTAAAATGTTGAATCTGGAGTTTTAAGCCTATTAAAAATAAATTAAGGGTTTATAAAATTTATATCGATAATACTGAAGATAGTAAAAGTGTTGAAATTGAATTTGGAAATGTTTTGTTAAGTTTTGAAATATATCGTTTAAATTGACGTTTAAAAATAGCCTTCCGAGGCACAGTCTCGAAATTCGACGAAACCAATTTCATTAGACCCGTAATATTGTATTATTATCGGATTTCAATTTTCGTAGTGTTTGGAGTTGTGTGACCGTACGATATATAAACACGCTGAAATCTATATTGAAAATTAAATATAATAACTGATCCAAAAAGCTATCTTCTCCATACGATCAAATTAGGACTCGAAACCTTTTCCATTGCATTCCGAATAAGGGTTTAACATTATAGATGCCTAGCAGCACGCCTCGATAGGGGTTCGTGATTTTAAGCTAGGTAATCGGGACAGTTTGAATTTAAATTGTATATATATATATATATATATATGTTTTTGATTTGCCAAAATATATTCCCATCAAAACTTTTACCTTTCAATTCAGAACTTTTCTACTTCTATTATCAGCCACTGTAGTAAGGCGTATTATGTATGCAAAGGAATTCAAGCATGTCAGCATCAAATCTTGTCTCCTTCCCCTTCTTCATTTTAAACCTAAACAGATCACTAAAAAAAAGATAAACAAACGAAAAAAGTTAAAAATGGTTGAACATCAATTCTATATCCCTCATTTCCTTCTATTCTCGGAAAATAAAATTTACGGCCTCGTTCTCAAATCAAGAGTCACGCTTCTTCCTCCTGGTGGCCGATACCAGACTTTTACTGGAGTCGCTCGCGATTTGGGCTCGCGTTTGTTTTGGTGAGGGCGGCGTGCTCAAATGATTGTAGGCACGAGTGATGAAGAGGTGGGGACGCGATCGCGAGCAGTGACCTAGGGTTTGGGTCGCGACGATTTTGGGCATAGGGTCTCAGTGATGTCGGCTAGGGTTAGAGTGTCGATGAGGAAGGCTGTGATCTCGTGTGCGGCGTCATCGTTCTAGAAACGAAGCCTGGCCGAAGGTAGGAGGAGGTATGTAATTAATTTCAATTCAATCAAAAGAAGAAAAAAGGGTTTGATAAATCGATTTTGTTTTCTGATAATCTATAAAAAATGAATAGCAGTAAGGTAATTTTTTTTTAAACATCTTAACTTAATGTTGCATTGGTTTAAATCTTTTAAATTAAATATGTGATTATTATTTCCTTTTTCAGATATTAACGGGAGATATAAAACTGTTAATTAGGATAGAGTTTAGTTTAAGAGAAGATTTGTAAGTATAATAACAAAAAACAGTAAACAGAAATTATATAGATAGATAAGATTTAAATGTACAGTAAGGTTTATATAATAACTATTTTTCAATTTAAAAGTTTTATTCAGTAGATATTTATGTATACGGTAAGTTATAAATGCAGATTTTTGTATATAAATAGAAAATTTATTTATATAGATAAAGCTAAAAAGAAACTATTATACATATTCCTATTTTAATTTACTAGTTATTTCAAATAATGAATTTGGAGAGAAAAAATTTATTTAACTAGCTTATTAATTTTCTTAGTGACTAAAAGATCTTTAAAAAGGAAATTTAGATTTAGATTTAATTGTTAGTTAAATAAATTTATTAAAAGAAATTGGTTTAAAATAAAATCATTAGATAATTAAGAATTACCAAACGAAAATTTGTTATTCGATTATTTCGAATATTAATGAATTATATAAATATTTATTCAAGGTCTTTAATTGTGAAGAAACAAGCCGAAAAGAAGTGGATTTGCAAATTTAAGGGGCAAAGGTGATTTAATCTCACTCATCTGGGTTTAATTTAAATTTAAATGGTTGAATTTAAATAATTGGTTGAATGATTGAATTGATTTGATGTGGTATATTATATAGTAATATATAGTATATATTGGAGTGATTGATTTCCTGCATTATATAGAGGATGACACCCTATGCGCCGCATAATAGCGGATGATATTATATAAATCCCATATACCGCGATATTCCACCTCGAAGTGGAATTGGTATTTTATGTTGTGCTAATGTCTGTGGATGCAGAGAAACAGGTTGGAGGGATCCAACTGGATTCCTCAAAATTATTTAGATTGTTTAATATTCTATGTTATGAATATTTGATATTCTGTGATGAATTATATTGATAATTGGAATACTGAATACTATGGTTTGCTTGAATATATTTCGGTACACTGGGTCATCAAAATATTTAGAATTGGATTTTTTTTGGAAGAAATATAAGAGTAAATTTTGGAAGTGAAATAATTACAGAATGAAAATAAGAATGAATTGGAAAGAAATAAAAGTGATTTTTAAAAACTGAAGTTAAATTGTAAAGTAGAGATTTAAAACAAGTTTAAATTAAAGTTAAATCTGGAATTCAAGTTAGTGAATCTCAGTTTTTAAACAAATAAAGTTTTTAAATTTAAATTGTTTTAACAACTTGAATGTTAAAGTGCATTTTTAAATTGATTTGGATTTAAAAATGAATTTGGCTTTAAATTCCTTTAAACTTCTTTTATAAAATGAGTAATTAATTTATTAAATGAAGTAAATAAAAAGGTAGTTAATTACTGGTTGAAATTAATCAAGAGTGATTAATATTTGTGGTTTAATTAATGATTAATGACTTAATGTAATTAATTTAGATTAGGATAAGTTAAAATGTAATTAGAAATCATTAATTTATATAATTGATGATGTAATTAAAGGTTGATTAATTAAGATTAATTAATCAATAATAAGTGATTTATGAGAAATTAATTAATATAAGTAATTAAGGACTAATGTGATTAATTATAGTTGATTAATTTGTGAAGTAATTAAAGATTAATTACTGTTTTTGGTTAAGAATAATTAATTTGTATAATTAATTAAAGATAATTACTTGAATGTAATTGAAGGATAATTAATCCAGGGTGATTAATTAAGATGGATAATTAAGGGATGATGAATCAATTGATTTGAAATTAATTAATGTCAAGTGAAGGAATCTAAGTGATTGAGGTTAGTAATTCAATTAGAAGTGATTAAATTTATTTTGAAGTGATCAAGTTTGCTTATAGATGATTGGATGGTATTGGATGCCTTGAATGAATTGATAGCTCTGATATAAAATGTTTTGTAGTATCATATGTTTGGGCGGATAGGATATTATGGTTATCTATCAATGATGGATTGTTGTGTAAAGGGACATCCTGTATTTAAAGTTTGAAGTGTATTTCATTTGGATAACTTGGGTTAGGATGACATGAGACTCGAAGAGACCGGGTTGGGTATTAGAAAATACCCGAAACCACTTCGAATTTTTATAGATTGATATGTGAAATCAATAGGCTGGAATGAATGATTTAAGTGAATTGGACTATTTAATCTATATTTTGGTACTTAGAAAATTGATGTGTGAAATAAGTGATGTCTGCAACAAGTTGTGAATTTGTAAATTGATACAAGTTACTCCGGGTTTTATATAAGTTGTATGCTTTGTATTCCATGTTTGATGGGTTTACCCAAACTGGTTTTCAGCCTGACCCAGGTGTTACTTTGATGTAATGCTCGGGTCAGACCGAGTATTAAAAGTTTTTAGGTAAGGACGTTCTGGAGCTCAGGAGACGGGCTGGATGACAGGAAATATGGAGAGTTCCCTCTATATTATATTGTTGTATATATCTGAGTCATGTTGATTGTATATGTATATATGTTGTAACTCTGATGTATTAAAGTGAAATTTGATAGTACAATTTTCCTTTGTATAACTGTTATTATTTGTTATTATATTTTATCCGCTGCGAATGTGAGATGTTGGTGTTTCTGTTCTTCTTATTCTTCTATCTCTTTCTTCTTTTTCCTAACTATCTAGAATTTTCGGGATCGAAAATTCCGGGTCGTTACAACTCTCCTTCACAAATTTCGGTCGTACCTACATCTCACCTTCTTCTCTCCTATTCTCCACCTCTTCCCAAAACCATAGACCTTCCTCTTCCAAACCCTAGCCATGATCTCTTCCCTGCCCAAAACCGACCATCATCACCAAATAGCCTCCCCATAGCCGAGCACAACCCTTTGCCTCCTCTTCCTTTTGCCTTCCTATCTGTAAGTCTTGCCTAGAGATGATGGTCGAACCCACCTAACCCAAACCTAGCTTAGACCAAACCAAAACCACCTCTAGACCAAGCCAATGCAAACACTGGACAAGCCCTCTTATGTGTTTCGTGTGTGTATATATATATATATATATATATTGTGACATCCCGCAAATCCGTACCCCTTGAGTCAACACTATTCTATCTAAATCGACTCAAGTTGTACAGAAATACGAACCGTTTGGGTTAAAGAAGAAGAGGTAGAAGAAGAAAAATAGAAAACAACAACAGAATCTAACCATCGTAGCGGAATAAAATATAATAGATAATATATGATCTTTACTCAAAATCAAATATATCTGTTTACATATTTTACATCATCAGAGTACATCAATCACAGCTCAACATTAATAACATACAACTGAATACACATCAACTCAATACAGCGGAATATATATATATATATATATAAACACAAGTACGGGAGTACGTATCGTCATCTTGCTCGTCTCCTGAGCTCCACAACATCATATCTTGTATTCTATAATACTCGGTCTGACCCGAGCATTACAGTAAAATAATACCCGAGTCAGTCTGGAATACTAGCGTGAGAAAATCACACCAAATTGATTATTAACGTTTCAAAATCCTTTGAAAACAAAAGCATCTCGTAAGACCACGCCACAAATAAACATGTCGGGTTTTTACCTTACGATAGCTAAAACAATTTTTTTATAGAAATCCTCTGATATTATAATAGGGTCTATATACAAATACTTATAAAATAGCCGAAATTGTTACATGATTAAATTCCAGCTACTAGCCACAGAGTGGGTAATACAAACAAAACTCGTACAAGGCTCGTAGGGAGAATGAATTTCCAACCAATGACTAGGCACTGGGGTACCACCTGTCATAGTACGGGGCCTAGATCACCGTACCGAGGAGTACGCCCGCTCCCCTGCAACACAAGGCCGGGACTACCCCTTACTGGATAATCCTGAGTGAGATCACCCCGTGGTTGGGATCAGCAACCGCCCACTAAGCCGAAATAAAAAGGGACATCTAGACTGGAATGACCTCACCCTGCTTGGGTGCTACCCACCAAGCCTTGCTGCATAACCCCTGATTTTCAGTCATTCCCATTTGATGAGGCTTGAGGCTAAGCGTTACCTTTAAGAACATTATCCCTTAGAATGCCCATTGTCCACCTGACGATGTTTTGCAAGCATTCATCCATACAATTCCGTCCCGGGTTCAAACGGAACCGAAGGCACTATTCCTACTACATCCATTTTGGAAATATCCTCCGGATTAGTAGCGACTAGCCCTTGCACTTCACTGCTTCATCATCAAATTCAAAATCGTTTCCATGAAACGTACAAACGAGATCGAAGTGGTTTTCGAGAAATTAATCTCGATCCCGGTCTCTTCGAAACGATCAACGTATTTGTCCAATATTGATAGTCGGTGATTTAACTATCAAATTTTATTCACAAACATCCATCAAACAATAAATAATTCTCCCCAAATTATTTATTTATTGCAAAAAAATATCTTCACAAGATATATTTTCACTTTTCAAATTCCTTTGAAAACAATTTTCAAAACTATCTGCCTTTCTCAGAATAAATTCCAAGTATTTCTGTTTCCACTGGAATCACCAAGCACGAATCTAGATTTTTAAAATAATTTAAATATACTTTACTTTTAAAAATATACTTTGAAACGTTCAAGTTAAAATTACTTTAATAATTTGTTAAAAATACATACCATATGAATATTTGAAAATAAGGTTACTAAATAAAATATAAAACTAGATTTCACTTTTAAAAATAAAATACTAAATCACTCTTTAAATAATTATTGCTATAATAGATTAAAATAATTATTGCTATAATAGATTAAAAGGGAATACTTACTTAAGAATTTAAATATTCAGAAATAGCAAATTTTTCCAAACACACTTCTTAAAACAACTTCAAACTTTTAATTTATATATAAAAATTTACTTTGAAAACGTACTTGGCTATCCAGAGAAATATACCTCTCTTCACATTCTTCCTTAAAATTTCGATTTCAAACACTTGAATCAATTTTCCAAATTGATTTCCCCTTTTACTCCCATTTAATTCAAAATCTATTAATTTCAGATTTCATTTCTTAATTATGATTTACAGTACTTTAACTAAAAATTCTAATTTTTAGATTTCTCAATTACTTCTTTATCCTTTTATATATATTTAAAACTTTTAAGTTTAAAATAATTCTTTATTCCGTTAAATTAATACCACATAAATTTACAATTCATTAATTACTGTTTATTTAAACTTTTTCCTTTCCTACTCGAAGTTATTTATTATTATTTTCATATTACTTCTATTTCTTTCAACCCATTCTTACTTTTATTCAACTTTCTATAATTATTTTACTCACAAATTCATTTCTTTTATTTTGTATTTCAAAATCCAATCTATATGAATTTGGTAATTCAATTTGCCAAATATATCCAATCAACCATAACATTCAATATTCCAATATAACTCATCATAGAATACCAATATTCACAGCAGAGAATATTAAATAATTTAAATAAAAGTTGAGGGGTCCAGTTGGATCCCTCCAACCTGTTTTCCCTGCATCCACAGATGTTAACATCACATAATATGCAAATTTCAAACTATATCATGCTATATCACATCAATCAACTCAGTCATTCAAACAATTAATTAAATTTAATCATTTAAATTTAAAATTTTAAATTTAACTGAGTGAGATTAACTCAACTTTGATTTCTGATTTGCAATCCACCCTAACCCGGCTTGTTTTCTTCATTATTTTGACCTTGTATAAACAATTTATAGTTTATTAATATTTGAATTGATCGAATAATTAATTTCTATTTGTTTAATTAATTTAAACTAATAATTTAGATCTAATTTAACAAATAAATCCTCATTAGTTTAAAATTAATTAGCAAATGGAAATAGATATATATGTATATTTATTCACTTTTGAAATTACAGGTATACGTATAAAAATAATAATCCATATATTTCAAGATCTGATTCCATATATAAACTTATAGCATTTTTAACTCTTACTACCTATACAAACCTTAAATATTTTTAACATACTTATTTAAATTAAATTCAGAAATAAACCAGCTTATAACACTTATTTTAGATATATATTTTATATATATCCCTTTTTTTTTCTTCTGTAAACCTTATATTCAAATGTCATTATAAAACTTGACCATACAGTTTAAAATTTTAAATAAAATTCTTTTTCTGTAGAAAACAGTCTATGCATTCAATTAAAATTAGGAACGAGCAAGAATTGATACCTCACCAACACGCGCATATCCACCCTGCCGATCGAACGGTTCGTCGCGCCTCCCAGCTTCGCTACCCCGTGACTCTAGCGCGCGTAGGCTCGTTCGCGCTTCACCATCGAAGCCTTAACATCAGCCCCCAAATCGAAAAGCCCTCGACTTCGAGCCTTCATCGACCATGCCAATGGTCGCGCTCGCCGAACCGCATTGTGCTCGCGCCTCGCGTCGACCAAGTCAACTCACCATCGCGCCCTCGCTATCTTGTCGTCACACCCAATCGTTCGAACTCGATTTATGCAGTGCGGCCATTTTTTTTGAATGAGAATCGAATTGATTTCTCTGAGTCGATTTGGGGAAAACGAACAGTGAGATGGATACGAGGTCATGCTTAAAGCTGCTTTATCATCTTATTTTTTTTTAGATACCGTTGTTATCGGCCATTGTTTTCTTTGTTTATTTATTTTTTTTCAAGAAGAAGGGTTTCGTCGAAAAGAAACGAGAGTTAGATTCCTGTTAGAAGGACAAAGGCGTATACGAGAAGGTAAGGGAAAACGTTGGCGTATAAGAGAAGATCCGATTATTAATTCAAATTCAAATTGATTATTCTAGGCATAAATCGATCATACGGCTTAACGGTAATCCCAAACAATGCGAAAATTGAAATCCGATAATAATAAAACACTACGGATCCAATGGCGCTGGTTTCGTCGAATTCCGAGACTGCGCCTCGGAAGGCTATTTTAAATTTCAATTTAAACAATAAAATTTTAAAACTGAACAAGCCACTGTTAATTTTGATTTTACAACTTCTATTATCTTCAGTGTTATCAATATAAATTTTACAAGCCTTTAAATTATTTTTAATAGGCTTAAAATTCGAGATTCAACAATTTACTCAACTTCTAATAATTAAATTCTATTATTTAATTATCAAACAAATAGCGATATTTGTAATTCCATTTAAAATTATTATATTGAATATTTAAAATTTATAAAATATTCCAATTTTAAATGCTCGAAAATTCCGGGTCGTCATATTCCTCCTCCCTTAAGAGAATTTCGTCCCCGAAATTACTAGTTAGGAAGAATGATCCAACACCCATTTACTTATTTCCCTAAAATCAAACAGTTTCTGACAATTCAACATCTCACCAACTATCTTCTTATAAAGACCCATTACCATTTCCACTAACTTCCCAAACTCCCTCACAATTTGCAAACAATACTATTTGCTCAATTATTCAATTTTAAGTTCAAAACCGATATTTTGAATTATCAAAATTTTCTAACTCTCTAAATTCCCGAAAAATTTCGCCAGCGTCTCCTTTGCGCGGCTAGCTCGGTACAACTACAGAATGGCTCTATGGCCTCCCAAATCCAAAAAGAAAACAAAAAGCCAAGTGGCTCAATCCAAATCCCAATCAAATTTCATATAGAAACTTAAAAACATACCTTTTTGTCGAGCATTTCAAATTTATCTTCTAAAATCAAAATCAATTCACTTTTCCCTTTATAATACCTGCATATTCTACTTGACAATAATATCCAATCATAATATTCCAAAACATTTTATCGACTTCCTTACAAGTGTCAATTATTTACTCATTCAAATATCAACTTGGAATATATTTGTAATATCAAACTCCAATTAAGAATTCACCATTCCTTACTTAAGTTTAGTAAAAGCATTCTATATGCTTCTTTGTTCGCTTTTACTCTGACTTTAGTTTATATCTATTTCTATTCAAATCGATTCTTTCATTTCCATATGAATCCAATTTATCTTTAACTCTGAATATATAAATCTTGTTTTTCATTTATAACTAAGTTATGTCATTATTTTAGTTAGTTTCATTTACTAATTCAGTTTAGTTTCTAATTTGAATTCGCTAGTCGTTAACACAATTTTCCAAAGTTTTTCTAAAATTTTCTAACTCCCAAAATTTCTGAAAATTTTTGGCAGAGTCCCCTTTGTACGGAGGAGCTTTTGCAATTTGACAAAAGAGATAAATATATATACATCGACCCACACGGTCGAAAAAACCAAAAACAGTTCATATCTCCTATTTTTATTGCGTAAGCGTACCTTATTTAGCATTTTAAGCAAGGGCTTATTATTTTTAGCAAATAGCACAACCAAATCCAGCCACACGGCTTACAGGTACCTATACTTACTCAATTTAAACATGTAAGTGCCAAATATATGCAGTTTAACTATATTTCACTTAGTTGCAATGGTTAAACATATGAATTCTAAAATAAATTCACACCAAACATTTTTCTGTAAGCAATTTATATAGTTTTCATACCAATTCAACTGCTTCAATTAATTTACAAACCATTTTCATTCAATTTGAAGGGTTTTCAATCCATTCATATACAATCTCATCAATTTGAATGGTTTAAAACTCAATTGTTTACATTTAATTTATTCTTAAGCAAAATGAACTCATATTTAATTCAATTGCTTTCAAAATCAATTTATTTTACTCCTATCAATTCATAGAATTTTTAATTACTTCCATTTACATCCAATGATAATTTATCCCATGCAATTCGCGAGATTTATGTGAATAAATAAGTATTTATGTTTATCACCAATTTAAATGGATTTCAACTCAATTTATACTTAATTCTATTCCATTTTCAATTTATTCACAATCCATATATTCTCATTTTCATTGCATTTCATATTTGAACCCATTCACTTGCATTCATTCCATATTTGTTTATTCCAAACTATTTTATTTAGCTCGAAAACAGTCCAAGCTATCCCATTCAATAATTATTTCTCAACTCATTTAAACCATACTTTATTTTGAATTCGGATTTTATTCAACACTTACTTAAGTCAATAACTTAAGCTCATTTCCATATCTTTTTATAATAAGTTCTACTTACATCTTTCATTTAATTCTTATTTATTCTATCCATTTACTTATTCAACATAATTAGTTTATCTACACTTACTTAAACCATTCTAGTAAACTTGAAACATTCTATTTTCCTTATTGTCTCAAGTTTTTTCCAATCCTTTAATAATTTAAATGGTTTACCATTATTTATTTAAGAATTTTCATTCCATTAAATATTATCGGCAACTCACCGAATTTTATTTCAATTAAAATCTTTATTACTTGATTTAAATCCAATCCACTATCAATACACTTAGTTTTAAGTTGAATTCAATTCAACTCTCCTTCATCTCTTCTGCTTAAGTTATTCCACTACAATTTATTCAATTTATATATATATATATATATATATATATATATATATATATACTTAAGCTCATCATTTTGCAAATAAATTTCCCTTTTTCAATTTAACTTGATTCTATTTCATTCCAATCTCATTTCAAACTACAAATTTATTTAATCAATTATTATACATTTTAACTTTCTAGATTCAGCTCATTCAATTTATTACCTGGCTATTTTTCCAGTTATCTTCACTTATTTGGATTTTATTTGCAACTTAGATCATTTCTATTGTAATCCAATTCCAACCGACTCCACTTTATACTTAATTCACTTACAATTCCATTTCTAAGTTTTACAAGTCACAAATTTATTTATAATCCAAGTTATAATATATACACATATTCATCTCTAATTCCATAATCCAAGCTCATTTGAATAATATTTCAAGTCATATTTCATTTATTAACTTAAAAGCTTATATTACTCATTTTTATTCGATACATTTCCAATTATATTTAATTTGTTAACACTTCAAGTTAAATTTCAATTTATAACTCAAGTTCTGAATCCACTATCCATTGTCAATTTACCACCCAATTTTTATGAACTCACAGTTCAATTTCATTTACTCCACCAACAAATTAAGTCGAATTTAATTTATAACTTGAGTTTATTTTCTAAACTTCATCAAAAACTCACAATTCAATTTCATTAACTAATTTATTATCTGATTAGTTCTTCCCTTATTTATAATCCAACACTTGAATTTTTATTCCAAATATCACTTCATTTTATTTTCTTAAGTTCAATATACTTTATAATTCAAGTTTGGATTGTTTTTTTTATTCTCCAATTCATCAAAAATATTTATTTTGGGTTTTCTATCTCACCTTTCAAATTTTATAAGTCACATTTCCATTCCTTCTAGGCTTAAATATGCTCATCTTTTATTTCTAACTCAAGCCTTCTATTTATTTATAACCCAAGCATATTTTATTGCTATGGGTTTTTTAATTCTTTTACACATTATACTTTTATTTCAATTCCAATACTTATTCCACTTATTTTCCATTTATTCAGGTAAGAATCTAATTCCGTCCAATAACTCAATTGAATTTTTTTTATTTTTTTTGTCCAATTCAATTTTACTTTAACTCAAATTTATTTTACTCAATTCAATATCAACTTAATTCGAATATAACTGGATATTATTTTCAGCCTACTCAATTACTTCAATCCAGTTAAAAATTATTTTTTATTTATTTCCCAACCAAGTTAATTTCGTTTTTAACCTTTCACTAAAAATTAAATTCCCAACATTCAAAGCTTATATTTCCTTCCTGATTTAAAAATCATCTCAATTTATAAGCTTACAACCTATCTCATCAGGATTTTCAAACACCTGGTTATTGGTTTCAAAACATTTTGAAATCTTCAACATCTCAAATCATATTCCTCAAAATTTAATCCAATCCTAACTTTTATTTCCAACAAATTTCCTTTGAAATTTCAAAAACAACTAGCTTTTCTGAACGAATAAATTTTTGGCAGCAATCTGTCACTTAGAAACTCGAAAATGAACATCGATGATGCTGCAGTCATTACCGAAGTTATTTTCCAGTGACTGAAGTGAATTCAATGCTAAATCTTTTCCCAAAATTTATTTAAAACAATTTTCCTTTCAGAAATACCCTAAAAACAACAATGCTACTATTTATTTATTTTTATGTTTATTTTTAAATACTTCCTAAATCTCCGGGTTTTAAAGGTTCAAATTCTATTTTAATTCTAATTTTAACTAAAATGCATTTGTATAGTTTATGCTTATACAAATTCCCAATTAATTATATTTCAATTTATAATTTACATCTATAATTCATATTTATAAATTTCATTCTATAATGAATTTATCCCTTAAATTTTTAATTATATTTCAAGTTAAATTTTCACTTAACAATGATAATACGTTAATATTATCATTTCTAACATCCAAGCTACCATATATTAGCTAAATTGTTTCCAAAAGCTATTCTTTATATCAAAATATGTTTTTGGGTAAAATTATTTCATTTACCCACATTTAAAACAATACCGTGCCAATTTTTCTCTTCAAGTGTTTAGAAACCCCTTCAATACAGTTGCGCAGACTGTGTCGACAAAGGTTCATATGCCACTTAATAAATCAATCAAGCGATATTAAAACAATTTATATTCACTAACAAATACACACTCATATCTATTAATACGCTCAAACTCATTATAGAGTAATACAGACTCTATTTTAAATGAGTAATTCCCACCAGAGCCAAGGTTATCTCCAACCTAAGCTCTGATACCAAGTGTGACATCCCGCAAATCCGTACCCCTTGAGTCAAAACTATTCTATCTAAATCGACTCAAGTTGTACAGAAATACGAACCGCTTGGGTTAAAGAAGAAGAGGTAGAAGAAGAAAACTAGAAAACAACAACAGAATCTAACCATCGCAGCGGAATAAAATACAATAGATAATATATGATCTTTACTCAAAATCAAATATATCTGTTTACATATTTTACATCATCAGAGTACATCAATCACAACTCAACATCAATAACATACAACTGAATACACATCAACTCAACACAGCGGAATATATATATATATATATATATATATATATATATAAACACAAGTACGGGAGTACGTATCGTCATCTTGCTCGTCTTCTAAGCTCCACAACATCATATCCTGTATTCTATAATACTCGGTCTGACTCGAGCATTACAGTTAAATAATACCTGAGTCAGTCTGGAATACCAGCATGAGAAAATCACACCCAATTGATTATTAAAGTTTCAAAATCCTTTGAAAACAAAAGCATCTCATAAGACCACGCCACAAATAAACATGTCGGGTTTTTACCTTACGATAGCTAAAACAATTTTTTTATAGAAATCCTCTGATATTATAATAGGGTCTATATACAAATACTTATAAAATAGCCGAAATTGTTACATGATTAAATTCCAGCTACTAGCCACAGAGTGGGTAATACAAACAAAACTCGTACAAGGCTCGTAGGGAGAATGGATTTCCAACCAATGACTAGGCACTGGGGTACCACCTGTCACAGTACGGGGCCTAGATCACCGTACCGAGGAGTACGCCCGCTCCCCTGCAACACAAGGCCGGGACTACCCCTTACTGGATAATCCCGAGTGAGATCACCCCGCGGTTGGGATCAGCAACTGCCCACTAAGCCGAAATAAAAAGGGACATCTAGACTGGAATGACCTCACCCTGCTTGGGTGCTACCCACCTAGCCTTGCTGCATAACCCATGATTTTCAGTCTTTCCATTTCATGAGGCTTGAGGCTAAGCGTTACCTTTAAGAACATTATCCCTTAGAATGCCCATTGTCCACCTGACGATGTTTCGCAAGCATTCATCCATACAAGTCCGTCCCGGATTCGAACGGAACTGAAGGCATTATTCCTGCTACATCCATTTTGGAAATATCCTCAGGATTAGTAGCGACTAGCCCTTGCACTTCATTGCTTCATCTTCGAATTCAAAATCGTTTCCACGAAACGTACAAACGGGATCGAAGTGGTTTTCGAGAAATTAATCTCGATCCCGGTCTCTTCGAAACGATCAACGTATTTGTCCAATATTGATAGTCGGTGATTTAACTATCAAATTTTATTCACAAACATCCATCAAACAATAAATAATTTTCCCCAAATTATTTATTTATTGCAAAAAAATATCTTCACAAGATATATTTTCAATTTTCAAATTCCTTTGAAAACAGTTTTCAAAACTATCTGCCTTTCTCAGAATAAATTCCAAGTATTTCTATTTCCACTGGAATCACCAAGCACGAATCTAGATTTTTAAAATAATTTAAAAATACTTTACTTTTAAAAATATACTTTGAAACGTTCAAGTTAAAATTACTTTAATAATTTGTTAAAAATACATACCATATGAATATTTGAAAATAAGGCTACTAAATAAAATATAAAACTAGATTTCACTTTTAGAAATAAAATACTAAGTCACTCTTTAAATAATTATTGCTATAATAGATTAAAATAATTATTGCTATAATAGATTAAAAGGGAATACTTACTTAAGAATTTAAATATTTAGAAATAGCAAATTTTTCAAAACACACTTCTTAAAACAACTTCAAACTTTTAATTTATATTTAAAAATTTACTTTGAAAACGTACTTGGCTATCCAGAGAAATATACCTCTCTTCACATTCTTCCTTAAAATTTCGATTTCAAACACTTGAATCAATTTTCCAAATTGATTTCCCCTTTTACTCCCATTTAATTCAAAATCTATTAATTTCAGATTTCATTTCTTAATTATGATTTACAGTACTTTAACTAAAAATTCCAATTTTTAGATTTCTCAATTACTTCTTTATCCTTTTATATATATTTAAAACTTTTAAGTTTAAAATAATTCTTTATTCCGTTAAATTAATACCACATAAATTTACAATTCATTAATTACTGTTTATTTAAACTTTTTCCTTTCCTACTCGAAGTTATTTATTATTATTTTCATATTACTTCTATTTCTTTCAACCCATTCTTAATTTTATTCAACTTTCTATAATTATTTTACTCACAAATTCATTTCTTTTATTTTGTATTTCAAAATCCAATCTATATGAATTTGGTAATTCAATTTGCCAAATATATCCAATCAACCATAACATTCAATATTCCAATATAACTCATCATAGAATACCAATATTCACAGCAGAGAATATTAAATAATTTAAATAAAAGTTGAGGGGTCCAGTTGGATCCCTCCAACCTGTTTTCCCTGCATCCACAGATGTTAACATCACATAATATGCAAATTTCAAACTATATCATGCTATATCACATCAATCAACTCAGTCATTCAAACAATTAATTAAATTCAATCATTTAAATTTAAAATTTTAAATTTAACTGAGTGAGATTAACTCACCTTTGATTTCTGATTTGCAATCCACCCTAACCCGGCTTGTTTTCTTCATTATTTTGACTTTGTATAAACAATTTATAGTTTATTAATATTTGAATTGATCGAATAATTAATTTCTATTTGTTTAATTAATTTAAACTAATAATTTAGATCTAATTTAAAAAATACATCCTCATTAGTTTAAAATTAATTAGCAAATAGAAATAGATATATATGTATATTTATTCACTTTTGAAATTACAGGTATACGTATAAAAATAATAATCCATATATTTCAAGATCTGATTCCATATATAAACTTATAGCATTTTTAACTCTTACTACCTATACAAACCTTAAATATTTTTAACATACTTATTTAAATTAAATTCAGAAATAAACCAGCTTATAACACTTATTTTAGATATATATTTTATATATATCCCTTTTTTTTTCTTCTGTAAACCTTATATTCAAATGTCATTATAAAACTTGACCATACAGTTTAAAATTTTAAATAAAATTCCTTTTCTGTAGAAAACAATCTATGCATTCAATTAAAATTAAGAACGAGCAAGAATTGATACCTCACCAACACGTGCATATCCACCCTGTCGATCGAACGGTTCATCGCGCCTCCCAGCTTCGCTACCCCGTGACTCCAGCGCGCGTAGGCTCATTCGCGCTTCACCCTCGAAGCCTTAACTTCAGCCCCCAAATCGAAAAGCCCTCGACTTCGAGCCTTCGTCGACCATGCCAAAGGTCGCGCTCGCTGAACCCCACTGTGCTCGCGCCTCGCGTCGACCAAGTCAACTCACCATCGCGCCCTCGCTGTCTCGTCGTCACACCCAATCATTCGAACTCGATTTATGCAGTGCGGCCATTTATTTTTTGAATGAGAATCGAATTGATTTCTCTGAGTCGATTTGGGGAAAACGAACAGTGAGTGGATACGCGGCCATGCTTAAAGCTGCTTTATCATCTTATTTTTTTTTAATTTTTTTTAGAGACCGTTGTTATCGGCCATTGTTTTCTTTGTTTATTTTTTTTTCAAGAAGAAGGGTTTCGTTGAAAAGAAACGAGAGTTAGATTCCTGTTAGAAGGACAAACACGTATACGAGAAGGTAAGGGAAAACGATGGCGTATAAGAGAAGATTCGATTATTAATTTAAATTTAAATTGATTATTCTAGGCATAAATCGATCATATGGCCCAACGGTAATCCCAAACAATGCGAAAATTGAAATCCGATAATAATAAAACACTACAGATCCAATGGCGCTGGTTTCGTCGAATTCCGAGACTGCGCCTCGGAAGGCTATTTTAAATTTCAATTTAAACAATAAAATTTTAAAACTGAACAAACCACTGTTAATTTTGATTTTACAACTTCTATTATCTTCAGTGTTATCAATATAAATTTTACAAGCCTTTAAATTATTTTTAATAGGCTTAAAATTCGAGATTCAACAATTTACTCAACTTCTAATAATTAAATTCTATTATTTAATTATCAAACAAATAGCGATATTTGTAATTCCATTTAAAATTATTATATTGAATATTTAAAATTTATAAAATATTCCAATTTTAAATGCTCGAAAATTCCGGGTCGTCACACACACACACACACACATATATATATATATATATATATAATTTTCTATATTTATTTTTTTATGCGAATTATTTGTTTAAATGTGGAGTTTATATTATTTTTTAGTGTCGGATTTGGATTCTCCTCTCATGATCCGTAGTTTGTTGATTTTTGTGTTGCGCTTTGAATCACTTTTTCCGACCTAAGAAAGGTGAGTAATCACTCTTGACATACGTACTTATTGATTTGGTGAATTGATGACAATTGAGTTGTGAGAATATGTATATGCAAGTTTGACATTTCATCCATGTTTATTTCATGTTTCATATGTTTATTTCATATGTTCATTTCATGTTATTTAATATGTTTATTTCATGTTATTTCATATGTTTACTTCATGTCATATTATACCTGTTATGATCATATGCAATGATATGTTGAATAATGTTATGTAAATGATTATTCTATTCCCACGCCGCAAGTTCCTTCGTTATGGGTTGAAATGATACATACCCGAACGATCTTTAGAATACGGAAAATTGTTATGTGCTGAAATCATAGGCTTGAGAAATTTTATTTGACTGGGATTGCAGATTTGAAATGATATAAAACTCGAAAAATTAATAAATTGCGGATTAAAATGATATATGTCTGTGTTTACTTGACTCTCGGGTAGAGAATTTTATACAGACTCCATGGTTGATTTAAAATGATTTTTCTAAAAATAATTAAGTATTTTGGATTTTATATATGAATATCAACTAAAATTTAATATAATAATTTCTGTAAATTTGTTTATATGTGTTGAAAAATTTATAAGAAATAAATAGTTGGAAATGTAAATTTTGGAATTTAATTTACAGTATGAAGGTTAATTGAAATTTAATAATCTGATTTGACTTAATAATGTTATTTTATCCTAACCGATAAATTGTAAGTTTAATTTATGTAATAGTAATTAAAATGGAAAATGTTTTGTGAAAAGAAATGTAATAAACGTACATTTGACATGTAAGTTTTAATTAATGTAAACGGTATAACTTGAGTAATAAAAAGGATAACTATTGCTTACTGAAAAGAATTAATATGTAAGTTAAAATGTACATTTGACATGTAAGTTTTAACTAATGAATATGGGAATTTGCAAATAAAAATAATAAATGATGCTTACTAAAAGGAAATAAAATATATAAGTTAATAATGTATTTTACTTAAAATAAGAAATTCAGCTTTAAATTGGATATTATTGTGACTAATTGTGTTTAACAAAAATTATGGTTTATTTAATTTCTAAATGAATAATTGAGTGTGATAAAAAGATAAAAAATATTTACGAAAAGGTTGCTCGTATATAATAATTTATTTATTTTTTAGAAAAGCAATGGGCTAAGGGAGCCCTGCCCACTTTATTAAGATGAAACATTTAAGAGTACAATCACATACAAACTAAGAAATACATCACATAACAGAAGTAAAAATGAGACATGAAAGCCCAACTAGTATAAAAACTTATAGCCTTCCAATCCTTTTTCGAATTCTCCTATCTATAATATTAAACACTACTGAAGCAGTTTCTTCCTTCAACTCAAAGATTCTCCTATTTCTTTCCCTCCAAATTTCATAAACAAAAGCCTTCAGCATAATCATTATAACATCAGACTTTGGAGATTTCCACCGTGTGGCTTTGAAGATATTAAACCATTCTAATGAGCTTTTAACTGGTTTATGAAAATCACCATTAGTTAAGAGTCTGCACCAGATCCCAAATGAATAAAAGCATTCAAAGAAAATATGAGTATTTGATTCGGGATGCCTATGACAAAAAACACAATCTTCATTGTTAACGATACCCATGCTTGCCAATTTCTGTTTTGAGTTAATAGCATTAGCCATGATTTTCCATAACATCAAATTTTCTTTTGTAGGAGAATTGACCTTCCATATTCTTGTGGCCCATGGAAAAATATCAGATTGACTTAACAATGCTTCATAAACTAAGGAAACTTCATGTTTTTTCTTATTATTAGTCCATAAAACTTTAATGTCTGTAGAAGGAAGTGTCAGAGATTGAATATGATGCCATAGAGATCGGACTTGAAAAGAGCTACTATAAGGCAGGGAGATTGATCCATCAGTGATGAAAGAAGAGATTCTGGTTTTAATTGGTATACCTGACTGCATGATCAAGGAGTAAGGAAGGTGCTGGACTAAAATCAAACCAGGTTTGGCCCAGGGAGAAGACCAAAACATAAGATCATTATCTACAGATGGATTGCATTGAATAAGTGGCAAGAAGGAAGGTCTTAATTTTAATATATTGCGCCAACTCCAGCTACATAGATTAGGAATTTCCATTAACCAGAAAGCCTTACCCTTGATGAGATTTTTAATAGTCCATTGTGTCCATAAGTCTTCAGATTTTGATAAAATCTTGTTAAAATAGATTGAAAAAGCAGCAAAATTCCATGTCTTAAGATTAATAATCCCCAGACCTCCATACTTCTTTGGTAATTGAATTTTGTTGAATGATATTGGCACCATTTTTTTCGAGAATGGATCACCATGCCGAAAGAAATGATTAAGAGCACTATTAATCATAGAAATGAGTTTACATGGAAGAGTAAAATGCCTCATCCAGTAATTTGTCATGGCAGATGCAACACTTTGTATAATGACCAATCTACCTACCTGTGAAAGTTTAGTATTTGGTCAAATGGAAAGCTTACTTGTAATTTTTTCATATAATGATAAACAATCAGTTTTTGAAATTCTGGCACAAATAAGAGGTAATCCAAGGTACTTTGTATTGTTCTTCAATTCTTTAAGGCCAGAGAACTTAATAATTTCTGCTTTCAACCTATCACTAAGCCCAGCAACTAGTATGTGAGATTTATTGAAGTTAATCTTTAACCCTGTAAGAGAATAGAAGTTATCCATTACCTCAAGAATAGAAGAAATGTTAGGGAATGTTGGCTTAGTGAAGATAACAAGATCATCTGCAAAAAGTAAATGAGTCGTATATAATAATTTGATTGTAATATTGTTATAGGAAAAGTATTACATTGCTAAAATGCTATAATATCTTAAGGTTACATTTCTAAGATGCTACCATTTCTTAAGTATTACTTTTCCAAAATGTTATGATGACTTATGGTTATGATTTAGAAATGCTGCCGTTTCTAAATTGTAATATTTTCGAAGTACTATAATTGTAATGGTTACAATTTACAATGCTAATGTTGCTAAAATATTATGATTTGAAAATGTTTTATTTAAAAGTATAAATTTGTAAATGTTATGACTTTGGAAGAATTAATATTATTTCAAAAGAATAAACCATTTGAAATTTATATAACCATGGGTTATAATAACGATTGGTTGTTAAAGAGACCAGGATCGGATATGGACATACTCTCTGTCGATACCGAAAACCACTTTAATAACTGTGTACGCGGTAAGGATTCCAGAATAAATTTGGATGGTGGCGACGATCCTAAAGGTATATTTATGTAGGCCTAACTCCCATGAGTTAGCATAAGGTGGTAAGGAGCAATCGACGGGCCAAGGAGGTAGCTCCTCTAATCGGACACACTTCATCGTTAGCCATTCAATTACTTTGTGATTGATTTGGTGTGCGCCTTTGATTCGGGAGTGTGGATCGAGTTGGAAGGTAGTTGCGGCTATGCGTTACCAATAGTCCGGAAGTGTAATTGGCATATCTACGCTGGCATTGCCTAGTTGTGTTGTGTCACCTACCCTAGCACGTCTTCTATGAGTTTGTTTTGTACCATACCTACGGAGTGCCCTCTGACGGCGTCCAGTACGGGCAGGATTACGGTTCTGTATAGACTATGGGAATTTATAAAATGTGTTAAGGTGGAAAATGTAAAGCCTTAACGCTATTTTAAATAGTATACTTTACTGTAGACATTACTATAATAGCATATAGTACTACATAGTAGATAGTTTAACGGATCCTTAGAGGATGGATGATCCTAAGCATCCTTTAAGTTACTTATGCATTGCCTTAATAGTTCACTTGAGTTGATTTACATTTTATAAATATGTATGTCCTGACTCAAGTGTTTTGTGTTTTGCTTTACGCTCGGGTCAGCCTGAGTTTCACAGCTTTGGTTTCATCCTCTTTCGGAGCTAGATTCCACTGGAGTTAGCCGAGTACTTGATATTTCGTTTCAGTTATTTAGAAACTTATGTATCTAACTTTACAAGTATTCATTTCCCGATTTGGTTTTGAAACATTGTATCTAGGAGCTTCATGAACTCCAATGTTTATATATTTCGCTGAGAAGTTATTCTGATATTATGTATATGTGATTCCGTGATTGATTTTATTCTCCCCAACTTTTATTAACAATCTGTTGTTTTGAATTATTCAAGTCTGTCATGTGAGGTTTATTATCGATTTGAATGGTCCAAAATGGTGGGATGTTACAGTTGGTATCAGAGCTTTGGTTTTAGGCAAACCTTAGCCGACGAGGCAAAAACTCATTAGAGATAGGGTAGAAATACCCTGGAATGAGTAAAATCAATCATAGAATCATTCTTTGCGAGAGAATGAATTTTTAAATATAAAATGGTCTAAATGATTTTCAAACAATTTTTAAAATATTATTTTGGATATAAAAAAAATCTTGTTTAAAAATCTAATTCTCTTAGAATTCCCTTCTTTCCAAATCCACCTTGTTTATAGAATCCTTCAATTTGGATTTCCAGTCTAATTAGATTTTCTTCTACCTTCTCCTTTATCTTTGTCCTAAAAATTCATTCTTGAATTTCCAGGATGAATCATAGGAATGCCAAAGGTTAGGGTCGTGGTGTTGCCCCAGTTCCAGCACCAGTTGCACCTACTAAGTTTACCACCCAATGTAAGGAGTCCACCCAGCTAGGTGGTACTAAATTTTTAGGATCATAGACCATTATTGAGGCTCAACAGTGGCTGGGAGGCTTGGAAAGGATTTTTGCTGGTTTGGAGATCACCGACGCTCAGAGCGCCAGTTAGCAGAATGGCAGTTGAAGGGGGCAGCATTGGATTGGTGGAAGTCTGTTATAGCCAACACTGTTGAGGCAGATATTTCTTGAGATCAGTTTAGGTATTGTCTTAAGTTTGCCCTTTTGAATTTGGTTCAGGTTATCCCTTTGAAATCTTTCTTAAGTTCGAATATCTTATTTAGGGAGGCTTTTGTGACGAAGTGGATGCCGGAGGCTGGGAAGTCTCAGCTATACAGGAAGTTTATGGACCTTAAGTAGGGGGATATGTCATTTGTTGAGTACGAGAGGAAGTTTGACGAACTTTCAAAATTTGGTCCTAGCTTGATAGATACCCCTCTTAAGAAGAATGAGAAGTTTATAGCTGGAGCTCGCCTAGAGTTTTATGATCGTCTGATTTCTCATGTGCACAGCCCTTTTACTGGTTTGATGGATATTGTCATTAGATATGAGAACCCTACTTCTAAGGAATCAGCTGTTTCCCGTGCACCTTCATCTCAACCTTCTTCTGGAAACTCTAAGAAGAGGAAGTCTAATTTTCAACGTCAAAAGCAAAATTGGCTTAAGAACCAAGGTTTGGGATCTTCTTCTTCTTCTTCTTCTTCTTCTTCCTAGAAGCATCCCATTGATCTTTCTTCCATCGCGTGCTTCAGGTGTGACCGGAAGGGGCACTATGCGAATAATTGTCCTACTTTAGCCGGAGCTGCTGTTCCTCCAGTTCAGATGACTAGGCGTGATCTTTTCCACATTTGCTTGCAGCCAGGCCACTTCAAGCAGGATTGTCCTACTCAGAAGAAGCGCAAGCCATCTGGTATTTTACAGTTACTTCATCTACTCCACCTGCTCCTTAAGATACCCAAGGTGCTTTCCATAGCACCTTTACTGTAACGGCCTAGAAATTTCAATCCCAAAAATACCCGATAGTTAGGAAAAGAAGAAAGAGAAAGAAGAAGAAACAGAAATGAAACACAGAATCTCACATTCGCAGCGGGTCAAAATATGATATCAAATAAATAACAGTTTTACAAAGAAGAACTGTATTAGTACACATACATTTTTATACATCAGAGTTACAACCATTACACAACATTGGATAGTTTTAAAACAATCATGTCCCGGATAAATAACATTATAACACAGCGGAATACTCTCCATGCGTTCCTGCTATCCAGCTCGCCTCCTGAGCTCCAGAACGTCCTTACTCGAAAATCTATAATACACGGTCTGACCCGAGCATTACACCAAAGTAACACCCGGGTCAGGCTTACACTTGTTTTTATATGTATTTATATAGTATTCTAAATTTGACTTTTATATTTATAAATGTCTTTACCCTTTAAAATATATGTTTATCATATTATCAATTTGCCCTTATATAATTGTCTTATGTTTTAAATGTTTAAATTTTTTCTTAAATTAATCTTACTTAATTATATTTATTCTTACTCTTATATTTGTCTACTAAATTTATAAAATCCTAACTACACACTTATAACAGTTATACAAATATACTAATTATACTTTATATATTTTATTTATATTTTAAAATGTTTTTCATAAAACTCTTATATTAAATTTTTATTTAGTAACCACTTTCCTTCATTTATATTAATATGATTTTCGAATGAAAATAACAACTATATACTAGTAAAATCATATATATATATATATATTAATTTCAATTTACTTTAAGATATTTATCTTTTGAATTTCAAATTAAAATCAACTCATATAATATATATATATATATATATATATATATATATATATATATATATATATATTTAAACAAACACAAATCCAATTCTATTTAAAATCCATTTATATGTATATAAGTAACACGTTATTATTGTTGTTTTGAAAATAATCAATTTTATCAAATTTAAATAATTATAAAAGGAGATTATCTCATTTATTTATTTAATTTATAAATTAGTATTTTCAGAAGTTAAATCAGATAACTATTCAATTATCTGATGTCTGAAAATTCGGGTTATCACATTCCTTCCCCTTAGAATCTTTTCGTCCTCGAAAAGAAAAAGAGCCGGATTTATTTAAAATGCTTAATATCAGTTAAAATTTCTCTTTGCACATTTTTAAAACAATTTAAAATCTATATAATATTGTCAAAATAGTTTTAGAAAAATATCGTTTTATAACTTGATGTTTCAACAAGTCCATCCTCGTTCTCACATAAATTCGGTCATACATTGATCAGGCGTAAGACTGAAAATCTATAAGTACTCGGTAAACCCGTTTTCAACACCCAGTGAAAATACTTGAAAAATAATCTATTAAAAATATAGAAAACATTTTGGAAATAGAGGAAACATCTTTGGTGAGAATGCTTTGGAAATCATCACCCCCATCCATGATCGCAGTTACATCCTGGGTTAAGTTGCCATCGCAGCAAAAGTCCATGTAACTATAGGCCTCCCTACCCCTCGATTACACCATGGAACCCACGGCAGATCGTAGTTACATTCCAGGGTTACGTTGCCATCACATCAAAGGTCCATGTAACTGTAGGCACCAGCTCCCTCGATTTTCGCTACCAAAAATGAAACTTCTCCACTCCCACATAGTTCGCAGTCTACCGATGTAAAATCAAACGTAGACTGCTGGCTCTCAACAGCACACATGACTTACGCTATGTCACCATAGGTCGCAGTCTACCGATATAAAATCAAACGTAGACTGTTGGCTCTCAGCAGAACACACGACTTTCGCTATGGTCTATAGTAGATCGTAGTGATATCGAGTTACACTGTCGTCACAGCATAACCCAAATGCCTCTATAGGCATCAGCGCCCTCAATTTTTGTTACACACTACACAAAATCCTCCGGAACTAGTTTTGTCCGGACTCCTCACAAGATCAACTTTAGAACCCACCATTGGGGTTCAAGGCAGTACCACCCAGTGGCACTCCTGAGAAGTTTATTTCAAGGGAGCGCCTTTTTTCCCAGAGCCAGTCTCAAAACACTTTATACTACACACATATAGTATCTTCCAAATCATACCCTTTATGATTTTCATACAAAATCGATTTCCAAACAAAATCGATTTCCAAAATCGATAATTCTCAAACTAGGCTTTTCAAATTCCAAAATTGATTTTCCCAAAAATCAAAAGCCTTTTCCAAATTCATAGGTTCCCAAAACCTTTTCCAAAATCATTCTTACAAGATCCTTTATATATATATATATATATATAAATATATAAAACTTTGAAAATCTTTGGATCACTTCATACTTATATAAATTCCCTTTTTATACTTCAAATCCTTTCAAAAATCCTTTCCTTCAGGCAATAGATTCAACAAGGGAAGATTTATCTTACATAAGAAAGATATATAACTTTATTTATTCTAAATCAAATATTCAAGTTTGATTGCTTTAAGTTACTTACCAAATTGCTTACTTTCATAAAGTAAATTTCCATTATAGAAATATCCAATTTCCACTATACTTCATCATATATTTCACAAAATATACCTTTCATTTCAAAAATCATTTCACATTCCTTATCCACAAATTCCCAGTATCAATTTCATTCAAACTCGTACGATGTACACGTATCATCGTACGCTATACCAATCTGATCGCTTACCCGATCACACAATTTTACTTCCAAACTAGTATCGTCCATCCGACTTCCTAGTGCGGACTCAGATCTGGTTTCTTTATCAGAAACCGTCATTCCCCTTGTATAGCCATAACTATGATAGAGAATATCCACAACCAATCAACAATCCATATCTAGGTTTGCCGTCGAAAATCGAGTGAAAAATCCCAACTCGGATTGATATAACTATCTCGAAATTCGGTGTTCGAATCTGGATCAAACCACTATGAAAATAGAATAATATACGTACATCCTACTTATTTATCTTTATTGATTATTAGCCAAATCAATCTCCTTTTCTATTTACGTTCACTTAAATTTTCATTCACTTACTCACAATTCTTAAACCCTCATTTGAATTATTACTTAAATTATAAACAGTTCGTACTCTGACTAGCCTGAGTTTAGAAAACAGGTTGAAATTTTTTTAAAAATAGATAAGTAGTTGAAAAATAACCGTTAGTTTGTAAAATAGCTATAAAATAGTTAAGTAATTGTAAAATAGTTGGAAAATAGTCAAATAGTTACAGAAATTTTTAAATAATTTGCAAAATAGTTGTAAAATAGTAATTAGCTATAAAGTAGTTGAAAAAAAGTAATTAGTTTATAAAACAGTTGAAAAATTGTTAAATAGTTCCAAAAATAATTGTAACAAGTATAAGATGGTTTTAGGTTTAAAAAGAAAGGATGTATAGTAAATAGTTTGGAAAAATAGATTTATATTAAAACAATTCATTTTGAAAATAGTCCAGAGTAAAGCTGTTCGATTCCCAACCTCCATTTCCAATCAATTCAATTTAATTTTCTATTTCCATTTAAATTGACTCAATTCCAATTTAAATAACTTCAATTACCATTTAAATTGATTTAACCCTATTGCAAGTTGAATTAATCCTCGATTTCTTTCCAAATTCAAATCAAATTCCATTTGAATTTTAAACCTATTCAACTTTAATCACAATTTCAATTAATTCAAATAAATTTCAAATTGAACCAATTTTAATTCATATGAATTCTAGTTTGAGTTAATCCCAATTCCCATTTGAATTTGAACTCATTCAACTTCAATTTCATTTCAAATTAATCTAATTCAAATTTTCCATTTGAATTTTTAAACTTATCCATCTTCAATCACAATTCTAATTAATTCAAATCAAATTCAATTTGAACTAATTCAATTCAAATTTCAAATTTAAACCATCCCGAATTATATAATTTCAAGTTAATTTTCAATTGTTGATTTAATCAAATCATCTTATCTCTTTAAACCATTTAATTCTGAATCCAAATTACATTTTTAACCTATTTCAAAGTTTAAATAATAATTCAAACCTCTTTTTTTAAAACAACTAAATCTTCGAAATTCAATTTATCACCAAATTTCAATTTTGAAACCAAACCTTTGAAGTTTTATCTTAAACATTCAAATCTTAAGTTCAAAATGATTGCATTTTATCTTAATAATGGATATATTATCGCACCCCATTATTTATTCATTTAAACAAATCCAATTTCAGCTTAAAGATTATTAATAATAACAGGATGGTATCATTTAAATTATTTTTAAACATCCATCCATTTCCAATTCAGGTTGCTTGTCTTAAACTTATTTAACTTCCCCAAAGTTAAATTACAATTTATTTAATCCAGTCAACTTTTCCCAATTTGAATTTCCATTCAAATTTTAAACTTCACTTTAATAATCTTCCCACTTATAAGTTCAAAAACTTATCACTTTGGGTATCATATCCCATTCCAAATTTAAAACTCAACATTTAGAGTTTATTTCAAATTATCTTTGGTATTATGTATATCCCTCACTTATACATATTTATTTCCTTTGCACACCAAGTTATCCTTAAATTTTAAACCACCTTTGGTTTTTAATTCAATACAAATTCCTTTAAATTTCAAACGACTCTTGTTTGAAATAGGATCTTTTCATTCAAATAACATTATTTATTATTTATTTTAACACTTTGAAAGAATTCAATTGTTTCTAGACTTAGGTTTTAAAACTTCACAATTCAAAACCTACTTCAATTTAGAAGTTATACTCATCTTAAAAGTTTACTTCATTTGGCTTACTTATTAACAAATATATCATTATTAAACACAATAACCATTGATGATAATACCCAAGATTATCATATCTGGCTACTAATTCCTTTTTATCTTATTCTTACTTCTATAAATTCAGGATTTTAGTTCCAGCTTGGATCTATTTAAAACTTATATTCATTTAATTACAATTTGGTTGTATTACCACTTAATTCTCATTATTAAATTTTCAAATAATACAACAACCAGTTACCTTAATATATAATGGTTAGAAGAATCATTGCTTTATATATAAACTTATATAAAAATCATTTACTTTTAAAACCATTATATAAGAAAATAACAAGTACGCACTCTCATATATATATTACACTCAACTCATTTTAGGGTATCATTTACACTATCCTTAATGAGTACTCCCACCAGAGCCAAGGTTCTCGCTTAACCTTCAGCTCTGATACCAAATGTAACGGCCTAGAAATTTCGATCTCGAAAAAATTGCCGATAGTTAGGAAAAGAAAAAGAGAAAGAAGAAGAAACATAAATGAAATACAGAATCTCACATTCGTAGTGGATCAAAATATAATATTAAATAAATACAAGTTTTATAAAGAAGAACTGTGTTAGTACACATACATTTTTATACATCAGAGTTACAACCATTACACAACATTGGACAGTTTTAAAATGATCATATCCAAGATAAATAACATTATAACACAACGGAATACTCTCCATACGTTCCTGCTATCCAGCTTGCCTCCTGAGCTCCAGAACATCCTTACGTGAAAATATGTAATACTCAGTCTGACCTCAGCATTACATCAAAGTAACACCCGGGTCAGGCTGAAAATCAGCGTGAGTAAACTCATCTAACATGGAATACCAAAGCATGCAACTTATTTAAAGCCTGAGGTAACTTGTATAAATTTACAACTTCACAAGTTGTTATAGACATCACTTATTTCATGCACCAATTTCTATGTACCAAAATTTTGATAAATGGTCTAATTCACATAAATAATTCCATTTTAGCCTATTGATTCCACATATCAATTTATAAAGAATCGAAGTGGTTTCGGATATTAACTAATACCCGACTCCGGTCTCTTCGAATCCAATGTCACCTTATCCCATGTTATTTAAGTGAATACATTTTACTTTTAAACATTGGATGTCACTTTACATAGCGTTTCATCATAGATAACCATATTATCACTATTCAACCCAACATAAAATATTACAGAAACATTTCATATCATAAAGCATTACGATTACATACCAGGGATAACCATTAATCCAAGGCATTCAAATGTCGTTCATTCATTCATAAGCAAGATAAACTAGTCATACCATTTCTAATTAATTTAATTATGTACCAATGAATTAAATTAATTACTTATTACTTATAAATCTTGCTTATTTAACATTAGTTAATTATATTCAATTAATTAATCATCCCTTAATTATTCATCTTGATTAATCACTCTTTAATTACCTTAAGTGATTTACCCTTAATTAATTACATAAATTAATTATTCTCAAATCAATTGTAACATCCCGGAATTTTGATAAATTAATATTCGGTTAATAATTTGAACTTTTAAATTTAATTTGAGAATTTGTTGATATTAATATTTCACAGTTATATAGAATTAAATAAAAGAAAATTTATAGTTTAAGTTTTCTTAAAAGAATGATAAATTAAATGTTGATTATAAAACTTCAAATGTAAAATAAAATAAAAAAAGTATGTAGTAATAAGATTACATACAAGAATCAAATGAATATGTTACTAAATCAAACCAGGTAAGTGTAAGAAACTAAAACAAAACTCTTTCAATCGACAAGGTAAAATAAGGAATAAGTTAATTAAAACAAACACTTTCATTTAGTAAAACAAAAGTAAAATGATACTTGCTAAAAGAATAAAACAAAAGCCTGTAAAGTAAATAAGAAAGTAAGTTATGATAAAATTTATAAAAATTTAAATCACATAATTATAATCTAACAAATAAACAAATAAACAAATAAACCAAGATAACAAAAGAGTGAAGAAATATAGACTGTAAAAGGGAACACACACTTTCATAAACCAATATGAAGACATAAGAAGGAAAAACACTTTCAATTAGCAATATAAACAAAACAGAATATACATATCAACATGTGGTGAAAGTATACAAGATAGTAGCATCACAAAACATGCTTGCATTAAATGCAAGCCTCCATAAATCACATCAGCACCTTGAAGAAAACAGGAAAGCATGAAACACGGCATGCTATAAATTTACAAAGAAACATACTTTCATTTAATGTTATTACTGCACAGCCAATCTAAAAGCATGGTTTAGTTTTTTATATATACTTCAACCCGTACCTGCTTTGGTAGACTCAGCCTATCCTTTCACCTAAACACCATCTTTCTTATATAAATACGTGGTAGTTGCTTTATTTCGTTCAATAAAACTGAGAAAGAACAGAAAATAAACTTAGAAGAAAAATATATACAAGTTCAAAAAAATAAATTACTGAAGAAAGAAGAAAAGAGAAGAGGATCAAACTGCAGTTCAAAGAAAATCAATATAGCCTCTGTTTAAACATTTGCCAAGTGAGTAAACATGATTTTGTAAAGGATATTAAGTTTATTTAAAATAGTTTAAACTTCAATTATAACTGCTTTGTTCATATTCCAGTATGATGCTCTGTGTTCTCTGTAAACATTCATGCAGGGATTACATGTGTTTTTAAAACTGAAGTCTATTTGTTTTAATCACTAACAAGCTATGATTTTTCACATAATCAAGTTGGTTAAACCATGAAACAAGATTTTGCAAGTTTATTTAAATATGCAGTGGATTATCACCACTGTAACTTTGGTTTACAGATCTTCACTAATATTGATAAAAATAAATTGTTGTAAAATATAAATTCAAGAATATTTATTGAACCTATACTGCAAGACGTGAGTTTTAAACAAAAGTTTAGATTTTTAGTTTGGTATTCTCAGAGAAATTGGTATATGAACAAAAATTGTACTTTTATGAATTGCTGAAAATCAAATCAATTATAAATATTGAAATTCGTATGGAAGCATGTTTGAACACCTACGAATCCAGGAAAATTGTTGAGGAATTTTTATAATGAGTGAATGGGGAGAACGAATCGAGATTAGGGTTTAAACCTTTTTTTTCTGTTCACATTAGAAACCATGGTGCCGCGTCACCTATGGCTGACCGGACTGCGTGTCAGTGGGGTGAACAGAGGCGTCGCGTGATGACGAAGCTAGGGTACAAGGTTGGTGGCCGATAATGGCCAGAGGAGGTGGCACAGGTTCGATTTCTGGTGGTGAGGATAGGTTCGAGTTTCGAACTAAAAGCTAAATTTCGTTCTGGCGTTGTTGGCATGGAGTTGATCACTGCTACCGAATATAGGGTCGATGAGTGACTGGTGAAAGGTTGCGATCGTCAGCGAAGCGTCGCCATGGTGGTGTGCACGTGCACGTGAATGTATCAGTGATGATGCGTGCGTGAGTGTTTAGCTTAGCTAAATAAATAGAAACAGAAGAAAAAGAACGGGAAGGAGAAGAAGATGGATTCGTGAACGAACAGGGAAGACTCCGGGTTTTTTGGAAGTTTGCTTGAGTTTCTCGTCGTATAGCTCGGGTCTTTAAATTAAAGCTACCAGGTTTTAACTTGAGAAAAAAAAAACAGAGGAGTAGGAACAGACGCGGGGAAGAAGAAGATGCTTCGGGGAAAATTTGTGGGATACTCGAGTTTTGACTCGAGTAGGGCGTGGGAAATTTCGGCTTTATAAAGTTACAGCAAGTTGTGATAAAACTTTAGTACCAAGGAAGTAACTAATACTCGTTAGTTTAAGCAAGAACTTATTTCAAGCAAACTTGATTTAACTCTGTAGTTAGTCATAAATTGATTTTTAAAAGTTTAAAGAAAATGTTAAATGATAATTAAGATGAATAAGTTTTTTAAGTTAATGATTTTGAAAAGAAGTTAAAAATGATTTACAAATTGTAATTAAATTGATTAATAAACAACTAAGTATTCAAATTAAATTGTCAATTAAGAATTTGTTATTCAGATAAATTAAGTCGACAAATCAAATTTAGTGGTTAATTTAAATAACAAATTTTGAAACAATAAAACGAGTTAATCAAGATTTAAATGATTTATTCAAATACTTATCATTGTTTTAAAATAATTGTGTGGTAAATTTATTTAAACCACATTTGAAATAAATTAACTATTGCTGTTAACTTATATTGATATTTCAGTTCTGATTGTGATGCTGTGTTATATAAATTGTCATGTACTGCATTGTGATTGTGATTCGTTCTGTATTGATGTGAAAACCCTGTTGCTCATAAAACAGCATTTAAACTTCGATGCGACAGGGAATCGGATTTCAGTTGGTTATCCGAAACCCACATCGAACCCGTGAATAATTTGTGAATGACATCCACATGTTTTAAAAAAAATTGACACTCACTATTCGAATTAGCCGGGAAAGGACCTTTGGGTCGTATAACCCATTTCGAATATGTGATTCGACGTTATGGATAGCATTTGAGGACCGGTGTTGAAGACCGGGTATTTGCGAGAGCGATAGGATGACCTGTCGATTGACTCTGCACCGAGTTGCTCCGGTATAGAGTTCTCCATATGTGATGGGGAATCCGATCAGGATTGTGGATATCCGGATTGCAAGGAATTCTTTGGAAGTGCCTTCGGTTCTGTTCGAGCCCGGAACAGACTTGTATGGATTGTATGTCTGACATTACAAATTGAGATATAAAGCAGATTTCTTTCAAATATATTTCTGTTGGTGGCGGAGAATTTATTCTCTTAGCTTAACACCCTTGTCTGAGACGTACGAGCTCAGAGGTTATGTAGTTGAAGGTTATCGGCGATATATTCCCAATTTGGTAACGTGACATGCTAAGTGTTGCTATGAAATGATCATGGTTTGATCATTTGTGATATGATCATTTGTTTGATCACTTATCTTTGTGATCATTTCTTTGATCATTTGTTGACCCAAAGCATGGCTTTGTACCAAAGCGTGGCTTTATGGACGAGACTTCGTCGAGCCTCACACCTCGGAATGGTTGAAACAGGAAAGATGCGGCAAGGTTATTGGGGGTAGCACTTCTTAGGGTATGTGCATTTCCTTCTGGATAGAAGTGGTATCATGGTATGGAGCCCAGATACTTAACTTATGTTGATATCGCATATATATATTATTTTGTGATTTGTTGCTGGGGCCCCGGTTGAAGGTTGGTTACAACCGGGAGATGGCATACTCGTGTCAGTTGTTACCCAGTTTGAAGGGTAACCCGGCCTTGTGTTGGCAGAGATCCGGTTAGGTTCTCGAGAACGTCCTTCCAGAGGCGTTCTCATGTGGCAATGGGAAGTTCCTTGGCCTGACCATTTGTTGGAAATCCAAAGAAACAATACGAGCCTTGTACGGTTTTAGTTGTATAACCTGTCACCTCAGGTGACAGCTATAGTAGGCATAGTATAATGGTACCTATGCTGGCTAAGATTGATATTCTACTTCCGAAATAATTTCACGCTATGCACTAGTAATAATATCAAAGAATTTCTTTCTCGTACCAAGCATATTTAACTATCATAAGAAGAAATCTCCTCCAATTCTGCGTTTGCATTGTGTGTGTGGCGGGAGGTCTTATGTTAGTTCCATTTTTAAAAGCATACCGAAAATTCTTTTATAAATCTTGTTTTTATTTAAATGAAACTGTTTTTGTTTACTTACACTAGTCCCATGACTGATCCGGAGTTTATTGTTTTCTTTCCTAAACTCTGGGTGCCCATTATTTCCACACGGGCAGCCTAGTAGCAGGTTTCTGTATTTTGGAGGAGCAATATTTTGGAGCTTTTTATCTTGGAGATATCTTAGGAGCTTTGGAGATTTCAGGTGTTAGCTTTTGGGAGTTCGTTATCACCTCTCTCATTTGAGGACTTTTGGATGTATGACCACTGTTATATTAATCATGATGTTGTATTTGGAGTTGTGGTGTATGTATGTATTATATACTCTGTTGTAGTATGATATTATGTTGATGTTGTAACTGTGAAGATATTTATGATATTGATTCTGTTCCGCTGTTTTATATTCATCTAATTGTTGTTATAAGCTCCGGCGATGCAAATTTGATGTTGTTTATCGGACATCGAGTCTGGGTCGTCACACCAATCACATTAATTTACCTTAAAATACCATCTTAATTAATAATTCAAAGTTAATTTCGTTAACCCTTAATAAATTTAATTTATCAATTATTCTATAATCACCTTCTTTGATTAATTTACCTTTAGTTAATCTCATTCCTTAATTAACTCACCTTTTATTTAATGATCTTAGTTAATTAATCCTTTAATTGATTATAAAAAGTAATTTATCCTTAGTTACTTCCATTAAATAATTTCCCTCTAATTAATTATTCATCAAGTGATTATCCATAATTACTAAAGTTAAATTAATTAACCTTAAATCACTTTTATTAGTTAATTACCTTTAACTAATTACATTCATTTATTAACCTTTTATTTATCACAATAAGCAATTACTTTAATCACTCCTACTAAGTAATTAACTATCCATTAATTACATTCCTAAAGTATATTCAAATTTTAAAAAAAAATCTAAATAATTTAAGATAAACCTTATACTTTAATTAATTACTTAGTTTCAACAATAACTTATTCGAATTCAATGGTTTGAAATTACTTATTCAAAATACCTTTTTATTAAAGATTTTAATAAACTTATATTTTTGCAACCCATTTTGATAAAGTCTTTGAAAACTCGACCATTCCCTTTTTCTTTGAAACTGGCCACAAATTTCTTTTGTAAACCCTTAAATAAATGAAATCAAAGAAAATCTGATTCCTGAAGAAAATACTCAGGCCACAAGTCAAAATGCTCGAATCAAAACCCGAGTTACTCACGAACACTATTCCTTTTGAGACAAATACGGTCGCGGCTCGAGCTAAACATGGACCGACCATCTTCCCAAATCATACATTAGTACCAGGCATCAACTCAAAATTCATTTTGGCAACATCGCCTCGAAACCGGAATAGACCCTGCTCCGATCAACCCAATGTCTAACGTTCGATCATCGACGCAACCCAGAACCACCTGAATTGCTTCAATCGATTCATATCCAACCCAAACTTTCAACACGCACGCTGTGCACGTGCACGAGTGATCGCCACTGCTCCGGCCATGTTTGCCGCCTCCAACAAATCACTGTCGACCCCCTCTAACACTCCGATTACCGAGAACACGAGCAACTAAGAAGAATCGAAATCGAGTAGAACGAGCCACACTGCGAGAGATACAGATCACCCAAAAACACCTGTAACGCCACCACATACCTCCATAAGCCACGAAACTTCGGCCAAACCTTCGTCTCGACCACTTGCTTCGATGCCTCCATATCTGATCGAGTCCTTTGTCCCAACAACGTCACCATTGCTAGCGAAACATTTCGACCAAAACTCGAATCCCAAACCCTAAATTGGCCTCACCACACCACCATAACGCTCCATAAACTCATCGACTATTTTTCCCATCACCATTGACCCACCAGCCACCACCGACATGAATCCCAACCACCCTAGTCACGATGATCGCCGAAATTTAATCAAAATATGATTTTTATTCCACCCAGAAATTTTCCAAATCCAACAATTTAAAAATCTCTATATTATTTTTAAAATTCATCATTTTTAATAATGAATCTGATTATTGTAATCAAAACATGAAGATTTAAAAATCAAAATTTTTGACATTGCTTAAATTTCACTAAAATATCTAATTTCCACAAAATTTACTATTTGTTTAACTTGAATATATATATATATATATTTAAGATGTTATACACATACAAATACCTTACCTAGAGATCAAAGCCTAGAAGTCATTTAGGTGAAGGATTTAAGTTTTAAAAACCAGGTTTTAAACCTGAATATTCTGACAAAGGCCTATTACGACTGTACCAGACATATACACAGAGTTTATCACACATATACATATACAAAAGCAAGTTTTAAATATCGGATTTCGGTCACGTTTCGTCTCGGAATTTTTACACAAGTTATCTCGTATCGGGAGAGATCTCGGACGAGATGAGTACATATCGGGTGTACATCTCGGGTCTTATAATGCATCTCGGGAATATATCGGATGTACTTATGTGTTTAGAATTGATGTGTTAAAAATTTATTTAACGATTATAAATTTCTTAGTAAAAATAAAAATGGTAACATACTTGATTTACATGGAAAAAGAAATATTTTTAGAAGAGTAGTAGCTTGATTAGCTTAATTGATTTGGTAATGATTGAATAATATTCTTTTATTTGAACGTAATAAAGAAGTGAAACATTTCGCTATGACTCATTAAGATAAAAAGTAAAGAATATGTTCAAGAAGTTGGTAAATTATAATTGGATTGAGTAGTTTTTTTTGAATCAATATGAAAATAAAAATTATTATGGAAAATAAAAAAAATGTATAACTTCGGGTGAGATCTCGGATTGAGATTTTGATTCATATATCGGGTGAGATTTGAATATCTTGGATGAGATGAGTGTCGAGGGAGATATGGAGAAGATTTGATGTCTCGTCTTATTTAAGTGTGAAAATGAGATCTCGGGCGAGATATAGGAGATTTAAAACCGTGCACAAAAGTCATTTTCAAAGAATATGCACAACATATTTCAAATCATAATTTATTTATCATCACATGCAGTTTCAAGATTTACCAGATTTTCAAAGTTTACTCACGTTTGAAACAGAGAACCATATTTTAAATGTGTGACTGATTTTGAACTTGCTTGGTGAATTGCTTCAGGTAGATTTTGCTGCTAGCCCTTTAAATTTTTGAGACTGAGTTGATCTTTGGAAATTGTCAGCTTGCTTCCTGACTTTATTTTGTTCTGGTTTTCAATTTTGCTTTTGCTTGATTTTGAATCTGATCTCTATATGCTAAGTTAAACCTTGAATCTCCATGCTAACTTTGCTCAGTTTTTGAATTGAAGTTGTGATTTTGGATTTTCTTTTAATTCTTAGATTTAGAGAAGAAAATGTCATCTGTATATAGCCTATTCTTTTCTTTTTCTTTTTTTAAAGAGGATAAAAATAAGCAAAGCCACTTGTTATTTGCATGTCTAATCAATTTACAAATGTCAAATTATGATAAAACTAACTTACACTTGTATTCTCATGCATGCTAAATTTGTTACAAATGTTTAATGTCTTTTAAATATATTAAAATGTTTAAAGAAATAATTATTATTACTTTCTTATGTTAATATATTTATGTATTATATGTACTTAGCTTACACTTGTTTTTATGTGTATTTATATAGTATTCTAAATTTGACTTTTATATTTATAAATGTATTTACCCTTTAAAATATATATTTATCATATTATCAATTTGCCCTTATATAATTGTCTTATGTTTTAGATGTTTAAATTTTATCTTAAATTAATCTTACTTAATTAATTTATTCTTCTTCTTATATTTGTCTACTAAATTTATGAAATCCCAACTACTCACTTTTAACAATTATACAAATATACTAATTATACTTTATATACTTTAATATATTTTAAATTATTTTCCATAAAACTCTTATATTAAAATTTAACTTAGTAACCACTTTCCTTCATTTATATTAATATGATTTTTGAATGAAAATAACAACTATATACTAAGAAAATCATATATATATATATTATTTTTTAATTGCAATTTAATTTAAGAAATTTATCTTTTGAATTTCAAATTCAAATTCAAATTAAAATCAACTCATATAATATATATTTAAACAAACACAAATCCAACTCTGTTTAAAATCCATTTATATATATAAAGGTAACACATTATTATTATTGTTTTGAAAATAATCAATTTTATCAAATTTAAATAATTATAAAGAAGATTATCTCATTTATTTGTTCAATTTATAAATCAGTATTTTCGGAAGTTAAATCAGATAATTATCCAGTTATCTTATGCCTAAAAATCCGGGTTATCACATTTACCTTATTTAATCTTCCTATTCGTGTATTATTTGACACTGAAGCTTTGCATAGTTTCATTTCTGTGGATCTTTGTGATAAGTTTGAGCATATCCTTTCATCTGAGTGTGCAACTGTACCTTTTGTGTGTTAGTAACCTACTGGTGGTCCCGCGAACCTTAGTAGGATTTGTAACAATGTGAAACTCTTCCAATCTGGTTATCGTTTTTCGGGTGATTTCTAAGTTCTTGGTTTCGACGCTTTTGATTTATTGCTTTGGAGGAGATTGGATGAAGAAGCATGAAGTTGTTATTTCTTGTAAACCCATATTGTTTCTCTTGTTAGTGATAAGGGTGATCTTTTGGTGATTTAGTGTCGCATGCCTCAGGAGTATGCAGGCAGTTTTATCTATTCTCTTGATTCTTCCCCTAGTGATCTTGATTCTACGCCTGTGGTCAAACTCTATTCCAATGTATTTATTGAAGTCACTTCTTTATCTCCTAAATGGGAAATTGAATTCTGTATTGATCTTCTTCCTAGAGCTTGACCTGTAGTTCTTCCTCCTAGAAGAATGGCACCCCATGAGAAGGTTGAGTTGAGGAAACAAATCGAAGACTTGTTCTCCAAAGTTTGATCAGACCTAGTCATTCCGAATGGAGTAGCAGTGGTTTTTGTCACCAAGTCTGATGGATCTTTGAGGACGTGTGTTGATTATAGGGAGTTGAACAAGATCACTCTGAAAAACAGATATCCTATGCTTTGCATTAATGATATGTTCGATCAGCTTTATGGTGCTAATGTACTTTCTCAGCTTGATCTTGCCATTGGTTTCCACCAGCTCAGAATCGCCGGGGAAATTATTCCCAAAACTACTTTCCATTCTGAGGATGGTTTCTTTGAATGGTTAGTTATGCCTTTTGGTCTGACTAACGCTCTAGCTTTCTTTGTCGACCTCATGAACCGAGTTTTTCGTGATGTTCTTAATAAGTTTGTTCTAGTCTTCGTCGATAGTATCCTTGTTTTCTCTAAGTCAAAGGAGGAGCATGAATCTCATTTCAGCTTTGTTCTAGGGACTCTCAGAAGTCATCGGTTGAAAGCCAAATTCTTGAAATGCCATTTCTAGAAAGATGAATTTCGATTTCTTGGACATATTGTTTCTGGTGATGGAGTTTCTGTTGATCCAATTAAGATCGTTACGATCAATGTAAGTCTATTTTCTCTTCTTTCCTTCGTAATATTAGTTGTTTATCTCCTCCTCAGTTCTTATTTTCCCCTATCTATTTTAGGATTGGGAAACTCCTTGGACTCCATCTGATATCCATAGTTTTTTGGGCCTTTCCGGTTGTTATCGGAGATTCATTGAGAATTTTGCTTAGATTGTTGCACCTCTCACCGCTCTAACTCGAAAGAATGCTAAGTATAGATGGAATGATAAGTGTGAAGCTGCATTCAATGAGTTGAAGCGCAAGCTTAATTCCGCACCAGTTCTTACCATTCCAAATGGAAATGAGGGTTTAACGGTATACACTTATGCTAGTCGTGAAGGTTTGCGAGCTGTTCTGATGCAGGATGGGAAGGCTATCGCTTATGCCAGTCATTTGTTGAAGACCTATGAAGCCAATTATGCAGCCCATGATTTGGAATTACTCGCCATAGTTTATGCTTTGAAGCTTTGGAGACATCACTTACTGGGAACTAAGTTTGAGCTCTTTATGGATCATAAGTCTTTGAAATATATTTTTACCCAGAAGGAATTGAATCTGAGACAAGTTAGGTGGCTTGAGCTTCTAGCTTCTTATGACCTCGATATCAACTATATCCCAAGGAAAGATAATGTTGTAGCAGATGCTTTGAGTCGGAAGAAGGCGATGTTATGTCAGCTTGTTGTTTCTTCCCCTCTTATAGACCGTATTATTGCTAAGCATGATGAGGTTAGGATAATTAGGCTTATTAAGGAGAATGTTCGTAATAGAGTTGGTGGTTGTAGCTTAGATGGAAGTGGAGCTCAGATTGATGATAGAGGGATTTTGAGGATTAATAATCGGATTTATGTCTCGAATGTCAATGGATTGAGGCAAGAATTACGTTGGGAAAATCATCAGTCCAGGCTTTCTATTCATCCAGATGCGACGAACATGTACCATGATATGAAGAAGCTGTATTGGTGGAGTGGTATGAAGCATGATATCTCCCTCTTTGTTAGTAGATCTGTGACTTTTCAGCAGGTTAAGGCTGATCATCAAAAAGCTGCTGGACTATTACAACCCCTTGAGATTCCCAATTGAAATGGGAACAAGTTTCTATGGATTTCATTGATGGGTTACCGAGGACTAGAAGGGTAATGAAAATATTTGGGTAATTGTGGATAGATTGACCAAGTTATCTCATTTCATTCCGGTTAGATCTAACTGTTCTGCTTCGAGTTTAGCTGAGATTTATATAAGGGAGATTGTTCGACTTCATGGTGTTCCAGTCAGTATTGTTTATGATAGAGACCCCATCTTTACCAGTCAGTTTTGGAAAGCTTTTCAAGAATCTTAGGTAGTCGTCTGAATCTGAACACTGCTTACCATCCACAGATCGATGGTCAAATGGAAAGGATGAATCAGATTCTAGAAGATCTTCTTCGTGCCTGTGCCCTTGATTATGGAGGATCTTGGAAAGATCATCTTCATCTCATTGAATTCACCTATAACAATAGTTATCAGGCTAGTATCAAAATCACTCCATTTGCTGCTCTTTATGGACGACCTTCCAAATTTCCATCTTGTTGGATTGAATTCAGTAATTGTTTGGTTCTTGGTCCCGATATGACTTTAAAAGCATCTGGGAAGGTTGAAGAGATTAGGAAAAAGATGAGTATTGCTCAGGATAGACAGAAAAAGTATGCTGACAGGCGTAGGAGGAGTTTGGGTTTTCTGTTGGTGATCAAGTTTTCCTTAAGGTTTCTCCATTAAGAAATGTGATTCGTTTTGGTCAGAGAGGGAAGCTGGCCCTTTCGCATCCTAGAGAGAGTTGGTCCCTTAGCTTATCGCTTGGATTTGCCCGAAAAATTTTCTGGAGTGCATACTGTGTTCCATGTTTCGCATCTTCGTCGGTACCTTAATGATCCATCTTTGGTTATCCAACCTTCTGCTCTCAAGAGTTTGGATGTTGAGCCAAATCTTATTGCCGAGAGCAAGCCACTTCGTATTATCGGTAGAGGTATGAAGCAGCTTCGAAGAAAATCTATCAATCTAGTCAAAGTGCAATGGAGCACTGATGATCAGGACTGTACTTGGGAAACAGAAGAGAGCATTCGTGCTTCGAATTCAAAATTACTTGTTCTAGGTACTATTCGTTATCCTACCTTATCCTTCTTTGTTTCTATGTCTCGTTGCTTTTCGAGGACGAAAAGTTTTAAGTGGGGGAGAGTGTAACAACCCGCAAATTTTTAGCATATTTTAAATGAAATTTTTTATTTGAAACGTTGAATTTAATTATTTTAAAATTGATAAATTTGGAAATTAAATATATAATTTTGGGATTTGATGTAAAATGTTTTTCCATATTTAACAAAATAAAGATTTTTCTAAAAATTTAAATTTTGGTCAACTTTGGTCAAAGTTTGACTTCCTATTGAAAATTTGAAATTTGAAATTTTGAATTCTATTATTTTTCTATGAAGCTGGGTTTAATTCTAACTTTTTTCCTACTTTTCGTTTCGTAAAATTCTGATTTTTACTTCTCCAAATTTGTTGTTTTCAGCGTAGTACACGTAGTTATTTTCCCTACAACTTCTATTTTATTTTATTTTTGTTTTGTTTGGGCTTTGACTATTTGGGCTAGAAACCCTTTAGTTAGATGAGAGCCTATATATAATCTCCTAGGGTTTTGGCCAGCATCCAACCATTCATTTGAGCCTCCACAGAAAAATGTAAGTATTCTTCTCCTTCTTCCTCCTCCTCTTTCCAAACCCTAGATCTCCTTTCTAACCAATCCTCTCCTCCACAAATTTTAGCAACACCTATCTCTCACCATCTTCTCTTCTCTCCTATTCTCCACCGCTTCCCAAAACCATAGACCTTCCTCTTCCAAACCCTAGCCGTGAACTCTTCCCTACCCAAAACCGACCACCATCACCAAATAGCCTCCCCATAGCCGAGCACAACCCTTTGCCTCCTCTTCCTTTTGCATTCCTAGCCGTGAGCCTTTCCTAGAGATGATGGCCGAACCCACCTAACCCAAACCTAGCCTAGACCAAACAAAAACCACCTCTAGATCAAGCCTATGAAAACACTAGACAAGCCCTCTTATGTGTGTTGCATATATATATGTGTGTGTGTGTATGTAATTTTCTATTTTTATTTTTCTATGAGAATTATTTGTTTACGTATGGAGTTGATATATTTTTTTAGCGTCAGATTTGGATTCTCCTCTCACTCAAACTGATCCGTAGTTTGTTGATTTTTGTGTTGCGCTTTGAATCACTTTTTCCGACCTAAGAAAGGTGAGTAATCACTCTTGACATACTTACTTATTGATTTGGTGAATTGATGACAATTGAGTTTTGAGAATATGTATATGCAAGTTTGACATTTCACCCATGTTTATTTCATGTTATTTCATATGTTCATTTCATGTTACTTCATATGTTTATTTCATGTTATTTCATATGTTTATTTCATGTTAGTTCATATCATATTATACCTGTGATGATAATATGCCATGATATGTTGAATATTGTTATGTAAATTATTATTCTGTTCTCACACTACAAGTTCCTTCACAATGGGTTGAAATGATACATACCCGAACGATCTTTAGAATAAGGAAAATTATTATGGGCTGAAATGATAAGCTTAACACATTTTATTTGACTTGGGATTGCGGGTTTGAAATGGTATAAAACCCAAAAAATTAATATATTGCGAATTAAAATGATATATGTCTGTATTTACTTGACTCTAAGGTAGAGAATTTTGTACAGACTCCGTGGTTGATTTAAAAAGTATTTTGAATTTTATATATGAATATCAACTAAAAATTAATGTAATATTTTCTGTAAATTTATTTATATGTGTTAAAAAATTTATAAGAAATAAATAGTTGGAAATGCAAATTTTAGAATTTATTTACAGTATGAAGGTTAATTGAAATTTAATAATCCGATTTGACTTTATAATATTATTTTATTCCAACCGATAATGTGATAACCCAGAATTTTTAACATTTAAAAAATGAAATATTTAATCGATTTTGAATATTTAGAGGTTAGTTTAACTTGAATTTCAATTATTGCTATGAATTTGGCGATTAAATTATTGGATTTAATTTATTGAAGTTGGATAAAAAATGTGAATCTTCAGTTTTAAGTTGATTAAAAATATTTTCAAGGCTTAGAAAATTTATATTGATAATACTGAAGATAATGGAAGCTTTAGAATTGAAATTGGAACTATTTTGTTCAGTTTTGAAAATTTATTGTTTAAATCGATAATTAAAAAATAGCCTTTCGAGGCACAGTCTCGGATTTCGGCAAAACCGGTTCCATTGGATCCGTAATATTGTATTATTATCGGATTTCAAATTTCGTAGTGATCGGAGTTGTCGTTTGACCCTAGCAGCTCAAAACGAATAGAAACTATTTTAATCGATTCAATTTAAAATTGATCGTTTACTTCCGTAACTTGCGCATATGATCGAATTAGCCTCCAGAACACGTTCATTGTGTTCGGAATGCGGATAAAACCTTATAAACGCCTGGCGGCACGTCTCGATAGGATGTCAAGATTTTGAGCAGCGAATTCAGGACGATTTAAATTTAAATTTAAACTTGAATAATATATTCTATTAACCGGTTAAAAAAACACTTCATATCAAGACTTTTCCTCTGAAGCACTGTGGCCTTCCTCCATACGCCAACGTCTCCTCCTTGTCTCCCCATTTCTTTACAAATCTCACGCAAATCATTTCAAAAGCAGAAGTAAAGAAAAACCAATGGCTGCGATTTCTGTTCAAAATAAAATAACCTGCGGTGTTCCACTCCTCTTCTCCTCTACATTATTTTCAAATCAAATTCACACGGAATCAAATCCATGGCCACGAAAAAAAGGGAATCGAAATCACTGCCCTTTACTCAATCGAAATCAGATTCGATTCAAAAAAAGGAATTGAATTAAAATTTCGTAATCGAGTTCATCTCATTCGAGCTCGCCGAAGCTGTCGTGAATCGCGCAAGTGCAGGGAAGCTCGTGTTCGATTTTTTTTCTCGAAGTGGTGAAGTGGATGCACGCGTTGGTGGAGACGCTCGAGAGATAGAGCTGGGACTGGCGGTGACGCGAGCAAGGGTCGAGCAGGCGATGTGGCGTTCGATTTTGGGAAGGCGCGAGGCAAACAGTAACATACTAGGATTTTGTGTGAACAGGGATGCAACTGCAACTGGAAGGAGAACAATGTATCGGAGATGAGATTTGGCGCTCGTGAGGGTTTGGATGGAGGCCGCGATCGAAGTGTGGAGCAGCGTGGTGAGGTATATTCGATTTATACATTTCAATTTAAAAAAACTGATAATCCATAAAAAATGTTACAGTAAAGCAAATTTCAATTTATTTTGCTCTTTATCATAAAGAAGGATTTTGTTTTAAGTTATACATATCTACAGGAAGAAAAAAGAAAAAAAAAGAAAAAAATATGTATAGTGAGGCAATAAAATATCAGACATTTTCGACATTTAAGAATTAACTATATATGTGTAACGACCCGATATTTTCAACCATTCGCATCCGCACATGTTGGACTTGAATTGCTCAAAATACCGAATTGTAAAATAAATTTGGCAAAACACATCATAAATAGTAAATAAATAAATCACAGATTACAGACACAGAGTAATAAATGCAACGGAAGTAAAGAAATAGTAGTTCATGAAGCTACTATATAAATACATCAGAGTCAAACAAGATACAACAGAGATAACAAGATACAACTGAGGTGTCAACATGATAACCAGGTATGAATCATAATACATCACTGGAACCAACCGGATAACTGGAATCCAAATAGATAGCTGGATCTTCAAGCAAAGATTCCAACTTCGAAGGTGAGTCTCAAATGCTGTATCACTCATCCTGACCGGAGCGTGAAGAAACACAAAACACTCGAGTCAGGACATACATACTTATACAATGTAAACCAACTCAAGTAAACTGTAATATAAGGTACAAGTAACTTAAAGGATGTTTGGGACCGCCCATCATCTAAGGATCCGTTAAACTATTTACTATGTAGTAATATTTCGCTATTATAATAATGTCTATAGTAAAATAAACTTACTTTTTCATAGCATTAAGGGGTTACCCATATAGACCTTAACACGTAATAGTCTCAGTAGTCCATCCAATATCATAGTCCCTTCTGATCAGGAAGCCACCAGAGGATACCACACGGGCTACGGGAGAAAACCAAACTTGTACAAGGTGCAATAGGGTAGGTGACACGGCACAACTAGGCAATCAAGGGTAGATATACCAATTACGCTTCCGGGTCAGTGGTATCGCGTAGTGCGCAGCTACCGCCCACCTCGAGCCACACCCCCAAATAAAAATCAAAAGTGGCCACCGAAACAATCCAAAAGTCAAAGTATAATACCGAAGGGATGTGTCCGATCAAAGGTGCTACCTTATTAACCCGTCAATCGCTCCTGTTTTAGCGACCTTATGCCAACTCACGAGAGTCGGGTCCACGTATTTACCTTAAGAAAACGCCGCCACCATCCTACTTCATTATGGAATATCCACCGCGTACACGGTTGTTAAAGTGGTTTTCGGAGTTGGCAGAGAGTATGACAACTTCCGATCCCGGTCTCTTTAACAACCAAACGTTATTATAACCCGTGGTTATAACTTTAAAACAATATTTTCATACTTCAAAATAAAATATCCTTTCAATCCAAATCTTTATCAAAGAAAGATTAAATCATTTCTAAACCATTTCAATATATCAACATACCATATCTTTCAAATTCAAATATTTATCAAAATAAATATCAAGTCATTTCAAATCATTTTTAATACATAAATATCATATCTTCCAAACTTTATTTTTGAATCATTTTAATTTCAAAATATCATAACTTTCAAAAAACTTTATTTCAAACATTTAATATATACTGAAATATCATATCTTCTCCAAACTTCATTTCAAATCATTTCAATATATTGTATCTTAAATATCTTTAAATTCAAAGATAACATTCATTTATTATCATCTCAAATCACCTTTTAAATAATTTATATTCCATCAATATAATTCCATTAAAATCATTTTAAAAGTGTAATTATTATACTTTCAAATCAAGTATTCAAATTTCAAAGTTTCAAGTCATTCTGAGCTCATTTACTAAGTCAAAAATCATATTTATTAAAATTTCAGCCTTTCGTAGCATTTAGAAAAGGCTGTTACAAGTTATACTTGAAAACGTTTTAATTCAACAAAGAAAGCTCTTAAAAACTGCTGTTAAAACTCGGTTTTAGTGAAATTTTAGTTTAAAACAGCAAAGACAGTATTTCCAGAAATGCTACATAGCTCAGATTTCAAAACAAGGTTTAAATTTGATTTCAGCAAAGACTGTAGACCACTATAGCATTTCCAGAGAATGCTACAATAGACCCGAGTCCAATATTAGCCTATAAGTTCAATTACAGCAACTACAGCATTTCAGAAATGCTGCAATGGCTCTTTTTACACAATTTTAGTTCAATTCAGAAAACTATAGCACTTCTAAATGCTATTAAAAGTTAATTCCAGGTTTTAGTGTATTTCCAACCAATAATAAACATCAATTTAAAACCAATAAACATTTTTAAAATCATATTTTAACCTTTAAAATGCTCATTAACATATCATTTGACATATTATTTTTATACAATAAATTTCTTATACTTACATCCAATTTTCAACAATTTACTAAATAAATTCAAGTGTAAAAGTTTCCAATTCTTCATATTTTTAAATAAGCAACTTAACACTATCTTTCCTCCATTTCTCAAATAAACTAATTTTTTTTTCTTTTTTATTTAACTTGAACCTTTAACTAAAAACCAATTTTACATTTCCAAGTCAAGTTATACTTTTAAAAGATCACTTTTAAACATTCATTTATTTAACCATTTAAATTCATAGAAAAATCAATAATACTTTAATAAATCACTTAAATTCCAAATTTAATCAATTTATCATATTTACCAATTTCCAATAAAATTAAATTCCATTTTATTCATATAACCTAAATATCATTTTTAACCAAATTTCCAAACATAAGTTATATTTAATAATCCCATTTAACCATTCATTAATTACATTTTTAACTCATAGAAAAATCATAATTTCTTTATTTAAACATTTAAAAACCTATTTAAATCAAATTTCATAAATTTATATTTTAAAATACTTAAAATTATCCAAAATACTTTATGAAATAACGACGGGTCTGTATATAGTTTTCTAACATAGGTCAAGTGATACAGATATGTATCATTTCAATCCGCAGTTTAAAAAGAAAAATCCGGGTTCTATCATTTCAAAACCCGCAATCCCAAGTTAAATAAAATAAATAAAAACCATTCAGGCCTATCATTTCATCCCATAACGATTTTTCCCTATTCTAAAGTTCGTTCGGGTATGTATCATTTCAACCCACAGTGATTTCTAATCTACAGGGAACTTGCAGTGTGATAAACAGATATAAATGAACAGTAACAACATATATATATAATAACAGATGATACGACATGAAATTTAACAGGTTTAACATCATATCTAATTAATCACAGGCAGTTATAACATCACATAATAGTTCTACACATTCAAATAGTGTCAATTCACATTTGTATAAGTATAAACGTCTGGTGAGATTTACTCACTTGTATAAGCTGGAGACAACGATCAAAAGAACAAACTGAGATCTTCAAAAACACTATGGCACGACAATGATTCAAGTTTGAGAGAGCCAAAGATAAATCTCCTTGAATACATGAGACAAACTAATATATGAAACATATGTTTCAAAAAAAAGATATACTTAAACAATGTTAGAAATAGATGTATAAAACAAAACTAAAGACTTTGCACTTGCTCCCCATGCTTGTTTGCATGGCCTAGGGGATCAATAAAGTCAGGTTTGAGCATGGTTTGGATCAGGTATGGGTATGGAAAAGGTGCGGCTACAAGGCTAAACAAGTGGAGGAAGTTACACTTAGGGTAGGTGAAGGGTTTAAGGCAAAATAGCATGTTTTGGTCAACAAAAGGGCTCGGCCTTGGAGTGGTTTGGCTTGGCCATTCAAATTCAGATCTGGAATGATGTTGGAGTGGTGTGTGGTGGTCTGGTCAGAGGTGGTGGTGGCGGCTAGAGGTGGTGGTGGTGGTGGAAAATGAAGTGGTGAAGCAACAAGGCTCAAACAAGCATGTTTTCAAGGCATAGGTTGGATTTTTAGGGGTTTTGTCACCATGGTTGGCTTGGATATGGTCATGACCTGGAGTGTATGTGGTGACGATGACAGGGAATAGATGTAGAGAGTGGTGGCCATGTCAACAGTGAGGAGGCCATGCAAATAGAAGAAAGAAACAGGACAAAAGTATGGAAAAAATGGAAGAAAAAGTGCAAAAGGAGGAGGCCATTACCCAAATTTTTCGCCTAGCCGTGAATGAATGAGAAGTGGAATTTTTTTTAGTGAATGAAGACTGGAATACACGGCCAAACAAAGTAATATACAGCCAAAAGAAGTAAAGGCTAATAAATAAATAAAACTGCCAAAGAGTAAATGAGGAAACGGTAAAAGAAACGACTTACGTTTCAAAAGCTTTTAAAACCTTTGGTATTTCCTTTATTTATTCATATAAGTTTACATTACTGAAAATAATAATGATTTAAGTCACAAATTCGAAAATATAACAAAATTTAAGATATATATAAATATTTACTAATGATACAAGGTTAAAATAAGAAAATAGCACACGATTGCAAACTAGTCTAGAAAAATGGAAAATAAACAGAATGAACTTTGGAAAATTTATATGGACTTGTAAAAATATTTATAACAAAGATAACAACATAAAAGTAAAGATGCATTCACAAATAAATATATAAATTTAAATTTAAATATAATTTAAATAAAGAAAATAGCAGAAAAATGGAAACTAGGCTTAAAATTTAGAAATAAATTCAATAAGCTTTGGAAAAATTCAAACATCACCTTAAAAATATTAAAAGACAAAATATACTTAAAATAAAATATTAACACATAAAAAAATTAAATTTAAAGAAAATAGGAAAAGATTTAAAGAAATTGCTTAAAAATCCAAAACGGTGTCCAGAAATTACAAATAAATCACCATTGACTTTGGAAAATTGTTTACTTTATTTTAAAATTATTATAATACAAAAATATACATACAATAACATATTAACCCAGATCAAAATGAAATACGACAAAAAATATAATTTATACAATTTAAAAATAACAAAATTGCAGAATAAACAAATTGCACTCAATATTGAAATATACATAACTTTCACAGTTTAACTCCGTTTTCAACGAAACGAAAAGCAGTGTTCAAGTTATTACATCTATTTTCATGTAAAAGATAAAATTTAAGATTAAAAATGATTTTAATTTTAATTTTAAAAGTCAAAGTTCAAACAGTTTGAGTAGAAATTCACTTTTTTAGTAAAATGTCCAATTTACACTATTTTGAACTATAGATCAGCATTTATATTTGAAATGAAATATTTGAAATAAAAATAAATTTAAAATAAAAAAATAAAGTCAAATTTAAAATATATAGGCAAAAATCTAGGGTTGTTACAATATGTGTAAAAATAATGTACAGTAAGGTATTTATAAATTGTTTCATTTAAAAAAAAAATTAAATATTTGTATATAGATAGTGAAATAAAATACTGTGAATTTTTATGGAAATAGAAAATATTTTTTTTATAAAGTTTAAAGAAAAAAATAGATCTTTAAGAACCTGTATAGATTATTTTCAAAGGAAGAATAGAGTAAATTGTTATTTTGTTTTTACAAAGAAAAATGGATTTTAAATCTATTCATTTTATTTTATTTTAGTATGTGTAGTCTCAAAAGTGAAGGAAAATATTAAAGAAAACTTAGTTAAATCATTAGTTTATCAAAATTACCAAAGGAAAAAGGTATTGCTCGATTTAGTTTAAATATCGATAAATTGTATATTTATTTATACAAGGTCTAAAATGGTGAAATCAAGATGGAATGGAAAATGGATTGCATGCATAAGCAAAGGTGAGATCTTCTCACTCAAGTTTAAATTGGAATTTCCCGTTTGATTTTAAATAGTTAAATTTAAAATTGTTGATTGTGTGCTTATGATGGTTGTTATTACTTGTTTTGAAATAGACCATATTGCGCCGCATAATAGCAGATGATATTTTATAAATTCCATATACCGCGATATTCCACCTCCAAGTGGAATTGGTATTTAATTGTTGTGCTAACGTCTGTGGATGCAGGGAAACATGTTGGAAGGATCCAACTGGATTCCTTAAACATTTGAATTTGGTTCATTTGTTGTGTGTTAAATTTTTTTATAATCTCTGTGTGATTATATTGTAATTGGAATCATTATAGGCTAAAATTTAGCCGAATATATTTTTGGTGTCGTAAGATACCAGAAATAAATAAAATAGGATTTTTGAATTTAAGTAGAAAAATCTATAGTGAAATCCTATCGAATAAATTCCAAGATATGGGGAAAGATTTTTATAAATACGTTTCGAGTAATATTGGTTGATAGTTGAAGAATTTATTTAAAATATGGATTTTTAATAGTTTGGAAAAATAATAATAATAAAGGGATTTATTTGAAAAGATGATAATTTGAGAAATCCATTTGGAAATTGATTTTTGGAGATTGAAATTAAACCTTTGGGAAATCCATTTGGAAATTGATTTAGGTGTTTGAAATAAATTTGAAATCAATGTGAAAATTGATTTGGTGTTGAAAGTGAATATTTGAAATCGATTTGAAAAATCGTATATCAATGGATATTTGGAAATTTGAATTCACAATGGGAATTTGTAAAGGAAAGGAAATTTTGTTTTAAAAATAAATATTGGTTTATTTTTAAAAGTGTAGAAAGGAATTTACGGATTTGGAACGTAAATTTAAAGTAAATCCTGAAGGATTTATAAATTGATTTGAATGAACCATTTTAGAATGGAAGGTGTGCTTTTCCTGGAAAGCCGTTTTTCAATATAGTTTATAGATATAAATTGAAGTTGTAAAGATGGTTTTAAAGATAGAATGTTTGGAAAAATTTATTTACTTGGGTTATTTTGAAAACCTTAAAGTAAAGATTTATTTGATTAATTATAAAAGTGATTATTTAAAGATTTAATTGATATTTGTTTTATAAAATGGTTATGTAAATAATTATGCCCGATCTACTAACTTTATTCTAAAGCTAACTTGGACTTGAAGTTTTATATGAGATATTGGTATAATATTTTCATAACTAATATTTAAATAAATGCTTTAAACACTTTTATCTAAGTGTTTCCAAGTGTGTGTGTGTGTGTGTGTATTTTGGGTAAGTAATTTAAATTATTTTAAATTATTTGGACTCGGTAGACTTTCAGTGGAAATAAATAATATCGAGAATCTTATTCCGTGAGTGAAAAGTGATTTGAAATTTGTTTTCAAATGGTTGAAGTGTGAAAATATATCTTGCGAAGATATTTTGAAAATAAATAATTGGGAAAATTATTTGAAATCCAGTGATTGTTGTAATGTTGATTGATAGTTAAATAACCGACTATCAATATTTGCCTTTAAATGACGTTTGAATTTCGATGCGAACCGGGGGTCAGATTCCAAGTGGATATCCCAAAACCACATCTAACCTTTGTGATTATGATGAATCATTTATTTAAAAGATCAAAGTGAAAATTGTTGTGATTTGTTGAAATCTGAATAAACACTTATTCTTAAAAATAAGCGCTCGTTATTCGAATTAGTCAGGAGAGGACCTTTGTGTCATATAACCCATTCCAAATAACGATACGACGAAATGAGATTGCATTTGAAGACCGATGGTGAAGACCAGGTATTTGCGAGAATGATAGGATGACCTATCGATTTTCTCTGCACTGAGTAACTACGGCATAGAGATTCCCTAAGTGATGGGAAGTCCGATCGGGATTGTGAATATCCGGATTGCAAGGACTTCTTCGGAAGTGCCTTCGGTTCTGTTCGAACCCGGAACAGACTTGTATGGATGTGTGTCTGACGTTACAAATTGAGATGTAAAGCTAGTTTCTATCAAATACATTTCTATTGGTGGCGGAGAATTTATTCTCTTAGCTTAACACCCTTCTCTGAGACGTACGAGCTCAGAGGTTATGTAGTTGATGGTTACTAATAATACATTTCAAATTTGGTAATGTGGCATACGAAGTGCTGCTGATCATTTGTTGATCGAAGCATGGCTTTTGTGAAAAGTGTAGCTTTGTGGACGAGACTTCGTCGAGCCTCACAACCCGAAAATGGTCGAAATAGGAATGATGCGGCAAGGTTTTTAGGGGTCGCGCCCCTAGGGTATGTCCATTTTCTTCTGGATAAAGGGTGGTATCATGGTATGGAGCCCAGATACTTAACTCATGAGGACACTATAAATTTATTACTGTGTGATGTTGCTTTGTGGTTGAGGATCCTCGGATAAAGGTCGGTAATGACCGGGGATGGCATACTCATGTGTGGAGTTATCTATGTTACAGCTTCATTGCACCGGAAGCATGAGGTAACTCGGCCTTGTGTTGGTAGAGCGCTGGTTAAGTTCTCGGAGGGTCCCTCCAGGGGCGTACCCATGTGGCAATAGAAAGTTCCTTAGCCTGACCATTTGTTGGAAATCCAAAGAAAAAATACGAGCCTTGTACGATTTCAGTTGTATAACCTGCCATGGAATATGGCGGTAACCTGCTATTGAACATGGTAGCTATAGTAGGCATATGACGAAACGTCGTATGTTGGCTAAGATTAATATTATACTTTCGAAATGTTTTATGCACTATGCACCAATAATAATATCGAAAGAATTTTGCGTATTAAGCATTTTTGACTATTATAAGGAGAAATCTCCTCCAAGTGTGCGTTTGCATTGTGTGTGTGGCGGGAGGCCTTATGGCAGTTTCATTTTCCAAAAGCATAGCGAATTTCTTTTATTTTCTTTGTGAAAATAACTGTTTTTAAGATCTCACACCAGTCCCACGACTGACCTGGAGTTTATTGTTCCCTTTCTAAACTCTGGGTGCCCATAATTTTCCACACGGGCAGCATAGAGTCAGGTTATCATTATTCGGGAGCAAAGTCAAGAAGTTGCTATGGAATCAGGAATTGGAGCTGGATGGCGAGGCGTATCACTTATATATGTAATATTTCTTTCCGCTATTGTTGTGTACACTTTGATAATGTAATGTAATGTGATGTAATAACTGATATAGTGATTATGTTAAAGATATTTATTTATCTGTTATATTTGTTCCGCTGCGATATGTGAGATTCTGTTGTTGTTTTCTTTCCTTCTTCTTCTACCTCTTCTTCTTAAACCTTAATGGTTCGGTTTTCCAGCTTTCGATTGTTCGGCAGTCGATACAGCGAACGTATTAACGTCGACTTTCGGGCATCGAAAAATTGGGCCGTTACAGATAAATTGTAAGTTTAATTTATGTAATAGTAATTAAAATGGAAAATGTTTTGTGAAAAGAAATGTAAGTTAAACATACATTTGATATGTAAGTTTTAACTAATGTAAACGGTATAACTTGAGTAATAAAAAGGATAATTATTGCTTACTGAAAAGAATTAAAATGTAAGTTACAACGTACATTTGACATGTAAGTTTTAACTAATGAACATGGGAATTTTGGAAATAAAAATAATGAATGATGCTTACTAAAAGGAAATAAAGAAGTAAGTTAATAATGTATTTTACTTAAAATAAGAAATTTCAGCTTTAAAATGGATATTATTATGACAAATTGTGTTTAACAAAAATTATGGTTTGTTTAATATCCAAATGAATAATTGAGCGCGATAAAAAGAGAAAATGTTTACGAAAAGGTTATAAGTATATAATAATTTGATTGTAATATTGTTATAGGAAAAGTATTACATTGCTAAAATGCTATAATATCTTAAGGTTACATTTCTAAGATGCTACCATTTCTTAAGTATTACTTTTCCAAAATGTTATAATGACTTATGGTTATGATTTAGAAATGCCGCCATTTCTAAATTGTAATGTTTTCGAAGTACTATAATTGTAATGGTTACAATTTACAATACTAATGTTCCTAAAATATTATGATTCTAAAGTGTTATATTTAAAAGTATAAATTTGTAAATGTTACGACTTTGGCAGAATGAATATTATTTTAAAAGAATAAACCATTTGAAATTTGTATAACCAGGGGGTACAATAACGATTGGTTGTTAAAGAGACCGGGATCAGATATGGACATACTCTCTGTCGATACCGAAAACCACTTTAATAACTGTGTACGTGATGGTGATTCCAGAATGAAGTAGGATGGTGGCGACGATCCTAAAGGTATATTTACGTGGACCTAACTCCCATGAGTTAGCATAAGATGGCTAAAACAGGAGCAATCGACGGGCCAAGGAGGTAGCTCCTCTAATCGGACACACTTCATCGTTAGCCATTCTATTGTTTTGTAGTGATTTGGTGCGCACCTTTGATTCGGGAGTGTGGATCGAGTTGGATGGTACTTGCGGCTATGCGTTACCAATAATCCGGAAGTGTAATTGGTATATCTACCCTGGCATTGACTAGTTGTGCGGTATTACCTACCCTAGCACGCTTTCTATGAGTTTGTTTTGTACCATACCTATGGAGTGCCCTCTGACGGCGTCCAGTATGGGTGAGATTATGGTACTATATAGACTATGGGAATTTATAAAATGTGTTAAGGTGGAAAATGTAAAGCCTTAACGCTATTTTTAAATAGTATACTTACTTTAGACATTATTATAATAGCGTATATTACTATATTGTAGATAATTTAATGGATCCTCAGAGGATGGGCGATACCAAGAATCCTTTAAGTTACTGGTGCATTTCTTTAACAGTTCAGTTGAGTTGATTTATATTTTATAAGTATGTATGTCCTGACTCGAGTGTTTTGTGTTTTGCTTTGTGCTCGGGCCAGCCTGAGTTTCACAGCTTCGGTTTCATCCTCTTTCGGAGCTAGAGATCCATTGGGGTTAGCTGATTACTTGATATTTTATTTCACTTATTTCCATGCCACTTGTGCTTTGTAGTAGAAACTTATGTATATAATTTTACAAGTATTTGTTTCCAGATTTGGTTTTGAAACTTTGTATCTAGGAGCTTCATGAAGTCTTATGTTTATATATTCCGCTGTGAAGTTATTATGACATTCTTTGTCCGTGATTCTGTGATTGATTTTATTTGCCCCAGCTTTTATTAACAATTTGTTGTTTTAAATTATTCAAGTCTGGCATGTGAGGTTTATTGTCGATTTGAATGATCTAAAATGATGGGATGTTACAATGGTCCAAATAAATTCAAAAGGAAATGCTTATAGTGTGCTGCTATTGACGCCTTGATTTACTCTTCTGGCCACCTACATTGAAGGTCACCCTAAAATAACGTGCACTCATCTTCCTAACACCATTCATTTTTCCTCTTTAAATCAAGCGGCACCCAAGCAGCATTTGAAAACAACATAATGAACTTTCTCTCTTCTCCTCCTACGTCGTTCAAATTCAGTAATTTATGTCCAAACAATGGTGGTAGCAGCAACCGCATCTACAGCCAAATCTTCTTATAGTGGCAATACGAAGGTACATATTCAATATTCTTCTTGATTTTTAATGTATGGACTAGCAAACTCAGTTGTGTGCTTTTTTTAATGGAAAAAACCATAACTAATGTGTTTTCATTGTCGATAAGCCGAATCAATTTAGCATTGATAGAACGGTGATAAACGAAAATTATGATTCTATAATGCATAAGGACTTGAAACAGTACATGGTGAATGACGCACAATCCATTCATTCTCAAGCGAACACGATTCATTTTTGGTCGGTCATACTTCCAACCGTATATGTTCTTCCCACTCATTCGGTTGCAAAGGACTGAACTTTTGTTGGTTTCACATAATAAAGAATTGCAACTACTGTTCGTCTACTTTTGACTATTTTCAATGAAGAAGGTTCAGTTATCAATGGCCGTGCGGCGTTGAATCACTGAAGAACCGCTGATATGAACAGTTGTTTATAACCAAGGGAAGGAATATGATATTGGTGGCCAGAAGCATACATAAAAAATTCATTTCTATTAAAATTATAAAGGTGACCAGGAGAGGAAACCGGGTGCCAATAGCAGCACACATGCTTATATAGTACTTAAATATATTTAAAACATTACATGGTATGGAGTCAAAGCTAATTCCTACTTCTTTGCTCCTATTTAGGTTATTACCTTTTCATGCTCACCTGATCATTTCCTACTACAATCTGGCAATACACTATTCAACTGGCATAGAACCCCTAGCACATTTGAGCAGTCTACTCGCACATGGAGGGATACAACCCGATGACCTGTTGGATAAGTTGTGTTTTAATTAGAACCCCTTTTTGATACACATGAGCACAGCTCCCATGACACCAGTAGAACATCGTATATTGTTGCATTTTATTACTTTACGAAAACGACTTTTCTTTTTTCTTTTTTAAAACTAACAATTCAGGTACTTAGGATTACTCAACTTTTGTCTCATATAAACATTACTAATACATGGTAGGTGATAACTCAATTCTATAATATCAAATTCTAATCCATTAAACATGAAATTTATGTTCTATAAAAATTTGCAATGCATTTCTTAATGGTAACCTACCCTACTATATGTGTTGTGGCATGCTATGATGCTATATACAAATTTTAATTAGACATAGGTCACTAGTGAATATTATACATGTATTCATATATACCAATAAAGTCTTTGCTGTGTTAATAAGTTAGTGCTTGTATTGTGCTTCTCATAAAAGGTGTCGTTCTTTTATCTTTTACTCATAAGACTCTTATAGTTACATGAGAATATATATGCTACTTTTTCACTATGTCCAAAATTATAATAAAGTCTTTGTGATTTAACTTTAAGAACAAGAATAAACTGAAATTGAAGATTTTTCAACTACCACAATGAAGCATAAGAAGCTTGGATCAAAGCCTGACTATTTTTAGACTTGGTGATAGTAATAGGTAAACTTTTTTCATTCAATTGAAAATATATTAGTCATGGCTAATCTTCTTGTTTATACCCAATTTCCCTGCATTATTAATTTATTCCTAATAAATAAATTGGAATCGAGGATGCTAGTATTTGATTTGATTTTGAGGTAGTGTATTATTATTTTTTATTTATGTTCAAAGTTTTATATAAAGTTATAAGTAAATGGATATGTTCGAGCTTAAGTAGGGACTGTTTAGCTTGCAATAACATATTTGTATGGTTGTATATGATTCATTCAGCTAGAAATCCACTTTAAATGAGGCTAAAAGTCTCGAGATGTTATTGATGTTGGTATTGAGAATTTTACTATCAAAACCAGTCTTTTGTTATGTGAATGCCAACTAATACAATATAATTGAATCATGTAGTTTTTGCATTTTTTTTAGTAAAGCCGTTAAAAGGCATTTAAGAAATGTTTACTTATTTAACATCGTCATTTTTTCCTTCCAAATATACTAAAAAAATCCATATAGAAATATTAAATGCTAATAGTTTTCTTTATATTGAATGAGTTTTTAATAATGGTGGTTGTTTGAAAGAGCTGATATGTATTGCATTGATAATGAACTGAAGCATAGACTTGTGATTGAGCTGAAGCATTGTTAATAAGCTGATACTGCACGATAAATGAGTGATATAGGTACTGAATAGGCTGCTACAAGCAGACTATTGCTTGGTGAACGAACATGCTAAAACAGTCATAGACTTGACTACTGCAAGGTGAATGAATATGCTGAAACATCAGATTGTTAGGTGCGCTAAAATTTAGAGTATGCTAAAACATGGACATGGAAAAGCCACACATGCAAAAGAATACTGAAAAGTTAAAACATGATAAAGTCTACTATTGGGAGGTAGGAAAGCTGAACATGCACAAAGCATATGGAAGATTGCTCACTAACATTTGTTGTTAAAAGATATGTTTTTATGCTTTAAAATGTGCGTATGTGTATGATACCTTGGAGTATATATTCTAATATACAATATGAATCTGATCTGTTTTGATCACTTATATATATATATATATATATATATATATTGAATTGGGGTGTGTAGGAAAGCACTAACCATGCGGAGGAGGTGCTATCAGATTTTGAATAATAATAATAATAAATTATAAAAAATTACTGAAGTTAACTAAGTTTTCTAAATAACTATATATAATAATGATAATAATAATTTAACTAAGTCAATTAAGTTATATAAATAATAATAATAAATTATAGAACATTAACCAAGTTAACTAAGTTTTATAAAAATTAACTAAATTTATAATAATGATAATAATTATTAATTAACAAAGTCATTTAAGTTTTATAAATTATGAAATATTAACAAGGTTAACTAAGTTTTATAAAAATTAACTAAATTTATAATAATGAAAATAATAATTTAACCAAGTTAATTAAGTTTTGTAAATAAAAATATAAAAACTTGACTAAGTTAATAATAATAGTACTAAATTACAAAATATTAACCATGTTAACTAAGTTTTATAAGAATTAACTAAATTTAATAATGATAATAATAATTTAATTAAGTCAATTAAGTTTTATAAATAATAATAAAAATAAATTAGCTAAGTTAATAATAATAATTATAAATTATAAAACATTAACCAGTTAACTAAGTTTTATAAAATTAACTAAATTTATAATTATGATAATAAAAATTTAAAGAAGTCAATTAAGTTTTATAAATAATAATAATAAATTATTTACGTTAATACTAGTAATAATAATAATAAATTAAGCATATTATTAACAACAATAATAATAAATTTAATATGTTGATACTAATAATAATATATTATAAAATATTAACCAAGTTAACTAAGTTTTATAAAAATTAGCTAAATTTATTATAATAATAATAATAATAATTCAACTAAATTAACTAAGTTCTATAAATAATAATAATAAGTTAACCAAATTTTATAAAATTAACTAAGTTTATAATAATAATAAATTATAAAATATTAGCTAAGTTAACTAAGTTTTATAAAAGTTAACTAAATTTATAATGATATGAATAATAACTTAACCAAGTTAACTAAGTTTTATAGACAATAATAATAATAAATTAACTAACTGGATAAAAATTATCTAAGTTCATAACAAGAACAACAACAATTACAAATCTATGACTAATAATTTCAATTTGGTTAAAGCATTTGAACGTTATTTTCTTGATATAAGAATTAGTTTGCTCAACGTGGAACTATTTTTCTTATGAAGATAATAAAATGTTTATTACATTGATATATGATAAAATAGATTTTATTCATGTTCATAAATAATATATATTATGTTAAGGATAATTATTAGATGTAGTCTTAACTATATTATGTGAAAATGTATTATTTAATCTACAGATAAGCCATAACACATACAAATTAGGTAGATAAACTTTATTAATTTTACCGGTATGTTTAATATCACAATTAGTTTGTACATAATCTCTCTGTGACGAATATTTACATCAACTACATTTTAACATAGAATATATCTACACTATTAGAGAATTCATGCCGTCATAGTTTGCCAAGCCATACCCACCTGGTGTCTCTTGATGACCCCGAACTAAATTTAAGGAATTTTGTTTTGGGTAAGAACTTTAGGTGAACATGGGATGTTATATTGGTAATACCGAGTGAAGTGAATGATAATCTTGTCCTTTTAACTTATTGCATACCATTTTACACTTGAATTTGAGTTTATTAAGTCAATTTTCTTTTGAATTGGACTAAATGCTTGGGTTTTTTGAGTTAGTAGTAAATGAAAAGTAGAAGGAGAGATGATCATGAAATATGTGAAAACTGACATGATAGTGGATCACTGTATGTATCTCATTTCCTTTTTGGCTTTTACATAATAATTTCATTTTTTTTTCTCTTCTACCATTGATCAGTAATTGCATTTTTCTTATAGGCATATTGAACTTTCGAAGGAGACGGGTTTGGATTTTCCATGATTTATATTTTCTCTTTTAGCAAGCTCTTTTTGTAAGATTTTATGTCATTAACATTTCGACTTAAAACATTGTTCATGAAATGTTGTATATGACTAAATTTTATGGTGTATTAAATTGATGTAGCTTTGATTATGTTTAATCTTTATAACTGCTTATAATATCTAATTATATATATTAGTGTTTTATAAATTGAGTCGTTTGTTTTTGAATCCATTATTCATGGTTTATAGAATTGTTTTAAAACTGTTGCAGTAGTTGCAATATGCAGTAAAAACGTTGATATACCGGTAGCGTTTCAAAAAAGCCGCATAACTTACTTTTGTAGAGTTTCAAAACTGCTGCTATACTGGTTCTCCTAAGTAATGAAGTTAAACTGCGTTGTCAAAACACTGCTAAATAAGTTTGCAACCTTTAATAAACGCTGCAAAATTAACTTATTGCGGCTTTTTGAATGCTACGATAGTCATTTATTTAGCAACAATTCAAAAACGCGCGAAAAAAATTCCTAACTCTATTGCAGCATGATATTAGGCTACATTCTTCGAAATTCTGCTAATGTTCAACACTTTTAAAACCCGCGAAAGGTCTTTTTTGTTGTAATGAGTATAGTCTCTTGTATGTTGTTTTTCCTATTATGTTCATATATATTCAGTTTATTATATGTATCTTTCAATTTTGATATTGTATTGATGTGCCTTGGTATAGTTTTTTGTTTTAATTTTACCCTGGTGGATTGTCTTTTGTGGTATTCAGGACTCTGGCATTGGCATTCAACATTGATTCAGGGTATTACAAAGGGTTGGTCGTTATAGTTGGTATCAAAGCTTAGGCTCAACTCTTAGGACCAGGTAGACCTTGAGTTAGGAAACCTGGTAGATAGAGATATGTTAATAGAGCATGCTTGTATTTTTCAATATAATACTATACATATCACTTGTCTCTTGAAGTTTGATTTATTCGGTGCCTAATTGCTTGTATTTTTCTATATAATACAATACACATCACTTATCTCCCGAAGTTTGATTTATTCGGTCGCTAATTGCTAAGGTATATTCGTTCACGGCTATTTGTATAAGCTAACCGGGTGCACGAGTGATTGGTTTAGAGACTATTGAAATACCACCGAGGAGTCTGAGTCTCAATTTATTTATAAATCGAAAGGTACGTGAAGCTCAAATGTTTCATTCATTTGCAGTAGGGTAGCTTGTCAGCGAAGGGGTACTTTAACTAGTTTAACCTTTTGGCTAAATGCAGAGTGGAGATGACTATTACTCCTTTGAAGTAGGGAAGGAACTTAAGGTGTTTATGCATGGATTTGTGATTTCTTGATCAGTCATATCCCATTCTTGACCCATCATATTATAGGTAAATTCTTTTGTATTGATTGACCTTATGTAGGGAGCCTTGGTTATCAAGCTAAGGTATAGTAACCGAGAGTACTTCCATTCAAATTTGATGCATGAGCTTTCAAGTGGATTGGAGTTGTTTAATGAAATGTGACGTGGATTCTATATCCAAATATAATTTGATGATTGCTGCGACGACCCGACTTTCTACCACCAGAAAATCGCATCATCAATAAGAAAGAAAGGGATAGAAAAAGAGAAAAGATAGAGAAGAAGAAAGAAACAACATCAGAATCTAAACAGCGGAACAAATAAATTATATTAATCACATAATACTTTACATAGTATCATATACATCAGAGATACACAGCATAATCAACTCATACTAGACAGTTATAGTCACCTGTCTAGTTATACAACTCCATACAACATCTCAGAGAACACACAGCGGAAAAACTCTACAGCTGTACGCAGAAGCCTCCTGCTCCATTGCTCCTCCAGAATTCGGCAAGCCAATCTAAAATCCTAACCTGAATCCCTTGGCTACTCGTAAAAATTTTGAGTACCCAAGAGTTTAAGAAAAACAGAATAAACTCCGGGTCAGACATGGGTCTGGTGTGAGTAAATGGTTAAAGTTGCTTAACTTTAAAAAACCTTTGAAAGAAAAGGTATCACGTAAGCTTCCCACACATATACATGGAAAAGTTTTTACCTTACGCTAACCATAACATTTGATAGGAAATCCGATGATATTATAATAGTGTCTAGGGTTTTCGAATAAATATGAAATAGCCGAAATTGTTACATTTATTAAATTCCAGCTACTAGCCACAAAAGTGGGTAATGCAATCAAAACCGTTGGCACTTATTGGATTTTGGATTCCATACAATGGCAGGGCTAATAGGGTACCTCCCGTCACAGTACGTGGCCTAGATCACCGTACCGAGGAGCTACCCTAACTCCCCTGTAACACAAAGCCGGACCCATTCCTTACTGAATAGTTCCGAATAAGACAACCCCCACGGTTGTAGCTATTCAACCGTCCACACAGCCGAAATAAAAGGGACCTCTAGACAGGGGTAAATCTTACTCTCCAGTGGGTGCGACCCACGAAGCTTTGCTGCACCTCCCCTGTTTTAGCCATTCCCGGTTGATGAGGCTTGAGGTTACGATTACCTTTAGGACACATCACTTAGAATGCTCATCGTCCACCTGACAATGTTCTGAAAGCATTCAATCCATACAAGTTCGTTCCGGGTTCGAACGAAACCGAAGGCATTATCTCGTTACACTCGTTTTGGAATCACCCTCAGAGTTAATGACAATAAACCTTGCACTCTAAACCACCATCTCGAATCTATAAGAACTAATCCCGTCAAACTCATTACGGAATCACCCACAGAGTTATACTGACGTATAGCCCTTACACCTCGAGTCTTCACTAAGCTCCACTTTGACTCACGACCTGACGTTATTTGGAATCGATGTGGTTTTCGGATATCCAATTATAGAAACCCGATCCCGGTCTCATCGAAATCCAAAGCGTGTCTTTTAGGTCCAAGCTGTTTAAAAAGGTTTTAGTACAATTCAATACAATATCTATATACACAGATAGATAACTCACAAATCATAATTGATAACCAACATTATCAAATAACAGGTAATCCACATTATCAATATCATAATAGATAATCCATATATCAAACATTCCAATTGATAATCTATGTAATCATCACAATGCAATCAGGCATTCATTTATATCACACAACCATACTTATCTCATTACCGAGATCACAAACCATTCAAGACAATCAATGTCATCCATTCATACATAAGAAATGATTCACTCATACCACAATATAATTAATTTAAAATGAATTAAATTAACCATCTCTAATCTTTAATTAATTTAAAGTGAATTAAATTAATTACCTAATCACTTAATTAATTTAAAATAAATTAAATTAATTACTTCATCCAAATATATCTTGCTTATCTATTCTTCAATTAAACAAATTAATTAATCATCATCCTAATTAATCAACCTTGATTAATTAACTCTATAATAATTAATCCTTAATAATTCTCATTAATCATATCAATTAATGAACCTTAATTAATTACTTCCATTGATTAATTAACTTTAATTAATTACATTATTTCTTGATTAATTACATTAATTAATCATGCTTAAATTAATTACTTTCAATTAATCAAATAAAACCTTTAATTATTTTAACAAGTAATTACCCAATTTAAAATTACTTTCCAATCAGTAATTTTACCTAACTCAATTACCTCTGTAATTTATCAATTACTTATCTTAAGTAATTAGCCTTACCAAAACTTATTAAGTAATAATACTTAATCATTTATCAAGTGGCTATTCTTAATTAATTAACAAATTAATTAATTTACTTGATCAAACTCATCTCATAAACAAAATTGAGTAATTCATTCCTTAATTACTCATTAACCAAATTAATCTTAAATTAATTGATTAATTATCTTCAACTATTAATTAATAAACCTAAATTAATCAGTTATTTAATACAAAGTAATTAATCCCTAATTACTTTTATAATTAATTAATTAAACTTAATTAACTAATTAATCAACTCTTAATCATTAATTAATAAACTTAATTATTAATTAACAATCTTAATTACAAATTAATTAATCCATAACTAAATTTATTAATCCTTAATTAAAATTTATTAACCTTAAATAAAAATAGTTAATTACTTCCTAATTACCTTAAATTATATTTTAATAATCCTTTAATTATTTATTAAGAAAACCCAATTAAAACTTAATAAAACCTTTACTAATTTATTACTATTTTAATTAACCCTTAATTGCTTAATTAATAAGTAATTTCAATTTAGTTAATCATTTGTCATTAATTAAATCATCATCTCAATTAATAGTTAATTAAAAAATTAATTATACTTAATTAATTACTTAATTAACCCCTTTTAAAATAATAATTAAATAAATTAATTAACTTAAAGTTTCTTAATTAACTAATTACAAATTATTAATACTTAATTAATTATTTTAAGATAAAACATTATCTTAAACAATTCTTGAAATCTTTACTTGACTTAATTCATTAATTAAATTAAATTATAAGAAATCATTAATTTCTTTCTTTAATTATTAATTAAAAATCCTAATTCCCTCAAACGCTGGCAAAATTCAGTCTTAAAATGTCGGGCAAAATTCACAATATACAGGGTAAAATGTTGTTCAAAAGTTTGGTTTAGTATATTGCTACAGTGTTTTGCTACAGTACGAATTTTGCTACAGTGTTTTCAGGATTTTACATACTAAACCTAAAATACAAAAATATACTGGGTATTTTTACAAGTTAAGCATCTGTTTAACAATAAATACTTATTAACAAATCTTGTAAAAGAAGGCCCTAAAACGCCTTACGATGGCTAAAACGGGCATAAGTACATGATTTAAGTTAATCAGTAATTACTGTTTCCCGATGCTATTCTTAACCCATATTCAGTATTTTTAATTTAGCATGTATTCCTTAAAATTACGAACACATGAGAACACACATATAGAGTAGGAGTAATTCAACACATAATTAAACTAGCCTGCCATTCAGGCTTATATTACACAATATATTACAAAATAAAAACTTACAGAAATAAAAACTTACAGAACACAGCAAAATATAAACCAGAAGAATCAGTCTTCTTCTTCAGTACACACTTATTTATTACACACTATTTATTAATGGCAGAAAGCTTGAAGTAGAGAAGAGGATGGATGGTATTGAGTCTGCCTTCTTCAAATGAAATGCCTCCTATATATAGTTGAGGATGGACATGGACTTCGGATTCCAAATGCTTCAAATCCGGAAAAGCATCTTCTTACTTTATTAAAGTAGTAGGTAGAATAGGTTACCTGTCTCTAATATGGCCACCTGTCTTTATTAAAGTAGTAGGTAGAATAGGCAATCTTAATTACAAATTAATTAATCCATAACTAAAATTAATTAATCCTTAATTAAAATTTATTAACCTTAAATAAAAATAGTTAATTACTTCCTAATTACCTTAAATTATATTTTAATAATCCTTTAATTATTTATTAAGAAAACCCAATTAAAACTTAATAAAACCTTTACTAATTTATTACTATTTTAATTAACCCTTAATTACTTAATTAATAAGTAATTTCAATTTAATTAATCATTTGTCATTAATTAAATCATCATCTCAATTAATAGTTAATTAAAAAATTAATTATACTTAATTAATTACTTAATTAACCCCTTTTAAAATAATAATTAAATAAATTAATTAACTTAAAGTTTCTTAATTAACTAATTACAAATTATTAATACTTAATTAATCATTTTAAGATAAAACATTATCTTAAACAATTCTTGAAATCTTTACTTGACTTAATTCATTAATTAAATTAAATTATAAGAAATCATTAATTTCTTTCTTTAATTATTAATTAACAATCCTAATTTCAAGTTAATAAATTATCTTACTTTAATTGTTAATTAATAAATCATTTTCCATTAACCAATAAAAACATTTCCTTATAAACTTCCTTTTTATATATTCCAAAATAAATTGGAAAGTAACATTAAGGTTTTAACTTAAAACATCTAAATCCATACAAACAAATTCATTTATAAAAACAAATCAATTTAAAGAAATAAGTTTCTGGAAATAAATTTAGCTTAATTATCTAAAGTTTAAAAACTTACTTTATTTTAAATTTAAAATCCGGTTAAACATTCCATTTGGGTTCAACCCATGTGTACATGCAACACAAACCTAGAACCATCTCTCGCTTCTTCTTTTAATTTACAGTTCAAAGTTTAGTTAGGATGTTTTAAAATTAAGAACCTGTACTCTTTAAAACTTACAGGCTTCATACCCTACTAACTCGAGTTAAAACTCGAGACAAAAACCCTATAACACGAAGCCTCCTTCGAGTCATCTACCCTATACCCCGCTAATACTCAACAACCCAAATCCCAAATACTAACTGACACCAACCAGCCTCCGTGCAACTTGCACCATCATCGATGATCATCCGGCCATCACCAGAAACCTCTACACACTCACGATCGCCTACATCATCGATCCAAACACTGCAACCTCAAGCACAGGCTCTCAAACAAGATCGACCCATTCAGCAGCAACAAGAACCAGACACATCACCAGAAAACAACATGAATCTCCTATCTCCGATCACTGGAGTCGCGGCAACTCCGTCCAAAGCTTCCTCTGCCCAACACGCCACCGTCCTCACAGTTACGTGCTACTCGGTCATCCATAGATCACGCTCTCCTTCCCAATCTGACTACCACCAAAACTAGGTCAAAAAAAACCAAATCTCCTACTGCCGTCACTACGTTGATCATCCAACATTACCACCATTTTTCCCACACTTTCTAATCCTTCCTCAACATCCACCAAGAACCCCGATCACCAAAGACCTCGTGATCAACAGAAATTGACCAAGAACCCATTTCCAGGAAACCCCCAATTCCACACTCAATTAAATTTTAAAAATTGTGATTCTTGTCCTAAAAATCCTAACTTTCTGAGATAATCTAAGATATATGCTTGAATCCATAAAAATTAACATATGACTTCATTGCATTTGAAAATTTCAACTGTGTTTACTTGTTCCAGACATTTTCCTGGAACTAAAATACTAATTCTTGTTTTAAGAAATTTATATGATGTTTTACACTAACTAACTTGATTTAAAACCCCATAGATTCACAGAGATTAAGCTAAAATTTAAAATTTTGTTTTTTTTTTAAAAAAAAATCTCTGAAATTAGAAGACTGGAAGATTCAAACTACCCAACAAGGAATTCAAACACATTACAGATTGGAACTTCTATCATCACAAGCAATATATCATTACCACAAGAAATTTTCAAGCAACAGATAATTAATCACTTAAATTTTCAGTAAAAATGTTTACTCACCTTAAATTAGAAGTGCAGAGCAGAGTTATGAAGAAGAACAGGAAATTGCAAAATGGTTTGAATCTTGAAGATGATCCCCCTTTTTTTTGAAACAGAAAGCTCCAGATTGCTTCAATAATTTGTTTCAGGTTTGCATGCGTATGAATAATTTGGTGCATACATGGATAATTGCAGATCTCAATTTATAGCTTGCATGCATTTGAAAACATGATGAAGACTTGCAATTTTTGGAAAGAATTTCCAGGTTTTGATAACAGAATGGGTTTAAACTGTGGTGCTTTCAGGTTTTTGGTAAATAGAGAGTAAATGTTACAGGGTTTAATGACTTGAACATTTGCTTTGAATTGAAGAGTAGATGCAGGCATGGGGAAAATTTGTACATGTAACAAAATTGCAAATATGTTTTAAGGAGGCTTTTGTTTGAATAATTTCTGGTTTTGGGTGTAGAAAGTTGCATTAATGGTTTCAGTTTTCATCTTAGAAATGAAAAAAGAATTAAAGAAAATGATAAAGAGGATTTTTATAGGAAAAATTTCAGATTTTATAAAAAAAAAGAAAATAGAAATAAAAATGGACACTTGTCTTTTATTTACACAAATGGTTGCAACACTAGTTATCATATTATTTTAAAACTTGACACATGTCAAATAAAATTTGTTTTTATTTCTAAAGAAATTTAAAAGCTTTTAAAAATTATTTTTCCTAATTATTAATGTGTTTTCTAAATTTTAAAAATGCTTTTCTACTAAATATCTAATAAACAAATACACTTATACATTTATAAATGTATGCTAGTTTATATAAAATACAATCTTTTAAAAAGAAATGAAACCAAATAAAATTCAAATAAAATTATATACAACATTTCAAACTTATTTTAAATACTATTTTAAAAAGCCCTTTGTATTTATTCTTATTAAATAAACACAAATCAAATTTGTTTAGATAAACTTCTATAAAAGAAAAAAAATAAAACAAAATCTTATTTCTAATTAAAATATTATCTATATATTTTAAAACTGAATTATATATATTTTTTATTTTAAAATGTATGTATATTCTTGAATTCAAATTTATATTCATTTCGAAGTCAAATTAAAAAGTCAAATCTAAAATAAATTTAAATAAATATAAACAACTATTTTAAAAAAAGCTCATTATTATTTACAAATAATATATCCTATTTTAAAATCAATTTAAAATACACAGATTTAAATACACAGATATAAATGTATTTAAACATACTTATAAATTTTGAAAACAATATATCAATTTAGAATTGGTTTACACAATACACAATAATTATTCTTAACATAAAACCAATTTATAACAATAATTAAAATATTATTTGGTTAATTATTTTTGAAAATAACAGTTTTATCAATTTCAAATAATTAAATTAAGCGATTATCAGCATTTTAAACTCCTGGAAATTCCAGGATATTACAATCCTCCCCCCTTAACAGAATTTCGTCCTCGAAATTTAAAACAAAGATAATCCACAGTTTTATTTTATTTTATTTCAACCAATTCAAACATACATAACAGCCATACACTATCAATCAAACAAACAATTTCATCCAAACAACCAATTCAATCAAACAACACTAGCTATCCGGACACAGATCCGGATAAACTTCCTAAATTATCTCGAGTTTCCGCAGTACAGACACAGGGATACTCGCTCTACTAAACCCAAACTAGCTAAACTGCTAAGCTACTGAGTTCCCACTCAGCTAGATCTATAATCTACCCAAGATACTAGATCACAGACAAGTCTGATCAACAACTAAAACCCTCACAGAACTACTGGTTTCAAAACCAGTGATGACCAAACACGTATTCCCTCAGAGATACGTGAAATATTTTGAATTCCAGTCTTCCAAACTGGCAATTCAACTCTTCAAATCAAAGTACTGATCTTTACAAAAACTCTGAAGAATCCAATATGCCGGGAGATCACTTCAAAATCTCACCAAATCTTATTGCTCCCATTACCAGAGAAAACCTTAACAACATCGAAGCCTCCAACTTCGAATTCCAAATTCTTCCGTCACTTAACCTCAAAACTTCCTGGATGATTCGGGCTGCCAACAGATCCTTTCCGATCAGCTCAACCTTTGCTAATGCTTCTACAAACAAACTGGATCAACTCACAAACTGATCCTCACAAGATCAATCCAAAATCAAACCAAACTTTTCTATCAACAGAAGAAAACAACTTCTCCTATCCAGATAAGACAGAATAGAATCAGTCGCCAACTTGCCTCAGATTCTAAAAAATAAATTCAGTAGAAAACTCTCTAATCCAAAATTCTATAATTCCCAGTTACTTCTACTCAAGAACAACAGCCACCTTGCTTCCGCTGCACAACTCTGATCTGGAGAAGATGAAAATCCCATCGAAAGAACACAGGCACAGACTAAACATCACATCTCAGAAATAAGGTTCAACAGAAATTCCAAGAAATACAGGGCTGCTTCACCAACCAATCAACCTAGGAGACAACCTTCTACCCAGTTGAATCACCGGTATCACTCTTGACATCAAGTCGATTCTGGACACAATCTCCAATGCGGGCAAAATTTCCAACTTTCCTGAAGATATATCCGGACAATCTTCAGCAATCCCATAACTCCTACATCCTCTAGAAATGCCACAAATCCAAGCAAAAGACTATCTGAGATAATCATCAAAATCATCGCAAGTCACTTTTGCGATCAACCAATCCAATATCCAACATACTGTTTTCTCTCCACAAATTAGAACAGCTTATCCTTGACCAATTAATCCATCGAAGAAACAGATCCTCACTGCTGCTTCTGAATTCCACTTCCAGGAAATATTAATGCCAAAAAGATCTTCCTGCTGAAACACAGAACACTCCCGAGCTGCACTGCTAACACAGATGCCAAAGACTTCTTATCCAAAGTTCTTGGAGAAACTCGGACCTCCAACTAAACACATGCATCCTGCTGAACTCAGCTACAACTCCGAAGCAGACACACTTCCATAAACTTGCTCCGAAAGAAAACATCTCCGGAGTTATCTATAGTCACTGCGTCTCATCACGCAGCTACTACTTCCTGAGGTATCAAAATAACATCACGCACTTCTGCCCAACCGACATATCCAAATCCTCAAAAATCCGCTCACACGAGCGCAATCAAACTTATATTTCAAAGATGAACTCCAAACCTTAACAGGTTCCCTTCAGAGATCAATGAAATCCTTACACCAAACTGCAAAGATTACTCGAGATGGTATTAGGTCTACAGTTTCGACAAATACACTTCCAACCTCAAACATTCAAACTCCAACCAATGGTAGTCGTGTTACACACACTACTACCCCATCTACCTTTATCACTTATATCTGAAAACCCGAACAGGTAATCCAACAGATATGTAGAAATATATATTTATAGTAATATATAATAAAAATTACAAGTACGCTCTCTCAAGAAAGACACCACTACAGAGCCTAGGTATTCACTCAACCTAACGCTCTGATACCAACTGAGACGACCCGACTTTCTACCACCAGAAAATCGCATCATCAATAAGAAAGAAAGGGATAGAAAAAGAGAAAAGATAGAGAAGAAGAAAGAAACAACATCAGAATCTAAACAGCGGAACGAATAAATTATATTAATCACATAATACTTTACATAGTATCATATACATCAGAGATACACAGCATAATCAACTCATACTAGACAGTTATAGTCACCTGTCTAGTTATACAACTCCATACAACATCTCAGAGAACACACAGCGGAAAAACTCTACAGCTATACGCAGAAGCCTCCTGCTCCATTGCTCCTCCAGAATTCGGCAAGCCAATCTAAAATCCTAACCTGAATCCCTTGGCTACTCGTAAAAATTTTGAGTACCCAAGAGTTTAAGAAAAACAGAATAAACTCCGGGTCAGACATGGGTCTGGTGTGAGTAAACGGTTAAAGTTGCTTAACTTTAAAAAACCTTTGAAAGAAAAGGTATCACGTAAGCTTCCCACACATATACATGGAAAAGTTTTTACCTTACGCTAACCAAAACATTTGATAGGAAATCCGATGATATTATAATAGTGTCTAGGGTTTTCGAATAAATATGAAATAGCCGAAATTGTTACATTTATTAAATTCCAGCTACTAGCCACAAAAGTGGGTAATGCAATCAAAACCGTTGGCACTTATTGGATTTTGGATTCCATACAATGGCAGGGCTACTGGGGTACCTCCCGTCACAGTACGTGGCCTAGATCACCATACCGAGTAGCTACCCTAACTCCCCTGTAACACAAAGCCGGACCCATTCCTTACTGAATAGTTCCGAATAAGACAACCCCCACGGTTGTAGCTATTCAACCGTCCACACAGCCGAAATAAAAGGGACCTCTAGACAGGGGTAAATCTTACTCTCCAGTGGGTGCGACCCACGAAGCTTTGCTGCACCTCCCTTGTTTTAGCCATTCCCGGTTGATGAGGCTTGAGGTTACGATTACCTTTAGGACACATCACTTAGAATGCTCATCGTCCACCTGACAATGTTCTGAAAGCATTCAATCCATACAAGTTCGTTCCGGGTTCGAACGAAACCGAAGGCATTATCTCGTTACACTCGTTTTGGAATCACCCTCAGAGTTAATGACAATAACCCTTGCACTCTAAACCACCATCTCGAATCTATAAGAACTAATCCCGTCAAACTCATTACGGAATCACCCACAGAGTTATACTGACCAAGAACCCATTTCCAGGAAACCCCCAATTCCACACTTAATTAAATTTTAAAAATTGTGATTCTTGTCCTAAAAATCCTAACTTTCTGAGATAATCTAAGATATATGCTTGAATCCATAAAAATTAACATATGATTTCATTGCATTTGAAAATTTCAACTGTGTTTACTTGTTCCAGACATTTTCCTGGAACTAAAATACTAATTCTTGTTTTAAGAAATTTATATGATGTTTTACACTAACTAACTTGATTTAAAACCCCATAGATTCACAGAGATTAAGCTAAAATTTAAAATTTTGTTTTTTTTAAAAAAAATCTCTGAAATCAGAAGACTGGAAGATTCAAACTACCCAACAAGGAATTCAAACACACTACAGATTGGAGCTTCTATCATCACAAGCAATATATCATTATCACAAGAAATTTTCAAGCAACACATAATTAATCACTTAAATTTTCAGTAAAAATGTTTACTCACCTCAAATTAGAAGTCTAGAGCAGAGTTATGAAGAAGAACAAGAAATTGCAAAATGCTTTGAATCTTAAAGATGATCCCCTTTTTTTTTGAAACAGAAAGCTCCAGATTGCTTCAATAATTTGTTTCAGGTTTGCATGCATATGAATAATTTGGTGCAGACATGGATAATTGCAGATCTCAATTTGTAGCTTGCATGCATTTGAAAACATGATGAAGACTTGCAATTTTGGGAAAGTGTTTCCAGGTTTTGACAACAGAATGGGTTTAAACTGTGGTGCTTTCAGGTTTTTGGTAAACAGAGAGTAAATGTTACAGGGTTTAATGACTTGAACATTTGCTTTGAATTGAAGAGCAGATGCAGGCATGGGGAAAATTTATACAGGTAACAAAATTGCAAATTTGTTTCGAGGAGGCTTTTGTTTGAATAATTTCTGGTTTTGGGTGTAGAAAGTTGCATTGATGGTTTTAGTTTTCATCTTAGAAATGAACAAAGAATTAAAGAAAATGATAAAGAGGATTTTTATAGGAAAATTTTCAGATTTTATAAAAAAAAATAGAAATAAAAATGGACACTTGTCTTTTATTTACACAAATGGTTGCAACACTTGTTATCATATTGTTTTAAAACTTAACACATGTCAAATAAAGTTTGTTTTTATTTCTAAAGAAATTTAAAAGCTTTTAAAAATTATATTTCCTAATTACTAATGTGTTTTCTAAATTTTAAAAATGCTTTTGTACTAAATATCTAATAAACAAATACACTTATACATTTACAAATGTATGCTGGTTTATATAAAATACAATCTTTTAAAAAGAAATGAAACCAAATAAAATTTAAATAAAATTATATACAACATTTCAAACTTATTTCAAATACTATTTTAAAAAGCCCTTTGTATTTATTCTTATTAAATAAACACAAATCAAATTTGTTTAGATAAACTACTATAAAAGAAAAAAAATAAAACAAAATCTTATTTCTAATTAAAATATTATCTATATATATATTAAAACCAAATTATATATATTATTTATTTTAAAATGTATGTATATTCTTGAATTCAAATTTATATTCATTTCAAAATCAAATTAAAAAGTCAAATCTAAAAAAAATTAAATAAATATAAACAACTATTTTAAAATAAGCTCATTATTATTTACAAATAATATATCCTATTTTAAAATCAATTTAAAATACACAGATTTAAATACACAGATATAAATGTATTTAAACATACTTATAAATTTTGAAAACAATATATCAATTTAGAATTGGTTTACACAATACAAAATAATTATTCTTAATATAAAACCAATTTATAACAATAATTAAAATATTACTTGGTTAATTATTTTTGAAAATAACAGTTTTATCAATTTCAAATAATTAAATTAAGCGATTATCAGCATTTTAAACTCTTGGAAATTCCGGGATATTACAATTGCCTAGAAATAAGCAAGAATAGATTGGATGACTTATACATTTTTTTAAGTCATTCTTGTTAGTAGTGTGTAACCTTGTGTTAGCATACCTAAAGTGATGGGATAAATCACATGAATTGCATTGGTGTTTTTTAGAATCGGTCCATTCATGTACCGGTTCTTAATCCCTAGTTTGAGCATGGGGTTGTGGATGATTTACACCTGTTAGGCTTGGGTTTTTTGCTCGATTCTTAAAGGTGAGCACTTGATTCGGATTCTTTAGGTAACTTAGAGATTTTTGAAGCATGACACTAGTCGTTTAAGGAAATTTCAGTGGTCGAAGCAAGCAACCAGATAAGATTTTGTATAAGAGGAATCAGGTGGTCGACCCTAGTTTGACAAAGAAATCTTGCAAGCGAACAGAGGATTGGATCGGGCATCATATCTTATTTTGGAAGATCTATATTCATTGTAAATTTATATTTATATATAATATAGTTAGGATAGCTTGGGATAGTTTGGGGAAAGACTACTCGACTAGTTTTGTCATGATTCGGATAATCTTTTAAGTGATTATATGATACTTGCCTGGGCGAGCATTGTAGTGCACTTAATATATTATCCTTATAATCATTGTGCGACTGAGGGGAGTTTGAACCCGAGCGAGCTCAAGAATGTGTAGATTGTCATTTAGTAATGATTTACTTAGTTAAGTTTTCTCCTTTAGAAAATGAGTTCTGTTCGAAACGAAAGTAAAGTTGAAACTTAGATTACTAGGTTTATTCGAGAGATTTAGGGATCGGTGATCTAGCATATCATATAAGTTTTCCATTTAAGAGCGAAAAAGGTGATAGTCTTTCATATATTGCATTCATAAAGCAAGTTGCACCACTTAAGCATTTGGGTCATCTTGGATGTCGAACAGACTCATGGAATTTTACCGCTTTGCATGCACACTATGACTATTATTGGTTACCGTGTGTGTTGTTATAGACTCCTTTGGAATGACGGGTTATTTGTATAGTAGTCATGTTAATTAATTTTTGTTGCTTATTGTTGCTTATTGATTACTTTCTATTGCTTGATTATTAGTTGATTTTTTGTTTTGTTGACTGTTTTTTAATTGCATCTTGATTGCTTATTGTTACTTGAATATTGATTGATTGTTCATTTTTGTTGTTAAGTTTTTTTGTTACTTATTGATTGCTCGTGTTGATTGTTATTGCTAGCATATTATGTTAATTTTCCTTTTCCATGGAAGGAGTGCATGATGTATTTCATGAATTCTGTTTGTATAAGCGTGAAATTCTAGTGACGTCGTCATGATGAGTGGACTAGAGAAAGTTGATGCAAAGCGGATGTGGCATTATACCTCGAAGGCTTATTCACATTCTTGAGAATATGGCTATGTGGCTTCAAACCGACGGAAATAAGCTTATCCATGTTTGATTGAGATTTTTAATGACATGTCTCCATTTACTTAAGAGAATTTTTGTTTCTCTTTTTTTTGTTAATATATATGAGCATAGTGTAGAGCTTGCTTTGTCACTACTTGTATTTTACAAGTATGCTTGTTGTTTTCAAAGGTAACATGTTTATGTGAGATGCATGTTGCAGTAGATGTATTTGTTGCATTACATAAGCTTGTTGCATTAGATGTGCATGTTGCATAGTTTGTCATAACATGTTTATTTGAGATGTTAGTTGCACGAAGATGTTTGTAGTATTATATGTATTAGTGCATAGTTAGTTATAACATATTTATTTGAGATGATTGTTGTGTTAAATGTGCTTCGTCCACAGTTAGCTGTAGCATATTTATTTAAGAAGCTTGTTGCATGGTTTGATATAGCTAATTTATTTGAGACAGGTGCTATATATGATTTAGCATACTTAAATCCATGGTCTAATGTTGTATTTGTGTTTAATCCCCTTTGCTGAGTATATGGTTAGATATATGGATGCAAATATGCGCTATTGGAATGCTTTTTCATTTGTATTCCCATCTAAATGGCATACTCTCACTATGAAAGAGCTAAGATTGTAGTGTGGATGGTATGGATATATGTATGTATGTATGTATGTATGTATGCATGCATGTATATATGCTCGTATATTCTCAAAAATGAGATTCCTTAGATATGGGATGCTCATATATGAGATGTAAACGTAAATGTGTGTATGTGTGAGTATATGTTATTTTGGGATTTTTTTTCGGAGCTAGCCGTGCAAAGGAGGTTGCCCAAATTTTCCAAAGCAAGAGGGCTTTAGAATCCTAAGGATTAGAAATTGTATTATGTGTTTTGGAAGTTCTCATAATACTAACCATGTGAAGGAAGAAATACTAAAATTTTCTGAAGCAGAGGATTGGAAATTCTAGCCAGTCGGGTTGCATTGTTTACTCATAGGAATTTTGGGGATGAAGTTATTTTAAGGAGGAATGAATATTACAACTTGCATTTTTATGACTAGATATTTAAATATTGCATCTTTAATTAGCTTAAGGTCCAAAAATTTGACTTTTTGCATATTGGCAAATAGCGACGCGAGACTACTACCATTAAGTCTGGATTGACGTTGTGAATCAATATGAGTATAAATATCGCTATATTTGGAGTCATGGCATTTTTATGATACAAGTATTTTATAAAAGTACGTGTGTAATTGAGTCTAGTGGGATCTCGACTGATGGCTTATGATTTTGGGATAAGGACTTCCTTGTGAGACATGCAATTGAAGAATTTTTGGATCTAGGCAACCTACCGGTCAAAACGACCTCAAAATGCACGAAATTATCGTGTCGAAGAACCATCTCGGATGGCGATGAATTCATATCATTAGAACTGAAAAAATGAGGTGATGGGCGCTAATGAGTTTTGTGGTGATCCATTGTACCGTGTGATCGTATGCGCACGAAATGTGTGGCAATTTATTTGAGAAAATCAAAAAATATATATTATATACACATCTCCCCCAACCAGATATTTATTTTCCTCGCTTTTCTTTCACATACCCTTTACTCGAGCAGTGTCCTCCTTCTTCGAATTAAATTTAGAGCTTCGTGCCATGATAGTAAAGGAGGTTGGATCCATCGAACTTAGGGAGATGAAAGCTTCACATCTATGGTGACGAGGTAGGAAGGGGCGATACTTGGCCATGCTCGACTTGTCCGTGCCGTGGATAGGGTAAGATGTAAGCGGTGATTAAGAAGGCATTAGGCGAAATGAAGAGCGCAGTTGTTCTTCTGTTGGCGGCTCGCTTCTTTCTACGTTGACATCTCATGATCCAACTATGTCATGTGATTTGCGATTTGAAATCGAATGGCAAGCCTGATGTCGTGTTTCACTAGGAGGAGCCAGACATTGATTGGGTTATGTCATTGTTGCTCAACAGAATATCAAAGATGGTGGTGCGTGATTCTGTTGACCGTAGCTTGTATGTCGGTGGAGAGAAGTTGCAAGTGTATGGACTTGTGTGTGCGCGGCATGTACAGGAATCAGGAAAGAAGAACTATGAAGATAATTAGGGAATCAAGTGATTATTTAATTTAATTATTCAATACTTACATTTCGAATTCTTATAAATTTTGTATCTCTTGCATATGAGGTCCAATCGAGATGTGGTCTTTGCCGTTGCAATCATAGGAGATTATCTACGACATATTGTAGCATCGAAATGGATTCAAAACTTGAGAAATACAGCTCAGGTGAGCGAAATTATAATTTCAAATTTATATTTCAGTATAAATTCCCATAATTGTATATATTGGAAAATATGACCTAGGAAAAGTAGAATTGCATATATAAGTAATTATTTCCCCTATTTGATAGGATTGGTTTAAGTATATATTCGTGATACTTGATTGAAATCTCAAATTGTAACGACCCATAAATTTCAATAAATAAATTGGTTAATTTAATTGGATCTTTGTAATTAAATTTAGGATGAAATAAAATTTTATAATATACAATGAAATTGAATGTTAGAAATTTTATGTAGCAATTGTAAATAAAAAGTCACAATTTAAATTGAAGTTGCAATTAAATGAAATAATGTATAATGTTGCACTTAGTTATAAAATATAGAATAGGGAAAAAATTAATGAATGTATTAAATTGGTAAAGGTCAAAATTTATTGCATTAAATAAACTGGGAATTTAATTTCATTACAGTTAATTAAATATTATCTTAACGTAAAATTTAGATGATTTTTGAAATTTATGCTAATTCCGTTAAGAATATAACAATTGGTGAAATATTTGGCCGGTAAGCATATATTATAAGTTACCTGTTTAATTTGTTGATGGAATTTGAAATAAATGTTAATAAAATAAATAAAAGTTACATTAATGCGAGTAATACAATTTTTAAAGGTTGTTAAACTAGAGTGTATTGGTAATAAAGTTCATTTAAATGTTAAGTAATTATAATGTTGTTTTGATAATAAACGTTACTTTAATGATTATTATTATAGTAACGGAAGTGTGAATGAAAATGGAATAGAAACAATGCGAAATTTAAGTTAATGATTTATGAACTTGCATAAAATTCCAATTATAGAAAATAATCTGAAATGTATGTTTGACTATAAATTGTACATAAGTAAATATAAGGATTGAGAAATTAAAGGAAAGTATTAAAGTGACTAATGTAATAAAACATTGTTAACAGTAATTGGAATAACTTAAGGAATTATGTTAATGCAGGTTAATAATTTATAAACTTGAATGAGCATTCCAATTTAATAAAATAATGCAAATGTTTAGAATAAATGGAATATAATAAGAACAATTGCAATTATTGTATTAATGGGTGAAATAATATAATAGATAGTAGTTTTTATGAAGGATAAACATACAAGTACTACAAAGAGATATAATGGTGACAAGGGTTGTTGTTACCAGTAATTTACCAAAAATTAAATAAAAGTGATTAAATGTTACTTTAACGACAATTTATATGATAACGGGAAAGGATGAATGTAAATTAAAATAGTAACGAACATTTACTTATAAGTTAGTAATTGGTGTAATAAATTTATGGAGAATTATAAATTGTAAATTGGATGTAGATTTGAAGTAAAAGTTAATGCAAAGCAAGCAATGCTAATTAAGGTCAATAATAAATAAATGGTAGTGTTAGGATAAATGCTAGAGAGTAATTATATTAAATTTTTGAAATTGAATGGATTAATTTTTTTTATGAATGGGAATTAAGGTGAAATTTGAGAATATTAATACAATAACTATGAACCAATGTAAATTTCACCCATGTGATGATAATTAATTGAATAATAGGATAAAAAGTCAATTAAATGGAAATTTTGAAGATAAGATTTATAATTGGTGAATTTAATGAAATTGAAGAATTTATCGATTTTAAATCAACAGTTAAATTTGGTTAAATTAGTATAAATGTTTAGGAAATTAAAAATGACAAGAATTGACGATTATAGAATTGGAATTTAAAAATTGGATTTAATTAATTAATCATTATTTTATTTAATTAATGGGAAAATAGCCATTTGGCCACTTACTCATATTTCGACGAAACCAGTTTCATCGGATCCGTAACAGTGAATTATTGTAGGGTTTCAAGTTTCGTAGCGATCGGATTTGTCATTTGATCGTACGGACTCAAAATGCCTTGAAATCGAATGAAATTGAAATCAATTGAAATCAATTGAAATCAATTTGAAAAATGTTGATTTGAGCATAACTTCTTCATACGATGCAATTTGAACCTGAAACCTTTTCCATTGCATTTAAAACATTTTAAAACATCTATTTTGATATATGGGTTTACCCAATTTCGCTGAGGAGTCGAAACAGGCTTTTGGGCCATCTTGTCGTTAGCACGTATTCAACCCGATCCATTTATACTATTTCAATTTTGCCTATAAATATCCTGCTTTAAACCCTAGCCTCCATAAATCTCATTTGTCTGTACGTATATCTTCTTCTCAACTCCTCCTTTCCAATGGCTACAAACCTAGATCCAATTACAATTCAAAATCAAAGTCAAAAATTCAAAGTCCTTAGAAAAATGTGGAAAAAATATATGTTGAAGCTCTCGACTAGCGTAATTCACTGATGGTGTCCGTTTTTCGATTCGGATTGTCATTTGATCGGTAATCGTCGAAGAATCCCTAGCCTTCATAGGCCACACTCTCAATCAACGGCAGATCTTCAATTTTAGCTTGATCGGGTTGTGTAGACGGGTAGAGGGCGTCGAAGCACGTAAATTGGTGCGGGCTACTTGGGGTCGGGGTCGCGTTGACTGGCCGCGTTTTGCGTTTGAAGACGCGGCGGCTATGGGTGCTGGGGCGATCGAGTAGGTCGCGCAACCTAGAGGAGTGGTCGGCTTGGTGTGGTGGACGAGATGGCGACCTCCGATCGTCGCAACGTGGTGGCAAGAATTCACGGCAAGGTGGCGGCTGGATCTGCCGGCGCGTACGAGATTTTAGGGTTTCCTTCAATTTCTTATACGCGTGAGTAAATGATGTGCACGTAAATGTGCATATTTTTACCACCATATTTATTCTATTTAAATTAAATAAATGATCATATTGGGTATTTTAACTTGTTTAAACCAAAATTCATATTATTTGAAATTGTCACATATTCATCTTCATCCAGGGGCAAAATGGCCATTTTGTGCATATATTAATTTGAGAAATTTAATTGGAAATTTTTATATTATTTTGTAGGAAATTACACTCAATTACAAGTGGGTTCATGAAGGAATATGCATGCACAAAATGAATACAAAGGAATGAAGATGGGAATAATTCAAAGTGAAGAACATGGAGGACCCCACCTACCCACTACCTAATGTACAAATTAAAGGCTAATGCACATGCTAAAAGACATTTAAAGCTTCATGTACATTTAAGTGGGGAATTATTAAAGCTAATGATAACTTGGCCACCACACTTCCTCCAAGGGCATTTTGGGTACTCCCCAAAAATATGCATTAGGGTTTCTAATTTGTATAAATACCCCTTATGTTTCATGTAGCCATCTTCCTCTTAGTTAGTTAGTTTTAGTTTAGAAAATAAATCAAATCTCTCTTTCTTTTCATGGCTACTTAGCCATTTCTTCTCTTATGTAATTCTTTTCTTTTATGCAATGTTAATTATTGTTTCTTTTTAATTACATGTTCATTTCCTTTTATGCAAGTAGTGTAGATTTTCCTTTATGCAATTAGAATAGTTTTTCATTTCACTTTGCTCTCTTTTCCTTTTCTTTTTCTCTCATGTTGCAAGCTACATTTGTTAATAAAATGACAAATATGAGAAGCTAAACCCCTTCAATTTAGGGGTAATGAAGCTCTCTAATTAATGTAGCTTCAACATTTTGTTAATTCATGCTCTCTTTTTGTGCTTAATGATGATGATAGAAGTGGTTTTATTTGTTGTTTTTGCCTTGAATTTGATAGTCTATATTGTTGACACCAAATAGGCTATGCTTAAACAATCACTAACACAAATGCCTCTTCATCAATATATGATTATGGCATAAGAAAGTGATTTGAAATTAAAATTTGATGGTTTATGTTTCTAATCAATAGTTAATAGGCCATACTTAAAATAGATTTCATTTTCTTTGTCAAGTTTCATGAAAGTTAGTAAGTGTTTTAAGAGGTGTGTTATAGTTTGATGACTTATGTTGGCTAATTAATAGCTCAAATATGTCATACTTATGATAAACACATCAATTAAAACACTAATGACCATAAAAGAGAGATCATTATTTCATGTGTTGAACTACATGATCTAGAGAGTGGATTTATTCTCTAAATTGACATTTAACTCTCATATTTGCATTTCTTTTCTTTTTGTTAGTTAGTTCATTTTCACATTTTATAGCTTAAATACACTCTCGACTTTGGTATAATTTGATTGAGTAGGAAATTTAAATCATCATTTCCCTGCGGATCGACCCGTATTCGCCACGTGCTACATTCGTACACCATGCGCTTGCGGTTATTTTTATTTCAAAATTCGTTCGACGGTCGACAACTTTGAAACTCGATTTACATGATGAAGTTGTTGATAATCCAACAAATGAAGTTGAATTTAACGAACATGAGTTTTATGGACTTTTTGAAAACGAGTTGTTGAATTTTGAAGGGGAAAATTTCGATCACCATTTTGGTTTTGAAATCGATACTTTGAAAGAAATTGAACTTCAACCAATTTTTCTATCTACCCAAAAAATCATCGAGAATAAAACAACTCGTATGATTTTCAATAAAATGACTTTCGTTTTTCCAAATCCACATTCAACTGCGAAATCTTTTACGATTTGGTTTTTCGTGCTTAAGCTGTGTCTCGCACATTTGACGAGACAAATGAATCGGTCTTTAGAAGACCGTTTCATTTACTTTTTGACTGTATACTTTCTCATCTCTTGTAAATAATAATCTTTCATGTAAATATTAGATTTTTATTTTATTTTTCTCCTTCCACTTGGGTTGACTGTGGGGACACAGTCAAAATCAAGTGTGTGGGGGGAGACTCATCTTCATTTTTGATTTTTCATGATTTATTTTTACTTTTTCTTTGAAAAAAAAAAGAAATTAAAAAAAACAACAATTTTTTTTATTTAAGCATTTTTGAATTATTTTTAAAAAAAACACTATAGGATAAATATATCGTTTTGGCTTATTAAATTGAAAATTTTGAAAGTTTATTTATCTTAACAAAAATAAAAATGAAGTTTGATTACAAATAATAATGGTTTAACTAGTATATAGGAAGATTCATACGTGTTAATTATGAAATACATCCTAATTGAAAATCTTTGTTTTAAAAAGTGGTTGATTTAAAGTAAAGGATATAACATTTTTTTCCTTATAAGTTAAATGGTGCTGATATGATTTTGCAAAACTCTCTCTCTCTCTCTCTTCTAAAAAAATATAAAAAAATAAAAAAATTATAACATCCAAAGTATTCACTTTCATTTAAAAGTCCTCACGGTTGTGCATGGGTGAATTACTTGGAATCTTTGATTATGTGCTTTCATACTCATTTAAAAGTCCTCACGGTTATGATGTATGGAACACATAAAAAAGAAGAATAGACTTAATAAAAACCACCTACGGTCGATAGGTGTATACACGAAAGTGTGTGCACTAGACATGCTCTGTATTCCCCTCACATAAGCCTGAAAGGCAGTGCATGGGTGGTATATCTGGCCTCAGTTTACCTGAGCTAGGCATGTAATTTTTCTTGCAAATAATGAGAGAGCAAGCAATTGAAATCCTAGCACTATTTTTACTTAGTTGATTTGATTTGTTATTGAAAAGAAATAAAAATACCACTTTGATAAACTTTGATAATCAACTAAGAATCCTTTTCATAATTACACTTTGTTATCAACCAAAATAACAAGTTAAACTATAGTCTATTTGTTATGATAACTTTGTTTTTATTGAAAATTTTGACGAGTAAATGACTAAAAAAATTCAAGATAATAACCAAAACCTATATTTAACTTATTTGTGTCGATTTAAAAGTAAATCCTTCATTGTAAATATTTTCAAAAATTCGCATCAATCTCTTTGTAAATAAATCTTGCATTTTGTAAATATTTTCATCCTGCATGTGGATTTTGTGGGTAGTATCCGCTGAAAACCCTCACGAGACAACACTCGTCCTACTGGGGACACCTAGAGGTTTAACGGCTTGTTGCATACGCTCCATGCAATCGTGCTCCCTACGAAAACGGATTTTATCTTAGTTTTTCTTTATTCGAGGACGAATAAAAAGATAAGTGTGGGGGTATTTGATGTGCACGTAAATGTGCATATTTTTACCACCATATTTATTCTATTTAAATTAAATAAATGATCATATTGGGTATTTTAACTTGTTTAAACCAAAATTCATATTATTTGAAATTGTCACATATTCATCTTCATCCAGGGGCAAAATGGCCATTTTGTGCATATATTAATTTGAGAAATTTAATTGGAAATTTTTATATTATTTTGTAGGAAATTACACTCAATTACAAGTGGGTTCATGAAGGAATATGCATGCACAAAATGAATACAAAGGAATGAAGATGGAAATAATTCAAAGTGAAGAACATGGAGGACCCCACCTACCCACTACCTAATGTACAAATTAAAGGCTAATGCACATGCTAAAAGACATTTAAAGCTTCATGCACATTTAAGTGGGTGATTATTAAAGCTAATGATAACTTGGCCACCACACTTCCTCCAAGGGCATTTTGGGTACTCCCCAAAAATATGCATTAGGGTTTCTAATTTGTATAAATACCTCTTATGTTTCATGTAGCCATCTTCCTCTTAGTTAGTTAGTTTTAGTTTAGAAAATAAATCAAATCTCTCTTTCTTTCCATGGCTACTTAGTCATTTCTTCTCTTATGTAATTCTTTTCTTTTATGCAATGTTAATTATTGTTTCTTTTTAGTTACATGTTCATTTCCTTTTATGCAAGTAGTGTAGATTTTCCTTTATGCAATTAGAATAGTTTTCCATTTCACTTTTCTCTCTTTTCCTTTTCTTTTTCTCTCATGTTGCAAGCTACATTTGTTAATAAAATGACAAATATGAGAAGCTAAACCCCTTCAATTTAGGGGTAATGAAGCTCTCTAATTAATGTAGCTTCAACATTTTGTTAATTCATGCTCTCTTTTTGTGCTTAATGATGATGATAGAAGTGGTTTTATTTGTCGTTTTTGCCTTGAATTTGATAGTCTATATTGTTGACACCAAATAGGCTATGCTTAAACAATCACTAACACAAATGCCTCTTCATCAATATATGATTATGGCATAAGAAAGTGATTTGAAATTAAAATTTGATGGTTTATGTTTCTAATCAATAGTTAATAGGCCATACTTAAAATAGATTTCATTTTCTTTGTCAAGTTTCATGAAAGTTAGTAAGTGTTTTAAGAGGTGTGTTATAGTTTGATGACTTATGTTGGCTAATTAATAGCTCAAATATGTCATACTTATGATAAACACATCAATTAAAACACTAATGACCATAAAAGAGAGATCATTATTTCATGTGTTGAACTACATGATCTAGAGAGTGGATTTATTCTCTAAATTGACATTTAACTCTCATATTTGCATTTCTTTTCTTTTTGTTAGTTAGTTCATTTTCACATTTTATAGCTTAAATACACTCTCGACTTTGGTATAATTTGATTGAGTAGGAAATTTAAATCATCATTTCCCTGCGGATCGACCCGTATTCGCCACGTGCTACATTCGTACACCGTGCGCTTGCGGTTATTTTTATTTCAAAATTCGTTCGACGGTTTTCTAAACCGATAGGACTTCCGTCGATGAACAGTAAACGCGTGAGCAAGGTGTTGTGACATGGAAGTATAAAAAGTGAGTTAACGTTAACTATTTTATTTTAATTTAAATTTTGTTTTCAACTCGTTTAATTCAAATAACTTCTACATACGAATTCCGATTCACACGCGGTTTTCTCCACTAGGTTCGTATTGGAATTCCGAACACTTTGACGCTGATTTGGACGGATTTGAAGACTGTCCAATTTTTGGGTTTAAATTGAATTTAAATTCACTTTAAATTCAAAAGGTGAGTGTTTTAACCCACTCACAACTTCTAAAATTTCAATTTAAATTCAAAAGGTGAGTGTTTTAACCCACTCACAACTTCTAAAATTTCAATTTAAATTCAAAAGGTGAGTATTTTAACCCACTTACAATTTCTAAAATTTCTTATGTTTGTTAAATTAATTTTTGATGTGATTTAAAAGTTATCTATGATTGTTTGGCGTATTTTAATCATCCTCTCAGTTAAATTGCATTTATTTAATATAATTGTTATTTTATTTATTCATTGCATGTAAACTACCCGTAAAATTTGTTATTTATTTATTTATTGCATATAAACTTCCAGTTAAAAAGTTATTAAATTTATTATTGAATATACACTGTTAGTTAATACCTTTTATTTATTAACTGTTATATATTAATGTATTGTTTGAATTTGGATGATGATTTTGATAAATGGTTGATGGTTGATATTGGATGAATGGATGCTACATTTTATATTGTCATAAATTGCAAGTTATTATGCATTTTCATCATTCGGGATTGCGGTTTGAAATGATATATAACTGTAATTTTTATTTTTAAATTGCGGATTGAAATGATAAATATCTGTATCACTTGACCATAGGATATAAAATTTCATACAGACACCGTCAGTCATATATATATATACATACATATATATATATATATATATATATATATATTGAAAATGATTTCTGTGGTTTGGATAGGATAGGGTTAAATAAATATCAAATTTTTATTTATATAAATATTATTTTATATATTCATATATAGTTAAATTTTTGAATTTAAGCTATGTATAAATTTGTTAAATAAAATAAATAAGTTGAATAATGGAGTTTGATTATTTTATATTATATGGTTAAGTACATGTTAAGATATTGAATATGTATATAGAGAGTTTTAATAATTTAAATCAATTAAGATCTGAAGTTAAATTGGAAATCTATTTGGAATTGAGTTTTTTTAAAGAATTAAACTCCATAAGTTGATGTAGAATTTATTAACTTGAAATGTTAAAAGGTATGATATTTTTAACTGAATTTTTGTTATTCGAGATGAATTAAATGAATATTTCTAGTATAAATAAATTGGAGGAAATATTTAGTTATAGGTAATTTGAGTTTTATTTAAACGATTATGGTTTTATTATGCAAATATTTCAAACTAAATAATAGGACTTTTAGTGGTTGAATAGAAATTTCTGACCTTAGTTTCTAATTGTTTAATACTCAAAGTTTAAAATATATTGAAACTGAAGTGGTTTATTGAAACTGAAAGTGAATTTAAAATTTATGGATTTAGACTAAATTTAAAGAGAACAAAATTCTAAAGTCGTGGAAATTATTTACTTTATAAAGTAATTTTAAATTCAAACCATTTTATTTACATACTGTTGAATATCAAAACCATTTAAGTTCAAAGTTATGGTTTTAAAGCTATGGATTTCCAAGTATTATATTTTTAAGAGTTATAATTCAAATGTATGGTTTCAGGATATTATAATTTTAAAGTAGTATGGTTTTAGAAAAAGGATATATTTGAAATGATATCATATTGATTTGTTTTTAAAAAAAATGAAACAACCCATAAATTTTAAACGGTTTTTAATAACGTATTTAATTAAATTTTGGAGAAAATTTAAATAATAATATTTTGAAATAAAAATTTAATGTTTGGATTACGTATAATTAAATATAAGTAGTCAATAAATAAGAAAACATATAGATTTAGATTACGTTACAGGTTAATTAATTTGGACGTACGTTCATTTTAATTATTGCATCTATTGTACGCACTCTTTTATTTCATATCTTAGTTGTTAAAAATCAAATCAGCACGTGCATAAAAAAAATTAAAACCCTACCTCCAATTCACGTGTAAAATTTTCCACATTCATTTACGCCTCCATATTTAATAGGAATAAAAATCTTTGGTTTCCTAACCGTTTCAAAATCTCTTCCCATCTTCATTTTTGCAACGCAGTTCAGATCTGGAAAAAAAAGTGTAATGGGTAACGATCCGAAATTTTAGGCCAATTTAAAATTCTAATTTATTAAAATATCGAATAAAATTTGGTAGAAACAAAAATGATGGGAATAATAATAGTTTATATGAGATTTACAATTTGAATTAAAACAACAAATGTTAAGGATTTAATAATAATTGTTAATTGTAAATATTGATCTATTGAATAAAATTTAAGAGGAAACAATAGTTTAATTGTGTTGTTGTAATTCAAATAAGTTAACCTCTAACAAATGAACTAAAATTAGTAACTAATGGATATGTTGAGTTATGTGAAATTATAAAAGAATGTTTGATTTATTGTTAATAAAAAGAAGAAGAAAAGGAAAAATATTATGTTCTGTTTATACATCAAATGGTGGTTTTGAAATTTAGTTTTGAAAGCAAGTATGGATTTTTGATTCAAAGAAAATTTGGCCTTAGTATACATATATACACGAAAAGTTTTGTTTGGGTATAGGGTCCGTTAATTATTGTGTGAGTTCTAGTAGGTATGTATATATAGGACATGTTAGTATTTTCAAATATATTACTCATTTCCTTGAAGTTTTGAAACACACTGTCCAATCAACCCATCAATTGCTCAAATAATTTATTTTGGGATACTCAAGGCACAGCTGTTTTATTTGCCATCATTTCTTTTTCTTTTTTTTCCAAACGGTTCATTTTGCCTTTAGAACGTATCCTTCAATTCCATACTTATCTTTTTCCTTTACGTTTCAAATATGGAACGTGCTGTCCAATCAGTAATTAATTGCTTTAATTTCTCAACTAAATCTAGGGTGACTGTTGCCATCCTATAATTATTTTGAATATCAAAACATATAAATTGTATACGTTTATGTTCATTTTTGGTCAGTTCTTCTGTTTTAAAGTAATATATTTATTTCTTAAAAACGGTTGCATTGTGAAAGCGGTCCCTTTCAAATCTTCACCGTGCAGCCCAAGCAATATAATAAATTGCTTTAATAACGTTGCTGAATCAACGTCATTTCAATTTATTATTTGTTGTACGTTTCCTTTTTGCTTAAAAATTGGTTACGTAAACATTAATTCAAAAATAGGAAGATATCATTTGTTTCCTGTAGCAACTTCATTTGCTTTAATTATTTCACTTGATTCATGCAGGTGACCGTGTCCATTCACTCAACCTTTATCTATATTTTTGTTTTAAATTTCTTTCCTCTGTTCACTTGGGTAATTATGGTATGATTCTCTGCCTATTGGTCGGCCTTTCCTTCTTTCCTTCGGCAAAAAAAAAATCTTTAATTATTATCTCATTTCTTGCTTGCACGGTTACAGACAATCAATTAGTTAATTGCATGTTGTAGTTTGTTCATGACTATTTGGTTCATAAAAATAATTAACCATTTTTACCCAGAGCAGCCAACTCACCTACATCGTTCTATATCTATTTATTTGCGTACAAGTTCAAACTTTTCCATTTTCTTTGATTGATAGATTTGTTGCCTTTATTTATTCTTTCTCTCCCTATCTTTATTGCTTAAAGGAAAGCAATCCATCAAAACGTGAATATTTGATTATAGCCAGCCGTTACCTATACCCAAATTTCCATTTTTATGACTGTCATTCGAATATCAAACTTATATACTTTTTGCATTCATTTCGCTCATTCAATTTTACGTTTCTTATTCCAGCTTTTAGATATTGAGCTCCTCCCTTATATTTCTCTGTGGCCTTTACTTCTCTTCTCTGTTTCTTCTTTTTTTTCTCCCCCTCTGTTAGCTTCTTAAAACCATCACTCCACAGCTCCTCCCTGATCTTCCACCCCTCGTGCTCCTCCGTAGCCACTTAGACCGTGTACTCCTATTGCGTAAGTATTTTTTTTTATAAACCTATGGTATATTATAATATATACTATGTACATTAGTTTATATGCTTATATATATACGTTGTTGTATGTTTATGAAAGAAAATATGTATATATTACACACTATATTCTCTGTTTTGTTTTAAAATATATAAGTGTTATAGGGTATAAGGTACACATATATAAAGTTATATGTTGTATAAGAATATAAGTGGATCTGTACAGATAAAGCATGGCTTTATTGGTATTATAATTACGTAAATATTGATTTTATATAAACAGTTATATGATCTATTTTTATATATTATAGAAATTGGAAAATCTGGTTCGACAATGAATATATGTTATACAGTTTATGTATTTACATTAATATATATTGATTTTGTTTAAGTATGATATAAACAGTGTTTATAAGTTATTTTAAAAAAAATAAGTTATATTAGTTTGGATTTTACCTGTTGGGTTAGAAGGGTCACTGAGTATACATATGTATATATTTGTACCTTATGTACGTTTATATATATATGTGTGTTAATTATTTTAAGTTATATGTTAGTTATAATATATTATGGTTTGTAGTATTCCTAATATTTTAAAACGGAAAATATATATTGTTGGAAACTTATAATTCAATCACATTTGTATATTTTCTATTTAAGTTTATATAACTTTATATATATGTGTGTGTATATAATATAAAATTTTGTTCGCAAATGTCTATATGAGTATACATTAATTGGTTTTAAAAGATATAAATATATGGAGATTTTGTTCGAAGTGTTGAATTAAATTTTAATTTGAAATATATGATTAAATTAATTTTAATAATAAATAATAAAATTTTATACATCATTTTCTGTCATATCAAGATGGTTCTAATTCGTTTTCACCAAATTCTTATCTCTCAGCTTTGTTGAATTCGTGCCAATCTAGCGTTGCTTTGAAATTCGTAGCTTGTTGTGTTGTCTATCTTCTCAAGCCTATAGCCTCGAAAGGTGAGCAATCACTCACGATTAACGTTCTTTTATTTATTAAATTTGGTTTCAATTGAAACGACAATTGAAATATACTGATGAAGTTAGTAAATCTGTTATATATGCTATTATCTATAAACTATTCACCTATGGGATATGACACCATATCCTATTGTTTATACTTTATTTAATTACTGTAACGACCCAACTTCCAAACTCCAGGAAGTCGCATCACTAAGAAGAAAGAAAGGGATAGAAAAGAGAAAAGAAAGGAAAGAAAGAACAGACAACATTAGAATCTCACAGCGGAATCGAATAAATTATAATATACCACATAAAACTTTACATAGTATCATATACATCAGTGTAATACAGCTAATACAACACAAACTAGACAGTTATAAACATCTGTCTAGTAATTACAATCCAAGTATATCAGAGAAAACAGATACAACTCAAACACAGTGGAACTACTAAATATATCTACACGCCGAAGCCTCCTGCTCCATTATCTCCTCCAGAACTTGTCAAAGCAATCCTGAATCACTTGACTACTCATACATAATATGAGTACCCAAGAGTTTAATAAAACAGAAAATAAACACTCAGGTCAGACAGGGGTCTGGTGTGAGTAAACGGGGATAAAAGTTGCTTAACTTTAGAAAAATCCTTTGAAAATAAAAGGTATCACGTAAGACTTCCCACACATAAACATGGAAAAGTTTTTACCTTACGCTAACCAAAACATTTGATAGGAAGTCCAGTGATATTATAATAGTGTCTAGGGTTTTCAAAATAAAATACAGAAATAGCTGGAATGCTTACATCTCACATTCCAACATAGTTGGGCACAATCAAAACCGTACAGGCTCTTATTGGATTATGGATTCCATTAATGGCAGGGCTACTGGGGTACCGCCCGTCACAGTACGTGGCCTAGATCACCGTACCGGGGAGCCACCCTAACTCCCTTGCAACACAAAGCCGGACCCGTTCCTTACTGAACAGTTCCGAACAAGGCTACCCCGCAGATTGGTCGTCACCAACTGCCACACAGCCGAAATATAAAGGGACCTCTAGACAGGAGTAAATCTTGCTCTCAAGTGGGGGCTACCCACGAAGCTTTGCTGCACCTCCCCTGTTTTAGCCATTCCCGGTTGATGAGGCTTGAGGCTACGATTACCTTTATAGGACATATAAATCTTAGAATGCTCATCGTCCACCTGACGATGTTCTGAAAGCATTCAATCCATACAAGTTCGTTCCGAGTTCGAATGAAACCGAAGGCATTATCTCGTTACACTCGTATTGGAATCAACCTCGGAGTTAACGACGATAACCCTTGCACTCTAGATCACCATCTCGAATCTATAAGTACTATTCCGTCAACTCATTACGGAATCACCCACAGAGTTATACTGACGTATAGCCCTTATACCTCGAGTCTTCACTTGCTCCACTTGGATTAACGACCTAACATTTAATTGGAATCGATGTGGTTTTCGGAATTCCAAATATGGAAACCCGATCCCGGTCTCATCGAAACCAAAAGCCATCTTAATGTCCAAGTTATACTTAAGGGTATAAACAATTAACTCAATTCGTTATTATCTATTTCACATAGATAGATAAACTATATCTCATAATAGATAATCACATTCATATCATAAATATCTGTATCATCCACAAACAGATAATCATCACAACCAAATAATCCATCACAAACCATCATACTTAAACCAAGCATTCATATCATACAGATACAACTAATCTCATTGCTGAGATCACAACCATTCAATCAATAACATCCATAAGCAATGATTTATTAATCATCAATTAATTTAAAATGAATTGAATTAATTACAACCATCTCTAATTAATTTAAAATAAATTAAATTAATTTCTCATTTAAATTCTGCTTAACATTCATTAATTAATAAACCCAGTTAATTAATTAATTATTGACTAAGTATCTAAACTGATTAAATATCTTTGATTAATCATTCACTAATTACAATAAGTAATTAGTCTTTAATTAATCTTATAAATTAATTAATCATAAGTAATTAACAATTAATTACTCATTTATTAATTAACCATAATTAATTATATTTGTCCTTAATTAATTACAATTAATTAATCACTTAATTTAAACAATCTTTAATTACATCATTAATTATAATAATTAATGATCTCTAATATTTAAATAAATTACTTAATTAAAATTAATTACATTTAGAAATTAATCTAATTATTAATCACCTTGATTAATATTAAATTTATAATTAACTATCTTTAATTACTCATTAATCAAATTAATTATCCAATAATTAATCATTTATTAATTCCTTAATTAATTACAAAAGTAATTATCCAAATTACTAATTACATTCCAGTAATTATCATTATTACTTCTCTAAGTAATCCTGCTCCATAAATTACATTAAGTAATTACTCTCCTAAAATCATCAAATGATTTATTAAAATTAATTAAACTAAATTAATTAACTTAAATAAATCACATCTCAAAATTAATTACAATAAGTAATTAATTCCTTAATTACTTTAACAATTAATTATACTTAACAAATTTCAATTAATTAATCTAGCTAATTATCAAAGATTAATTACATTAATTAATTACTTAATTATCCTTAGATAATTATCACCAATTATTAATTAACATTTCATTAATTATATATTTAAGAAAATTTGAATTAGATTAATTATAAATAAATCATTTCCAATTAAAATTAATCTAAACCATTATTTAAAAGTCAAATAATTAAGTAAAATCCTTAATTATTTTAAATATTTTCAAAATAATTTAATTACTTATTAAATGACTCATTTAAATTCAAAATGTATTAAAACAATTCATTTCTATATTTAAATTCAAATTCTATTTAAAAATTTGATATTTAAAATGTTTAATCATTAAACATTAATTCAAATTAAAATAATTATAAACCTTACAACAAAATGAATGTTAAAGAACATTCATTACCTAAATATAAAGAAAGATTTAAATTGATTATTTCAATTTCCAAATTTAAATTAAACACTTCATATTTTAATTCAAATACTAAAGGAAACAAATTCTTTCAAGTTTTAAAACTCACTTGAAATCAATTTTTCATTTTTAAATCTATCTTTAAAACATTTGAATATGTTCATCATTTTTAAATTTATAAACTGTTTTGAAATTTAAACTGGTTTTCGAAGAAACTTGAAACAGTTTTAACTTAATTTCAAAAACAAATTTAAATCTTCCTTAAACCATTTAAATCTGTTTCAAAATTTAAAAATTTACAAAACAGTTTGAATATAAATCTGGGTTTTAAAGAATAAACCTGAAACTGTTTAAATCTTGACTTAAACCCATATTTAAATCTTGTTTAAATTTTAAGATTTTCATTTTTTAAAAAACTTTGAATTCAAAATTACATTTGAATTCAGATTCAAGTTACACTTGAATCAATTCCTGCACTAAATTGAATTTCATTCACCATTTTAAAAACTGCAAAATAACTTTCAGGTTTTAAAACCTGAAACTGTTTTTAAACTTAATTTAAAACTGAATTTAAAACTTGTTTAAATTTAAAAGTTTCATTTTTAAAACTTTTGGGTTTCAAACTTTATTTGAATTCAGTTTTCAACTTATACTTGAATCAAACCATGCACTAGAATTTGAATTTCATTCAACATTTTTAAAAACTGCAAAATTAACTCTCAGGTTTAAACCTGTAGCCATATAGCCGAGACACCCCTTATTTACTTCGAGTTTTCTAACCCGTAGCGTCGAGACAACATTAAAAATACCCGAGGAATACCCGAGTAAAAACCCTGCATATTACAGAAGTTCACCAGACCTGTCAACAGCCAATTTGCTCGCCTCCGACCATCTTCATCGCTACAATTCCGACAGATGGTCCATCTACAACCCCTCTGCAACCTCAACAAACCCCACTCCTATTCGATGCAGCAGAAAGCATGTGCAGAATCCCAAACTTCATCACTGCAATACCAAGTTTTGAAACCTGGAAAACCCAATCCCCCTCTTTTCCCCCTCTCTGATCATCTATCACCGAATTCTACTCCATCCTCACATCAGCACTCCACTAACATAAAGCATCAAACACCTGACATCCACTAGCTTAACAGATTATTCCAAAAATTACTAATCCTGTTCAAAACAGAATTGCAAACCCCCCCCCCCCCCCCCCCCGGAAATAAAAAAAAGTGATATTTGTTTCCAAAGTCCATGAATTCAGTCATGCATTCTGATACAAACTGTTTTAATTTTTTTTTTAAAGTTTGATATTTTGTTTTATTTCAAAATATTTACTGCAGAGTTGTTTTTCAGAGGGTAGCATACTTCAGTTCTAACCCTTTTTTTTAACTAAATCATAATTTATAAAACCTACATTTATACTAAACCACATATTTGCTTACACATAACTTTACTAGCTGGAACAATTCAAATGATAAAACTTTTTCCCATAAAGAATATCCTAATTTACAACCAACACTATATGCAGTTTTTCAAAAAATCAAAAACATGTGAACATATCCATTCCTATACACACAGAACACTCATGAATAAACAATCACCACATCATTTTATTTCTTTCACTTCATATGCTCAGATGTCACAAATTTTGTGCATGTGAGTTTACTCATTTCATTTTAAAACAAAACAGAATAGTTTTGTTTAAAACAATTTGATTTCTGTAAATAAAGGAAAACATAAGTTCTTTAATTTATGATTGATTTTGACTTTTTTTTAAAGAAAACTGTTTTTAAAAGATAAGAAGCTTACTCACCTTTAAATTGAAGATGCAGAAAATAATTTAGCTGCAGATTCCAATTTCCAGGAACTGTTTTTGAAATGCATGATGAACCTGAATGCCATTAGCAAATTGAAGTTGCTTGACTTGTTGATGTATGCATGCAGACCCATTCCTTGCTCAGATTTGAAGTTTGAAATTTTCAGATTTGAAGAAACTAATTTTTGCAGAATTTTGAGTAGATTTGTTGTATATAGATTTGAAGATGAATGCAGATTTTGACATGCTTTGTTTTAGGTTTTAGATTTACTGAAATCTGATTTTCAGGTTTCTATTTGAAGAAAAAGTGTTTTAATCCAAATGTTTTTGCTATGTTTCTCCTATCAATATAACTTATATTTTAAAAAAAAAAATAAGCTTGCCACTTGTTATGTTATTTTGTTAGGTGATTACAAGTGTCTTCTTATTAGTTAAAGAATTTAACACATGTATATTTCAATACTTAAAAGCAATTCCTAAATCTATATGTATTTGAATTTGTCTTAAACCATTTTCAAATTTATTTTTAGCAAGTTACAAATGTTTATTAACATCTACTCTTTAAATAAATACATATAAACTTCTTTATAAAACTATATATTTACATTTTAATGTTTGTTTGATTATTTTTAAAATAATATTCTTTATAAAACTAAATTTCAAAAGGATAGATTTTTAAAAGAAAAGAAAGGTTGAATTCAATTTTATTTCAAAAGGTTTCAAACTAAATATATACTTTAACAAGAATGAATTAAATCTTATTTCAAAGAAAAAAACAATTTTAAAATAAAACAAAACAAAATACTTTTATTATAAAATTTGAACTATATTTATTCTTATAAACAAATAAATACTTATTTACATTCTATAAAGATATAAGACAGATTTTTAAAACAAACTTTTAAAAAGTTTACAGTACTAATTTAAATTAATTTAAATCAAATTAATCAATTTACAATTTATACATTTATATATAATAATTATTAGAAAATATCCTTTATTTAATATAAATTAAAATTAAAACCAAATCCTCTATTTACAATGTATAAACATTATAAATAAAATATTTTTAAATCAGCATAGAAAGATAAATTTATTACTTAAAAATTTTTAACACTGGAAAAGAATATCATTTAACAAACTAAATAATTATTAATTTTCAAAAGAGAATTTCTGTTTGAATTAAATTATTAAATCAATATTTCACATTTTAAAACAATTTAATGAAATTATTAAATAAATATTGCCCAAATTTCCGGGACATCACATTCCTCCCCCCTTAAAAGAATTTCGTCCCCGAAATTTAAAAGCAAAGGTAATTTAATAATCCCATACCGATTTTAAATTTAAAAAAGAGCAAACATATGCTATCAACCAAATACTAGCAACCATAGCAACCAATTCAAACAAACAATTCTAATTATCCAGACAAAATTCTGGATAGGATTCCCTAGAGTTTCCCAAGTACAAACACCGGGACACTCGCCCTACAGAATCTAAACTAGCCACACCACTCAGATCTAAAGCTCCTATATATCTAGATCTACAAATCTAAACAGAATACAGGACTACAGACAAGTCCTGATCAACTTCCAAATCTCACAGAACTACAGATTCGAAAACCAGAGATAAACCATACACGTACTCCCTTAGAGATACGTGAAAAACAAAACAAATTCCAGCCATCCGAACTGGAAATTCAATCCCGTAGACCAAATACTTCACTCCCAAGAGAAAACAGAAAGATCCAATACTCATACCCACAAATCTCTCATATCGATCCTGGGCCGCCCTCAACTTCTAGATCAACCCAATCTACTACACAAACTCTTCTACACAAATATCAGAAGACTTCAGACAAACTATTCTTATTCGGAAAACAGAGCAGATGCACAAGACAAAACTCAAATTTCCAATGAATCGGGTGTTGCTCCTATTCTGGAATAGTTGCCACCAAGCTTCCACTGCACAACTCTGATTCAAGAATGCTGTTGATGAACACAAGTATAAACTTGATCAACTTACCCCGTAATATTGTTCATCAAATTCCATAAATCTCAGTGACCTATCCGATTCAGTCACAAACACACAGCAAAAATTCAACCAGAAAACCGGACCCAATAAATCCTGCCTACTTAAACAGATCACATTCTCAAAGAATCTCCCTACTAATCTGATCCATCGGTAAAACTCCAAGAACCAAGTCGAAGTAGAACTCAAACTCTCGATGGATGCAAATCTTAACTCCTTCGAAGTTATCCAGAAAATACCGCTTCGATAACTCAAACATCCACTAGAGATGCTTCAATCCAAACAAAGATCACTTAGAGAACTTCCGAACCGTCGCAAGTCACTTTTGCGATTCCACTTAGTTCAGAACCCAAGAAATCGTTCTCTCTTCAACAAACAGAACAGCTAAAACCTTCTACCCAAAAGAAGAACTAGTGGTCTACCTCTAACCACAAACATCACACCCAACTGAGCTTCCAGAAGAAATGGACAAGCTTCACCATATGCCTGGACTACTGACAGAAGAATCACAGGGATTTCTGAACCATCGAAGAACAGGCCACTCACTGCAGCTACCGCTGCCAAAACTTCCTTATCCAAAAGCTCATCGAATCACAAAGCTACACCGACCTCTTCACAATAGAGCCTTCCAGATAGACAGATATCTCTCAGGAAACTCGCTCCCAAACCAAGCTCAAAATACTCTACCAAACTGAGTCTCAACTCAAATACAGACAGAACTCCTCCCTGAGGTTTCCAAGATACCAATGTTGGCTTCAGTACTCCCAACTAATCCAAATTCAAGAGAATCCACTCATACGAGTGAAATCCAGCTTACAATCCAAAGATAAACTCCGAATCTTGAAAAGATTCCCTTCAGAGATTAGAGAAATCCTTCACACCAAACTACCAAGCTACTCAAGATGTCCACACTGCCCTAGCAGACCACTCCAACTTCAAACACTCAAACTCCAACCATTGGTAGTTGTGTTACACACACCACTACCTTATCTACCTTTAGAACTTATTGGAAAACCTGAACAGGTAACCCAATCAAATAGGTAGAAATAAATAAATAAACATATATATATATATATATATATATATATATATATATATATTCAAAATTACAAATACGCCCTCTCAAGAAGGACACCACTCCAGAGTCTAGGTATTCGCTCAACCTAGTGCTTTGATACCACAATGTAACGACCCAACTTCCAAACTCCAGGAAGTCGCATCGCTAAGAAGAAAGAAAGGGATAGAAAAGAGAAAAGAAAGGAAAGAAAGAACAGACAACATCAGAATCTCACAGCGGAATCGAATAAATTATAATATATCACATAAAACTTTACATAGTATCATATACATCAGAGTAATACAGCTAATACAACACAAACTAGACAGTTATAAACATCTGTCTAGTAATTACAATCCAAGTATATCAGAGAAAACAGATACAACTCAAACACGGCGGAACTACTAAATATATCTACACGCTGAAGCCTCCTGCTCCATTATCTCCTCCAGAACTTGTCAAAGCAATCCTGAATCACTTGACTACTCATACCTAATATGAGTACCCAAGAGTTTAATAAAACAGAAAATAAACACTCAGGTCAGAAAGGGGTCTGGTGTGAGTAAACGAGGATAAAAGTTGCTTAACTTTAGAAAAATCCTTTGAAAACAAAAGGTATCACGTAAGACTTCCCACACATAAACATGGAAAAGTTTTTACCTTACGCTAACCAAAACATTTGATAGGAAATCCAGTGATATTATAATAGTGTCTAGGGTTTTCAAAATAAAATACAGAAATAGCTGGAATGCTTACATCTCACATTCCAACATAGTTGGGAACAATCAAAACCGTACAGGCTCTTATTGCATTATGGATTCCATCAATGGCAGGGCTACTCGGGTACCGCCCGTCACAGTACGTGGCCTAGATCACCGTATCGAGGAGCCGCCCTAACTCCCCTGCAACACAAAGCCGGACCCATTCCTTACTGAACAGTTCCGAACAAGACTACCCCGCAGATTGGTCGTCACCAACTGCCACACAGCCGAAATATAAAGGGACCTCTAGATAGGAGTAAATCTTGCTCTCAAGTGGGGGCTACCCAAGAAGCTTTGCAGCACCTCCCCTGTTTTAGCCATTCCCGGTTGATGAGGCTTGAGGCTACGATTACCTTTATAGGACATATAAATCTTAGAATGCTCATCGTCCACCTGACGATGTTCTGAAAGCATTCAATCCATACAAGTTCGTTCCGAGTTCGAACGAAACCGAAGGCGTTATCTCGTTACACTCGTATTGGAATCACCCTCGGAGTTAACGACGATAACCCTTGCACTCTAGATCACCATCTCGAATCTATAAGTACTATTCCGTCAACTCATTATGGAATCACCCACAGAGTTATGCTGACGTATAGCCCTTACACCTCGAGTCTTCACTTGCTCCACTTGGATTAACGACCTAACGTTTAATTGGAATCGATGTGGTTTTCGAATTCCAAATATGGAAACCCGATCCCGGTCTCATCGAAACAAAACGCCATCTTAATGTCCAAATTATACTTAAGGGTTTAAACAATTAACTCATTTCATCATTATCTATTTCACATAGATAGATAAACTATATCTCATAATAGATAATCACATTCATATCATAACAGATAATCTGTATCATCCACAAACAGATAATCATCACAACCAAATAATCCATCACAAACCATCATACTTAAACCAAGCATTCATATCATACAGATACAACTAATCTCATTACTGAGATCACAACCATTCAATCAATAACATCCATAAGCAATGATTTATTAATCATCAATTAATTTAAAATAAATTGAATTAATTACAACCATCTCTAATTAATTTAAAATAAATTAAATTAATTTCTCATTTAAATTCTGCTTAACATTCATTAGTTAATAACCCAGTTAATTAATTAATTATTGACTAAGTATCTAACCTGATTAAATATCTTTGATTAATCATTCACTAATTACAATAAGTAATTAGTCTTTAATTAATCTTATAAATTAATTAATCATAAGTAATTAACATTTATTAACTCATTTATTAATTAACCATAATTAATTATATTTGTCCTTAATTAATTACAATTAATTAATCACTTAATTTAAACAATCCTTAATTACATCATTAATGATAATAATTAATGATCTCTAATATTTAAATAAATTACTTAATTAAAATTAATTATATTTAGAAATTAATCTAATATTAATCACTTTGATTAATATTAAATTTATAATTAACTATCTTTAATTACTCATTCATCAAATTAATTATCCAATAATTAATCATTTATTAATTCCTTAATTAATTACAAAAGTAATTATCCAAATTACTAATTACATTCCAGTAATTATCATTATTACTTCTCTAAGTAATCATGCTCCATAAATTACATTAAGTAATTACTCTCCTAAAATCATCAAATGATTTATTAAAATTAATTAAACTAAATTAGTTAACTTAAATAAATCACATATCAAAATTAATTACAATAAGTAATTAATTCCTTAATTACTTTAACAATTAATTATACTTAACAAATTTCAATTAATTATATTCAATTAATTAATCTAGTTAATTATCAAAGATTAATTACATTAATTAATTACTTAATTATCCTTAGATAATTATCACCAATTATTAATTAACATTTCATTAATTATATATTTAAGAAAAATTGAATTAGATTAATTATAAATAAATCATTTCCAATTAAAATTAATCTAAACCATTATTTAAAAGTCAAATAATTAAGTAAAATCCTTAATTATTTTAAATATTTTCAAAATAATTTAATTACTTATTAAATGACTCATTTAAATTCAAAATGTATTAAAACAATTCATTTCTAAATTTAAATTCAAATTCTATTTAATAATTTGATATTTAAAATGTTTAATCATTAAACATTAATTCAAATTAAAATAATTATAAACCTTACAACAAAATGAATGTTAAAGAACATTCATTACCTAAATATAAAGAAAGATTTAAATTGATTATTTCAATTTCCAAATTTAAATTAAACACTTCATATTTTAATTCAAATACTAAAGGAAACAAATTCTTTCAAGTTTTAAAACTCACTTGAAATCAATTTTTCATTTTCAAATCTATCTTTAAAACATTTGAATATGTTCATCATTTTTAAATTTATAAACTGTTTTGAAATTTAAACTGGTTTTCGAAGAAACTTGAAACAGTTTTAACTTAATTTCAAAAACAAATTTAAATCTTCCTTAAACTATTTAAATCTGTTTCAAAATTTAAAAATTTACAAAACAGTTTGAATATAAATCTGGGTTTTAAAGAATAAACCTGAAACTGTTTAAATCTTGACTTAAACCCATATTTAAATCTTGTTTAAATTTTAAGATTTTCATTTTTTTAAAAACTTTGAATTCAAAATTACATTTGAATTCAGATTCAAGTTACACTTGAATCAATTCCTGCACTAAATTGAATTTCATTCACCATTTTAAAAACTGCAAAATAACTTTCAGGTTTTAAAACCTGAAACTGTTTTTAAACTTAATTTAAAACTGAATTTAAAACTTGTTTAAATTTAAAAGTTTCATTTTTAAAACTTTTGGGTTTCAAACTTTATTTGAATTCAGTTTTCAACTTATACTTGAATCAAACCCTGCACTAGAATTTGAATTTCATTCAACATTTTTAAAAACTGCAAAATTAACTCTCAGGTTTAAACCTTTAGCCATATAGCCGAGACACCCCTTATTTACTTCGAGTTTTCTAACCCGTAACGTCGAGACAACATTAAAAATACCCGAGGAATACCCGAGTAAAAACCCTGCATATTACAGAAGTTCACCAGACCTGTCAACAGCCAATTTGCTCGCCTCCGACCATCTTCATCGCTACAATTCCGACAGATGGTCCATCTACAACCCCTCTGCAACCTCAACAAACCCCACTCCTATTTGATGCAGCAGAAAGCATGTGCAGAATCCCAAACTTCATCACTGCAATACCAAGTTTTGAAACCTGGAAAACCCAATCCCCCTCTTTTCCCCCTCTCTGATCATCTATCACCGAATTCTACTCCATCCTCACATCAACACTCCACTAACATAAAGCATCAAACACCTGACATCCACTAGCTTAACAGATTATTCCAAAAATTACTAATCCTGTTCAAAACAGAACTGCAACCCCCCCCCCCTCGGAAATAAAAAAAAGTGATATTTGTTTCCAAAGTCCATGAATTCAGTCATGCATTCTGATACAAACTGTTTTAATTTTTTTTTAAAGTTTGATATTTTGTTTTATTTCAAAATATTTACTGCAGAGTTGTTTTTCAGAGGGTAGCATACTTCAGTTCTAACCCTTTTTTTTAACTAAATCATAATTTATAAAACCTACATTTATACTCAACCACATATTTGCTTACACATAACTTTACTAGCTGGAACAATTCAAATGATAAAGCTTTTTCCCATAAAGAATATCCTAATTTACAACCAACACTATATGCAGTTTTTCAAAAAATCAAAAACATGTGAACATATCCATTCCTATACACACAGAACACTCACGAATAAACAATCACCACATCATTTGATTTCTTTCACTTCATATGCTCAGATGTCACAAATTTTGTGCATGTGAGTTTACTCATTTCATTTTAAAACAAAACAGAATAGTTTTGTTTAAAACAGTTTGATTTCTGTAAATAAAGGAAAACATAAGTTCTTTAATTTATGATTGATTTTGACTTTTTTTAAAGAAAACTATTTTTAAAAGATAAGAAGCTTACTCACCTTTAAATTGAAGATGCAGAAAATAATTTAGCTGCAGATTCCAATTTCCAGGAACTGTTTTTGAAATGCATGATGAACCTGAATGCCATTAGCAAATTGAAGTTGCTTGACTTGTTGATGTATGCATGCAGACCCATTCCTTGCTCAGATTTGAAGTTTGAAATTTTCAGATTTGAAGAAACTAATTTTTGCAGAATTTTGAGTAGATTTGTTGTATATAGATTTGAAGATGAATGCAGATTTTGACATGCTTTGTTTTAGGTTTTAGATTTACTGAAATCTGATTTTCAGGTTTCTATTTGAAGAAAAAGTGTTTTAATCCAAATGTTTTTGCTATGTTTCTCCTATCAATACAACTTATATTTTAAAAAAAAATAAGCTTGCCACTTGTTATGTTATTTTGTTAGGTGATTACAAGTGTCTTCTTATTAGTTAAAGAATTTAACACATGTATATTTCAATACTTAAAAGCAATTCCTAAATCTATATGTATTTGAATTTGTCTTAAACCATTTTCAAATTTATTTTTAGCAAGTTACAAATGTTTATTAACATCTAGTCTTTAAATAAATACATATAAACTTCTTTATAAAACTATATATTTACATTTTAATGTTTGTTTGATTATTTTTAAAATAATATTCTTTATAAAACTAAATTTCAAAAGGATAAATTTTTAAAAGAAAAGAAAGGTTGAATTCAATTTTATTTCAAAAGGTTTCAAACTAAATATTATACTTTAACAAGAATGAATTAAATCTTATTTCAAAGAAAAAAACAATTTTAAAATAAAACAAAACAAAATACTTTTATTATAAAATTTAAACTATATTTATTCTTATAAACAAATAAATACTTATTTACATTCTATAAAGATATAAGAAAGATTTTTAAAACAAACTTTTAAAAAGTTTACAGTACTAATTTAAATTAATTTAAATCAAATTAATCAATTTAAAATTTATACATTTATATATAATAATTATTAGAAAATATCCTTTATTTAATATAAATTAAAATTAAAACCAAATCCTCTATTTACAATGTATAAACATTATAAATAAAATATTTTTAAATCAGCATAGAAAGATAAATTTATTACTTAAAAAATTTTAACACTGGAAAAGAATATCATTTAACAAACTAAATATTATTAATTTTCAAAAGAGAATTTCTGTTTGAATTAAATTATTAAATCAATATTTCACATTTTAAAACAATTTAATGAAATTATTAAATAAATATTGCCCAAATTTCCGGGACATCACATTCCTCCCCCCTTAAAAGAATTTCGTCCCCAAAATTTAAAAGCAAAGGTAATTTAATAATCCCATACCGATTTTAAATTTAAAAAAGAGCAAACATATGCTATCAACCAAATACTAGCAACCATAGCAACCAATTCAAACAAACAATTCTAATTATCCAGACAAAATTCTGGATAGGATTCCCTAGAGTTTCCCAGGTACAAACACCGGGACACTCGCCCTACAGAATCTAAACAAGCCACACCACTCAGATCTAAAGCTCCTATATATCTAGATCTACAAATCTAAACAGAATACAGGACTACAGACAAGTCCTGATCAACTCCCAAATCTCACAGAACTACAGATTCTAAAACCAGAGATAAACCATACACGTACTCCCTTAGAGATACGTGAAAAACAAAACAAATTCCAGCCATCCGAACTGGAAATTCAATCCCGTAGACCAAATACTTCACTCCCAAGAGAAAACAGAAAGATCCAATACTCATACCCACAAATCTCTCATATCGATCCTGGGCCGCCCTCAACTTCTAGATCAATCCAATCTACTACACAAACTCTTCTACACAAATATCAGAAGACTTCAGACAAACTATTCTTATTTGGAAAACAGAGCAGATGCACAAGACAAAACTCAAATTTCCAATGAATCGGGTGTTGCTCCTATTCTGGAATAGTTGCCACCATGCTTCCACTGCACAACTCTGATTCAAGAATGCTGTTGATGAACACAAGTATAAACTTGATCAACTTACCCCGTAATATTGTTCATCAAATTCCATAAATCTCAGTGACCTATCCGATTCAGTCACAAACACACAGCAAAAATTCAACCAGAAAACTGGACCCAATAAATCCTGCCAACTTAAACAGATCACATTCTCAAAGAATCTCCCTACTAATCTGATCCATCGGTAAAACTCCAAGAACCAAGTCGAAGTAGAACTCAAACTCTCGATGGATGCAAATCTTAACTCCTTCGAAGTTATCCAGAAAATACCGCTTCGATAACTCAAACATCCACTAGAGATGCTTCAATCCAAACAAAGATCACTTAGAGAACTTTCGAACCGTCGCAAGTCACTTTTGCGATTCCACTTAGTTCAGAACCCAAGAAATCGTTCTCTCTTCAACAAACAGAACAGCTAAAACCTTCTACCCAAAAGAAGAACTAGTGGTCTACCTCTAACCACAAACATCACACCCAACTGAGCTTCCAGAAGAAATGGACAAGCTTCACCATATGCCTGGACTACTGACAGAAGAATCACATGGATTTCTGAACCATCGAAGAACAGGCCACTCACTGCTGCTACCGCTGCCAAAACTTCCTTATCCAAAAGCTCATCGAATCACAAAGCTACACCGACCTCTTCACAATAGAGCCTTCCAGATAGACAGATATCTCTCAGGAAACTCGCTCCCAAACCAAGCTCAAAATACTCTACCAAACTGAGTCTCAACTCAAATACAGACAGAACTCCTCCCTGAGGTTTCCAAGATACCAATGTTGGCTTCGGTACTCCCAACTAATCCAAATTCAAGAGAATCCACTCATACGAGTGAAATCCAGCTTACAATCCAAAGATAAACTCCGAATCTTGAAAAGATTCCCTTCAGAGATTAGAGAAATCCTTCACACCAAACTACCAAGCTACTCAAGATGTCCACACTGCCCTAGCAGACCACTCCAACTTCAAACACTCAAACTCCAACCATTGGTAGTTGTGTTACACACACCACTACCTTATCTACCTTTAGAACTTATTGGAAAACCTGAACAGGTAACCCAATCAAATAGGTAGAAATAAATAAATAAACACATATATATATATATATATATATATATTCAAAATTACAAATACGCCCTCTCAAGAAGGACACCACTCCAGAGTCTAGGTATTCGCTCAACCTAGTGCTTTGATACCACAATGTAACGACCCAACTTCCAAACTCCAGGAAGTCGCATCGCTAAGAAGAAAGAAAGGGATAGAAAAGAGAAAAGAAAGGAAAGAAAGAACAGACAACATCAGAATCTCACAGCGGAATCGAATAAATTATAATATATCACATAAAACTTTACATAGTATCATATACATCAGAGTAATACAGCTAATACAACACAAACTAGACAGTTATAAACATCTGTCTAGTAATTACAATCCAAGTATATCAGAGAAAACAGATACAACTCAAACACAGCGGAACTACTAAATATATCTACACGCTGAAGCCTCCTGCTCCATTATCTCCTCCAGAACTTGTCAAAGCAATCCTGAATCACTTGACTACTCATACCTAATATGAGTACCCAAGAGTTTAATAAAACAGAAAATAAACACTCAGGTCAGACAGGGGTCTGGTGTGAGTAAACGGGGATAAAAGTTGCTTAACTTTAGAAAAATCCTTTGAAAACAAAAGGTATCACGTAAGACTTCCCACACATAAACATGGAAAAGTTTTTACCTTACGCTAACCAAAACATTTGATAGGAAATCCAGTGATATTATAATAGTGTCTAGGGTTTTCAAAATAAAATACAGAAATAGCTGGAATGCTTACATCTCACATTCCAACATAGTTGGGCACAATCAAAACCGTACAGGCTCTTATTGGATTATGGATTCCATCAATGGCAGGGCTACTGGGGTACCGCCCGTCACAGTACGTGGTCTAGATCACCGTACCGAGGAGCCACCCTAACTCCCCTGCAACACAAAGCCGGACCCATTCCTTACTGAACAGTTCCGAACAAGACTACCCCGCAGATTGGTCGTCACCAACTGCCACACAGCCGAAATATAAAGGGACCTTTAGATAGGAGTAAATCTTGCTCTCAAGTGGGGGCTACCCACGAAGCTTTGCAGCACCTCCCCTGTTTTAGCCATTCCCGGTTGATGAGGCTACGATTACCTTTATAGGACATATAAATCTTAGAATGCTCATCGTCCACCTGACGATGTTCTGAAAGCATTCAATCCATACGAGTTCGTTCCGAGTTCGAACGAAACCGAAGGCATTATCTCGTTACACTCGTATTGGAATCACCCTCGGAGTTAACGACGATAACCCTTGCACTCTAGATCACCATCTCGAATCTATAAGTACTATTCCGTCAACTCATTATGGAATCACCCACAGAGTTATACTGACGTATAGCCCTTACACCTCGAGTCTTCACTTGCTCCACTTGGATTAACGACCTAACGTTTAATTGGAATCGATGTGGTTTTCGAATTCCAAATATGGAAACCCGATCCCGGTCTCATCGAAACAAAACGCCATCTTAATGTCCAAATTATACTTAAGGGTTTAAACAATTAACTCATTTCATTATTATCTATTTCACATAGATAGATAAACTATATCTCATAATAGATAATCACATTCATATCATAACAGATAATCTGTATCATCCACAAACAGATAATCATCACAACCAAATAATCCATCACAAACCATCATACTTAAACCAAACATTCATATCATACAGATACAACTAATCTCATTACTGAGATCACAACCATTCAATCAATAACATCCATAAGCAATGATTTATTAATCATCAATTAATTTAAAATAAATTGAATTAATTACAACCATCTCTAATTAATTTAAAATAAATTAAATTAATTTCTCATTTAAATTCTGCTTAACATTCATTAATTAATAACCCAGTTAATTAATTAATTATTGACTAAGTATCTAACCTGATTAAATATCTTTGATTAATCATTCACTAATTACAATAAGTAATTAGTCTTTAATTAATCTTATAAATTAATTAATCATAAGTAATTAACATTTATTAACTCATTTATTAATTAACCATAATTAATTATATTTGTCCTTAATTAATTACAATTAATTAATCACTTAATTTAAACAATCCTTAATTACATCATTAATTATAATAATTAATGATCTCTAATATTTAAATAAATTACTTAATTAAAATTAATTACATTTAGAAATTAATCTAATATTAATCACTTTGATTAATATTAAATTTATAATTAACTATCTTTAATTACTCATTAATCAAATTAATTATCCAATAATTAATCATTTATTAATTCCTTAATTAATTACAAAAGTAATTATCCAAATTACTAATTACATTCCAGTAATTATCATTATTACTTCTCTAAGTAATCCTGCTCCATAAATTACATTAAGTAATTACTCTCCTAAAATCATCAAATGATTTATTAAAATTAATTAAACTAAATTAGTTAACTTAAATAAATCACATATCAAAATTAATTACAATAAGTAATTAATTCCTTAATTACTTTAACAATTAATTATACTTAAAAAATTTCAATTAATTATATTCAATTAATTAATCTAGTTAATTATCAAAGATTAATTACATTAATTAATTACTTAATTATCCTTAGATAATTATCACCAATTATTAATTAACATTTCATTAATTATAAATTTAAGAAAATTTGAATTAGATTAATTATAAATAAATCATTTCCAATTAAAATTAATCTAAACCATTATTTAAAAGTCAAATAATTAAGTAAAATCCTTAATTATTTTAAATATTTTCAAAATAATTTAATTACTTATTAAATGACTCATTTAAATTCAAAATGTATTAAAACAATTCATTTCTAAATTTAAATTCAAATTCTATTTAAAAATTTGATATTTAAAATGTTTAATCATTAAACATTAATTCAAATTAAAATAATTATAAACCTTACAACAAAATGAATGTTAAAGAACATTCATTACCTAAATATAAAGAAAGATTTGAGTTGATTATTTCAATTTCCAAATTTAAATTAAACACTTCATATTTTAATTCAAATACTAAAGGAAACAAATCCTTTCAAGCTTTAAAACTCACTTGAAATCAATTTTTCATTTGCAAATCTATCTTTAAAACATTTGAATATGTTCATCATTTTTAAATTTATAAACTGTTTTGAAATTTAAAACTGGTTTTCGAAGAAACTTGAAACAGTTTTAACTTAATTTCAAAAACAAATTTAAATCTTCCTTAAACCATTTAAATTTGTTTCAAAATTTAAAAATTTACAAAACAGTTTGAATAGAAATATGGGTTTTAAAGAATAAACCTGAAACTGTTTAAATCTTGACTTAAACCCATATCTAAATCTTGTTTAAAATTTAAGATTTTCATTTTTTTAAAAAACTTTGAATTCAAAATTACATTTGAATTCAGATTCAAGTTACACTTGAATCAATTCCTGCACTAAATTGAATTTCATTCACCATTTTAAAAACTGCAAAATAACTTTCAGGTTTTAAAACCTGAAACTGTTTTTAAACTTAACTTAAAACTGAATTTAAAACTTGTTTAAATTTAAAAGTTTCATTTTTAAAACTTTTGGGTTTCAAACTTTATTTGAATTCAGTTTCCAACTTATACTTGAATCAAACCCTGCACTAGAATTTGAATTTCATTCAACATTTTTAAAAACTACAAAATTAACTATCAGGTTTAAACCTGTAGCCATATACCCGAGACACCCCTTATTTACTTCGAGTTTTCTAACCCCTAGCATCGAGACAACATTAAAAATACCCGAGGAATACCCGAGTAAAAACCCTGCATATTACAGAAGTTCACCAGACCTGTCAACAGCCAATTTGCTCGCCTCCGACCATCTTCATCGCTACAATTCCGGCAGATGGTCCATCTACAACCCCTCTGCAACCTCAACAAACCCCACTCCTATTCGATGCAGCAGAAAGCATGTGCAGAATCCCAAACTTCATCACTGCAATACCAAGTTTTGAAACCTGGAAAACCCAATCCCCTTCTTTTCCCCCTCTTTGATCATCTATCACCAAATTCTACTCCATCCTCACATCGACACTCCACTAACATAAAGCATCAAACACCTGACATCCACTAGCTTAACAGATTATTCCAAAAATTACTAATCCTGCTCAAAACAGAATTGCAAACCCCCCCCCCCCAGTAAATAAAAAAAAAGTGATATTTGTTTCCAAAGTCCATGAATTCAATCATGCATTCTGATACAAACTGTTTTAATGTTTTTTTTAAAGTTTGATATTTTGTTTTATTTCAAAATATTTACTGTAGAGTTGTTTTTCAGAGGGTAGCATACTCAGTTCTGACCCTTTTTTTTTATAACTAAATCATAATTTATAAAACCTACATTTATACTAAACCACATATTTGCTTACACATAACTTTACTAGCTGGAAAAATTCAAATGATAAAGCTTTTTCCCATAAAGAATATCCTAATTTACAACCAACACTATATGCAGTTTTTCAAAAAATCAAAAACATGTGAACATATCCATTCCTATACACACAGAACATTCATGAATAAACAATCACCACATCATTTTATTTCTTTCACTTCATATGCTCAGATGTCACAAATTTTGTGCATGTGAGTTTACTCATTTCATTTTAAAACAAAACAGAATAGTTTTGTTTAAAACAGTTTGATTTCTGTAAATAAAGGAAAACAAAAGTTCTTTAATTTATGATGGATTTTGACTTCTTCTTTTTTTTTAAAGAAAACCGTTTTTAAAAGATAAGAAGCTTACTCACCTTTAAATTGAAGATGCAGAAAATAATTTAGCTGCAGATTCCAATTTCCAGGAACTGTTTTTGAAATGCATGATGAACCTGAATGCCATTAGCAAATTGAAGTTGCTTGACTTGTTGATGTATGCATGCAGACCCATTCCTTGCTCAGATTTGAAGTTTGAAATTTTTAGATTTGAAGAAACTAATTTTTGCAGAATTTTGAGTAGATTTGTTGTATGCAGATTTGAAGATGAATGCAGATTTTGACATGCTTTGTTTTAGGTTTTAGATTTACTGAAATCTGATTTTCAGGTTTCTATTTGAAGAAAAAGTGTTTAAATCCAAATGTTTTTGCTATGTTTCTCCTATCAATATAACTTATATTTTAAAAAAAAAATAAGCTTGCCACTTGTTATGTTATTTTGTTAGGTGATTACAAGTGTCTTCTTATTAGTTAAAGAATTTAACACATGTATATTTCAATACTTAAAAGCAATTCCTAAATCTATATATGTATTTGAATTTGTCTTAAACCATTTTCAAATTTATTTTTAGCAAGTTACAAATGTTTATTAACATCTATTCTTTAAATAAATACATATAAACTTCTTTATAAAACTATATATTTACATTTTAATGTTTGTTTGATTATTTTTAAAATAATATTCTTTATAAAACTAAATTTCAAAAGGAAAGATTTTTAAAAGAAAAGAAAGGTTGAATTCAATTTTATTTCAAAAGGTTTCAAACTAAATATTATAATTTAACGATAATGAATTAAATCTTATTTCAAAGAAAAAAACAATTTTAAAATAAAACAAAACAAAATACTTTTATTATAAAATTTAAACTATATTTATTCTTATAAACAAATAAATACTTATTTACATTCTATAAAGATATAAGAAAGATTTTTAAAACAAACTTTTGAAAAGTTTACAGTACTAATTTAAATTAATTTAAATCAAATTAATCAATTTACAATTTATACATTTATATATAATAATTATTAGAAAATATCCTTTATTTAATATAAATTAAAATTAAAACCAAATCCTCTATTTACAACGTATAAACATTATAAATAAAATATTTTTAAATCAGCATAGAAAGATAAATTTATTACTTAAATATTTTTAACATTGGAAAAGAATATCATTTAACAAACTAAATAATTATTAATTTTCAAAAGAGAATTTCTATTTGAATTAAATTATTAAATCAATATTTCACATTTTAAAACAATTATTAATGAAATTATTAAATAAATATTGCCCAAATTTCCGGGACATCACAATTACTGTTGATATATGCCTGTCGTTATATTATTATCATATCCTATTATATTATTATTATCTGTTATCACTCTGCAAGTTCCCTGTAGTTTAGAATTCACTATGGGTTGAAATGATACATACCCGAATGGACTTTAGAACGGGAGAATTTCGTTATGGGTTGAAATGATAGACCCAAGCGATTTTCATTAAATTGAATTTGGGATTACGGGTTGAAATGCTATCCACCCGTACATATTTAGTGTACGGATTGAAATGATAAATATCCATATCACTTGACCATATGATAAGAAATATGTATAGACACCGTTGGTCCATATATAAATATTTTGAAAATAATTTCTATGGTTTTGGAAAGAAATATATGGTTTAACAAATATAGATTATTAAGACATTAGATAAATGATAAATTTTATATATAAATTTAGTAGTAGTATTTGATTTAAATTAGATGGATTTATTACGTAGAATATGGTTAAGTATATATGTAAATCATTATTTCAATAGATTTTCTTGTAATAAATTGAATAAGTAAGGTTGGGAAGGTAAATTTGGGTTTATTGGAAATGGTATTTAAATAAGGATTTTAATTAATTGATTTGAAATTATTGAATGGGAAATTAAAAGGTAAGATTTTTTTTAACTGGATTTTGATTTAAGTGATTTAATGAATATTTCACATCTAAATAAAAAAAATGTTCAGTAAAATGTAAGTTAAGGTTACTTAAATGATATTGAGCCTAATGAGGGAATATTTCAGGACGAAATAATAATGGGGTTAAATCGAGATATATATGAAACTGTCAATTGAACTTTGAATTGTAGAATATTAAAGCTTTGAACTGTACTGGAATTTAATTGGTTTATTTACGATTCAGATCTGTATTTGAAATCAATACAATTCGAATTTATTATTTAGAAAATTTAATTGAATAAAAATTTAGTTTGAAACATTGAATATTTAAAGTTTTGAAATAACATTGAAATATAAAAGGGTATTTTGTGATTTCAAATACGGATTTGAGATCGATAAAGTGTGAAACGGTTATTTAGGAAATGAGTTGAATTTTAAATTAATAAATTGAGATTGGACTAAAATTTGAATTTGGAATTTGAATCGCAACTTTGAAAGTGATAAAATTTGAAAATATATATATATATATATATATATATATATATATATATTAGATGAAATGATATTTTGGTTTTGAAGTATAAACTAAATTGAAATGACCACGGTGTTATAGTGTATATTTCTACATTGTAGATAGTTCCACGGATCCTTAGAGAACGGTTATCCCATGCATCCTCTAAGTTACTTGTATTTCAGTTGATATTTTACTTGAGTTGGGTTTATTGATATAAGAATGTTAATCCTGACTCGAGTGTTTTGTGTTTTGCTTTACGCTCGGGTCAGACTGAGTGATACAGCATTTGAGACTCACCTTCGAAGTTGGAGCTTTGCTTGAAGATCTAGCTATCTATCCTTTCAGTCATCTAGTCGATTGGTTCATAGAAGTCATCTTCCCGTACCGGAGACTTCACTGCATCTGGGATATTCTGATGTATTTAATTACTAACTTTGTTTATATAGTAGCTTCATGAACTACTATTCATTTATTCCGCTGCGTATTAGTACTACTCTATATCTGTGATTCTGTGATTGATTTATTTACTGTATATGTTTTGCCAAATTTAAATTAACAATTCGGTATTTTGAATTATTCAAGTCGGACATGTATGGTTTTATTATCGATTTTAATGGTCCAAAATACCAGGCCGTTACAGTTGGTATAAGAGCTTTGGCTCTAGGCAAAACTTAGCATATATGGTAAATTTATTTACAGAATCACTTTCGTTCGAGTTGAATCTCTTCCTTTTGACTCGATTTCCTTTGAACTTTGGAACGTTCCCTGTGGTTCAAAAATTCATTCTTGCCTCTCTCTATTTATATTCTTTTGATTCTAGAGTATCCAATGACTCCACTGAATGATTTGTAAAGGGGGTGAAACTCCTTTACAATCGGCATTGATTCACCGAAGATTTATATATCCTCGGTTTAGATACTGCCATCTCTGGTTATGCCGAATGCTATATCTGGCGATCGAATGTCGATTTGCCTTAGAATTCCGCATTGATCATATTCATGAAGTCACCGTTGACCCTGTTAAGGTCGCCCGCGATTTATATCCATAATCTATTTTGTAATTCAATTATCTCATCTTTGATCGAGTCTATCTTCGAATCATGGTTCTATTGATTAGAGTTCCTCTAATTTAAATCTCTATCTTTGTACCGAAGTCCATTCTTGAATCATCCTTTGTAATCGGGTTCTGTTTGTATTTCGAAATTGTTTTATATACCGAAATTTTTGTTTGGGTAACTATGATTTTATTCTATATATAAAAGTGAAAATATTTTCGATAAGGATTATATATCTTTTACAAACGAAAGTCTGAAATTTTGAAAGGATTTGAAATTTTGAAAATTTATAAGGAATTCGATTATATAAAGGATTTATAACTGAAGGATTTTGAATTTTAATTTCGAGGAATTGGACTCTGGTATTTTTGAAAATTGGTTTAAGATTTTGAAATATATAATAATAAGATTTGAAAGTATTTTCTGAATAAGAAATGTTTCAAATGACTTCAAATGAGTTCCAAGGATTTTGAAAAAAAATTCAAAGAAGTTTTCAAGAAAATAGAAGTCCAAAACTCACTTATGTCGCTGGAAAATAATTTTGGTGATGAGTGCACGCATCATCGACATTCTATGCGAGTGACTTTGTGAAACCAATTTTGATTTCAAATTCCGAAGTATGATTTGATATTCGAAAGGTATAGGTATATATGTTTGAAATAATTTAAAGTAAGCCGGTGTTCAATCCTCGAGTTTTCGATTTGATTTAGTATAACTCTATTTATAAAATAAAATAAAAAATATTGATTTACTGATTTGTTGCTGATTTCCAACTCTTGGATTTGAAATTTGATTTCACCGACTATTTTGAAGGTTCGGGCACTTCCAAATCAAGATTTAAAATTTTAAAACTAAGAAATTTCGAAGAGTATAAAATATTTGATAAAGAATATAAGTTTAGTTTTGTATGTTTAAAGTATGAAGAGTATGACTTAAGTAAATTTGAAACTTTTGTTAAATAAATAATTTGAAAAAGGAAAATTGGATTTTTCATATAGAAATAAATAGTTTAAAAGTTTTAAAGGGATAATTATAAATTAAGAAACCATTTTGAGTATAATTGATTTTGAGAAGAATATTTGGTTTTGAAATTAGATTGGAATTAAAACCAGTACTTATACGGTGATTTTGGAAATGAATTTGTTTGACCTAAATTTTATTGATATGGAAATTTGGATTATTTTCTAAACCTATTGTTTAAGAAACTTTGAAACTGAATATATTTAATTTGGAAGAAAATTTGGTGAAATCATATATGATCTTGGAACTGAAATGTTATTGAAACGAGAAAAAATTTGAGAACCTTGATTTACTAAATACTTGATTTGGGAGTTATCGAACTTATATAAAACTGATTTGTATAGTACGAAATTGATTTGAAATCTATTGATTTGAAAGGTACTCAATTTAGAAAGAGAAATTTTATATAATCAAAGTCTATATAAGTGTGATTTGATATACTATTGATTTGGAAGTTTTCGATTTGGAAACGGAATCCTATATATAATGGACTTTATATAAGTATGATATTTGAAAGTGATTTGAAAAGGTGCTATATGATACATATTTTCGAAGTAAAGACATGGAAAGTGCCTTCCACTTGAAATCCACTTTGTGGCCACATTGTGGATTCATTCTATCGATATTATTCTCTATGATTTTTGGTTTTTCGGATGTGATACTCGAGTGTGCCATCATGGCGTAACCCATGGTTTTTTTTCTCGCAACTGCATAGCGCAACTACCTGGCTGAGACGGCCTAGGGGTACGGATTGTTTCCTGGGGGATCCAGGCGTAACTATTGTGTATCCTGCAATCTATGTAGGTCGCATTAGTAGCGAAACTGACTGGCTGAGACAGCCTAGGGGTACAGATTGTTTCCTAGGGATCCAGGCGTAACCATTGTGTATCCTGCACCCTACCAGTCATCATGGCGTAACTCGCAGGGTGGAGAAAGCTTACGGATACGGATTGTTTCCAGGGGGATACAGGCGTAACCATTGTGTATCTGCGAACCATGGTTAGACAAAGTTTTTGGTTTGGTTATTTTGTTTGGATTGTGCTTTCCATATCTGTTTTTAAAGGTTTTTCAAGTATTTTCACTGGTTGTTGAAACAGGTCTACTAAGTACTTGAAGAATTCTCGAAAGGAAAATTAGTTTCGATATAAAGGTATTTTATATAAAAGTATTTTATTGTAAAAGTATTTCTAACAAAGAAATTTTGTATTAATATTCGAAATTGAAATTCTTATGGTTCTGGATTAATTATTCGTGCCTGATACTATTCCTTGAATCTACCTTATCTGCTCAGTTTAGTTATTCACCTTGATTTTGTTTTTCGAATCTACCTTCTTTCCTTGTTAGATATATCCTTTTTAAATATTGTTTGTTTATATCCTACATGGTGTAATAGAAAATTTTTAGTGTTTCAGAGGTTATTAATTTATCTATAATGTCGAAAGTATCTTGAGAAAATAAATTTATAAATTTTGGATTTAATATTTTCAATAGCTTCTTTGTAAATATAAGTAATAATGTAAATAATTATTTTCAAAGGAGTTTTGAAAAGTATTAAAGTATTAAAGAAAATTAAATTTCAAATGAAGTTTTTAAATGAATATTTCAAGTAAAATTTGTATAGTTTTGGATTAATTGTTTATCTTGTACTTCAATCTATTTTTTCTTTCTGTTTGTTGCTATTCCCCTACCTCCTTCCTTTTCGGGGACGAAAAATTTTGAGTGGGGGTGAGTGTAATAACCCATAAATTTTAAACGGTTTTAAAACGTATTTAATTATATTTTGGAGAAATTTTAAATAAAAATATTTTGAAATAAAAATTTAATGTTTGGATTACTTATAGTTAAATATAAGTAGTCAATAAATAAGAAAACATATAAATTTAGATTACGTTACTTTTTAATTAATTTGGACGTATGTTCGTTTTAATTATTGCATCTATTGTACGCACTCTTTTATTTCATATCTTAGCTGTTAAAAATCAAATCAGCACGTGCATAAAAAAAATTAAAACCTTGCCTCCAATTCACGTGTAAAACTTTCTACTATCATTTGCGTCTCCATATTTAATAGGAATAAAAATCTATGGTTTCCTAACCGTTTCAAAGTCTCTTCCCATCTTCATTTTTGCAACGTAGTTCAGATCTGGAAAAAAAAGCGTAATGGGTAACGATCTGAAATTTTAGACCAATTTAAAATTCTAATTTTATTAAAATATTGAATAAAATTTGGTAGAAACAAAAATGATGGAAATAACAATAGTTTATATGAGATTTACAATTTGAATTAAAAAAACAAATGTTAAGAATTTAATAATAATTGTTAATTGTGAATATTGATCTATTGAATAAAATTTAAGAGGAAACAATAGTTTAATTGTATTGTTGTAATTCAAATAAGTTAACCTCTAACAAATGAACTAAAATTGGTAACTAATGGATATGTTGAGTTATGTGAAATTATTAAACAATGTTTGATTTATTGCTAATAAAAAGAAGAAGAAAAGGAAAAATATTATGTTCTGTTTATACATCAAATGGTGGTTTTGAAATTTAGTTTTGAAAGCAAGTATGGATTTTTGATTCAAAGAAAAATTTGATCTTGGTATACATATATACGCGGAAAGTTTAGTTTGGGTATAGGGTCCATTAAATATTGTGTGAATTCTAGTATGTATGTGTATATATAGGACATGTTAGTATTTTCAAATATATTACTCATTTCCTTGAAGTTTTGAAACACACTGTCCAATCAACCCATCAATTGCTCTAATAATTTATTTTGGGAAATTCAAGGCACAGCTGTTTTATTTGCCATCATTTTTTTTATTTTATTTTTCCAAACGGTTCATTTTGCCTTTTAACGTATCCTTCCATTCCATACTTATCTTTTTCCTTTACGTTTCAAATATGGAACGTGCTGTATTAATTGCTTTAATTTCTCAACTAAATCTAGGGTGACTGTTGCCATCCTATAATTGTTTTGAATATCAAAACATATGAATTGTATACGTTTACGTTCATTTTTGGTCAGTTCTTCTGTTTTAAAGTAATATATTTATTTCTTAAAAATGGTTGCATTGTGAAACATGTCTCTTCCAAATCTTCACCATGCAGCCCAAGCAATATAATAAATTACTTTAATAACATTGCTGAATCAACGGTCATTTCAATTTATTATTTGTTGTACGTTTCCTTTTTGCTTAAAAATTGGTTACGTAAACATTAATTCAAAAATAAGAAGAAATCATTTGTTTCATGTAGCCACTTCATTTGCTTTAATTATTTCACTTGATTCAAGCAGGTGACCGTGTCCATTCACTCAACCTTTATCTATATTTTTGTTTTAAATTTCTTTCCTCTGTTCACTAGGGTAATTATGGTATGATTCTCAGCCTATTGGTCTGCCTTTCATTCTTTCTTTCGGCAAAAAAAAAAACCTTTAATTATTATCTCATTTCGTGCTTGCACCGTTACAGACAATCAACTAGTTAATTGCATGTTGTAGTATGTTCATGACTATTTGGTTCATAAAAATTATTAAGCGTTTTTACCCAGAGCAGCCAACTCACCTACATCGTTCTATATCTATTTATTTGCGTACAAGTTCAAACTTTTCCATTTTCTTTGATTGATAGATTTGTTGCCTTTATCTATTCTTTCTGTCCTTGTCTTTATTGCTTAAAGGAAAGCAATCCATCAAAACGTGAATATTTGATTATAGCCAGCCGTTACCTATACCCAAATTTCCATTTTTATGACTGTCATTCGAATATCAAACTTATATACTTTTTGCATTCATTTCGCTCATTCAATTTTATGTTTCTTATTCCAGCTTTTAAATATTGAGCTCCTCCCTTATGTTTCTCTGTGGCCTTTACTTCCCTTCTCTGTTTCTTTTTTTTTCTCCCCCTCTGTTAGCTTCTCAAAACCATCACTCCGCAGCTCCTCCCTGATCTTCCACCCCTCGTGCTCCTCCATAGCCACTTAGACCGTGTACTCCTTCTTTTGCGTAAGTATATATATTTTTTATATACCTATGGTATATTATAATATATACTGTGTACGTTAGTTTATATGCTTATATATATACACGATGTTGTATGTTTATGAAAGAAAATATGTATATATTACACACTATATTCTCTGTTTTGTTTTAAAATACACAAGTGTTATAGGGTATAAGGTACACATATATAAAGTTATATGTTGTATAAGAATATAAGTGGATTCGTACAGATAAAGCATGCATTTATTGGTATTATAATTAGGTAAATACTGATTTTATATAAACAGTTATATGATCTATTTTTATATATTATAGAAATTGGAAAATCTGGTTCGAAAATGAATATATGTTATACTGTTTATATATTTGCAGTAATATATACTGATTTTGTTTAAGTATGATATAGACAGTGTTTATAAGTTTTTTTTGAAAAAACAAGTTATATTAGTTTGGATTTTACCTGTTGGGTTAGATAGGGTCACTGAGTATACATATGTATATATTTATACCTTATGTACGTTTGTATATATATTTGTTAATTATTTTAAGTTATATGTTAGTTATAATATATTATGGTCTGTAGTATTCCTAATATTTTAAAACAGAAAATATATATTGTTGGAAACTTGTAATTCAATCACTTGACCATATGATAAGAAAGGTGATAAATTCAATCTCTAGCATCTAGCCTCGAAAGGTGATTGAATTACAAGTTTCCAACAATATACAAACCTTATTATATATATATTTGTACAGATATTTGTAATTCAATCTCTAGCCTCTAGCCTCGAAAGGTGAGCAATCACTTACGATTAACGTTCTTTTATTTATTAAATTTTGGTTTCAATTGAAATGACAATTGAAATATACTTCTGAAGTTAGTAAATCTGTTATATTTTCTATTATCTGTAAACTGTTCACCTATGGGATATGACACCATATCCTATTGTTTATACTTTATTTAATTATTGTTGATATATGTCTGTTGTTATATTGTTATCATATCCTGTTATATTATTATTATCTGTTATCACTCTGCAAGCTCTATGTAGTTTAGAATTCACTATGGGTTGAAATGATACATACCCGAACGGACTTTAGAATAGGAGAATTTCATTATGGGTTGAAATGATAGCTCCAAGCGATTTTAGTTAAATTGAATTTAGGATTACAGGTTGGAATGCCATCCACCCGTATATATTTAGTGTACGGATTGAAATGATAAATATCCATATCACTTGACCATATGATAAGAAATATATACAGACACCGTTGGTCCATATATAAATATTTTGAAAATAATTTCTATGGTTTTGGAAAGAAATATATGGTTTAATAAATATAGATTCTTAAGACATTAGATAAATGATAAATTTTATATATAAATTTAGTAGTAATATTTGATTTAAATTAGATGGATTTATTACGTAGAATATGGTTAAGTATATATGTAAATCATTATTTCAATATAGTTTCTTGTAATAAATTGAATAAGTAAGGTTGGGAAGGTAAATTTGGGTTTATTGGAAATGGTATTTAAATAAGGATTTTAATTAGTCGATTTGAAATTATTGAATGGGAAATTTAAAGGTATGATTTTTTTTAACTGGATTTTGATTTAAGTGATTTAATGAATATTTCACATCTAAATAAAAAAATGTTTAGTAAAATGTAAGTTAAGGTTACTAAAATGATATTGAATCTAATGAGGGAATATTTCAGGACGAACTAATAATGGGGTTAAATCGAGATCTATATGAAACTGTCAATTGAACTTTGAATTGTAGAATATTAAAGCTTTGAACTATACCGGAATTTAATTGGTTTATTTGTGACTCAGATCTGTATTTGAAATCAATACAATTCGAATTTACGATTTAGGAAATTTAATTAAATAAAAATTTAGTTTGAAACATTGAATACTTAAAGTTTTGAAATAATATTGAAATTTAAAAGGGTATTTTGTTATTTCAAATACGGATTTGAGATCGATAAAGTGTGAAACGGTTATTTAGGAATTGAGTTGAATTTTAAATTAATAAATTGAGATTGGACTAAAATTTGAATTTGGAATTTGAATAGATTTGAATCGCAACTTTGAAAGTGATAAAATTTGAATATATATATATATATATATATATATATATATATATATATATATATATATTAGATGAAATGATATTTTGGTTTTGAAGTATAAATTAAATTGAAATGACCACGGCGTTATAGTGTATATTTCTACATTGTAGATAGTTCCACGGATCCTTAGAGAATGGTTATCCCATACATCCTCTAAGTTACTTGTATTTCAGTTGATATTTCACTTGAGTTGGGTTTATTGATATAAGAATGTTAATCCTGACTCGAGTGTTTTGTGTTTTGCTTTACGCTCGGGTCAGACTGAGTGATACAGAATTTGAGACTCACCTTCGAAGTTGGAGCTTTTCTTGAAGATCCAGCTATCTATCCTTTCATTCATCCAGTCGATTGGTTCAGAGAAGTCATCTGCCCGTACTGGAGACTTCACTGCATCTGGGATATTCTGATGTATTTTATTTCTAACTTTGTTTATATAGTAGCTTCATAAACTACTATTCATTTATTCAGCTGCGTATTATTGTACTACTCTGTATCTGTGATTGATTTATTTACTGTATATGCTTTGCCAAATTTAAATTAACAATTCGGTATTTTGAATTATTCAAGTCGGACATGTATGGTTTTATTGTCGATTTGGATGGTCCAAAATAGCGGATCCTTACAAAAAATGATATCGTATTTATATTGTTTTGAAAAGGGATATTATATTCTGGTTTTAAAGTATAAACTATTTTGAAAAAAAGACCGCGGTGTTATAATAACGCTTGGTTGTTGAAGAGACCAGGATCAGAAGTTGTCATACTCTCTGCCAACTCCGAAAACCACTTTAACAACCGTGTACGCAGTGGAGACTCCAGAATGAAGTAGGATGGTGGCGGCGTTTCCTTTAAGGTAAATACATGGACCCAACTCCCATGAGTTGGCATAAGGTGGCTAAAACAGGAGCTATTGACGGGTTAATTGAGGTAGCACCTTTGATCGGACACATCCCTTCGATATTATACTTTGACTTTTGGATTGATTCGGTGGCCACTTTTATTTTTTTATTTGGGGGTGTGGCTCGAGGTGGTCGGTAGCTGCGCGCTACGCGTTACCACCGACCCGGAAGCGTAATCGGTATATCTACCCTGACATTGCCTAGTTGTGCTGTGTCACCTATCCTATCGTGCCTTGTACGAGTTTGGTTTTCTCCCGTACCCCGTGTGGTATCCTCTGGTGGCTTCTCGACCAGGAGGGACTATGATATTGGATGGACTACTGGGACTATTACGTGTTAAGGTGGAAAATGTAAAGCCTTAATGCTATTTAAAAGTAAGTTTATTTTACAATTAGACATTATTATAATAGTGAAATATACTACATAGTAAATAGTTTAACGGATCCTTAGGGGATGTGAATCCCGAGCATCTCTTAAGTTACTGCACTCATATTTATTTATATTGATTTAACTCACATAAGATATTTTAGTTCTGACTCGAGTGTTTTTTCTTTTCAATTCGCTCGGGTCAGTCCGAGCATTTCAGGATCAAAGGCTTTATCTTTGGAGGACGAAGACGAAGATTTCGGTATTATTATTTATATATAATATTGTTCCACTACACTATTGTATTCCACTGCATTATTGATATTCTATGGTAGGTATAACTCCGATATGTATTGTAAGTATAATTAAATATTTTGAAAAACAGCTTCATGAACTGTATATTTGATTATTATATTTTATCCTTCCGTTGTGAGATTCTGTTTGTTTTATTTCTTTCTTGTTTTTTTTTATTTACCCCATAACAATCCACCCTTCCGTATGGTTTGAATTGGCACATGTGTCGATTTAAAGCGTACGAAAAGGCGGGATGTTACATCTGGTATCAGAGCTTAGGTTTAGTGAAAACCTTAGCTTTGCGGGGTCTGACTCTTTACTAATAGGGTAGTAATACCCTATGGGAGTCGCTAAGCTTATATATATGAGAGAGCGTATTTGTTAGTGTTAAAAAAGGTTTTAATATTGTGTTAATCTATTCCGTTTTGTATTTATAAATTCTGGTTGGTACATGGGACGCTATGACATCAATAGGGATTTCTAAACACTTAAGAGGACAGACCGACATAATATTTGGTTTTAATATAGGTGAATGAAATAATTTTGCCTATTATATTTTCCTATATATAAAATAAATTTTTAAATGATATATATATATATATATTCGGTTGTAAATATTGGTTGTTAGGTAATGAAAATTTATAAATAACAGTGAAATAAGAACGAAAATAAAATAAATAAAATTGGAAATTTAGAACTTAAGTTTCGGGGTTTTGAAATTTCTTTTGAATGATTTTGAATTGTAATAATAATATTATTAAAAGAAGTATTTTATGATATAATTATTTCAATATAATCTGAGAGAAATCTTTTAAAAAGAAATTTTGGAAAGATAAAGTTGTACTCCCCTCTCTGTCGCTGGAAAATAATTTCGACGACGAGTGCACGCATTATCGACATTCATTTTCGAGTTTCTAAGTGGGAAGGTCACTGTAATAGTTTTACTACAGATTTATTTTGATAACCAGATATAAATTTCTGATTGTTTGAGTATAATGGGATATATATGTAACGACCCGGTAAATTTGATGATATTAAATGAATTAAATTAATATGTTTCTAATCTAATTTAGAATAAATGTAGGGGTTGGATATAGTAACTGAGATTAAAGATTAACAAATTGAAATGTTTATATAGAAATAGGTAGAATAACGAAAATTTGTGTTTGTGGTTATAAGTCATAATTAGTTGATTAAAATAATATTTATGAAATAATAACTGAATTTAAGTGCAACCATATTTATGGAAGTAAATTTGTATTTGGTGAATGTTAACATTGAATAAAGTTATTTAGAATAGAAAGGTTTTTAGATAATATATTTTCTATAAAATTTGGAAGTGAATGTATGTTAACAATTTAATAGTTACATGGAAATAGATTTGAATAATGTGAATTTGCACACTTTGTGTAAGATAAATATAAGGAAGCAATATAAGTGTTGAATTTGCAATTATTAATAAAAATATTACCTAGAATGAGATTTATTAGTGGAAGATTTACATTAGATTGTAAAATGGGTAGTAACTAATTAAAAGTGACCGTTGAATAAATCAATGCAATAGGTGTTGATAAGTAAATTTAATGAATGTTGTCAATAATAAATGGACTTAAAATAGTAATAAAATTGTTTTACCTATGTAATTGTACGTATTGAGAAGCTATAACTAAATTTGAAGTTTGGTAGTAAATAGAAATTAAGAAGACTAAGGCAACTGGTAAAGAATGAATGGAATCCATAATAATAAGGAGTAAATTATGCATATATTTGAGCAATTGTCATAATTACCAAATTTTACCATTCATATAATTTATTTAATTAAAGTTTATAGCCATATTGTTGTTAATAATGTTGTTAGGGAATATGAATACAAAAGGATAACAAATGTAGGTTAACCATTTATTTTATTCTGTTAAGAATGGAAATAAATTGAAATAAAGCTAATTTAATTATTTTGGTTGTTAATGGGTATAGCTAAATAAGGAGAAGTTATAGGAAATAAAACACGCACTAATGAGATGCAGCATAATCCAAATGTTATTTATACCCATAAAAAGGCTATTTACTGAATAGAAAGATTGTATCAATAAACGAATTTATTTAGGGTCCAACTTATAATTTATAACCTTTAAATGTAGACTTAATTTCAATTAACTGATTTAATAGTGCAGTTAGCGTAGTTTTATTTGGTAGTTGAAATAGAAAATTCTATTAGGTGAAGTTAAGGCTAATTCTATTTAAAATTTGACCTATTGTTGATATAGATTTTAGGAAGCAGGATCTATAAATTTAGTTGAGTATTAGATTCAATAATTGCATTTATTGCATAAATAAAGGGAATTTAACGTTAAATTGTACGTTATTGAATAAAAAGGGAATTTGCGGATATTAAAGTGAAAACATAGACATGTTAAAGGGCATCTTTGTTTTGGATTTAAGTTGAGAGTATAAAAGTATAAGATTAAATAATTGGGTTTTGAGAATAAAATTTATAATTTCTAGATAATAAGGAAGTGCAGAAATGAACACTGCAATTTATATCTTGTCAACTTTTAATTCGCATCTAATCTTGTTTAATCATTGAAATTGATTTTGAATTTTATAGGCGATAAAACTTAGTCAATATTTGAAGTTAAATAAAAATTTGGATTTTTATGATTTATTTCAATTTAATTAATGAATATAAAAATAGTCATTTTTGCCACTGACTCGGATTTCGACGAAACTAGTTTCATCGGATCCGTAACGGTGAATTATAATAATGTTTCAAGTTTCGTAGCAATCGGACTTATCGTTTGATCGTACAGACTCGAAACGCCTTGAAATTTATGCATTGAAATCAATTGAATTTGAAAAATATTGATTTCAGCATAACTTCTTCATATGATCAAATTTGGACGTGAAACTTTTTCCATCGCGTTCGGAATATTTTAAAATACCTATTTGGATATATGGGTTTAATAAATTTCGTTCCGGGGTCAGAACGGGCTTTTTGGGCCAACTACCGTTTAGCACGTTCGTTATCCGTACCCACCTAGCCTTCTTCTATCTGTCTATATATATGCGATCATAAACCCTAGCCTCCCTTTTATTATCATTTTGCTGTACGTTCATCTTCTTCAAGCTTCTCTTCTTCTTCAATGGGGGCTAACCCTAGATCCAGTCAGTTCAAAAACAAAGTGAAAATTTAAAGTCCTCCTAAAAATCTCGAAAAAATATATGTCAATGTTCTCGAAACACGTAATCTCATGGTGAAATTCGTTTTTCAAATGGAGTTATCGTTTACCCAGAATAAATTCAAACAGTTCGTGGCCGTTCATCATCATCGTAACAAAGGTTGTCGGATCGGGAAAACATTTCTGGGTATTGAAGAGAGGACGATGGGGATCGCATCTATATGGTTTGTTGGTCGAATCAACGGTTAGATTGGGAGTTTTATTCAGATTTGGGTTCGAATATTTGGGCGGCCGGTGGCTTTACAGATGACCGGACCAGGGGGGTTAGGTGCGGCCTGAGGTGTGGAGCGTGATGGCGGTGGTCGCGTGCTGCCAGGTGGTCGAAGGTGATGGAAATCATTGGTCAAAAGGGCGGTCAATGTTCTATGTGCGTGCTTCAAGTGGCCGTGCTTTTCGTTCGTGCGTGGAGATGTTCCTGTGCGCGTTTCTCTGGTTGAATTCCTTGCTGACGTGGCTTATGATATGGTGTGAGTGTGTTGTTTTGTTTTAAAATTTTTATTTAATTTTCAAGCACGTTTTATCGAATAACTTTCTCATACGGAATCCGATTTTCGCGCGATTTTTTTGTTAGGATCGTAATTAAATTCCGGGTCTGATGACGCTGGTTTGGACGAATTCTGAGACGGATGAATTTTTGGGTTTAAATCGGGTTTAAATTCGATTTAAATTCCAAAGGTGAGTGTTTAAACCCACTCACAACTACTAGAAGCTTTTATGTTTGTTAAGTTAATTTTAGAAATGAATAGGAATTTATTTATGAGTATTTTGCATGTTTATTTCACTCATATTTGTTGAATTGCATTTATTAAATTTAACTGTTAATTTAATTTATTTATTGCGTATTAATTGATAGTTAGAATTTATTTGTTTGTATATGAACTGCTAGTTAACAGTAATATAATTTATTACTGAATATAGACTGTAGACTAATAGCTGTTAAATTTAATCTGAATAAAATTGCCAGTTATTACCTGTTATATATTATCAAATATAAATTGTTATTGATTGATATTGCTTGATGATTGTGATTGGATGATGGGTGATGTTGATGGATGTTTTATTGTATATCATTAAATTGCAAATTATCATGCATATTTCCTTTCATTCGGGATTGTGGTTTGAAATGATATATAACCGCAAAATTTTATATCTTTTAAATTGCGGATTGAAATGATAAATATCCGTATCACTTGACCATAGGATAGAAAATTATATACAGGCACCGCGGTCTATGTATAACTATTTTAATGTGATTTCTATGGTTTGGATGGAATACGGTTTATAATAATCTTAAATTTTATATTGTATAAATATTTTTCTTCCATATATATATATACATATGAAGTTGAAAATTTTGAAATTAAAAGGTGTATAAAAATCTTTATTAGAAATGGAAGAAAATTAAAAAAATGGAGTTAATAATTTATATCATATGTTTAAATGTTAAGTTTGAAAATTTTAAGATATGATATTTATAATTGGATTTTTCCCAAAATAAATTGAAATGAATATTCTAGTATAATTTGAATTGGGAAAAATATATATATTTTATTACTAGAAATTGAAGTCTTATTATTTATGGATTTTATATGAATATTCAAGACTAATTAATAGAACAATTGATTTGTTGAAAGCATAAAATCCAACTTTAGTTTGAAATCTTAATACTCAAAATGGATATACGTATATATATAAATAAATTGAAGTGGTTTTGGAACTTGAGAGAGATAATATAAATTTTGGTTTAGATTTTAATAAAGAAATGTATTTGTAAAGCCATGAGAACTATTTTCTTTACAAAGTAACACTTAAGTTAAACCATTTAATTCATATACCGTTGAATGTCCAAACCATTCAAGTTTTTAGAAGTTATGGTTTTAAATTATGATTTTCAAAATATTATGCTTTGAAAGTATTTGATTTTCAGACGTTATGAAGTTAAAGCATTATGATTTTGGAAAAGAATTATATTTGGGATAAGTGATAAAATATGGTTTTTGGTTTTGAAGTGATATCGTATTCATGGTTATGAAATGGAATGTTTATTCTGATTTTTAAAGTATAACCTATTTTAAATGACCGCGGTGTTATAATAACGATGGGTTGGCAAAGAGACCGGGATCGGATATGGACATACTCTCTGTCGATACCGAAAACCACTTTGACTAACCATGTACGCGGTGGAGATTCCAGAATGAAGTAGGTGGTGGCGACGTTTTCTGTAAGGTAAATACGTTGACCCGACTCCCGTGAGTTGGCATAAGGTGGCTAAAACAGGAGCGATTCTCAGGCCAATGAGGTCATTCCTCTGATCGGACCCTCCTCTTCGATATTATACTTTGACTTGGATTGATTCAGTGGCCACTTCTATATTTTGATTTTGGGGAGTTAGTCCAAGGTGGGCGGTAACTGCGGCTACGCGTTTCCACCAGCCTGGATAGCAATTGGTATATCTACCCTGGCATTGCCTAGTTGTGCCGTGTCACCTACCATACCGAGCCTTTACTACGAGTTTCTATTTGTGTCGTACCTATGGAGTATCCTCTGGTAGCCTCCCGATCAGGAGGTATTACGGTACTGTATAGACTATTGGCATTTTACGTGTTAAGGTGGAAAATGTAAAGCCTTAACGCTATTTAAAAGTAAGTTTATTTTACAATTAGACACTATTATAATAGCGCAATATACTACATAGTAAATAGTTTAACGGATCCTTAGGAGATGTAAATCCCGAGCATCTCTTGAGTTACTGTACTCATATTTATTTCTGTTAATTTAACTCACATAAGATCTTTTAGTCTGACTCGAGTGTTTTTGTCTTTTCAAATTCGCTCGGGTCAGTCCGAGCGTTTCAGGATCGAAGACTTTAGCTTTGAAGGACGAAGACGAAGGATTCGTATTATTATTATCTATAGTATTGCACCACACTCATACTGTTCCGCTGCATTGATTGTATTGGTATGTGTAACTCTGATATTTATTGTATAAAGCAAATCAAGTGTTTGTAAACTGTTTTGAACTGTATATTTATTATTATATTTTATCCTTCCGCTGTGAGATTCTGTTTTGTTTTTATTTCTTCTCTGTTTTTCTTATTTACCCCATAACAATCCGCCCTTGCGTATGCTTTGAATTGGCACGTGTGTCGGTTTAAAGTGTGCGAAAAGGCGGGACGTTACAATATAAGTTTTAAGTATATATTTATCGATTATTTTAAAATGATTTTTGAATAAAACCCGGCATTTAAATTCTTAAGTTTCCGTTAATTAATAGTTTTAATTATTGTAGTAAAATGGGTTGTAAGTAATTAATAATTGGAACCTCTAAAGGAAATAATAGATTAATGCTAGGTTATAAATAAACTTGTATAACTTTCAATTACATTCTTAAAAAGCATATATATAACTTACCAAATATTAAAAATTGAAATGTTTAATAAGAAAATGTAATGGAAAATTGTACAAGAAAAATTTATATAATGGAAGGGTTCAATGAATCACCTTAATAAATAAGAATTTGATGTGTAGTGTTATAAACTTGAGTGTAATTGAAAAGACTACTAATTGAAATAGAAAGGTAAGTATTATAAATGGAATTTAGTAAATAATCAAAGTAAATAAATGAAATGAAGTAGTATAAATGAATGATAATGAACTTAAGTAAACAGTTGAAGATATTTATAAATAAAATAAGTAGGAAAATGAATACTGTAATAAGTGAAATTAAGTAGTAAATGAATGAATGTAATGCAAATAAATAAATAAAAATTTGCAAGAAATAAATGTGAATTAAAAGAAATCAAAAAAAGGGAAATCAGACAACAAAGGTTATGAAATGGAACTAAAGGATGAACTTAAAATTGTTGGTTGGAATTGTTGTTTGTTTTGGTTCATGCTTGTTTGGGTAAGGATACTTTAAAATTATTTGGATGCATGAATAATCTATTTAGTTTCACCTAAGGCTGTTGAGTAAATGGTGCGCTTTGTAGTTTATTTTTCATCCTGTACAATTTGAAGTTTTGAACCCGAACAACTATTGTTTGTTTGATATGAATGAATGATTGATCTATATTGATTCTATGTGATGGTTGTATGTTGTTGTTGGAATTGGTTGTTGTTGTATTGATTTGATTGTTTGTGATTAAAAAAACTTAAATATTTCATTTTATATAATTGTTAACCTTTTGGATTATATAAGTGAAGTACAGGTTATGGAAGCAATTGCTACTGCTTTTGGTTTCATAATTAAGCGTTAATTGCCCGACCAATAGGTACGTTTTCGGATTTCGGTTTATAGCGCTATTATATTATTGTTTTCCCGTGTTGGGATATATATTATTTTGGGAAATAAATGTTGTATATTGTTATTTCAATATTATATTTTCTTTCGAGCCTCCCCGTACAAAGGAGACTCTGCCGAAATTTTCCGTAAATTTTGGACTTAGAAATTTTTTGAAAATGATTTCCAAACTTTAATAATTTAAGTATACAAAGATTTAATGGTTATAAATTGTTATATTTTATCTAAATTAATTAATTTTGGAAATTTATTGCTTATAAAATTTAATATTTTAAAAGGAGATATATTGATTTCTTAATCATTCTTCTCCCTTCTTTTTCCTTTTCGGAAACAAAAAGCTTTAAGTGGGGGAGAGTGTAACGACCCGTAAATTTCAATGAATAAATTAGTTAATTTAATTGTATATTTGTAATTAAATTTAGGATGAAATAAAATTTTATAATATACAATGAAATTGAATGTTAGAAATTTCATGTAGCAATTGTAAATAAAAAGTTACAATTTAAATTGAAGTTGCAATTAAATGAAATAATGTACAAAGTTGCACTTAGTTATAAAATATTGAATAAGGAAAAAATTAATGAATGTATTAAATTGGTAAATGTCAAAATTTATTGCATTAAATAAATTGGGAATTTAATTTCATTACAGGTAATTAAATATTATCTTAACGTAAAATTTAGATAATTTTTGAAATTTATGCTAACTCTGTTAAGAATATGGCAATTGGTGAAAAATTTGGCCGGTAAGCATATATTATAAGTTACCTGTTTAATTTGTTGATGGAATTTGAAATAAATGTTAATAAAATAAATAAAAGTTACATTAATGTGAGAAGTAATACAATGTTTAGAGGTTGTTAAACTAGAGTGTATTTGGTAATAAAGTTCATTTAAATGTTAAGTAATTATAATGTTGTTTTGATAATAAACGTTACTTTGATGATTATTAATACAGTAACGGAAGTGTGAATGAAAATGGAATAGAAACAACGCGAAATTTAAGTTAATGATTTATGAACTTGCATAAAATTCCAATTATAGAAATTAATCTGAAATGTATGTTTGACTATAAATTGTACACAAGTAAATAAATGGTTTGAGAAATTAAAGGAAAGTACTAAATTGATTAATATAATAAAACATTGTTAATAGTAATTGGAATAACTTAAGGAATTATGTTAATGCAGGTTAATAATTTATAAACTTGAATGAGCATTCCAATTTAATAAAATAATGCAAATGTTTAGTATAAATGGAATATAATAAGAACAATTGCAATTATTGTATTAATGGGTGAAATAATATAATAGATAGTAGTTGCTATGAAGGATAAACATACAAGTACTATAAAGAGATATAATGGTGACAAGGGTTGTTGTTACCAGTAATTTACCAAAAATTAAATAAAAGTGATTAAATGTTACTTTAATGACAATTTATATGATAACGGGAAAGGATGAATGTAAATTAAAATAGTAACGAACATTTACTTATAAGGTAGTAATTGGTGCAATAAATTTATGGAGAATTACAAATTGTAAATTGGATGTAGATTTAAAGTAAAAGTTAATGCAAAGCAAGCATTGCTAATTAAGGTCAATAATAAACAAATGGTAGTGTTAGGATAAATGCTAGAGAGTAATTATATTAAATTTTGGAAATTGAATGCATTAATTTTTTTATGAATGGGAATTAAGGTGAAATTTGAGAATATTAATACAATAACTATGAACCAATGTAAATTTCACCCATGTGATGAAAATTAATTGAATAATAGGACAAAAAGTCAATTAAATGGAAATTTTGAAGATAAGATTTATAATTGGTGAATTTAATGATATTAAAGAATTTATCAATTTTAAATCAACAGTTAAAGTTTTTTAATTTAGTATAAATGTTTAAGAAATTAAAAATGACAAGAATTGTCGATTATAGAATTGGAATTTAAAAATTGGATTTAATTAATTAATTGTTAATTTATTTAATTAATGGAAAAATAGCCATTTTGGCCACTGACTCAGATTTCGACGAAACTAGTTTCATCGGATCCATAACGGTGAATTATTGTAGGGTATCAAGTTTCGTAGCGATCGGATTTGCCGTTTGATTGTATGGACTCGAAACGCCTTGAAATCAAATGAAATTGAAATCAATTTGAAAAATATTGATTTGAGCATAACTTCTTCATACGATGCAATTTGAACCTGAAACCTTTTCCATTGCGTTTAAAATATTTCGAAACATCTATTTTGATATATGGGTTTACCCAATTTCGCTTAGGAGTCGAAACGGGCTTTTAGGCCATCTTGTCGTTAGCACGTATTCAACCCGATCCATTTATTCTATTTCAATTTTGCCTATAAATATCCTGCTTTAAACCCTAGCCTCCCTAATTCTCGTTTGTCTGTACGTATATCTTCTTCTCGATTCCTCCTTTCCAATGGTTGCAAACCCTAGATCCAATTACAATTCAAAATCAAAGTCAAATTCAAAGTCCTCTGAAAAATCTGGAAAAAATATATATTGAAGCTCTCGACTAGCGTAATTCAATGGTTGTGTCCGTTTTTCGATTCGAATTGTCGTTTGACCGGTATTCATTGAAGAATCCCGGCCGTTCATAAGCCACACTCTCAATCAACGGTAGATCTTCAATTTTAGCTCGATCGGGTTGTGTAGACGGGTAGAGGGCGTCGAAGAACGTAGATCGGTGCGGCTACTTGGGTTCGGAGTCGCGTTGACTGGCCGCGTTTTTCTTTTGAAGGCGCGGCGGCTATGGGTGTTGGGGCGATCGAGTAGGTCACGCAACCTAGAGGAGTGGTCAGCTTGGTGTGATGGACGAGATGGCGACCTCCGATCGTTGCAACGTGGTGGCGAGAATTCACAGCAAGGTGGCGGTTGGATCTGCAGGTGCGTACAAGATGTTAGGGTTTCCTTCAGTTTCTCAAACGCGTGAGTAAACGCGTGAGCGAGGTGTTGTGACGTGGCAGTATAAAAAGTGAGTTAACGTTAACTATTTTATTTTAATTTAAATTTTGTTTTCAACTAGTTTAATTCAAGTAACTTCTACATACGAATTCGGATTCACACGCGGCTTTCTCTGCTAGGTTGGTATTGGTATTCCAGACACTGTGACACTGGTTTCGACAAATTTGGAGACTGTTCAATTTTTGGGTTTAAATTGAATTTAAATTCAATTTAAATTCAAAAGGTGAGTGTTTTAACCCACTCACAACTTCTAAAATTTCTTATGTTTGTTAAATTAATTTTTGATGTGATTTAAAAGTTATCTATGATTGTTTGGCGTATTTTAATCCTCCTCTCAGTTAAATTGCGTTTATTTAATATAATTGTTATTTTATTTATTCACTGCATATAAACTGCCCGTAAAATTTGTTATTTATTTATTTATTGCATATAAACTTCTAGTTATATAGTTATTAAATTTATTATTGAATATAAACTGTTAGTTAATACCTTTTATTTATTACCTGTTATATATTAATGTATTGTTTGAATTTGGATGATGATTTTGATAAATGGTTGATGGTTGATATTGGATGAATGGATGTTGTATTTTATATTGTCATAAACTGCAAGTTATTATGCATTTTCATTTCATTCGGAATTGCGGTTTGAAATGATATATAACCGTAATTTTTATTTTTAAATTGCAGATTGAAATGATAAATATCCGTATCATTAGATCATAGGATAGAAAATTTTATACAAACACCGTCGGTCTATATATATAAATATTTTGAAAATGATTTCTATGGTTTGGATAGGATAGGGTTAAATAAATATCAAATTTTCATTTATATAAATATTATTTTATATATACATATATAGTTAAATTTTTGAATTTACGCTATGTATAAATTTGTTAAATAAAATAAATAAGTTGAATAACGGAGTTTGATTATTTTATATTATATGGTTAAGTACATGTTTAGATATTGAATATGTATATATATATATTTTTAATGATTTAAATCAATTAAGATCTGAAGTTAAATTGGAAATGTATTTGGAATTGAGTTTTTTTAAAGAATTAAACTCCATAAGTTGATGTAGTGTAACAGCCGCAAATCCGTACCCTTGAGTTAACACTATTTTACCTAAAACAACTCAAGTTGTACAGAAATACGAACCATTTGGGTTTAAAGAAGAAGAGGTAGGAGAAGAAAATAGAAATCAACAACAGAATCTAACCATCGCAGCGGAATAAAATATAATAAATAATAAATGGTCTTTACTCAAAATCAATTATCTCTGTTTATATATTACATCATCAGAGTACATCAATCACAGTTCAACATCAATATCACACAATGGATACACAACAACTTAACACAGCGGAATATACGTATATAAACAAGTACGGAAGTACGTATCGTGATCCAGCTCGTCTCCTGAGCTCCGCAGCATCATATCTTGTATCCTATAATACTCGGTCTGACCCGAGCATTACAGTTAAATAACACCCGAGTCAGTCTGGAATACCAGCGTGAGAAAATCACACTCAATTGATTATTAAATTTTCAAAAATCCTTTGAAAACAAAAGCATCTCGTAAGACCACGCCACAAATAAACATGTCGGATTTTTACCTTACGATAGCTAAAACATTTTTATAGAAATCCTCTTATATTATAATAGGGTCTACATACAAATACTTATAAAATAGCCTAAATTGTTACATTATTAAATTCCAGCTACTAGCCACAGAGTGGGTAATACAAACAAAACTCGTAAAAGGCTCGTAGGGATAATGGATTTCCAACTAATGACTAGGCACTGGGGTACCACCTATCACAGTATGGGGCCTAGATCACCGTACCGAGGAGTACGCCCACTCCCCTGCAACACAAGACCGGGACTACCCCTTGTTGGATAATCCCGAGTGAGATCACCCCGCGGTTGGAATCAGCAACCGCCCACTGAGCCGAAATAAAAAAGGGACATCTAGACAGAAATGACCTCACCCTGCTTGGGTGCTACCCACCTAGCCTTGCTGCATAACCCCTGATTTTCAGTCATTCCCATTTGATGAGGCTTGAGGCTAAGCGTTACCTTTTTAGAATATATCCCTTAGAATTCCCATCGCCCACCTTACGATCTTTCGCAACATTCATCCATACAAGTCCGTCCCGGGTTCGAACGGAACCGAAGGCACTATTCCTACTACATCCATTTTGGAAATATCCTCAGGATTAGTAGCGATTAGCCCTTGCACTTCACTGCTCCATCTTCGAATCCAAACTCGTTTTTCACAAAATGGTACAAACCGGATCGAAGTAGTTTTCGAGAAATTAATCTCGATCCCGGTCTCTTCGAAACGATCAACGCATTTTGTCCAATATTGATAGTCGGTTATTTAACCATCAATTAATATTCACAACATCCATCACACAATAAATAATTTCCTAAATTATTTATTAACTTCAAAATATCTTCACAAGATATATTTTCCATTTTCAAAAATCCTTTGAAAAACAGTTTCTAACCATTCTTTTTTTTTCAAAATAAACTTTCCCAAATATTTTATATCTCCACTGAAATCACCAAGCACAAAACTAGATTATTAAAATAATTTAAAACACTTTACTTTGAAATATATTTTGAAATATTTAAGATAAGACTACTTCAATAATTTGTTAAAAATACATACTATATAAATATTTGAAAATAAGGTTACTTAATAAAATATAAAACTAAATTTTTATTTTTAAAAACAAGATACTAAATCACTCTTTAAATAACTACTGCTATAATAAATTAAAGGAAATACTTACTTTTAGAATTTAAATATTTAGAAATAATAAATTTTTCAAAACATACTTCTTAAAAAAACTTTAAACTTTTAATTATATTTAAAAATTTACTCTGAAAACGTACTTGGTTATTCAAAGAGAAATTTCCAATCTCAATCACTTAAATCAATTTTCCAAACTGATTCCCAATTTACTCCATTTGAAATAAATTTCTTTAATTACTCAACTCATTTCAAAATTCATTAACTCTCTGTTTATTCAAAAATTTCCTTTCTATACTCAAGATTTATTTATTAGAATTCTTATGCCACTTTATTTCTTTTTTTTCATTCATTCTTAAATTTATTCAAATTTCCATAATTATTTTACTTACAAATTCACTTCCTTTATTTTCTTTCCAAAATCTAATTTATATATTTTTGGAAATTCATTATACCCAATTATATCCAATCTAGCATTCAATATTTCAACATAATTCATCATAAAATATCAAATCATCATAACAGGGGAATTAAATAATTTAAATAAATGTTGAGGGATCCAGTTGGATCCCTTCAACCTGTTTTCCCCTGCATCCACAGACGTTAGCACAATATAAAATATCTTCACTACAAAATGAGGGAAACCGATCATTTCAAGGTGTAGTATATACTACTATATAACACAACAATCAATTCAACCAAACAATTATTTAAATTTAATCATTCAAATTTAAATTTAACTGAGTGAGATTTAACTCACCTTTTGCCTAAGATTGCCATTCACCTCAAACTCGTCTTGTTTCCACGATTTTTTAACCTTGTACAAACCAATTTTACAATTTGTTAATATTCAAAATAAATTCGAACCATTCAATTCACCATTTTAAAATTTAAATTCAATTAATAATTTAGTTTTAACTTGATGATTAAATTTTAAATAAATTTCCTTCCCGACAATTTTCCTAGTGACAAAATAACTTTAATAGTTTCTAATAGAATAGATTAATCACCAAACTCTAAATTTTAAAGATACTTAAGCAAAATTAAACATGTAAATGTATATTTATCTCTTTACAACCATATATAAAAATATCCTATATATAGATTCCTAAAACCCGATTCTTCTAAACTTCTAAAATTACATCCTTCATTTAAAAAAAATTCTTTTAATCGTTTATAACTAAGTATATGCACATTTTTAAAATTCAATTTAGAATTAAATTAAATTGATTAAAATTATGTATACCTTATATTTTCTTATCTCATTTTTCTATATAATAACAACAGCAGTATTTTATTGTAAATACATAAATCTTTAAATCTTTTGTTTTTTTTAATAAGCAAAACATGATTTATTTTTTCTGTATTGAGTATATACATATATACATATATAAATTAATTTTGATTAAAACAAAAATTTAAATTATACCTCACAGTGAATTCGATCCATCTCCTGTCAACTACCACTACTGACATCAACTGCTTGTTGCCGATCTTTGCCTTAACCCTCAGATCCATTTGTTCGAAATCGCGCAACCCTAGCTGTAGATGAATCTCCAAGATGCACAACGCCACATGAGGCAGATGAAACCCATGCGAACATAGTTTTCCCTCTCGTCGTCGCTGACCCACCCATTTTCCAGCGGCGCCTCGCTCGATTCGAGAACACCATGGCTCGCGTCCCGATTCATATGCGAATCGCTCGGTCACAAATATAGGCGCTCGCGCTCGCCTATTTTCCGAATGATTTCGATTTTGAACAGGAAGGAGAAAGGGGAAACTTGCGAACGAATTTCTTTCATTCATTAATTTGTTTACTTCGAATTGGAACAAGGAAAATAAAAGAGTATCTTCTATTACTCTTGAATTTAACTGGAAAGAGGGGTCTTTGTTTAGAGCGAGATAGTGATGTTAATCGACAATTAAAATGAAAAGAAGACAAGATATAAAAGGAGGCAGCGTGATTAGAAAAAGTTGTGTGATGTTATTAAAAGAGGGAACACGGAGATGAAAGAAAGTCGGCGCGCTGTATTGGCTGCTACAGTGCCTTTTAGGTGAAAGAAAAACGACGCTGAGAAATTATTTCAACTGGTTGATCAATTAAAGTTTTTATTTAGTTTTCCACGTGTTTACTTATCGTGTGCTAACACAACAACTCCGATCAAAACGAAATTTGAAATTCGATAATGATTCAATATTACGGACCCAATGGAACTGGTTTCGTCGAATTCCGAGACTGTGCCTTGGAAGGCTATTTTTAAATCCAATTTAAACTATAAAATTTTAAAACTGAACAAACCACTGTTAAATTACAACTTCTATCATCCTCTGTACTATTAATATAAATTTTACAAGCTTAAAATTCTAGATTCAACAATTTACTCAACTTCTAATTATTAAATTCTATTATTTAATTATCAAATAAATAGCGATATTTGTAACTCAAGTTAAAATTATTATATTGAATATTTAAAATCAATTAAATATTCCGATTTTAAATGCTCGAAAATTTCACGTCGTCACATTCCTCCCCCCTTAAAATATTTTCGTCCCCGAAATTACTAATTAGGAAGAATGGTCCAATACACGTTTATTATTTCCTTAAAACCAAACAGTTTCTAACAATTCAACATCTCACCAACTATCTTCTTATAAAAGACCCATTATTATTCTTAATAAATTTCCGAACCCTTCCAAAGTTTTCAACTATTATTTCTTGCTCAATCATTCAAATTTCAATTTAAACCAAATTTTGAATTATCAAAATTTTCTTAAAATTTTTCTAACTCCCCAAATTCCCGAAAAATTTCGCCAGCGTCTCATTTGCGCGGCTAGCTCGGTACAACTACAAAAGGCCTCTACGGGCTCCCAAATCCCAAAAGAAAACAAAAAGCCAAGTGGCTCGATCCAAAAACCCAATCAAATTTCATAGAAATTTAAACACATACCTTTTTGGTCGGGCAATTTAATCCTTATCTTTTGAAATCAAAATCAATTTTCCTTCCCCTTTTCATACCTGCATATCCTTCATAATAATAATATCCAATCACAATATTCCAAAAACATTTTATCGACTTCCTTACAATGTCAATATTTATTCATTCAAATATTAACTTGGAATATATTTGTAATATCAATTTCCAATTAAGAATTCACCATTCCTTACTTAAGTTTAGTATAAACATTCTATATTCTTTTTTTGTTTGTTTTCACTTTACCACTTTAGTTTATATTTATTTCTATTCAAATTGATTCTTTCATTTCCACATGAATTCAATTTATCTTCAACTCTGAATATTTGAATTTTATCTTCTATTTATAACAATTTCATGTCATTATTTTAATTAGTTACATTTACTAATTTATTTCAGTTTCCATTTTGAAATTATTTTGTCGTTAACAAAATTTTTCAAATTTTTCGAAAATTTTCTAACTCCCAAAATTTTCGAAATTTTTTGAAAGAGTCTCCTTTGCGCGAAGGAGCTTTTACAATTCGACACAAGATATAAATATATATACATCGACCCACCCGGTCGGAAAAACCAAAAACAGTTCATATTTCCTATTTTTATTGCGTAACCAAAACCAACCACACGGCTCCCAGGTACCTGTACTTACTCAATTTAAACATGTAAGTTCCAAATATATAAAGTTTATTAACATTTCACTCTTTTTAAACAACTACAACACATGAATATTAAAAGCAATGTAACTAAACAATGTTTATAAGCAACTTATATGGTTTTTAACACCTACGCATTCGTTTCAACCAATCCATACCCATTTCATTTAATTTTAATGGTTTACAATACCATTTCTTACCTTCAATTTATTTTAACCCCCAAACAAGCTCATATTCAATTCAACTGATTTCAATATCAATTCATTTTACTCCTATCAATTCATAGCACCTTAATTACCTCCATTTACATCAAATGACAATTTATTCTATGCAATTCGTCGAGATCTATGTGAATAAATAAGTTTATGTTTTATAACCAATTTAAATCGATTTCAACTCAATTTATACTCAATTCTATTCTATTTTTAAATTTATTCACAATCCATATATTCTCATTTTCATTGCATTTTAAATTTGAATACATTCACTTGCATTTTATTTTATTAACCAAACTAGTTCATTCAAAACCATTAACAACTTAGGTTCATCTTCATTACCATTTAAATTTCCTTTTTATTTTAATTCATTCACGACCATTTATTTAGCTCGTCACATTCTAAGCTTGTATATTATTAACCATTCCCAAATTAATTCAACCCAAGCTTTAGTTACTTTACTCAATTTATTCCATATTTTTTTATTCCAAACTATTTTATTTAGCTTGAAAACAATCCAGGCTATTCATTCAATAACCATTTCTCAACTTATTTAAACCACACTTCATTTTGAGTTCGGCCTTTATTCAACACTTACTTAAGTCAATAACTTAAGTTCATTTCCATTTCTTTTTATAATAAGTTCTACTTCCATCTTTCATTTTAATCTTATTTATTCCATCCATTTATTTATTCAATATAATTAGTTTATCCACTCAATCCATTATGAATTTTCATTTCGTTAAATACTATTTATAACTCACCGAATTTTATTTCGATTCAAATTTATTTTCACTTGATTTAAGACCAATCCAATATCATTAAACTTAGTTTAAGTTGAATTAAATTCAATTGCCCTCCATCTATTAGCTTAAGTTAATTTACTTCAATTTTATACTTAAGGTCATTTTCATTTTACAAGTAAACTCTCTCTTCAATTCAGCTTAATCCTATCTCAATTAAATCTCATTTTAAATCTGCAATTTCATTTGATTGGTTATTATAAAATTTAACTTTCCAGATTCAACTCATCCAATTTATTACATGCTTCCAATTTATTTCCACTTATTTGGATTTTATTTGCAACCCCTACCATTACTATTTTAATCCATTTACATTTTTATTTATTTGACACATTCCCAACTATATTTAATTTGTTAACATTTCAAGTTAAATTTTAATTTATAACTCAAGTTCTGATTCCACTATCCATTTTCAATTTACCACCCAATTTCATTTTTATGAACTCACAAATTCAATTACATTTACTTCACCAACAATTTAAGTCGAGTTTAATTTATAATTTGAGTTTTATTTCCAAACTTCATCATAATCTCATAATTCAGCTTCTATTTAACTACATTAGGTTCCCATTTCATATTTCATTAACTAATTTATTAACAAATTAATTCTCCCCTATTTATAGTTCAATGCTTGATTTTTAAATCTCAAAATCTCTTCATTTAATTTTCTTAAGTTCAAATTTATTTTATAATTCAAGTTTGGATTTTTATTTTATTTTCCAATTCATCAAACAATATTTATTTTAAGTTTTTCTATCCCACTTTTTAATTTTAGAAGTCACCACTTATTATTTTCACACATTTCCATTCATTCTAGGCTTAATTATCATCTTTTATTTTTAACTCAAGCCTTATGCTTATTTATAACCTAAGCATATTTTATTCTATGGATTTTTAATTCTTTTACAAGTCATTCTAATTTATTTATTTCAATCCAATCCTTGTTCATCTTATTTCCCATTTGTCCAGGTAAGAATCTAATTCCATTCAATAACTCAATTGAATTTTTATTCCAATTCAATTTTACTTTAACTCGGATTTATTTAACTCAATTCGGTTTCAACTAAATTCGAATACAACTGGATATTATTTCCAGCCTATTCAATTTATCCAATCCAGTTAAATTTTAATTTCCCAATCCAAGTTAATTTCATTTTAACTTTTCACTTTAAATTGACATTCCATTATTCAAAGCTTAAATTTCTTCCTGATTTAAAAATCATCTCAATTTATAAGCTTACAACTATCTCATCAGGATTTTTAAACCCCCGGCTTTGCTTTCAAATCATTTTGAAATCTTCAACATCTCAAATTACATTTCTCAAAAGTCATACCATTCCTGGTCTATTCCCAACAAATTTCCTTTGAAATTTTCAAAACAACTAGCTTTTTTGAACAAATAAATTTTTGGCAGCAATCCGTCACTTAGAAATTCGAAAATGAATACTGATGATGCGGCCGTCATCATCAGAATGATTTTCCAATAATCCAAGTGATTTCAATGCTATATTACTTCAAAAATCCATTTAAAACAATTTTCCTTTCAGAAGTACCTCCAAAACAATAATGCTATCATTTATCTTCAAAATACTTCCAAATTTTCGGGATTTTAAATTTCCAAATCCTGCTTAAATCAATATTAACTATAATTCATTTGCATAGCTTATGCTCACACAAATTATTATTTGATTATATTTCAATTTATAATCTCATATTTATAAATTTCATTTTACAATGAATTTATTCCCTTAAACTTTGGTTATGTTCTAAATTTTTAGTTAAATTTTTTCTCAACAATGATAATAATTTAATATTATCATTTCTAATATCCAAGCAACCATATATTAGCTAAAATAGTTTACAAAAACTTTTCTTTATATCAAAATATGTTTTTGGGTAAAATTATTTCATTTACCCACATTAAAACAATACCGTGTCGATTGTTCTATTCCAGTGTTTAATAACCCCTTCGATACAGTTGTACAGACTGTGCCGACGAAGGTTCATATGTCACTCAATAAATCAATCAACACAATATTAAAACAATTTATATTCACTAATAAATACGCTCTCATATCTATTAATACACTCAAACTCATTATAGAGTACTACGGACTCTAATTTAAATGAGTAATTCCCATCAGAGCCAAGGTTATCACCAACCTAAGCTCTGACACCAAGTGTAACAGCCCGCAAATCTGTACCCCTGAGTTAACACTATTTTACCTAAAACAACTCAAGTAGTATAGAAATACGAACCATTTGGGTTTAAAGAAGAAGAAGTAGAAGAAGAAAATAGAAATCAACAATAGAATCTAACCATCGCAGCAGAATAAAATATAATAGATAATAAATGGTCTTTACTCAAAATCAAATATCTCTGTTTATATATTACATCATCAGAGTACATCAATCACAGTTCAACATCAATATGATACAATGGATACAAGACAACTCAACACAGCGGAATATACATATATGAACAAGTACGGAAGTACGTATCGTCATCCAGCTTGTCTCCTGAGCTCCACAGCATCATATCCTGTATCCTATAGTACTCGGTCTGACCCGAGCATTACAGTTAAATAACACCCAAGTCAGTCTAGAATACCAGCGTGAGAAAATCACACTCAATTGCTTATTAAAGTTTCAAAAATCCTTTGAAAACAAAAGCATCTCTTAAGACCACGCCACAAATAAACATGTCGGGTTTTTACCTTACGCTAGCTAAAACATTTTTATAGAAATCCTCTTATATTATAAAAAGGTCTACATACAAATACTTATAAAATAGCCGAAATTGTTACATTATTAAATTCCAGCTACTAGCCACAAAGTGGGTAATACAAACAAAACTCGTACAAGGCTCGTAGGGAGAATGGATTTCCAACTAACGACTAGGCACTGGGGTACCCACTGTCACAGTACGGGGCCTAGATCACCGTACCGAGGAGTACGCCCGCTCCCCTGCAACACAAGACCGGGACTACCCCTTATTGGATAATCTCGAGTGAGATCAGCCCGCGGTTGGGATCAGCAACCGCCCACTAAGCCGAAATAAAAAAGGGACATCTAGACAGAAATGACCTCACGCTACTTGGGTGCTACCCACCTTGCCTTGCTGCATAACCCTTATTTTTCAGTCATTCCCATTTGATGAGGCTTGAGGCTAAGCGTTTCCTTTTTAGAATATATCCCTTAGAATGCCCATCGCCCACTTGACGATGTTTCGCAACATTCATCCATACAAGTCCGTCCCGGGTTCGAACGGAACCGAAGGCATTATTCTTACTACATCCATTTTGGAAATATCCTCAGGATTAGTACCGATTAGCCCTTGCACGTCAGTGCTTCATCTTCGAATCCAAACTCGTTTTTCAAGAAAACGTACAAACCGGATCGAAGTGGTTTTCGAGAAATTAATCTCGATCCCGGTCTCTTCGAAACGATCAACGCATTTTGTCCAATATTGATAGTCGGTTATTTAACTATCAATTAATATTCACAACATCCATCACACAATAAATAATTTCCTAAATTATTTATTAACTTCAAAATATTTTCACAAGATATATTTTCCATTTTCAAAAATCCTTTGAAAAACAGTTTCTAACCATTCTTTCTTTTTTCCCAAAATAAACTTTCCCAAATATTTTCTATCTCCACTGAAATCACCAAGCACAAAACTAGATTATTAAAATAATTTAAAACACTTTACTTTGTAATATACTTTAAAATATTTAAGATAAGACTACTTCAATAATTTGTTAAAAATACATACTATATAAATATTTGAAAATAAGGTTACTTAATAAAATATAAAACTAAATTTTTATTTTTAAAAACAAGATACTAAATCACTCTTTAAATAACTACTGCTATAATAAATTAAAGGAAATACTTACTTTTAGAATTTAAATATTTAGAAATAATGAATTTTTCAAAACATACTTCTTAAAACAACTTTAAACTTTTAATTTATATTTAAAAATTTACTTTGAAAACGTACTTGGTTATTCGGAGAGAAATTTCCAATCTCAATCACTTAAGTCAATTTTCCAAATTGATTCCCAATTTACTCCATTTGAAATAAATTTCTTTAATTACTCAACTCATTTCAAAATTCATTAACTCTCTGTTTATTCAAAAATTTCCTTTCTATACTCAAGATTTATTTATTAGAATTCTTACGTCACTTTATTTCTTTTTTTTTCATTCATTCTTAAATTTATTCAAATTTGCATAATTATTTTACTTGCAAATTCACTTCCTTTATTTTCTTTCCAAAATCCAGTTTATTTATTTTTGGAAATTCATTATACCCAATTATATCCAATCAAACCATAGCATTCAATATTTCAACATAATTCATCATAAAATATCAAATCATCATAACAGGGGGAATTAAATAATTTAAATAAATGTTGAGGGATCCAGTTGGATCCCTCCAACCTGTTTTCTCCTGCATCCGCAGACGTTAGCATAATATAAAATATCTTCACTATAAAATGAGGGAAATCAATCATTTCAAGGTGTAGTATATACTACTATATAACACAACAATCAATTCAACCAAACAATTATTTAAATTTAATCATTCAAATTTAAATTTAACTGAGTGAGATTTAACTCACCTTTTGCCTAAGATTGCCATTCACCTCAAACTCGTCTTGTTTCCACGATTTTTTAACCTTGTACAAACCAATTTTACAATTTGTTAATATTCGAAATAAATTCGAACCATTCAATTCACCATTTTAAAATTTAAATTCAGTTAATAATTTAGTTTTAACTTGATGATTAAATTTTAAATAAATTTCCTTCCGGACAATTTTCCTAGTGACAAAAATAAGTTTAATAGTTTCTAATAGAATAGATTAATCACCAAACTCTAAATTTTAAAGATACTTAAGCAAAATTAAACATGTAAACGTATATTTATCTCTTTACAACCATATATAAAAATATCCAATATATAGATTCCTAAAACCCGATTCTTCTAAACTTCTAAAATTACATCCTTCATTTAAAAAAAATTCTTTTAATCGTTTATAGCTAAGTATATGCACATTTTTAAAATTCAATTTAGAATTAAATTAAATTGATTAAAATTATGTATACCTTATATTTTCTTATCTCATTTTTCTATATAATAAAAACAGCAGTATTTTATTGTAAATACATAAATCTTTAAATCTTTTGTTTGTTTAATAAGCAAAACATGATTTTTTTTTTCTGTACTGAGTATATACATATATACATATATAAATTAATTTTGATTAAAACAAAAATTTAAATTATACCTCACAGTGAATTCGAGCCATCTCCTGTCAACTACCACTACTGACATCAACTGCCTTGTTGCCGATCTTTGCCCTAACCCTCAGATCCATTCGTTCGAAATCGCGCAACCGTAGCTGCGGACGAATCTCCAAGATGCACAACGCCACATGCGACACATGAAACCGATGCGAACATAGTTCGCCCTCTCGTCGTCGCTGACCCACCCATTTTCCAGCGGCGCCTCGCTCGATTCGAGAACACCATGGCTCGCGTCCCGATTCATATGCGAATCGCTCGGTCACAAATATAGGCGCTCGCGCTCGCCTTTTTTTCCGAATGATTTCGATTTTGAACAGGAAGGAGAAAGGGGAAGCTTGCGAACGAATTTCTTTCATTCATTAATTTGTTTACTTCGAATTGGAACAAGGAAAATAAAAGAGTATCTTCTATTACTCTTGAATTTAACTGGAAAGAGGGGTCTTTGTTTAGAGCGAGATAGTGATGTTAATCGGCCATTAAAATGAAAAGAAGACAAGATATAAAAGGAGGCAGCGTGATTAGAAAAAGTTGTGTGATGTTATTAAAAGAGGGAACACGGAGATGAAAGAAAGTCGGCGCGCTGTCTTGGCTGCTACAGTGCCTTTTAGGTGAAAGAAAAACGACGCTGAGAAATTATTTCAACTGGTTGATCAATTAAAGTTTTTATTTAGTTTTCCACATGTTTACTTATCGTGTGCTCACACAACAACTCCGATCAAAACGAAATTTGAAATTCGATAATGATTCAATATTACGGACCCAATGGAACTGGTTTCGTCGAATTCCGAGACTGTGCCTTGGAAGGCTATTTTTAAATCCAATTTAAACTATAAAATTTTAAAACTGAACAAACCACTGTTAAATTTAATTTTACAACTTCTATCATCCTCTGTACTATCAATATAAATTATACAAGCCTTCAAATTATTTTTAACAGGCTTAAAATTCTAGATTCAACAATTTACTCAACTTCTAATTATTAAATTCTATTATTTAATTATCAAATAAATAGCGATATTTGTAATTCAAGTTAAAATTATTATATTGAATATTTAAAATCAATTAAATATTCCGATTTTAAATGCTCGAAAATTCCGGGTCGTCACATGTAGAATTTATTAAATTGAAATGTTAGAAGGTATGATATTTATAACTGAATTTTTTTATTCGAGATGAATTAAATGAATATTTATAGTATAAATAAATTGGAGGAAATATTTAATTATAGGTAATTTGAGTTTTATTTAAATGATTATGGTTTTATTATGCAAATATTTCAAACTAAATAATTGGACTTTTAATGGTTGAATAGAAATTTCCAACCTTCGTTTCTAATTGTTTGATACTCAAAGTTTGAAATACATTGAAACTGAAGTGGTTTATTGAAACTGAAAGCGAAATTAAAATTTATGGATTTAGACTAAATTTAAAGAGAATAAAATTCTAAAGTCATGGAAATTATGTACTTTACGAAGTAATTTTAAATTCAAACCATTTTATTTACATACTGTTGAATATCCAAACTATTTAAGTTCAAAGTTATGGTTTTAAAGCTATGGATTTCCAAGTATTATGTTTTGAAGAGTTATAATTCAAATGTATGGTTTCGAGATATTATAAATTTTAAAGTAGTATGGTTTTAGAAAAAGGATATATTTGAAATGATATCATATTGATTTGGTTTTAAAAAAAATTGATATCGTATTCATATGGTTTTGAAAAGGGATATTATATTCTGGTTTTAAAGTATAAACTATTTTGAAAAAAAAAAGACCGCGGTGTTATAATAACGTTTGGTTATTGAAGAGACCGGGATCGAAAGTTTTCATACTCTCTGCTAACTCCGAAAATCACTTTAACAACCGTGTACGCGGTGGAGATTCCAGAATGAAGTAGGATAGTGGCGGCGTTTCCTTTAAGGTAAATACGTGGACCCAACTCCCGTGAGTTGGCATAAGGTGGCTAAAACAGGAGCTATTGATGGTTAATTGAGGTAGCACCTTTGATCGGACACATCCTTCGATATTATACTTTGACTTTTGGATTGATTTGGTGGCCACTTTTATTTTTTTATTTGGGGGTGTGGCTCGAGGTGGGCGGTAGCTGCGCGCTATGCGTTACCACCGACCCGGAAGCGTAATTGGTATATCTACCCTGGCATTGCCTAGTTGTGTCATGTCACCTACCCTATCGCGCCTTATATGAGTTTGGTTTTCTCCCGTAGCCCGTGTGGTATCCTCTGATGGCTTCCCGATCAGGAGGGACTATGATATTGGATGGACTACTGCGACTATTACGTGTTAAGGTGGAAAATGTAAAGCCTTAATGCTATTTAAAAGTAAGTTTATTTTAAATTAGACATTATTATAATAGCAAAATATACTACATAGTAAATAGTTTAACGGATCCTTAGGGGATGTGAATCTCGAGCATCTCTTAAGTTACTGCACTCATATTTATTTCTGTTGATTTAACTCACATAAGATATTTTAGTTCTGAATCGAGTGTTTTGTCTTTTCAATTCGCTCGGGTCAGTCCGAGCATTTCAGGATCAAAGGCTTTATTTCTAGAGGACGAAGACGAAGATTTCAGTATTATTATTAATATATATTATATTGTTCCCCTACACTATTGTATTCCGCTGCATTATTGATATTCTATGGTAGGTATAACTCTGATATTTATTGTAAGTATAATTAAATATTTTGATAAACAGCTTCATGAACTGTATATTTGATTATTACATTTTTTCCTTCCACTGTGAGATTCTGTTTGTTTTATTTCTTTCTTGTTTTTTTTTCTTATTTACCCCATAACAATCCGCACTTTCGTATGGTTTGGATTGGCACGTGTGTCGATTTACGAAAAGGCGGGATGTTACACAAATGTACAGATATTGTGTCCTATTCATATTGAATGGTATTATATAGAGTTGATACTGATTTATAGCATGGATATACATTAATTATAACTCTAATTTATAGTTATATTAGTGACTGGTATATTATTATGTATTTATTACTAATCGGAAATTAGAAGTACAACCCTTTAAAATAAGTTGTAAGACTAAAATAACGATTTAGGCAGGTTAAACTTATATTACAATGGCTTCGAAGTTCATATGTCCTTAACATTGGTTTATTATAATGTAAATCAATAATTAACAAACTAATGAATTTCTATAAAGGTAATTTGAGAAGTTAGAAACTGTAAAGAAGTATTGTATTATGTAACATGGGTTGATTAAAGTTTTAAAATCCTAAATATTATTATAACATATTTATTAACTTTAGACCCTAAGAAATAGTTTACGATATATGAGCATACATGTTTATGTGTGTATATTATATACATGAACTATATAAAATTTTGAGCCTTATTAATAGCTAAACTAAATTTTAATAAAATGGCCGAGTGATATTAAGCTATAATAGGTTAATTTGATGAGCATATTATTTTATAAACGAAGATTGAGAACAGAGTTTGAGACTTCTATAAATAATATGAAGAAGATATAATTGTCAGATTGGTTACTTAAGTAAGATGCATTTTCGTTGAATTGTTTATAAGATTGTATGTTTAAATTGTTATAGAAATTAAGATGACAGATTTGTTACTTTGGTTGTGTATTGCCATCGTATATGTAAATGTGCATGATATGTGTTTATTAGTTGTGACGCCCCACCTCTATACCCACGCTAGCCAAGAACACTACGGTGTAGTGCTGTCAACTCGCACGGAGAATAAGGCTGTTGAGGAGCGACCATCAATAGTTAGGCCTTATACTAGTATTGGTTATCTCAATGGGAATGGTGTATAAATATATTTTCTTTCATTTTTCATCTCTGATTTATTTTCTCCCATCGACATACCCCACTTCCAGTATAAAACGAACTACGATGGTTCGTAATAGTTTAGAACAGTAAATATAAAATATCACACAGATAAAATAATGCGGAACACAAATCAAACAGAAAGTCTCATATATACAATAACTGATGTCAGTTACAATACATTTGATACAATACATATGACACGGTACATATGATACAACTACAACAGTCGACTAAGGAAGTTACATATACAAGTACATTAACGTATTTAATATACATGAATACATATCTTCCTATACAATTTTACAGACTATTACAAATGACGACGACTACTCCAAAAGATATGAAAGAACTTCATAGCTCTAGCAGCAACCCAAAGCAGAATATCTACAACCTGAAATACTCGGTCTGACCCGAGTATTAAATTCAAAAGAAAATAATACTCGGGTCAGTCTAATTCAAACTCAGTTATTAGTGCATAGAAGCAATAATAATTAAATAATGAATAGACGACAGTAATTAAACCAAATCAGAATGCAATTCAGAATATTGAATTGAAATAAACAAAACAGTTCAAACCATTGGAATATCAATTAAAATATTAATTCAAGTAGGGATGCAGTACACGCACGCGTGCACTGCCTCGCCACTACTGAATATGGTATACGCAAAAAGATCCATAAGTCAAAACAAATAGAATATCATACACGCCATACCGTGTGGCTGCAGTTCACGCTTGCGTACACTGCCTTGCCACTATAGTGACGAAGTACCCAATGAATACCGTGTGGCTGCAGTTCACGCTTGCGTGCACTGCCCTGCCACTACAGTGACGAAGTACACAATGAAAATTCATAACGAACACACGGTCAAACCCAAGAAAAGTGGGGTTCAAACTCAAGTGAAACACATATGCAAATAATTCCCGAGTAGAACCAAAGACATCAAACAAAAACTCAGATGCAACAATCAAACAAAAGCAACAGTACAGATGAAACAAACCCACATAATCAAATAGTTGTAGTAATGTCAGTGACAGTACCGGAGTCATCAAATTCGGAGACATAATGGCCGAAGCCAACATATAAAGTGTATGCACTGCTCAAGTACAGGCCTATAACAACCGAGTTTCCATTATGCAGACAGCCAAGTGAAAGCATGTACACGTATCTAGACAGTGTTCATGTTACAATGTACACAAAGAGAATATCAAGCAGACCATGTGAGGAAAGAAGCTCAATAACTTCAAATTATATGGTGATTCAGCAAATGAGCATTCGAGATATGCAAATGCTAACCTGAAGAACGACGACATAAGTCTGCAACATATACTACCTATATACAAGTATGCTTACACATGTGTATACACAAAACATATGTACAGCAACACGAGCACATGCCACTGAATGGCGACAGGCAAATGGAACCAAACCCAAATTATAGTATCATTATAACATGGACAATGGACTACATATATACATGAAGCCCAACAGCAAATGAACATCAAAATGAAAACTGCAAATCTGAATCAGCATGTACAAACCAGCATCAAAATACCACAAAATAACAGTGACAACAAATGTATCCAAACAGTAATAAAAAAAACTGAAGCCCAGTGAATAAAAATCACAACTTACATATATACGCACAGACATATCTATACGTATATATATACGGTGACTAAATGGGTGAACTCAGCAACAAACCAATGTACCAAGCCTATAAGAGTCAAATCCAAAACAAGCTTCAGAAATTCAGAACAAAATACGATGCTCACATTCAATATGAATGCAAAATTGAAGCTAGTAGATGAACTATGCAACAGAGTGATGTGTATAACTTGAAGACATGGCGCCATATCAATGCAGGCACGAGTGTTATCATGTAACAATGAAGACAGTGCTACTAGATAACAAGGAAGACCACAAAATACAAGTCAGATGACTAAATAATCACCCAACCGTGGATTACAAGGAATCAGCAATTTCATAAATCCAATTTCACCCAAGTTGAATAACCTAAGCACAGACAAGTGATCGAAAACATGAAGCATGGGGATGCAAGTATCAAGTAGCTGTCTTGATCAAAGACAATATTATTTTCTCGAAGTCACCTTAAAAACGACCGAGAATTCAAACCAATAACCCAAGGTCAGTTTCGTATCAAAATTCAAGTCAAAACCATGAACAATTTAACAAGACAGAGGCAAGCAAGAAATTCATGAATTCGAACAAGTCAGAACAAATCACGGCATTCGATCATACTCAAACGACCGAACGATTAAACGACAAATTCAGTGGCAACAAAACAAAAATCGTAATGCCGCACATAGTTGAATTAGATGTGAATAAGAAAAATTTACTCACCTTGTCGACGAATTGAAGCATCACAGAGACGAGCAAAGCCAAGAACGAACGAAACCCTAATTTGGGAAGAAGGGGTAGGAGCGATCGAACGTGGCCGCCATTCTTTTCTTCGTTCGATTTTTATTTTCTTATTTTCTTAGGGTTACGAATCAGAGAAAAATTTTAAAGAGGGGCCGGTTATATGTTTAAGAATTATCACGGCCCAATATCAAAAAAACAAACGTGGACCACTATTTAGTTTACAAAGCCCACAATTCCTTTTAATAATTTATAATTTGAATTTTAATTCAAATTTTAAGACTTCAAATGGAAATTTGTGACAATATTTATCGTTTAAATGTCGATTATTAATCGATGCAAATACCGGGTTGTTACAGACTCCCCTCCTTAAAGAAATTGCGCCCTCGCAATCATAAGAAATAAATGGACAAAAGGTAACAACCATAAAAGCATATGATCACAAATTGACGAAATTTGAAACTAGGAAGTTCGCCATTTAGAGCATGAGTGAGAGAGAACCTGAACGTGTTTGCTCGATGATTCTCAGGATTGCGGAGTGAAATCCATAGGATTTGAGAACCACAGAGCTTTCACGAGAAAAACATCGTTATTTCGAAGGTGCTACACCCCCGAAGCAATGATGTGAATAGAAGGTTGCTCAAGAATAAGGATCGGAAATCCCTAAGGCATTTCCGTAATTGAAAGACGTGAAAAATGTCATGAATAGCAGAAAATTGAGCCAGTACACCGACGTAGTATAATATTAACACCAAAGAAATCTCTAAATTTCATAAAAGAAATTCGCAAATTCTCAACAAAATTTAATTATCAAATAGATAATCAGAATACAGAAATCACAAAACAGCAATATCTAATCACCGATTCGATAATTAGAAAACAGCAAAATCAGCAAATCTAATTATCAACAAAGATAATTAGAAAACACAAATATCTAACTATATAAAAAAACGATAATCAGGAATTGCCACAACGGTAATCAAATTTCAAATCAGCAAATATTCAGTTATCAAAACGATAATCAAATCTTGAATCACAAATATTTAATTATCACAAACGATAATTAAATCTCAAATATCTAATTATCACAAGCGATAATTAGAAACAATAAATATCTGATTATCAAAAATGATAATCAGAAATCACAAATTATTCAATTAACAAGTCCGGAATTAACCGAAATAGCAAACGCACATGACCCATAACCACGAGTTTTACTAAATCGTTTAATTCACTTCATCGTTTTCTTGAAAGTGCATAATTGTGTATTTTAAAAAATAACATTTCACATTCTCAAACGGACAAGTCCGGAATTAAGCGAATCAGTAAAAGAAAGGGGTCATAGTCCTCGATTTTTCTGAAACGTTTAAATCGCTTCCTCATTCTTTTGAAAGCATAAACTGTAAAAATTTTGAAAACAATTTTAATTTTAATTTTGAAACAATTTTAAAGAATAACAAATTTTTAAAACACGTGATTAAAATAGCAACGTCAGTAGCAACTTCGACATACGTCAAAATTTCATCGAAATAATTGGCATCAAAATATAATACCAATGAATTTTTCATTCATCAAAAATGTCACAAGAATCTTCTCAAAGATAGGAAGGGGTATCATACCCTAAACTTGTATTCATAACAAGTCAATAACACGCGAATTCACCAATGCACGAAAATTGATAAAACTTATCAATAGAAATCACGAAAATTGGTGAAGCACAAATTCTAGAAATCATCACAAGAAATCCAGAAATCACAAGATGAAAGTATGAAAACTCGAACGGGAGTATGAAAACTCGAACGGAGTATGAAAACTCGAACAGAGTATGAAAACTCAAACGGAGTATGAAAACTCAAACGAAGTATGAAAACTCGAACAGAGTATGAAAACTCAAATGGAGTATGAAAATTCAAACGGAGTATGAAAACTCGAACAGAGTATGAAAACTCAAACGGAGTATGAAAACTCGAAGTAGAGTATGAAAACTCAAACGGAGTATGAAAACTCGAAGGAGAGTATGAAAACTCACCTACACGCGAGCATGAAAATTCATCAACACATGTAACGCATAACGAGAACGGGAGCACGAAAACTCACCTACACGCGAGCATGAAAACTCATCAGCACATGTAACGCAAAGCGAGAACAGGAGCACGAAAACTCACCTACATGCGAGCATGAAAATTCATCAGCACGTGCAACGCATAACGAGAACGGGAGCACGAAAACTCACCTACATGCGAGCATGAAATCTCACCAACACGTGCAATGCAAAGCGAGAACGGGAGCACGGAATCTCACCTACACGCGAGCATGAAAAATCATCAACACGTGCAACGCAAAGCGAGAACGGGAGCACGGAATCTCACCTACACGCGAGCATGAAAAATCATCAACACGTGCAAGCATAACGAGACGCTATCTCATGGTTGCAAGCCATTAATTTTGACACACGAATGGCCCGAAGACCGTGGGGCGCTACCCCACATGTGTGAGTCGGAATCACACAGATTGAGGTCAAAACTAACCTCGCAATCAAAAGAAAAGTATGTGTGAATGAAATCACACAAGTGGTGTCTAGACAATCCTCAAAGCCCAAGAAATATGTGTGAGACGAAATCACACCGATGAGGCCTAGTCTAACCGAAAAGGTATGTGTGAACGAAATCACACAAATGGTGTCTAGACAATCCTCAAAGCCCAAGAGATATGTGTGAGACGAAATCACACCGATGAGGCCTAGTCTAACCGTAAAAATGATCGTCATGATCAACGAGAAGTGTCAATTACACTAAGTTAGTAAATATAAAAGTTTAGCTTCATGTTCCATAACCACTTGCTTAACTTAAATATTTACGAACAAATTGTAAATCTTCACTAGAAAATTGTCACATGAGGTTCAATCGAACAAGTCCAAGAATTAACCGACGAAGCAAACGCAAGTGTTTCATACCACTTGTTTTACTAAGCCGTTTAATTAGATTTCTCATCCGAGTGAGGTAAAGGCCTGTATATACTAGTAGATTAGAAAACGGTTTAAGAAAAAGAGTTTTGTGTTGAAAATAGAGTTGAAAACATTTTGATAGAAGAGTTTTGATATTTACTATTAGTATTGAAACCTTTATATTATAAAGTGACAAATCACAAAAATGATTGTAGAAACAATCAATCACAAGAATTCACATACGAAGACGTGAATAGAATCCAAAGAAATCGATACCGAATTCATCGAAAGGTATGTTCACAAAAATCCCCAAGAAAAGGTCATCAAAGTTGCTAATAAATGATAGCAACAAATCGGGAAATAATCAAGAATCGATTAAATTCAAAAACCAAATCAATTCACTAAGATTCACATTCGAAGACGTGAATAAAATCCAAAGAATTCGATTCCAATCCATCAAGATAGGAATACCCAAAAATTCCTGAAATAGAAGTTGTCAAAGTCGACAAAGGCGGTAACAACTAATCGAAAAGAAGAATCGATCAACAATTGGAAAAACAAAGCAGAACGAGCATAAATGCTTGAATGACTTTAGCAAAAGTAAAAGTCAAGTCAATGTCGATATCGACCAGGCAAAGTCCAAGACAATTTCTTTTATACCAAAGAAATTTTAAAACTATCAGAGAGAGGCACATGAAAGCCAACAAACCATGGATAAGCAGACAGAGTCGACAATTGAAACTCAATTTGTCTCAAAGATTGATACCCAAAACCCAATTGTATGGAGACTGCATTAAGTACACGAATCAGAGATAAGAATGCATATATACAGCAGTTCGAATAAACAATGCGAGTTCAAATCGAAGTAGGTACAAGTTGCAGCAATATGCAACTTGGCAAAGCATATACACAGTGATACTTAGCAGTGCATACAGAAATGAGCAAGCGCAATAGAGAATAGCAGCAATGCTCATGAATAAGAGTTAGGAATTCATACCTAACAAATCAAAGATGATCTTAAGCAAAGATGAGAGAGAAAACATCGACAAATAGTTGTAACACATGTACTATCTAAGTTATGTTTTATATTTGTTCTAAACCCCAGGCTCTGATACCAAGCTGTGACGCCCCACCTCTATACCCACGCTAGCCAAGAACACTACGGTGTAGTGCTGTCAACTCGCACGGAGAATAAGGCTGTTGAGGAGCGACCATCAATAGTTAGGCCTTATACTAGTATTGGTTATCTCAATGGGAATGGTGTATAAATATATTTTCTTTCATTTTTCATCTCTGATTTATTTTCTCCCATCGACATACCCCACTTCCAGTATAAAACGAACTACGATGGTTCGTAATAGTTTAGAACAGTAAATATAAAATATCACACAGATAAAATAATGCGGAACACAAATCAAACAGAAAGTCTCATATATACAATAACTGATGTCAGTTACAATACATTTGATACAATACATATGACACGGTACATATGATACAACTACAACAGTCGACTAAGGAAGTTACATATACAAGTACATTAACGTATTTAATATACATGAATACATATCTTCCTATACAATTTTACAGACTACTACAAATGACGACGACTACTCCAAAAGATATGAAAGAACTTCATAGCTCTAGCAGCAACCCAAAGCAGAATATCTACAACCTGAAATACTCGGTCTGACCCGAGTATTAAATTCAAAAGAAAATAATACTCGGGTCAGTCTTATTCAAACTCAGTTATTAGTGCACAGAAGCAATAATAATTAAATAATGAATAGACGACAGTAATTAAACCAAATCAGAATGCAATTCAGAATATTGAATTGAAATAAACAAAACAGTTCAAACCATTGGAATATCAATTAAAATATTAATTCAAGTAGGGCTGCAGTACACGCACGCGTGCACTGCCTCGCCACTACTGAATATGGTATACGCAAAAAGATCCATAAGTCAAAACAAACAGAATATCATACACGCCATACCGTGTGGCTGTAGTTCACGCTTGCATGCACTGCCTTGCCACTATAGTGACGAAGTACCCAATGAATACCGTGTGGCTGCAGTTCACGCTTGCGTGCACTGCCCTGCCACTACAGTGACGAAGTACACAATGAAAATTCATAACGAACACACAGTCAAACCCAAGAAAAGTGGGGTTCAAACTCAAGTGAAACACAGATGCAAATAATTCTCGAGTAGAACCAAGGACATCAAACAAAAACTCAGATGCAACAATCAAACAAAAGCAACAGTACAGATGAAACAAACCCGCATAATCAAATAGTTGTAGTAATGTCAGTGACAGTACCAGAGTCATCAAATTCGGAGACATAATGGCCGAAGCCAACATATAAAGTGTATGCACTGCTCAAGTACAGGCCTATACCAACCGAGTTTCCATTATGCAGACAGCCAAGTGAAAGCATGTACACGTATCTTGACAGTGTTCATGTTGCAATGTACACAAAGAGAATATCAAGCAGACCATGTGAGGAAAGAAGCTCAATAACTTCAAATTATATGGTGATTCAGCAAATGAGCATTCGAGACATGCAAATGCTAACCTGAAGAATGACAACATAAGTCTGCAACATATACTACCTATATACAAGTATGCTTACACATGTGTATACACAAAACATATGTACAGCAACACGAACACATGCCACTGAATGGCGACAGGCAAATGGAACCAAACCCAAATTATAGTATCATTATAACATGGACAATGGACTACATATATACATGAAGTCCAACAGCAAATGAACATCAAAATGAAAACTGCAAATCTGAATCAGCATGTACAAACCAGCATCAAAATACCACAAAATAACAGTGACAACAAATGTATCCAAACAGTAATAAAAAAAACTGAAGCCCAGTGAATAAAAATCACAACTTACATATATACGCACAGACATATCTATACGTATATATATACGGTGACTAAATGGGTGAACTCAGCAACAAACCAATGTACCAAGCCTATAAGAGTCAAATCCAAAACAAGCTTCAGAAATTCAGAACAAAATACGATGCTCACATTCAATATGAATGCAAAATTGAAGCTAGTAGATGAACTATGCAACAGGGTGGTGTGTATAACTTGAAGACATGGCGCCATATCAATGCAGGCACGAGTGTTATCATGTAACAATGAAGACAGTGCTACTAGATAACAAGGAAGACCACAAAATACAAGTCAGATGACTAAATAATCACCCAATCGTGGATTACAAGGAATCAGCAATTTCACAAATCCAATTTCATCCAAGTTGAATAACCTAAGCACAGACAAGTGATCGAAAACATGAAGCATGGGGATGCAAGTATCAAGTAGCTGTCTTGATCAAAGACAATATTATTTTCTCGAAGTCACCTTAAAAACGACCGAGAATTCAAACCAATAACCCAAGGTCAGTTTCGTATCAAAATTCAAGTCAAAACCATGAACAATTTAACAAGACAGAGGCAAGCAAGAAATTCATGAATTCGAACAAGTCAGAACAAATCACGGCATTCGATCATACTCAAACGACCGAACGATTAAACGACAAATTCAGTGGCAACAAAACAAAAATCGTAATGCCACACATAGTTGAATTACATGTGAGTAAGAAAAATTTACTCACCTTGTCGACGAATTGAAGCATCACAGAGACGAACAAAGCCAAGAACGAACGAAACCCTAATTTGGGAAGAAGGGGTAGGAGCGATCGAACGTGGCCGCCATTCTTTTCTTCGTTCGATTTTTATTTTCTTATTTTCTTAGGGTTACGAATCAGAGAAAAAATTTAAAGAGGGGCTGGTTATATGTTTAAGAATTATCACGGCCCAATATCAAAAAAACAAACGTGGACCACTATTTAATTTACAAAGCCCACAATTCCTTTTAATAATTTATAATTTGAATTTTAATTCAAATTTTAAGACTTCAAATGGAAATTTGTGACAATATTTATCGTTTAAATGTCGATTATTAATCGATGCAAATACCGGGTTGTTACATTAGTCCCATACAGTTGGACTGGTAATACATATGTATATACCTGCGTATATTTTTTGTTATTTATATAAGTCTATACATATAAATAAAGTTATGGTATGTCCAACCTGGGGCTACTAGGGGATGCATGGAATATTGTATATATATTTATGGATATTTAATTTAAAGCATTTATATATAGTTTCGGCATGTTCGAGTTGGGGCTACCAATTTGTGCATGGAATCCATTGTATCATTGAGGCGCATGACCTATAGATGTGATCCCATAGCAGGGTTGGAGAGAAACTGGGATGCCCGTCTAGAGTCGGACATATACTATTCTGTAATACGTTTAGATGCCGCGACAAGTCCTACATGCCAACTGCTTTTGAGGTGTAGGCTTTCAGGAGAGTCCATAAGTTAGTTATGGCTCTCGATAGGTCCTTTTTGTAGCCGATGGCAATTCGGTATGATTTTTCGATGCGTAATTGAAGCTCGTATATAGTTCGATATGCCCAATTTGGTTACCAAATAGTGGAAGAAATATATTGCAGGTGTATAAATATATGGTTCAAATAATACATACACACACATGCATGGTGTGGGCGATTTATATATACTTGTTTGGTAGCCTGACTTGGGGCTCTATGTAGTGCGATGCACTTCTAGAACGAATCAAAATCCATATCGGATGAAAATACTTCAATGTTGCGCACATGTGTGGGAAGGGTAAACACGGTACATACATTTCCAATATGTCAGTATAGACATCCAGAAGGAAAGGATGCTAATGAGGGAATCCATTTTACCAATAAGGCATGCTACCTGTAGACATGGTCCTAGAGCAGGGGCAGGGAGAGATTGGAATGCCAGTCTAGGGTAGGTTATATATTGTACCGTAGTAGGAATGGTGCTATGATAGGACTAATAGTCAACTTCATTTGAGGTTTTGGTTTCCAAGGTAGTTCACAAGTTAAATGTGGCTCTCGGTAACTCTCTTTGGTAGCTAATGGCAATTTAACATGGGTGTCCATTATAGATATTTTTATTTCAGTTTGGGTATAGAGATGCTATGTTAGTAGCATAGTTATATCATTATATTTTTCATTTTAGATGCTTCGATAGGGATTGAGAGATATAGGGCACCATTTCCTATGAAGTGTAGTATTACCCGATACTCGTTTTTCATATTCAGTAACATGACTTGTTATAGCGTATACTATTTAATTAGAACCACTATTTTGTATCATCCTAACTTGTTGGTGTATGGATAGAGTAGGACGATGTATGATTAGTATTTCCTATTGGTCCTTGTTTACATTTATTAAATGTATATATGTTTCATGTATATACAACACTTATAGATATTCTTCTCATGCCAGGCTTTATGTCTGACCCGTGTTATTTCTTGGTCTTTCTATGTCATGAAACTCTTGGTACTGGACTGAATAGTTTGGGAGCTATGTGTTTTTAGGGACAGGCTTGCAGGACAGTTGGAGCATTCACTACACCATAGATGGCCTTCTGCAACATTTTTGCAAGGTGTTGCTAGGTAAAATGTTGCGATAGCTATACAATTTTGGTCCTACTGCAATGTTGAATTTTTGGTGTTGCCTTAGCCATAAAAATGTGTTGCTCTAGCTAAACAAGTGTAATTGATGCAACATTTTTTATAGTGTTGTTATAGCAGACCTTTGCATATCTTTCGCACCGATCCGCGCCAATCTACCAAGGCAAATCCTACGTTGGAGAACGTGACACCTCATCAATCCGAACACCACTCCTTGTGGTGTTGTGATAAATGTTGAAGGGTATAACCGGTTCCCCTTTTCGTTTCTTTTGACAAACCCGACCCTCTCCATTCATTTTCATTCGAAAACCCTTAAACGAAAAAAATTAATAATAATGGCGGCTTCAATTTTCGTTGATCGTTCCTCCAAAAATTAGGGCTTTCCTAATTTCAAAGATGTTGACTTTAGTCGAAAGATCGAATGAAGGATTCACGTCGTTTGCTACGTCGATCGCACGTTTCTCTGATCTGCTCATGGCTCTTTGAAATTGATTGAGTTCGTCTTCGCTTCGAGTAAGGTGAGTGTTATCTACTCACATCTGATTCAAATGCTATGTTTAGTTAGTTTGATTTTGTTTGATGTTGGTGATTTCTGATTTGTTCATGTCAAATAATTTCGCTTACTTGAATTGACGATGTTGATGTCGTTCTTTTTTATTTCGGCGTTGTCGTTCTTCTTGACTTCCGCCATTAACTGTTGTTTTGGACTATCTGTTGACTAGTTGTAAATAAGTTGATTTTGTGGAAACTGTTATTTCGATTACTTTAAAATGTGATAATGTTGGCCTCGGTTTCGAAATGATTTTTCCGACGTTGATTTCTTTGGCACTGATTTGTTCATTCACGGCTTCAACTTGTTTTGATATTACCAGATTTTAACTTGATTTTTATCACTGACTTCGAGTTTGGTGATTCAATTGCTTTTAGCTTCGATGAGTTTTTACTGACTTGTTCGACTAGATGTTGGCAAGCTAGTTCATTCATGTTGTATTTGGTATCTTCACTTGATTATGGAACTGTAATGTTCACTAGTTCATTTGCCTCGAGTCTGGATTTGTGTTCTTTGTTGTTGTTTGTTGAGTCACTTGTACTAGAGTCTGCATCTCTGAGCAGGTTGGCACTGGGTTGCTTATTGTTTCGACCTCTGCCTTTGTCATGTGCTCACTGTATTGTGTTTTGGGTCGAACAATATCTGTTTTTTTGTGGCAGTCCATGCCTTCACTTTAGTTCACTGGCATGATTCATGTTCATTTGCATAGTGCAGTTGCCTTTGTGTCTGACCATGTTGCATCTCTAGTCAAGCTTAGTACTGGTGCACTGTCTTGATGGTTTCATCGAGTTAATCCTCATGTAGTTTGTCTGCACTTATATACTTCATAGTGGTTGTTGCCATTGTCTGTTTCAATTTGCATGCAGTTTCACTGTGCAGCCTTGCTCATTTGATCCACTGTTACTGTGGTTTTGGTTTCTTCACCATACTTCAGTATTTTCATTTAGTATGATTCTTGCATAGCTCAGTTTCGCAGATGCATCCCTTGTATATATGTTTCACCTGACCATCACTGTATTGGTTTCGTAGATGCGTCCCCTACATTTGTTCATAATTGCCTCTGAAGTACCATTGTTGCCTCGGGTATAACCTGGTGACATTGGTTCTTGATGCTGCTCGGTTTTGAGGTACACTTGGGTTTTGATTATGCAGTTGTGGTTTTTGTTGCATTAGAACTATTGAAGCAGTAACATTCCTTTTGGTCCTACTGCACTGTGTATATTTTAGTTCGGCGTCTTTGGTCTATGTTGCTGCATTTGCTTACATATCCACCACTTGTTTGCCTCTCTGGCTTCTAGTTGCTTTGAGAAATTGGGTTTGTTTAATTGCAGTCTACATTTCTGATAGTGGATTTGCACTTGAACCTCTAGCCTATTGCACTATTAGTTTCATTTTATTTGCAGTTGCGTTGAGTCACGATAGCAGTGACTTGACCTCTGCAATTTCGATTTGCTGTTAATATTTAGAGTCATGATGACATTATATATTGTAGTGGCGAGGCAGTATAAGCGAGTGTGTACTGCAGCCACACAGTATTGACGTTTTGGATCGATATTTCAATTACTTGAATTGTTTTGTGTGTCCAATTCAATATTTTGAAATTGTAATTTGATTTGTTTCGGTTTGATCCTTTTTGTTGTTGTCTAATTATCTATTTGATAATTAGATTATGAGTTTCTAATTGTTTATTTAATAATTAAATTTTGTTGTTAATTGCCGTCTAGGCAATTCTGTCGTTTTTCTAAATTATGAATTTGCTGATTTGTTGTTTAATACTGTTACGTGTTATATTTACGGTTATCCGATTTCTTATTAAAGGATTGGATAGACGAGATTTATTTTGACTGTCGTCTGTTCGTTATTCAATTATTATTGCTTCCGTGCATTAATAACTAGGTTTGAATTAGACTGACCCGTGTAGTATTTTCTTTGGAATTTAATACTCGGGTCAGACCGAGTTATTACAGGTTGTAGATATCCTGCTTTGGGTTGCTGCTAGAGCTATGAAGTCTTTTCATATCTTTTGGAGTAGTCGTTGTCATTTTTAGTAGTCAGTGTATATGATCTAGGATGATATGTACTCATGTATATTATTGTCAATAATGTACTTGTATATATAACTTCCAGTGTCGACAGTTGTAGTTGTATCATATGTACTGTATCACATGTTAACTGACATTAGTTATTATATATATGAGACTTTTTGTTTTATATGTGTTCCGCTTTTTTATTATCTGTGTTATTATTATATTTATTGTCCTAAACTATTATGAACCATCGTAGTTCGTGTTGCCATAGGGATGGACCTAGTTGGGTCGTGGTCCCCACATTGTGGGCCCCACAAGATGTGGGCCCCACAACTTCAGAAAGTTAATATCTATAGCAACATTTTTGGAATGTTGCTACAGATACCAATGGGTGTTGCCATGGACCCAAATAGGGTTCTACTGCAACAATATTACTTATGTTGCCTTAGATAGTCAAAATGTTGCCTTTGAGGTCTAAGGCAACGGCAAAAATTGCATCACCCTAAAAGTGTTGCCATAGACCTATGGCAACATTTTTGGGCCTGAGCCAACATTTTTTTGTGTTGCAGAAGGCCATTTATGGCGTAGTGATTCTAGAAGCATGAAGTTGATATATAATATGTGTGTACTTGTTGGTAAGGAAGTACATGGAAGACAAGCTATTTGTATAGGATACTCATAATAACCGATACTATATTTTAAACTTCATATGAATAGAGTTAATGTATTCTGACTTTGTATATTGATATTTATTTATCAATTTCTTCTGCTATTGCAATCTCTTGTGTATTTTTTATCCAATTTTGTTCTTGTATATTTAGTATATTATATGTTATCTTCCCATTGTGAGATTATATCGATGTGGCTTGGTATGGTGTTTTGTTTTAATTTTACCCCAAAAGGACTGTCATTATGGTATTCGGGAGTCGGACGTTGTCATTCAACATTGGTTCAAGGTATTATGAAGGACGTGTCATTACAGCATGTGTATATATTTGAATTGTACACATCATAGACTCAATTTACCATAATCGTCATCAACTAGACATACAAGGATGATAGAACATATTTATGAGTAAACTACAATTACTCACTCATACAAACAATTCACATGCATCATAACAAAAGTAATTACTTGGTCCTAAATATTATTATCTCACTATACAATTTGTTAGTTATTTCAAAAGAAAAAAAATATTTCATGCATACCCATGTCGATAATCTTTCCTTCCTATATGATGAAATGAGTTAGCCCATCAATTTCACTAATTAACTATCATTTATCCATTTATTCCATATTTTGATAATAGATTCAACTCAATATTTATGGTTTATTACATTACTGAAAATTACTACCTTATTATTAATTGTTGAACTTGTATTATTTTGTATAATCAATCCAAAGTGTATAGATATACAAATGCATTTATATAGGTTTCACTTTCTCATGATAAAATATTTTAATGAGTTAAACTATCCAATTCGACAATTAACAACCATTCGTCAGTTTATTCAACTATTCGTATTTAATTCTAATATCTACCGGTATATTAATAGCTATTTATCATTTTGTTTTGCTAATTTTTTCCTTATCATTTCAAATGATAAATTTAAGGCATATAAGTAAAATTTACCCTCCAATATCATATCGAGTAATTTCAATAACTCTCATAAAATAAGAATGCATTAAAATTAAAAAGACCATTTATTCAATGTAATCATTTACATATATCTTTGCACCAAAAATGATCACAAACACCCAGTTGTATGTGAAGCACCAATTTTCAAAAACAATATCCAAATAGAAAGATAGCATGGTGATCACAGAATAAATAGCAGAAAAAGTAAAGGAACACATGAGTTTTACAGTGGTTTGACAAACTCCAGCCTACGCCCACTTCAACAATCTTTTATTTATACTATAAGATTACAAGTACAGTTTTTTGTCTTAAAAAATTAATGGAGGAAGAGATAAGAGGTGATGAAGTAGAGCCAGCTGAAAAGTCATTTGCAACGAGCCAAGTCCATTGTAATATTTATAGGTGAAGACATGCATGGATTGGGCTGAAATTTCGATAGAAGAACCTCCAGGCCCAAACTACCCAACCCACAAAATTTGGGATCAATCGAACATCAAAAAATAGTTTGCATCGATCATTCCATACCAACTCCAATGGGGCTGCAATCATTTATATGGGTCCCTCATGCCTTTATCCCATGCTCCTAAAGTTTCACGTCATTCCGACTTACCCTTTGTGAGATATCGATCGATTTTTTTGTATTGACTAGAAATTAGATCATAGGAGATCATTCCTTGCTTCTTCATTTTGAGCTATGATTGATTATGTAAGTTCCCTATGATTTTAGCTACTTGATCTTCAAATTTCGTGCAATTATGATGTATGGTTTGTGAGATATCGCATTTTTCATGATACTATTAATCGTTTTGTCTGATTTGTACGATCATTTCAATAACGATTGGCCACTTTTTATATGATTTAGGAGTTTCAAGCTGCGATCAATTATGGTAGTGCTCCATGATGTAAGATACTTGCTCCTCGAATTTTGTGCAATTTCAACATTTGGTTTGTGAGATATCGCATTTTTCGCAAAACCATGGATCGTTCTGGCTGATTTGTACGACCGTTCCAATAATGATTGACCTCTTATTTCACGATTTAGGAGTTTTGAGGTGTGATCGATCATGGGGGTGCCCCGTGATGTAAGATACTTGCTCTCTAAATTTTATGTAATTCCGACATATCACTTATGAAATATCGTATTTTCCGTGAAACTATAGATCGTTTTGGTTGATTTGTATGATCGTTCCAATAACGATCGACCTCTTTTTCTAAGATTTGGGAGATTTGTCATGCGATCATTTTTATAGGCTCCACTCTTCAATATATTGATGCTCTAAAGTTTCAAGGGCATTCGCATTGTTGATTTTGAGATAATTATCATTCTTCATCGTTTTACGCTGTTTTATGGATCGTTCCCTATTGATCCACGTAAATTCTTCCTTTGCCAATAACATTAGCATACAGACTCTGATTGACTTAAAATTTTAAATGTACATCACATAGCCTTCCTTATCACTTTATATTCATTGGATCTTATTGGGATCTATTTCTTTTCTGCCTAACTATTGTCCATAGTTCCGAATATCCTCGATTTCCAAGCTTGATAACCATCTCACCGGGCTTCCTGCCTTTATGATCACAAAAGCCATTTAGCCCACTTTTATGATATACTGTCTGCTCAAAAGCATTATAACAAAATAATAAGCTAAATGGTAAGACAATTTCACTTGCAGGACAATTCAATCCACAAATAAATCAACACACACACATTACTTCTGTTTATATATAGATACACATATGTATATAAGTATGTAAATTTTATATCACACATACAATCATTTTTTTCTACATAATTTTACTTTCATCCTCATTACATTTCAACCAACACAAGGCGACGTGTAAACAATAAGCAACCAAAAAATCATATCTATCCATATTACCAGTTATTTATTTTGATATCTATGCAAGGAGGAAAAATGAAACTTATAAAAGGATAAGGGTTCGCTCAACAAAATAAAAGGATGTGTTACACCATCTCATCCATTGATGCCACTCATGACCACCAACTCACTAGCGTCATGCAAATCCACCAAAATGCATGCCAACTCTAGGTCATGTCATGCTCCTTCGACCATCCTCACATAGGTTAGTAGAGCTATCTCCCTCTCCCTTATATCATGTGACCTGCCTTTAACCACCACGTTGCCTACATCATGACTTCCAACATGCTCACCATGAGCATCATGGAACTCTCCTTTCCTTAGTCGTGGCCAACTCTACCCAACACAAAAGTGTCATCTTTCTTCCCTTCGTTTATTTTTTTTATTTTCAAGCCAACTCTACCCGATGTAGAAGTGTTATATTTTTTCCCTTCATTTTTTTTCATTTTCATTGGTTTGATTTGGGACTTAGGGCATAGGGAAGAAGGTTGGGATTTTTTCTAATGAATAAACGATGAGTATATTGCTTTACTTGTTAAGTGTAAATGGGCTTGAAAATTAGTTATACTTAAATATTCCTTTCTTATCTTCTTTTCTTATACATTTACTCCAACTAAAATTTAAATCTATAAATTTCAGTTTTAAGTATACTTGTAAATGCATTCTTATTCACTTAAGATGGTCTGCTATATATTTTACAAAACATATTTTGGTATCTTTAATTACTTAAACTTGTTAAAATTGGTTTTTTTAGATATTGAACAATACCTTTTTCAATTTATTTTAAATGTTAGTCATAACCAAAATTATTATTCTTAATCTGTTTCAAATTAATTTTAGCTATTTCCATCATTATTTATAATAAGTAAATATTTTATATTTATTATAAATATATCATTTGGGTTTAATATATTTTTAGAAAGGAATTTTTTAATTAATTTTATTTATTTGAATTAATAAATAAAATTCATTTATTATAGTGAACTGTACTTACTTGAATATATTTTGAGATAAATTTTATTCAAAACAGAATTTGGGTAACTCATTTTGATAAAATTTAATTTATCACTAGAATACTAATTGTTAGGTCATTACATTCATAAATTAATTTATATTTAAGAAATATCGATGTATTTGATGTTTGGGATGTTTTTAGTAAATATGATGGCTCTAGAAATTTTCTAGAGTCATTAGTAATTGTTTGGATGTATATATAAATATTATATATGCATATATCGATATATGATATTGATATATATATATATAAGCAGTCTTTAAATATAAATATATTTTGCCCTTCTATAAATACTAATGCATACTAACCCTTTTTCCAACTATAGCTTCTCCACTCTAGCCGCTATCATTTACTTCCAACCCCGTCTGCTATAGGTCATATCCCTAGATCCAGAACATCCCAATACAATTTAAAAGGATAGCTTTCATTTTGTTACAAATTCTATTAGAGGATTGAGGATCCAAGGAGTCAGTTACAGTTTGAAGTGTTATGAACTATAATACCTACTATGTAACAATCTATCTTATTTTAAATATATATGCTTATGTCTCTTACACTAGTTTATATTATATTACCATGTATGCGTATAATTTTATCTAGTTGTTTAGAAATTAAAATATAATTTATTCAAATTAATTTAAAACAATTACACACTAAAATTGCAAACGAATAAAATAAATAATATTTATGAAAACTAATTTTCAGCCACATAAACGTATTATTTTGTATAAATTATTTTCAAATTTTATATTTTATTTAATATAAATACAATTTTATTTAAATTAAATATCTTTTTTGGCCATATATATTGGAGCTAGGCCAGCCTGGAGTTGGAAAAAATGGGTGAATTTCAAAATTTTAACCATTTTGGATCTTTAATGAGCCTATGCAATCAAAATTCATTGGGACTTTTCTACGTTTAATTTAAATAAAATCAATATTTTATTTAACTTCGTAAATAAAGTTTCACTTAATTTAACGTGTGCATAAGTTAGAGTATATCAAATACACTCTTATATACAAATTTGTGTGTAACGTTTACTTCTCAAATTTATTTAGAGAAGGAAATATATCATTTTCTTTCTCTTAACTTACTCAATTAATAAGGGGGGAATAAATTTATTTAGAGAATGAAACTTTTCATTTCCTTTCTCTTAAATTATTCGATTAATGAGGGATCATAAAAGTCAAATTAAACTTTTCATATTTAGCGAGGTATATCACTCTTATATTCAAACTATGAAAGTCAAATTAAATTTTTATTAAACATTGCAAAATCACTATCTATGTATATAAAATGACATACCTCGTTACCTAATCCTTAAAACACACCTTGTTGATGTTGTCTTCGATTAGCACCTTGAATGAATGCTTCCGGATCTGAATGAACCACCTTAGGATGTTACCTAGAAATCACACCTTGATGATATTTCCTCAGATCTTCAAGATCCACATCATATCCTTGCAAGAGATGGATGAACCACTTTTGTTTTGTTTTATTTGATCTTTTTATTTGGAGTTGAAAGATTTTGGAAATAGGTTTTCTTTTTTTCTATAATAAAAAATTAGGAGGAGAGAAAGAGAAAGAATGAGTAAGAAGGAAAATGAATTGTACGTATAGAATGAATTAGAGAATATATTTTATTTAAAAGAATGAAACTTTTCTCATTCTTTAACTAAATTGTCTAATCAATTTCCTTGATTATTCTCCCTCTCCAATCCTTTCTTTACATGGATGTCATCAAATGACATAAAATTTCCAAAATGACGTAAAATTTTCATAAATCACGTCATTAAGTGACATAAATTTTTTATAAATCATTTCATGCAATTATCTTTTAATTACATCGATATTGTATATCAATGCGTGGAAATATAACCTTTATAAATGCATTAAAATAATTGCAAAAAAATTCCAAACATCAAATAAATAATAATTAATATTTCTCAAATATCAATTAATTTAATCAATTTACAACATTTTATGAATTAATTGAATCATGTGGTTTTCAAGAAATCACCATTACGGTTGTGCGACTCATATGTGTAAATTCAGTTAGCGATTAATTCGAACTGTTCGAATATTAGCGTTCACGTGTCACTTAGCAGGTAGTGTGACATTTTGGCCGAATTTATCACTTACACATCATTTGGTAAAAATCCAATTTTACAGCGGTACCTGATAGTGAAAACTATTTACACCAATTCTCTTCATCAAAACTATATCATTTTGGATTTACACCAATTCTCTTTAACCCAAGTTTGGAGCGAATTGGGTTTCTTGCGTGCGTTCAAAATACTGGGGAGTGCTTCACGCGCGTACGAGAGGGAAGAGAAGCATTGTCACGTGAACGACCTAGATGCATGCGGCCCAGATCAAGGGTATAAAATAAAAAGAAATGTTGATTTATTTACATTTAAATCGTGTACAAACTTTAAAAGTTGATATCTTTTGGCTGCGAGATCGGAAAATTATGAAACGAAGTGCGTTGGAATCGTATGGACGAGCTCTTCGCAATGGAGCTGGTTTGGAGTCGTTTGGGGTCAATGAAAATTTTGGGTAAAATTAAACGTTCGTTTAATTTTATTCGAAACAAACGCTAAATCGGAAAGAAAACCAAGGTGAGAACTCCTCACTCAATCAAACAGTTCGGTTTAAAATTTTAAATAGTTAATGTTGAATGATGATTGCTGTTTGATTGTGATATTAGATATAATAGGATATATCTATATATAACAATATATATATTGGCATATGTATATATTGGAATTGATTTCCCGCCTTGTATAGCGGATGAGACCCTATTGCGCCGCCTATTAAGCGGATAATATTTTATAAAATCCCATATACCGCGATATTCCGTCTTGAAACGGAATTGGTATTGTGCTAACGTCTGTGGATGCAGGGAAACAGGTTGGAGGGATCCAACTGAATTCCTCACAAATATTTATTTGATTATAAATATTGTGATGATTGTTGACTATCATATCGATATATGATGTTTGTTCCCGTGATTGACTATTTGATGCTATTGCATCATCGGATTCATTTTTAAAGTTAAAAATAACGATTTTGAATTTAAAAAGGATTTTAAAGTAATTTTTCAAAGTATATGTTTATATTAAATTTTTGAATTAATTCATTTTAAATAAATTAAAATTTTTATTATTACTAAGTTATAAAAATTATGATTTTTGTGAAAAATAACAAAAAGGTAATTTCTAAAATAAATAGATTTTATAAAATAGTTAAATTGGGATTTTGAATACTTATTATTAACGGTTTATATAAAAGATTTTTATAAACGGATATTTATAAATTAAATTTAGTGGAATTACGAAACGAGTTGATTAAGTGTTAAGTTGATGTATAAAATGAATTTCATTAAAATTTATAGATTTATAAATTGTGAAAGTTATAAAATGAATAGATGTTGAAAATGAAAGTTTTATAAGTAATTAACTTATAAAATGGATTTTGGGCATTTAAAGGGGATATTTATGGAAATTGTTAATAAAGGAGGTTTTTATAAGTTGAAAATTATTATAAAATAATTGTGAAGTTTATAAAGAACGGTTTAGTAAATAAATGGATTATAAGCTCTTAACTTATAATACGAACCTTTGGTATAGAAATTGGGTTTAAAATTGAATTGGATGGATAAAAGAGATTTCTAAACCGAAGTTATTAATAGAAATGGAATTTATAAACATTGTTATAAAGTCGAAAATAAATGGAATTTGATAAATTGAGTATGGAAGTTTGTTAAAGGAGTTACATTCACTAACGGCGAATATATTATTATATTAAATGGTCATGTTTTGGGAGAGGGATGTTTTAAATAGAATTTAAAACGATTTAAAGATGCTTCAAAATGCATTAAGTATCGAATACTTGGATTTCAACATTCATTGTTGAAATAGACGTTTTCGAGAAAATAGAAGGAAATGAATACGTAGATTTCAACATTCATTGTTGCAATAGGCGTTTTTGAGAAAATAAGGAAATGGTGGACTATAACACTGTTGTTATAGTAAATGGTTTCCAAAAGGAAATATTTTGTATAGTATTGGGATTTATGTATCTATTTTTATTTCGAATCCCTATACTAGTGATTTTGGGTTGTCGTAACGATGTTTTACGCAACATTCGTTTTGACCCAAATAAAAGTGAATAAAGGAATGAAATATATACTTAACTGTGATTTAAGTATATTGAATATTTTCAAATTGTTGAAAATAAATAAATTTGTGGATTACTTATTTTTTTATAAATATGGAAATGCTTTTCCAATATGAAATGAAACGTTTTTAAGGATTCATCTTTTAAAGGTAAATTGAAAGCGAATAATTTGAAATCGATTTGAGAATCGTAAATCAGTAGATATTTGGGAAATTTGAAATTCACTGTGGAATCTGTAAAGGAAAGGGGAATTTGTTTAAAAATAAATATTGATTTATTTTTGAAGTATGGAAATGAATTTACGAATTTGGTACGTAAGTTTAAAATAAATCGGTAAGGATTTATTTGATGATTTGGAATTGTTTTCAAAGGTTATAAAAGATGAAAGGTAATTTGAAATTGGTTTTCAAATGGTCAAAGTGTGGAAATTTTATCGTGCAAAGATATTTTTGGTGAAACAAATAATTTGGGCAATTATTTGGAAGGTGTATATATATCTTGTAAAGATATTTTTGGGATTAAATAATTTTGGAAAATTATTTGGAATCTGATGATGTTGCGCATCTATATTGATAGTTAAAATACCGACTATCAGTATTTACCCTTGGATGGTATTTGTGGTGATTGTTTGAAATTGAATGCTACACTTATTTTAAAATAAGCGCTCGCTATTCGGTTTAGCCGGGAGAGGACCTTTGTGTCGTATAACCCATTCCGAATATGTAATACGTCGTTATGGATAGCATTTGAAGACCGGTGTTGAAGACCGGGTATTTGTGAAAATGATGGGATGACCCGTCGATTGTCTCCGCACCATTAGCTACGGTATGGAGATTTCCTTTGTGATGGGAAATTTTATCGGGATTATGAATACCCGGATTTCAAGGGCTTCTTTGGAAGTGCCTTCGGTTCTGTTCGAACCCGGAACAGACTTGTATGTTTACGTGTGTGACATTACATTTTGAGATATAAAGCAGATTTCTTTTCAAATACATTTCTATTGGTGGCGGAGAATTTATTCTCTTAGCTTAACACCCTTCTCTGAGACGTACGAGCTCAGAGGTTATGTAGTTGAAGGTTATCAGCGATATATTCCCAATCTGGTAATGTGACATGCTGAGTGTTGCTGTGTGATGATCATTGTTTGATCATTTGTGATATGATCATTTGTTTGATCATTTATCTTTGTGATCATTGCTTTGGTCATCTATTGACCCAAAGCATGGCTTTGTGCCAAAGCGTAGCTTTGTGGACTAGACTTCGTCAGACCTCACTCCCCGGAAATGGTCGAAACAGGAATATGCGGCAAGGTTATGAGGGTTGCGCCCTTTAGGGTATGTCATTTCCTTCTGGAAAAGGGTGGTATCATGGTATGGAGCCCAGATACTTACTTATGTTGATACACTATATCTATTACTGTGTGGTGTTGTTGGAATCGAGCGCTCGGATAAAAGTCCCAAAGGACCGGGGGATGACATATTCGTGTAGTAGTTACCTAGTTACAGAGGTAACCCGGCCTTGTGTTGGCAGAGATCTAACCGTAACGTTAGTTTCTTGGGACGTCCCGCCAGAGGCGATCCCATGTGGCAGTAGGAAGTTCCTTAGCTTGACCATTTGTTGGAAATCCATTCTTCAATACGCGCCTTGTACGGTTTTAGTTGTAGAACCTGCCATGTACTTATGGTGGTCACCACTGTTTAGATGGTAGCTATAGTAGGCATAGTTCGGAATGTCTATGCTGGCTAGGATTTATATTCTACTTTCGAAATTGTTTTCTACACTATGCACTAATAATAATATCAAAAAAAGGATTTGATTTTGCGTAGTAAGCATCTTTGACTATCATAAGGAGAAATCTCCTCCAATTCTGCGTTTGCATTGTGTGTGTGGCGGGAGGCCTTATGGTAGTTTCATTTTCAAAAAGCATTGCGAATTTACTTTAAAAATATTTCTTTGTTTGTTTTTAAAGATAAACTGTTTTGAGTTCTCACACCAGTCCCATGACTGACCTGGAGTTTATTGTTTCCTTCCTAAACTCTGGGTGCCCACCAATTTCCACACGGGCAGTCTAGAGTTAGGTTATCAGGTTATTCTGGATTCGGGAGTTGCTGTAGCAATCTGGAGGCGAGTAGGATGGCGTAGTCTATTATCTATTGTATATAGTATTTCTTTCCGCTGTTTTGTTGTTGTACACTCTGATGATGTAATGTAATGTGATGAAATGTATAAAATGTATAGTTCTTTTGTTTTAATGATTATTCATCTATCTATTATATGTTGTTCCCCTGCGATTGTGAGATTCTGATATTGTTTGTGTTGCTGTTTCTGTTTCTCCTATCGTTTTCTCTCTCTTCTTCTACCTCTTTCTTCTTCTTCTTTAACCCTAATGGTTCGTTTTTTCGACAACGAAAAATCGCAAACGTTACATTTGGTATCAGAGCATATGGTTAAGCGACAACCATGGCTCTGTTGGGTATTACTCATTAGAGATAGAGTCAGTAGTGCTCTAGAATGAGTGTGAGTGTAATAATAGATATAAGCGCGTATTTGTTAGTGAATATAAAAAAAATTTATATTGTGATGATTGGTTTGTTGAGTGGTATATGGATTCTGGTCGGTATTGTCTGTACAACTCTATCGATAGGGATCTCTAAACACTTATACAGAACAATTCGACACGATATTGATTTAAATTGGTAAATGAAATAATTTTACCTTGATTATATTTTGTATATAAAGGAAATAATCTTTTCCAAGAATTATTGAGTGTATATAATTGATTGCTTGGTTGTTGTAAATAATATATATATATATATATATATATATATATATGACAATCAAAGTTGTTTGGATAAGTTAAATAAAAACGATTATTGTAAAAAAAAAGAATAATTGTATAAGCCAATGAATTATAAGTATGAAGTTATAATTTGAATGATTTACAATTGTAAAATGATCTTATATATAAGAAGTGAAATTTTATAAGTAAGATTTATAAATGTAATTTATAAATAAAAGAAAACTTTTTGAAAGAATATTTAGCACTGATTTCACTATTGTCACTGGGAAATAATAAGGATGATGACTGCAGCATCATCAGTATCATTTTCGAGTTTCTATGTGATGGATTTTCTACAATAATGAATTTAAAATCGAAGTTTTGTTGTAATAAACAAATTTGAAATTAAAATTCAACTTGAAGTTGATAAATATAAGTGAAATAAGTTTTGACCTTATAATATGAGTTGGAGGTTAATAAAGAAGTTGTATAAATTATAGAATGGGAAAATGTAAGTAAAACCAATTATTGAAGTGGTTAAACAATTAAGTTAAGCAAAATGAAATATGAATTTGAATGTTGATATGAATTTGGCTTAAGTAAAAGTTAAATGGAATAGAATTTGAAATGAATTAGGAGTGTACTTAAGTTGAATGGTGGAAGTAAATGTAAATGAAGTTGAAATGGAATATAACTTAAATAATGTTGAAAGAATTGATGTTGATATCAAAGTAAGTGAATAAAGTGAATTAATGAAATGAAATCGTTAAAAATGTGAACTTGAGTTATATAAATGGAATTCAATTTTATTTGTAAAAGAATTAGCAATTGAATTAAAGAATTGAGTGTTATTCAATCGAATGTAGATAAGTTGATATGAAATGATGTATGTAAGTGTAAATTCATTTCAAGCTAGTTGAATAATTGAATGAAAATCAATTGAATGTTAAACCAATTGGAATTAAAACTGTTGAACGAAATTGAATGTAATGAGAGAAAAATTAATAATTTGGTTTTATTGGATATACATTGGTTGTTAACTTGTTGTTAGTAGATTGTATGTAAATTCATTAAGTGTAATGAAATTGAATTAGCGCGATTGAAAGTTATGTAATTGAATTCAAATTGAAAGTGAAGTAAACGAATTTGAATATGAACTGAATTTGATCCAATTTGGAAGTAATCTAATGTGAATATAATTAGTGAATGTAAACTAATTGGAAACGAATGAAATTGAATATGCAACTTCAATAGTAAACTAAAAATGTATAAGAAGCATATGTTGAAAGGTTTTGTAATTGAATTGGCAAAATGATTTGAATGTTGGAATTGGATACTACTATTAGCAGGATATACAGGTGTATAATGGAATTGGGATTTTGATTTTGAAGTTAAAAAATTGAATTGCTCGACAAAAAGGTACGTATTTCAATTTTAGTATCAGATTTGATGATTTCCTTCTCCAGCCACTTGGCTTTTGTAGGATCTAGATTAACCCTAGAGGGGGGGGGTGAATAGGGTTATAGCAAATTTTCTCGATTTAAACACAGAAATAAACTGTAGAAATAAATATGCTGAAAAGTAAATCACATACAAAATTTACCCAGCTTCGGCAACCCCTGCCTACTGCTGCATTCCCAGATTTCTATTAGAATTAAACAGTATCACGCTTACAAACACTCTAGTAGACTCGCAGACCCTTTTGCTCCCGCTTACAAACACTCTACTAGACTCGCACACCCTGCTCCCGCCTATAGAGTTTCGCTCACTCGCAAACACTACTCCTGCCTATAGAGCTTTGCAAACTCGCACACCCTGCTCACTGAACTAATTCTAAATAGACAATCTGACACTACCTAAACCCTAGGTGGTGATTTACAAATTCTTTGACTCGAAAAGAAAAAAAAACAACTTCAAAAATAACCGCAGAAGCAAAAATTAAAATACGAACTTTGGACCCGTAATTTTTGCTCAAATTAAAAAACTAAAAACCCCTTTTATAAAATTAAAACACTAAACCCCCTTTTAATAATAAGGCCGGCCCACTCCCTTATTTCACCCGATCTCCTTCAATTCTTTCTTGAGAATGGCGGCGACAATTCTTTGTTACAGAAATTAGGGCTTTGGCTTCTTTCTTGAATTAGGGCTCCGGCTCTGGATGATTGATACTCTTTGCTCGCGCTCGTTCTCTGATGTTTCACGACTTGTTCTCTGATGATTCGCGACTTGTTCTCTGATGATTGATTGTTGTTGTCTTTGAGATCGTGAGTTGTTTGCAGCTGCTTCTTTTGATGACCGAGTTCGTTAAATTGGTATGTATTACTTTCGTTTGCTGGTTTGATTATTTGCCTTTTTCACTTGATAACTCGAAGATTAATTTGCCGATGATGATTGGGCTTATATAGGATTTGAAATCCTATTTTTGCGTTCGTATATTCGTGTTTGAATTTGTCAATTTATTCATCTCGGCCACTCGATTATACTTGGATGCTTGTGATAAAATCTGACTTTGTCAATTTCGTATTTTTGATGCTTGGTTGACACGGCTTCGATTTTGACTTTGCTCGATTATGTAATGACCATTTCAAAGATACGCACTTTTTCATTTTACTTGTATAACACAGTGAATACTTGATTGACTTGTTCGACTTCGGTTTTGCTAGTATTTTGTTTGGTTCGTGAATTTCTCTGAACTGTTGAATTTCGTTCATCTTGTAGTCTTCGACCTTCTTCACTGGTACTTGAATTTCAATCATGATGTTGTTTGGTTATTTGTTCATGTGATTCCCTATATTACTGCACTGACTCATGTATGCATTGTATATTACGGCTCTGATTCATTGTTGTTGCTTCACCACTGACTTGTGTTTTTCACTATTGCATAATTGTTGGTCTTCATGTGTATTATTGTGTCACTGCATACATGTGTACTTTGTCTTTGAGAATTGTCATGTTGTACCTGGACATGTTGCTTGAGTCATTGGAGTTTGTATTGGTGCATTGCCTTAATGAATTTGGTCGAGACTAGTTTCTTTGATGTGTTTCATTTGGCTGTGTTGATCCTATGTTCATGTTCTTGCAGTCTTCATGATTGCACTGTTTTATGCATTTACATGTTTACTTTGCAGACTTGAGAACTTTTGTGTTGTAGCTGTCTTGTAAAACTTGAACATCAACTGGTCTCTGATCGTTTGTTCAGTGTAGTCATATCTTGTGCTCGAGCCCTTTGCACATTGATGCATTTCATATGTATGTTTATGCTTACTCATGTAGTCTGGTTTATATTGTACAATGTTGGCTGATGTCAATTGCATCCATGTTGTCCAGATTTTTGTTGCATTCATTGGTCAGTGGTGCACTGTGCCTTGTACTTGATTCACCTGATTATTGTTGTGTCTTGTTCATCTGGTTTTGTTTGCATTGTTGGTTCATCACTTCGTTCCAGTTTGATACTGTGTTGCATTTGATCACTTGTCTCATTTTGCTCAAGTGTACTTGTCTTCATTCTGACCATGTTGGCACTGGGTTACTGTCTTGTTTATATTAGACTAGTCGACACTTGATTCTTGAGTTTTGGCCATTTGCACCTGTGTTGAATCCAGTTTCACAGCTCGGGTTTGACCTTGTGCTGAAGTTGATATTTTATTTATGTTGCACATGAGTTGAACCCGGCTTTTCATTTGGGTTTGACCTGTGCTCGCCTGTCCCTGTAAATCAATCAAGTGTATATATCGACGTGCACGGCCTTGTGGCATATACAGTGATACACTGTGTATGTCACAAGTTGTTCGTGTATGATGAATTCAAATTTAAATTATGACGAACAACCCAAATAACTGAGGCAAATCATATTTTCAAAAATCATATTTCATTTTTTATTGCAAAAATATTTCTTTTTCAATTTTACTGCGTTAGTTTATATTTTTTGCAGATTGCTCAGATGCTGGATTCAAACTAGAAGGAAGTTGAAGATAAAAATACGAGTGTGAGGGATATGTAGTGAGGTTAACTGTAAATGTGAAATGTGATGTGATTGTAATCAAAGTTGTATAGTTATAGTGAGAGATTGAAATTGTACTATTCAAAATTGTAATAAATATTTGTTTGAATAAAATTTCTGTTTGAATTCAAATTCTGTGTCATTTAATTTTATTCAGCAAATATTTATTTATTCTATGAAAAATAAAATAGTACATTAAAAAATACATTTAAACGAATGTATATATGTTTATTATCATCAAACAAAAATCATATAAGCGCAAAGCGCATATTCAACAATCTCCCCTTTTTGATGATAACAAACATATATTTAAGATTTTGAATGTATTAAATGTATTTGATCGTTCAATTTGCTCCCCCTATTTGAATGCTCCCTCTCTACACAATACTCCCCCTACATATATGCATACAAATAGAAATATATAAATGAGCCTATATGCAAAGTGAAAATTATTTGACCTTTGCTTGATTCTATTTGACAAAATCTTAACTTTTCTCTCCCCCTTTTGTTATCAGCAAAAGAATAACAGTGTTGTAAAAAATAGGGATGAAATGATAGGCATGAATCAAACATTTAACTCGATTGAATATAAATATCAAATTTCAATAAAACTCAAACAAAAATCATAATTACCCTTGTCAAGCGCATATTCCACTTTCAGAAGTGATGGGGATAAAATCATCAAAAATCATACAATTCTGTCTATTTGTGGTATATTTATTTCAGGAAATTTGAATATCTACTAACCATGCATAACCGTTAGGACTTTTAAATGAGATTAGTAGTATTCACAATTTTTATTTAAAAAATGAAATCAAGTATCTTCTAACCACGCATGACCGTGAGGACTTTTAAATGGGATTAGAATCAACTTGTCTATTTGAATCAATTAATTTTGATATGCGTTCCATACATGCATAACCGTGAGGACTTTTAAATGAGCATGGAAGCACATAATCAAAAATCCAAGTAATTCACCCATGCATAACCGTGAGGACTTTTAAATGAGAGTGAATACTTTGGATATTTATTTTTATTGCTAAATATAATAAGTTGAAGCACAAATAATTTCCTTCACAGATTTAAAGATATTGAAGAACAAATGATTTCCTTTTTAAACTACCACAAATTTACATACTAAATATGATCTTGATGAGTGATGGTCGATAGAAAGATGATAGAAATAGAAATGGTCATGGAATTTTTACCCAACAAAAAGTTTTTATAACTCTTGTTATGAAATTCTAAAGAAATTTTCTAATTATACTTTCTCGAGTTATAATATATGATAAATATCAACACTCATCTCTTTTTCAATCACTATTCATCTTTTCGATAATCAAAGGGAGTCAGATTAGTCAAAATTTGTCATTTAAAATCAAATTCAAAAATTATAAAATCAATTTTTCAAAAATGATTAATCTGCAAATATGGTCAAACATGATTTTCTCGAGGGGGTTTTATAAGAAAATTTTCTGCTATTTGAAAATTATTTCAAATGAAAAATATGCAGATATTTTCTTTGAAAAAATGATGCAGCAAATGAATGTTTCAAAAATTAATCACGTTCCACTAGTAATTTTTCTATCAACTATATTACCAGTGTAATCTGCATCTGAATTTAAATTTCACTCAATATTCACTCGTCGAACCATGAAGTGTGCACCAAAAATTTCAAACTTAACATCATTCTTTTGAATTTGAATTGAAGCCGTGTTAACACTCAAACACATATCATGGTGTTAATTTCAGAAACCATAGGATAAACAATTATATTCATGAGTAATCAACAGTCAATCAACATCATAATTATTTCAAAAACAATTTCTTTAAGTTTCAACAATTTCTTAAAATCCTTTTTCACATGAATTTGAAATCGTGCAAATTTACAAGCAGTGACCGAAATATCAAAACAAATATATCTACGTGTAGCATGAGTAACCATCATTTGACCGAACAAATTTATATGGATTAGTTCAAAGTTGAAAATATGATTGGTCATCATTTAAGCACAAAACAATGTCATAAATAAGAACAAGTCAAAAAATCATATCAATTAAGTCCGAATCAGTCAACCATCATAATTACTCCAAGTAATTCTATTTAAAGATGGTTGGTCAATATTTTGAAAAAGAATCATAGCATCAAAATCATCATCTTTTGTTTATCTCAATATTGGCTGATTTTAATTTAGAGTATGGTGCAGACAATCACATTTAAAAAAAATTTACCTGTTTTACCTTTACGATAATTTTTCGTGATTGCCCATTGTGATTCTGTCACCTTTGAACTAGGCTAAGGAACTTTGCTTTGTCGCCCGTTGTGTTTCTGGAACAGCCAAAATCCAGAGAACAATGTTGTTGTTCCTTAGCCTGCCACCACACCTACACGATGAAAGATTTATGTGACCTATTTGTTTTTATAGGTCCATGATTGTTAGTGGCAGAATATGAAACATATGTTTGTGGAGACCCAAAACTATTTATATATGTTCCTTTTGGCACCCAAATTTGTTTGACTTTCAAAGATTTTATATTTGTGCCTTTTGGAACCCAAATTGGTATAGTTTTCACGTGTTTGGGTCTATACCAACAATTATTTAGATTATGTCCAAATTTTCTACAAATCGTGCACAATAAATTGTCTTGATTAAATTTTGTGTTCCTATGACTATGATTTTCAACATGATTTCCAATTATTTCAGATCGAGCAAAAACACTTTTACTTTTTGCATTATCATCATTTTGTGATTTCCCAAAACCTAGTCCTTTTCTATTGTTAGCAAAAATTTGATTTCCCAATAACATTTTGAAAGATTTTTCTCCTTTTGAAAAGTTATTCAGGGATTTCTCAAGATTTTGGACTCTGGTTTTTAATGTTGAGTTTTCAGTGACAAGTGAGGTGCATCGATTTATAAAATCCTTTTTCCTAGTGTCGATGGTTTCCTTAAGATTCAAGTTTTCTTTTTCAAGGCTCTCAAAGTTATTCCTAATTTTTGATAGTTCCGAATCTAAAATTTTACATTGGTTACATTCTAGGTTTTGAATATTTTCAAGTTCAGTTTCTAACCTAGAATTTTCATGGGCGAGTTTCCTCCTTTCAGATTTCAGTTTTTCAATTTTAGATTCAAGCGTATCAACTACTTTAGTAAGATCAGAACACATAAAAACAAGTTCTTTATAAGAAAACTCACCTGTCTCACTAGATTCCTCGGAGGTTGCTTCTGAATTTGAGCATGCCATAAGACACAAGTTAGCCTCCTCTGAGCTGCTATCCGAAGCTTCCTCTTCTTCTTCTTCATCCCAAGTCGCTGCAAAGGCCTTCTTCTTCTTTTTCTTTCCTTTGTTGTCTTTGAGAAGCGGGCATTTTGGTTTGATGTGGCCAGGCTTGTTGCAGTTATAACACGTCAGTTCATTATCGGAATTTTCGGAATCTTTTGACCTATTGCCCTTTGTTTTCTTCTTGCGTGGCTTGAATTTAGACCATCTTCTAAGATTATTGACAGCCATTGCAAGCTCTTCAATTGGATCTTCTTCATCGCTTTCTTCTTTGCTCTTTAAGGCAATCGTCTTCTTCTTTGGTTCGGAGTTGTTGCGTTCTTACTTTGCTTTTAACTCAAGCTCATATGTCATCAAGTTGCCAATCAACTCCTCCATGCTTAGTTTGCTCAGATCTTTCGATTCTTGGATTGCCGTGACTTTTGCCTCAAAGTTCATTGGTAAAACTCGTAGCACCTTCCTCACAAGCTCTACCTCAGTGAAGACCTTCCCAAGCGCTCTAGCGTTGTATACCAAGGTTGAAAAACGTCCAAACATGTCTTTTATGCTCTCGCCTTTGTCCATCACAAAGTTTTCATATTCGTTGCTGAATAGGGCTAGACGAGACTCCTTGACTTGAGAAGTTCCTTCGTGTGTCACCTCCAAAGTATGCCAAATTTCCTGTGCTGTTGTACAATGAGAAATTCTATTAAATTCGTTTTTATCAAGAGCGCATATCAAAGCATTCATGGCTTTAGCATTTGTCGTTTTCAATTTCTTATCGTTAGCATCCCACCTATCCTTAGGTTTAGGAATCTCAGTACCACCAACGATTATAGTGGGAGATTTATAGCCAGTTTCAATAATATCCCAAACATCATAATCAACAGAACTAAGATAGATACCCATCCTAACTTTCCAATAAGCATAATCGTTCCCATTAAACATGGGTGGCCTAGCAATAGATTGCCCCTCAGAAAAAGCATTATTTTGTAGACTCATGACTCTAGAGTTAAATAAAAAAATATACCGGGCTCTGATACCACTTGTAGGATCTAGATTAACCCTAGAGGGGGGGTGAATAGGGTTATAGCAAATTTTCTTGATTTAAACACAGAAATAAACTGCAGAAATAAATATGCTGAAAAGTAAATCACACACAAAATTTACCCAGCTTCGGCAACCCCTGCCTACTGCTGCATTCCCAGATTTCTATTAGAATTAAACAGTATCACGCTTACAAACACTCTACAAGACTCGCAGACCCTTTTGCTCCCGCTTACAAACACTCTACTAGACTCGCACACCCTGCTCCCGCCTATAGAGTTTCGCTCACTCGCAAACACTGCTCCCGCCTATAAAGCTTTGCAAACTCGCACACCCTGCTCACTGAACTAATTCTAAATAGACAATCTGACACTACCTAAACCCTAGGTGGTGATTTACAAATTCTTTTACTCGAAAAGAAAAAAAAACAACTTCAAAAATAACCGCAGGAGCAAAAATTAAAATACGAACTTTGGACCCGTAATTTTTGCTCAAATTAAAAAACTAAAAACCCCTTTTATAAAATTAAAACACTAAACCCCCTTTTAATAATAAGGCCGGCCCACTCCCTTATTTCACCCGATCTCCTTCAATTCTTTCTTGAGAATGGCGGCGACAATTCTTTGTTACAGAAATTAGGGCTTTGGCTTCTTTCTTGAATTAGGGCTCCGGCTCTGGATGATTGATACTCTTTGCTCGCGCTCGTTCTCTGATGTTTCGCGACTTGTTCTCTGATGATTCGCGACTTGTTCTCTGATGATTGATTGTTGTTGTCTTTGAGATCGTGAGTTGTTTGCAGCTGCTTCTTTTGATGACCGAGTTCGTTAAATTGGTATGTATTACTTTCGCTTGCTGGTTTGATTATTTGCCTTTTTCACTTGATAACTCGATGATTAATTTGTCGATGATGATTGGGCTTATATAGGATTTGAAATCCTATTTTTGCGTTCATATATTCGTGTTTGAATTTGTCAATTTATTCATCTCGGCCACTCGATTATACTTGGATGCTTGTGATAAAATCTGACTTTGTCAATTTCGTATTTTTGATGCTTGGTTGACACGGCTTCGATTTTGACTTTGCTCGATTATGTAATGACCATTTCAAAGATACGCACTTTTTCATTTTACTTGTATAACACAGTGAATACTTGATTGACTTGTTCAACTTCGGTTTTGCTAGTATTTTGTTTGGTTCGTGAATTTCTCTGAACTGTTGAATTTTGTTCATCTTGTAGTCTTCGACCTTCTTCACTGGTACTTGAATTTCAATCATGATGTTGTTTGGTTATTTGTTCATGTGATTCCCTATATTACTGCACTGACTAATGTATGCATTGTATATTACGGCTCTAATTCATTGTTGTTGCTTCACCACTGACTTGTGTTTTTCACTATTGCATAATTGTTGTTCTTCATGTGTATTATTGTGTCACTGCATACATGTGTACTTTGTCTTTGAGCATTGTCATGTTGTACCTGGACATGTTGCTTGAATCATTGGAGTTTGTATTGGTGCATTGCCTTACTGAATTTGGTCGAGACTAGTTTCTTTGATGTGTTTCATTTGGCTGTGTTGATCCTATGTTCATGTTCTTGCAGTCTTCATGATTGCACTGTTTTATGCATTTACATGTTTACTTTGCAGACTTGAGAACTTTTGTGTTGTAGCTGTCTTGTAAAACTTGAACATCAACTGGTCTCTGATCTTTTGTTCAGTGTAGTCATATCTTGTGCTCGAGCTCTTTGCACATTGATGCATTTCATATGTATGTTTATGCTTACTCATGTAGTCTGGTTTATATTGTACAATGTTGGCTGCTGTCAATTGCATCCATGTTGTCCAGATTTTTGTTGCATTCATTGGTCAGTGGTGCACTGTGCCTTGTACTTGATTCACCTGATTATTGCTGTGTCTTGTTCATCTGGTTTTGTTTGCATTGTTGGTTCATCACTTCGTTCCAGTTTGATACTGTGTTGCATTTGATCACTTGTCTCATTTTGTTCAAGTGTACTTGTCTTCATTCTGACCATGTTGGCACTGGGTTACTGTCTTGTTTATATTAGACTAGTTGACACTTGATTCTTGAGTTTTGGCCATTTGCACCTGTGTTGAATCCAGTTTCACAGCTCGGGTTTGACCTTGTGCTGAAGTTGATATTTTATTTATGTTGCACATGAGTTGAACCCGGCTTTTCATTTGGGTTTGACCTGTGCTCGCCTGTCCCTGTAAATCAATCAAGTGTATATATCGACGTGCACGGCCTTGTGGCATATACAGTGATACACTGTGTATGTCACAAGTTGTTCGTGTATGATGAATTCAAATTTAAATTATGACGAACAACCCAAATAACCGAGGCAAATCATATTTTTAAAAATCATATTTCATTTTATATTGCAAAAATATTTCTTTTTCAATTTTACTGCGTTAGTTTATATTTTTGCAGATTGCTCAGATGCTGGATTCAAACTAGAAGGAAGTTGAAGATAAAAATACGAGTGTGAGTGATATGTAGTGAGGTTAACTGTAAATGTGAAATGTGATGTGATTGTAATCAAAGTTGTATAGTTATAGTGAGAGATTGAAATTGTACTATTCAAAATTGTAATAAATATTTGTTTGAATAAAATTTCTGTTTGAATTCAAATTCTGTGTCATTTAATTTTATTCAGCAAATATTTATTTGTTTTATGAAAAATAACATAGTACATTAACAAATACATTTAAACGAATGTATATATGTTTATTATCATCAAACAAAAATCATATAAGCGCAAAGCGCATATTCAACAGCTTTCTCTTTTCTTTTTTATTCTGAGGGGACGTAGTGCCATTTTGTAGTTGTACCGAGCTAGCCGCGCAAAGGAGACGCTGGCGAAATTTTTCGAAAATTTCGGGTGTTAGAAAAATTTTGAGAAATTTTGAAAGTTTGGAATTTGAATTTAAATTTAAATTTGAATTGTTAAGTAAACAATGTTGTTTGAAACCTATAATTGAAGCTGGAAAGCTAATTGAAATGATAGTGAATCTTTAATAAAAAGATTTGTGTTAAAAAGTTGATAAAACTAATTGGTTTTGGAAAAATAATAAACGGATTAGGATCGTTCTTCCTAACTCGCAATTTCGAGGACGAAATTCTTTTAAGGGGGAAGATTGTAACGACCCAGGATTTTTGATAATTTGAATTTGAATATTTAATTTATTTTAAATATTAATAAGTTGAAATTTTTAAGTCGAATAATTTATTTATCAAATTTTTGGATTTAATTGGACAATTAAATCGATAATTGAATAGTGAAAAATACGTAAATAATTGAAAATTAGGTTTAAATATGATTGAAATGATTTGGAAAATTTTATTTTATCATATTGAAGTTATAGTAATGTTATAGAACTTTTAAAATCGAGTTTGAAATTAATTTGTGAAAATCCTTTAATTATCGACTGAAAAATAGCCAATTTTTGAAAAGTCTCAGAATTGGATGAAACGAGTTCCATTGGATCCGCAATAGTTAGTTATTATCGGATTTCAATTTTCGTAGTAATCGGAGTTGTCGTTTGACCGTGGCAGCTCGAAACGCATCGATATCGTTTTAATATTAATTTAACGAGTTAAAATAGTCATTTTTCAAACGGTCTCAGATTTCGACGAAACTAGTTTCATCGGATCCGTAATGTGATATTATTGTAAGATTTCAAAATTCAAGTCGATCGGATTTATCGTTTGTCCGATGCAAGCCAAAACGCCTAGAAATCGTTTAAATCGGTTTAATTTTAAATCGAGCGTTTATTGCCGTATCTCGCGCATACGATGGAATTAGCTTCCGAAACCTGTTCCATTGTGTCCGGAACGCGGAAAAACCCAAGAATTGCCTGTCGGAACGCGTAGTTTGGAGGTCGTTTGCATAATCGGTTAAATCGAGAATTTTATTTAATTAAATAATATAAAAACTATTATCTATATTCATTTTCTTCCAAACCCTAGTTCATTAAGGTGCCGGCCGCCACCATATACGTTAATGGCCAGGAAACTCCCATTTTTATTCTCAAATCTTCCTCTATCCATGCATTTATACATAAAATGTTCAACCACAAAAGCGTAGAGTTCGTTGAGAGCTTCAATCTCAACGGTAGAGATGAGTTTTTGTCGATCAAGGAGGGCGTGAGGCCGCCGCGTTCGTGCTCGTTTTAGGCACGATTTCCCATGCATGCAGAGGGCCGAGCTTCACAGGGTTCTAGCCGAGCATGGTTTTCGCGTAGACGGAGAGGATCGCACGTGCTGATCGTGTTTTCGTCGACGTATGATGGGGCGATCTTTAACCCTAGTTTGGAGCGAATTGGGTTTCTTGCTTGCGTTCAAAATACTGGGGAGTGCTTCACGTGCGTACGAGGGGGAAGAGAAGCATTGTTGCGTGAACGGCCTAGATACATGCGGACCAGATCAAGGGTATAAAATAAAAAGAAATGTTGATTTATTTACATTTAAATCGTGTACAAACTTTAAAAGTTGATTTCTTTTTGCTGCGAGATCGGAAAATTATGAAACGAAGTGCGTTGGAATCGTATGGACGAGCTCTTCGCAATGGAGCTGGTTTGGAGTCGTTTGGGGTCAATGAAAATTTCAGGTAAAATTAAACGTTCGTTTAATTTTATTCGAAACAAACGCTAAATCGGAAAGAAAACCAAGGTGAGAACTCCTCACTCAATCAAACAGTTCGGTTTAAAATTTTAAATAGTTAATGTTGAATGATGAATGCTGTTTGATTGTGATATTAGATATAATAGGATATATCTATATATAGCAATATATATATATATATTGGCATATGTATATATTGGAATTGATTTCCCGCCTTATATAGCGGATGAGACCCTATTGCGCCGCCTATTAAGCGGATAATATTTTATAAAATCTCATATACCGCGATATTCCGTCTTGAAACGGAATTGATATTGTGCTAACGTTTGTGGATACAGGGAAACAGGTTGGAGGGATCCAACTGGATTCCTCACAAATATTTATTTGATTATAAATATTGTGATGATTGTTGACTATCATATCGATATATGATGTTTGTTCCCGTGATTGACTATTTGATGCTGTTGCATCATCGGATTCATTTTTAAAGTTAAAAATAACGATTTTGAATTTAAAATGGATTTTAAAGTAATTTTTCAAAGTATATGTTTATATTAAATTTTTGAATTAATTCATTTTAAATAAATTAAAAATTTTATTATTACTAAGTTATAAAAATTATAATTTTTGTGAAAAATAACAAAAAGGTAATTTCTAAAATAAATAGATTTTATAAAATAGTTAAATTGGGATTTTGAATAGTTATTATTAACGGTTTATATAAAAGATTTTTATAAACGGATATTTATAAATTAAATTTAGTGGAATTACGAAACGAGTTGATTAAGTGTTAAGTTGATGTATAAAATGAATTTCATTAAAATTTATAGATTTATAAATTGTGAAAGTTATAAAATGAATAGATGTTGAAAATGAAAGTTTTATAAGTAATTAACTTATAAAATGGATTTTGGGCATTTAAAGGGGATATTTATGGAAATTGTTAATAAAGGAGGTTTTTATAAGTTGAAAATTATTATAAAATAATTGTGAAGTTTTAAAATAACGGTTTAGTAAATAAATGGATTATAAGCTCTTAACTTATAATACGAACCTTTGGTATAGAAATTGGGTTTAAAATTGAATTGGATGGATAAAAGAGATTTCTAAACCGAAGTTATTAATAGAAATGGAATTTATAAACATTGTTATAAATTCGAAAATAAATGGAATTTGATAAATTGAGTATGGAAGTTTGTTAAAGGAGTTACATTCACTAACGGCGAATATATTATTATATTAAATGGTCATGTTTTGGGAGAGGGATGTTTTAAATAGAATTTAAAATGATTTAAAGATGCTTCAAAATGCATTAAGTATCGAATACTTGGATTTCAACATTCATTGTTGAAATAGACGTTTTCGAGAAAATAGAAGGAAATGGATACGTAGATTTTAACATTCATTGTTGCAATAGGCGTTTTCGAGAAAATAAGGAAATGGTGGACTATAACACTGTTGTTATAGTAAATGGTTTCCAAAAGGAAATATTTTGTATAGTATTGGGATTTATGTATCTATTTTTATTTCGAATCCCTATACTAGTGATTTTGGGTTGTCGTAACGATGTTTTACGCAACATTCGTTTTGACCCAAATAAAAGTGAATAAAGGAATGAAATATATACTTAACTGTGATTTAAGTATATTGAATATTTTCAAATTGTTGAAAATAAATAAATTTGTGGATTACTTATTTTTTTATAAATATGGAAATGCTTTTCCAATATGAAATGAAACGTTTTTGAGGATTCGTCTTTTAAAGGTAAATTGAAAGCGAATAATTTGAAATCGATTTGAGAATCGTAAATCAGTAGATATTTGGGAAATTTGAAATTCACTGTGGAATTTGTAAAGGAAAGGGGAATTTGTTTAAAAATAAATATTGATTTATTTTTGAAGTATGGAAATGAATTTACGAATTTGGTACGTAAGTTTAAAATAAATCGGTAAGGATTTATTTGATGATTTGGAATTGTTTTCAAAGGTTATTAAAGATGAAAAGTAATTTGAAATTGGTTTTCAAATGGTTGAAGTGTGGAAATTTTATCGTGTAAAGATATTTTTGGTGAAACAAATAATTTGGGCAATTATTTGGAAGGTGTATATATATCTTATAAAGATATTTTTGGGATTAAATAATTTTGGAAAATTATTTGGAATCTGATGATGTTGTGCATCTATATTGATAGTTAAATAACCGACTATCAGTATTTACCCTTGGATGGTATTTGTGGTGATTGTTTGAAATTAAATGCTACACTTATTTTAAAATAAGCGCTCGCTATTCGGTTTAGCCGGGAGAGGACCTTTGTGTCGTATAACCCATTCCGAATATGCGATACGTCGTTATGGATAGCATTTGAAGACCGGTGTTGAAGACCGGGTATTTGTGAAAACGATGGGATGACCTGTCGATTGTCTCCGCACCGTTAGCTACGGTATGGAGATTTTCTTTGTGATGGGAAATTTTATCGGGATTATGAATACCCGGATTTCAAGGGCTTCTTTGGAAGTGCCTTCGGTTCTGTTCGAACCCGGAACAGACTTGTATGGTTACGTGTCTGACATTACATTTTGAGATATAAAGCAGATTTCTTTTCAAATACATTTCTATTGGTGGCGGAGAATTTATTCTCTTAGCTTAACACCCTTCTCTGAGACGTACGAGCTCAGAGGTTATGTAGTTGAAGGTTATCAGCGATATATTCCCAATCTGGTAATGTGACATGCTGAGTGTTGCTGTGTGATGATCATTGTTTGATCATTTGTGATATGATCATTTGTTTGATCATTTATCTTTGTGATCATTGCTTTGGTCATCTGTTGACCCAAAGCATGGCTTTGTGCCAAAGCGTAGCTTTGTGGACGAGACTTCGTCAGACCTCACTCCCCGGAAATGGTCGAAACAGGAATATGCGGCAAGGTTATGAGGGTCGCGCCCTTTAGGGTATGTCATTTCCTTCTGGAAAAGGGTGGTATCATGGTATGGAGCCCAGATACTTACTCATGTTGATACACTATATCTATTACTGTGTGGTGTTGTTGGAATCGAGCGCTCGGATAAAGGTCCCAAAGGACCGGGGGATGACATATTCGTGTAGTAGTTACCTAGTTACAGAGGTAACCCGGCCTTGTGTTGGCAGAGATCTAACCGTAACGTTAGTTTCTCGGGACGTCCCGCCAGAGGCGATCCCATGTGGCAGTAGGAAGTTTCTTAGCCTGACCATTTGTTGGAAATCCATTCTTCAATACGCGCCTTGTACGGTTTTAGTTGTAGAACCAGCCATGTACTTATGGTGGTCAACACTGTTTAGATGGTAGCTATAGTAGGCATAGTTCGAAATGTCTATGCTTCCTAGGATTTATATTCTACTTTCGAAATTGTTTTCTACACTATGCACTAATAATAATATCAAAAAAAGGATTTGATTTTGCGTAGTAAGCATCTTTGACTATCATAAGGAGAAATCTCCTCCAATTCTGCGTTTGCATTGTGTGTGTGGCGGGAGGCCTTATGGTAGTTTCATTTTCAAAAAGCATTGCGAATTTACTTTAAAAATAATTCTTTGTTTGTTTTTAAAGATAAACTGTTTTGAGTTCTCACACCAGTCTCATGACTGACCTGGAGTTTATTGTTTCCTTCCTAAACTCTAGGTGCCCACCAATTTTCACACGGGCAGTCTAGAGTTAGGTTATTAGGTTATTCTGGATTCGGGAGTTGCTGTAGCAATCTGGAGGTGAGTAGGATGGCGTAGTCTATTATCTATTGTATATAGTATTTCTTTCCGCTGTTTTGTTGTTGTACACTCTGATGATGTAATGTAATGTGATGAAATGTATAAAATGTATAGTTCTTTTGTTTTAATGATTATTCACCTATCTATTATATGTTGTTCCGCTGCGATTGTGAGATTCTGATATTGTTTGTGTTGCTGTTTCTGTTTCTCCTATCGTTTTCTCTCTCTTCTTCTACCTCTTTCTTCTTCTTCTTTAACCCTAACGGTTCGTTTTTTCGGCAACGAAAAATCGCAAACGTTACACGTTGTCTTTATTATGGCACTATTTTAGTTGATGCACTTAGAATTTTTCATTGAATAGCCATGGTCTTCCATTTAGAACATTTCCAACTTAAAGATTCTTAACCTGAATTTATTCTTGACATATTATATTCAATATCACTTATGAAGTTTGAGTTCGATCACTCATTCATAAGGTGCTTTTGCTTCTACAAATAATTCTCTTGTATTTCATAAATACACGAGAACACTTCAAATAACCATTTAGTGATATCAATTTGGATTTGATATTTTCTTCATGTATCAATAAACAAATCATGATATCATAGATGACATAACAAGTATGGTAATTCCTATTGCTAATGCAAAGGAATCAATCTTAAATGTTCCGTATTAAACATTTTAATAAGGTGTCCTTGCATATCACTTGGGACATTCCCAACATCTTTTATACTTGCTATAAAAGACATAATTTATTAATCCAATATTGAGTATTAAAACAACTGAGGCTAATTTTAACACAAGTACATCATAAAATCGACAATGTTGTTAGCTTATAGTTCAGAAATATCAATGTACCTTTTAACGTTCTTTTTTATAAAAATACACTTCCTCTGCACTTTGGTTGAAAATCATGCTATTTGATTTTTCTATCAAAACTTATTTAATCTTGATGCTAATAAAATGATATTTTCGTATCATTTCTTGGATCATATCCAAAGACTCACAGACTCGATATCGCTCCCATTAACTTCGAGACATTTTTGGTTAATATGTTTAAAAAGCTTATTCTAAATCGTTATTTAGAATTTTCTGTTCATTATTATGTACCTAAACACTAAGTCTTATCAAGTGATAATTTTGAAAGTAAATCCAAATTAACTTGAACATGTTGAATACTGAATCTATTATGCTATTTTACCCAATTGAAATTTGTGATATTATTCTTATCAATATGGCTCATTTAATTCCAACTGCATTAGTCTTTCTCATAAAGGCACAATCTCGGTCAATGAATTATGTCCCTTTGGTTATGACCACCAAAATCTATACTTTGATAGCATACTTGGAATTCTTTTGAATTTGCACATCATATCATGTAGAGTTAATACTCTTAATGATTAATTAAAAAACCAAGGATTATATATTTTCGATATTAATAAGAAACTCATATTTTTCTCTTCAATGTGTGAACTACTAATTAGACATTCTAACGCTATGAGTTCATATAGGTTAGTTAATTTCATTTCATCTCATATAATTAGTTCTATCTACGGTTCGTATCCAATTCTATTTCACTATCAATAATTCCTTCAAAATGAAGTTGGCATATCTTGAAACAACAATTGTTTCTTAGTGTAAGTAAAATAGGGATTCATAAACACTTTATGAATTTCTTTATTTATAAAACTGATTTGGTTTTAGTTTACAAAAATTATCTTCACATAAATATGTCATCTAATGATAGTCTTTCCCAAAATCCTTTTGGGCATATTCATATAAGATCCTTCATGGACAATTACAACGTGCAATCTTTTGACTCGCACAACCTGCCAACTCCTTGACCTAGGATATGTTGGAGTTTCTTATAAACCCTTATCTTGTGTTATTTTGTAAACCGTTATTTATATGAAATAATATTAACCTTGTGTACTACTCTACATAACCTTATGAAAGAACTAACTCAATTTCACTCACAATTAATCGCACATTGTCTAACAAAGTTCGATTATGCCTTATCGATGCGTCATTATGCATCACATGGAGGAGTGACTTTTGAGATTGAATCTTTATTCATTTTTAGGTATGTTCGGAACTTTTTCCAATATACTCACTCACTCGATCGATCAAATCGAATCATTCCTAATGCATGTTATTTTATTTACTTCTATTTTACACTCTTTGAGTTTATCATAGACATACTATACATGTATCACATACACATGTTTATGTCAGTGATAACTCATTGGCGAATATGACGAAGTACATGGAACCATTTTGGTATTAATAGACTTATGATTACATACATCTATATGTATCAATCCGAAGAGTTCATCAAGTCCTATGACGCTTCCCACTAAATAGGTGCATAGCCCTTAATTATTTAAGATATAATTAACTAGTACCATATGATTCAAAATCATATAATGAAATTATTTTCTCAAAACTATGGCTTAGTCTATAATTCCAAAACAACTATAAATAATATTACATACTTTTATATTTTCCAATGCATCACTTTTGTTATAAAAAATAACACATTGTAGTTTTATTTCATAAAGAATATTCATATTGAAATATAGCTATGTCTATATCATTTTTTCAGCCAATCTCGAAAATTAATCATTATTCATAAATAACGTATGGTAAGTTTTACCAAAAATAATTTTCGTACTATGATGCAATTAATAAGTACTATATGGATGCTCTCACTATTTCCACCATTATTATAGTAGCGTACTAAATTCGGAAGTTCATCATTTACTTAATACAATCTATTTATTCCATACCTTCAACTATTTAAAGTGGAGAGTTCATTGATCAATTATCTTGAGCTCAAAGAAATAAATATCATAGAAAACAATTTCTATATGAAAATATATATAAAAATAAATGCATATAAGTATTAATTAATTAAATAAATTAGTATATATGAAAATAAATCGATCATAGCCTTGTTTCCAATCGATCTCCAACCCTGATATCCATCCTTTCTAGCCAATTTGTTAAAATCCCGGCCTTGACCGTGGTATAACATAACATATATCAGCATATATAATAAATTCATATAAGTATTGATTAATTAAATCATTTAATTAATTTATTTTTTTAACCTTATTAATAAATTTTGAATTTTGAAATTTATATTTAAATAGTTTCAAACATTTTGAATATCCTTTCAAACGTTTTGAAAATTTATGTTATATTGCAACCTTTTATAATAAACATGTTTTTATTTAAATATAAATTTTAAAATGTAGTCTTAATTTTCATAAATATTTTGAAAGTGAGCCCAAGGCCCAATTCAAAGTGGGCTTTTTCTATTAGGGGCAATCTTTGGGCTCACATCACCTTTCAAGCCAGGCAGGTAACCAGGTAGGACATGGTACCTGATTATCCAATTCCAATTCCAGACATCACCTTTCTAGACACCATACTAAGTGCATAAAGTTAATTAGTTAGCCCTAACATGACTAATTTAGACTGCACGGATTATTGGGCTTAGATACCATTGTTGCTCCGACCCAAACTCCTTTGGGGTGACAAAACTAGGTACCTCAATAGCGAGTTTTAGATGTAGCCTTTCAACTAGCAAAATCACCACAGGACATGTAGGGGTAAGAAGCAAAGCGTCATCATAGATCACAATATGAGAACCTTCATATCATGTTAGTTGTATGATCAAACCTGGAAGATCCAATGTGTCAGGTGAATGCCTCAACCAACCTCGCTCTGATACCATTGTTGGAACTGGGCCAACCCACAATGGAAGAAATGAGTGAATTTCAAAATTTTAACCATTTTGGATCATTATAGGCCTATGAAGCCTAAATTCTTTTGATACTTTTCTAAGTTTCTTTTAAATATAATCAATATTTTGTTTAACTTCATAAATAAAGTTTCGCTTAATTTAATGTACAAGTAAGTTAGAGTACATCAAGTACACTCTTATATACAAATTGTGTGTAACATTTACTTTTCAAATTTATTTAGAGAAGGAAAGATTTCATTTTCTTTCTCTTAACTTACTCAATTAATGAGGAAGAATGAATTTATTTAGAGAAGGAAACTTTTCATTTCCTTTCTCTTAAATTATTCAATTAATGAGGGATCATAAATTTAGTTAAAGAAAGAAACTTTTCGTTTCCTTCTCTTAGTTAAATTAAATAATTGATTAATAAAATAACAATAATGAATAATCTAAATATGACATGAATTGTAAATATATTCGCAGTAAATACTTTGCAAGTGTAACATATAGGGAGTGTGTATAGTCAGTGGTAATTGATATGTATACGTAAAATAAATAAGAACAATTTGAATGGTTATTATATAGGAATTGAAATGGAAATAAATAAGGGATGACAAGGGTAGTTGATAAAGTTTCCTTTTTACTAGACTTAGTTAATGCAACAAATTAATGACAATCAATAGGTACCATAATGTAAGAATATAGAAGGCAAACAATGAATTGTATGTATATATTATTGTCTTAGTTAAAAAAATTCCATACTATGACAATATATATAAAGAAAAATGAATCTTATATGAACACATACAATTAGATCCAAATATGTATATATGGAATTCAATTAAAGCTTTCTAACAATATAAATTAGATGTTATTACAGTCAATTTTAAAACTTTGATTTGTTATTAAAATTTCTTTTATTCATAAGCAAATATCTAACGTAATAAAAGTGAAAGTAATACATGCAAAATACATACATACATATATTAACATTAAAAACTAAAATTACACTTTGTTATGAAAGATTAAAACATAGATCTGCAATTAAAACATTGTATTGGCTCCATATATATTTCATTTTTAACTTTAATTCAATCAAACAACATGAAACTATAAGTGTATATATTTAAAGAAATGGAATTTAAATTAAATGTTAAAATATAGAAATAAAGTAAAACATTATATTTCAAAATAAATAGATTTAGTTTCAATTTAACAAAGTAAAGGAAAGAAGCTAATCAATTAAAACGTATAAACATTCAGATATGAAGATTTACAATTTACTTAGAATGTTTAAAAACATAGATCTACACTTAAATGTTGTTTTAAAACATTAAAAAAATTAATTTTGATCTATCAAATGAAAACTCGATCATATCATTCAATAAATAATTCAATCTTCATAAATAATTTTTAATTAAGCAAGATGGTAATACATCATAAAAATTATAAAAGTCAAATTAAATTTCCATAAAACATTGAAAAATCACCATCTATATATAGATTATGACATACCTTGCTACCCAATCCTTAAAACACACCTTTTTTATGTTGCCTTTGATTTGCACCTCGAAAGAAGAATGCTTCTAAGTTCACTTAAATCACCTTAGGATGTTACCTAGAAATCACACCTTGAATGATGATATCTCCTCAGATCTTCAAGGTCCACATCCTATCCTTGCAAAAGATGGATAAACCACTTTTGTTTTATTTTATTTGATCTTTTTATTTGGATTTGAAAGATTTTGGAAAAAAAATTTCTTTTTTTTCTACCATAAAAAGTTAGGGGGAGAGAAAGAGAAAGAACGAGTAAGAAGGAAAATACATTGTACATACTGAATGAATTAGAGTATGTTTTATCTAAAAGAATGAAACTTTTCTCATTCTTTAATTAAAACTTTCCTAATTAGTTCCCTTAATTATTTCCCTTTCTCTAATCCTTTCATTACATGTACGTCATCAAATGTGTAATGACCCGCAAAATTTTTATAATTTTTATTAAATTTTATAACGTATTTAATTTGATTTTTGAGAAATTTTAAATAATAATATTTTGAAATAAAAATTTAATATTTGGATTACGTCCAATTAAACATAGAAGATGGTAAATTTTCAATTTATTTTATGGAGGTTTATTTTATTGAGTGATTCTATTACATTCAAATCAATTTTTTTAATATATTTGGTATACGCTGTATTCTATGAAAGATAATGATTTTTATACTAATCGTCCTATTCTTAGTAAGATATTTTAGATAAGTATACTATATTTCGTATATAAGATGTTACTTTTAGCTTGCTCAGGTATGTGCGTGTACCAGCATAAGAGTGTTGTCGATTTATATATATGTTAAGAAAGCTATAATATAATAATTTATACATACGTATAAGTTACGTAAATTTAAAATTTTTTATATTAGTTGTATAAAATGTTTACATGTATGTTTGTTAAAAATATACTCTATATATATATATATATATATATATATATTTTGATTCGGAATATCGGTACTCAAATCTTTAGGGCATAAGTATAAGTTATATAAGTGTTTTATTATTTCAACAGTATATATATTTTCAAAGTTATTACTGGTCAGTTTATTAAATCTGGTTTTCACTGTCTTATGCATTAGATCATATATTAATATATCAATATATATATATATATATATATATTGATTTAAAAATATAATGTGGGTATGTGTTGGTTTCAAGGTATATATATTTAAATATAGGATTTATTTAAAAATATATACGTCTATTTTAGTTTGAATATTGGGTTTAAGGAAAATAATAATATAATTTATACATCTCGTTAAAACTTTACGCTTATTGATTTGTTCCCGTCGATTCCTGTTATCAGATCTGTTCATCAATTCATGCCTATCAGCCTTGATCGTTGAAATCATGCCGATTTTGCTTTGCTTAGATTCACAATCCAATTTCGGTATGCGTATCCGTGTCACTTCTATATTCTCTAGCCTCCAAAGGTGAGCAATCACTTACGATTTAACGTTCTTATATTTATTAGATTTAATTTCAATTGAAACGAAAATTGAAATATGTTGTTGCAGTTGTTTAAATTGTCATCTATGCTATTATTTGTAACTGTTCACCTGTGGGATATGACACCATATCCTATTGTTTATATTTTATTTAATTACTAATGGTATATGCCTGTTGCTATATTATTATCATATCTGTTATCACTCTGCAAGTTGCCTGTTAGTATAGTATTCACTATGGGTTGAAATGATACATACCCAAACGGACTTTAGAATAGGAGAAAATCGTTATAGGTAGAAATGATAAACCCAAGCGATTTTCATTTAATTGAATTTGGGATTACGGGTTGAACTGATATCCACCCGTATATATTTAGTGTACGGATTGAAATGATAAATATCCATAGCACTTGACCATATGATAAAAAAAATATTCAGACACCGTTGGTCCACATATAAATATTTTGAAAATAATTTCTATGATTTTGGAAAGAAATATATGGTTTAATAAATATTGATTCTTAAGATGTTATAGAAATGGAAATTTTATATCTAGATTTAGTAGTAATATTTGATTAAATTAGATTGATTTAATTCATATAATATGGTTAAGTATTTATGTAAATCTATATTTCAAATAGATTTTCTTGTAATAAATTGAATAATTAAGATTGGGAGATAAATTTGGGTTTATTAAAAAAATGGTATTTAAATAAGGATTTATTTAATTAAATCGATTTGAAATTATTGAATGGGAAATTTAAAAGGTATGTTTTTATAACTGGATTTTTTATTTAAGTGATTTAATGAATATTTCACGTTTATATAAATTTAAGAAAATATTTAGTAAAATGTAATTTAAGGTTACTTAAATGATATTGAGTCTAATGAGGGAATATTTCAAGACTAAATAATAATGAGGTTAAATCGAGATCTATATGAAACTGTTAAATTGAACATTGAAATATTAAAGCTTTGAACTATACTGGAATTTAATTGGTTTATTTGTGATTCAGATCTATATATGAAACCAATAAAATTTGAATTTGTTATATAGAAAACTGAATTGAATAAAAATTTAGTTTGAAACGTTGAATACTTAAAGTTTTGGAATATATTAAAATGTAAAAGGGTATTTTGTGATTTCAAATTCGGATTTGAGATCGATAATATTTAAATGGTTATTTAGGAATTGAGTTGAATTTAAATTGATAAATTGAGATTGGGCTAAATTTGAATTTGGAATTTGAGTAGATTTGAATCGTAACTTCGAAAGTGATAGAATTGGAAATAAATATATTTGAAATAATATGATAGTTTGGTTTTGAAGTATAAATTAATTTGAAACGACGACGGTGTTACAGTGTATATTTCTACATTGTAGATAGTTCCATGGATCCTTAGATGATGGTTATCCTGAACATTCTTTAAGTTACCTGTATTTCAGTTAATATTTCACTTGAGTTGAATTTATTGATATAAGAATCCTAATCCTGACTCGAGTGTTTTGTATTTTGCTTTACGCTTGGGTCAGATTGAGTGATAAAGCATTTGAGACTAACCTTTTGGAGTTTGGAGCTTCGTTTGGAGATCAAACTATCGTTTCAGCATTCATCCTTTCCAGTTGATTGTTCCAGAGAAGTCATCTGCTCGTACTGGAGACTTCACTGCATCTGAGATATTCTGTTGTATTTTATTTCTAACTCTGATGTTTATATAGTAGCTTCATGAACTACTATTTATCCATTCCGCTGCATTATTTTACATTACTCTGTGCTTGTGATTCTGTGATTGATTTATTTACTGTATATTCTGAGTTCTGCCAAATTTAAATTAACAATCTGATATTTTGAGAATTTCAAGTCCGGCATGTGTGGATGCGAATTGTTGAAAATATCTGGTCGTTACAAAATGACATAAAAAATTTAAAAATCATGTCATCAAATGACATAAAATTTCCATAAATCATGTCATCAAATGATATAAAATTTTCATAAATCATCTTTTAATTACATCGATATCGTATATCAATGTGTACAAGTATAATTTTTATAAATGCATTAAAATAATTACAAAAGAACTTCCAAACATCAAATAAATAAGAATCAATATTTCTTAAATATCAATTACTTTAATCAATTTACAACATTTTATAAATTAATTAAATCATGTGGTTTTTCAAAGAATTCATCATTACGGTTGTGCGATGCATAGGTGTAAATTTAGCAATTAATATCAAACTATTCGAATATTAACGTTCACACATCACTTAGCAGGTGGTGTGCATTTTGGCCGAATTTATCGCTTACACATCTTTTGGTAAAAATCCAATTTTACTTATTTAACGGTACCTAATAGTGACAATTATTTACACCAATCCTCTTCGTAAATCTATATCTTTTTGGATTTATGGAATTTGGTAATGGCTAAAATTTCAATATCTTTCACATTCAACTTTATAGTCCAAACACAAAGTCTTTCAATAATAATAATTATTATTATTATTCAAAATGCTTTGGCCAGAGACTTTGACTTTGAGTTGACTTCAATTGACCATGATACTAACCTCATACAGTCGAGCAGATTAATCCTCTCTTAAATAGTGTTTCACTTCCAAAACTTCCACTCGACCCAACTATAGTCGTTCGATGGACATCGTGCATGATTTAACTATAATTAAAACGGAGCTTCCACATTGAAGATCACTAGTATTCTCAAGTCGAGAGAACTGTATAAATTAGTCTCAACGATATTCTCTGCTTGACCTTAGTTATATTAACCAATAGAAAACTATCAAGTGCGTCATTCCATAGTTATCCAATAACTATTAGTACGTAACCTATCGGTGCCCCCAACAGTCATGAATCATACACTACCCAGCATTTGGAGAGCGTTACATACTCTAGTCTTAATGGATACATCAATATCCCATCTCGATGCATCTTGACTAGGAATATTTAAAATGGTATATTTGTTTCATTGTGATAAATTACTCACGGTTACAACACTTTGTAACTACTATCACAAAACATACCATTTATGGATTTTCTACTAAATATACTTTTAATTAAATTAATTAATTAATATAACCACATTATATCAAGTATACAATAGAAAGAAAATACCTTTATTTCGAACATGATTATTCAAAGAGTTAGATTTATGTAAGAAATTACATAATTGCCCGTAGGTCATACCCTAACTCTATCAATATATATATATATATATATATATATATATATTATAATTTTGATTCAGCTTAAAAAAATTAAATGTACATTGACTTAAAAGTACTAAAAAAGATTAAGCCTAAAAGATTATAGCTACTAATTACTAAATTTATATTATTTATTATACGTGAATTTATATTTAAACTATATATATTTATAAATTATTTTTGGTTGAAACTAGTATTGTAATATATATTTTAAAAATAATATATTTTAGTTAGTCTTCATATTAGTTATTCACTTCTAATATTTTGAATTTTTGAAATATCTTAAAATATTCATATTTAATATAAAAAAATTGCCTTCATAAAAATTATTGTGCACTAAGTAAATTTCGAATACCAAACTTCGATTCAAATTAATATCCTTTTACTTAATCAAATAAATATTTTTAATAAACTTTATTTTAATTATATACATATATAAACAATTATAAATATATATATGTATAAGTACATATTTGTGCATGCACGCTTGTGTGTATGATAATATACAATACATACAGTGTATGTCTAAACTATATATGTATGGTACTAATAATATATGTATATAAATCATATACATATATATTAGTATCTTTAAACATATGTATACATTTAGTCATTTATATTCCTAGATGTATATATATATATATATATATATATATATATGAAACTGCCATATATATACAAATATGCACAAGTATTATATATATGTATACACAACAAATATAAATTCAATATATATGTACGCACATGCTTATAGTTATCATAATGTAATGCTATATTAGGAATATATACACACACACACACCAGAATATACATTACACGCACACACATATATACACACGCACACAAAAACATTGTAAAATAAAATTAGATATTATTTTAAATTATGGATCTGATCTAATGCTTGCCAATAGTTTACATTGTCCCATTAAAATCCAAGTAGGAAATTTATTTTAAAATTCTTTAATTTCACCTACTATCAAACGTTCTGGTTCCAACAATGGTATCAGAACCCATTTAATCTATGCAAAAATATTATGCAACACTTAGGGACAACTAATAAATTTATCTACCTAGTGGGTGTCTAAAATAGGAGTGTCTAGGCTTGGAGTTGGATAACATATATTCTCCCCTTCCTAGCTTCTGGCCTGGTCCAATAGCTAGAGTAAGTCCAAAAGGTTGACCCAAATGTATGGGCCAGATTTAAATTAGGCCTTGGGCTAATTTAGAATTAAAAATATGAAAATTTTGGTATATATTTTGAATTTAAATGTCAAAATTGAAATATAAAACTATAATGTTATAAAATAAAAGTAAAATGTTTTAATTTTTCAAATTATTTTGAGAAATTAATTTAACTATTTTCAAAACTTTTATTAAAATACTAATTTTTTGAATTAAATAAAAAATTAATTAAAAATTAATTAATTAATATATGTATATATTAATTTATATACATATAACTACAAAGGTTATAATTAAATATTTTTCTTAAATGGTTTAAGATAAATAAAAAAACATTTTAGAAATTTATTGAATATTTAATTACAATGTTTAATCAAATAAATAATTGATTAAAATGGTTAATTAATTTATATATTATATACACACACAAAACTATATATATATAACTATAAAGGTTACAGTTAAATATTCTTCTTAAATAGTTTAAGATGAATAAAATAAAATTTCAAAATTTTGCACAAATTTAATTAAATTAGTTAATTAACATAAGAACTAAAATAAATTAAAATGGTGTTTTGAACCAGATTCATTTTCCTATATTATATATAAAAGAATAAGCATGTACATGCTAAAAATAAAACAATCCTAAAATATACATCCTCCAAAAATGAAAATTAAACAAATAAAACACAATCCTACACAGCCCATAACAGTCTGCATGCCTATTCACTTTGCACCCGGCCTACCCATTTTGAAGAGTCTGGATAATATCCTAAGGCGAATAACCAACTTCACTAACATCCTTCCACTATCTTCCACTATAAATCACCATTTTTTATATTCTAATGGTGGCGCTTAACTCATAAAAATCCAAAAATACTTTGCTAAATCACTTCTTCTACTCTCTAAGCAATGAATCTACCTTTACATCACATTCAACTCCATATCAAGTGGTGAATCTTCACACTGTAAGCTATTGGACTAAAGATTGCTTTTTCGCAGCTTGTTGGTTTCTTCTTGAATGATGACTTCAGATATGAGAGTTTTCGAAACATGTTACTAAACCTCTGCCTGGATCCAAGGGAAGTCAACATGTAGCACCCTAAAGGTTAACTTGCTTCATCTAGAAGATAAATATCATGATTTTTCTTCTTTTTGATTTGCAATAACTCGTTGGCTTTTGCTAATAGTTTCGTTGATTTTTATTGTAAGCCGCATTCGTTTGGATCAAGGTCATGCACGAAGTCTCTATGATTATTGATTTACCATCGAGTTTTCATTCCATGTTAATAAAATTTATGTAATAATATGTAAAAGTCAAGACAAGTTAATCTCATACCATAGATGTGACGACCGAGAATTTTGAACATTAGAAATTGAAATTTTTAATTTAATTTTGTTTGAAAATTATTTTAGCTTGAATTTCAAATATCAAAATGAATTTAGCAATTAAATTATTGAATTTAATTTATTGAAGTTGGATAAAATTTTGAATCTTCAGTCATAAGCTGATTAAAAATATTTCAAAGGCTTAGAAAATTTAAATCAATCATACTGAAGATAATGGAAGCTTCAGAATTGAATTTGAAAATGTTTTGTTCAGCTTTGAAATTATATAGTTTAAATCGATATTTAAAAATAGTCTTCCAAGGCACGGTCTTAGAATTCGACGAAACCAGTTCCATTGGATCCATAATATTGTATTATTATCAGATTTCAATTTTCATAGTGTTTAGAGTGATCGTTTGACCGTACGATAAGCAAACGCGCTGAAAATTTTATCAAAATTTAATTTAATATCTGGGTCCAAAAAGCTATCTTTTTCATACGATCGAATTTGGAATCGAAACCTTTTTCAGTGCATTCAGAATAGGGGTTAAACATTATGAACGCCTAGCGGCATGCCTCGATTACAGATCGAGATTTTGAGTGCATTTATCAAAGCGATTTAAATTTGAATTTGAATTCAAAATAAAAATAATACAACTTCATTTCTATAGCAATGGACATGTAAAAGAAGAATACAAACACTTGGATGTCGTTTTCTTTTCTCTTGACACGCGTTGGTTTTAAAATTATTGATAAAATCAAATGGCTGAAATGATTTTGATTCATTTTAAAACAGTTGAGCTCGTTCCAAAACAAATAAATGGCGAACGAAAATCTCGTTTGAGAAAAGGAAAAAAATAGTTGCCAATCCTCTTCAAAATAAAATCAATAATGGCCGATCAAAATTAAGCAGCCATAATCCCGGATCAAAAAAAAAAGGAGATCGCGCATTACCCCAGTCGAAGTCGAAGGCGATGGCGGCGAGATCTTTTGTTGTTCGAATTCGAAACGATGATAAGGGATTTGGGCGAGCTTGTGAGCGAACGACAGTGGGTGATTGTCGCGATCTGGTGGCCATCCGGGCGAGTGCGATGCATGTCTGCTAGGGCTTTGGGTCGGGGTTACCGTGGCAATTCGAACTCGTCAGAACGAAGGCGGTGGCGAAGCGATTCTGGCATGGGTGGCCGGGCTCGCTAATTTAAGGTCTGGAAGCAGGATCGAACTCGATCAAGGTTACGACATTAGCTTGTCGTATATGCGAAACAATGGAAAATGGAGACATGGTGGTTAGGTATTTTCAGTCTTGTTTAATATAATTTTTAATTAAATATTAATAGAAAACTTTAACTTAATTTGTTGTATAACATTTAATTTATCATAAATCTAACGGTAAATGTGGCGCCCCACCTCTATACCCACGCTAGACAAGAACACTACAGAGTAATGCTGTCAACTAGCATGGAGACTAAGGCTGTTGAGGAGCGACCATCTGTATAATTGCTTTGTGCAAGTACCGGGATGTCAGATAAAAATATAACTTTTCATCTCAAGAGGAAATCTGACACAAACTCAAAGCTACTACACAGTGGCTATATGTAATCTTCGGAAAAAATATAGAAATAAACATAACACAAATCAGTCACAGATAATTCATATCACAAGGGCGGAAATAGATATGAATATATATAACACATAAAAGTGTTCATCAGAGTAGTGGTCTAACAAGATCCACAATATCAGAAAGAATAGATACAAGTGCTAGACAAAAGAGTAAGTATACATCATAGAGTCTGTATCTCAAATGTATACAACAAAAACTACTAATCTAAGTAGTTAGCCAAAAGATCATATGATAACCCCAGAAGAGAAGTCAAGCAGAAGCACCTGCAACATCTCGGTCTGACCCGAGTATTATTTAATAAGAAAATAATAAACGGATCAGTCTTACTATAAATATCAGATGAAACGATATAGAATAAGAGATATGACTAAACACATAATAATCACAATGCCAAGCTGTGATATATAAGCAGTTGAAAATCATCAAGGGATTATTCAATGTCACAAAATCTACACAAGAATCACAGAAACGTCATACTCCTAATTTAGTTCACCAAACCATAAATATTGACGATAATATCAATGTCAATCACAAAAGTCAATGACACACAAATTCCAGAATTCAACACACGAAATCCAGAAATCACAAAAGTCAATGACACACAAATTCACCAATGCACAAATATCGATAAAGCTTATCAATGGAAATCACGAAAATTGGTGAAACACAAATTCTAGAAATCATCTCCAGAAATCCGGAAATCACAAAGAAGGGGAGGCCTATCACAAACGGGAGCATAAAGCTCGCCAACACGTGTATCACAAACGGAACGCTAATTCCATGGTTGCTAACCATCACAAATTGAGCCGAAGCTCCACAAACGGCCCGAAGACCATGGGTTGCTACCCCACCAATTTGAGTCGAAACTCCACAAAACGGGGTTTAGTCTCCCTCGCAGACGAAGAGATATCGCACATTGCTAGTCTAAATCACAAAGATGATCGTCATGATCAACGAGAAGTGTCAATTACACTAAGCTAGTAAATATATGAGTTTAGCTTCATGTCCCATAACCACTTGCTTAACTTAAATATTTACGAACAAACTGTAGATCTTCACTATAAAATTGTCACAAGGGATTCAATCGAACAAGTCCAAGAATTAACCGACGAAGTAAACGCAAGCGTTTCATACCACTCGTTTTACTAAGTCGTTTAATTAGATTTCTCATACGAGTGAGGTAAAGGTTTGTATATACTAATAGATTGGAAAACGGTTTAAGAAGCGAGCTTTGTACTAAGATAGTGTTGAAATCATTTGGAGAAAGAGTTTTGATATTTACTACTAGTATAGAAACCTTTATATTTTTAAAGTGACAAATCACGAAGAAGATTGTAGAAATAATCAATACGAAGATGTGAATAAAAATCTAACGAAACCGATAAAGAATCCATCAAAATGGATATTCAAAAATCCCTAAAAAGGAGTCATCAAAGTCATAACAAATGATAACAACACATAGGAAACAACATGAATCGATTAAAGTTGGAAATTCAAACAACTAGGCGAAATAGGCAAAAATGCAGCAGGTCGGTCGGCCGGCTACAGAGCTCGATCGACCGGACCCTGTTCTCAAAATTCCTCGGGAAGCAGGTCGGTCGGCCGAACCCTGTAATCGGTCGACCGAACCTTAAACAGAGAAGTGCTTATGCACTTGGCAGCAGGTCGGTCGGCCGGCAGTAGGGCTCGGTCGACCGGACCTGTTGCCAGTCCCTTCCCAGCCCATCCAAATGAGGTCCAACCTCGACCAAATTGCATTCTCTCGAGCAACGGCGCTAAGGGATTATGCCAATCGACTACCCGGCCCTATAAGCTCTTCGATGCATCTCCAAAAACATGATCAAAGATCAAAGCTATGATTTTTAAGGAATTGAACCCAAAACACTAAAAATTGGAATATTCACCAAATCAATCCAAACCAAAAGCAAATGCACACGAATAAGTGTTAGGAATTCATACCTAACAATCAAAGATAATTATAAGCATAGATGTGAGATAAAAATCTCACCTTTGAACCCAAGAAATTGGAAAAAGAAGCTTGAAAGCAAAGGAGAATCAACCACTCTTCATATCCAACTCAATAAGCTTGATTCTAAGCTTTAAAAGAAGAACATTCCCAAAATTAGGTTTAGAAATTTATGAAATGATAAGAGAATGAGTTGGAGAAGAAGAAGAGAAGCTTACCAATGGGTTCTGCTATTAGTTTGGAGCAAGAGTTGATTTGCAAGAGAAAACTAGGGTTTTGGAGTTTTAATTTCCAATCTCTCCCACCATTGATGCTTTAGCTTGAGTATTAGGAATTGGAAATGAAGTAAATGAGGAGGAGAGGGGTTGGGACTGAATACATAAGTGGGCTCAGCCCAAACCAAAACCCTAAGTGAAAAAGTAGCAAAAATCAACCTTCTCCAAACATATCGAAGCTTATACTCAAAAAGGTCGCAAACGGCATTTTAAACTCAATGAGGGTGGTCCCGAGTCCTAATTCGACCGTATACAAAAAGTAGCTTTTCGGACTAAATTCCGAGTATCGATAAAATATTTAAATAAAATATTTAAATATAAAAATCGACAAATATGCGGGTTGTTACAGACTCCCCTCCTTAAAGAAATTGCGTCCTCGCAATATTTAAGAAGAAGATATATAGTAACAACCATAAAAGCATATTCAACACAAAAGAAGTTTGAAATAAGAAGTTCACCTCAAAGAGCGCGAGAAAGTAAGTCTGGATGTGTTCGCTCGATGAACTCTCTAGACTCCCAAGAACAATCCTTAGGATTTGAAGACCATTGAACTTTCACAAGCGGAACATCTTTATTTCGAAGATGTTTGACCTCCGAAGCAATAATTCGAATAGGATGCTGCTCATAAGTTAAATTCGGTGAAACTTCAATTTCTTCCACAACACCGGGCTCAAGAATAGAATCGGAATCTCGAAGACACTTCCGAAGTTGAGAAACGTGAAACACGTCATGGATAGCAGAAAATTGAGCCGGTAATAAAAGGCGATAAGCCACGGAACCAATACGTTCGGTGATAGGAAATGACCCAATATATCGAGGCGCTAATTTTCCCGATCGACTGAAACGTACAACACCCTTCATAGGTGAAACACGAATGAACACAAGATCTCCCACAGAAAATTCTAACCTCCTTCTTCGGTTATCGGCATAGGATTTTTGTCTACTCTGGGCTTCTTTCATCCTATGACGAATAAGGTCAATCTTTTCTGTGGAATCACGAATAAAATCTGGACCTAAAACCATCTTCTCTCCGGCCTCAAGCCAACAAGAAGGAGATCGGCATGGCCTTCCATAGAGTGCCTCGAAAGGTGCCATACCAATACTAGATTGGAAGCTATTATTATAGGAAAATTCAACAAGAGAAATATGATCTTCTCAACTTCCACCAAAATCAAGAACACAAGCACGAAGAAGATCTTCAAGAGTTTGATTCACACGCTCGGTTTGTCCATCGGACTGAGGATGATAAGCGGTGGTAAAATTAAGCTTCGTTCCTAAATCTTTTTGAAGACTCTTCCAAAATCCACTAGTAAACAATGGATCACGGTCACTAACAATAGAAGTAGGAACTCCATGCAATTTAACAATCTCTTTAACAAAGAGCTTGGCCAAAAGAGGAACGGTTCTGTTAGACTGAACGGGAATAAAATGGGTAGATTTAGTAAGCCTATCAACAATCACCCATAAGCTATCATGACCCGAACGAGAACGGGGAAGGCCATCTATAAAATCCATTGAAATATTGTCCCACTTCCAAATTGGAATTTCTAAAGGTTGCAATAGCCCACCGGGCCTTTGATGCTCGGCCTTAACGAGTTGGCAAGTCATGCAATGCTTAACGAAGTTAGCGATCTCAAGTTTCATTCCCTCCCAATAATAAAGTCGCTTCATATCCGCGTACATTTTACTACTACCGGGATGAATGGTAAATTTAGAACGATGTGAATCTTCTAAAATATCTTTACGAAGATCACTAATATTTGGCACGATAAGTCTACCAAATTTCCGAATGCCGCCACGAGAATCGATATCAAAGTCCTTCAAACCTTCAATATCAATCTTATCCTTAATATTTTGGCCAAGAAGAGCCAATTCGGTATCTAGCCTTTGAGCTTCAAGAATGCGGTCTAAAAGAGAAGGATGAGCCTCAAGGCTACATAAAATAAATGATGAGCATAAATCGAATACGCGGTCTCGAATCTCACAAGTGGATAAGATCTCGAGATCGTTCCATTCGGATATCATCATAGAAACAACTACTTGTTGCTTACGACTAAACGCATTGGCAACACGATTTCCCTTTCGGGAATAAAAGAATATCAAGATCATAAAATGCTAGGAACTCGAGTCAACATGAAGTTCCTTATGAGAAAATAAATATTCCAAAGATTTATGATCGAGGTAGAGAATAAATTTCTCATCTAAATAAGATGATGCCAAATTCTAAAAGCGAAAACAATAGCCGCGGGTACTAGATCATGAGTGGCATACCTAATCTCAATCGGCTTTTACTGATTTAGAAGCACAAGTGACTGCACGTCATCTTTTGCAAGAGAACGGCATCCAAACCAATACGATTAGCATTGGTACAAAAGATAAAGTCTTGGTTCCCATCGGGAATCACAAGAATGGAAGTATTGGAAAAGAGTTCTTTTAAATATTCTTCTTTCCCGAAAAGCTAAAACTTTCAAAATCACAATTATCTTTATGTAAAAATCTTTCTAAAAAAAATTTGCACTTCACAAGTCAATACATCGTGTCTGATTGTCTCATCAAAGCGTTTAGGATATTCTTATCGATAACGTTGATCAAGCGCGTCGACCAGAATTCTTAAAACACTAAATGGGCAATACAATCACAAAATCATATTCTATAGGATAAGTAAGTTTCTCAAAAACTTCTAAGAATATTCTTTGTTCGTTTTAAGAACAAAAAATCCAGTTATACTTACAAATAAATCTTATGAAAAAGATTTGCAAAATTTTTAAATTACTATTTTCATCCAAAATCAATAAATGCAAAAATGGAATTATCGAGATATTCGAAAGAATGCTCGATACCTAAAATGGATGAAATAAGCAGGACAAACTGAACGACATAATAATTCATTCATATGAATCATAACAAGTGCGGAATGCGGTAAGAGGAATGCTAACTTCCGCAACTCGTAGCAAAATGAAAACCGGTGGTAAGTCAAACTGAAAAGACCTTAGCACCACACAATAGATTACTTAGGTGATAATCCTAAGACAAGCTCAAAAATACCAGAAAATTTCTCAAACTACATGAATGAGAGAAATAACACTTTCCTTATAAGTGGGCTTAAGGAATAAAATGATGCCATCAAGTTGGAATCAAAATTATAAAGGAAAAATAGAAATCTGCTTAACAGGTTGAAAATGTCGAAGATGAATAGTCCACATGGGAAAAAGGATATGGCCTCATAATAATTAAGCCAATCCTTACAAAAGTAAATTCCGAAGCCTAAGTAAAAATCGGCTCGGGCAGAAAAATCACATAAAATAATTTCGACATCAATAAAGACGAATTGAGTGTTGTGGATCCACTAATCCGGATTCACAATCCTCAAAGAAGTCATCAAGCCCATAAATGTTTAAAGAAAAAGAATCAACAAGTTCTTTTGATATAAAATAGTGAGATGGAACCCATATCAAAAGGAATGCGAACAAAATAATCACAAAGCAAATGTCATCAAGGATTGAATGAGAAATACCTTGACCAAGAGAAGTGTCACAAGGGGCTTGCACGACTCTCAACTTTCCCTCCCTCTTGCTAGGGAGCTTGGGACATGTAGATAAGTAATGACTCGAGCCTTTGCAATAGCGGCAACAGAGGGATTTTGGGCACTTAATTACATAATGGTCCGTGGAACCACAATTGTAGCATCGTTTATGACTTGGGGTAGGAGTCTTAGCTACCGAAGTTTCTTGTTCCACCTTCTTCTTGCTTTGAAGTATGGGGAAGACAGAAATATGGTGACCTGTATTTTTGCAATAGCGAAAAAAGAGTGGCTCCGGACACTCCTTTGCATAGTGGTCCTTAGAATTACAATTGTAGCATCCTCCACGATAAGGGATTGGAGTCTTTGCTACAAAAGTAGTTTGCTTCACTCTCTTATTGGGATTAAGGCTCTTGAACTTAATATGCCTCTTCTTGGAAGTCCCAATATCACAAACACATCCTTTACCAACCTCTCCATGAAGAAGAGTAACATCCATAAGCTGATTGAAAGAAACTTCAAGTTTCAAAGGTAGAACCATTTCGGGTTCCTTACTCAAAGCAGAGATAAACTCTTGATTCTTTACAAGATCCAAAAGTTGTTGGGCAGACATGAATGCGCCACCCAGAGAAGGGCTACTGGATTGACCAGCGCTAGGAGTGCTAGAACTAACCATTTCTCTTCCTTTGGAAAAGAAAGAAGGAGAAAAGTTATTCTCAAAATAAATATCAAGCAATCTTGATAGATAAAACAAGGAATCATAAATGAAAATAGGATAGGACGGTACGAAGACCCGAATAAAATCCTAAAGCACGACTCCTAAGATGGACTTAGGACGATGATCCTTGTTAAATTATTCTACATTGTTCCGATGTTTGGCTCTGATACCAAGCTGTGGGGCCCCACCTCTATACCCACGCTAGACAAGAACACTACAGAGTAATCCTGTCAACTAGCATGGAGAATAAGGCTGTTGAGGAGCGACCATCTGTATAATTGCTTTGTGCGAGTACCGGGATGCCAGATAAAAATATAACTTTTCATCTCAAGAGGAAATCTGACACAAACTCAAAGCTACTACACAGTGGCTATATGTAATCTTCGGAAACAAATATAGAAATAAACATAACACAAATCAGTCACAGATAATTCATATCACAAGGGCGGAAATAGATATGAATATATATAACACATAAAAGTGTTCATCAGAGTAGTGGTCTAACAAGATCCACAATATCAGAAAGAATAGATACAAGTGCTAGACAAAAGAGTAAGTATACATCATAGAGTCTGTATCTCAAATGTATACAACAAAAACTACTAATCTAAGTAGTTAGCCAAAAGATCATATGATAACCCCAGAAGAGAAGTCAAGCAGAAGCACCTGCAACATCTCGGTCTGACCCGAGTATTATTTAATAAGAAAATAATAAACGGATCAGTCTTACTATAAATATCAGATGAAACAATATAGAATAAGAGATATGACTAAACACATAATAATCACAATGCCAAGCTGTGATATATAAGCAGTTGAAAATCATCAAGGGATTATTCAATGTCACAAAATCTACACAAGAATCACAGAAACGTCATACTCCTAATTTAGTTCACCAAACCATAAATATTGACGATAATATCAATGTCAATCACAAAAGTCAATGACACACAAATTCCAGAATTCAACACACGAAATCCAGAAATCACAAAAGTCAATGACACACAAATTCACCAATGCACAAATATCGATAAAGCTTATCAATGGAAATCACGAAAATTGGTGAAACACAAATTCTAGAAATCATCTCCAGAAATCCGGAAATCACAAAGAAGGGGAGGCCTATCACAAACGGGAGCATAAAGCTCGCCAACACGTGTATCACAAACGGAACGCTAATTCCATGGTTGCTAACCATCACAAATTGAGCCGAAGCTCCACAAACGGCCCGAAGACCATGGGTTGCTACCCGACCAATTTGAGTCGAAACTCCACAAAACGGGGTTTAGTCTCCCTCGCAGACGAAGAGACATCGCACATTGCTAGTCTAAATCACAAAGATGATCGTCATGATCAACGAGAAGTGTCAATTACACTAAGCTAGTAAATATATGAGTTTAGCTTCATGTCCCATAACCACTTGCTTAACTTAAATATTTACGAACAAACTATAGATCTTCACTATAAAATTGTCACAAGGGATTCAATCGAACAAGTCCAAGAATTAACCGACGAAGTAAACGCAAGCGTTTCATACCACTCGTTTTACTAAGTCGTTTAATTAGATTTCTCATACGAGTGAGGTAAAGGTTTGTATATACTAATAGATTGGAAAACGGTTTAAGAAGCGAGCTTTGTACTAAGATAGTGTTGAAATCATTTGGAGAAAGAGTTTTGATATTTACTACTAGTATAGAAACCTTTATATTTTTAAAGTGACAAATCACGAAGAAGATTGTAAAAATAATCAATACGAAGATGTGAATAAAAATCTAACGAAACCGATAAAGAATCCATCAAAATGGATATTCAAAAATCCCTAAAAAGGAGTCATCAAAGTCATAACAAATGATAACAACACATAGGAAACAATATGAATCGATTAAAGTTGGAAATTCAAACAACTAGGCGAAATAGGCAAAAATGCAGCAGGTCGGTCGGCCGGCTACAGAGCTCGGTCGACCGGACCCTGTTCTCAAAATTCCTCGGGAAGCAGGTCGGTCGGCCGAACCCTGTAATCGGTCGACCGAACCTTAAACAGAGAAGTGCTTTTGCACTTGGCAGCAGGTCGGTCGGCCGGCAGCAGGGCTCGGTCGACCGGACCTGTTGCCAGTCCCTTCCCAGCCCATCCAAATGAGGTCCAACCTCGACCAAATTGCATTCTCTCGAGCAACGGCGCTAAGGGATTATGCCAATCGACTACCCGGCCCTATAAGCTCTTCGATGCATCTCCAAAAACATGATCAAAGATCAAAGCTATGATTTTTAAGGAATTGAACCCAAAACACTAAAAATTGGAATATTCACCAAATCAATCCAAACCAAAAGCAAATGCACACGAATAAGTGTTAGGAATTCATACCTAATAATCGAAGATAATTATAAGCATAGATGTGAGATAAAAATCTCACCTTTGAACCCAAGAAATTGGAAAAAGAAGCTTGAAAGCAAAGGAGAATCAACCACTCTTCATATCCAACTCAATAAGCTTGATTCTAAGCTTTAAAAGAAGAACATTCCCAAAATTAGGTTTAGAAATTTCTGAAATGATAAGAGAATGAGTTGGAGAAGAAGAAGAGAAGCTTACCAATGGGTTCTGCTATTAGTTTGGAGCAAGAGTTGATTTGCAAGAGAAAACTAGGGTTTTGGAGTTTTAATTTCCAATCTCTCCCACCATTGATGCTTTAGCTTGAGTATTAGGAATTGGAAATGAAGTAAATGAGGAGGAGAGGGGTTGGGACTGAATACATAAGTGGGCTCAGCCCAAACCAAAACCCTAAGTGAAAAAGTAGCAAAAATCAACCTTCTCCAAACATATCGAAGCTTATACTCAAAAAGGTCGCAAACGGCATTTTAAACTCAATGGGGGTGGTCCCGAGTCCTAATTCGACCGTATGCAAAAAGTTGCTTTTCGGACTAAATTTCGAGTATTGATAAAATATTTAAATAAAATATTTAAGTATAAAAATCGACAAATTTGCAGGTTGTTACAGTAAAAGCAGATATATATATGTGCGTAATATATGCGAAATTTTGATTTTATCCTTTTTAATGATTTTTTATAAGCAGAAAAGAAAAGAAAATATTTTACAGTAAGATTTAAAACAGTATTTTTAGTAGTCAGAGAAATATATGGAGTATTTTTATGCAAAAAACAGAAAAAGGAAAAATATAATAATAAATTTTTATTTAGACAAAGGAAATTAATTGTTTAATTAGTTCAATATTAATAAATCATTCGGTAAAATTTAGTTTTTAATTAATTAAAACGATCAAAAAGAAATTTTTTTAGTTAAATTATAAAAGACAATTGAATTGTTCGATTTATTCGAATATTAATAAATTGTATAAATGTTTATACAAGGTCTAAAATAGAGAATCAAGCAGGAATGGATTGCAAAAATAAAAAGCTAAGGTGAGATCTTCTCACTCAATCGGATTTTTCGTTTTAATTTTAAATGGTTAATTTAAAATTGTTGATTGTATGCTTGGATGATAAATTATTATCAGTTGTATCGGATTAGACCCTATGCGCCGCATAATAGCGGATGATATTATATATAAACCCATATACCGCGATATTCCACCTCGAAGTGGAATTGGTATTATATATATATTTGGAGTGATTGATTTCTCGCATTATATAACGGATGAGACCCTATGCACCGCATAATAGCGGATCATATTATATATAAACCCATATATCACGATATTCCACCTCGAAGTGTAATTGGTATTATATATGTATTTGGAGTGATTAATTTCCCGCATTACATAGCAGATGAGACCCTATGCGCCGCATAATAGCGGATGATATTATATAAAATCCCATATATCGCGATATTCCACCTCGAAGTGGAATTGGTATTTAATTGTTGCGCTAAGTCTGTGGATGCAGGGAAACAGGTTGGAGGGATCCAACTGGATTCCTTAAATGTTTAAATTTTGTTTCAATATTGTGTGTTGATTATTATAATCTGTGTGTGATCATATCTGTGATTGAAATCGTTGAAGGCTATAGTTTAGCTGAATATATTTTTGGTATCGTAAGATACCAGAAATAACTAAAATTAGATTTTTTAAGTTTTAGCAAAAAATTATTTTAAAGAATTGGGTGAATTTAAAAGAAGTAATTCAAATAGGTAAAGATTGAATTTGAAATCTTATCGAATTTATTCCATAAATATGGGAAAGGATTTTAATAAATGAATTTCAATTAATATTATTCAAAAGTTGAAGAATTTGTTTTAAAATACGGATTTTAAATAGTTTGGAAGAGATAAAGGGATTTATTTTAAAAAAATAAATTCGAAAATTGACTTGGTGTTAAAAAAAATCTTTAGGAAATCAATTCTGAAATCCATTTTGGTGTCTGAAATAAATGTTTGGAAAATTATTTTGGGATTTGATTTGGTATTTGAAATAAATTTGGAAATCAATTTGAAAATTGATTTGGTGTTGAAAGTGAATATTTGAAAATCGTATATCAGTGGATATTTGAAAATTTAAATTCACAATGGGAATTTTACAAAAGAAAGGAAAATTTGTTTTAAAAATAAATATTGTTTTATATTTAAAGTGTGGAAAGGAATTTATGGATTTGGAACGTAAATTTAAAATAAATCCAGAAAGATTTATAAATTAATTTGAATGAACCATTTTAGAATGGAAGGTGTATTTTCCCTGCCAAGTATGTTTTCACTATAGTTTATAAATATAAATTGAAGTTGTAAAGATGGTTTTAAGGAAAGAATATTTTGGAGAAACTATTTATTTAGGTTATTTCGAAAATCTTTAAAATAAAGATTTATTTTAATTTATTATAGAAGTGATTGTTTAAAGTTTTAATTGATATTTGTTTTAGAAAATGGATATTTAAATAGTTATATCCTATATACAAATTTTATTTTAAAATTATTTTGGACTTGAATTTTTATATGAAATATTAGTATAATAATTTCATAACTAATATTTAAGCAAGTGTTTTAAAATAGTTTTATTTTAAATGTTTCCAAGTATATTTTGGATAAATATTTTTATTATTTTTAAAGTATTCGAACTTGGAAAAAATTTCAATGAAATCAAATAAATATTTGGAAATTTATTCCACTTGAGGAAAGTGAATTGAAATTTGTTTTCAAAGGATTGAAGTATGAAAGTTGGTTTGAAATTTGTTTTCAAAAGATTGAAAGGTGAAAAGTGATTTGAAATTTGTTTTCAAATGGTTGAAGTGTTAAAATTATATCTTGTAAAGATATTTTGAAAATAAATAATTGGGGAAAATTATTTAAATCTTGGTGATTATTGTGAATACAGATTTATAGTTAAATAACCGACTATCAATATTGGCCTTTGAATGGCATTTGAATTTCGAATGCAACCGCGGGTCGAACTCCAAACGGATATTCGAAAACCACATCGAATCTTTGATAGATCTTTTGTTTAAAAGATAAAAGTTGAAATTGTTGTGGTTTGTATGAAATTTGAATGTAACACTTATTTTAAAATAAGCGCTTGTTATTCGGATTAGCCGAGAGAGGACTTTGTGTCATAAAACCCATTCCGAATAATGATACGACAAATTGGAATTTGCAATTGAAAATGGTGTTGGAGACCGTGTATTTTAGAAAATGAAAGGATTACCTATCGAATATCTCTGCATCGGGTTGCTCCGATATAGAGATTTTATCACCCTTTTGTGATGGGATTCCGGACGTGATTTGCGAATATCCGGATTTGCAAGGGCATCTTTGAAGTGCCTTCCGTTCAGTTCGATCTCGGAATGGACTTGTGTGGATGTGTGTCTGACGTTACACTTTGAGATGTAAAGCTGGTTTCTATCAAATACATTTCTGTTGGTGGCAGAGAATTCATTCTCTTAGCGTAACACCTTTCTCTGAGACGTACGAGCTCAGAGGTTATGTAGTTGATGGTTATTAGTGATATATTCTCACATAGGTAATGTGGCATACGAAGTGCTGCTGATTATTTGTTGACAGAAGCAAGGCTTTGTGAAAAGTGTAGCTTTGTGGACGAGACATCGTCGGACCTCACACCCCAGAAATGGTCGAAACAGGAAGGATGCGGTAAGGTTATTCGGTGTAGCGCCCCCTGAGGGTATGTCATTTCCTTCTGGAAAAGGGTAGTATCATGGTATGGAGCCCAGATATTTTACTTATGTTGTGGCTGCAAATTTATTACTTTATGGTTGTTGCTTTGTGGTTAAGGATCCTAGGATAAAGGTCGCTAACGACCAGGGGATGGCATACTCGTGTAGTAGTTACCTAGTTACAGAGGTAATCTGAACTTGTGTTGGCAGAGATCCGGTTAGGTTCTCGGGGAGTCCCTCCAATGGAGTACCCATGTGGTAGTTGGAAGTTCCTTAGCCTGACCATTTGTTGGAAATTCAATCTCTAATATGCGCCTTGTACGGTTTTAGTTGTATAACATGCCATTTACTTATGGTAGTCACCACTGTTTAGATGGTAGCTATTGTAGGCATACAATAAAGGTTGTATGCTGGCTAAGATTAATATTATACTTTCAAAAAGTTTTATGCACTATGCACTAATATTAATATTAGAAAGAATTTGGTATCAAGCATGTTTGACTATCATAAGGAGAAATCTCCTCAATTCTGCGTTTGCATTGTGTGTATGACAAGAGACCTTATGGTAGTTTCATTTTCCAAAAGCATAGCAGATTTCTTTTTCTTTCTTTGTGAAAATAACTATTTTTAAAATATCATACCAGTCCCATGACTGACCTGGAGTTTATTGTTCCTTTTCTAAACTCTGGGTGCCCATAATTTTCCACACGGGCAGCCTAGAGTCAGGTATCATTATTCTAGAGCGAAGTCAAAAAAGATATGTTGTGGAGATCTGGAGGCAAGCTAGATGGCGAGACGTATCATTATACTTTGTATTATCCTCTACGTTGGGATTGCTGCAAGTTCAATTTTAATATGGATTAGTTGTTGTAAATGCCCAGTGTTGAATGGTGTCGTTGTAAACTCTGATAATGTATTGTAAAAAAAACTGATATAGTGCTTTTGTTTTAAAGATATTCATTTATCTATATATGTTGTTCCGCTGCAAAATGTGAGATTTTGTTTATTGTTTCTATTCTTCTTCTTCTTTAACCCTAATGGTTCGGTTTTTCGGCATTCGGTTGTGCGGCATTTGATGCAGTGGACGTATTGATGTTGACTTTCGAAAGTCGAAAAACTGGGTCGTTACAGATTGGTATTAGAGCATTTGGTTAAGCGACAACCTTGACTCTGGTGGTGTTACTCATTAGAGATAGAGTCAGTAGCACTCTAGAATGAGTTTGAGTGTATTAATAGATATGAGCGTGTATTTGTTTGTGGATATAAAAATTGTTTTGTATTGTGTTGACTAATTGGTTGATTGTTTATAGATTCTGGTCGGTGCAGTTTGGCCAACTATATCAATAGGGGTTTCTAAACTCTTAAACGAGATAAACCGACACAGTATTGTTTTAAAAAAATCGGGTAAATGGAATAATTTTACCCAAACTATTTTGCATATAAAAGGAATAATTTTCCATAAATTATTATAATAAAGGGTTGCTTGGATGTTGTTGAAATGATAATATTAAATTATTATCGTTAATTATTGAATAAAATTTTGAAATCATAACAAAGAGCAAAGAAGTAAAATCCAAAGAAAAACGGGAATTGTAAATGTCAATGTGAATTATAAATTTGAAATGGAATTCCAAAGAAATATTTGAAAGAATTTGAAAGGATTTGAAATTTGGAAGTTTTGAAAGTTAAATCCCTTTTTAGTTTGAAAATGATTTTCCAAGGTTTGGAAAAATATTTTTGAAGGGATGAAAAGCTCTAAACTCTTTTCGGTCGCTGGATAATAATTCTGATGATGTCGGTGTTCATTTTCGAATTTCTTGGAGAAGAATTGCTGCTAAATTGTTTTTAAATAGAAATTGTTTGCAAATTGGGTTTGATTTTGGAATTTCAAAAGATAATCTGAATTGATTTCAAAAATGATTCTTGAAATGTTGGAAAGACTCTGGAATCTGATAAAAATAGTTATGGGATAAAATTTATTATGGTGGGAAATAAAATTGTGAATGAGTAAATGAATTTACAACTACAAATAAATGAAAATGAAATTGAATGTTAAAATTCATTTCGAATTTGTAAGTAAATAGAACAGGAATTGGAATTGGATTTGATTTATGATAAACAAAGCGAAGTATTAAAATAAGTAAGTGAAACTAATCGAAGAAATGACAAAATAATTATGGTTTGAAATGAATTGAATTCATATGGAATTGGAACTCTAGTTTAAATATAGGTAGTATAAACCAAAATGGTGAATTGAAAATAAAATATAGTAAGTATATAGAATACTTATAATTGAACTTAAGAAACGGATAATGAAATTCTTAAGAAAATTTGGTATTGGAAATATACAAAGTTAACAATTGAGTAAAAGTTAAACTGGAAGTTGTGAACTGAAATTTTTTATATGAATAAGTGTATTGAAATGAAAATCAAATGTGAATAAAGGAAAACAAAATTGATAAAGCTGATAATCAATTAATAAATACGTAGGATATACGTATAGTATTTTATTCGCATAGCGATTTGATCGATCATTCGAGCACAAAATTTCGAGATAGTTATATCGATCCGAGTGGGAATTTTTCACTCGATTTTCGACGACGAACCTGGATATGGGTTTTTGGTTGATTTTGGATATTCTCTATCATAGTTTATGGCTACGCAAAGAGAATGACGGTTCCTGATCAAGAAACCAGATTGAGTCTGCACTAGGAAGTCGAGTGGACGATACAAGTTTGGAAATGAAATTGTATGATCGAGTGAGCGATTGAATTTGATAATTGCATGCGAATGATATAAGTACATCGTACAGACTTGAATGAAATAAATGTTGAAACTTTTGTAAAAGAAATGTGTAAAATGATTTTAAAAGCTATAATTGGACATTATTGCTAAATAGATACATAGTTGTGTTAAAGGAAAAGGAAATTGGGATTTTTAAATTCTGAAGATAAATTTGAATGGTCCAATAAAGGTATGTATTTAAATTTTGGGTATGAAATTTGATGATTTTCTTGTCTAGCCACTTGGCCTTTTGTTTTCTTTTGAAATCTGAGGGCCCGTTGTGACATTTTTTATTCGTACCGAGCTAGCCGTGCAAAGGAGACACCGGCGAAATTTTTCGAAAATTTAAGGAGTTAGAAAATTTTTGAGAAATTTTTTGATAATTTAAAATTTGAATTTAAATTTAAATTTGAATTGTTGGAAAAACAATTTTGTTTGTAAACTATGGATAATTTTGAAAAGTTAGTTAAATCAATAATGGATTTTCAATAAAAAGATTGTTTTGGAAAGTTAAAAGCCATTTGGATTGGGAAAATAATGAACGGGTTAGGGATCATTCTTCTTAACTAGCAATTTCGGGATGAAATTCATTTAAGGGGGAAGAATGTGACGACCCAGAATTTTGAACATTAGAAATTGAAGTACTTAATTTATTTTAAATGTTTGAAAGTTATTTTAACTTGAATTTCAAATATCAGATTGAATTTGGCAATTAAATTATTGAATTTAATTTATTGAAGTTGGATAAAAATTTGAATCTTCAGTTATAAGCTGATTAAAAATATTTCAAAGGCTTTGAAAACTCATATCGATCATACTGAAGATAATAGAAGCTTCGGAATTGAATTTGAATTTTTTTTTCAGTTTTGAAATTATATAGTTTAAATCGATATTTAAAAATAGCCTTCCGAGGCACAGTCTCAGATTTGACGAAACCAGTTCCATTGGATCTGCAATATTATACTATTATTAGATTTCAATTTTTGAAGTGTTTGTAGTGATCGTTTGACCGTACGATAAGCAAACGCGCTGAAAATTTTATCGAAATTTAATTTAATATCTGGGTTCAAAAAGCTATCTTCTCCACATGATCGAATTTGGACTCGGAACCTTTCCAATGCGTTTGGAATAGGGGTTAAACATTATAAACGCTTGGCGGTATGCCTCGATTAGAGATCGAGATTTTGAGTTGCACTTATCAAAGTGATTTAAATTTGAATTTGAATTCACAATAAAAATAATATAACTTCATTTTTGTAGCAATGGACACGAAAAAGAAGAATTCAAACACTTGGCTGTCCTTTTCTTTTCTCTTGACACGCATTGGATTTAAAATTTTGGATAAAATCAAATGGCTGAAATGATTTTGATTCATTTCAAAACAGTTGAGCTCGTTCCAAAACAAATAAATGGCCAACGAAAATCTCGTTCGAGAATAGAAAAAATAATATTTGCCAATCCTCTTTAAAAAAAATCAACAATGGCCAATCAAAATTAAGCAAAGCCGTAATCCTAGATCGAAAAAAGGAAGGGAGATCGCACGTCACCCCAGTCGAAGTCGAAGTCAAAGGAGGTGGCGGTGAGATCTTTAGTTGTTCGAATTCGAAATCGCGATAAGGGAATTGCACGAGCTTGTGAGCGAACGACAATGGGTGATTGTCATGATCTAGTGGCCATCCGGGCGAGTGCGATGCATGTCTGATAAGGCTTTGGGTCGGGGTTACCGTGGCAATTCGAACTTGTCAGAACGAAGGCGGTGGCGAAGTAATTCTGGCACGGGTGGCCGAGCTCGCTAATTTAAGGTCTGGAAGCTGGATCGAACTCAATCAAGGTTACGACATTAGCTTGTCGTATACGCAAAACAATGGAAAATGGTGACATGGTAGTTAGATATTTTCAGTCTTGTTTAATTTGATTTTTAATCTAATATTAAGACAAAATTTTAATTTAATTTGTTGTTTAACATTTAAGTTATCAGAAATCTAACAGTAAAAGCAGATATATTTATGTAGGTAATATATACGAAATTTTTATTTTATTTACTATGATGACTTTCTATAGCAGAAAAGAAAAGAAAATATTTTACAGTAAGATTTAAAACGGTATTTTTAGCAGCCAGAGTAAAATAAGGAGTTTTTTTTATGCAGAAAACAGAAAAAGGAAAAATATAATAATAAATTTTTATTTAGACAAAGGAAATTAACTGTTTAACCAGTTCAATATTAATAAATCATTCGGTAAAATTTAGGTTTTAATTAATTAAAACGATCAAAAAGAAAAAATTTAGTTAAATTAAAAATGACAATTGAATTGTTCGATTTACTCAAATATTAATAAATTGTATAAATGTTTATACAAGGTCTAAAATGGAGAATCAAGCCAGAATAGGAATGGATTGCAAAAATAAAAAGCTAAGGTGAGATATTCTCACTCAATCGGATTTTCCGATTTAATTTAAATAGTTAATTTAAAATTGTTGATTGTGTGCTTGGATGATAAATTATTATCAGTTGTATTGGATTAGACCCTATACGCCGCATAATAGCGGATAATATTATATATAAATCCATATACCGCGATATTCCACCTCGAAGTGGAATTGGTATTATATATGTATTTGGAGTGATTGATTTCCCGCATTATATAGCGGATGATACCCTATGCGCTGCATAATAGCGAATGATATTATGTAAAATCCCATATACCGCGATATTCAACCTCGAAGTGGAATTGGTATTCAATTGTTGTGCTAATGTCTGTGGATGTAGGGAAACAGGTTGGAGGGATCCAACTGGATTCCTCAAATGTTTGAATTTGTTTCAATATTGTGCGCTGATTATTTATAATCTGTGTGTGATCATATTTGTGATTGAAATCGTTGAAGGCTATAGTTTAGCCGAATATATTTTTGGTATCGTAGGATACCATAAATAAATAAAAATAGATTTTTGAAGTTTTAGTAAAAATTTATTCTAAAGAATTGGGTGAATTTAAAAGAAGGAATTTAAATGGGTAAAGATTGAATTTGAAATCTTATCGAATTTATTCCAAAAATATAAGAAAGGATTTTAATAAATGAATTTCAAGTAATATTATTCAAAAGTTGAAGAATTTATTTTAAAATACAGCTTTTAAATAGTTTGGAAGAGATAAAGGGATTTATTTTAAAAAAATAAATTCAAAAATTGATTTGGTGTTAAAAAATAATAATAAATCTTTAGGAAATCAATTCTGAAATCGATTTAGTGTTTGAAATAAATGTTTGGAAAATTAATTTGGGATTTGATTTGGTATTTGAAATAAATTTGGAAATCAATTTGAAAATTGATTTGGTGTTGCAAGTGAATATTTGGAAATCGATTTGAAAATCGTATATCAGTGGATATTTGAAAATTTAAATTCGCAATGGGAATTTTATAAAAGAAAGGGAAATTTGTTTTAAAAATAAATATTGTTTTATTTTTAAAATGTGAAAGGAATTTACGGATTTGGAACGAAAATTTAAAATAAATCCAGAAAGCTTTATAAATTGATTTGAATGAACCATTTTAGAATGGAAGGTGTACTTTTCCTGAAAAGCCAAGTATGTTTTCAATATAGTTTATAAATATAAATTGAAGTTGTAAAGATGGTTTTAAGGAAAGAATATTTTCGGGAAATTATTTATTTAGGTTATTTCAAAACTTTTTAAAGTAAACATTTATTTTAATTTATTATAGAAGTGATTATTTAAAGTTTTAATTGATATTTGTTTTAGAAAATGGATATTTAAATAGTTATATCCTATATACAAATTTTATTTTAAAATTAGTTTGGACTTGAATTTTTATATGAAATATTAGTGTAATAATTTCATAACTAATATTTAAGCAAGTGTTTTAAAATAGTTTTATTTTAAATGTTTCCAAGTATATTTTGGATAAGTATTTCTAATTACTTTCAAGTATATGAACTCGGCAAAATTTTCAGTAGAATCAAATAAATATTTGGAAATTTATTCCATGTGAGGAAAGTGAATTGAAATTTGTTTTCAAAGGATTGAAGTGTGAAAGTTGATTTGAAATTTGTTTTCAAAAGATTGAAAGGTGAAAAGTGATTTGAAATTTGTTTTCAAATGGTTGAAATGTTAAAATTATATCTTGCAAAGATATTTGAAAGTAAATAATTAGGGAAAATTATTTAAATCTTGGTGATTGTTGTGAATATAGATTGATAGTTAAATAAACGACTATTAATATTGGCCTTTAAAGGGGATTTGAATTTTGATGTGACCAGGGGTCGAATTCCAAATGGATATTCAAAAACCACATCGAATCTTTGTGATAGATCTTTTTAAAAAAAATCAAAGTGGAAATTGTTGTGATTTGTTTGAAATCTGAATATAACACTTATTTTTAAAATAAGCGCTCGTTATTCGGATTAGCCGGGAGAGGACTTTGTGTCATAAAACTCATTCCGAATAATGATACGACGAAATGGGATTGCAATTGAAGATGGTGTTGAAGACCGGGTATTTTCGAAAACGAAAGAATTACCTGTCGAATGTCTCTGCATCGGGTTGCTCCAGCATAGAGATTTTATCACCCTTTGTGATGGGGATTCTTGACGTGATTTGTGAATATCCGGATTTGCAAGGGTTTCGTTGAAGTGCCTTCGATTCCGTTCGATCACGGAACGAACTTGTATGGATGTGTGTCTGACGTTACACTTTTAGATGTAAAGCTGGTTTCTGTCAAATACATTTCTGTTGGTGGCGGAGAATTTAGCTTAACGCCATTCTCTGAGGCGTACGAGAACAGATGTTATGTAGTTGATGGTTACTAGCGATATATTTCCAAATTGGTTATATGGCATAGGAAGTGCTACTGATCATTTGTTGATCGAAGCATGGCTTTGTGAAAAGTGTAGCTTTGTGGATGAGACTTCGTCGGACCTCACACCCCGGAAATGGTCGAAACAAGAAGGATGCGGCAAGGTTATTTGGGAGTAGCGCCCCCTGAGGGTATGTCATTTCCTTCCGGAAAAGGGTAGTATAATGGTATGGAGCCCATATATTTTACCTATATTGTTGCTGCAAATTTATTACTTTGTGTTGTTGCTTTGTGGTTGAGGATCCTCGGATAAAGGTCGCTAACGACCGGGGGATGGCATACTCGTGTAATAGTTACCTAGTTACAGAGGTAACCCGGTCTTGTGTTGGCAGAAATCCGGTTAGGTTCTTGGGGCGTTCCTCCAGAGGCGTACCCATGTGGTAGTAGAAAGTTCCTTAGCCCGACCATTTGTTGGAAATCCAATCTCTAATACGCGCCTTGTAATGTTTTAGTTGTATAGCCTGCCATTTACTTATGGTGATCACCACTGTTTAGATGGTAGCTATAGCAGGCATACATTAATGGTTGTATGCTGGCTAAGATTAATATTATACTTTTGAAAAGTTTTCTACACTATGCACTAATACTAATATTAAAAAGAATTTGCGTATCAAGCATGTTTTACTATCATAAGGAGAAATCTCCTCTCAATTCTGTGTTTGCATTGTGTGTGTGGCGGAAGGCCTTATGGTAGTTTCATTTTCCAAAAGCATAGCGGATTTTTTTCCTTTCTTTGTGAAAATAACTGTTTTTAAGATCTCACGCCAGCCTCATGACTGACCAGGAGTTTATTGTTCCCTTTTTAAACTCTGGACGCCCATAATTTTCCATAGGGTAGCCTAGAGTCAAATTATTATTATTCTAGAGCGAAGTCAGAAAAGATATGCTTTGGAGATCTGGAGGCAAGCTGGATGGCGAGATGTATCATTGTTCTTTGTATTATCCGCTGCATTGGGATTGCTGCAAGTTCAGTTTTAATATGGATTAGTTGTTGTAAATGCCTAGTGTTGAATGGTGTCGTTGTGAACTCTGATGATGTAGTGTAAAAAAACTGATATAGTGCTTTTGTTTTAAATTCATTTATCTATTATATGTTGTTCCGCTGTGAAATGTGAGATTCTGTTTATTGTTTCTGTTCTTCTTCTATCTTCTTCTTTAACCCAAATGGTTCGGCTTTCCAGCATTCGATTGTGCGGCATTTGATAAAGTGGACGTATTGATGTTGACTTTCGAAAGTCGAAAAACTGGGTCGTTACAATAGAGCATTGGAGGTAAACTGTAGGATGATGGTTCATATGATCACAACTATAGTAAACCATTCAAATGGCGATTGGTAAGCCTTCTAATTATCCCATTCTCTACAAATCCCTTGATCTATAAAGTTATTATGTTGTATATGCTTGGATTTTGATGCTCTGATTGAAATATATTCTAAGATCTATTTGCAAATTACTATTCATTATTGTGTGCAACTTTGAGCAACCTATTATTTCTTTCACGCGATATGCTCTAAACAAAGGTCAATAAAAAAATCTTGCAATGTCAACAACATGATACAATATATTATATAAGATAATTATAACTGTTTTAATTAATATAGTATGGGCCCGTGCTTCGCACACGGGCTGTTTATGTTATTGTGTACGTTGTTGATATTTTGTTTGAGCGCAAATATGTAAACGGAAAGCAAGGGCATTTTTGGAATTTCAAAAAGACACCGAGTAAATTAGTTCAATGAATTTTCTTTATTAGTAGTAGAGATGAAACATATATATTATATAAGTTAATTAAATTATAAAAGTTATAAAATAAATTGAACTTACATAATTATATATATAAATAACATATAAGTGGAACTAAAATAAACCCCAAATGAATTTTTGAAAAAATACATATGTATGGTACATATATCGTGGTATGTATACATGATATCAGATGTGTTTCACACTTGTATTACAAGGGTATTTTATAAAAAATGTGTTATTCCTTAAATTAATATCACTCTAAATGTATTAAAGATTATGAATCATTAATATAGTTGTCCTCTATGGTTTACATCAATAGATTACTTGCATATGCATTACTTATTGAGAAAATACAAGCAAGGGCTGTTATGTGTAGTACTATTAATATATTTGTAGATAGGGTAAGATAATGCTTGTATTTGTCAAGAAAATTCAGGATATAAGCATCTATAATTGGTCGTCGAGAAATGATAGGTGATAGTGAACAATTTCCTTTGATTTATTGACCAATGTTAGGGCAAAGACCGTGGTTATGAGTTATATAAGATATAACATATAAACAGTCATCCATCCTTTGTTGAGCTATGATTTTTTAGCAAACTCAATGTCAAAATCCCAAGGCAAGCGAGTCCTAACACTCACCAGAGAGATTGAAATGTTTCTATATTTCTCTTAGGGTTTTAAGAAAAATATCTCCAGTGACAGCCTTATAAGGAAATTAAAATGGCTACATTTAACCTTTCTAATATTATAGAACATATACTATATAAAACTATACTAATCTACTTGAAAATAAATTTGTTGTAAAATGACCAACCTTGGATTGATTTCTAAAAATGACAATCTCTTCGGACCTAATTATACTAACAAACTAAGAGCAATTAAAATAACATAACTTATGAGAGATTATGGTCTATCATAACCAAACGTTTAAAACCCAAACCCACTGGGAATGCGGATCTTGAAATAACAAAAGCTTATAACACTTAGGTAGTTGATTATGGCATAACCCAAGCTTATGCGTTATTTACTTTAGACAAACCATTGTGCAGACAGCACGAAAACATGATTGTCCACAAAACCTTTAATAGCCTCAAATCTTTGTCTGGGAAGCGCTCTTATTCTGCAAGGTACGAAATAGCTAAGAAATTGTTAAACACAAAGATGAGTGAGGATAGTAGTGTGGAGGACCATATCATAATGATGGGAGGCAATATTAATAGACTTTCTAAGTTTGGTGCTATGATCAAAGAAGAGCTACAAGTAAAAATGATTCTAGGCTCAGTAACTCCATAGTTTGAGTTTTTTACATTGAATTTTAGTATGAAATAGGTGGAAATGAGCCCTTTTGAGCTCCTTAATATGTTGAGGTCAGCTAAAAGTTCATTGAAGGGTAAAGGAATATTGCTCACTATAAATGGGAAGGCGTCATTTTTGAAAGGCATAAAGAAAATAAAGCAAAAGATTAAGAAAGCTAATAAGGTTGTTGCTGATGACAAGGGTAAATGTCACCATTATCATAAGAAGGGGCATTGAAAAAGGAATTACCTAGACTATCTCAAGATAGTAAGAGAGAAGAAGGAATCAGATTCCTTAGTTCCTAAGGGTATTCTTATGATTCAAAATTATTTTCTAATCAGTAAAATTCTTAGGTTTTAGATATCGAATCTAGAACTCATATATGTAATTCATTATAGGAACTTAGGAGTAGGTGGCCTCTGTAATTCAAGTTGCTAATGGATCTATTATAGATGCGACTATGGTTGTAGATTTTCATTTACGATTGCTTAGCGGATATGATATTATTTTAGATAACTGTTATTATTTACAAAACTTTCAGAATAATTTCTATTTCCAAACTGGTTGAGACCGATTATGATTTTCATTATAATAACAATGTTACAAACATTATGTTTTGATGGAAATAATATTAATAATGGGGTTTTTGATAATGGCGTTTACATATTTAATTTTAAACATATATTTATTGTCAATAATTCTCTTAGTGTTAATGTTAAAAACAGTAATTTATGGCGCTTTAGGCTAAGTCATATTTCTGACAAAAGACTGCATAAACTGAAAATAGAAGGTTTTCTTCTGTTGTTTGATTACACTTGTGGATCATGTCTCAGAGGGAAAATGACTAAAACCCCCCTTCGATGGGAGCAATGAAAGAGTTAATGAGCTATTGGATCTTCTACATATTGATGTGTATTGTCCAATGCCTATAGTGACAAAAGAAAATTCCTCATATTTCATAGCATTTACCGATGGTTTCTCTAGAATAGGATATGAATATCTTGTGAAGGATAAATATGATGTCTATGAGTAATTAAGGAATATAAAAATGAAGTTGAAAATTAAACAAACCATGAAATTAAAATACTTCTATCTGATCGAGGAGGTGAGTACGTTGGACAAAAACTCCAAACATACTTAGAAGATAATGGGATTATTTCTCAAATCACCTCACTTTATATTCTATAACATGAGGGTTTCGAAGAGAATGAATTAAACCCTATTGGATAAGGTTTGATATATGATGAGTGAGGCTGAGTTACCTCTTTCCTATTGGGATATGGGATAGATTCTATAGTGTATATGTTGAATTTGATACCATCTGAGTTTGTGCCTAAGATACCGCATAAAATATGATATGGGAAGAAAACATACCTTAAGCATTTGAAGTTGCTGGGTAGTATGGCATATGTTAAGAATATTGGACCCAGCAAGCTTGAAGCAAGATCAATTCTACATTAATTTATAAGATATCATAAAGATTCCATAGGATATACTTTCCATTACATGGAGGAACAAAAGGTCATTGTTTCTCGACATATTATCTTTTTGAAAAAGGAATTTGTAAAAGAACTCAGCAACAACGTTGTAAAATTAGATGAGATCCAAGAAACTAATACACACACTGAACATGTAGACGAATCAAATCAATAATATAGAATAACTCACAACCAATTAGAAGGCCTGGAAGGAATTTTTTTGCACCAGAGAGATATTATGGTTTTCAAATGGATGGTCAGAAAGAGGATTTCACCCTTGAAGATGGCACTTCCCTTATGTCCCCACGAAGTAAGACTCAGCCTTGTGTCTTGAAGCTATAAATCCAAGATGGATTACATGTACATAAACAAAGTACAGACTTTGGATGATATACCCATGGGATAAAACCCATTGGATGCAAATGGATCTTTAAGAAGAATAAATGCAGATGGAAAGGTATAGACCTATAAAGCAAGACTAGTCACGAAAGGTTTCCCTTAAATTCAAGTTGTTGGCTATGATAAAACATTTTTGCCTATAGTCATGCTAGAGTCCATTCGGATATTACTCATTATTTTCGCATTCTATGATTATGAAATATGGAAGATGGATGCGAAAATGGTATTTATAAATGGTGATTTAAAGTGGACCAACTACGTGTCGCAACCCAAGGGTTTTAAGGTTCATAGGAGAGAAGGAAAGGCTTGTAAGTTGTTAATATCAATATATGGTCATAACAAAGCATCAAGGAATTGGAACAAGTATTTTGATTAAGTGATCAAACAATTTGACTTTATCAAAACATAGAGGAAGCGTGCATATATCGAAAGAATAAGGTAGCATATAGTAACTATCGTTTTATATGTCGATGATTTACTCTAGATTGGCAATGTCATACCATTGTTGCAATTAGTGAAAGCTTGGTTGTCCAAGAATTTCTTCATGGAAGTTTTGGGTGATGCAACATATATATTAGGTATTTGGACCTATAGAGATTATTTCAAAAGGCTGCTAGGATTTTCCTAATCTTTGTACATAAACAAAATACAAAAAAAGTTTGGTATGGTGAATTCCAAACGTAGAAATGCTCCAATGCAAAGGTCTCTTCATATTGATAAGGAGAAAGACTTATGAAAAGGATACTATATACATCTGCAATCAGATTTACTATGTATTATATGCTATGACCGAGATCATATGTGGCTTATGCATTAGGATGCGTAAGCCGATACTAATCAAACCCTGAATTTTTTGGATACTTGTAAAGTGTATTCTTAAATCTTAAGCATTTGTGGATACTAAAGACTTACTCTTAACCTATGGGAATGAAGACCTCATTATGAAGGGGTATACAAACTCATGGTTCCAGAGTGATATTGATGACAATATATTAGTGTCGGGTTACGTGTTCACGTTAAACCATGGGTAGTAAGTTAGAAAAGTTTCAAACAAGTGATAATAGCTGATTCAACGATGGAGGTCGACTAAATTTCCCTATATGAAGCAACTAAAGAAGTGACATGGATGCACAAAATTATGACTGAGCTAGGGATGATTCCAAATATTGAGAACCCATGATTATTTTGTGGTAATAATGTCACGATGTAGATCACAAAAGAACCAAAAGTTCATAAGAAATCAAGAGTATGGAAGTTCCGCCTGATATGGTAGTTTATCAATGATGGATAGGTGATGATTAAGAGAGTGGATACTAAAGACAATACAGAAGATCCGTTCATGAAGATACTAGCATGATTAGCTCTAAGTAAATTGATCAAAGGAATAGGATTGAGAATTAAAAATTGTTCCTAAGTGCAAGTGAGAGATTAAGAGAGTTAGTGGTATGCTCTGAGGGCAATTATGTAACTTATTATATATTTCTTAACACTTTAATCAATATTGTTCATAAAAAATGTTATTTAGTGTTTGTTTTCTTTTATATACTTTGCTACATTACAATATAATTAAGTAATTATAGTTGCAAACAGTCACAATGATAAGTAAGTAATTACATTATGAAATAAATTTTGTTTTAAATATTTTTTTAAAAGATGTATTGAGAAAGGTTATCGATACATTTGTTGAGATTAGAGTATGTAACTCTGTCAAATTGTTAGACAGTGTATTACTCATGGCTGTTAGAAGAAATAAGAGTTACGTACTTAGAGTTATCTATTAATTATAGTGTGACTCAACCAAGAGTTTTCAATTAGTTAATAATAACTAGGTCAAATAGAAAATCTCAGTATTGCAATATTACACAATTCTCTCAACTTGAGAATACCATGGAACTTTGATATGGATGGTCCTCTTTGATTGGTTAAATCATGACATGACAACCATCGAGCAATAATATTTGAGTTTTTTAATATTAATCGCTGATTAAAATCATACCAATGAGTCACACAACCTCATCTATAAATTCATCGAAATACGGCATGATTTAATTGATATATAAAGTGTTATAAATTAATCAGATTGATTAATATTTAAGAAAGAGGTCGGCTATTTGGAAAAATAAAAAGTAATTGGTGACACAATAGATCTGGACCGTTGGATCTTTTTGCCTTATATGAAAGACGGAAATCAAAGGTAGATCTAATGGCTAATATCCTTTGTGTCACCGTCTGTGTCTACAAATTCTGCCCAAATAGAATTTCTTTTTGAGAAATATAAATATTTTTTATGTTTGCATGCTTTTAGTAAATATGGTGGCTCCTACAAATTTTCCGAGTGTTGTTAGTAATTGTTTGGATGGATGGATAAACATTACATGTGCATGTATCGATATATATATATATATATATATATATATAAGGTTTTAAATATAAACAATCACTAGTAGGGATGAAGATATTTTGACCCATGAATTATCATGAATATGGCTGGTCATATAGGGAGGAATAGAAACAGATATAGTTTGTATTAGAATTGAAGTTTTGAGAAAAAGCGGAAGTGATTTCTCCCTTTGCACCCTTTATAAGCACTAATGCACACTAAACCTTTTTTTAGTTGATGCTTCCCTGCTCTAGCCGCCATCATTTATGGTGGACTCCATCTCCCTTAGTTCAAACCCACTTATCAAAAACATCCAAATATAGTTCAAAAGTGGTTACATTCGCCCTGTTGAAAATTTGAGTGGAGGATTGAAGATCCTAGGAGTCAGCTACAGATCGAAGTGTTACAAACAATGAGATGTACTATATAATAATCTATTTCATTTTAAATCTACATGTTTATGTCCCCTATACTAGTGTATATAATATTTCCATGCTTATTTAAAATTTTAATTTAATGATTTAGAAATTAAAATATAAATCATCTAAATTAATTTTAAAAATATAACATATTAAAAGTGCAAATAAATAGAAAAATATATCTATGCAACATTAACTTTCAGCCATAGAAAATACTGTTATGCATAAATTATTTTAAAAAGTTAGATTTAGTTTAGTATAAACATAATTTTATTTATATTAAATATAGTTTTCAGCTATATTAATATATTATAGATTGTTCCAGCTTTAAAAAACATATTTTTCTTATGGGTTTTTAAAAAAATTAGGTCAAAAACATTTTATTTACTAATTAATAAATATATATTACTTATTATATACAAATTTATATTTAAACTATATATATATATATATATATATATATTTTATTTTTGGTCGAAACTAATATTGTAATGCATATTTTAAAATTAATGCATTTGAATTGTCATCATATTAGATATTTTTTCTAATATTTAAAATTTATATTTGAATTAGTCATCATATTAGTCGTAGATCTACGCACAGGAAGCTATGGTGACCATACTGATGGAAAACTTTGGAAACAAATGTCCTTCGCTATCGATACTTCTAGGCAACAATCAGCCGAGACACAACTGATTACACCATACAAAGTGATAGGTGCTAGAGGTTTGTGAAGATACCAAGAGCACATCCATAGAACTTACAAAAATGGTTAGCTTATGGTCATTAGTAGTTTGGGGAATTGACATAATCTCTGTACCACCAAGACCAAAAGGGGGAACAAAGTATATTATCATAGTTGTGGACAACCTTGCAAAGTGGGCTGGAGCGAAACTGCTAGCCACAATCAATACGAGGAAGGTGATCAACTTTATAGAGAAGAAAATCATATATAAATTTAGTGTTCCATAGAAGATCATCACCGATAATGGAATCTAATTCGAGAGTTCCGAGTTCAAAGACTTTTGTAACAATTACCGGAATGAAAAGAGCTTTTCGGCGCTATCATATCGCAAGTGAATGAAGAGGTGGGGTGGCGAACAATATCATCAAATCGATCATGTAAAATATTTTAGCGAAAGCCAAGGGCAACTCGATTGATGAGAAACCACTTGCATTGCAGGCTTATAGGACAACCCACAAGCCTGAAACTGAGCATACTCAATTCTCTTTATCTTATAGAGCTAAGGCCATGATTTCAATAGAATAAAAAGCCCATTATCATAAAAGAAAGCATTATGATCCCAAGGTCAATGAGGAACTCTTTCTTGGGTCCCTCAACTTGGTTAACAAGAGGAGGCTGAGCTAAAGGTAGTTGCTCACCAAAAAAGAGTAGCAAGACATTTCAATGCTAAGTTCAAAAACTGTACTTTTGAGATATGCGACCTTATTTTTAAAACGCCCTTCCCGATACGGGTGCGCTTAGCCCAAATTGGGAAGATCCCTATGCAATTGAACAAAAACTTAGAGATGGAACTTTTAAGCTTTTGACTATTGATGGGATCCTAATTCTACGAGTACGAAATAATGAGCATATACGATGTTGTTTTGTTTTATACAAATAAGTCTCCCTAATTGACTGGGGATAATGTAATAAGGCAAGACTTTCCATTTCTTTTGTCTATAAATAATCTGGCTTTTAAAACTAGTGGAACTGTATTCTTATTATTTTGACTTTGAGCTAGGTGATCAGCTGTAGAATAAGGCATTTTGCATTTTGCAAACTAGATGTCAAGATACTCAAAGATAGGTACGGATGATCTCCACCGACCCATGGTCCGAATAATGGAGTATAATCATGCTGGGGTTGGTCAAACAATCACCCTTGCACGTCTAATCATTGACCAATGCCCTGAGATAGGCCAGGTCAAGAGTTTAGTGACCCTCGGTTGATGGTCTACTAAGTAAAGAAGGAATTCCAGGCTAAGGGACCAAGATTTTCCTACCGACAAAGACACTCGAACTGTTAAATGATATTGAACTTTACATTGTCATGCACATTCCCAGAGAAAAGAAAATGAAATCTGGTTCACTATCCAAACTGGATAACTTTGGGGATGCACAACTTATAGGAATCATTCCAGAAGAAGTTTTATCAATCCAATCATCGACTGGATGGATGTTGATTGGACATTAGAGGCTGAGGAAGAAAATCAGTCATGGATGACGCCAATTAAATACTATTTGTTGTATGGAGCTCTTTCGAATGGAAGGAATAATTGGCGAAGGATCCTTCTTAAAGTACCACGATCTATTACGTTAGGAGTGCTGTATAAGAGTTTTCTTGACCCCCTTGCTACAGTGTATCACTAAAGACGAAGTAAAGAATATCTTCCTGGGTGTACAAAAAGGAAACTATAGTGACCATGCTGGAGGGCAAACTTTGGATAAAAAAGTTCTTTCGCTATGGATACTTCTAGCCAACAATTAGTTGGAATACAACTGACTACACCAGACGATGTGATAAGTGCAAGAGATTTACAAACATACCAAAAGCCCATCCATAGACCATACTAAAATGGTTAGCTTGTGGTTGTTTGCAGTTTGGGAAATTGACATAATCAGTGTGCTACCAATATCGGTATGATATTGTAGCCGTGGAATATTTCATAAAGTGAGTTGAAGTAGAACCATTGGCCTTGATTACTATGAAAAAAGTGATCAAATTTTTGGTAAAGAACATCATATGTATATTTAGAGTTCCACAAAAGATCATCGCTGAAAATGGAACACAATTCAAGAGTGTCAAGCTCAAAGGATTTTGTATCATGTACTAAATTGAAAAGAGCTTTCCAGTAGCAGAATACCTGCAAGCGAATGGATAGGTGGAGGTGGTGAACTAGACCATCAAAACCACTTGAAAAACATTTTGACAAAAGCCAATGGAAACTAGGCTGATAAGCTACCACTTACATTATAGGCTTATAGGACAACCCAGAAGGCTGCACCTAAGCGTACTCCATTTGGTTTATCATAGGTAGTTGAGGTCATGATTCTGATAGAAGTGGAAGTCCCATCTCATCCAAGAAAGCATTATGATCCCAAGATGAACGAGGAATTCTTGCTTGTTTCCCTCGCATTGGTTGATGAAAAGTGCGAAAAGGCTAAGCTAAGGGTAGTTGCTCACCAAAAAGGAGTAGCAAGATATTTCAATGCCAAGGTCAGAAACCGTACTTTTGAGATATGCGACCTAATTTTTAAATGGCGCTTCCCTAATACGAGTGCACTTGGCCTAAGTTGGGAAAGTCCGTATGCTATTGAATATAAGCTTAGAGATGGAACTTTTAAGCATTTAAATTTTAATGGGATCTCAATTCCATGTGCATGGAATAGCGAGCATCTACGATGTTGTTTCATTTAGATTTATTTACTTTACATAAATAAGACACCTTGATTGATTGAGGGCAATGTAACAAGGCAGGACTTTCCATTTCCTTTGTTTATAAATAAAATTGGCTTTTAGAATCAATGGAATCGTGTTCTTAAAAGTCTGACTTTGAGTTTGTGATCAACGGCAGAATAACTCATTCTGTATTTGAAAACAAGTTTTCTAGAGATTTAGAGATAAGTACCAATGAACTCCTCTGACTGATGATCGGGATGAAGGAGTATAATCGTGCTAGGGTCAATCAGACGATCGCCCTTGCACTTCTAATCATTAACAGATGCTCGGATACAGGGACATGTAAAAAATTTGTTCCCAAAAATAGGCATAGAAGACACCGAGTCTAGAAGATAGAAGCCGTCAGAGATTTACATCCTATTATAGGATTGACCTCGCTTAAGGTCTAACTTGACTCACTCGGCTGAGGATTAGTGATGATGGTCAGTGAATGTATTTGACTAATGCCTAGAGATAGGCAAAATCGAAGATGGATGCTCGAAGATAAGTATCTAAGACATCGATATGTAGAGATAGAAGTTGATGTATAATTGAACCTTTGGTAGGAACGACCATGCTTATGGCCTAGCAAGATGCACTTGGCTAAAGGTACACGATGATGGCTAATGAATCCTCCTAGTCGACACCCAAAGATAGGTGGGATTAAGAATAGATGCCCAAAGATAGGCATCCGAAAGACTGGTTCCAAAAAATAGGATTCGGTGTATAATTTGAACCTTTGCAGTTACGACTACGCTTACGGCTTGGCGAGACACACTCGACCGAAGATAAGTGAAGATGGTCGATGGATGTTTCTATTCAATGCCCAGAGGTAGGCAAGACCAAAGATGGATACCTATAGATAGGAGAGACACACTCGACCGAAGATAAGTGAAGATGGTCGATGGATGTTTCTATTCAATGCCTAGAGATAGGCAAGACCAAAGATGGATACCTATAGATAGGCATCTAAGGCATCGATTCCCAGATATATGATTCGGTGTATAATTGAAATTTTTGAAGGTACGACCACATTTATAGCCTAAAATGATATATTCAGCTAATGATAAACGAGTTTGGTCAATGAGATAGCTTTAACTATCACCCATAGATAGGTTAAATTAAGACTAGATGTCCATAGATAAACGTCCACACTCCCATTTCCCAAAGATAGAAAATAGTGCGCAACTACTGGTTGATGTAAATATAACCCTGATTATGGTCAAATGGAACCTGGTCGAAAATAAAAATGGTTGGCCATGAAATAGGCTAAAATGATGTAGCTCTACTTACGAAGGGGTGATATATGCTCAACTGAGGATAAATAAAGTTATATAGAGATTTATTTATATGTAAATATAAGTAAAGAGATATAGTTCTGTTTAACCAAGAAAGAAATATATAGGTAATGATAAACGGGGCAAGGTAATGAAATAACATCGAGAAATTGTAGAATTTATTTTTATATGCAGAATTACAGTAAATAATGGAAACATAGACATATGCATGTGTAATATAAATGTAGTTGAATTACAGATGTTTGTACTATATATGCGGGCAATCATATAGGTAAGTAAAACAAAAAATGCATAAATGTAAATATAGAATGGATTTAACAGAAAAAAGTCTTTTATCTACTAGGTTTTAATACAGCTTGAAAGGGTCACTGCCCACCATAATGACCTATATATAGGAAATTCAAAAGAAAAAGGAAAAATACATGAAAGATAAAAGGAAAATGTCTTCTAAAATCAAAGATGATCACCTACTGCCCTCTCCCACATTTGTTGCTCCTAATTACAAGTTTGGCACGATGATTTCTTAAAATCTACCCCTCCTCTTCCATTTCCATAGGGCTCTACTTCGAAGAAGATACTACTTCTTCAGTCGTCACATATAATGGATCTTCATACTTTTTAGAGGCAGGGTCGTAGGTCTTGGATCCACCAGCACCACGACCATTAGGACTAGGAGGCTTGATTTTCAGTGCATGGACTTTAGTGATAGACGATGGTTTCCAAAACTGACCAAGGCTTCTAGGTCTTCGCTCTTGTTTAACTTAGATTTTTTTCAACCTCTCCGCCATTGTAATATAATCATTAAGATCCTTTACATTCACGATCGTCGTCTCCTCTCCTTAAGATTGATCGACTTTGTTATGACAAAGGTATGCATGGTTGTAATAGCGCTTGGGCTCAAGACTTGAGTAGACGGTAGTTGAGGAGACGGTGATGGATGACCTATAACTTAATAGACATAATAGTATATATTAGTGATGTCCTTAGGGAATAATTGAAGTTTCTAGAAAACCGAAGAGACGGAAGATATACCTTAGTCGGATGGAGTATCCTTAGCTGGGAATTTGTTGATTTTCACCCTCCTTAACAAAAAATTTAGTTGGCTTAATAGCTGAAGGGAAGAGATGAGGAGTTCTAGCACTTCATGTAGCAGGGATAGGGTTTCAATGAAGATGGCCGTGGAGGTAACCACCATAGAAGCTACGATGTCTGTTGCATGCTCTTTTAAAGTAGGAGTGGATATTTTTGCATGATCCAAAGTGTTGGGACTAGCTGAACCCTTGATGCAACCTTCCTTACTATTGCCTCTTATGCCGCCAAGATAGCTTTCCCTTTGTCCAGGGCTATAAGATCCTTCTCATCCAGAAAGGTCAACTTTATGTCGTCTTCCATAATGCCTTGGTGAGCTTTATTAGCATTTTAAAGGATTTCTTATCAACTGTTGGCCAACATTATTAGGTAGCACTCTCCAAGCCATTTTAGATTTTTATTATTTAATTACATTGGCAAAGAACTAAAGGACTATAGCTTTCTTCTTATCATGAGTTTGTATGGCTTACACTTTAAGCTCTGATATTTCTTCTCTAGCATCGAAGAGCTCAATTTGGACCTAAACATTAGATTCTCACTCGACCCCAAAGTTAGCTTTAAGTTTACCCACTTTAGATTGAAGTACTGCAAGTTGTCCATCCTTGACTTTGATTTGCTATTCATATTTAGCATTAAAATCATGGGTGTTCTTCAGCTAGACGCTCACGACCACGGTTGCTTGCGTGTTGACCTTAGGCAGCTTGGCTATTCTTGCCTTGGAGTCCTTATCTGACTTCTCTACTTCTTTTTTTGATGTCATCTAACTCATATTTATAGTCTCCCACTATCTTGTCAAGGTTGGTCCTCTCCAAGTCCAAAAATTGAGTAATTAGTTGATTGGCCCAGTTGTCATCAAAGAGGCCCTTAGCAAGCCTTTTCCGTTCGAAGAGTCAATCCACGATATCCTTGACTTTGTCGACTTCTTTATTAAATTATTTTTGAGTGATATACCTGATATTGCAATCAAACATTACCCCTTCTAAGCAATAGTCTGGCAAAGTTATTGCATCTTAATAGCGATCGTTGTGGATTGGCCTATTAGGGGTGGAGGTAAAGCCGCATGGCTGGAAGTCTCTTTAGATTATGGGAGACAAAGATAGTAGTGGTAGAAGGTTGAGTTCAAGAAGGTTGCTAATAAAAAGGTTGAGAGTGAGAGCGTGGTAGTTTGGGATCAAAATCACGCCTAAAATGATCGCATAGACCCTTCGGCTTGTTTGAGTGGGGCTGTTGTCGTTCAGCATCATGGCGCTCTTGCTCATAATGGTGATGCTGTCTATCCTCCTCATCATGGTTCTCTTTTCCTTATTTGGAGTTATTCTTTTGATGGTAATGGAGAATCAATAGTGAACCACCAAAAGTTAAGGAATGACATTGATCCATGCCTGAAAAAAGACTGTTGAAATAATATATGTCGATTATGTTTGAAAATAAGAAGGGTTATGTTAGAATAAAGACACATGATCAAAGAATGAGTGGTCGGTGCCTATCCTTATTATTCTAGAATTATGTGAAGTGCTGGCATTTCCTTAAATAATCAAGGACCATGCTTGAGGGGCCTCAAAGATGGAGTTTTGTCACCCTCGGCAAGAATATCCCCGGCGGGGAAGTAGAATTCATAGGAGCTGGTGTTAAGGATATCTCGAAAATTTATTCCACCATAGCCAAAAGATGAAAGATTTCCAAGATCACCCAATGAAGTGAAGAGTTGATACTAATCATTTTGGTTGGACTGGTGTTGTGACCATGGTGCCTTAAGGGGATGTCTTTCTATATGGTTCATCCATGTTGAGATCATATTCTTCATCGTTGTCATCTTCGTTTTCCCTTCTGTCTCCTCCTCTTACTCTCCTTCTTCCACTTCTTCTTTTCTTCCTTCATTTCTTTCCTCGACAACATTCTCTTCACTCCTCCTCACATACATTTGCATCGTCACCTTGGCCATCTACATCCCCTTGATCCATGCCATCAGAATCATGAGCTAGGGCAGAGGGACTGATGGCGCTTGAGATTTCTTGGTGGGGAGATTGCATGGAACGACGCTCTTACCATTGTATGAAAGATGATACTAGTGAAAGTGGACTTTAAAAGATAAGAAGTGCGTGATGTTCATACTCAACCCCCTTCAAGAAGTCCAAAGTGTGAGCTTGTTCATTATTGACTTCCTATTCAGGATATCTATGAAGGAAACAGAAAGAAAGTTAGATGCTTTGGTTAAGAAAACCTAGGTATGCAGGAGACATGGGATAAGAAGACTTACGCCCAGTCAACCAAAAGCGATTAAAACGTGAGTTTGGCTAACGAAGAAATACTTGCTCCATAAGTAACTACGCTCATTGTGAAGTGCCTCGATAACTTTGTAGCAATTAAATGCCTTGACTACTAACATGGAAGATGAACCTAGCCTCTTCTTGAAACTTAGAAGGTATTTGAGCTCCACAAAGGTTAGAGGATGATTCAGTTTCATCATAAAGAGGATATATAAAGAATTCAGCAAGGCGTGCCATTGGTACGTACTTGTGTAGGAGCTGGTCTAATTTCTTGAAGAAAGAATTTGACGAAGTTATTAAATGGTGGCATGACTCCCTATAAGCACATGTATTTATTGCTTGTTGTATAGCCTGAAGGTAGGAGATGAGCACGTTGGTCAATTGTTGGAAGGAGAACCTCGTCCTTAGGGATCCCATGCTTGAGGCAAATAGAATAGAGTGACTCTGCCATCATTATAGATGATGTCTAATCTCAAGGATTGTCTAAGACCATCAGAACAGGTCTTTCATCCAATGGAGGAGCTTGACCTTGGGGCTATGTAGTTGGGAGAGCCTATAGCTGGAATTCCAAAATTACATAATGCCTCGCTTCAAATGGAGTATACATAGAAGCTTCGGCAGTAGAAGAACCCGCCTTTGAAGGTGTAGAAAGGCCAGTGTTGACCTTAAAATGGGGAAATCATATGGACATTCATAAATGAAAAACTTGGTAGTGAAATCAATCAGGTACGCTTTACTTTAATGAAATATTTTAATCAAAACTCATGTAGCAGATGTATAGAATCCAATGGTTGTCTACTTAGGTTGGCCAATCAAATCATGCATATTGACTGGGGATTGTGAAGTATCATTTTACGTAGTGTGTATCCTTTGTTTAGAGCATGGTATATGGAATATTGTGATAGAGTAGGGGGTATTCCCTAGGGGAAATTATGTAATTTATTCTAAATTAGTTAACTCTGTAATCAATTCTCGTTCGTAATAAGGGTGTTTTCTTTCTGCTATATATTTGTTATAATATGTTATAAATAATTAAATGTTTAATTAAAATATATTTAATAGAAAATCCGTAAATGGTGTGTCTGTGATAGTAACTACAAACAGTTGTAATTATGAGTACTATATCACAATATATTATATACATCATTTTAAATGTTCCTAGTCAAGACGCATCTGGACTGGATATCGATATATCCGTTGAGACTAGAGTACATAATGCTCTTTGAATGTTAGGTAGTGTATTACACATGACTGTTAGGGACACCAAGGGGTTACGTACTGATAGTCTTGAATAACTATGGAAAGACTCACTCGATACTTTTCTATTGATTAATATAACAACGTTCAAACAGAAATATCGACATGACTAATTTACACAGTTCTCTCGACTTAAGAATACTATCAATCTTCAATATGAAAGCACCACTTTGATTATAGTAAAATCATGGTGTGGATTCCATTGAGTGGCTATAGTTAGGTCAAGTGGAAGTATTGGAAGTGAAGCATTATTCAAGAGAGGATCCGTCTCCTCGGTTATATAGGGTTAGTATCATGGTCAACTCAAGTCAACTCAAAGTCAAAATCTCTAGCCAGAGTAGTTCAGCTAATGATGATTGTTATTATTAAATCAAGGACTATTTTTGGAATATAGAGTTAAATACTGATGATATTGGACCATCACCAAATTCCCTAAGTCCAAAGTGATATAGTTTTGACGGAGAGAATTGGAGGAAAAAAATAGTCACAACCAGGAACACTTAATTAAGTAAAATTGGATTTTATGAAAACCAAGTAAGAGATAAATTAGCAAAAATATCACATCACTTGCTAAGTTATGCATGAAGGTTAATATTTGAATTGTTCGATATTGAACGCTGATCAAATTTGCACCTAAAGAGTCACACAACCGAAACATTGTATACTTCTTTGATCACCCGATTTAATTAAATTATAACCATTATTAATTAATTAATATTTTTGAAGCATTAGCTATAAAAATTTATTTGATGCTTTGAACAATACTAAAATGTATGTTTATAATAGTTATAAATATAGTGATCAATATTCGATATCGGTATGCGTTTAAATTGGATTAATTTGTGATGAATTTTTTCAGGCTTAGACTATGTTTAAGGCCTATATAGTGCATGAAATTTTCTACTAAGAAGTGAAAAAAATCAGGTCGACCAATGGTTGGTAGGTTGGTGGGGTTTGAATGATTAAAAGATAAAGAAATGGTAAAAAGAGAAAGAAGGATGATGATCCACTTTTTGCTTCATTGTTTCTTCTTTATGTAATGCCACAACTCTCCTTTTATGTAGATTTTTCCCACTTCTCCTTGGTACAAATTTTGATTAGAAACCTCATTCCAAGTACCAAAAAACCAAGTTCAAATACGTATCAAAAGCACTTCAATCCTTACAATTCAATCCAAATAACAGTGGTAGACAATTTGGAGTTGGCATTTTCCAAGTTGTGAATCTGATTCAAGAAGCACTCAAATTCATTTCAACATGTCCTTAATAGGCTTTGGAAAAGGTAATTCTTTGATTTACATTCATTTATTAATGTTTAGTTAATTGTTATATCATATAATGCTCAAGTAGAAATATTACGAATCTAGTTTATTGGTATGTTGTCACAATTAAATGTTTGAAAACATATTAGTACATATATGTATAAATAAATTTCGTTATAATTTTGAATATATTTGAGCATTGAATTCTCGATCAAACTAAAAATAAAAAATAAAATTTTTAATTAAATATTATTTAAATATGCCTTTTTTATTATAATAAATCATTTTCTAAAGAATAAACCTATATGATAAATGTTATAAAATTTATAAAATTTTATTTTTATGTAAATGTCATTTGACAGTATATTTAATTTATTTCAATATATAATATATTTATATATTAATTTAACCAATTACCTAACTAAAAATTAATTACATAATGAAATAAATATATATAAATTCAAATAAAATATGAAATGAAGTGTAAAATTATATATGATAATAAAACACAATTTATAGATTTTAAAATTACTTTTTAATATTTGTCCAAGTGGTTTTTATATTAATTATAAATCGTTTATTTAAAAATCATTTTACAAATAAAAAAAATTATCATAAAATTTGTTATATGAGCCAAGAGCCTACTGAAAATTTTCACTAATTTATAAACAAAATTTATTGTTACATATATATTTATATGTATGTTTGTAAATTAATGAATACTTAGATTTAAAAATATATATATTTATTAAAAAATCCTCGAGTCAAGTGTTCTCTATAAAATATATATATTAAAATTTAATATATATCTATATATATTTAAATATGCTTATGTATTTACAAATACATATAATTTTGACTTATTAATAATAAAAATAATTATTATTATTTTATTCTCAAGTTTGCTATAGTAATATACACATAAATATTTATATTCAAAATTATTTTTATATTAATTATTAAATGATTTTATAATTTAAATTATACACACACACAAACATATATATATATACATATACATATACATATACATATATATGTGTGTGCGTATATACACATATCTACTTGCATATTTTATATATAAATTATTATATTTATCAATTATATACATTTATATATATATATATATATATTTATTTATTTATTTATAAATGATATATTTTGACATATATATATATATCAATCACTTTGTGCACACATATATTTCATTTAGACAGCATGGTCAAATACTAGAGGGAGTAACATATCTGTTGCGGTGTAAATCCAAATGTCTATATACGGGCATGTTAAACTATACATACATTATTATGTCGCACATGCATGTACATATATGTGTGTATATGATATACATATCGAAACTACAATACAAATAATATAATATTAATCTTTATTTATAAAGTTAAATAAAATACTGATTTTATTTAAAAAGAAAAATTAGAGAAGTTATAAATGGACTAGACTTTATAGGCTCAATAAAAATCAAAGAAAATTAGTCATGTTAGAGCTAATTAATTAAGCTTATCCACTTAGTATGGTGTCTAGAAAGGTAATTATTAAGATTGGAATTAGGTAATCAAGTATCATGTTCTACCTGTTTACCAACCTAGCCTAAAAGCTAATGTTATTTCAAAGGGTGCTCCTAATAGAAAAGCCCAAATTTGAATTATGCTTTTGGCTGATTTTCAGAATGTTTTGAAAATTAAATAAAGTTTAAATTTAAAAGTTAAATTTAAAACAAAAGTTGTTTATTATAAAAGTTATAATATAAGACAAGTTTTCAAAATGTTTGAAAATGATATAAATTAATTTCAAAATTTTAAAATTTATAAATAAGATTAATAAAATAAATTAATTAAATAAGTTAATTGATTAATATATGCATATGTACATGTATTATATATTATGATGATATATGTTATGTTGTTTTAAAAGTTTAAAATAACATACATATATTGAATTTTGAAACTAATATAATTTAATTAAAATTGTTTAATTAAATAAATTAACTAAATGTTAATTAATTAAATAATATACACATGTATATGATATATGTGTTATACTATAAAGGTTATGGCATATAATAAATACTCAATATAAATATTATATTAAGATAATATAAAAGTGATTAAAATTTTAATTAATTAAGATTAATTAAGTAAGATTTAATTAATATTATGTTATACATAAGTTTATTATATAAGTAGTATGAAATATAAAATAACAAAACTTATATGGTATGAATGTATAAATTAAATGTGGAACATTAAGAAACCTTAAATAGACTTAAAAATAGATACATAAGTAAATATGTGTATACCATGATTTTTGATGTGACCGACACTTGAATCACGAGAGTAATTAATATAAATAACATTATTCCATAAGTCGATATCACTTAATGTGATATATTAGAGATTATGAATCTTCGATGTAAAATTGTCCTCTACCATTTATCTATTAATAGAATACTTGCATACCTTTAGTTATTGAGCTTTCCTCAAGCAAGAGATACTATGTGTAGAACTATTAATATATTGAATAGACAAGATAAGATAACTGTACATATTTGTTGAGATTTCCTTAAAGTATGTGTATTATACTTAGGCCATGTGAAATTGTAACGTTTCGATTTTCGTTGCTCGAAGACCGACATCAATACGTCCACTGTATCAAATGCCGCATAATCGAATACCGGAAAACCGAATTGTTAGGGTTAAAGAAGAAGAGGTAGAATAAAAAGATAGAAGAAATAAGAAAAGATAGAACAGAACAGAAAACAGCAGAACAATATCAGAATCTCACAATTGCAGCGGAACAACATATAATAATTAAATGAATAATCTTTAAACAAAGAACTATATCAGTTATTACATTACATCATTTTACATTACATCATCAGAGTGTACAACAACAAACAACAACAAACAGCGAAAAAGAAATACTATACTAGTAATACGCCATGCCATCCAGCTTGCCTCCAGCAACTCCTAAATTCCAGAATATCCAGATAAACCTGACTCTTGACTGCCCGTGTGGAAATTGGTGTGCACTCAGAGTTTAGGAAGGAAAACAATAAACTTCGAGTCAGTCATGTGACTGGTGTGAGAACTAAAACAGTTTATCTTTGAAACAAAGAACAGGATAATTTTAAAATAGATTCGCAATGCTTTTTAGAAAATGAGACTACCATAAGGCCTCCCGCACACACACACAATGCAAACGCAGAATCGGAGGAGATTTCTCCTTATGATAGTCAAAGATGCTTGATACGCATTAAAAAGAAACATTTGATATTATTACTAGTGCATAGTGTAGGAAAATTATTTCGAAAGTAAAGATATAAATCTTAGCCAGCATAGGCATTTCGCACTTATGCCTACTATAGCTAGCATCCAAACAGTGGGGCGCCACCATAAGTGAATGATAGGTTCTACAACTAAAACCGTACAAGATCGTATTGTTTCTTTAGATTTCCAACAAATGGTCAGGCCAAGAAACTTCCCATTGCCACATAGGTACGCCTCTGGAAAGACGACCCGAGAACCAAACCGGATCTCTGTTAACATAAGGCCGGGTTACCCCTAACTGGGTAACTACTGACACGAATATGTCATCCCCCGATCGTAACCGATCTATCCGAGGATCCTCGATTTCCAACAACCACAAAGCAATAAATTTGCAGCAACAACATAGTTTAAGTATTTGGGCTCCATACCATGATACCACCTCTATCCAGAAGGAATGACATACACTAAAGGGGTGCTACCCCCTAATAACCTTGCTGCATCCTTCCTGTTTTGACCATTTCCGGGGTGTGAGGTCCGACGAAGTCTCGTCCACAAAGCCATGCTTTATACAAAAGCTGTGCTTTGGGTCAACAAATGATCAAAGTAATGATCACCAAGATAAATGATCAAACAAATGATCATATCACAATTGATCAAACAATGATCATCTCACAGCAACACTCATCATGTCACATTACCAAATTGGGAGTATATCACTAATAACCTCTGAGCTCGTACGTCTCAGAGAAGGGTGTTAAGCTAAGAGAATAAATTCTCCACCACCAACAGAAATATATTTGAAAGAAATCAGCTTTATATCTCAACTTGTAATGTCAGACATACAATCCATACAAGTCTGTTCCAGGCTCGAACAGAACCGAAGGCACTTACAAAGAAGTCCTTGCATTCCAGATAATTTCTAATCACGTCCGGACTTCCCGTCACTAAGGGTGATAAAAACTCTATATCGGAGATCAGCCGATGCAGAGTAACTCAATGGTAATCCTTCCGTTTTCAAAAATATCCGGTCTTCAACACCGGTCATCGAATGCAATCCATTACGACGTATCACATATTCGGAATGGGTTATACGACCCCAAGGTCCTTTCCCGGCTAACCCGAATAGTGAGCGCTTATTCAAAAATAAGTGTGGCATTCAAATTCAAGCAATCACAACAAACACCTATTTAAAGGTAAATATTGATAGTCGGATTATTTAACTATCAATAGGCATGCTCATCATCACCAGATTTCAAATAATTTTCCAAATTATTTATTTTCCAAAATATCTTTACAAGATATATATATATTTTCCACACTTCAATATTTGAAAACTAATTTTCAAATCACTTTTCACCTTTACCACTTTTGAAAACAAATTTCAATCATTTTCCTTATGCCAAATACTTTCATTTCAACATGGTTCATTTAAACCAATTAAATAAATCCTTACCGATTTACTTTATATTTACATTCCAAATCCGTAAATTAATTCCCATACTTCAAAAATAAATCAACGTTTATTTTTAAACAAATTCCCCTTTTCATTTATAAATTCCACAGTGAATTTACATTCCAAAATATTTATGAATATACGATTTCAATTATTCATTTTCAATTTATCTTCAAAAAGATAAATTCTCAAAACGTTTCATTTCACATTGGAAAAACATTTCCATACTTATTTATTAATAAGTAATTCACAAATCTATTTATTTTCAATACTTAGAAAATATTCAATATACTTAATATCGAAATTAAGTATATATTTCATTCTTTAAGGAAAACATTCACTTAAACACATTTATTTGAGTCAAAACGAATGTTGCGTAAAACACCGTTACGACGACCCAAAATCACTAGTATAGGGATTCAAAATTAAAATAGATATATAAATCCCAATACTATACAAAACATTTCCTTTCGGAAATCATTTACTATAACAACAGTGTTATAGTCTACCATTTCCATATTTCTCGAAAACGTCTATTTCAACAATATGAATGTTGAAATCTATGTATTCGATTTATAAAACATTTTAAAACATTTTTAAAACGATTAACTTCATTTTATAATATTCATTTTCCCAAGCATATCCATTTTATTTGATAATATATTCACCGTCCAAAATCGTGAATATACTTCCTTAACCAATTTCAACTTTCAATTTATCAAATTCCATTGATTTAGAATTTATAAACAATGTCTATAAATTCCATTTCTATTTATAAGCTTCGATTTATAAATCTCCTTTATTAATCCAATTAAATTTATATAACTCAATTATATACCAAAAGTCCATATTATAAGTTAAATGTTTATACTCCATTTATTTACAAAATCGTTCTTTTAAAACTTCACAAATTATAAATCTTATTACTTATAAGATTTCATTTATAACCCTATTTTCAACATTAATAGAACTCCTTTTAAAATTCTATTATTTCGATTTATAAAATATATATTTTATAAATCTCAACTATAAACCATTTTTGCTTCATCAAAGATTTCAATTTAAATGCAAAAATCCGATTTATAAGTTAATTCCTTAAAATCTTTTATCTTACAACATCTATTCATTTTATAACTTCATAAATCTATAAATTTTCATTCACTTATGAATCCATTTATACTTCATTTTAACACTTATAAAAACTCGTTTTATAATTCCAATATTTTTAATTTTAAAAATATCAAATTTATAAATCTTTCATATAACCCGTTTTAAAATAATTCAAAATCTCAATTTAACTATTTTATAAATTTATTAATTACATCTCAAAAATCACCTTTTGGTTATATTTCACAAAAATCTTAATTTTTATAACATAAAAATTTATAACATTTTAATTATTTAAAATGAATCAATTCAAAAATTTAATAAAACGTATACTTTCAAAAATCACTTTAAAAATTCTTTTAAAATCAAAATTGTTATTTTTAAACTTTAAAAATGGATCCGATGATGCAACAGCACCAAATAGTCAATCACGACATTCAAATATCATATATCAATATGATAATCAACAAATATCACAATATCTGTAAATAAATCAATATAGTTGAGGAATCCAGTTGGATCCCTCCAAACTGTTTCCCTGCATCCAAAGATGTTAGCACAATACCAATTCTGTTCCAGTACGGAATTATCGCGGTATATGGGGTTTATAAAATATTATCCGCTTAATAGGCGGCGCAATAGGGTCTCATCCGCTATATAATGCGGGAAATCAACTCCAAGTACATAAATAATACCAATTTCACTGTACTGTGAAATATTCGCGGTATATGTTTTTAATAAATAACATCCGCTTACTAACGGCGCATAATGTCTATTTTAACAATCAATAGATAACAATCATCATTCAAACATACATTCAAGAATTTTAAATCCAACTATTTAAAATTAAAATTGAAACCGATTCGATTGGGTGAGAAGTTCTCATCTTGATTTCAATTTCGTTTTCAACTTTTATTTCCAATAAAATTAAACGGGCGTTTAATTTTACCCGAAATTCTCACTAAATCCAAACGACTCCAATCCAATTCCATAGCGTAATACTCGTCCATACGAACCTAACGCAACTTGTTTCGTGCGTTTTTGACCTCGTATGAAAAAGATATGAATATTTAAAGTTACACGAATTTTTTATATATAAATTTACAACTTAATTTCTTTATTTATAACCTTCGACAAATCACAGCCGTCCATCTCTACACTGCAACATCCAGGCCGCACCCCACCTTTCTTCTCATGCGCGTGTTCCTCTCCAGTACGCGTTCGAACATGAACCCATAAGCTCGAAATTAGGGTTAAAGATCTCGGCCACCACAACGAACGATTCAACGATCAAGTGATGCCATCTTGTAGCCCATCTCCTTCCCCACTTTCGGCCTGAAGATCTTGAAGCTCGGCCCCTCCTCCTCCCTCGATTTGCGTGCGCAACACGTCACCTTTGCAGCCACTTTGTCGTCGATCCGTAACACCATTCGCGATCTCCACCGTTGGATGTAAAGCTCTCGACGAGCTCTCGATCTTTGTAGTTGAAAGTTTCTTGAAACAATGCTTGGATTTGAAGAAAATGAGGGAGGAAGGAGAGAAGGTTTCGGCCATTGATTGTTATTGGAGGCGGCCTGAAGAATTTTGAAACCCTAGCTTGTTTATTTTGCAAAATGAAATATCCAAGCCTTTTATAGAAAACTTCTCACACTATTCATCCCGAATTTCCCGAACTCCGATTTACGCGTGGTGACCGGCATTTCTAGGGTTTATCCCGCGTTTCGAACACAATAAAACAGGTTTTGGAAGCTAATTCGATCATCTGTGCGAGATATGGAATTAAACGATCGATCTAAATTAAATCGGTTTATCACATTTCTGTGCGTTTTAGCTTGCCCCGGACAAACGGTAAATCCGATTGACACGAAATTTGAAACCATATAATAATATGACATTACGGATTCGATGAAACTGGTTTCATCGAAATCCGAGACTGTTTGAAAAATGACTATTTTAACTGGCCAAATTAATATTAAAACAATTTCGATGCGTTTCGAGCTGCCACGATCAAACGAAAACTCCGATTGCTACGAAAATTGAAATCCGATAATAACAAACTCTTACGGATCCAATGGAACTGGTTTCGTCCAATTCTGAGACTGTTCGAAAATTGGCTATTTTTCAGTCGATAATTAAATATTAAAATATTCAATTTTCACAAATTAACTTCAAATTCGATTTTAAAAGTTCTAAAATATCGTTCTAACTCCAATATGATAAAATAAAATTTTACAAATCATTTTTCAATCATATTTAACCCAATTTTCAATTATTTCTGAAATTTAACATATTAAATTATTGATTTAATTATCCAATTAAATCCAATTATTCGAAATAAAATTTATTCGACTTATAAATTTCACTTATTAATATTTAAATTAAATTAAATAAATGAATTTTAATTAATATAAATTCTGGGTCGTTACAGACTTCCCCCCTTAAAAGAATTTTGTCCTCGAAATTACAAAGTAAGAAAAAGTTACAAATCCATTAACTTTCCAAAACAAACCGTTCAAATTAGATTTTTACAAATCTCTTAAGTGTTTAACTTTCTCAAAATTCGTGGTTAAACTTCATACAATATCTTTACTAAGTTTCCAAATCCAAACTTTAGTTTTCAAAAATTTCCCAATTTACTCAAAAATATTTTAACGCCTTAAATTTTCGAAAAAATTCGCCATAGTCTCCTTTGCGCGGCTCGATCCAAAAAAAATGACAGTATATATATCACAAATATACATCTCATCAAGTGATGAGGCATCCCGCAGGGAAAAAGTGTAAAAGTACAATATTTAATCCGAGATATGTACCTTATTTATTATTAGCGAGCGTATAACGGCTAATATAGCACGAAAGCGAGCTCCAAAAGCGAAGCAAGCGCAATCCGCACCTACTAAATACTCAACAAACAATGAGAAATATGTATATATGAAAATAATATCAATATACAACATATAGTATCATAACAACTACATAATATAGCAAATGCAACTAAAACAACAAATGCAACCACCAAATCAATATAAATTCACTTCTCATTAATATTCAAGGAATTGGTTTTCCAATTTAAATCACATTTGATTCATTAACATTGGATTTACTAACATTCATTCATATTCAATTTTAATTAGTTTGCATTCACTAATTTTCATTCAAGTTGATTCACTTCCAAATCAAATTCAATTCTATTCAAGTTTATTTTCTTCCAAGTTGGATTCAATTACTTTAGCTTCTAATTTCGCTAATTCAATTTCATTAACACTTAATGAATTTATATACAATCAATTAATAACCATATAAAAACCAATGTATAGTAATTACAACCAAATTCCTTTGCTTTCAATTGGTTTAATTAAATTGATTCACATTCACTTATTCAACTTCCAATAACATTAGATTTTAATGAATTAACACTTACATTCATTATTTCATATCAATTATTTACATTTAATTGATTAACATCCAATCCATTCATTCAATCCAATTACTAAAGTTGAATTTCATTTATATAACTCAAGTTCACATTTATCACTTAACTTTATTAATTTACTTTGATACCAAAATCAACTTCATTCAACATCTCTTAAGTTATATTCCATTTAAACATTATTTGGTTTTACTTAACTTCAATTTCCACTTATAAATCCAATTCAAATTTCATTTCTATTTAACTTTTACCAAAGTAAAATTTATTAACTCATATTATAAGTTCAAAACTCTTTTCACTCATATTCAATTCATTCTTTTACAGCTGTTGTTTTTATTTAACTTATTCAAACAACATTTATTGACTTATATATATTTATATTTTCAACAGCCAAGCAATCAATTCATATACACATTAATAATTATGAAAAATTATTCCTTTGTATATAAAATATAATCAAGGTAAAATTATTTCATTTACCCAATTTAAAATGATATTATGTCGACTTGCCTCGTTTAAGAGTTTAGAAACCCCTATCGATTACGGTTGTACACCCCGCACCGACCAGAATTCATAAACAGCTCAACGGATAAGCAAACACAATATAAAACAATTTATATTCACTAACAAATACGCGCTCATATTTGTTATTACACTCATACTCATTCTAAAGTACTACTGACTCTATCTCTAATGAGAAATACCCAACAGAACCATGGTTGTCGCTTAACCATATGCTCTGATACCAACTGTAACGTTTCGATTTTTCGTTGCTCGAAGACCGACATCAATACGTCCACTGTATCAAATGCCGCATAATCGAATACCGGAAAACCGAATTGTTAGGTTAAAGAAGAAGAGGTAGAAGAAAAAGATAGAAGAAATAAGAAAAGATAGAACAGAACAGAAAACAGCTGAACAATATCAGAATCTCACAATCTCAGCGGAACAACATATAATAATTAAATGAATAATCTTTAAACAAAGAACTATATCAGTTATTACATTACATCATTTTACATTACATCATCAGAGTGTACAACAACAAACGACAACAAACAGCGGAAAAGGAATACTATACTAGTAATACGCCATGCCATCCAGCTTGCCTCCAACAACTCCTAAATTCCAGAATATCCAGATAAACCTGACTCTTGACTGCCCGTGTGGAAATTGGTGGGCACCCAGAGTTTAGGAAGGAAAACAATAAACTCCGAGTCAGTCATGTGACTGGTGTGAGAACTAAAACAGTTTACCTTTAAAACAAAGAACAGGATAATTTTAAAATAGATTCGCAATGCTTTTTAGAAAATGAGACTACCATAAGGCCTCCCGCACACACACACAATGCAAACGCAGAATCGGAGGAGATTTCTCCTTATGATAGTCAAAGATGCTTGATACGCATTAAAAAGAAATATTTGATATTATTACTAATGCGTAGTGTAGGAAAATTATTTCGAAAGTAAAGATATAAATCTTAGCCAGCATAGGCATTTCGCACTTATGCCTACTATATCTACCATCCAAACAGTGGGGCGCCACCATAAGTGAATGATAGGTTCTACAACTAAAACCGTACAAGATCGTATTGTTTCTTTAGATTTCCAACAAATGGTCAGGCCAAGAAACTTCCCATTGCCACATAGGTACGCCTCTGGAAAGACGACCCGAGAACCAAACCGGATCTCTGCCAACAAAAGGCCGGGTTACCCCTAACTGGGTAACTACTGACACGAATATGTCATCCCCCGATCGTAACCGATCTATCCGAGGATCCTCGATTTCCAACAACCACAAAGCAATAAATTTGCAGCAACAACATAGTTTAAGTATTTGGGCTCCATACCATGATACCACCTCTATCCAGAAGGAATGACATACACTAAAGGGGTGCTACCCCCTAATAACCTTGCTGCATCCTTCCTGTTTTGACCATTTCCGGGGTGTGAGGTCCGACGAAGTCTCGTCCACAAAGCCATGCTTTATACAAAAGCTGTGCTTTGGGTCAACAAATGATCAAAGTAATGATCACCAAGATAAATGATCAAACAAATGATCATATCACAATTGATCAAACAATGATCATCTCACAGCAACACTCAGCATGTCACATTACCAAATTGGGAGTATATCACTAATAACCTCTGAGCTCGTACGTCTCAGAGAAGGGTGTTAAGCTAAGAGAATAAATTCTCCACCACCAACAGAAATATATTTGAAAGAAATCAGCTTTATATCTCAACTTGTAATGTCAGACATACAATCCATACAAGTCTGTTCCAGGCTCGAACAGAACCGAAGGCACTTACAAAGAAGTCCTTGCATTCCAGATAATTTCTAATCACGTCCGGACTTCCCGTCACTAAGGGTGATAAAAACTCTATATCGGAGATCAGCCGATGCAGAGTAACTCAATGGTAATCCTTCCGTTTTCAAAAATATCCGGTCTTCAACACCGGTCATCGAATGCAATCCATTACGACGTATCACATATTCGGAATGGGTTATACGACCCCAAGGTCCTTTCCCGGCTAACCCGAATAGTGAGCGCTTATTCAAAAATAAGTGTGGCATTCAAATTCAAGCAATCACAACAAACACCTATTTAAAGGTAAATATTGATAGTCGGATTATTTAACTATCAATAGGCATGCTCATCATCACCAGATTTCAAATAATTTTCCAAATTATTTATTTTCCAAAATATCTTTACAAGATATATATATATTTTCCACACTTCAATATTTGAAAACTAATTTTCAAATCACTTTTCACCTTTACCACTTTTGAAAACAAATTTCAATCATTTTCCTTATGCCAAATACTTTCATTTCAACATGGTTCATTTAAACCAATTAAATAAATCCTTACCGATTTACTTTATATTTACATTCCAAATCCGTAAATTAATTCCCATACTTCAAAAATAAATCAACGTTTATTTTTAAACAAATTCCCCTTTTCATTTATAAATTCCACAGTGAATTTACATTCCAAAATATTTATGAATATACGATTTCAATTATTCATTTTCAATTTATCTTCAAAAAGATAAATTCTCAAAACGTTTCATTTCACATTGGAAAAACATTTCCATACTTATTTATTAATAAGTAATTTACAAATCTATTTATTTTCAATACTTAGAAAATATTCAATATACTTAATATCGAAATTAAGTATATATTTCATTCTTTAAGGAAAACATTCACTTAAACACATTTATTTGAGTCAAAACGAATGTTGCGTAAAACACCGTTACGACGACCCAAAATCACTAGTATAGGGATTCAAAATTAAAATAGATATATAAATCCCAATACTATACAAAACATTTCCTTTCGGAAATCATTTACTATAACAACAGTGTTATAGTCTACCATTTCCATATTTCTCGAAAACGTCTATTTCAACAATATGAATGTTGAAATCTATGTATTCGATTTATAAAACATTTTAAAACATTTTTAAAACGATTAACTTCATTTTATAATATTCATTTTCCCAAGCATATCCATTTTATTTGATAATATATTCACCGTCCAAAATCGTGAATATACTTCCTTAACCAATTTCAACTTTCAATTTATCAAATTCCATTGATTTAGAATTTATAAACAATGTCTATAAATTCCATTTCTATTTATAAGCTTCGATTTATAAATCTCCTTTATTAATCCAATTAAATTTATATAACTCAATTATATACCAAAAGTCCATATTATAAGTTAAATGTTTATACTCCATTTATTTACAAAATCGTTCTTTTAAAACTTCACAAATTATAAATCTTATTACTTATAAGATTTCATTTATAACCCTATTTTCAACATTAATAGAACTCCTTTTAAAATTCTATTATTTCGATTTATAAAATATATATTTTATAAATCTCAACTATAAACCATTTTTGCTTCATCAAAGATTTCAATTTAAATGCAAAAATCCGATTTATAAGTTAATTCCTTAAAATCTTTTATCTTACAACATCTATTCATTTTATAACTTCATAATTCATAAATCTATAAATTTTCATTCACTTATGAATCCATTTATACTTCATTTTAACACTTATAAAAACTCGTTTTATAATTCCAATATTTTTAATTTTAAAAATATCAAATTTATACATCTTTCATATAACCCGTTTTAAAATAATTCAAAAATCCCAATTTAACTATTTTATAAATTTATTAACTACTTATCTTAAAAATCACCTTTTGGTTATATTTCACAAAAATCTTAATTTTTATAACATAAAAATTTATAACGTTTTAATTATTTAAAATGAATCAATTCAAAATTTTAATAAAACGTATACTTTCAAAAATCACTTTAAAAATTCTTTTAAAATCAAAATTGTTATTTTTAAACTTTAAAAATGGATCTGATGATGCAACAGCACCAAATAGTCAATCACGACATCCAAATATCATATATCAATATGATAATCAACAAATCACAATATCTGTAAATAAATCAATATAGTTGAGGAATCCAGTTGGATCCCTCCAACCTGTTTCCCTGCATTCAAAGATGTTAGCACAATACCAATTCCGTTCCAGTACGGAATTATCGCGGTATATGGGGTTTATAAAATATTATCCGCTTAATAGGCGGCGCAATAGGGTCTCATCCGCTATATAATGCGGGAAATCAACTCCAAGTACATAAATAATACCAATTTCACTGTACTGTGAAATATTCGCGGTATATGTTTTTAATAAATAACATCCGCTTACTAACGGCGCATAATGTCTATTTTAACAATCAATAGATAACAATCATCATTTAAACATACATTCGAGTATTTTAAATCTAACTATTTAAAATTAAAATCGAAACCATTCGATCGAGTGAGAAGTTCTCACCTTGATTTCAATTTCGTTTTCAGCTTTTATTTCGAATAAAATTAAACGAACGTTTAATTTTACCCGAAATTCTCACTAACTCCAAAAGACTCCAATCCATTTCCATAGCGTAGTGCTCGTCCATACGAACCCAACGCAACTTGTTTCGCGCGTTTTCGACCTCGTATGAAAACGATATGAATATTTAAAGTTACACGAATTTTTTATATATAAATTTACAACTTAATTTCTTTATTTATAACCTTCGACAAATCACAGCCGTCCATCTCTACACTGCAACATCCAGGCCGCACCCCACCTTTCTTCTCATGCGCGTGTTCCTCTCCAGTACGCGTTCGAACATGAACCCATAAGCTCGAAATTAGGGTTAAAGCTCTCGGCCACCACAACGAACGATTCAACGATCAAGTGATGACATCTTGCAGCTCATCTCCTTCCCCACTTTTGGCCTGAAGATCTTGAAGCTCGGCCCCTCCTCCTCCCTCGATTTGCGTGCGCAACACGTCACCTTTGCAGCCACTTTGTCGTCGATCCGTAACACCATTCGCGATCTCCACCGTTGGATGTAAAGCTCTCGACGAGCTCTCGATCTTTGTAGTTGAAAGTTTCTTGAAACAATGCTTGGATTTGAAGAAAATGAGGGAGGAAGGAGAGAAGGTTTCGGCCATTGATTGTTATTGGAGGCGGCCTGAAGAATTTTGAAACCCTAGCTTGTTTATTTTGCAAAATGAAATATCCAAGGCCTTTTATAGAAAAATTCTCAAACATTATTCATCCCGAATTTCCCGAACTCCGATTTACGCGTGGTGACAGGTGTTTCTAGGGTTTATCCCGCGTTCCGGACACAATGGAACAGGTTTCGGAAGCTAATTCGATCATCTGTGCGAGATATGGAATTAAACGATCGATTCTAAATTAAATCGGTTAATCAAATTTCTGTGTGTTTTAGCTTGCTCCGGACAAACGGTAAATCCGATTGACACGAAATTTGAAACCTTATAATAATATGACATTACGGATTCGATGAAACTGGTTTCGTCGAAATCCGAGACTGTTTGAAAAATGACTATTTTAACTCGCCAAATTAATATTAAAACAATTTCGATGCGTTTCGAGCTGCCACGATCAAACGAAAACTCTGATTGCTACGAAAATTGAAATCCGATAATAACAAACTATTACGGATCCAATGGAATAGGTTTCGTCCAATTCTGAGACTGTTCGAAAATTGGCTATTTTTCAGTCGATAATTAAACATTAAAATATTCAATTTTCACAAATTAACTTCAAATTCAATTTTAAAAGTTCTAAAATATCGTTCTAACTCCAATATGATAAAATAAAATTTTACAAATCATTTTTCAATCATATTTAACCCAATTTTCAATTATTTCTGAAATTTAACATATTAAATTATTGATTTAATTATCCAATTAAATCCAGTTATTCGAAATAAAATTTATTCGACTTATAAATTTCACTTATTAATATTTAAATTCAATTAAATATATGAATTTTAATTAATGTAAATTCTGGGTCGTTACAGAAATAGTAGGTCCGCGTGAATAATCCTACTTTATTTGTTGACTTTCCTCAAGATAAAGGCTAGATTAGGACAAAATACCATGGGTTCGAAGTTTTATATGAAACAACCAATAAGACTTATCCATCGTATGTGGGAGTATGATTTGTTAAGCTTTCCTTCAAGTCAGAATTCCAAGGCATATGAGTTCTAACACCAATTAGTGAAGTGAAAAGATATCCACATTTCGATTTTGGGTTCAGCAAGGCATAAAACACTAGTGGGAGCATAAAAGTAAAATGAAACGTTAAATTTAACCATACAAATATTATAAGAGTATCTGTTATGTTAGTATCCTAACAATCTACTCATAAAACTTGCAAAAAATGTCAAATCCAAGACTTTTTAATGAAAGTGATCGATTAGCCAAACCAAAAACTATGTCGAATGGTTACAAGCTATAAAGATGGCTCTGACATACAAGCGAGTTTGGTCGTCTGTAAATTATGCTCCACTAACAAGACCCTTTAATGACGATCACGAAGACCTTCATGTTGCTTATAGTAAGTGGGTCACTGACCTCGAAATTGCCTAAGTATTCGTGTTGTCTGCGCTAAAAAAACAGTTGCAAAGGCAACACGAATCAATGATTGTCCATACGATATTTCATAGTCTCAAGGCACTTCTTGGTGAACAGTCTTGTTCCATGAGGGATAAGAATATTAAGAAACCATTTAACACCCAAATGCAAAAGCGGTAAAAGGTGGACGATTACGTGCTGATGATGAAGGGCTATATTGAGTGGCTTGCATCCTTGGATGTGTCTATAAGCAATGAGTTACAGGTCGACTTGATCCTTAGTTCATTGAACCCTCAGTGTGAACCATTCATATTGAACTATAACATGAACAACCTGAATGTGAATCTTGTGGAGCTCCTCAATATTTCAAGGTCGACCGAGTCATAATATAGGGATCAATCGGTTGTGCTTGTAATTAAAGGTGGGGTGTCATCTTTGAATAGTTTGAAGAAGCAAAAGAGAGATGATAAAAAGGAAGATAATAAAGGAAAGAAGGTAGTCGATGATAAGGGTGAGTGTCACCAATGTCATAAGAAAGGACACGGGAAAAGAAACTGTCCTAACTACCACAAAATTGCAAAAAGAAAAGAAGTAAAATAGTTCTATAGACCGTTAGGTACATTTATGATTCAAAATAGTTTTGTAATCAATAACATATTTTAGATACAGGATCTAGAACTTATATTTGTAACTCGTTCAGGGGCTTAGGAACTGGCGACGTATGACAAAAGGAGAAATAAGGCTCTAGGTGGTTGATGGATCTATATAGATGCAATAGCTATATGAGATTTTCATTTATATTTACATAGTGGTTTTGTGTTGGTATTGAATAATTGCAATTTTGTTAAAGACTTTATTTGTGGAATTGTATCTATTTCAAGATTATCTAAGACTGGGTATGTATTTTGCTGTGCAAATAATTTTATGAACATTGATTTGAATGGAAATAAAGTTTGTAGAGTTGTTCTTGAAAATGGCATTTATGTGATCAATGCAACTTATGCATGTTCAGCGAGCAGTTGCAGTAGCAATATAATGATAACTACCTCTATCATTGTAAGCTCGGTCATATTAGCGAGAAATGATTGCACAAACTAAAAAAAGAAGATATTATACCATCGCTTGATTTTAAATTATTTAATACATGTGAGTCGTGTCTCAAAGGAAAAATGACAAAACACCCCTTCAGTGGGAGAAATGAAAGGGTTGATAAACTCTTAAGGCTAATGCATAGTGATGTATGCGGTCCAATGCCTATAATAAATAAAGATGATATTTCTTATTTTGTTACCTTTAAGGATGATTTCTCAAGACTAGGATATGTGTATCTAATGAAGAACAAATCCAATGTCTATGAAAAATTTAAGGAGTGTAAAAATAAAATTGAAAATCAAGCGAACCAAAAGATTAAAATTCTTTGATCTGATCGAGGAAGCGAGTACATTGGAAAAGAGCTCAAACAACACTTAAAAGATGCTATGATTATCTCTCAAGTTACTCCATCATATACGTTGCAACATAAGGTGTGTTGGAACAAAGGGATCACTCGTTCCATGATGAGTAAAGTTGAGTAGCCTCTGTTCTATTAAGGATATGAGCTGAAAACTGCGACACATATGTTGAATTTAGTACCCACTAAATCTATGCCTAACACTCTATATGAGATATGGCATAGAAAGAAATATCACTTCAATTATTTGAAGGCATGTGGTTGTATGACCTATGTTCATAGCATCCCTAATAAGCTTGAGATGAGATCATCTTTATTTGGGTTTATAAGATATCCCAAGAATTCTAGAGGATATATTTTCTAAAACATAGAGGAACAAAATGTAATTACTTCCACACACGCTATCCTTTTAGGGAAGGAATTTCTGTTAAAGGAAATTAACAGCAAGGTTGTGGACATGGATAAGATCCGAGAAACTAACACTAAGACTGAAACAGTAGGAGAACCGAGTTCATCAATATACGATAACATGCAATATATTAGAAGGTCTAGCAGAGAATCTCGCGCACCAGAGAGATATAATGGTTTTCTCATGGATAGCGAGAAGGACTATATCTTAAATGATGACACTCCTTTATCATTCCAACAAGCATTATAGAATAAAGAATTTACACTCTGGCTTGGAGTAATGAAATCTAAGATGGATTCCACATACGAACCCAAAGTTTGAACTTTGTCACATGTACTTGAAGGATAAAACCCATGGGCTGCAAATGGTTTTTTAGGAAAAATCTAAATGCAAATGGGGAAGTAGAGACTTATAAGGCAAGGCTGGTTGCAAAAGGATTCAGTCAAATTTAAGGCGTTGCAAACCTTTTCTTCCATAACCATGCTTAAGTCCATTCAGATTATGCTTGCCATTGTTGCAATCTATGCTATGAAATATGGAAAATTGATGTAAAGACGGCTCTTCTAAATGATATTTTAGAAGAAACCATTTATGTGCCATAGCTCGAGTGTTTTGTGGTCAGTGAGAGTGAGGGCAAGACTTGCAAGTTGTTAAAGTCCATTTATGGACTTAAACAAGGTTCAAGGAGTTGGAAAAAAATGCTTTGACAAAGTAATCAAACATTTTGATTTCAATCAGAACACAGAAGAAGCATGCGTATATGAAAAAGAACAAGGCAAAGGCATCGTGTTTTTGGTGCTATACGTCGATGATCTACTATTAATTGGTAATGACACTTTATTGTTACAATATGTGAAAGCTTGGCTTTTCAAAAACTTCTTAAGGATTTGGGAGAAGCGGCCTATATACTAGGTATAAAGATCTATTTAGATAGATCTAAGAGGTTATTGGGATTGTTCCATGTAACGACTCAGAATTTCTGTCAATTGAAATTCGTATATTTGATTGATTTTAAATATTAACAAGTAAAATTTATAAGTCGAATAATTTATTTTTCGAATATCTGAATTTAATTGGATAATTAAATCGATAAATTAATATGTGAAATTACTGAAATAATTGGAATTTGGGTTTAAAATAATTAAAAATGATTCGTAAAGTTATATTATATCATATTGGAGTTAGAATGATGTTATAGAACTGTTAAATTTTAATTAAAAGTTAAATTGCAGAAATTGAATATTTTAATATTTAATTGACGAGTTAAAATAGCCATTTTTCAAACAGCCTCGGATTTCGACGAAACCAGTTTCATCGGATCCGTAATGTTATATTATTGTATGGTTTCAAATTTCGTGTCAATCGGATTTATGGTTTGTCTGGGGAAAGCAAAAACGCACAGGAATTAATTCGAGTGAATTTTGAATTTAAATAGTCAATTCAAAACCTTATCTTTCAAATTTGATCGAATTGGCTCCCGATATATATTCCATTGCATTCGGAATAGGGGTAAAACATTATAAACGCCAGGCGGCACGCTTCGTTTGGAGTTCAGAAAATTTCGGGATGAATAGTGTCGCGTAATTTTCTATAAAAGGACCTCCACTCTCACAATTTGCTCAAAACCCGAACCCTAGTGCTTCAGCCGCCACTTACATCATCAATGGCCGAAAATTGTCTATCTTTCCCCTCTAATATCTCCAAATCCACTAATCAATTCAAAATACTTTCAACTGCAAAGTTATAGATCTCATCGAGACGAGTAAATCCAACCGTGGAGATCGAATATGGAGCTACGGATCATCATCAAAGTAGCCGCGTTCATGCTCGTTTGTGCATGCATCTTGAGGTCAGGGAGGCGACCGAGCTCCACTTCCTTGGGGGCGTAGGTAGCTCTCGAGGTAGGCTACAAGATGGAAGTCTCTGATCGTTGCAGAAGTCATCGAATTTGTCGCGATAATTGGTGATAGGTCGGCGGCTATTGGTTCTATAGCGTGCGTGTTTACTGATGAAGGACGAGTTGGAGTCTACGGCCTGGATTTGAGGGTTCTGAAGTGGACGGCCCAGATTCATTAGGTTTATAAAAATTAAAATTAAAATTGTAAATTGTTTATATTATCATTCTTGTAAACTTTAAACTAGCGTAACTCTTTCATACGAGGTCGAAAACGCACGAAAAGAATTGCGTTGGGTTCGTATGGACGAACACTACGCAATGTAGCTGGATTGGTGCTGTTTGGAGCTAGTGAAAATTTTGGGTAAAATTAAACGTGCGTTTAATTTTATTCGAAATAAAACGCTACAACTGTTATTGAAACCAAGGTGAGAACTTCTCACTCAATCGAAATTGTTTCGATTTAAATTTTGAATAGTTAAATTTAAAATTGCTTGATTGTATGTTTGAATGATAAATTATTATCTATTGTATAGTAATAGACCCTATATGTCGTATATTAAGCGGGTGTTATTTATTAAAAACATATACCGCGATAATCCATCTTGATTGGAATTGGTATTATATATGTACTTGGAGTTGATCTTCCCGCATTATATAGTGGATGAGACCCTATTACGCCGCATAATAGCGGATAATATTTTATAAATCTCATATACCGCAATATTCCGTATTGACACGGGATTGGTATTGTGCTAACACTGTGGATGCAGGGAAACAGGTTGGAGGGATCCAACTGGATTCCTCACCCGTATTGATTTATTTACAGATATTGTGATATATTCTGTTATCATATGATATATGATGTTTTGGATGCCGTGATTGTTATATTTGGTGTTGTTGCAGCATTGGGCCTATTTTGGAAAATTTAAAAGGATTTAAAGTAATTTTTGAAAGTGAACGTTTTATTAAATTTTGGAATTGGTTCATTTTAAATAAATAAACGTTATAATTTTTATGTTATAAAAATTATGATTTTTGAGAAATATAATTAAAATGTGATTTTTGAAATATGGAGTTAATGAATTTATAAAATAGATTAAATTGAGATTTTGAATTATTATAAAAGCTTTATATAAAAGTTTTATAAAATTGATATTTATGAATTAAAATATTGGAATTATAAAACGAGTTTTTATAAGTGTTAAAATGAAGTATAAATGGATTTCATAAGTGAATAGAATTTATAGATTTATAAATTTTGAAGTTATAAAATGAATAGATTTTGTAAAATAAAAGATTTATAAGTAATTTGCTTATAAATTGGATTTTGGCATTTAAATTAGATATAAATAGAATTTGTAAATTAAGGGATTTTTATAACTTGAAGTCTTATAATAATAAATGTGAATTTATAAACATTGATTTATAAATTCAAAATTGATTGAATTTGATAAGTAAATAGGGAAACTTATTAAAGGAAATATATTCACGGTTTTGGACGGTGAATAATATGTTAAAGAAATGTTTTGGGGAGTGATATTTAAATAGGAATTAAAACGATTTGAAGTTGTTTTAAAATATATTAAGTGTCGAAACCACAGATTTCAACATTCATTGTTGAAATAGACGTTTTTAAGAAAAAAGGAAATAATGGACTATAACACTGTTGTTATAGTAAATGATTTTTGAAAGAAAATGTTTTGTATAGTATTGGGATTTATATATCTATCTTAATTTCGAATCCCTGTACTAGTGATTTTGGGTTGTCGTAACCATGTTTTACGCAACATTCGTTTTGACTCAAATGAATGTGTTTAAGAGAATGTTTTCCTTAAAAGAATAAAATATATACTTAGTCGTGTTTTAAGTATATCGAATATTTTCTAAGTATTGAAAATAAATGGATTTGTGAATTACTTATTGTTAAATAAGTATTTGGAAATGTTTCCAATGTAGAAATTGAAATGGTTTAGAGAATATATCTTTTCAAAGATGAATCGAAGTGAATATTTGGCAAGTTATTTAATTGATGGAAGATTAATAAAAAGGGCCTAGTGATTGTTATAGTGCTGAATATTTATTGGTTTGATTTGATAGTTAAATAACCGACTATCAATATTGACCTTTAAACGGGTATTTGTTGTGATTGCTTGAATTTGAATGCTACACTTATTTTAAAATAAGCGCTCGTTATTCGGTTTAGCCGGAAGAGGACCTTTGTGTCATATATCCCATTTCGAATAATGATATGTAGTTATGGATAGCATTTGAAGACCGGTGTTGAAGACCGGGTATTTTCGAGAACGAGAGGATAACTCGTTGATTGTCTCTGCACTGAGTCACGCCGGTATAGAGATTTCCTTAGTGATGGGAAGTCCGATCAGGATTGTGAATACCCGGATTGCAAGGGATTCTTTGGAAGTGCCTTCGGTTATGTTCGAATGCAGAACAGACTTGAATGGATTGTATGTTTGACATTACAATTGATATATAAAGCAGATTTCTTTCAAATACATTTCTGTTGGTGGCAGAGAATTTATTCTTTTAGCTTAACACCCTTCTCTGAGACGTACGTGCTCAGAGGTTATGTAGTTAAAGGTTATCAGTGATATATTCCCAATTTAGTAGTGTGACATGCTGAGTGTTGTTGATCATTTGTTGATCGAAGCATGGCTTTGTAAAAAGCGTAGCTTTGTGGACGAGACTTCGTCGAACCTCACACCCCGAAATGGTCGAAACAGGAAAGATGCGGCAATGTTATTGGGGGTAGCGCCCTTTAGGGTATGTGCATTTCCTTCTGGTTAGAAGTGGTATCATGGTATGGAGCCCAGATACTTAACTTATGTTATATCGTAGATATATATATATATTACTTTGTATTTGTTGTTGGGGCCCCGAATAAAGGTCGTTTACGATCGGGGGATGGCATACTCGTGTCAGTAGTTACCCAGTTAGGAGTAACCCGGCCTTGTGCTGGCAGAGATCCGGTTAGGTTCTCGGGACGTCCTTTCAGAGGCGTTTCCATGTGGCAATGGGAAGTTCATTGGTCTGACCATTTGTTGGAAATCCAAAGAAACAATATGAAACCCTGTACGACTTTAGTTGTAGATCCTGCCATTTACTTATGGTGGCGCCCCACTGTTTAGATTGTATCTATAGTAGGCATATGATACTGGTTGTATGTTGGCTAAGATTTATATCATTACTTTCGAAATGTTTTTCCTACACTTTGCACCTATAGTAATAATATCAAAGAAAATTTCTCGTATCAAGCATATTTGACTATCATAAGGAGAAATCTCCTCCGATTCTGCGTTTGCATTGTGTGTGTGCGGAAGGCCTTATGGTAGTCTCATTTTCTAAAAGCATCACGAATCTAATTTTAAAATATTTCTTTGTTGACTTTTAAAGATATAACTATTTAAGTTCTCACACCAGTCCCATGACTGACCTGGAGTTTATTGTTTCTTTCCTAAACTCTGGGTGCCCACCAATTTCTACACGGGCAGTCTAGAGTCAGGTTATCAGGATATTCTGGAATTCAGGAGTTGATGTGGAGTTCAGGAGCAAGCTGGATGGCTTGGCGTGTCAACTAGTATATAGTATTTCTTTTCTGCTGTTTGTTGTTGTAAACTCTGTAATGTAATGAAAATGTGATGTAATGTAATAACTGACATAGTTCTTTGTTTAAAAGATTATTCATTTATCTATTATATTTGTTCCGCTGCGATTGTGAGATTCTGATATTGTTTTTGTTGCTTTTTCTTTCTTCTTTCTTTCTTCTTCTATCTTCTACCTTTCTTTAACCCTAAGGGCACGGATTTCCGGCACTCGATTGCTCGGCAGTTGATACAGTGGACGTATTGATGTCGGCCTTCGTGGGTCGAAGAATCGGTTCCTCATATTTGGTATCAGAGCATATGGTTAAGTGACAACCTTGGCCCTGTTGGGAATTACTCATTAGAGATAGAGTCAGTAGTACTCTAGAATGAGTGTGAGTGTAATAATAGCTATGACAGCGTATTTGTTAGTGAATATAAAAATGGTATTGTTTTAAAAGCAGGTAAATGAAATCATTTTACCAAAAAAATTATATTTTATATATAAAAGGGGATAATTTTTCAGAATTATTAGTTTGTATATAAATTGATTGTTGGTCGTGGAAATGTAAGAATATATACATATATATATATATAAGTTAATTAAAAGATGTTTAAATAAAACATATTGTAAAAGAATTATTGTATAAGTAAATGAATTATTAAGTATGGAATTTTAATTATTGTGATTTACAATTGTGAAATAATCTTATATATAAGAAGTGAAACGATATGAATATATTTATAAATATGAATGTAAATAAAAGTAAAGTAGAACTTACTTTAGAACTGGAACCTGAATTGGGTTTGGAAATTTAAGTTAAGTTAAACAAATGATGTTTAAATGGAATATAACTTAAGGAATGTTGAATGAAGTTGATTTTGGTGTCGAAGTAAATTAATAAAGTGAAGTGATGAATATGAACTTGAGTTATGTAATGAAATTCAACTTTTGTGGTTAAATGAATTAGCAATTGAATTAGTAAATGAATTGAATGTAAATCAATTAAATGTAAATAAATTGAATGGAAATAATGGATGTAAGCGTTAATTCATTAAAGCTAATTAAAAGTGATGAACCAAATTGAATGGATGTAAGCAAAGTAATAAATTTGGTTATGTTGGATATACATTGATTGTTATATTGATGGTTAGTTGATTGTATAGAAATCCATATGAAATTGAATTAATGAAATTGAAAGCTAAAGTAATTGAAATCAAATTGGAAGTAAGTAAATCTTAAATAGAATTGAATTTGATTTGGAAGCGAACCAACTTGAATATGAATTAGTGAATGTAAACTAATTGAAATTGAATATGAATGAATGTTAGTAAAAACATCAAATATTAATAAATCAAATGTGATTTAATTTGGAAAACCAATTCATTGAATATTAATGATAAGTGCATGAAATATTGATTTGGTTATGGATGTTAGTTGGATGCTAGTTGGTTGATGGTTGAAATTATTGCTTTTGTTGCATTTGTTATATGGACATATATAGTTGTTGGTATAGTTTGTATATTGATATTACTTTCATATATACATGTTCTCATTTGTTTGTTGAGTATTTAGTAGGTGCGGATTGCGCATTGCTTCGCATTTGGAGCTTGCTTTCGTGCTATTTTAGCCGTATATGCTCGCTAATAATGTGTAAGGTACATATCTCGGATTACATATCATACTTTTACACTTTTTTCCCTGCGGGATGCCTCTTTACTAGATGAGATGTATATTTGTGATATATATACTATCATTTTTTTCGGATCGAACCGCGCAAAGGAGACTATGGCGATTTTTTCTGAAAATTTAAGGTGTTAGAATATTTTTGAGAAAAATTAAATTTTTTTTAAAAGATAACTAAGTATGATTTGAAAACTTAGTAAAGTGATTGAAAGAAATTTAACTATTGGATTTTGGAAAAGTTAAAAACTTAATTGAATTTGAAATTTGAATTTGAACGATTTGTTTTTGAAAAGTTAATGGATTTTGTAACTTTTTCTTACTTAGAAATTTCGAGGACGAAATTCTTTTAAGGGGGAAGTTTGTAACGACCCAGAATTTCTGTCAATTGAAATTCGTATATTTAATTGATTTTAAATATTAATAAGTAAAATTTATAAGTCGAATAATTTATTTTTCGAATATATGGGTTTAATTGGATAATTAAATCGATAAATTAATATGTGAAATTACTGAAATAATTGGAATTTGGGTTTAAAATGATTAAAAATGATTCGTAAAGTTATATTATATCATATTGGAGTTAGAATGATGTTATAGAACTGTTAAAATTTAACTAAAAGTTAAATTGCAGAAATTGAATATTTTAATATTTATTTGACGAGTTAAAATAGCCATTTTTCAAATAGTCTCGGATTTCGACGAAACTAGTTTCATCGGATCTGTAATGTTATATTATTGTATGGTTTCAAATTTCGTGTCAATCGGATTTACGGTTTGTCCGGGGCAAGCAAAAACGCACAGGAATTGATTCGAGTGAATATTAAATTTAAATAGTCGATTCAAAAACTTATCTTTCAAATTTGATCGAATTGGCTCCTGATATATATTCCATTGCGTTCGAAATAGGGGTAAAACATTATAAACGCCAAGTGGCACGCTTCGTTAGGAGTTTAGAAAATTTCGGTATGAATAGTGCCGCGTAATTTTCTATAAAAGGACCTCCACTCTCACAATTTGCTCAAAACCCTAACCATAATGCTTCAGCCCCCACTTACATCATTAATGGCCGAAAATTGTCTATCTTTCCCCTCTAATATCTCCAAATCCACTAATCAATTCAAAATACTTTCAACTGCAAAGTTGTAGATTTCGTCGAGACGAGTAAATCCAACGGTGGAGATCGAATATGGAGCTACGGATCATCATCAAAGTAGCCGCGTTCATGCTCGTTTGTGCATGCATCTCGAGGTCAAGGAGGCGACCAAGCTCCACTTCCTTGGGGCCGTAGGTAACTATCGAGCTGGACTACAAGATGGAAGTCTCTGATCGTTGCAGAAGTCATCGAATTTGTCGCGATAATTGAGGATATGTCGGCGGCTATGGGTTCTATAGCGTGCGTGTTTACTGATGAAGGACGAGTTGGAGTCTACGGCCTTGATTTGAGGGTTCTGAAGTGGACGGCCCAGATTCATTAGGTTTATAAAAATTAAAATTAAAATTGTAAATTGTTTATATTATCATTCGTGTAAACTTTAAACTAGCGTAACTCTTTCATACGAGGTCGAAAACGCACGAAAAGAATTGCGTTGGGTTCGTATGGACGAACATTACGCAATGTAGCTGGATTGGAGCTGTTTGGAGCTAGTGAAAATTGTGGGTAAAATTGAACGCGCGTTTAATTTTATTCGAAATAAAACGCTACAACTGTTATTGAAACCAAGGTGAGAACTTCTCACTCAATCGAAATTGTTTCGATTTAAATTTTGAATAGTTAAATTTAAAATTGCTTGATTGTATTTTTGAATGATAAATTATTATCTATTGTATAGTAATAGACCCTATATGCCGTATATTAAGCGGGTGTTATTTATTAAAAACATATACCGCGATAATTCCATCTTGATTGGAATTGGTACTATATATGTACTTGGAGTTGATCTTCCCGCATTATATAGTGGATGAGACCCTGTTGCGCCGCATAATAGCGGATAATATTTTATAAATCTCATATACCGTGATATTCCGTATTGACACGGGATTGGTATTGTGCTAACACTGTGGATGCAGGGAAACAGGTTGGAGGGATCCAACTGGATTCCTTACCCGTATTGATTTATTAACAGATATTGTGATATATTCTGTTATCATATGATATATGATGTTTTGGATGCCGTGATTGTTATATTTGGTGGTGTTGCAGCATTGGGTCTATTTTGGAAAATTTAAAAGGATTTAAAGTAATTTTTGAAAGTGAACGTTTTATTAAATTTTGGAATTGATTCATTTTAAATAAATAAACGTTATAATTTTTATGTTATAAAAATTATGATTTTTGAGAAATATAGTTAAAATGTGATTTTTGAAATATGGAGTTAATGAATTTATAAAATAGATTAAATTGAGATTTTGAATTATTGTAAAAGCTTTATATAAAAGTTTTATAAAATTGATATTTATGAATTAAAATATTGGAATTATAAAACGAGTTTTTATAAGTGTTAAAATGAAGTATAAATGGATTTCATAAGTGAATAGAATTTATAGATTTATAAATTTTGAAGTTATAAAATGAATAGATTTTATAAAATAAAAGATTTATAAGTAATTTGCTTATAAATTGGATTTTGGCATTTAAATGAGATATAAATAGAATCTGTAAATTAAGGGATTTTTATAACTTGAACTCTTATAATAATAAATGTGAATTTATAAACATTGATTTATAAATTCAAAATTGATTGAATTTGATAAGTGTATTCACAGTTTTGGACGGTGAATAATATATTAAAGAAATGTTTTGGGGAGTGATATTTAAATAGGAATTAAAACGATTTGAAGTTGTTTTAAAATGTATTAAGTGTCGAAACCATAGATTTCAACATTCATTGTTGAAATAGACGTTTTCGAAAAAAAAGGAAATAGTGGACTATAACACTGTTGTTATAGTAAATGATTTTCGAAAGAAAATGTTTTGTATATTATTGGGATTTATATATGTATCTTAATTTCGAATCCCTATACTAGTGATTTTTGGTTGTCGCAACGATGTTTTACGCAACATTCGTTTTGACTCAAATGAATGTGTTTAAGAGAATGTTTTACTTAAAAGAATATAATATATACTTAGTCGTGTTTTAAGTATATCAAATATTTTTAAGTATTGAAAATAAATGGATTTGTGAATTACTTATTGTTAAATAAGTATTTGGAAATGTTTTCCAATGTAGAAATTGAAATGGTTTAGAGAATATATCTTTTCAAAGATAAATTGAAGTGAATATTTGGCAAGTTATTTAATTGATGAAAGATTAATAAAAAGGGCCTAGTGATTGTTATGGTGCTGAATATTTGTTAGTTTGATTTGATAGTTAAATAACCGACTATCAATATTTACCTTTAAATGGGTATTTGTTGTGATTGCTTGAATTTGAATGCTACACTTATTTTAAAATAAGCGCTCGATATTCGGTTTAGCCGGGAGAGGACTTTTGTGTCATATATCGCATTTCGAATAATGATATGTAGTTATGGATAGCATTTGAAGACCGGTGTTGAAGACCGGGTATTTTCGAGAACGAAAGGATAACTCACTGATTGTCTCTGCACCGAGTCGCGCCGATATAGAGATTTCCTAAGTGATGGGAAGTCCGATCGGGATTGTGAATACCCAGATTGCAAGGGCTTCTTTGGAAATGCCTTCGGTTCTGTTCGAACCCAGAACAGACTTGAATGGATTGTATGTTTGACATTGCAATTGAGATATAAAGCAGATTTCTTTCAAATACATTTCTGTTGGTGGTGGAGAATTTATTCTTTTAGCTTAACACCCTTCTCTGAGACGTACGAGCTCAGAGGTTATGTAGTTAAAGGTAATCAGTGATATATTCCCAATTTGTAGTGCGACATGCTGAGTGTTGCTGATCATTTGTTGATCGAAGCATGGCTTTTTAAAAATCGTAGCTTTGTGGACGAGACTCCGTCGAACCTCACACCCCGAAATGGTCGAAACAGGAAAGATGCGGCAAGGTTATTGGAGGTAGCTCCCTTTAGGGTATGTGCATTTCCTTCTGGATAGATGTGGTATCATGGTATGGAGCCCGGATACTTAACTTATGTTGATATCGCATATATATATATATATATATATATATATATATATATATATATATTACTTTGTGATTTGTTGCTGGGGCCCTGGATAAAGGTCGTTTACGATTGTGGGATGGCATACTCGTGTCAGTAGTTACCCAGTTTGGGGTAACCCGGCCTTGTGTTGGCAGAGATCCGGTTAGGTTCTCGGGACGTCTTTCCAGAGGCGTTTCCATGTGGCAATGGGAAGTTCCTTGGCCTGACCATTTGTTGGAAATCCAAAGAAACAATACGAAACCCTATACGGCTTTAGTTGTAGAACCTGCCATTTACTTATGGTGGCGCCCCACTGTTTAGATGGTAGCTATAGTAGGCATACGATACTGGTCGTATGTTGGCTAAGATTTATATCATTACTTTTGAAATGTTTTTTCTACACTTTGCACCAATAGTAATAATATCAAAGAAAATTTCTCGTATCAAGCATATTTGACTATCATAAGGAGAAATCTCCTCTGATTCTGCGTTTGCATTGTGTGTGTGCGCGGAAGGCCTTATGGTAGTCTCATTTTCTATAAGCATTGCGAATCTAATTTTAAAATATTTCTTTGTTGACTTTTAAAGATATAACTATTTAAGTTCTCACACCAATCCCATGACTGACCTGGAGTTTATTGTTTCTTTCCTAAACTCTGGGTGTCCACCAATTTCTACACGGGCAGTCTAGAGTCAGGTTATCAGGATATTCTAGAATTCAGGAGTTGATGTGGAGTTCAGGAGCAAGCTAGATGGCTTGGCATATCAACTAGTATATTGTATTTCTTTTCCACTATTTGTTGTTGTAAACTCTGATAATGTAATGAAAATGTGATGTAATATAATAACTGATATAGTTCTTTGTTTAAAAGATTATTCATTTATCTATTATATTTGTTCCGTTGCGATTGTGAGATTCTGATATTGTTTTTGTTGCTTTTTCTTCCTTCTTTCTTTTTTCTTCTATCTTCTACCTCTTCTTTAACCCTAAGGGCACGGTTTTCCGGCACTCGATTGCTCGGAAGTTGATACAATGGACGTATTGATGTCGGCCTTCGTGGGTCGAAGAATCGGTTCCCTCACATTCCAATCCCTGTACATAGATGTCATATTGAAAAGGTTTGGTATAGGGAATTCCAAACATGGAAATGTTCCAATGCAGTTTGGAATCTTTCTTTCTAAGAAGGACACTCCTCATATTAATGAGGAGAAAGAGTGTAGGAAAAGGATCTTCTATGCTTTAGCCAAAGGATCCACAATATACGCTATGTTATGTACTAGATCGAATGTGGCGCATTAGGATGCATAAACCGATACCAGTCTAATCCTAGAGAAAAACATTGGACGGCCGTAAAATGTATATTTAGGTATTAAAAATTGCTAAGGACTTATTCCTCATATACGAAAATGGAGATTTCCTTATGAAAGCGTATACAGATTCGAGCTTTCAAAGTGATATAGATGATAGTAAATCGGTGTCTGGTTATGTCTTTATGCTTAACGGTAGAGCCATTAGTTGAAAAACATCCAAGCAAGAAACAATAACTGATTCGACGATGGAGGCTGGGTACATCGCCCTCAATGAAGCAACTATAGAGGCAGTCTTGATGCACAAGTTTTTGAGCGAGCTCGGAATGATTCCCGATATCGAGAATCCTATGGCATTACTTTGTGATAAAATGCGGTGATAGAGATCGCAAAGGAGCCCAAAGTACACAAGAAGTCACAAATATTCTTTGGAAGTTCAACCTCATCAGAGAATTCATTGAGAAGAAAGGGGTCATGATACAAAGGGCAGATACCAAGGACAACATAGCAGAACCATTCACCAAGGATCTAGCTCAGTCAGCTCTCAAGAAGCTGATTGAAGGAATGTGAATGAGATTCTATAATTAGCTCCAAGTGAAAGATTGATAGAGTTAGGGGATGTGATTGAAGGAGCCCAAAGTATACAAGGAGTCACAAATATGCCCTGGGAGCAATTATGTAATTTATTGTAAATTACTTAACTTTGTAATCAGTTCTCGTGCATAATAAATGAGTTTTCTTTCTGTTATATATTAGTTATAACGTGTTATAAATAATTAAATGTTTAATTAAAATACATTTAACAGAAAATCCATAAATGGTGTGTTTTTGATAGTAACTACAGATGGTGGTAATCATGAGTTTTGTATCATAATATATTAAACATGTCATTTTAAATGTTTCTAGTCAAGGTGCATCGAGACTGGATATCGTTATCTCCGTTGAAACTAGAGTACATAATGCTCTCTAGATATTTGGCAGTGTATTACTAATTACTATGGGGACACCTAGGGATTACGTACTAATAGTTATTATATAAATATGGAACAGCTCACTTGATAGTTTCTGTCGGCTAATATAACAAAGGTCAAACAGATAATATCGATGTGACTGATTTACACTGTTCTCTTGACTTGAGAATACTATCGATCTTCAATACAAAAACTCTACTTTGATTATAGTAAAATAATGGTGCGAGTTCCATCGAGTGGTTATAGTTGGATCGAGTGGAAGTATTGGAAGTGAAACATTATTCAAGAGAGGATTCGTCTCCTTAGTTATATGGGGTTAGTATCACAGTCAACTCAAATCAAAATTCCTGGCCAGATTAGTTTGGCAATGATAATTTTTATTATTGAATCAAGAACTTTTTGTTTGGAATATAAAGTTAAATAAGGATGATATTGGAATTTTGATCATTACCAAAGTCCATAAGTCCAAAGTGATATAGTTTGATGAAGAGAATTGGTGTAAAAAAAAGTCACAACCAGGAAACGCTTAATAAAGTAAAATTGAATTTTACCGAAATCATGTATGCGATAAATTTGACCAAAATGTCACTCCACCTACTAAGTGACATGTGAACATTAATATTTAAATTGCTCTATATTAATTGCTGACCAAATTTACACCTAAAGAGTAACACAACCGAAACATTGTATACTTTTTTGATCACCAATTTAATTAAATTATAACTGTTGTAAATTAGTTAAATTAATTAATATATATGAAATATTAATTATAAAATTTTATTTGATTTGTTGAACAATACTAAACAGTACATTTATAATAGTTATAAATATACTGATCAATATTCGATATCGGTATGCGTTTAAATTGTATTTAATTTGCAATGAATTTTTTTTCAGGCTTGGACTAGGTTTGAGGCCCATATAGTGCATGATAATTTTGGCTAAGAAATGAAAAAATCAGGTCGTCCAATGGTTGGTGGGTGAGTGGGGTTTGAATGGTTAAAAGGGAAAGAAATGGTAAAGGTAGGAAGAAGGATGGTGACCCACTTTTTGCTCCATTGTCTCTCCCTTACTTAATTCCACTTACCTTCACCTTATATAGATTTTTTTGATTACTTATTGCTGCAAATTTCGACTAGAAACCTCATTCCAAGTAGCAAAAAATTCCAAGTTCAAACTCATATAAAAAACACTTTAATCTGAATAACGGTGGTAGACAATTCTAAGCTGGCATATACCACGTTGTGAATCTGATTAAAGGAACATTCAACCTTGTTTCGGTGTATCTTTAATCAGCTTTGGGAAAGGTAATTCTCTAATTTACATTCATTTATCAGTGTTTAGTTAATTGTTGTATCAGATGGTGCTTAGGTATTCTAGTTTTATGGGTATGATTTCACATATTTAGCGTTTGAAAATATATTAGTGCATAGATGTATGAATATAATTTGTTATCGTTTTGAAAAAATTTTAGTATTGAATTCTCAGGCTAACTTAAAAATAGAAAATAAATTTTTAAGTAAATATTATTTAAATATGCCATTTTTATATAATAAATCATTTTCTAAAGAATAAAATTATATAATAAATGTTTTAAAATTTATAACATTTTATTTATATATAAATATAATTCGATAGCAATATTGAATTTATTTTAATATATATTATATTTATATATTAATTTAACCAATTATCTAACAATAAATCAATTATATAATTAAATAAATATATATAAATTCAAATAAAACATGAAATGAAGTGTAAAATTATTTATGATAATGGAACATAATTCTAAAATTTAAAAATTATTTTTTGATATGTTTTGCTATTTTTCCAAGAAGGTTTTATATTTAATTATAAAACGTTTATTTAGAAATCATTTAATCAATAAAAGAAATATCATAAAATTTGTTATATGGGCCAAAAGCTTGCTGAAAAATTTACATTAATTTGTAAACAATATTTATTGATATATATAGTACACACACACATATGTTAACTTATTTATTATATATATATATATGCTTGTAAATTAATAAATACCTGTAATTAATATATATATATATATATATATATATATATATATATATATATATTTAAAAATTCTAAGTCAATATTTCTCTATAAAATATGCATTAACTTTTATTATACATATAATTTATTATGTATATATTCTAATATGCTTATATACTTATAATATTATTTTGACTTATTAATAATTAAAATATTATTATTCTATTTCTAAGCTTGCTTTAGTAATATACATATAAATATTTATATTCAAAATTATTTTTATATTAATTATTAAATTATTTTATAATTTAAATAATACATACATATGTATATCTACCTACTTATATGTTTTATATATAAATTATTATAATTATCCATTATTTATATTTATATATATAAATGATATGTTTTCACTCACACACACACACACACACACACACACACACACACATATATATATATATATGAATCAATGCGTACATATATTTCATTTACACAGTATGATCGAATACTAGAGAGAGTCATATGTCCGTTGCGGTGTAAATTCCAACTTCTATATATAGGCATGTTAAACTATGTACACTTTATTGTGTCGCATATGTACTTATGTATATATATAATAAACATATCCAAAATACAATACAAATCAGATAATATTAACCTTTATTTATAAAGTTAAATAAAATATTGAATAAATAAAATATTGACTTTATTTAGAAAGAAAATTTAGAAACGTTCTAAATGGATTAGACTTCATAAGCCCAATAAAAATCTAAGAAAGGAATTTCTTATTAATTTACCGTTTAACTCCGCCGCAAGCTTGCCCAGATCTAATACACTTTGTGTATATAGCCCGCTCGTGCTGGCAAACGAGCTCCATCGTACGATGAAGCCATGTGTCGGATATTATCCGTTATCGTAGGGTGAAAGATAATGGATTTATTATCTAGAGCGACATAGAGTTTTCTTTGTAGGAACGTAGGATCATAATGTTCAAACCGTCTCACCGAGCCATCGATTCCTATTTGATTAAAGTTCAATGAAATCTATCGCAACACTTTTGTTTGGGAAACGCTTGTCATTTGGGCAAATTCAAAAACGGCTGTGAAAGAGTCATAAGCACACGAAGCTGACACCAAGTGGGAAAATAAAGGAAATTAGTTGGCAAATTCAAAATTGCTTGGTTTATATCAATATGCAGTTTTCAACAATCCAGTTTATTTATATCATTATATGTCTTTTATATATTATATAAATTTCGAAATGATTCTCTAATTAATATAATTTATCACCATCAACTTCAGATTTCATAAATTCATTTATTTATGTAGGAATTTAAACCAAAATCCATAAATATTTATCTAAATCTCTCAATTATTTGTTCGGTAGTTTAACGAATATTAACAATCTATCAATTTCGTTGATTATTAACATCAAATCATCATTTTATTCTCATTCAGTTTGACCCAAATTCTAACCCTGCCATAATCGAGGTCAAATAGTTGTACGTTAGAGAAGATGGGAACCACTCACTAAAATAAAAAATGCTCCATATTGTATGCTATTTAGAATTAGTCTTCTACCCAAATACACATACCTATGTTTTCAAATGGTATTACAGAAAAGGTCTTGACTCTCTCTTGGATTTGGTTGTTGATTTGTTTAATTCCCATTAAGGTTTGAGAGAGAATTTGATTTTAATTAGAAAAGGATTTCTGAATAAGGAAGGAGAAGAAAATGCTTCATAGAAAGTAAATGAAATTCAAATTCTTCGATCGGACATCTATTTATATGCAAAGATAAGTGTCCACTCATTTTAAACGGGCTTAGCCGGTTAAATATAAAAATCTCAAAATATAAAGATCGTGGTACCTCTTATATCCAAACTTCCTTTTGGATAAATGAATATATGATGTGCAACAGAAAAATGAGAAGGTCGCAATGGCGCCAATTCATTTCCAAATTCAATTGTTTGAAAAATATATTTTTTGCCTCCAAAGTAAAATTCATCGAATTTTATATATTTTTAATTATAAAAAATGCAGGCTATTACATAATTACCTATAAAATATTTGGATATCTCGTTGTCAAGTGTTATCTTAAGGACAAGGATTGCAACGACCTAACAAATAAGATCAAAAGAAAGATAGAGGGTAAGAAACTGAATTTTTGAATGTAGCGGGCATGTTAGAACTATTCAAAACAACAATTTATCCAATTATTCAATACTGGATGTAGTGTTTTTTAAAATTCTAGTAGGACAATTACCAAAATCAAGCATATATGCTTGAATTTCTTTTGGAAAGGGAAGACAAGCAAAATGCATAGGGATGTTGTATGTAAAAAGAAGAAGAAGTAGATCCAGGATCGAGGAAATTGGAAGAAGTGAATGAGGCTTTGGGAGTTAAGTTGGAAGGTGATCAACAAAGGACTATGGGCAAGGTGGATGCATGTTGGAAAATAAAAAGTAGAAACGAATTTTCAGGCACATTGAAATATTTATTAAAGTTTAGGGCTTAAGTAATTAGTTATATAAGGAGAACAGTAGTGGATGGTATGTCAACGTCGTTTTAGTACGATCCTTGGTTATAAGGTGGGAGATTACTGAATTGTTTGGGTGCGGATATGATTAGTAGAACAAGCAGCGAAAGGATCTTAGTTGGATATATAACAAAAAATGGAGAATGGTGAAGTATTAAACTGAGCTTTGTAGGACATTTTAGAGAAGAGATAGGAAACACTAATATACACTATTATGATGATAGTAATTATTGGATATGGACATGCACCAGAAGGGGTAAATACAGTTTCTAAAATGTTTAGTAAGAAATTAAAGTTTCACATGTGGTACTTTAGTCAAAATTATTTCAGTATAAAATTCACGTTCCTAAAATGACAATGTGCTTATATAAAGCAATCAACAATTTTTTACCAACTAAAATTTGACTTATTCACGTTCCTAAAAAGACATTTCTCTTCTATATTTTAAGTTTATATTTTCTGCTTACATCTCGAAACAGTGTAGAGCAAAGTTGAAGCATTCGACGGAACATGCAATTATGCTCATTTAGACTCAAAAGTCGAAATGTTCAATCAATATGAAAAACAACAAAAGTAGTTACATAAAAATATAGTTTCTTTGACCTATGTATGATGCATCTGGCACGAGAAAAATATTGGTCTGGTCAGAGGATTGTTTCATACTGAACATGTAATGTTTAAACAGATCACAAATGATGTATTTATCAGTGCTAGTATGCCCAAACATAGATAATGTAACAACATCAAAGATCAGGATATGTGTAAAGAATGAGGTTGTTAGAATGCTTGCACACAGCTTAAGCAGTTTATCACTTTGATCATACAAACTACCGCCATTCATATCCGACTAACTGCTATTTACGGGTATGAAACTTAACTTGTTTTAAGTTAAATGATAGTACACAAATTTCTAATTACACGACTAAATTCATTGGAGTAAGCAAAGTCAAAGAGAGAGAAAGTTGATGCAATCTTCGAGCTAACAAATCAAAAACTATAGAGATTATTTTCATACGAGCATGAAGTTTGAATGCACTTTTGAAATCTAGCGTTTTCCTCAACCATGGAGGAAAATCTTTCTCCTCCAAGAAACCATTCGCATCTTTCTTCTTTTTCAAGGCAACATAGCATACCACCTGAACCTCACATCAGAGAATCAAGCAAAGGGATCATCATAGAAAATGAGGTTTTCAATTGGTTCAATCAAGATCACAAAAGAAACGTCAACCACATCTGTTTAGTAATCAGAAAAACTCACGGGTCTACCATAGCGAAATGAAGAAGACAGATGGTCAGAATTCGACCGTCCCTCCTCCTATTATGAGAAACCAATTGTACCAATCGCGGAAACTCGCAAATTTCTCTCTGAATAAAGAACAGGGGCAAAAATCATGGGCTGACATTGTTTCTGAGCATTCCAAATAACCAAGAGATGATGAATGCAATCTTGAAACTATATCTCCCATCAAAATTAACAGTAAGAAATATGGTTTGATAAAGGAATCTGTCTGTAAAAGGACGATTAATTGTTGGAATAATTCGATTTTGTTGTATATTGTGGGAGCCAAACCATATTATATGTTTTTTAAAGCCTACATTCAACGTGTATGGAAGCCAGTTGGAGAATTTGAAACTTTTACCAGAGAAAATGGGTTCTTTATTGTTAAATTCAAGGAATTTCAAGATTGCAATTCAATCATTCAGAATGGTCCATATTTCTACAATGGAAAGCTCATCATAATGAGGAGATGGTCTGAGTCCCTGAAAATGGATAGAGATCTCCTCAGTACGATGCCGATTTGGGTTAAATTACCCATTGTCAATCTCAAATTATGGGATCATGAAGCTTTTAGTGTGATGGCCAGCATTATTGGAAAACCCAAAAAAATGGATGCAGCTACAACTTTGAAAACGAGATTGAATTATGCTCGTCTTATGGTGGAGATATCTGCAGATGAGGAACTTCCTCAAGAAATCAATCTTACATTATACAATGGAGAAAACATTACTCAGACTGAATGTGAATGGGTTCCACCGAAGTGTAGTATCTGTAAATGCTTCGGACACATTAGTGAACAATGTGTCTCAAAACAAAAGTGGATACCCAGATCTCATAATCAAAACAAAGAAACAGTCTGTGATCAAGAAAATGTTTCTGATGCACCATTTCAAGAATGGCATCTCAATGAAGAGACATCAAAAAAATCCAGTATTCAAGAGGACAAAGATCGAATCAGCCATAAAGGTATCATTTTCAATCAAGAAACAGCACCAAATTCGCTCACTTATCAAGATGACCAGATCCCTGCTTCGGAAGTTCATCTTCAGAAAATATAAAAAAAATTCAAAAGATAGTTCACAACACAGCTCAAAGGAGGATAACAGTATTGAAAAGGTCTTTAACTCTAAAATCCCTCCCATTTCTGAGTTATGTTTAATTACAAATAATCATTATACAGACATAGATAACATCCCTCAATTGAGACTCAACCAGAGTCAAGAAACTAATATGGAGAATGAACCTCCATCGGATAAAGCTGCAGAAGTTGAGGACAATGGTGGCATCCACTCAACTTTGCCTCACAATTCTGAGGAGTTTGACATCTCTCACATCTGAATCCCAAATAGCTACATTGCATCTACTTCTGACAAAGTAATGGAAGGTGTGAATGAGACTTTGGAAGAAGTGAATGAGACTTTGGGAGTTAAGTTGGAAGATGATCAACAAAGAAGGACTATGGGCAAGGTGGATGCATGTTGGAAAATAAAAAGTAGAAATGAATTTTCAGGCACATTGAAATATTTATTAAAGTTTAGGGCTTAAGTAATTAGTTATATAAGGAGAACAGTAGTGGATGGTATGTCAACGTCGTTTTAGTACGATCCTTGGTTATAAGGTGGGAGATTACTGAATTGTTTGGGTGCGGATATGATTAGTAGAACAAGCAGCGAAAGGATCTTAGTTGGATATATAACAAAAAATGGAGAATGGTGAAGTATTAAACTGAGCTTTGTAGGACATTTTAGAGAAGAGATAGGAAACACTAATATACACTATTATGATGATAGTAATTATTGGATATGGACATGCACCAGAAGGGGTAAATACAGTTTCTAAAATGTTTAGGAAGAAATTAAAGTTTCACATGTGGTACTTTAGTCAAAATTATTTCAGTGTAAAATTCACGTTCCTAAAATGACAATGTGCTTATATAAAGCAATCAACGATTTTTTACCTACTAAAATTTGACTTATTCACGTTCCTAAAAAGACATTTCTCTTCTATATTTCAAGTGTATATTTTCTGCTTACATCTGGAAACAGTGTAGAGCAAAGTTGAAGCATTCGACGGAACATGCAATCGTGCTCTTTTGGACTCAAAAGTCGAAATGTTCAATCAATATGAAAAACAACAAAAGTAGTTACATAAAAATATAGTTTCTTTGACCTATGTTTGATGCATTTGGCACGAGAAAAATATTGGTCTGGTCAGAGGATTGTTTCATACTGAACATGTAATGTTTAAACAGATCACAAATGATGTATTTATCAGTGCTAGTATGTCCAAACATAGATAATGTAACAACAACAAAGATCAGGATATGTGTAAAGAATGAGGTTGTTAGAATGCTCGCACACCGCTTAAGCAGTTTATCACTTTGATCATACAAACTACCGCCATTCATATCCGACTAACTACTATTTACGGGTATGAAACTTAACTTGTTTTAAGTTACATGACAGTACATAAATTTCTAATTATACGACTAAATTCATTGGAGTAAGCAAAATCAAAGAGAGAGAAAGTTGATGCAATCTTCGAGCTAACAAATTAAAAACTACAGAGATTATTTTCATACCAGCATGAAGTTTGAATGCAAAGACTTGGCTACCATCAGGAAATTTCACATCACTCACCATGTATGATCAGATCTATATTTGCATGTTGAGTGAGAGTTCAGATCTATGAAGATTCACTGCTAAAAAGGCTTCGTTTAGCGGCGGGCCTTTGCGACGGCTGACCACGGCTAAAAAATGCGGCCGTTGCTAGTCGTCGCTAAACGGAATATACAAGTTACTTCCCGCGATCAGATTTTCACTATTTTCCCACCAAAACCAAACCCTCCTTCCCCCCAATCCGCCGCCCCCCGTCACAGCAGCCGCCGCCCCGCCTTCCGCCGCCTCCAAATCACACAAATTCGTTTAGGTATGCTTCTAATCTCTATTTTGAATGTAAATTTGATATTTTTTAGGTTTAGTTTAAACCCTAATTAAATTAGGATTTGTTGTTAAATTAGGATTTGTTGTTAAATTAGGATTTGTTGTTAAATTAGGATTTGTTGTTAAATTAGGTATTAGTAGTGTTGTTAAATTAGGTATTAGTAGTGTTGTATGTTGATTTGGTAGATTAATTAGTTTATTATCATGAAGTTAAATTAGGTATTAGATTAATTAGTTTATCATGAAGTTGAATAAATGGTTGATGTAGATAATTAGTGCTGGCGATTAACATGGTTAGTTGTGTTAGGTGAAAAATTAGTGTATATTAATGATTAACTTGGTTATTGATAAATTTACATGAAAGTATTTCATAGTTTATGAAATTGGTAAATTACAAATTTAATTTGTTAAGTGAATTTAAATTGACAAATTTTTATTTAATAATTAGATTTTTATTGTTTTCTAATTATCTATTTGATAATTAGATTTTGTTGTTTTCTAATTATCTTCATGGATAATTCTTCTATTTATCTTGTTGATTGAGCGACGGCTAGCGACGGACATTTTAATAATTTTAGCGACGGCTAACGACGGCCAAAATGCAAAAGGTTGTATATATTGTACAAAAATAAAGTTTATACAAAAAATTAAAAAATAATATGAGAACATTAAAAATTCTGCAAATATCTATTTTTTTTAAAAAATATATATTAGAAAATGACTTTAAAAACAACTGATATTGTACTAAAATCGATTTTGTAAAGAAATTAAGAAATGAATACAACAACAACAAATATTCCGCTAAAATCTATGTCGTTAAAAAATAAAGAAATGAATATTGAACTAAAATTTAAATACACAAATTTAAAAAGAACAACAATACTTGATAAAATTTAAATAGTTGAACATTGTCAAAATTTGAAAAGAACAAAAATATTTGATAAAATTTAAAGAAATTTTTTTATCCCTTAGATTTACTTTGGCTCCGTCTGGCAAGTGTTGTATATGATCGTTATATGGATGTTCGTTTTGTAACGGAACGGACATTTATATTCATCTGATACAATATTTGTCGGATTTGTCCCTATATTGCACGAGTTACAAACACAATAAAGTAATTACATATTATAAATCATTTCATTTTAAACGGTTACAAAATTTCGACAGCACTTCCTTACGTTCCCTGTGTACACGCATTTGTGTACGAAACAGAGAACAGAAGGGAAGTGGTGCCGATATTTTGTTGAACCATTTAATCTGAAATGATTTATAAAATGTAATTACATTATTGTGTTTGTAATGGGAAGTAGGATGACTGACCACCGAACTGAAAACCAAAATACCAAAAAATAAAAAAATAAAGTGAAGTTTTATTTTGAATTTTCTGCAACGATGAACTGTTTACAATGGAGAATGGTTGAAAATTAATGATTTAAACTGTCTAACATACATTTTCAAATCAGGAAAAATGTTCAATTATTTTCTCGACTGTACTTGGATGTATGAAGTCAGAAATGGAAATAAGGGATCAATAAAGCAACATTTCTACAACGGTTTACGCGAATTTATTAGATTTGCTAAATCTAATAACCGAAACAACACAGAAATTCGTTGCCCGTGTAGTAAGTGCCAACATTTGAAGCATTGGAAACCAGATATAGTTGAAGTACATTTGTATCGATATGGTTTCATGCCTGATTATTATTTCTTGGATCGTCTTGGAGAACTTATTGAACCTACACCTAATACTGAAGTGTTAGAGGACGGTAATATGATGACGAATCCGATAGAAAATATGGTGGATGATGCAGCACGATCAATGTTTCCTACAACTGAAGTTGTCGATGAAGACGAAAATGTCGAAGAAGAACCGACTGTGGGAGCTAAAAAAATATACGATTTGTTGGATTCTGCTAAGAGGCCGTTGTGGGACGGATGTAAAAGCGGAACTGAATTTTCAGTAACCGCCAAATACATAACTATGAAATCAAAATTCAACCTAACGGAAGCTGCATTTACAGCAGTTGTACAAGCTGCAAAACGACACATGCCACCCAATAATCTGATGTGCGAGAGTCGTTATAAAATAAAAAAATTGATGTCCGCTTTCGGTCTACCGTACGAAAAGTAAGATGCATGTGTGAAAAGTTGCATGTTGTATTGGAAAGACGACGTTGACCTTAGAATATATAAAATATGTAACGAAGAAAGATACAAACCAAGAAAGAAGAAAGGGAAAGAAGTCCCGTACAAGAGAATGCATTATTTACCCACCACTCCCAGACTTCAAAGATTATATGCATCTTCTGCTACGGCCTGTCATATGCGATGGCATAGTGTGAGAACGGCGGAAGAAGGAACTTTGATACATCTATCCGACGGAGAAGCATGGAAACATTTCGATAAGATTTATCCCGCATTTGCTGCGGAAAGCCGTAATGTCAGACTTGGTTTATGTACGGATGGATTTTCATCATTTTCACAGTTTGGTAGTAAATATTCGTCCTGGCCAATTACCGTCACTCCATATAATTTACCTCCATGGATGTGTATGAAGACACCATATATGTTTCTCACCACTGTCGTTCCCGGCCTTCATGATCCAACCCAAGGAATTGATGTTTATTTACAACCATTGATCGAAGAGTTGAAGAAACTGTGGAATGAAGGAGTCGAAACTTACGATGTATCAACGGAAAAAAATTCGGTTATTCGCTTCTTTGTTATGGACTATTAATGATTTTCCTACATATGGGATGCTTTCTGGTTGGAGTACGGCCGGTCGTCTAGCATGCCCTTATTGTATGGAAGAAACACGAGCATTTTCGTTACGATATGGGAAGAAAGTTTCGTGGTTTGATTGTCATCGGTGTTTTCTTCATCCCAATCATACATTTAGAAGAGATAAGAAAATTTTCATAGCTAACAGAGAAGAGAATCTGAAACCATCCAAGGTTTGGTCAGGCGAGGAAATATACGAAATTGTAAGAGACTATCCAAAGATACATAAAACTGGAGTCCAGACTGAAATCCCAAGAAAATCAGACATTCATAATTGGAGCAAACAAAGTATATTTTGGGAGTTACCATATTGGAAAGATCTCTTACTCCGACATAATATTGACGTGATGCACAACGAAAAGAAAGTGTTTGATAATCTGTTTAATACAATTTTGAATGTAAAGGGAAAAACCAAGGACGATTTGAATTCGAGGCTTGATATAGCAAACTATTGTAAGCGCCCGGAACTTCATATGAAGCCTAATGACAATAAAAACCGAAAGCATGTTATATGCTAGACAATAAGCAAGTAAAACTCGTGCTAAAGTGGGTGGAAGAATTAAGATTTCCCGATGGAATTTCTTCCAATCTTCGTAGATGTGTTGTCTTCAAAAATAGTAAACTGAGTGGGATGAAAAGTCACGATTGTCATATCATGATGGGATATTTACTACCCGTGGCTTTCAAAGAACTGTTGCCCGTAAAAGTATGGAACGTTATAACAGAGTTATGTTTGTTTTATAAACAGCTTTGTTCGAAAACATTAAAGGTGGATCGTATACGTAAACTTGAAGTAGAAATACCCATATTGTTATGCAAACTGGAGAAAATACTTCCGCCTGGTTTCTTTAACGTAATGGAGCATTTACCTATTCATCTTCCATCTGAAGAACTTCTTCGAGGTCCTGTGCAATATGGATGGATGTATCCATTTGAGAGGTAAATTAACATGTGCAATGTTCATGTCAATTTCAAATTCAAATTTGTATATCTAAATATGTAATAAATATCTTAATAGGTACTTGAATCATCTGAAGAAGAAGATTCGACAAAAAGCCCGAGTTGAGGGTTCGATATGCAAATCGTATCTTGAAGAAGAAGCCTCATTTTTTTCTCTCATTACTTCAAGGACGACGTGAACTTATTATTTGTAACTGTTCCTCAAAACGAGGAAGTCGTTGAACAAAATTCTTCTCAAACAATGTTATCTGTTTTTAGACATGGTAGACCTGGTGGAAAATGTGTGGAAATATGGTTGGACGATAGAGACCACCATGTAGAAAACACGTATGTTCTTTTAAATAGTGTCGAAGTCGCACCATTTGTCAGGTAATAATTAATTCACTTGTAATTTACTTGTACGTACATAATAATTATAACACATATTACATATATGCAGTATCTATGAATCACAGTATCCATCTGGCGATCTCAGTAAAGAATTTGCCAAATGGTTTTTGAACTATGTTTATGAGCCAAGAAACTGTGTCGTTGATGAAAGCTTAAGAATCTTGCGATTGGACCGAAAAGAAATGTGAAGACTTATCCAATATTCTTCGTCAATGGGTTTAAGTTCAACACGAAAGATTACAGGGCTGAAAAATTAACATATAACAGCGGGGTATTTGTCAAAGGCAGTGATGATACAGATGAGCATTTAAAATATTTTTACGGCATCATAACATAGATTCTAGAGTTGACATATTATGTCGAACCTTTAGAAAAGGTTTTTTTTATTTAAGTGCAATTGGTTCAGTAACGTTCCTGGTTCCGGAATCAACGTGCATAAAGAGTATAAACTTATTGAAATAAGGCATACATCACACTACTCTAAGTATGATCCTTTTGTAGCCAAGCAAGCGTTACAAGTTTATTTTTCTCCTATCCATCTTTGAAAAGAGATAAAGTGGATTGGTCTGCTGTTTTCAAAACAAAACCAAGGTTTACGTTTGATGGAAATAATATTCCAGATGAAGCAGCATATCAAGCCGATCTTGAACCAAATACAGAAATAATAATAACTGATGATATTGATGTAGGGCCTTTGAATGATGAATCGAACGTCTTATTTGATGCATTCGAAAGTACCGAAGAAAATGAGATAGAATACGAGACTGAGTCTGAATCAGAAAACGATGAAGACTGATCGTTATTGATATAATTGTTACGTGATAGTGATTGAAACATGCTATGTAATAGTAAATTTCTGTAATTGTTCTGTAATGATCATTTAGTTAATTTTTATCCATGTTTTGTACTAGTAAAATTTTAAATTGTTCTGTGAAAGTGATTGAAACATGCTATGTAGTAGTGAATTTCTATTATTGTTCTGTGATGATCATTTATTTAATTTTTATCCATGTTTTGTACTAGTAAATTTTTATAATTGTTTCTATGAAAGTGATTGAAACATGTTATGTAGTAGTGAATTTCTATAATTGTTCTGTGATGATATTGTTTTTCTATAGTAGATATGTCTGGCAGGAGACGAAGTATGACAGGCACGCCATCCCCATCTCCCGGTGCAGGTGGTAGTGGCACTGCACCGGACTTACGTCCGATGGCAGAAGTTGTTCCTAAAAGTGCCAGGTAAGTATCAATTTTATTTAAAGTATAAGTTTTAAAATCCATTAAACATGTATATCATAACCTTTGCAGGGGCTTTGATGTGGAGCCATCAGATTATATTCTACAGGTTTCGAGGAATGCTTTTCAGAGCCGGATGGATGGTTGTTAGCCTCGCTGGGTCGACATCCCCTTTCATGTCAAGAACGCAATACAGGCCGATTTACTTGTAAGTAGTAGACTGAATTTCAGTTGTAAATTAATATAATCTATATAACTTAAAATAATTTTAAGTTACAGGCTGCAGTCCGCATTGACCCTGACGACATGAACGTTTTCTTAAATCACTGGAACAAACGAATAAGGAAAAATTACATGGATACTTTGTCCAGGGTTAAGAATTCAGGCAAAAGCCGAACTGGATGGGTGACGGTGTATGGACTGATTTTCTTCGGCTTTGGGACAGTCCGGCAGCAAAAGTAAGTAATATATGTTTGCTTTGTTATTTAAATCTAATATAAATCTCGCAAGATATATACGTGATAATTTATCTTAATTTGTAGGAATTATCTGCGCGGAACAGGGCTAACAGGAATAAAAATCCTGCATTGCACCGTGGTGGCTCCAAATCCTTCCAGGAGCATAAGAGAGAGCTGGTAATTAAATTTATAAACTGTGTTTACATTTTATTAAAATATTTTATAATCAGATTAGCAATAATATTTATATATTTTCAGGCTGCGAGATACAACCGCGAGCCCACTATGGCCGAGTTGTTCAAGGTGACGCATGTCGTGGAGAGGACTGATGAAGAAGACAATGTTTCGTGCGAGTGGACGGATGACAAATCCCAATCCATGGTGGTAAACTAATTTATTGTTAATAACAATATTTTGTCTTATTTTATTTTCAACAACTTGAAATTCGGTTTTTAATGTGTAAAACAATTGTTTGTAATCGCAGGAGAGGTACGAAGCTGAGCGGGCTCGGGTAGCACAGTCCACTGGTCGGGAAGAGCTTACGCTAGAGGAGGCGAACACTATCTGGGATGCTATTGTTGACCCGCCTTCTCGGAATAATCGACGGTATAGGTATGGAAATCTAGAGGTAAATTTTGACATGTACTAATATATAAATTTACACATGCATATGAATAGTTAAATAATTTTAATAATATAATATATACACACACACACACACTAATATATAAATAATTATGAACTATTTTACAGGCGATGAGAATGCAGAGTGCATACAGGAGGTCCCAGCAAGAAGAGGAGATTGCTCAGTTGAAGAAAACAGTGTATGAAATAAATGATTGGAGGAAGAGTTTCTTCGAGCAACAGTTGGATGAGCGGATTGCAAGTTATTTGCAACAGCATGGGAGGATGCCTAGAGAGGATGGCAGCGATGGTGAGGAGTATGTATGCTTGTTTGCTCATGTTACAGTTTGGTATATACACATTTTGGTTGGTTTGGTGTATATATATTTTGGGATATTATGTACATATTTTGATGACTTCTAGTTGTGTTAACGGTTTGTAGTTGTGGTTGGAAAACTATGTACATATTTTGGTTGGGAAACTATGTACATATTTTAGTTTGGTTGGAAAACTATGTAGTTTGGTTGACATGATATGTATTGTTGTTGGGATTGTATATGTTATTGTTTGGTTTTATTAGATTTTATATTGTTTGACTGTATAGTGATGTTATATGATGGATATATGACGGTTATAGTTGATGAATATAGTCTATAGTGGCTGTGATGATGGTATTTGATGGTTATTATTTGAAGTGTATATAGGCTGTGCAAGTGCATAGAATTTACTTCAGTATAGCACGGCTGGCGACGGCCAGCGACGGCCATTTTGCACATATTAGCGACGGCCAGCGATGGCCAGCGACGGCCATTTTGCACAGATTAGCGATGACTAGCGACGGCCATTGTGTTCAGATTAGCGACGGCTAGCGACGGCCATGTTGCACAGATTAGCGACGGCTAGCGATGTCCAATTAAACGTTGAAAATTTTCCACGTGGCACATTTGCAGTTGCGAGCCGTCGCTATTTATGTGACGGAGCCGTCGCGATTCTGTTGGGCGACGAACTAAATAGCGACGGCTTTTAGCGACGGCCGGCGAAGGCTAGCGACGGCCGGCGAAGGCTAAAAGCCGTCGCTATCAGATGTCGTTCTTGTAGTGATTTCGCTAAATAGACGCCAGTTTTAAAACCAAACAAGGTTGCACGGAAGTTTCTAGTTTTAGATATGAGAACAGATTCTAGATCTACTAGCATGGTTGGTTGGTATTTATTGTTTGGTAGTAGGGAAGAGAAAATGAACGAATATGAGGAGGTGAAAAGAAAGTGATGGTTGCAATTAAAGTATAATTTTCAAAGTAAGTTAGGAAAGCGAGGAGTTAGGCAATACTTATGTTAACATTATCAGGCTGGGTAGGGTTTGAAGCAAGCGAGTATTAAGAGGATTGGATTGGGTATATCTTATTTAGCAGTGTATGTATTTTGGAAGAGTTATATATTTATAATATATCGGTTTAATAAAGGATTTTAGAATCTAGTTAAAAAACAAGAAAAGTAAGAGAGAGACCAATGACATATATAAAATAACCACCAACAACCATATCGAATTCCTCATCCTCTCTGTCATATCCAGCTTTACCCCAAAATTGTTGTTTCAACCAATTTAATCTCATAACATATGTACCCATCGTCTCTACCTATGCAACTTTCTCATCAATGCTAAGTTGTTCATCCAATAGCTCTAGAAGATAAACAATATCTATAACCCAACCTTTTTCATCTGACAACATAGTACCCACTACAGAAATTCGTAGTATTCATGTGACATCATAGAGTGCAATGGTCATCTATTGAAATGACATGTGAAATGAATTTGGCTCCAGTCCACAAAAGCAGATATTGAGGTCAAATCCATCCACTCATAAGATTGCTCGATAATGTTCATCAGTCCAGGTCCTTTTATTATTTCAACAACCTTCTCTAGCCCATCCTCTAATTTCCACCATCATAGTTTCCACAAATGAGAAATGCACCTAAGTAGGCCACGTTCTCGTATAGTGAACCAAACAAATTTATGTTTCATTACATTCGACGGTCATTTCTAAGTTACAATTACCTAAAAAAATTACTACAAATCAATTACTACTTTTAGCACTATTTTACTCATCCCATATCCCAAATACTTCCCATAACATGACAACAAATCTAGCAAGCAATGATTTATCATTTGGTCATCCTTTACTAATATTTTGAGATCCTCCAACATTATCCATATTTATAGTATTGCAAGATCCACTTGAGAGAGTAGACCAACGTTATACTTCAACTTCAAAATCTTTATCCTCCTTTATATCATTCGATTATTCATCCTGCACATCCACCTCTCTTCACTACTTTCCTCAAGAGCAACACGAGCACGCATCTCTTCTATTCGTTTTTGTTTTACAAATTTTGTTTTCAACTATTCTCCTATATGCAAAAGGATAATACTTGTTCATATAGATATATACATGTATGCATATATTTATATATATGGTTAAAAAAGAGAAAACAAGACATTTGGTTATACAAAACCGATAATGATCGGTATAGACATAAAATAAATATGGTGTAGTCAATGCTACATCACACTAAAAGTAACAAAATTTCTACACTCTCTCCGTAATGGAAATCCGAAAGCAAGTCATAAAATAAAAAAAATATTTAACACATTTACCTTAGTCACTCAAAATTGAAAATACTCAAAGTTGACAAAACTTAAAAGCATGTAAACTATTTTTTGTTTCTATTTCCATCCGAAGTTGTGAAGCATAAATCAAATCATAAGTACATCGTTTCAAGTAACCAAAGTAACTGAATTCAACTAATCTTTAAAATTCAATTTATTTCCTCGGTTTTACATTCAAGCATACTAAACCTAAATTTCAAGTGTAATTTCTACATAATTCATTAAATTTAACCGAGAAAAAAGGTACTTACTACTATATTAAGCCTGTCCTTCATCAGTCACCAGTTTCCCCTTCGATTAACCATTGTATCCGAGCAACATCGTGGTTAATCGATGATGTCGATTGAACAAAACATAAAAAAAATTCGAGCACGATATGGATGGATTCAAAAAGAGGTGACAAGAATAATTTTTTTCTAATAAATACACGAAGATTGCGGCCTAATCAATTTTTTTGAGCGAAGTGATTATTTAGGAAGATGATACGTTTTTTGTTTAATGCTATTAAAATTATTAAAGTGAGTATGAGTGGATGAAGGGAGTAATTGGTTGTCTAAGGGAATAAATGGATGAATAATATTAATTTGGCATGTTGATAGTAACACTAATTTGGTGCAATCCTTAGAGCATCTTCAGCAAAGGCAAATTCTTTCTTAATATTCAACAACATCTTAAAATGAATCTCAAAATTCGGTAGCTTCTTAAAATAAATCTCCAACGAATCAATTCAGAGGAACCTATTAAACAGACGTTAATTTAGTAAATGTGCGAGTTTAGACGTCTATTGAATAAACACTTAAAGGCAGATGTCGACAGACGATTGGGAGATTTTCATGGTAATTCATCCAATAATATCCAAGAGCTATAAACTAAGGGTCTATTCTTTGGCTATGAGCGGGGAAGTTTTGTGAATGGGGAATATGTTTTTGCGATGCGAAATGGGTATTTCAGCAGAGTATATCAATTAATTATTTAATTTATAGTTAATTAATTGTTTGTTTTATCATGTAATATACATTAAATAATTGCAACTAAAATGAAATAAATTATGAAGTTTCATTAAAAATACTACAATATTTGAAAGCCAGATGCAATAATTTATAAATATAGAGTAAATGATATAACTGCAATGTTTCATCCAAGCCCTACGAACTATTGTTTTTGTATCGACGTTGACCGATACGAATTTGGTTGATATTTTAATATAATACGTATCAATAGGGACTAATAGATATGAACGACTGTGGAGTTCGATGGCCGATACTTAAAAGAAAAAAGAAAAAAATCAAGTCGAATTCGTTCGCATATCAAAAAAAAGTATAATCGAAATCGAATCGCAAGCCCGTTGTGTTTCCTTTTCAATTCGAGATTGGCTTGGCATTGGTTCGCGGCAGGAATTAAGGGAAGCAATCGCCTGGAGGGCGAAGATGAAGGGGAGGCAGTGGACCGCGGATCGATTTTGGAATGGTGCTCGGCTTCGTCGACATCTGGTTTAGTGTGCCGGGGTCGTGTCGATGGCTTTAGGTCGAAGGCACAGGAAGGGGAGCGACTGGTCGCAGTTGGCTAGGAGGGTTCATCGGTGAGGCTGGTGGTGGGGAGCATGGAGTTTGGTGAGATTTAGGCGGCGTGTCTAGGTTGCGTGCACGCGAGGGAAGACACAGGCTTCAAGCGATCTAGGGAGGAAGGTGAGCACTGTTCTCTTGGTCCAAGTTTGTTATCTAAATGATGAACTCTAAAAAAATTCACTAAAATAAAATAAAAAATAAAATGCTAATTAGTTCTATTATTGTGAAAGATACATAAATAAGTCTGAAATTTAAAGTAGTAACATTTAAATTAAAATCTGTTAAACTAGATTAATTTATTATCCAAATGTTATAATTCATGATTAAATTATACGACGTCCAAAAATCATTTAAAACAAGTCAAGAAAGTTCTTATCTGGAAATCTATGCATTAGAGTCAGAATTTGATCGATCAACACATCCGGAAAAAAATGATAAAGGTGAGTTAACCTCACTCAACTTTGGATATACAACAATTAATTTTTATAGTAAAATTAATTTTGAATTGATTGTTGAATTATAACTATTTATCAGTTAGATGTGATGTAATATATATATATATATTGGAATGATTGATATTCCCGCATATATATAGCGGATGAGACCCTACATGCCTTGCATAATAGTGGATGACCCTATATACCGCGATATCCCCCACGAAGTGGGATTGTTATTTTTATATTGTTTTTAACATCTATGGATGCAGGTAAAACAGGTCGAATGGATCCAACGGGATTTCTCAAATGTTGAAATTATTTTTATATTCAGTTGTATGATTTATTTGATTAATCTATGATAGATTATATTGGAAATTAAACTTACTAGATGTTAAAGTATTGTTGGATAGATTCTTGGAATTTTAAAATATCAAAATTGTGAATATTGAATTTTTAAATGAAAATATAAGGGAAAATTTAAAGTAAAATATTTTAGTAAAGTTGGATAAATAAAAAAGTCATGAAATTGGGTAAAATAAATCGTTTTGATTTTAAAATCCAATTTAATAATTACGAAATATGGAAAAAACCAGAGATTTTGAATAAATGTGAATTGAAGGGATTTTAAAGTAAGAACTTAGGTGATATTGTCTTAAGTATAAAAGAATATTTTCTTTTTTAAATTTAAGATTTAAATGGCTTGAAAAAAATAAAAAGGGAATTTGAAAAAAGTTTGAATTGATGTTTCAGATTTAAATAATTTTTAAACCAGAAAGGGACGTGAGATCCGAAATTTAGGGGCTTTGGGATATAATGAAAAATTAATTCAAAAATGGAATTTAATTTTGAAAATCGATTTAGAATCGATTAAATGTTGTTAAACAGTGTTTAAACGGGAAATGAGACTACGCGATTTAGGAATGAAGTTTATAATATAAAGTGAAGTAAATTATCAATGGATAATTTAAAATTATAAATTCATGATGGGAATTTATAAGGAGATGGGTAAATCCTTTTTAATTAAAAAAATAGAGTAGTTTTTAAAAGGTGTGAAAAAGGGAATTTACGGAATTGGACATAAATTAAGATGAAAGTAAACAGAGAGGAATTTATAAAATAATTAGACTAGCTATATTAGGATTGAAAATATATTTTCCGGGAAAGTTAAGTATATTTTTAACGAAAGATTTTTTAAGTATTAATTATAAAGTTTAAAAGTTTTTAAAAGAGTGCTTAGAGAAAAAATGTATTATTATTTGTTTTAAATTTTAAAGTAAACATTAATTAAGTTAGTTATAGTAGTTAATTATTATTGAAGGTTAAATCAGTGTTATTATTATTTTAAAAAAGGATAATTATTTAATATTTATATTTTATATAATAGCTTTATATTAAAAAGTAGTTTTTGGCTAAAAATTTATTTGGAGAATTATTATAGAAATTTCAAAAGTATTATTTTGGAAATTATTAAATAGAATTTTCGGAGAGTATTGGTATGCTCGCATGGCGAAATCTGAGGCAGTGAGTGTTTACGGTTAAGACTTGGATTTTTCTAGGATAGAGACGTAACCATTGAACTGTGGTCCATTGTTTGATACCACAGTGGTAATTTCCGTATTTTTAAAAGGGTTTTTTAATATTTTAAAGAAAATATAATTTGTTGATATGCTAAATTCGATAAGATAAGTGTTTATTTTGGGTAAAGAGATTTAATTCATTAAAATTTAGAATGAAAAGAGATTTGGAGTTTTCAGTGGAAATGAAGTATTAGGTTGAATTGATTGTTTGTTAGATAGTTAAATAACCGACTATCAAATCTGGATCCAAATATGACTTTGAAAATATCTAGAAGAAGCACGGGATTTATATAGTACAGTTACCATTCATGCTGTTATATTGTACCTATAAACTCATTTCGTTCTTCTAGGACGTTTATAAGGAAATCCGTCCAATAACGGTTAGGAGGTGATCTCCAATCTTATTTTAGTCTGTTTATTTCCTAAAGAACCGGGTTGAGTTTACTGGGAAATGGAGAACGTTGTTTCGAAGAGACCGGGATCGGATTTGCGATCCCAAAACCACTTCGATCCAACGGGTACATTTTCAGAATGAAGTCAAGAGTTTGGAATCGAAGATGGAGCAGTGAAGTGCAAGGGTTAATCGCTACTAATCCTAAGGGTGATTCCAAAATGAATATAGTAGGAATAGTGCCTTCGGTTCTGTTCGGACCGGGAACGAACTTGTATGGACGAATGCTATCGATACATTGTCATTGGAGGACAATGAGCATTCTAAGCGAATATGTCTAAAAGTGAAATGCTTAGCCTTAAGCCTCATCAACCGGGAATGACTGAAAATCAGGGGAGATGTAGCAAGGCTAAGTGGGTCGCACCCAAGTAGGGTAAGATTACCTATATCTAGAGTCCCTTTTTATTCGGCCATGTGGCGTTTACTGATCCTAACCGCATGTAACCTTATTCAGGCTATCTAGTTTAAGGGGTAGTCCGGTCTTATATAGCAGGGGATCCCAGAGTGGTCCTCGGTATGCTGTTCTAGACGTGTACTGTGATAGGTGGTACCCCAGTGCCTAGTCATTCAGTTGGAATCCATTCTCCAATACATGCCCTTACGGTTTTGATTGTAAAGCATAGTATTGCTGGAATTTAATTAATGTAACAATTTCAGCTAATTGAATAATTATTTGTACATACATACTATTATAATATCCGAGGATTTTGATATGAAATGTTTTCGGTTATCGTAAGTAAAAATCCATCGTGTTTATTTGTGGTGTGGTCTTACGAAATACCTTTGATTTTCAAAGGATTTTGAACTTTAATAATTCAAATTGAGTGTGTTTCTTACGCTGGTTTTCCAGACTAACTCGGGTGTTATTTTATGACAATGCTCGGGTCATACCAAGTATTACAGATTCTGGATGGAATGCTATGGAGCTTAAGGGACGAATTGGATGACGAGACATATCACACGTGGTTGGTGTATATTCCGGCTGTGCATTGTAAGCTGCATAGTCAGCTTTTTGTGAGGACAAGTTATTATAACTGTCCAGTATTATGCTACTAATGATTGTACTCTGATGATGTAATGTATAAAAACAGTTATAGTTCTTTTTGTATAAAGATTAGTTGTTATCTATTGTATATTGTTCCGCTAAGATTGTGAGATTTTGTGTTGTTATTTCTATTTTCTTCTTTTACCTCTTTCTTCTTTCCCTAACGATTTGGTATTTACGGCATTCGATTGTTCTGCATGTAATGGGCGTATTGATGTTGATTTTCGAAGGTCAAAAATTCGGACCATGACACTTGGTATTAGAGCTAAAGGCTAAGCAAGAACCTTGGCTCTGATGGCGATTACTCATAGAGATAGGGTCACTAGAAACCTAGAATGAGTTTGAGTGTATTAATAGATATGAGTGTATAATGTCAGTGAATATAAAATTGTTTTATATTGTGTTGATTGGTTTGTTGAGTGGCTTATGGATTCTGGTCAATACGAGTAATTAACGTTATTAATAGGGATCTCTAAAAGCACTATAATAGAATAATTCGACACATTATTGTTTTAAATTGGGTAGATGAAATAACTTTACCTAAATTATTTTATATATAAAAGAAATAATTTTCGTAAATTATTATAGTTATAAATGGTGTGCATGGTTGTTAGGAAATGATAATATTAAACTATTGTTATTGTGGTTGTTAAGATTTTTTAAAAGTTGATATTAACCAAAAGTTAAGAAATTAACCCATATGAAAATAACGAAGTTTGTAAATATGAGTTTATAAATGTGATTTATAATTTGAAGTAGAAATGAAATTCCAGAGGAATATTTGATGATGATATGATTTATAAAAATGATTTATAAAGGAATTAAAGATGGAAATTTGGAAATTTAAAACCTTTGGTTTTGAAAATGTTTTTCAAAGGAATTGGAGATGAGATTTATTGAGATTTGGCATAAAAATATTTAAAGATGGTTTTTAAAGGAATAAAAGCATTGAACTCACTTCTGTCGCTGGAAAATGACTGTAGCATCATCGATGTTCATTTTCGAGTTTCTAGGGGAGGAATTGCTAACTGAATGTTTTGAATTGGGGTTTGTCTACAAAATTGGTTTTGAATTTGAAATTCAAAAGGGATAATTTGATTTCAAAAATGATTTTGAAATGCTTTAGTAATTATTTATACTCTGTAAGTTTATTTAAAAATGTTTATGGAATATAAATAAGTTAAAAACCTCATAAGAATTTGAAATTTGTTTAGAATGAAATTTAACTTAAGAAGAGTTAAATAAAAGCAAGTGCTATAATGGGATAAATTAGTGGATTAAATATAAAAATTCAATACTTAATTTGATTGGAAATAAATCAGTAAATGGAAGGTAAATTGAATTCAAAATAAAAATGAAATTTAAATTTTAGAAATGGACACAAGCCAAAGTGATGAGGTGGAAATAAATATAAGAAGTTGTATGGAATATTTATAATAGTCTTAAGAAAGTAAATGGAGAGGTTCTTAAGTAAAATTGGTATTGGGAATATAATGGGTAAGTATTTAGGTGAAAATTTGTAACGACCCACCCCTTTCGACCCTCGAAAATTGATGTAAAAATACTCCACGGTATAATATGCCGACGATCAAGTGCCGAAAAAGACGGATTGTTGAGAAAAAGAAAGAAGATAGAAGAAAGAAGGAACTAAACAATAACTGAATCCCACAATCGCAGCGGAACAAAATATAATAGTCTATAACAGATCTTTACACAAAATGAAAACTATATCTTTTTTATATATATTACATCATCAGAGTATCACAAACAAAAAACATTTGCCAGTCTAAAAATATCTACAATCACAGCAGCGGATATAAAAAAATACGGTAATACGTCTCGGACTCCAGCTCCTCTCTTGAGCTCCACAGCATCCTTTCCTGTAATCTATAATACTCGGTCTGACCCGAGCATTATAATAAAATAACACCCGAGTCAGTCTGGAATACCAGCGTGAGAAAAATACACCCAAATTGATTATTAAAATTTCAAAGTCCTTTGAAAACAAAAGCATCTCGTAAGACCACGCCACAAATAAACATGCCGGGTTTTTACCTTACGATAGCTAAAACATTTCTTATAAAATCCTCTGATATTATAATAGGGTCTATATACAAATACTTATTAAAATAGCCAAAATTGTTACATTCATTAAATTCCAGCTACTAGCCACAATCATGGGTAATACAAACAAAAATCGTAAAAGGCGCGTAGGGAGAATGAATTTCCAACTAATGACTAGGCACTGGGTAACCACCTATCACAGTACGTGGCTTAGATTAACATACCGAGCACCACTCTCGATCCTTTGCAATACAAGATTGGGACTACCCCTTACTGGATAATTCCGAGTAAGATCACCTCGCGGTTGGGATCAGCAACTGCACCACTAAGCCGAATAAAAAGGGACATCTAGACATGGGTGACCTTACCCTAATGGGTGCTACCCACATAGCCTTGCTGCATAACCCCTGATTTTCAGTCATTCCCGGTTGATGAGGCTTGAGGCTAAGCGTTACTTTTTTAGAACATTTCACTTAGAATGTCCACCGTCCACCTGACGATGTTCCGAAAGCATTCATCCATACAAGTCCGTCCCAGGTTCGAACGGAACCAAAGGCACTACTCCTACTACATACATTTTGGAAATATCCTCAGGATTAGTAGCGACTAGACCTTGCACTTCACTGCTCCATCTTCGACTCCGAACTCGTTTTCCCACGAAAATGTACAAACCGGATCGAAGTGGTTTTCGAGAAATTAATCCCGATTCCGGTCTCTTCGAAACGATCAACGCATTGGCCAATATTGATAGTCGGTGATTTAACTATCAGTTAACATTCACAAACATCCATCACACAGTAAATATTTTCCCACATTATTTATTTCCCTCAAAAACATCTTTGCAAGATATATTTTCATTTTAAAATCCTTTTGAAAACAGTTTCAAACCATCTCCCTTTTTACGGAATAAATTTCCCAAACATTTTCGATTTCCACTGAAAATATCCAATCCTAAATACTTTAGATTTTAAAATAATTTAAATCTCTTTATTCTTGAATATACCTTTAAACATTTAAATTAAAACTACCTAAATATTTTATTTAAAATATATACCTTGAAAATATTTCAAACAAAACTGCTTTATAAAATACAAACTACTTTTCTCTAAAGTAAAAGTTAAGCCATACTAGATTTAAAATAATTTTAATTCTTTATTCTTGAAAATACATTAAAACATTTATATTAAAACTACTTACATACTTAATTTAAAATGTATATACCTTTACAAATATTTCGAATGAAACTTCTTTTTAAAATATAAACTATTTTCTTTAAAGTAAAGGTTAAGTTAACTAAATTTTTGAAAATAGGAGTTATGAAATTATATTCAAGTTCCAAACAATATTTTAACCAAACTTATTCTTAAAATAAAACTATTCTATAAAATATAAACATTAAAAATTATCTTTAAACATAATACCTACGAACCCTTTGAAAAGAATTACTGCTATAACTATTTTAAATACTATTTACCTTTAAACTTAACAACTTAAATAATTTCTTGAAAAGATTCCTTTACTTAAAAATCCACTTTGAAACGTACTTGGCTTTTCAGAGAAACACACTACCATTTCAGAATAAACCAAAGAATTCGTTTTATAAATCCTGCTTGATTTATCTTAATTCGAATTTACTTTTAAATCCCGGAAATTCCTTTCCACACTTTAAAAATAAACACATTTTTATTTTTAAACACATCTCCTATTTCCTGGAAAATCACTTTGAAAGTATATGCTTAAACTATTTAAAATAAGGCTTCCAGAAGTTTACTTAAATGAAAATAATACTTAGGAAAATATAGGGGAGTTTCTAAACAATTTAAACCGAAATTACCTTTTAAAATAGAGTTATTAAATCAAATATTTATATAAAAATTCCCCTTTGGAAACTTAATACTAATTTACCTTTAATTAATTTAAACTCCATAATTACTTAAATAAATATTTACTTACTTAAAATATATTTAAGAATAATATATTTTTCTAAAATATTTCTAAAATCACATTTTAAACTTTTAGTTTATATTTTGAAAACTTTTCTTTGAGAACATACTTAAATTTTCCAGGGAATACCTTCCATCTTTAAAAACAATCCCACTGCTCTTGTAAACGATTTTGCACTTCTTATAGAATTTCCCACGGTAATCTATATTTTAAATTTATCCTCCGATAAATATTCCTCTTCATTTATAAACCCAGTTTATAAATTTCCATTCCTCATTTCCTTTTAAATCAAAATTTCAAAAACACTTTAACAGACTCCAAACCAATTTCCAAATTTAATTCCTTTAAATTCTTTACTTAAGAATTTCTTTTATTTCCTTTTAAAACCTAATTTATTTTATTTATATTTTAAATTCCCAGATTTTATTCATCCAATTATAGCACAACACAATTTAATTTTCAAAATTAATCTATCACTGTATACAAATAAAACACATCATAAATTATGAAAATAATTTCTATATTGTGAGGAATCCAGTTGGATCCCTCCAACCTGTTTCCTTGCATCCACAGACGTTAGCACAACAAATAAATATCAATCTAGACTGATATTAATATTCATATTCAACCAATCACTCAATTATTTAAATATTAACTAATTAAAATCAATGGCAACCAGATGTGAGTGAGATTAACTCACCTTGAATTCAACGAGCGTTTAAATTTCCAAATTAAATCGACCGTGATCGATTTAACCCAAAAATTCCGCTAGCTCCGCCAGTCTCCGAACCAGTACTGCAGCGTAGATCGCATCGCTGCGATTCTGGTGCTTCTTGTTTCGTTGAAATCTGATAACGTATGCAAAATATATGAGGTTTTAAACATTTGATTTAAAATTTATAAAATTAAATTTACTTTTTCTGTTAATTTACCCAGAACAAATCGTGGCCTTACACCAGCAACACGAAATCATGGCCGCTCAAGGGGTCTTCTCCTTCGTTCTCACGTACGCAAAAAGAAACCCACCACGCAAGAAATGAACGCCGCCTTCCCCCCTTCACCAACGACCGGACCAAGATCCGACGCTCTCAACACATGCGCCACGCACCGCTCCATCCTTGCCCTAAATCTCGGTGGGCTCGGTCGACCTATGCGCTCGAACGACGAGCTCGAACGCCTGATGAACGCGGTGGAAATTGAGAGGATCCACAATGCTATTGTCGATCACGACCGTCCACATCGTAGATCTCGAAGCCCTCTACGATCTTCTAGTTGAAAGAATCTGCTAAAACTCAATGGATCGCTCGAAAATTTAAGATGAAAGACGTTGCTTTTCGACCATTGAACGAAAACAACGGCGGCTGAAGAAAACCCTCTAGGGTTTCGGCCAAAAGAACGTGTGTGTGTGTGTGTGTGTGTGTGTGTGTGTGTGTATATATATATATATATTTACAATATTATTTTAATATTAAATTCATTTTTAAACAACTTTTTCAAACGATCTCCAAACAATGCGTGTCGTTAGGCGTTTCGAAGGTTTTAACCACATTCCGAACACAATGGAACGTGTTTTGGAAGCTAATTTGATCGTATGCGCGAGTTACGGAAATAAACGATCAATTTTAAATTATATCGATTAAAATAATTTCTATGCGTTTTGAGCTGCCAGGGTCAAACGACAACTCCGATTGCTACAAAAATTAAAATCCGACAATAACTAACTATTACGGATCCAATGGAACTAGTTTCTTCGAATTCCGAGACTGTGCCCTGGAAGGCTATTTTAACTCGTCGATTAAATCGAGCGCTTTTCAAAATCGTCAAAATCACTTAAAATTTCACCTTTAAAAATTTACTAACTTATTTATAAATCATATAGAATGTATAATCATATTTGAAACCATTCTGATTCATTTCAAATCAAAATCTGATTATTTGCAATATTATATTATTAAATTCCATTATTAAATTAAGATAAAATTCCAAATTTTAAACTTATCAACTTTTGATTCCATCCGAAAGTCCAACATCATTATTTAATCCAAATAAACTTAAAATAAATTTTAAAAACCAATCTCGTATCTATTTACCTCCAAATTCATAAATTGTCCCAATTTCCAAATATTAAATTATTATTATTCAAATCCAATTAAATTACCGTATTTGAAATTTAACTAATTCTATTAATTTAACCAAAATCTTCTTACTCAAAATCAATTCAAAATCCATATTTAACTTTTAAAATGAATTAAACATTCAAAATCTAACGTACAAAATTCCAGGTCGTTACGAGATTAAACAAAAAGTTGTGAAAAGGGTGAGCATAAATAAGTGGATGGAGATTGAAATAAATATGAATAGAAAGAATTAGATTTAGAAAAATAATCAATTGGTAATTAATAGGTAAGTTGTACGTATATTATTTTATTCGCATAACGATTCGATCCAGATTCGAGCACATAATTTTAAGACAGTTATATCGATCCGAGTTAGGATTTTTCACTCGATTTTCGACGACGAAACCTGGATATGGATTTTTGATTTGATTTTGGAATTCTCTATCATAGTCTACGGCTATGCAAGAAGTATGATGGTTTCTAATCAAGAAACCAGATCTGAGTCCGCATTAGGGAGTCGGGTGAATAATACTAGTTCGGAAGTGAAATTGTGTAATCGAGTGAGTGATCGGATTTGATATTGCGTACGGATGATATATGCACATTGTACGGGCTTAAGTAAAATAAAATTTGAAATTTTGAAAAGGAGTAAATATAACGTTTTTGGAATTCAATGATTGGATATCATTGGTAAGCAGGTGCAGGTAATTAAAAGCAAAAGCTAAACTGGTGTCTTCGATTTCAGAAGTAAAATTTGATTGTCCGACAAAATGGTATGTGTTTAAATTACCTTACGAAATTTGATGATTTTCTAATCGAGCCACTTGGCTTTTGTTTTCTTTTGAGGATTTGGGGCCATAGAGGCAATTTTGTACTTGTTCCGATCTAGCCGCGCGAAGGAGACACTGACGAATTTTTTGGAAAATTAAGGAGTTAGAAAATTTTGAAGAATTTTTTTATAATTTAGAAATTTGGTTTTAAATTATAATTTGAATTATTGTGGGGATAATATTAGATGTGAGTTGTAGATGAATTTGGAAATTGGTATAGGTGATAGGGTGGTTTCAATAAAAATTGTTTTCGAAAAGATGTTGAAACTGTGTAATTTTGGGAAATAGTTAATGAGTTTTAGACCGTTCTTCTTACCACACAATTTCAAGGACGAAATTCTTATAAGGGGGGAGGAATGTAACGACCCGGAATTTTGGTTATTTGAAACTATAATATTTAAGTGATTTTTTACATAATTAAAGTTAATTTTTAACTTGAATTTCAAATATAACCATTTATTGGATAATTAAATTATTGAATTTAATAATTGAAAATTGGGTAAAATATGGAATCTTGAGTTTTAAGCTTGTTAAAAATAATTTCAAGGCTTATAAAATTTATATTGATAATACTGAAGATAAGTTTTAAAACTGAAATTGGAAGTGATTTGCTCGGTTTTAAAAATATATCGTTTAAATTGATATTTAAAAATAGCCTTTCGGGTGGTAGTCTCGGAATTCGACGAAACTAGTTCCATTAGATCTGTAATATTGTATTATTTTCGAATTTCAAATTTTGTGACATTTGGAGTTATCGTGTGGTCATACGGTATGTAAACGCGCTAAAATTTATATCGAAAATTCAATATAATAATTGGGTCCAAAAGGTTATCTTCTTCATACGATCGAATAAGGACTCAAAATCTTTTACATTTCGTTCGGAATAGGGTTATAATATTTTAAATGCCTAACGGCACGCCTCGATAGGAGGTCGAAATTTTAAGTTACGGATCGAGGCGATTTTCATTTAAATAGGTATATATTTAAATTGATTGGCATTTATATTCACATCAGTCGTTTTCTCTCTAAAACTCAAATCCCTGTAGCAAATTGATTTTGGCACGTTAACATCTCATCTTGTCCCCCTCATTTCCCATTTCAAAAATGCACGCCAATAGGTAAATTCAAAAGAAAAGAAATAAAACATTTTGAAATATATAAAGTATGTGCCTGCAGTAAAATCATTGGCCTCCCTCACTTTCTTTTTCTTCCCAGTTGCTGGAATTAAATCGGGCCGATACTTAAAAGAAAAAGAAAAAAATCAAGTCGATTCGTTCGCAAATCAAAAAAAAAGTATAATCGAAATTGAATCGCGAGCCCATTGTGTTTCCTCTTCAGTTCAAGATCGGCTTGGCATTGGTTCGCGGTAGGAATTAAGGGAAGCAATCGCCTGGAGGGCGAAGACGAAGGGGGGCAATGGACTGTAGGTTCGATTTTGGAATGGTGCTCGGCTTCGTTGACATCTGGTTTAGTGTGTCGAGGTCGTGTCGATTTCAAGTCGATAGTTTCAGGTGAAGGCACGGAGAGGGCAGTGACTGGTCGCGTAGGCTAGGAGGGTTCATCGACGAGGTTGGTGGGGGGGATTGTAGGGTTTGGTGAGATTTAAGTGGCATGTCTGGCTCACGTGCATGCAAGGGAAGACGTAGGCTTCAAGCGATCTAGGGAGGAAGGTGAGCAGTGTTCTCTTGGTTCAAGTTTGTTATCTAAATGATGAACTCTAAAAAAAATTCATTAAAGTAAAATAAAAATAAAATGTTAAGTAGTTCTGTTATTGTGAAAGATACATAAATAAGCCTGAAAATTAAAAGTAGGACATTTAAATAAAAATCTATCAACCTGAATTAATTTATTATCCAAATGTTATAATCCATGATTAAATTATACGAGGTCCAAAAATCATTTAAAATAAGTCAAGATGTTTCGTATCTAGAAATCTATGCATTAGAGTCAGAATTGGATCGATCAGCACATTTGAAAAAAGATGATAAAGGTGAGTTAACCTCACTCAACTTTGGATTTACCGCAATTAATTTTAATAGTAAAATTAGTTATGAATTGATTGTTGAATTAATAACTATTTATCAATTGGATGTGATGTATATATTGGAGTGATTGATATTCCCGCATATATATAGCGGATGAGACCATATATGCCTCGCATAATAGCGGATGACCCTATATACCGCGATATTCCCCTCAAAGTGAGATTGGTATTTTTATATTGTTTTTAACATCGATGGATGCAGGTAAAACAGGTTGGAGGAATCCAACGGGTTTCCTCAAAATGTTGAAATTATTTTTATATTCAGTTATACGATTTATTTGATTAATCTGTGATAGGTTATATTGGAAATTAAATTTATTGGATGTTACGGTGTTGTTGGATAGATTCTTGGAATTTTAAAATATCAAAAATATGAATATTGAATTTTTAAATGAAAATAAAAGGGAAAATTTAAAGTAAAATATTTTAGTAAACTTGGATAAATAAAAAAGTCATGAAATTGGGTAAAATAAACAGTTTTGTTTTTAAAATCCTATTTAGTAATTGCGAAAATATGGAAAAAATAGAGATTTTGAATAAATGTGAACTAAAGGGGTTTTAAAGTAAGAACTTAGGGATATTGTCTTAAGTATAAAAGAATATTTTTTTAAAAATTTAAGATTTAAATGGCTTGAAAAAAATAAAAAGGGAATTTGAAATAAAAATTGATATTTTAGATTTAAGTAAGTTTTTAAACCAAAAAGGAAAGTGAGATCTGAATTTTGGGGGTTTGGGATATCATGGGAAATTAATTTAAAAATGGAATTTAATTTTGAAAATCGATTTAGAATCATTTAAATGTTGTGAAATAGTGTTAAATGGGAAATGAGACTATGTGATTTAGGAACAAAGTTTATAATATAAAGTGAAGTAAATTATCAGTGGATAATTTAAAATTATAAATTCATGGTGGGAATTTATAAAGATATTGGTAAATCATTTTTAATTAAAAAACGAGTAGTTTTATATTTTTTAAAGGTATGAAAAAAGGAATTTATGGAATTAGACGTAAATTAAGCTGGAAGTAAATTGAGAGGAATTTATAAAATAATTAGACCGGTTATCTTGGGGCTGAAAATATATTTTCTGGGAAAGTTAAGTATATTTTTAAAGAAAGATTTTTTAAGTATTAATTAGAAAGTTTAAAAGTGTTTAAAAGAGTGTTTAGAGAAAAAATGTATTATTTATTTGTTTTAATATTTGAAAGTAAACATTAATTAAGTTAGTTATAGTAGTTAATTATTATTAAAGGTTAAATCAGTGTTATTATTATTTAAAAAAAAGGATAATTACTCAATATTAATATTTTATATAATAGATTTAATTTAAAATTAGTTTTTTAGCTAAAGTTTTATTTGGAGAATTATTATAGAAATTTCATAAATATTATTTTGGAAATTACTAAATAGAGTTTTCAGAGAGTATTGGTATACTCGCATGAGGAAATCAGAGGCAGTGAGTGTCTCCTGTTAAGACTTAGATTTCTCTGGGATAGAAACATAACCATTGAACTGTGATCCATGGTTTGATTTCGCAGTGGTACTTACCGTATTTTTAAAAGGGTTTTTAAATATTTTGAAAGAAAAGATAATTTGTTGATAAGTTGAATTCGATAAGATGAGTGTGTCTTTTTGGGTAAAGAGATTTAATTCATTAAAACTTAAATTGAAAAGAGATTTAGAGTTTTCAGTGGAAATGAAGTATTTGGTTGAATTGATTGTTTATTTGATAATTAAATAACCGACTATCAAATCTGGACCCAAATATGACTTTGGAAATATCTAGAAGAAACACAGGATTTATATGGTATAGTTACCGTTTGAGGTGCTATATTGTATGTATAAACTCATTTCGTTCTTCAAGGATGTTTATAAGGAAATCTGTCCACTAATGGTTAGGAGGTGATCTCCGGTCTTATTTTCGTCTGTTTATTTCCTAAAGAATCGAGGTTGAGTTCACCAGGAAATGACGAACTTTTTTTCGAAGAGACCGGGATCGGATTTGCGATCCGAAAACCACTTTGATACAACGAGTACGTTTTCGGAATGAAGACAGGAGCTTAGAGTTGAAGATGGAGCAGTGAAGTGTAAGGGCTAATCGCTACTAATCCTGAGGGTGATTCCAAATAGATGTAGTAGGAATAGTGCCTTCAGTTCCATTCGGAACGAAAACGGACTTGTATGGATGAATGTTATCGGTACATTGTCATTGGAGGACAATGAGCATTCTAAGTGAATATGTCTAAAAAGGTAACACTTAGCCTCGAGCCTCAACGACCGGGATTGACTGAAAATCAGGGGAGATGTAGCAAGGCTAAGTGGGTCGTATCCAAGTAGGGTAAAGTTACCCCTATCTAAAGTCCCTTTTTATTCAGCCTCTTTCTTCTTTCTCCGACGATCTGGTATTTCCGGCATTCGATTGTTCGACATGTAATACAATGGGTGTTTTGATGTCAGTTTTTAGAGGTCGAAAATCCAGGTCGTGACAGCATTCTTCTGGAATAAGATCGAGATTATCATCGTAATCCATAAAATTTGGATCGCTACAACTGTACTTTCATATAAAATTGCGTATAGCCGTTATAGCAATGATATCTTTTACTTGAGTTTCAAATGAGTATGTTGGCATATTCTTAAAAATGAAAAACTTTTTTTTCTAAATTCCAAAGGTACTCTCAATCGCCATACGTAAACTTGAATGATAGAAATTAAAATTTTCATTAATCAATTTTGGTTGATTTGCGGTTTCACGAAATTAAGAAACATGATATCTAATATTTCGATAAGGTGGTAAATAACCAATTTGAAGTGGATATTCTAAATTTAGAAAATAATATTGTCCAAATGGAGATGATGAAAGTTAGAGTTTTTAGAATTTATAACTACAATAAAAAATTTACTATCATGCATAGTACCTTTCGAAGCAGTCATAACATAAATGAACCATCACACAACGAGAGAAAACACAGCCTCTTCATTTGAAAGTTCCGTTGACAATGTTTTTTTTATGTCCATTTAATATATCATCCACTAACCATAAAACGTATAGTTTAGCATGTGAATTGGTCTATTATTCTTTCTTCTACGTACATATGTTGATATAATGACTAAATCCTGCATGTTTTCATAGTTGGAGTCTGTTTTCGAATCAATAATTGATAGTAGAAAAAGAAAATATCATAGCAAAAGTGGAAAAAAGGTAGGATGAAAGGTGTAACAATCCAGAGTTTCAGTCGTCCGATATTTGTATATTTGATTGATTTTAAATATTCACAAGTAAATTTTATACGCTGAATAACTTATAGTTCGAATATCTTAATTTAATTGGATAATTAAATTGTTAATTTAATATTTGAAATTGCTGAAATAATTGGATTTTGAATTTAATATGAATGAAAATGATTTATAAAGTTGAATCAAACTCTACTTGAATTAGAATGATGTTAGTGAACTTTTAAAATTGAATTAAAAGTTAATTTGTAGAAATTTAATATTTTAATACTTAGCTAACGTGTAAAAATAGTCATTTTTCATACAGTCTCGGATTTCGACGAAACTAGTTTCATTGGATCCGTAATGTTATATTATTGTAGGATTTCAAATTTCGAGTCAATCGGATTTACGGTTTAGTCGTAGAAAGCTAAAACACATAGAAATTCGTTTAAGTAAATATTAAATTTAAATAAGTCGATTCAAAAATCTATCTTCCAAATACAATCGGCTCTTGATATATATTCCACCGCGTTTGGAATAGAGGTATAATATTATAAACGCTAGGCGGCACGCTTCGTTTGGAGTTCGAAAAATTTTCGGGCGAATAGTGTTGTAAAATTTTCTATAAAAGGACGTTATAATTTCTATTTTACACTCAAAACCCTAGCTAGGGTTATAGCCGCCATTTACAGTTTAATGGCCATAAACACTCTAAACTTTCCCCTTCGATCTCTCTCAGTCCACTAGCTTTCACATCTCGCCTTCAACTACAAAAAAATAGAGCCCCTCGAACTCGACAAATCCAACGGTGGAAATCTTGTATCATCGTCGATTGGAGGAGATATGAGGTCGCATTTAGGGGGCGATTTCATGGCAAGGAGTGGGCAAAGCTCGGCATGGCTCTGGCCATGTGTGCGATGATGGTGGGCGGAGTTGATAGTGGTGTTCGATTGTTATATAGTGGGTTGTGGGAAAGGGTTTGGGTCGTTCAATGTTTCAAAGAAGATGGGTTTCTTGAACAGGTAACGTGCGTGAATGGGGAAGAAAGTGATAATGGCCACGATCTGGTTTTCAAAATATATGGCCTAGATTGAAAAGTTTTAAAATTAAAAAGAAATGTATTTACATTTATGTAACAATTTGCATAATCTTTGAAATACCATAACTTCTTCATGCGAGGTCCATTTTTTACGAAACAAGTTGCGTTGGGTCCATATTGACGAGCACTATATTTTAGAGCTATTTTGGAGTTGATTGGAGCTAGTGTAAATTTTGAGTAAAATTGAATGGTATTTAATTTTATTTGGAATAAACACTGCAACTGCTATTGGAAGCAATGTGAGTACAACTCACTCTTTCTGACTCATTGATATTTTTATATAAGTGAGAACAAATTTATTCTGTGATGATTGTTTGGATGATATATGATATATTATCTATATACTGATTTGCATTTGGATATATTGCTGCCTATTGGAGTAGATGGGACCCTATATGTTCCCATGTATAAGCGGATGACCCTTTATTGGTACGTCTGCCTCGAAGTGGACATTGTACATATTTTTTAATATGTATATTTGTTGCAGGTGGCAGGTTGGAGGGATCCAACTGGATTCCTCACAACTGTTGATTTATTTACAGATATTGTGATATATGTTGTTATCATGTAATTTACGATGTTTGGATGCTGTGATTGATGTATTTGGTTCTGTTGCAACATTGGGTCTATTTTTGGTAATTAAAAAATGATAAAGTGATGATTTCCAAAATTAAAATGGATTTTCAAGTGATTTTTAAAATATATGTTTTATATAATTTTGGAATTGTTAAGAATTGGATTTATTTTAAATAAATAAATGTTATAATTTTTACGTCATAAAAATTATGTTTTTTATGAAATATGATTGAAACGTGAATTTTGAAATATGAAGTTAACTATGAGATTTTTGAATTTATTATAAACGGTACGTATATAAGATTTATAAAATTGTTATTTATATAAATCAAAATAATGAAATTATAAAGGAGCTTTTATAAATGTTAAAATGAAGTTATAATTGGATTTTGGCATTTAAACGGGATATAAATAAAAAAAATTAATAAAGGAATTTTGTAATTCATGTTTTTGTAAAATATATATGGATTTTATAAACACTGTTTTATAAATCCGAAATCAACTTATTTTGATAAGTTAAATATGGAAGCTTATTAAAGCTATTATATCCATGATTTTGGACAGTGGATAATCCTTTAATAAAAATGTAAAAGTAATGAATTTAGTTAGAAATTATATCCACGATTTTGGACAATGGATTATCCTTTAATAAATAAGTAGAAATATTAGATTTGGTAAATGAACTATATTCACGATTTTGGACGGTGAATAATCTATTAATAAAATGGATATTTTTGGAAAGTGATATTTTGAAATAGAGTTAAATGATTTGAAGATATTTAAAATGTGTTGAGTATCGTAGATTTCAACATTCATTGTTGAAATAGACATTTTCGAGAAGTAAGGAAATGATGGACTATAACACTGTTGTTATAGTAAATGATTTTCGAAATGAAATGTTTTTGCATAGTATGTAGGATTTATATATCTATTTAATTTTCGAATCCTTATACTAATGATTTTGGGTTGTCGTAACGATGTTTTACGCAACATTCATTTTGACTCAAATAAATAGGCTTAAAAGAATGTTTTCCTTACTGAATAAAATATATACTTAATCCTGATTTAAGTATATGGAATATTTTCTAAGTGTTGAAAATAAAGAGATTTGTGAATATGCTTATATTATTAAAGTAAGTATATGGAAATGTTTTCCAATGTTGAATTATTGAAATGGTTTTGGAAATATATCTTTTAACGATAATTTGAAGCGAATTTTGGCTAATGGATTAATTAATAAAAGATTAATTAAAAGGGGATAGTGATTGCATATGGTGCTAAATATTTATTGTTTGCTATGATAGTTAAATAACCGACTATCAAATTTGGCCATTTTAGTTCCTTAACTTTATGTGGGAACTATTTAGTCGTACACTTAGTATGTAGCCTTCTGTGTAGGCTTGATTATTAGTTGTGTTGAGGATGTTGATTCGTATAGTGTGGAGTATTACTCCAATCTATCGAGCTTCCTTCTTGGCCGAAGGATAACAAGTTGAAAGTTGGAGACGTGATAAGTCTATGAGACTTGGTTTTTGTGCGAGGTTGAGAAACGCTTTTGCGTTGTTGGTGCGAAGAGACCAGGATCGGTTTATCCAAAAACACTTCGGACCAACATTTATGCGACGATTGTGCAGATTGGTTATTATGATATTGATATTCCGGATTTTCATAGTGGAGACTATTTGTTGATCGTTTGGGGTTAAAATCCCAATATACATCCAGTAGCAGTAGTCTCTTCGTTATGAAATATCAAATGCAAGGACTATTCGCTATTAATCCAAGGGATTTTCCCTTCGGTTTGTCCTTTTTCTAGACAACTTGTATGGATGTTTGTCTGACATTGCATTTCTAAATATTACGTACATTGATTTTTACAAACGCACATCAATGGTGGCGGAGAAGGCAAATTCTCTTAGCTTAACACCCTCCTTGAGACGTATGAGCTTAAGGGTTGTATTTTTGTGAAAGACAATTAGCAGTCAATGGAAATGGCTGTATGACATTCAAAGTGATGTGATATGTGATATGTGAAAGTAATCGTTAGCTCAGGTCTCATCAACCGGAAATGACCGAAACAAGGTTAGATGCAGCAAGGCTATGTGGGTAGCTCCCAAGTAGGATATGATCATCCTCTTCTAGATATATCTTTACACGCTATGGCGTCGTGTATCTGATTATTGTGGTTTGTATGCTTCGAGGGCCCTTAGAAAAGGTCGGTAACGACCGGAGGATGATATATTCGGTACTACCTAGTTATAGAGGTAGGCCGGTCTTGTGTTCGTAAAAGATCCTTTATGATGGTCCTCGGTACATTCCTCTAGAGATATACTACCGAAAGGTAGTCCCTTCACCTGGTCATTTGTATCGAAATCTAAACTCCACTACGTGCCTGCCATTTTATTTGTAGAGCCTAGTATGCTGGAATTTAATAATAGTAATAATTTCGGCTATTTTGAATTTTATTTATATATTGGACGCTATTATAATATAAGAGAATTTGATATGAAATGTTTTAGTTGTCGTAAGGTAAAAACATGTCCGTGTTTATGTCTGGGTGTGTCTTACGAGATACTTTTGTTTTGAAAGGAAAAGTTTGGTAATTAAATAAATTCAGTTAAGTGCGTTTCTCATGTTGGTTTACTAGATCGATCTGGACGTTCTTTCCTTTCAATGCTCGGGTCAGACCGAGTATATTACAGGTTCAGATTTGGTGCTTTTGGAGCTTCAACAGGAGTGCTGAAGATCTTCATTCGTATACACGTATCTATTTTGATTATCCGCTGCTTAGTTGTTGTTTTGATTATCGGTAATTGCGAGGACATGTTATTTTAACTGTCCAGGCTGTTGACTAGTGATTGATTGTTGAACTCTGGTTGATGTATGTATATATAGTTTTTGTTTTGTAAAGATCATTGATATGATATTATATGTTGTTCCGATGCGATGTAAGATTATGTATTGTTTTGTTTGGTTCTATCTTCTCTCTTTCTTCTCTTCTCTTCTTCTCTCTTCTTTTTTTTCTCTTGACTTTCTATCAGTTTGTATTTTTTGAGTCGGACATGTGTGGTTTATTGTCGATTCAAAGGGTATAGATTTGTGGGTCACACATGGTATTAGAGCTTAGATTTTGTATATTCCTAGACTTTGATGTGCACTCGGTATAGATAGGACAGTAGCACCCTAGATTAAGTTTGAGTGTATTATATGTATGAGCGCGTATTTATTAGTGATATAAAATGTTTTATATTGTGTTTACTTATCCGAGCTGTTTGTGAATTCTGGTCGGTATGTGGGATGTCATGTTATCGATAGGAATTTCGAAACACTTAAACGAGGCAAGTCGACATAGTATTATTTTAAATTGGGTAAATGAAATAATTTTACCTCGATTATATTTTATATATAAAGAAATAATTTTTCATGAATTATTAAAGTGTATATAAATTGATTGTTTGGTTGTTTAAAATGTAAATATATATAAGTTGATAAAAGCTGTTTGAATAATCCAAATGAAAACAATAATTGTAAAAGAATAAATTATATAAGCAAATGAATTATAAAGATGGAATTATAATTAAAATGCTTTACAATTATGAAATAATCTTATATATAAGAAATGAAACTAAATGAATATATTTATAAGTATGAATTATAAATAAAAATGAATTTAAACTAAGAAATCGAGAAGTTTGAATCCTGTTGATTTTGAAAGTTATTTTTCAAAGTTAAAGAGATTATATTTATTATAAGATAAATAAATTTGAAATGAATCTTATATAAGTAAAGTAAAATAGTGAAATTGTACAAGTAAGAAGATTTATAAATGTGATTTATAAATATAAAAAGGAATTTTTAAAAGAATATAAAGCACTGAATTCACTACAGTTGCTGGAAAATAATAAGGGTGATGACTGCAACATCATCAATGTCATTTTCGAGTTTCTATGTAATGGATTTGCTACCATTAGTAAATTGAAACTTTAAATGTTGTTTTGATAAATGAAATTTGAATTTAAAATCCAAGTTGAAATAGATAAATATAAGTAAAATAAGTTTTGGACTTATAATATGAGATAAAAAAATTAATTAACTTTGGTAAAAGTTAAATAAATTTGACTTAGCATAATAAAATATATGATAAGAAATTTAACTAAAGGAAAATTAAATAAATTGAATTGAATTTTAATTGGATTAGATGAATTATTGAAATGGAAACTAAACTTAAGTGGTAAGTGATTATATAATATAAATTTGGAAGTTTAAATAAATAAGTTGTATAACTGGTAAAGTGAGAAAATGTAAGTAAAATCAATTGTTAAAAGGGTTAAACAATTTTGTTAAGCAAAACAAAATCTAAATTTGAATAGTGTTATGAAACTTAACTTAAATAAAAGTTATATAAAATGACTTTAGAATTGGAATATGAATTGGATTTATAAGTGGAAATTTGAGTTAAGTTAAACAAATGATGTTTGAAAAGAATTTAACTTATGTAATGTTGAATCAAGTTGATTTTCATAAATAAAATGAATTAATAAAGTGAATTAGTGAAATGAAGTAGTTAAATGAATATGAATTTGAGTTAAATAATGAAATTCCACTTTAATTGTAAAAGTGAATTAGCAAATAAACATGGATTAGAAAATGTTGTTGTTAAGAATTAAATGAAACTTAAGTTAAGAAGTTGTGAATTAATAATAATGTTGGAAATGTTGTATAAGAATTGGGATATAGTGAATACTAGAATTCATTCTAAATTGAATATTAAACTTATTGAAATTAAACGTGTTAAACCAAATTGAATGTAAGTAAATTAAATAAATTTGGTTATGTTGGTTATGCATTGGTGGTTAGATGGATGTTAGTTGATTGTATAGAAATTCATATGAAGTTGAATTAATAAAATTGAAAGCTAAGTAATTGAATTCAAATTGAAAGTAAGTAAATCTAAACAGAATAGAATTTGGTTTAAATTGAAAGTGAACCAACTTGAATGTAAATTAGTGAATGTAAACTAATTGGATATAAATGAATGAATGTTACTAAAAATTGAATGTTAATGAATCAAATGTGATTAAATTGAAAATCAATTCAATGAATATTAATGAGAAGTGAATATATATGATTTGGTTATGGATTGATTGGATATGTTATGGATTTTGTTGGATGTTAGTTGGATGATAGTTGTTTGATGGTTGGATTTTTTGCTTGTGATTGCATTTGTTGTATTGGTATATATTGTATATTGATATTACTTTCTATATACATGTTTCTCAGTTGTTGTTTAGTATTTAGTAGTTGTGGATGGCGTGCGCTTCGCATTTGGGGCTCGCTTTCATGCTATGCCAGTTGTATATGCTCGCTAATAATATATAAGATACATATCTCGGATTACATATCGTACTTCTGCACTTTTTTCCCTACGGGATGCCTCATCCTCGAAGATAAGATGTATATTTGTGATATATATATATATATATATATATGTTGTGATCCTACTATGATCGAACCGCGCAAACGAGGCTATAGCGAATTTTATTTTTTAAATCTAAGGCGTTAGAAAAATTTTGGAAAAATTTTGGAGTAAAAAATTTTGATAGCTAAAATTGTTGATTTGGAGTTATAATTTGAAAGTTAAATGATATTAGTTAGTTTTGAAAAGTTAATGGATTTTGTGACTTTTTCTTACTTGGTGATTTCAGAGACGAAATTCTTTTAAGTAGGGGAGAATGCTAGAATTTCATTCGTTCGATATTAGTATATTTAATTGATTTAAATTATTCACAAGTAAAATTTATAAGCTGAATAACTTATATTTCGGATATCTTAAATTAATTGGATAATTAAATTGTTAATTTAATATTTGAAGTTGCTGAAATAATTGGAATTTGAATTTAATATGAATGAAAATGATTTATAAAGTTGAATTAAACTCTATTCGAATTAGAATGATGTTAGTGAACTTTTAAAATTGAATTAAAAGTTAATTTGTAGAAACTGAATATTTTAATATTTAATTAACGTGTAAAAATATCCATTTTTTATACATTCTTGGATTTCAATGAAACTAGTTTCATTGAATCCGTAATGTTATATTATTGTAGGATTTCAAATTTCAAGTCAATCGAATTTACGGTTTAGTCGTAGCAAGCTAAAACGTGTAGAAATTCATATAATTAAATTTTAAATTTAAATAAGTCGTTTTGAAAACCTATCTTCCAAATACGATCGAATTGGCTCCCGATATATATTCCATTGTGTTCGAAATAGGCCTATAACATTATAAACACTAGGCGGCATGCTTCGTTTAGAGTTCGAAATTTTTTCGAGTGAACAGTGTCGTAAAATTTTCTATAAAAGTACATTATAATTTCTATTTTGCATTCAAAACCCTAGCTAGGGTTATAGCCGCCATTTACAGTTTAATGGCCGAAAACGCTCTAAACTTTCTCCTCCGATCTCTCTCAATCCACTAGCTTTCATGTCTCGCCTTCAACTACAAAAACGTAGAGCTTCTCGAGCTCGACAAATCCAACGGTGGGAATCTTGTATCCTCGTCAATTGGAGGAGGTATGGGGTTGCATTCATGGGCGTTTGGGGGGTGATTTCACGGCAAGAAGTGGGCCAAGCTCAACATGGCTCTGGCCGTGCATGCGGCGATGGTGGGCGGAGTTGATGGTGGTGTTCAATCGTTATATAGTAGGTTGTGGGAAGGGCTTTGGGTCGATCATCGTTTCAAAGATGATGGGTTTCTTGAGCAGGTAACATGCGTGAACTGAGAAGAAAGTGATAACAGTCATGATCTAGTTTTCAAAATCTATGGCCTAGATTGAAAAGATTTAAAATTAAAAAGAAATGTAAATTAATTTATGTAATAATTCGTATAATGTTTGAAATGTCATAACTTCTTCATACGAGGTCCGTTTTTGATGAAACAAGTTGTATTGGGTCCGTATTGACGAGCACTATATTTTAAAGCTACTTGGAGTTGATTGGAGCTAATGTAAATTTTGGGTAAAATTAAATGGCTGTTTAATTTTATTCGGAATAAAACACTGCAACTGCCATTGGAAGCAACGTGAGTACAACTCACTCTTTCTGACTCACTAATATTTTTATATAAGTGAGAATAAATTTATTCTGTGACAATTGATGATTGTTTGGATGATATATAATATATTATCCATATCTTTATTTGTGTTTGGATATATTCCTGCCTATTGGAGCAGATGAGACCCTATATGTTCCTATGTATAAGCGGATGACCCTTTATACGCGCGCCTGCCTTGAAGCGGACATTGTATGTATTTTCTAATATGTATATTTATTGCAGGTGACAGGTTGAAGGGATCCAACTGGATTCCTCACCACTGTCGATTTATTTACATATATTGTGATATATGCTGTTATCATGTGATGTCTGTTTTTTGGATGTCGTGATTGATGTATTTGGTGTTGTTGCAGCACGAGGTCTATTTTTGGTAATTTAAAAATGTTAAAGTGATGATTTTCAAAATTAAAATAGATTTTCAAGTGATTTTGAAAATATATGATTTATATAATTTTTGAATTGTTAAGAATTGAATTTATTTTAAGTAAATAAATGTTATAACTTTTATGTTATAAAAATTATAATTTTTGTGAAATATGATTGAAATGTTATTTTTGAAATAAGTTAACTATTTTGTAAATAGTTTAAATTGAGATTTTTGAATTTATTATAAATGGTACTATATATGATTTATAAAACTATTATTTTTATAAATCAAAATAATGAAATTATAAAGAAGTTTTTGTAAATGTTAAAATGAAGTTATAATTGAATTTTGGCATGTAAATGGGATATAAGTAGAATTTGTTAATAAAGGAATTTTATAATTGAAGTTTTTATAAAATATATATGGAATTTATAAACACTGTTTTATAAATCCTAAATCAACTTATTTTGATATGTTAAATATGGAAGCTTATTAAAGGTATTATATCCATGATTTGGACAGTGGATAATCCCTTAATAAATATGTAAAAGTAATGAATTTGGTCAGAAATTATATCCAAGATTTTAGACAGTGGATTATCCTATAGTAAATGTGTAGAAATATTAGATTTGGTAGATGAACTATATTCTCAATTTTGGATGGTGAATAATCTATTAAAATCGATATTTTTAGGATGTGATATTTTGAAATAGAGTTTAATGATTTGAATATATTTAAAATGTGTTGAGTATCGAAACCATAGATTTCAACATTCATTGTTGAAATAGACGTTTCGAGAAGTAAAGAAATGATGGACTATAACACTATTGTTATAGTAAATGATTTTCGAAAGGAAATGTTTTGTATAGTATATGTGATTTATATATCTATCTAATTTTCGAATCCCTATACTAATGATTTTGGATTGTCGTAACGATGTTTTACGCAACATTCGTTTTGACCCAAATAAATATGTTTAAGAGAATGTTTTCCTTACAGAATAAAATATATACTTAATCCCGATTTAAGTATATGCAATATTTTCTAAGTGTTAAAAATAAAAAGATTTGTGAATATGCTTATATTATTGAAATAAATATATGGAAATGTTTTCCAATGTTGAAGTATTGAAATGGTTTTGGAAATATATCTTTTTAAAGATAATTTGAAGTGCATATTTGGCTAATGGATTAATTAATAAAAGATAATTTAAAAGGGTCTAATGATTGCATATGGTGCTAAATATTTGTTGTTTGCTTTGATAGTTAAATAATCGACTATCAAATTTGGCCATTTTAGTTCCTCGTCTTGATGTGGGAACTATTTAGTCGTACCCTTAGTACGTAGCCTTCTATGTAGGCTTGATTATCGGTTGTGTTGAGGATGTTGATTCGTATAGTGCAGAGTATTACTCCAATCCATCGAGCTTCCTTCTTGGCCATAGCATAGCAAGTTGAAAGTTGGAGACGTGATAAGTGTATGAGACTTAGTTTCTATGTGAGGTTGAGAAACTCTTTTGCGTTGTTGGTGCGAAGAGACCGGGATCGGTTTATCCGAAAACCACTTCGGCCAACATTTATGTGACATTTATGCAGGTTGGTTATGATGATATTGATATTCCAGATTTTCATAGTAGAGGACTGCTTGTTGATCATTTGGGGTTAAAATCCAAATACACATCCAGTAGCAGCAGTCTCTTCGTTATGAAATATCCAATACAAGGACTATTCGCTACTAATCCTAGGGATTTCCCGACAGGATGCGGTAGGAAAGTACCTTCGGTTTGTCCTGTTCCTGGACAACTTATATGGATGTTTGTCTGACATTGCATTTCTAAAGATTACGTACATTGGTTTTTAATAACGTACATCAATGATGGCGGAGAAGGCAAATTCTCTTAGCTTAACACCCTCTTTGAGACGTATGAGCTTAAGGTTGTATTTTTGTGGAAGGTAATTAGTAGTCAACGGAAATGGCCGTGTGGCATTCAAAGTGATGTGATATGTGATATGTGAAAGGTAATCGTTATCTCAGGCCTCATCAACCGGAAATGACCGAAATAGGGTTAGATGCGGCAAGGCTAAATGGGTCGCTCTCAAGTAGGATATGATCATCCTCTTTTAGATATATCTTTATGCGTTATGATATCGTGTATCTAATTATTGTGGTTTGTATGCTTCGAGGGCCCTAGGAAAAGGTTGGTAACAGCTCGAGAATGATATATTCGGTACTACCTAGTTATAGAGGTAGGCCGGTCTTGTGTTGGTAAAGGATCCTTTATGATGGTTCTTGGTACATTCCTCTAGAGAAGTACCGTCGGAAGGTAGTCCCTTCACCTGATCATTTGTATGGAAATCCAAACTCCACTACGTGGCTGCCATTTTATTTGTAGAGCCTAGTATGCTGGAATTTAATAATGATAATAATTTCGGCTATTTTAAATACTATTTGTATACAAGATGTTATTATAATATAAGAGAATTTGATTTGAAATGTTTTAGTTATCGTAAGGTAAAACATGTTCGTATTTGTGTGTGGGCGTGTCTTACGAGATACTTTTGTTTTGAAAGGAAAAGTTTGGTAATTTAATAAATTCAGTTCAGTGTGTTTCTCACGCTGGTTTACCAGACTAATTGTAACAAACCGCATGTTTTACGATTGTATATTTAAATATTTTATAAATATAGCATCGTTTAGGGCTGTTATGGTAATGGTTAGCGTTACCATTTTGTAAAGACCGTTACCGTACCGGTTTTACTGGTAAACTAAAATTGTTTACCGTTATCGTTACCGATTGACTGGTATACCGATGACTAGTATACTGATAAACTGGTAACCGTTACACTGGTAATGGTAAATTACCTTTTTTTTAGAAAAATAATAAGTTGATATATTTTTACACTGAATGATGCTTCATTATATATATCATCGGGTCATTTAATAATGGACATAGAAAAGAAGTGTATTTATCATCATTTGAGTTGAATTACTAAAATAAATTGTACTACTTTCTTGCTTCTAAATGGCCGTCATACAACATCTTACATGAGTATCAATGTATTATGAATGGACTGGTAAATTACCATTACCGTTGGTTTTTAAAAAATATTACCGATGTTTTACCGTAGTAAATGGTAAATTTACCATTACCGTACCGATTATGCTAGTATACCGACTTTACTTTAAAATGGTAACCGATTGACTGGTAATGATATGACAATGGTAAATTTACCGTTACCATAACAGCCTTAGCATCATTAGTCGGATTTAAGTCTGAAATGCTGCTTTTTGCAAACAGCCGAATTGAAACTCGAGACCACTTCCATTGAGTTCAAAATATCATTTGCGACCTTTTTAAGTATAAACATCGATATGCTTGGAGCTAGCTAGAATTTTGATGTTTTCACTTAGGCTTTGGGTTTGAGTTTCAGCCCACTAACCTAACATATCAACCCAACTCCACTCCACTCCTCTTCATTCCTTCATAATATTTCCTACAGCTCAAGCTTTAGCAAAAATGAGGGAAAATATTGGAAATGGAAATTCCTAAGCCCTAACTTCATTTGCAAATCCAAGTTTTAGCTCCAAAATCAAAGAGAAGCTTAGGTAAGCATCTCGTTCTTCTTCTCAATCTCTCTCCAATCTCAGAAATTTCCTATAACCTAATTTGGGAAATTATTGCTTATGATCTTAGATTGGAGCTTTTACAGTTGAGATTGAAGAGTAGTTGACCTTTCTTTGTTTTCAAGCTTCTCCTTCATTGTTTTTGAGTAAAAGGTGAGTTTTTAAACTCATATCTATGTCTATAACTTTCATTGTTGTCAGGTATGAATTCTTAACATTTATCATGTACATTTGCTTTTGATTTGAATTGATTTGGTGAATTTTCCAATTTTGGTATTTTGAAGTCAAAATCTTTAAAGATCCTATCTTGAATGTTTGAACATGTTATTTGTGGCGTATCGAAGAGCCTATAGTGTTGAGTTGCCGATTGGCATAAATCCCTAGCATTCATTGCTCGTTCGATCGCATTTCATTTTGGATTTAGTCATTTTGGTCTAGGCTATTTTTTTGGCTAGCAGAAAATTTCAGACGTTTGAAATTAATTTCAGACATCTGAAACCAAATCCAGACGTCTGGTTGAAAAATCCAAACGTTTGAAAAGGGGTCTGGATAAGGCAGAAATAAAATCTAGATGTCTGAAACAAAATCCAAACGTCTGAAAACAAATTCAGACGTCTGGTTAGAAATTTCAGACGTCTGAAATGGCCCAGGAATTAAAAAGAGAAAGGGAAAAAGCATATATTTTTCAGAACATAGGGCCAGACGTCTGGAAATACCTACCGTACGTTTGGAACTATCAATTTTGCCTATTTTGGCTATTTTTGAGTTAATTTTCAATTTTAATCGATTTATGTCGATCCAATTAGTTGTCATCACTTATTATCGACTTTGATGACTTCTTTTTTTGAATTTTTGGGAATATCCATTTTGATGGATTTGGTATCGATTTCTTTGGATTTAATTCACATCTTCGTATGTGAATTTTTGGTGATTGATTGTTCTACAATCATTTCTATGTTTTGTCACTTTAAAATGCAAAGGTTTCCATACTAGCAGTAAATATTCAAACTCTTTCACAAAGATGATTTCAACTCTATTTTAATACAAAGCTCGCTTTTAAAATCGTTTTCCAATCTATTAGTATATACAAAACTTTTCCTCATTCGTTTGAGAAATCCAATTAAACGACTTAGCAAAACAAGTGGTGTGAAAAACTTGCGTTTACTTTGTCGGTTAATTCTTAGACTCGTTCGATTGAAAATCTTATGACAATCTTCGAGTGGAGATCTACAATCAGTTCGTAAATATTTAAGTTAAGCCAGTGGTTATGGGACATGAAGCTAAACTCATTTATTTACTAGCTTAGTGTAATTGAAACTTCTTGTCGATCGATGATGATCATTTTGTGGTTTAGACTAGCAATGTGCGATGTCTCTTTGTCTGCGAGGGAGACTAAACCCCATTTTGTGGAGTTTCAGCTCAATTTTGTGGGGTAGCGACTCATGATCTTCGGACCGTTCGTGTTCGTGGAGCAATCGGCTCAAAGGGTCTTCGGACCGTTCGTGAAGCAATCGGCTCAAAGGTCTTCGGACCGTTCGTGGAGCAATCGACTCAAAGGTCTTCGGACCATTTTGTGGAGCTTCGGCTCAAATTTGATGTTTAGCGACCATGAAATAGCGTTCCGTTTGTGATGCACGTATTGGTGAGTTTTTATGCTCCCGTTTTGTGATAGGCCTTCTCCTTTTTGTGATTTCTGGATTTCTAGTTGATGATTTCTAGAATTTGTTTTTCACCAATTTTTGTGATTTCCATTGATAAGTCTTGTCAATATTTGTGGTTTGATGAATAAAATAAAGAATATGACATTCTTTTTAGTGCTTTGAGATTTCTTGAGAAATTGCATGATTTTGGTTGATTTTCTAATGTATACTTTTACAGTATGGCATTATTGTTATCATACGTTTTTATCATATTTCTCTTATTCTATCTCATTTTATCTGATATTTATAGCTAGACCGATCCGTTTATTATTTTCTTGTTAAATAATACTCGGGTCAGGCCGAGATGTCACATGTGTTTCTACTTGACTTCTTATCAGGGACTGTCGACTGATTTTTGTCTAACTACTTTAGATTAGTAGTTTTTGTTGTTATACAGTTGAGATAGAGACTCCTTGATGTATACATATTCTTTTGTCTAGCACTTGTATCTATTCTTTTGTGATAGTGTGGATCTTGTTTGACCACTACTCTGATGTACACTTCTATGTGATATATTCATATTTGTTTCCGCCTTTGAGATATGAACATCTGCGACTGATTTATGTTATATTTCTATATTTGTTTCCGAAGACCACATAGCCACTGTGTAGTAGTTTTGAGTCTGTATCGATATGTCGGATTTCCTCTTGAAAAGATATGCATGTTATATTATCTGACATATCGGGACTCACACAAAACAATTACACAGATGGTTGCTCCTCAACAGTCTTATTTTTCGTGCTAGTTGACGGCATTACTTTGTAGTGTCATTGGTTAGCGTGATTATAGAGATGGGGCGTCACACTGATCCAAGCATTCTTCCCTTTCAATGCTTGAGTCAAGACCAAGTATATCACAGGTTCAAATTTTGTATTTTTGGAGCTTCGGCAGGAGAGCTGAAGATCTTCATTTCGTATACACGTATCTGTTTTGATTATTCGCTGCTTAGTTGTTGTTTATATTATCCTCAATTGTGATGACATTTTATTATAATTGTTCAGTCTGATGACTAGTGATTGATTGTTGAACTCTGATTGATGTATGTATATACAGTTTCTGTTTTGTAAAGGTTATTGATATGATACTATATGTTATTTCGCTGCGATGTGAGATTCTGTATTTTGTTCTGTTTAGTTCTACGTTCTCTCTTTCTTCTTCTCTTTTCTTCTTTTTTCTTTTCTTTCTTTTGACTTTCCGTCAGTTTGTATTTTTTGAGTCAGATATGTATAGTTTATTGTCGATTTAAAGGATACGAATTTGCGGGTCACCACAAAAGAATGCATAGCATAGGAAAGTTGTGGCGTTCATACGGTAAGGTGCTCAGAAATAGCTGCGAACTAGCAAGGGCTTTATCATCGATCGCAGATGTTCTCGTATAACTAAAGGCACTAACATTAATCTTTGTGCATCTCCATCCCGCACACTTTCAATTTCTCACTCTTCTGATTTATTTACATCCCGCCCCCAAGTCTCTTTCTCGGCTAGTCCCCTCCTTTGTGGCCATTGGTTTTCACCTCTGATTCGAGCTCCTCGACGTCACCTCTACCGTATGCTCCTCCGCACCACTACCTCACTCTTTCTCTTGGCTTCTTCTCCGAGCTGACCTATCCTCCCCATCGCAAGTTCCCTCTATCCCAAAGCTTGGGCGAGCTCACCATCGCTAGAACCACCACAGTCCATATTTTTCCATCGTCGATCCACCTAAACTAAATCTGGTCAGATTCCGCTTCTATCAGTCAAAGCGTTGCAACCCAGGGACTTCTTTGCTTGCCTGAACTTCCAGTGCCTACTGCAGCTGTTTGACTCACCATCAGAGAAGCTAGAGCTCCACCAGAGATAATAGAATGGCCTTGTTGTTTATTGGGGTTGTTCAGACCTCCGACATTGTATTTTATGCCTTGATTTATTCTATAAGACCAGCTAATGCACTCGAGGTACGAGGTTTAAATGGCTGATATGTGAAGTGATGAGCTGAAAGTTTGAGCTGGGAATTGTAACAGTAAATTAGTTCGTTGCCATCGAATATGTATATATGGAGACTACTTGTGGTAATGGAGTTTTTTGATGTGAGGAGACGCAATAGTTGGATTGTTGAAGTCACTGACTTATAAGGCTATGATTTTATGTTTGAATGATGTAAACAAGCTGCGAGTTGTATGTGTTGGATATGAGTCTCATATGACCGACCTTGGACATCAATTCGTTTGAGTAGCATTTGCATCTCGAGGTATACATCAGTAGAAGTACAGGTGAACTAAGTTTGTTTGAGAGTAATGTTGATAAGTAGGTGAAAAAATGGTGGTTCCATATAGTTGGGTTATATGGAGATTATTAATATTAACAGGTGGGGCTTGTTGCTTTGAGTATGGATATCTGTCTGGATATGGAGTTAGGTGCACTCGGATTGGATTGCTGGAACTTTGGGAAACCTTGATACTGGATGTGAGATTCTCCAATTTATATGGTAAATAATGTTCACTATAATCTCCAGAACCCACTTTTGTTCCATTATCTATTTTTTTGTTATCCTATGCTTGCTTTATCAACTCCAGTTTTGTAACTTGATTTATTACATGGTTGTTGCAATTTTTGACATGGGGTTGGAAAATGTTAAAAATGCATACAGTATATATACCTGGTTCAATATTCTTTTAGAAACCAAATACCAGGTTGGGAAGTGACATATAGCTAGACTCAAGTCATAGTGCTTGTGATCACTGTCTCGTGACAACTTGAAACCAAGGTTTGAGGTTTCGACCGAAATTCCGGTCGTTCCGTTTAGATTTCGGCAGGGACCGAAACGAAACCAAGATGAAATTCCAGTTCAATAAAAACTATTGAACTTCAAATTGTACAGCTAAAAAAAGTTTCGAAAAAAGAATTAATTTAAGTTTAAAATACATGAACATTCAAATTTAAAATTGTAACTTAGAAAACATATAAAATTACAAAAAATGTGAATGGTGTAACTAAAAAAGTTGAAAATGAAATAATGAGTAAACATTTTTAGTGTTATAGATATTTATAATTAATCAGTATTGTTCTTTTATATCTTATTTTTCTATTAAATATAAATTATATGTCTTGTTTCAATAAATTAAACAAATATATGTGTAATTATATGAAAAACAAATAGCGATATCCAAAACCGAAACTAGAATTGAAATTACCGAAATTTACGAATTACATCAAAATTCCTAAAATTAAAAAAGACCGAAACCGAGATCTCGAACCATGCTTGAAACATGCGATCCAGATGCATATGCATGATAAGAGAGATACTTGAGTCGGGAGTTGTGGGTTTCCTAAAGAGGCATTGTGAGAAAGTTCTCTTCGACGGATGTTTTCGAGTGGTTGGCACTTGGTACATGCTCTTGAAAGAGGTTATGTCGTTGCGTAGTGGACATGAATGTTTTCTCATGGGTAGAATTTGCAAACGGAATGGATGGAACCAAGAACTTGTGATGAGTATGATGGCCATGACATGGTCATTCGACGGCGATGTTTTCAGTATTAGAAAGGATTTTTTTATCAGTTTGGATCAGTTTTTAAAACTTACGACGCAAATATGTCACTTTTGAAACTAATTACAATGTTTAGGCCATGCAGCGCCACGCTGGTAAAGAACGAATGATAACTTTTCAAATGTCGTTGGCTTATTTTCTTTTTAAAAATTTATCAAGTGCACTTTCAAAACGAGCCAGATACTAGAATACATTTGATCAATCTGCACATTGCCTAGCGCCTTTTATACGACCGGGCATTTTCAAAAATCGCTAGGAAGAAACTGCCTACTGTAAAACAACTCTTTCTCTCACCCCTCATTCGTACTACACCATAACTTTGCCGAATAACCCAAAATCCCTACTTCTTTCCTCTTTCAATTTTTTTTAACTCCTCTCTTTTCCGAAATATTGTGTTTTTCGATATCAATATAAGATTTCTTTATTTGTTATATTCTGACCTTAGTATAAGATTATGCTCAGCATCAAAATGTCTTCTGATGCTCTAAACGAAAAGTTCATTTATGATAAAGATATTTGTCAGTTCATATTTACACACACATATTATGATATCAGAAAATTGTTGGTGAGAATGCTTCTTATAAATATCTTTAATGAGCAGCTGCCTGTGTGTCCACATTTTATTAGCTACAAAAATTAGCTCTAAATATTAGCAACAAATTAAAATGCATTACCTATTCGACTTCTTATGAGAATGCTCCTCACCAACACTTTTGTGTGTGTGTGTGTGTGTGTGTGTCTGTCTATACACACACACATATACATATAGCGCGTGCCTCTGTGTATGTATATTGTGATACATGTAATGTGGTTGATGGAATGATGCTTGTAGGTTAAATATCTGGAAAATAGAAAATTACTGCAAAGGGCCTAAATAAATAACTCAGTTGATGCACAAGAAACAAAAAATCACCATCAGATTGGTAGCTTACAAGTACATTTTATGTATTTTATGCTTTGTATCTATTGATCATACTCGATCTTTAAGTCCTCAGCCACATCAGCCAAAACATATGTTAAAATACAATGCCTGGATTTGATGCAGACATGGAAGACACCAAGTAAAATACATTTTCACGTTGTATTCTTTCTCCATGTGATAAAACATGATACGGTCAAACTCCTTTTAACCATCTTTAGTTACTTTTTTTTTTCACGTTGTGATGTCGTTTTTGAAATTATTAGAAAACGAAAAATTGCTTCCAGGTTAAATATAAAAGGTCACTTCTACAGCTTTTTATATTTAATTTAACCTTCTTTTTTTGCTTTTAGAAGGTAGAAAATTACTGTTAAAATGCTATTAAAAGTGAATAAGCGAATCCTATATTTGGATTTTAATTGTGAGTTACAAGGAAAAGAAATTTTATTTTTTGTCACTTTACAAAAATGCTTAACCCACTACTTAATAAGTTAACATATAACTAAGATAACGAAGATTTCCTAGCAATTGAAGACTGCAAAAAGATACCATTGAGCCGGCTCTGAAGTAAACTCTTGTAACCTAGAATACAGTTAACATCAACTTCAACTTAGTTTATCTTAGAAAATATCAATTTCAACAAAGATATTATAACATTGATTACCTATACAAGTAATAATTTTTTTTAGCATAACTCTGGTCACAGTCTTCTCCATAGGTGCATCCCCAGCTTGAGAGAGCTGAGCAAGATATAAATATAATTAACTATTTGTAGGAAAATATGGAAACATCAACGATAGAAAGAGAAGGAATCAACCCAACAAATGAATCATCTTCCAGTAATACAAAAGTGCAAAAAACAAACGATGACAATATTGATAAAAAAGGCGAGGCAAAGATATCAATACCATTCTATAGGTTGTTTGCTTTTGCAGATTCAACAGACATTCTTCTTATGATTCTGGGTTCCATAGGAGCTGTGGCAAATGGTCTTGCATTGCCTCTAATGACAGTTATTTTCGGTAATTTGATTCAGTCTTTTGGTGGCGCTATGAGCACTCATGATGTTGCTCACAGAGTTTCCAAGGTAAGTATATATTTAATCCTTTTTTTTTCTTCCTTTTTTCCTTTTTTCTTTTTGTAACTGATAAAAGCATATACAACAAAGATAAATAAGCTTATTGATGAAACCGTATGTAATGATATGTTGAACCATTTATATTATTGTTCCTAGGTAAGTCTGGAGTACGTGTTCTTAGCCATTGGAGCAGGCCTAGCATCATTTTATCGTGAGTACAATCATTTATCCATTGTGATCAAGACAAGAGCACCGTGTTGTAAAACTAGTACTGAAATCTGTATTACTGTATGTTTCAGAGGTTTCATGTTGGATGGCCACAGGCGAAAGACAAGCTGCAAGAATAAGAAATTTGTACCTGAAGACAATATTACAACAAGAAATTGCTTTTTTTGACAAAGAAACAAAAACCGGAGAAGTTGTAGGGAGAATGTCAGGTGATACTGTTCTCATTCAAGATGCAATGGGCGAAAAGGTCCATTTCTTATAATAATTTTCTTTAGAAAAATTCCAACAGAGGAATATTGTCATTTTTTGGCTGATGCGAACAATATATAAATGCAGGTTGGGATGTTCATTCAGTTGGTATCAACATTCTTAGGAGGTTATGTAGTCGCTTTTATTCGAGGTTGGCTTCTGACACTTGTAATGCTTTCAATGGTCCCAGTTGTAGCTTTAGCCGGTACTGCCATGGGAGGTGCAATAACAAAGATGGCATCAGCAGGACAAACTGCATATGCAGAAGCAGCAGTTGTAGTTGAACAAACTATCGGTTCAATAAGAACTGTAAGCACAACTTTTTCTCCAAATGTAGAATACTTAATTGTAAGCACTATTTTCTTATTTCTGGTTTTGCAGGTTGCTTCTTTTACAGGAGAAGAAAGATCCATAGAAAGGTATAAAAAGTCTTTACAGAAAGCTTACGAGTTGAGTGTTGTCGAAGGTCTAGTTTCTGGATTAGGAATTGGTGCAGTGATGCTTGTCATGTTTTGTGGGTATGGGTTGGGGATATGGTATGGGTCGAAGTTGATACTCAATAATGGTTATACTGGTGGCGATGTCATCAATGTGATATTTGCAGTTCTTACCGGCTCCTTGTAAGCAAACAGTTTATCATTCTAAGTACAGTAATTTGCAACATTTAAAAAACACAGTGAAAGTTCACTTATTTAGCTGTAGCTGTTGGGCGAATTCTCACCCAGAGGATCTCAAGACCAAGAAGTCACAAGTTTTACCCGGGCTCGCAACCTCCACCTCGTTCAGCAAACACAAGGCTCAACGTAAGCATAGGAGCCCATCTGGCATTCTCAGTGTACAAATCCATTCGGGCATGAGTCCATTCGGCATATCCTATGTCCCATTCGGCACGACCCATTCGGCAGCCATCAACCAACTTCATCCGGTCAGGCCCCATACCGAACCAGACCCAACCGGTCCAGTCACTACCGGTCCACCAGCCTTCATGCCCCTATGCCGAACCATGCTCCTCTCACGAACTCCACCGATCCACAAGCCTTCACCGAGCCTGTTTGGTACCGAACCAACTCACCTCCAAGACCGAACCAACTCCATGTAAACCCATTACCGAATGGCACATATCCACCCATCACCGGACCACCATAGCCGGACGAGGCTACCACCGGTCCAACCTCAACACGGCCGAACCAAGGCTTCGCCGAACCAGAAGGTTGCCAGTCCAGATTGCTCCAGCCCGGGCCCACCAGCAGCTATACACTTCCAAGACCCCTGCCCCCTACCTCACTCTATAAATAGAGGGGCAGGGGTACAACAATGGCAGACAAGTTTGAGAGCTCAAGCAAGGAAGGAACTTTCAAACTACTTTCATACACTTGTACACAACGCATTGTACTTGTAACCTGAAAGAAAGAAGATAATAACATATAAAGTGGACGTAGGCACATTCTGGCCGAACCACTATAAATCTGTGTGTCTTTTACATTTCAGCCCCTACTTTTCTCATATTTACATACTCATCTAAAATCTTAGAAAATTACATATAATCAACTAAATAATACGACTTGGAGGTGTTTGTCCATTTTTTGTGCAAACATTTTTGGTGCTTTCATTGAGAGCTGAACTCAGGCTTCATCTTCTCCCACTCAACCTTTTTCCTAACGACATCACTCGTTGCTTAGAAATCATGCCTTCCAAACAGAGAAGGGATGTTAACAAAGGAAAGAACATCGCAACTAGCAGCCTTCCAGATCCAGCAATCACAGATCAGCCCACTTCAACAGCAGTACCAGATGAAAATCAGGAAAATCCAACTGGTCCCGCAACGGAACAACCAATCACTAGGGCAGATCTGGACAGGGTTGTGGCTGAAGTAACTAACCGCTTCACATCCCAACAAGAAACTTTGGTGGACCAACTCATGACACGCTTAAGGGACGCTGAAGAGTCCAACCGCAACACTGAATCATGGGGTGAATCCCAATCCGGAGGATCCCGGAGGCAACAAAGGTCTTCACTCTTCGAACAAGCTATCAACAGGAAAAACGATGATAGGGGCCGCGCCCGGACTCAGCCCGAATTCCGACTCGAGGAAGCCCTTGGAACCGAACCTAGCGGGGGAGGCACCAGGCGAGGGTCGGATGTAGCTGAGCCAGTCATGCCACCTAATCATAGAAACCCCGCTGAATGGAGCCGAGCTAGAACCCAGCCCGAAGTTGACCCCATGGATGTGCTCGAAACAGAACCCCACAGGGGAAGATCAAGGCAGGGGGCAACTGTAGCTGGTCCTAGCGTGCATCCAAGCAGCCAAAGACAACCACTGGATAATGCTAGAGGTGATAGACTGTACCATCCCTACAGGTCATCTGGGCGAGATAGATCCCGCAGGGAAGAACCGAGCTCATTTTTGTCCGCTCCAAGTTCTGACGAGCGGATGGCACGATTATTCAGAGAATGTGTCCAACGGGAGCAAAGGGACCGGGGAATAGGCGCTAGGGTCACCAGTCCCTTTACCCGAAATATCGAAACTGCCATCACCCCCCGGGAATGGAAAATGCCAACCATGGAACCTTACAAAGGAACTTCCGACCCCATCGTACACCTGCAGAGATACACCCAGCATATGCTCATGAGTGGAGCAACAGAAGGAGTATTATGTAAATGCTTTCCGCTATTCCTATCAGATCTAGCTACCTCCTGGTTCTGCCATCTACCCCAAGGATCCATCAACTCATGGGAGATGTTAAAAGAAAGGTTTATTAGCCAGTTCCGCATCCATGTGGAACAACCCAGGGATGCTTATTCTCTATCCAATGTCAAACAGAAAACCGGAGAGACGCTACAACAATATCTAACACGGTTCAACGCCGCAGCGGCAGCAGTTCAAGATGCCGATGAAAAACTCACTCTAATGGCCCTCTGTAGTGGTGTGCATCCAGACACCAAGTTTGCCAGAAGATTAACTAAGGAAAAACCAGTTACCTTGCCTGATTTCTTCCATGAAGCTGGAAAGTATATGAGACTTGAAGACGCTGCTACGGAGAGGCAGCCAGGGCAACAAGGCAAGATAATTCAGGACAAGGTTCCCACTGCAGCTAAGGACGCTCGAAGAAATGAATCTAGAGACAATGCTGGGGGCAGAAAGGGTGAGAAGCGCCAATATCGACCAGGGCCAAGATTTGACTCCTACACTCCTTTGAATGAAACAATCGAAAACATCTACCTAGCCACTCAGGGCGAACTCGGATACAAGCGCCCCCCGCACAAGAAAGAATCAGATAACGCACTCAAGTCCGGAAAGTTCTGTCGCTTCCACGAATCCCACGGACATGACACCAATGAATGCCACCATCTTCGGGACTTGATCGAAGAACACATTAGAAGAAGAAGACTGGAACGTTATGTGAAAAGTCAGAACAGGACTCCAACTCCGGCCAATGAGAACTCAAAGCAACCCCTCCCAGAAGTAGGCGGAGGGAGTCGCAACAATCACAACACCAGTGGCTCTAGTCAAGAGAAGATAGTAGTCCTTACCGTCTCAGGAGGACCACACATTGCCGACAGAAGTTGGGCAGAGATGGAAAGGTACGGCAAGTCGCTTAGAAATACCGAAGGATACGTTAACTCCGTCACAGAAGAACGCCAACCGAAACGAAAAGAGAGCGACGACATCATATTCAGTAGACGCGATTTGGAAGGAAGACAGTACCCACATATGGATCCTATGGTCATCTCTGCCTGGTTCGGCCCTGCTAAAGTTTTTCGGATTCTAATAGACACGGGAAGCTCCGTAAACATCTTGTTCAAACATGCTTTCGACAAAATGAAGTTATCAATGAAGGATGTGTCTCCCTGCGACAAACCACTGCACGGTTTCACTGGAGATGCAAAAATGCCCCTCGGGCAACTTGACCTCTTCGTCGAAATAGGAAGTCATCCCCGCTCCGTGGTGCGAAAACAAACGTTCGTGCTAATAGAGAACCACTCGGCTTACAACGCCTTCTTGGGGAGACCAGCCTTGTCTGACTTCCAAATTGTCCTAGCCCCCTGGTGCCTGAAGATGAAATTCCCGACAGACAACGGAATAGGAGAAGTAGAAGGAGATCAAGACGCTGCCCGAGACTGCTATGTAACTGAGCTTCGCAACAACCGCAGAAAGAATAAAGGAAAAGATGCAGAGACTACTCTCTGCATGAAAAGCTTGGAGGCATAGCAACTAAAGAAAGCCCCTCCTCTTCGATACACAAGCGATCCCTTCAATGAACTAGACCCCCGGGATAAAGAGGAGGAGGCTACCGCCGAGCCTGCAGAGGCTATGGAATTCGTATCTGTAGATAAGCATGATTCAAGTAGACTATTAAAAATCGGATCTCAGCTGAAAACGGAATTGAAGGATCGACTCATTGACTTTCTCCGCCACAACTTAGATGTATTTGCGTGGACCCATGCCGATATGACAGGAATCTCCCCAGACGTAGCATGCCACATGTTGAACATCGATCCCACCAAGGTACCAGTAAAGCAGAAAAAGAGGAGCATGGGGGCAGAGCGATCAGCAGCCCTTGATGAGGAAGTAAAAAATCTACTTGCTAATGACTTCATACGGGAAGCCATCTACCCAGAATGGATCGCTAACCCAGTGCTAGTAAAAAAGGCCAATGGAAAGTGGCGAACATGTATTGACTTCTCCAATCTGAATGACGCTTGCCCGAAAGACTGCTTCCCACTTCCCCGAATTGACCAACTCGTGGACAGCACAGCTGGGCACGAACTCCTATCTTTTATGGATGCATACTCCGGATATAACCAGATCCCCATGCACGCTCCCGATCAGGACCACACTAGCTTCATCACCGACCGCGGATTATATTGTTACAAAGTCATGCCTTTTGGACTCAAAAATGCTGGAGCTACCTATCAACGCCTCGTCAACAAAATGTTCGCAGAACTGATAGGACGTACTATGGAAGTATATGTGGATGACATGTTGGTGAAGTCCAGGAAAGCCAACGACCATGTAAGCCATCTGGACGATATGTTTCGGGTACTTCGCCGATATGGAATGAAGCTGAATCCTCTAAAGTGCTCCTTCGGAGTATCATCGGGAAAATTCTTAGGATTCATCGTCCACGCCAGAGGAATCGAAGCAAACCCTGAACAAATCCGAGCTTTAAAAGAAATAAGGATACCTTCCACTCGAAAAGAAATGCAGAGCCTAAACGGAAAGGTGGCCGCCCTAAGCAGATTCATTTCCAAGGCAACTGACAAGTGTGTCCCTTTCTTCGAAGCACTCAAGAAAGACAAAGGGAGGTTCGAGTGGACCGACGAATGCTTAAAAGCCTTCCTCAACCTAATCGAACACCTTCAGAGACCACCAGTACTCTCAACTCCAAATGAAGGTGAAGTGTTATACCTATACCTCGCTGTATCATCTCATGCTCTAAGCGCCGCCTTGGTAAGAGAAGAAGACCGCACACAACGTCCGGTTTACTTTGTAAGCAAGAGATTTACGGGGGCAGAAGCCAGATATCCTAAACTTGAGAAGTTAGCATATTGTTTATTGATCGCGTCACGGAAACTGCGACACTACTTCCAGTCTCACTCCATCAGGGTTCTAACCGATCAACCACTAAGACAAGTGCTCCATCGTCCTGACACTTCTGGGCGACTCCTCAAATGGTGCATCGAACTAAGTCAGTATGATATCACCTACCATCCCCGCACCGCTATCAAAGGACAAGCCATGGCTGATTTCATTGCCGAATTCACTACCAACGAAGGCAAGGAACAATCCGAAGTAGCAAAAAACATCAAGTGGAACCTCTTTGTAGACGGAGCATCGAACGAACAAGGCTCGGGGGCAGGTATTGTGATCGTCACCCCCAGGGGAAGAAAGTTGTACTATGCATTAAGATTGGAGTTCACGGCCACTAACAACGATGCTGAATATGAAGCAGTAATAGCGGGATTGGAACTGGCCCTAGAAATTGGGATCAATTCCTTATGTATTCATAGTGATTCTCAGCTTATCGTAAACCAGGTACTAGGAGAATTCCAGACTCGAGGAGAACGGCTCACAGCATACCTAAAGAAAACCAGACTGCTGCTCGATCGATTGGACCATTATCTAATCAAACACATTCCTCGAGAAGAAAACCAAGAGGCAGATGAACTTGCAAAGCAAGCTAGTATGAAGGACAGCACCATTCCCGGAGCACTAGTAATCTCAAGGCAGCTAGCCCCAAGTTTCGAACAAGTAAATCTGATAACTGCAATCGAAGAAGGAACCTGGATGACTCCTATCCGGAAATATTTGCAAGATGGCATACTACCCGACAGGCGTGACGAAGCCAAGAAGATCTTGAGAAAAGTTCCCCACTACACAATACAAGAAGGCATCCTCTACCGGCGTGGCTTCTCTAGCCCCTTATTAAGATGCGTCGCCGGAAGGGAAGCCAAGGAGATATTAACAAACATCCATCAGGGAGGATGCGGAGATCACACTGGAGGACAGACTTTGGCAAGAAAGATACTCCGATATGGATATTACTGGCCCACACTAAACAAAGATACCCTAGACTTCGTTAAGAAATGCGACAGATGTCAGAAGTTCGCCAAGATCCCTCGACTGCCCACAAACGAAATTACTCAAATGACCAGCCCTTGGCCCTTTGCTGTATGGGGAATTGACTTAATTGGCGAACTGCCAACGGGCCGAGGCGGAGCCAAATATGCTATAGTGGCAGTCGATTATTTCACCAAATGGGTGGAAGCGGAACCTTTAAATAAAATATCTTCAGCAAAAATTATTAACTTCTTGATCAAAAACATTCTGTGCAGGTATGGAGTCCCCCTCAAGATCGTATCAGACAACGGACTCCAATTTGACAGCGAAGAATTTGCCGACTGGTGCCAAGAGCATGGAATTCATAAAAGCTTCTCATCAGTAGCTTACCCTCAGGCAAACGGACAAGTTGAAGCTGTCAACAAAATTCTCAAAACCCTAATCAAGAAGAAACTTGAAAAGTCAAAAGGCGCTTGGGTGGACGAACTTCCTACGGCACTATGGGCATACCGCACATCTTTCAGAACATCAACGGGACATACTCCTTTCTCTTTGGCATATGGATCGGAGGCAATGCTCCCAGTTGAGACTATTGTGCCTTCCCACCGTAGGATCCACTACAACCCAGAAGAAAACGAAGAACTCCTCCTCATGTCTTTGGAACTGATTGAGGAAAGGAGAAACGATGCAGCACTCAAAGCAGCAGCTCACAAACAAAAAGTGGCAGCACTATACAATTCCAAAGTCAAGCATCGCAGCTTACAAGAAGGAGATCTTGTCCTCAGGCGAATCTTTCCGCGCCCCGGGGCACTGGACCCCATCTGGGACGGACCATATGTAATTCACAAAGATCTCCACAACGGAGCTTACATTTTGTCAACAGTGGACGGAGAGGTGTTCCAGAGGGCATGGAACATCCGACACCTCCGTCGATACTTTTCTTAACTTGTACTGCCCATATGAAGTGAATTAACAAAGAGAACCAGTGGACGTAGGCATTTTCGTGCCGAACCACTTTAAAAAATCTTGTCTCTTTTTAACTTGTTCCTTTATGTCTTGGCTACTTGTTAAGTTTTATCCCTTTCTGTTGAACAAAATCCTATGGCATCTCCACTCAAGACGCACCGCGGCCTCATCTAGACTAGGCCTAACAGGTACGCCACGATTCTATGCACTCGCCAATGAGACTCTTTTGCTCCAGCATCCCTCTGCTGCGGGTTAACTCATTGCGCGCCTGCCCTCAAAGCCAACTGTAATGAGCCGATTATAAGTCATCATAAAGGCCGACTATAGCCGATGGCAGCTCATTACGGCGTTCGGCTCGTCGGTAACCGTGAACCTACTTTAAGCCCCAACATAAGGTGTGGCCAGCCAGGGGTAGTTCACGGCCAACGGCACCCACGCTAGCCGGCCACGGTAAATCGAATAATACCCACGATTACGGACCATAACGGTTCGGGTAGTTACCGTGCGCGATCTCGGCTCCGATGTGTCTTAAGTGCGGCTGTGGTAAAAAAGAAAACTCCCCGCGGAGGCGTAAGATGGGTGACAAATGTCTCCAAGACCCACAGCTAGGGAAAGTGACTACAAAACCCGTTTGCCACGAACTTAAGCGCATCGACGGCCTTCCGTGACTGGAAGTTTTACTTTTACTATATTTCCATTTCATTTAAATATTTTTCTCCTATCCTGTATAACAAACTCTAAAGTACAGGAAACCAAATAGGAAACATTCACTCATGAGGCTCTAAGCCTGCGTGCTGGGTAGCAGGGCGCTCTGCTATACCCGTGAACAGTTACACAAGACACTCAAAGCTACCGCCTGCGAATAAAACATAAAGGGCGGTACTCTCTTCTCTTGTACATAAATGCGTAACTATAACTTATTCATACACTGACATTGCAAAACGTGAAATTATATTTCAAGCAAAAACTTAACATCAAACACAAGTGGAATCACAGGCATATACATAATTATACTTCTCACACAGCACATAAAGATAGCAACAACATTTAAACATGACAAAATCAGCTTATATTATAAGATCACACGAAGTTATTCTTTGCAAATAATTTTATTACAGTTGCATATCAAAGACTAACATGAACAGTGATAAAAAAGAAACAAAAAGATGGCAGATGCATCCACACTCCATCACCAACTCCCCCAGCCTACTTAGCCGCAGGATCGGAGCCCCCAGCATGTGGATCTGAAGTCCCACCTGTCCAGATCGGAAGAGGAATTCATTAAACGAACGATCAAGTTATGAAAACACGGAAAGAAAAGAAAGGGAAAAGAATAACTCACCAGCATCCGCCGCTTGATCCTCATCATCCAACTGCACGCCCGCTTCCTCCGCAGCAAGCAGCCGCATCCCCTCCTTCACCGCCGCTTGCTCCTCCTTTGAGAACTGAGCAGTAACCGCACTCAAGTTGAAAGCCTCTCCGCCTTCCTTACCCGCGTTCACCCTGGCCTCCTCTAAAGCCTGGAGATACACCTTGGCCATGACCCGAGGGTAATCGTCCATCCAAGACAAGCCGCCCTCTTTCCAAGTATGGAAGTACATATCCTGAAGCATCTCATCCATCATCCCCTCATTTTCCTCAAACTCCCTCACCCGAGCCTCGGAAGCTTGCAACTTAGCGACGGCGACGTCCCTCTCTGATTGGTATCTCAAGCAGTCAGCCTGGAGTGACCTCCTCATTTCCTCCTCCTTCAACCTAAGGGACCTCCTCATCTCCTCCATCTCCTCCTTCAACTCAGCCTGAGCCATCTCCGCAGCCTCGAGTCTCCCCGACAACTCCTCTACCCGCTCGAGATCCGCATTTCGAACCTCATCCACCGTTGTAATGGCCATGTTAATCCGCTCCCTGCAGGTAACCTCCATCTTCCGTAACTCCGCCCTACTGGCCTTCTCCATGGTCTCTTTCAGACGCTGGGAGGCTTCCTCATGCTGGGAGATCTGGATGGCTTGGTCGGCAAGCTGCTTGGCCTGATCGGCAACCTTTAGCCTTAACCGAATATTAGCACTCCCAATCTCCTCCCCGGCCTTGACCAATCGAGCATGATGCTCCATTAACTTCTTAGTCTCTTCGGCCACCCGGTCAATATTAGCCTTGGCCTCGTCCCCCATAGTAACTACCCGAGTAGTAAGCAGATCAAGATCTAGGGACTTGGCCTCATCCAGCACACGTACCATGGGGTTGCGGGGAAGTAGGTGCTCGCCCGTGGTCTCATCAAATGAAATGTCCCGAAAACTTGGGTCTAAATCAGGATGACCGGCAAAAGGGTCACGAGGCACGGGGCGAGGCACATCGGGACGCCTTATATGAATGACAGTAGATCTCTTGGAAGGAGGAGGAGGGGGGCAGGGCTCCGTGCTCTCCTCCGTAGTATCACGAGGAGGCTGAGTAGGGGGAGACAGAGTAGGAAGCTGCGAAGCAGAAGAAGACTCAAATAAGGAACGGCTCCGCTTCCTTTTCTGAATGCCCTCTTCGATGACCCCAAGAAGAGGGCGGTACTTGACTACGTCCCCAGTGCGATCAGTAGAAGGTTTCGCGGAAGCTCTCCTCGACTTAAATTGTTCAAGGCGGTGTCGAACATCCGACGTTTTACCCGCCTGGCCTGCCCCTGGAATAAAGAACAAGTGTTACGAACATACAATAATCCGCAATTCAAAAAATGTGCTAAGTTAAAAAGAAAGAAAAGTGAGGAGACACATCTGTTATACAAACCCGGCGGAGGAGTGGGATACTGCAATAAGTCCTGGATCTCATTCCAGGACGGAAGTGAACCGTAAAAAATTTCTAAGTCCCTATCGAAAATGGAATCGGCAGAAGACAAAAGTTCACCTTGCATCGCCGGGGTCACCCTAGCTGAGGAACCCTTAGAGGATGGGTCAGTGCTAACCACAGCTTTGCCGGTTTCCTCTGCCTTCTCCGTTTCCTTCTCTGTTTCCGACTCCCCCTCTGACTCCCCGAAGGCCCGACGGAGAGCCTCATCCAGTTCGAGGTCCTGCTCAGAGGTTAGAGCAGCAACACCGCTACCACCCTGACCATCGCCATCTCCTCCACCCTCCGACCCTTCTCCAACTTCACCTCCTTCCTCCTCTTCTACACCTTCCTCCTCCGGGACATCCGGGCAAGTACTTGGAGAAGGGCCATCGGACTCCTTGAGCTTCTTGCCTCCTACGACTGGACGTTGTGCAAAGGGCTTCCTCTTGCCACCCTTCGCTGTCACCCCACCTTTAGGCTGGGCAGCCTTCTCTTCTGCCGTGTCCCTCTGTTTGACTACGGACTGATGTGGGAGGATCAAATTATACGACAAGAGCCTGGCATTCCTAATCAGATAAGCAGCCGATCTGTCTCTCCCGGAAATAGCTTCAATTTCTGCTGCCATCCGAACCAAGCGATCATCTTCCACAACCGCAAAACCACCTGTCGCTAGCAAGAAATAAAAGCGCATAAGAGAGTGAATTACAGCCAAGACAGGAATTATGAGTAGAGTTTTTACTTACATCCGGAGGTAAATCGGCGAATAGAGACGGAGTCATCCCTGACAAAGAACCACTCCTTCTTGAACATGCTATACTTCGAGTATAAATCCAAAACAGGCTTGAAGGAAACGGCTGACTCCAAGCTAATATATGGGGACCCCTTCCTGTACCCCCTCAGATTGTACAGATATCGTATTTCCCGGTGGGAGGGGGCGCGCCCATATCTCTTCTGAAAGATAGCATATAAGCATACCAGAATGGCATAAGAGTTGGGCTGAAGCTGGAATGGAGCCACCTTCAGATAAGTGACGAAGCTTAGTATCCAGGCGTTGATTGGAGGAATAGCCCCGCACATGCAATGGTACCGGCTATAAGCGAAGTACCCTTCAGGGGGATCATATGGCATGACCCCTTCCCCCGGTAACAACATAAGAGCCCTGTCTATCCCAAAGGAACGGGATATAACGTCAAGTTGCTCCTCCTTTAAGGAGCTTGGGAAGCAGTCAGGGGGAGAGTTCAAAAGTTCCTGTGGACCACATCCGTCCACTAGAGACTTCGGAATAGGTCGGTGTTGCCCGGATCCTGATTGGACTGGGGGCGAGGAAGAAGAAGGCTCTCCTGTGCCTCTAGACTTCTTTCTGTCTGATCGTGTTTCCGCTTTGCGAGACATTTTCTGCAGCACAAGAAAAACCTAATATTAGAACAAGGAAAATAGAAAAGTAAACAAACAAGTGCGTGCAAGTGTGGAATTTCATTCGCAAGCTGAAGTCTTCCAGATCACAAGTTCATTCGGTTTCCATGTTCATTCGGCTTCCAAGTTCATTCGGTTTCCAAGTTCATTCGGTTTCCGAGTTCATTCGGTTTCAACCCCATTCGGTTTTCATCTCATTCGGCTCCAAGGCAGTAGTCCCATTCGGTGAAGCAAGGACATACGTGTGTATTCGGTAATAAGTATATACCTGGTTCGGTATAAGGTTGGTTCGGCAAACACTTGATTCGACAATGGAGTGATTCGGCTCTACTCGTTCGGTAAAGAAAAACAAGGGGGGTACGGCCTCTATATATAGGCAAACTCACAACCACCGAACCAGATGTCTCGCCCAACCGGACCAATGATACCGGACCACCAGAAGCCGGATGAGAATAGCCGGACCAACCAAGAACCGAACGGAACCCTCTATCTACCGTCCAAGACCAGGAACTGGGGGCACGCAGGGCGCTTCACTCAGATAAGTGCCGAACTCTAAGAGCTTACTAATAAAATAAAAAATATGATAACAATGGATAAGTCGTGAATCTCTCACTAACATGGATTAATCATTTACACGTGCACGCGACCACGAACGGTCCATAGGCACGCTCTGAATGGCTATTAACCCTATCGTCATGAGAATTTACACTTTGACATCCCTTTTTAAGCCCATCAGTCAAATGGATATTTGATAATTATGAAATGGCTAAGCTACTTACACATGTACGGGGTCGAGAACAACCCCTAGGCATGCTCTGAGCTAGCGATAAACCACCTTGACAAACGATCCAGGGAACCACTCTAACGTGAACCTGGCATCGATAACCCCCTCGGGGTACACTAACTCACCCCGAACGGCACAATTCACTTCATCGCGAATATTTCGATCCCGAACGGTCGTTATTTGAAATCACACTAAAACTGTAAATTCCTTTGCAGGACATCAACATGATATGAACATCTAGCCCATGGCATTACAAAAACAAGCCTCCCTACAACAAGGAAACAAAGCGCGACACATGCAAGCACGTGCCCCACTTTGGGGGGCAAATGTTGGGCGAATTCTCACCCAGAGGATCTCAAGACCAAGAAGTCACAAGTTTTACCCGGGCTCGCAACCTCCACCTCGTTCAGCAAACACAAGGCTCAACGTAAGCATAGGAGCCCATCTGGCATTCTCAGTGTACAAATCCATTCGGGCATGAGTCCATTCGGCATATCCTATGTCCCATTCGGCACGACCCATTCGGCAGCCATCAACCAACTTCATCCGGTCAGGCCCCATACCGAACCAGACCCAACCGGTCCAGTCACTACCGGTCCACCAGCCTTCATGCCCCTATGCCGAACCATGCTCCTCTCACGAACTCCACCGATCCACAAGCCTTCACCGAGCCTGTTTGGTACCGAACCAACTCACCTCCAAGACCGAACCAACTCCATGTAAACCCATTACCGAATGGCACATATCCACCCATCACCGGACCACCATAGCCGGACGAGGCTACCACCGGTCCAACCTCAACACGGCCGAACCAAGGCTTCGCCGAACCAGAAGGTTGCCAGTCCAGATTGCTCCAGCCCGGGCCCACCAGCAGCTATACACTTCCAAGACCCCTGCCCCCTACCTCACTCTATAAATAGAGGGGCAGGGGTACAACAATGGCAGACAAGTTTGAGAGCTCAAGCAAGGAAGGAACTTTCAAACTACTTTCATACACTTGTACACAACGCATTGTACTTGTAACCTGAAAGAAAGAAGATAATAACATATAAAGTGGACGTAGGCACATTCTGGCCGAACCACTATAAATCTGTGTGTCTTTTACATTTCAGCCCCTACTTTTCTCATATTTACATACTCATCTAAAATCTTAGAAAATTACATATAATCAACTAAATAATACGACTTGGAGGTGTTTGTCCATTTTTTGTGCAAACAGTAGCTATACTATAGACACAAACAATGCAATCGTCTGGATCAATCATTGTATTTTAACATGTTTAATATAGCCGAATTATTTACTAAAAATGCACATTTGATTAGCTTTTTAACAAGAGCAAATGATCCAAATTAGATCATCTTAATAACACATATACATTATTCCTTAGCCAACTATGTAATACGAGCGTTACAGTAGATGCTTTGCGCGTGATGATGGCATGTGCTTCGCACGTGAATTATTTTTCTACAAATATATATGATCATTAACACATTCAAGAAAAAATGGTTTGCACAAATATTCAGCCACATTTTTGCGTTAAAATAATATACAGTTAATTTAAATTTTTATTTGTAAGTTGGATAATTTTTTGTTAGTTTGAACTATATTTTTTATTAATTACTAAATAACGAATTTGTAAATTATGTTTATTAGTTAGATCTTATTTTTAAGTGTAGAGGGACACTTCGAGTTTGTATAGAAGTTCAACTGTTAGACATATTTTTAAGGGATATTAAATATTTTTATTATCTGTAGAGGGACATTTTTGGTAGTTCACGTTGACACCAAAAAAGTGTGACACCAAAAGTATTACAACTATTATTAAAGATATGAAGATTATATATTCAGCTCACTGGGTCAGGCATCTCCGTGCTTGCAAGCATTTGCAGCAGGGCAAGCTGCAGCACACAAAATGTTTGAAACCATCAATAGAAAGCCTGAAATCGATGCATCTGATCCCAAAGGAAGGAAACCAGACAACATAGTTGGAGATATTGAGTTCAAAGACGTGCATTTCAGCTATCCAACAAGACAGGAGGAGCTAATATTTAAAGGATTTTCTCTATGCATACAGCATGGATCAACAGTTGCTTTAGTTGGAGAGAGTGGAAGTGGAAAGTCGACTGTTTTAAGTTTGATCGAGAGGTTTTATGACCCACAAGCTGGAGAGGTTCTTTTAGATAACATAAATCTCAAAGAATTTCAGCTGAATTGGATTAGAGGAAAAATTGGATTGGTTAGTCAAGAGCCTGTTCTGTTTGCATCAAGTATACGAGATAATATAGCTTATGGAAAAGATGGTGCAACAAATGAAGAAATAAATGCTGCTGCAGAGCTTGCTAATGCTTCTAAGTTCATCAACAAACTGCCTCAGGTATGTTCTTAACAGAAACGTTAGCATAATTTTGTATGTGTGATGCATCATGCATGTGGTTCCCGAATTCATGTGCTTGAAAGCCAAAGCAGTGGTCAGTTCAGAAATTTGAATAGTAAGATCAAAGATGGTTGCATTTTTGGCAATTAGAATGCACTGATTCATTCATTAGATATTTAATTCAAAAGCTTGCATACCCAAATCAGATAGCTTTGGTACCTACAGTGTATGTATGTATACATGTAATGAAAAAAGTAAAAATAATATAACCAGGGACTTGATACCTTGGTTGGCGAACATGGGACCCAACTGTCAGGAGGACAAAAACAAAGAGTTGCGATTGCAAGAGCTATTTTGAAAGATCCAAGAATCTTACTTCTTGACGAAGCCACCAGCGCTTTAGATGCAAAATCGGAAAGGACAGTGCAAGAAGCACTTGACAGGGTGATGTCAAATCGAACTACTGTCATTGTCGCTCATCGTTTAAGCACAATTTGCAACGCTGATACAATTGCCGTCCTTCATAAAGGCACAATAGTTGAAAAAGGTAATTCTACTATGATCATGGATTACTTGTAAAACTGATCCTGAGTTTACAATAGGAAAATGTTAAGCATTTTAAGGTTTACTAAAATACCTTTATAAAATAATCGTACTCCTTTCGGATTAGAAGGCTAAATATGGCTCTTTTAATTTCGTCCTTTCATTACATAAGCTGTGCAGGTTGTAAACTTACTAATGCAGTCAAAAAGTCAGTTTTCAAACTTCAGTTTATGAAGTGGACGTCTGATTTAGTATGATCAGCCAAAATTGGAAAAAGAATATAAAAATTAATTAATAACTTACTACATAAATGTCCATTCGAATATATACACACTAATCTTGTTCCTCTTGCTTTTGCTACTCTTCTTGCTCCTATTGTTCTTTCTGCTTCTCCTGCTTTTGTCAATTTTATATATCTTCAACCTTAGTATTTGGCATTTATGGTGCAAGTTAGACTGTTTCTATCTGTCAATTGGATGAAGGCTAGCTTGGTACCTCCACATAATTTGGAATAGGTGATGGCTATGACATTTTATCAAGTGTTCGGAAGCGTTGTCAAGATACACTCAAAGAGTATTTGTTAGGTCACAAAGTAGTGTAGTAGTAGTTTTAGTTATTTCATTCAGTAACATTATCTTTTTTTTCTCAAATAAATCGAAGTTGGTATGACTGCAATTTTTCTGTTTTAATAATCATAAAAACCAGTTAAGTATGATACCGTCTCAATAGCCACTCTCATATGGAATAGTGTGAAAAATAAACTAAAAAACACAGGTAAATCATTATAGGTCATTAGTACTAATTTCACTTTCACTTTCTTTTCTTTTCTCCATCTCATTTATGCTTCATCCTACCATCACCAACATCTAAAAAATACAAACTTCAAGTTGCAATATGCCACTCATGAACTTGCGACTGTGCAGCTATTCGCAAATGCTTCCTAAGAACATACGACAAAAATTAATAAAATTTTAGTTTTACTCACCAATAGTTTTGTTATCGATCTGTAGAAATAGCGGCCGTAGTATGAATCAACTTAAGTATAACATTTTTATGGAAACAAACATTTATTGTTTTAAAATTGATGATCGGTATTCCAAAAATATGAACCCAAGGTATTTAGATCTACATTTTCGAGGTCTTCTTACTTTGTTAGTTGTACGTTAGATGAAAATTACAACTTAACGCATATTTGTTTTTTTTTTCTACGATAGAATTTCATAAATATACAATATAACTATACATCATATTTGGCTTTTCATTGAGTTGATTTTCCCAAGTTCTATAAGATTAGACAATTATGCCCTAATCAAAATTGTGTAAAATTAACTTTTATATCAAATGGTACTATTAAGTATTTAGGTATATGATTGTGTTTTTTGGTAAAAGTTCACTGATAAAGCAGTAAATCAAGAATCACCGTTAAATTCATAGCACAAGATTTTGTAGTCATGAATGATCCTAAGATTTTGAATAGCAAAACCACATGTGAAATCATCATTCTTCTCATATCATATAACATAACATACAATATATCTCAGTGGTGGAGCCAGCTAGAAACCTGAGGGAAAGGCAATATTTGTTGTATCTTAAAATTTGATGTGAAGCAACATAGAAATGGGAAGGAGATAAGAGAGGTAGGAAATTTTTAACAATTTGAGGTTGACCAAAAATGTACAAAGTCGTCTTTTATAACCAAGTGACAAAATCTTAGGTAGGGTCTTGGCCTCGTCTAGCCATACCTTGCCTTCGCCCCTGATGTATCCACAGTTTTTATCCACATCATACCATCGCCATCTTAATAAATTTAATATAATACAATACATAAAGCTTTAATAAAAAGTTAAATGTTTTGAATTTTATTATTCAATATTATAAAAAGTAACTTTATTGTTTAAAATAACGTCTATCTATGATTATTGTTGATGAGATACAATTTTGTTTTTATTTTGAAGACATAACCTGATGTCATCGTCATTATTGTAAAAATCACTTTAAAGTTGGCCTAGGCTATACCTAGGTGATATCCATGCTTACTATCTAGGCATCCACGTAGCTTCCATCTAGGCAAGAGACGAGGTTTACTGTTTCACCTAAACATTTAGGCAGTTGTCATTAGAATACATAGTCGCATTACAACGCGTAATTGATCGAAGATTCTATCTAAGATAAATTAATTATTTTCAAACATTTAAGTTTATATTGTAATTCATTACTACTATACACGCACACACACATGCATATACACACGCATGCATATACACACGCATGCATGTACATGCATGCATGTATATGGAAAAAAACGTTTTTTTACCAAAAAAACATTTTTTAATTAATCAATTAAGATATATTGTGTATTTTAGTGCAAAAATATAATTAGAAAGACCATTTATTTAATCTAGGCTAACAATTATTTTTTGATTATTTTGAATTTATTTATATAATTTTGGATTTTAATATTTTTATGTAAGTTTAATTAAGTATTGCAATATATTATATATATAATAGTTATTCATTGATTCGGAAAATTACCATATAGCTTGTGAACACTATGATATTTTTTATCATAATTATTTTAGTTTTTGTGAATTTTAGAAAAAGTTATGTATATTCTAAAAAACTATTTTTTGGATCTAGAACATGAAGCAATATATTTTTGGCATTTTGATATTTTTAGTTGATTTTGTCATCGATATATTAATTTGAACTTTTGTAAAACACTTTTTAAGTTTCGAAATGCACAACTGCATCATTCCAAAAACAAGTTCGAAAAATACCCATATTTTTAAATTTTGCCAAACTGCAAATATTTTTTGTTCCTAAAACTGCAAATATTTGTAGTTTCTAAACCTATAAATATTTGCAGTGAAACCTGCAAATATTTGCAATTTGTTAAATAATAATAATTTAAGTTTGGACATATTAACCTTTGGTTGAAGTGTAGATTTGATTTTCAAAAAAATAATATCGAAAGTGATTGTAGGGGGGTAATTTAGAACACACGTTTGAGAAGTTTTTTGTATATTAAGTTTGAAAATAAGGGGCATAATCCTAATTTCAAATATATTAATTATTAAAAAAAATTTGAACTAGTCAAATATACTTAAATTGAAATTTGAAACTAATAAAATATCATAGAAAATATTTTCGGGATTCAAATAAAATAAAACTATATCTTTTGGATTATATTAATTATTATAAAATTTAGAATCAAACAAACGTATCAATATTATATATATATAGTTATTATTAATAACCCGGAAATTATATATATACCTTATATATGTATATGTGTGTATATATATATAGTTATTTACGAATTTGAATATGTATTTATATGCAGACCGCATATAATTACATATAGTGCATGCTTTATAACTTACATGCATATATGTAACGACCCGTTAAATTTGATAATATTAAATGGATTAACTTAATATAATTTTTAATCTAATTTATAATAAATGTAGGAGTTGAATATAGTAACTGAGATTAAAGATTTAACAATTGAAATGTTATATGGCAATAGGTAGAATAACGAAGATTTGTGTTGTGGTTATAAGTCATAATTAGTTGATTAAAATGGTATTAATGAAATAATAACTGAATTGAATTGCAATATATAAACATCAGAAAAATTTAATTGGTGGATTAAATTTGTTAAAGTTCATAAGTTTTGTAATTTAGTTTAGTAGAACTTTAAATTATAAACGAAGATTGAAATAAACGATAAATGTAATTATGTAAATGGTGACTCAAGACCTAGGTTATAGGAATTGGAACATAATCCAATTTGAATTAAGTAGAAGAAGGATTTGGTTAATATGTAAGTTATTGTTCAAGGTATTGAATAAAAACTTGGAATCCAATCATAATTTAATGATAATAACGTTAGTATTAGAGAATAAATATATTTCAATGCAGTACCCGAATGAACGGAATAAAATGAATATATATTGAATAGAAATGAAATGTAAATTGGCACATTTGGTTGAAAGTTAATTTAAGAAACACATAAATGTTGAATTTGTGAATATTAATATAAATATTAACTTGAATGAGATTCATTAATACAAAGATGTAATAAGTGTAGATAGTAAAAATTTAATGGCTGTAGTGGATAAAAAAATCTAGTAGTAACATAAAATTTATTTATATGGAAAAAGAGTATAGATTTGAACAAATTTATGAAAATTTGATAAGAACAGTAGTTGTAATCAGTTTGGTTATTTAATATTTGGAAGATAGAGATGTGTAAATCCGTTAATGAATTTATAATGAGAAGGAATGGTAAGAATGTAAAAATTATAAGCATTTGATTCAATTAAGGGAATTAAATTTTGAATAAATGGTCATTTAATAAATTCAACGTTCTGTGAGAAATCATAATAGTTGTGTAAAATGTGTACAAACTTCGATTTGGAAATTTATTGGATTTATAACGGTTTTGGTATTACATTTATGAGTTTAAAAGTTATTCCATTTTGTAAAGTAATAAAAGCTTATTTAGGTGACTATAATTTAGCGTAACGACTATTGTGTGTTACCTATTCTTGTTGCTTGTTAATTTAAATTTTGGGAATCAAATTCAATTTATCCGCCAATTTACCGCAGTTAAAGTGAAATAAATTGGTGAATGAGTAATGTTAAATACAAATAAGATGTAACCAAGAAAATCCCATTTATAATAATTTATGTAGAATAAAGTAAAGAAACCAGGAAATGAAAATGTGAAAATGTGGATGCAATGAGATCTTAAGTAATAATAACTTTGTTAGGTAAGTGATAACGGATTTTTTTTGTATAACCAAATAAAGATCCAAATTTATTTGGAAATTTATTGCAATCAATTGAATTTATTATTATTTGGAAGAAATTGGAGTCATTTGTAATAAGTATGAACCTAATGTTAATTTTCTTATAGGATTGACAATCGATATGGAATGAAAAGAAGAAAATTTGGGTCAGTAAAATTTGTAATTTATGCATAATAAAATGGATTCTAACGTTAAATACTACGTTATTAAGATTTAAATTAGACTTAAAGAATAATGATGTGAATCAGGAACTAATGTTTATGGCATCTTTATTTAAGGTGAAAGTTGAGAATATAAAGATTAAAAATCTAAAGTATGGGTTTTGAGAATATAATTTATAAAATTCTTAAATATAAGAAAGTGTAGAAATTAACATTGCAATTAATATACTGTCAACTTTTAATTCACAGCTAAACCTGTTAAATCTTTTCAATTGATTACGAATCATATAAGAAATAAAATTTGGCTAATTTTAGAATTTAATATAAAATTTGGATTTTTATAATTTATTTAATTTATTTAATGAATATTAAAAATAGCCATTTTGGCCACGGACTCGGATTTCGACGAAACCAGTTTCATCGGATCCGTATCGGTGAATTATTAGAGGGTTTCAAGTTTCGTATCGATCGGACTTGTCGTTTGATCGTACGGGCGTGAAACGCCTTGAAATCAATTTTAATAAAATCAATTTGAAATCAATTTTAATAAAATCAATTTGAAATCAATTTGAAAATTTCGTTTTCAGCATAATTTCTTCATACGATCAAATTTGGACGTGAAACTTTTTTCCATCGCGTTCAGAATATTTTAAATTACCTATTTGGATATTTAGATTTACGAAATTTCGTTCCGGAGACATAGCGGGCTTTTTGGGCCATAGTTTGTTCCGCACGTTCATTCTACGGTCTATCTACGCTACCTTTAACCCTCTATATAAACCCAGCTATTCAGCCCTAGCCTCCGTCTAATTTCATTTATCTGCGCGTATTTTCTTCAAGCTTCTCTTCTTCTTCAATGGGGGAAGAATGGGGGTTAACCCTAGATCCAGTCAGTTCAAAAACAAAATGAAAATTCAAAATCTCCAGAAAAATTCCACAAAAATATACGTCGATCTTCTCGAAACACGTAATCCCATGGTGAAATTCGTTTTTCAGTTGGAGTTACCGTTTACCCAGAATAAATTCAAACAGTTCGTGGCCGTTCATCAGCGTCGCATCAAAGTTCGTCTGATCGAAATTCTGTTTCTGGGTTTTGGAGAGGCAACCGAGGGGATCGCATCTATGTGGTTAGTTTGGCGTTTCGACGGTCAGATTTGCGGCAAAAATTCAATAGGGTTTCATGTTTTAGGCTTGCGCTGGAACTTGCGTGCGTTTGCTTCTGGAAAGAAGATGGTAGCCGCGTGCGTGATAGTGGAGGATGACGTGGCAAGAGTATGAAATGTGTCCTCCTTTTGTTGTTTTTAATTTTGAAATTCAAGTGCAATAATCGCTATAACTTTTACATACGACCTCGGATTCACGCGAAATGTTTTTTTTGTTAGGATCGTAATTTAATTCCGGACTTGATGACGCTGGTTTGGACGAATTCCGAGACGGGCGAATTTTTGGGTTTAAATCGAATTTAAATTCGATTTAAATTCAAAAGGTGAGTGTTTTAACCCACTCACAACTACTAGAAGCTTTTATGTTTGTTAAATTAATTTTAGAAATGAATAGAAATTTATTTATGAGTATTTGGCATGTTTATTTCACTCATATTTGTTGAAATGCATTTATTAAATTTAACTGCTAATTTAATTCATTTATTGCGTATAAATTTACAGTTAAAATTTATTTGTTTGTATATGAACTGCTAGTTAACAGTTATATAATTTATTACTGAATATAGACTGTAGATTAATAGCTGTTAAATTTAATTTGAATAAAATTGCCAGTATTACCTGTTATGTAGTACCAAAAATAATATTGTTATTGATTGATATTGATTGATGATTGCGATTTGGATGATGGATGATGTTGATGAATGGATGTTTATTGTATATCATTAAATTGCAAATTATCATGCATACTTCATTTCATTCGGGATTGTGGTTTGAAATGATATATAACCGCAAAAATTTTATATCTTTTAAATTGCGTATTGAAATGATAAATATCCGTATCACTTGACCATAGGATAGAAAATTATATACAGGCACCGCGGTATATATATAACTATTTAAATGTGATTTCTATGGTTTGGATGGAATACGGTTTATAATAATCTTAAATTTTATATTGTATAAAGATTTTTCTTCCATATATATATACATATGAAGTTGAAAATTTTGAAATTAAAAGGTGTATAAAAATCTTTATTAAAAATGGAAGAAAATTAAGAAAATGGAGTTTAATAATTTATATCATATGTTTAAATGTTAAGTTTGGAAATTTTAAGATATGATATTTATAATTGGATTTTTCCCAAAATAAATTGAAATGAATATTCTAGTATAATTTGAATTGGGAAAAATATATATAGTTTATTACTAGAAATTGAAGTCTTATTATTTATGGATTTTATATGAATATTCAAGACTAATTAATAGAACAATTGATTTGTTGAAAGAATAAAATCCAACTTTAGTTTGAAATATTGATACTCAAAATGGATATACGTATATATAAATAAATTGAAGTGGTTTTGGAACTTGAGAGAGATAATATAAATTTTGGTTTAGACTTTAATAAAGAAATGTATTTGTAAAACCATGAGAACTATTTTCTTTACAAAGTAACATTTAAGTTAAACCTTTTAATTCATATACCGTTGAATATCCAAACCATTCAAGTTTTAAAAGTTATGGTTTTAAATTATGAATTTCGAAATATTATGCTTTGAAAGGATATTTGGCTTTCAGACGTTATAAATTTTAAAGCATTTGGATTTTTGAAAAGGTTTATATTTGGGATAAAGGATATCATATTGTTTTGGGTTTTAAAATGATATCGTATTCATAATTTTAAATGGAAATGTTTATTCTGGTTTTAAAGTATGAGCTATTTTTAAATGACCGCGGTGTTATAATAACGATGGGTTGGCAAAGAGATCGGGATCGGATATGGACATACTCTCTGTCGATACCGAAAACCACTTTGACTAACCGTGTACGCGGTGGAGATTCCAGAATGAAGTAGGTGGTGGCGACGTTTCCTGTAAGGTAAATACGTGGACCCGACTCCCGTGAGTTGGCATAAGGTGGCTAAAACAGGAGCGATTCTCAGGCCAATGAGGTCATTCCTCTGATCGGACCATCCTCTTCGATATTATACTTTGATTTTGGATTGATTTAGTGGCCACTTCTATATTTTGATTTTGGGGAGTTAGTCCGAGGTGGGCGGTAACTGCGCTACGCGTTTCCACCAGTCTGGATAGCAATTGGTATATCTACCCTGACATTGCCTAGTTGTGCCGTGTCACCTACCATACCGAGCCTTTACTACGAGTTTCTATTTGTGTCGTACCTATGAAGTATCCTCTGGTAGCTTCCCGATCAGGAGGTATTACTTTACTGTATAGACTATTGGCATTATTTGTGTTAAGGGCTATATGGGTAACCCCTTAACGCTATTAAAAAGTAAGTTTACTTTACAAATAGACACTATTATAATAGCGCAATATACTACATAGTAAATAGTTTAACGGATCTTTAGGAGATGTAAATCCCGAGCATCTCTTGAGTTACTGCACTCATATTTATTTCTGTTAATTTAACTCACATAAGATCTTTTAGTTCTGACTCGAATGTTTTTGTCTTTTCAAATTCGCTCGGGTCAGTCCGAGCGTTTCAGGATCGAAGACTTTAGCTTTGAAGAACGAAGACGAAGGAGTCGTATTATTATTATCTATAGTATTGCACCACACTCATACTGTTCCGCTGCATTGATTGTATTGGTATGTGCAACTCTGATATTTATTGTATAAAGCAAATCAAGTGTTTGTAAACTGTTTTGAACTGTATATTTATTATTATATTTTATCCTTCCGCTGTGAGATTCTGTTTTGTTTTTACTTCTTCTCTGTTTTTCTTATTTACCCCATAACAATCCGCCCTTGCGTATGCTTTGAATTGGCACGTGTGTCGGTTTAAAGTGTGCGAAAAGGCGGGATGTTACAATATATGTATATATAGATGTGTGTGTATTATTTTGTTTAAATCTCAATGATCACACACACACACATTTCCCTTTGACATTATTATAATATAATAATGGACATATGATATTCATTATATGCATCATATGTAATTTAATTAAAATAATTACGATAAAATAATTATAATTCGAAATAAGCCTTATTATAGCAAATCAAACATTGATTATGATTTAATCTAATCTATATTATTCACGATTACAAGTTACAAAGATCTAGTGCATTATGAATAAAAGAAAGTTTTTGAGATTTGCCTCTTTTACCTCATTATCCATTGCGCTTGATCCAATAAGGGTTGCATTCGCTAAGAGATCCCTGCCTTTTAGGAGAATGCGGAGCGATGAGGGAACCAAAGAAGCGATGATGGGCTTGATCAGACATATGTTAATGAATTTGTTGAAATAGTGTCTACTTTAGACAAATCGAAAAGTTTGCAACAAGCTTGTTTGCTATTGCACCATTATCATAGCCAGCAACCCAAACATCGTACCGATGTTGGGTCTTCTTCCGCTCATGCTCTTGTTCTGTTGCTTGCCGCATGATTATAAACTCCCAACGACGGATGGAAGCCATGAAACGTTTGCATGAGATAAGACTACTTGCGCAAGATACGGCTCTTGCCGATCGCCATTTATTGGACCTCGATAATTTGAACTTATCAATGATGGATGTGTACGATACTGATTTGGTTTTAGAGTGTCTTTCATCATCATAGTATCAAAGAACCGTAAACATGAGGTGCGTGTTTTTCTAGATTTTTATGCATTATGCTTTTATTTTCATGCATGGGAAAATGGTGGGTAGTAATAGAATTTTCATATAATTGCTCGATTATTTATTATTTAAAAGATCATTTAACTAATAATAACTAAATTGATAAAATACACAACATCCATGAATCACTTTTAATCCTACTTCTAATCAACCCTTTGTCTAACAATGTCTTACTCGTCATACTTCAGGGTTTTAAGAATCTAGAATTTAAAACTTGAACTATACGGTTGTCCGCAAACACCCATAAAGCATGTGAATTTTATTAATAGGTAATGTGGTTATTAAAAACACCCAATTCTAATTAACTTTTGATTAATTCCGCCTAAATCATGATCTATACTCCAAATCCTCTACCTATAGTCCGTCTAAAATTTTAGAGTCTTGATTATTATTACTATTATATTACTAATAAATAATATTATTATCAGTAAATTTTTTCAAATATCTCAAACTTAGTTGCCAAAACTAAAACCAAACAATTTTTAAGCATGCATTCTATTTTATTTTAGTTATATTAATGACAATTTATAGGTTAGGTCCCTCATATGGTGATCTGGGCATTTAGATTCGAGCCAGAGTCTGAAAACAACTTCTTCGCTATACGAGGAAAATGTTGTGTACATTATCGACCTTCGTAGGACCCACTATCGTGCGGGAGCCTTGTGTACTGGGTTCCACCTTTAGTTATATAGATGACAATTTATAGGTATATAATTAATAAGTACTAAAAACAAGTATTGAAAATGATCACGAAAAATGAATGAGTGATGGGAAGAAGTTGATGACTTTTAATTTTATATGACACCTTAATCATGATACAAATGCACAAATTGTGAACAGTTCTTCGTTCAAAAGTTAAACAACATTTAAAAAATTGTTGTAAGTTGTTTAACTAGTATCATAACAGTCTCATTCAGTTTAAACCCGTCACTCGTATAAATTTGTATTGAACTCAAAATAACTCATTAAAAATATAAAACTACGGAGTCATCCATAGATAAAATTGGATAGTGTAGCATGTGTGCAATTGTAAACATAAGCTTTGTAGAAAGTTTTGAAGTACAATTTAATAGAATGTCTGTCCCCCTTTGTACCGTCATTTATATGAACATGAATTTAAACAATTATTTTATTCATCTTTAAATATATGCTTATTTCTATCGTTCAAACATTGTTTGGTTTTATTGGAACTCACATGGAATAAATCATGAAGGCTATACGAACGGCTGTGATATACATCTAGGTATTTCAAGAGAATTTTTTTTATATCATCACTATGATTTTATTTTATTTTGTCTGTTACCTGAGGGGTGGCTACCTTGTATGGTTTCACTCTATTTTGTCTTAACATATTCTCAAATCTATTTAATTTTCCTAACAAAAACATAAAGGATGTGTTCGTGGATACCGTGGTTTGTTATTTTATATCCATGGACATTACTCAATGTGTCCATTTCCACGTTTGACTTGTGTCCGCAGACATACATACATAAATACTGTCGTGAAAAATCAGAGTTTTGGACAGTGAAAGCAGAACAACCAATAATCAGTCTGTGGACAATCTCGTCTTATATCTCAAGTTACCATTGCCATAATCTTTCATCATATAGATCCACTCACATCCAATTGCTCTGTTGCTTGAAGGAACTGACACTAAATCCTAAGTGTGATTTTTGTGCAAAAACTCAATTTCCTCCTCCATAGCCACTAACCAACTGAAACTATCAACTAAACTAATGATATCTCTGTACTTTCTGGGCTCATCATGAACTATGTTTAAGGCATAGGCTGCCATATCATCAAAGTCAATATCTTCAATGCTTAATCTCACAAAATCATCAAACCATCTAGGTTTTTTCTTCTCTCTGATTGGTCGAGTTTGAATTTGAGCTCCACCTTGAGATTGATCATCTATCATATCCTCATTAACTACGGTGTCATCGGAAACATCATTTGTTTTGTATGGAAGTTTGATGATCTACTTTGTGTCTGGTATTTTAAATTTGTCATCTAAACATCATCATTAACTGAAGAAGAATGCTCTACCTTCAACATAGTCTTTTCATCAAATGTAACATGCCTGCTACTAACAATTTTTTGGGTAGTAGGACACCACAACCTATAATCTTTAACTCCTCTCCTATAACAAAAAAATACACTGCGCGATCTTGGATCTAACTTTCCTTTACTCTCATACACATAATTTGGACAATCAAACACTCTGAGAAATGAACATGAAACGGGCTTTCTCTTTCATACTTTTTCAAGAATCTTCATATCTATGGCGGTAGAAGTTGTATGGTTGATGAGGAAAACCGTCGTAGATAATGCTTCTGCCCAAAATCTCTTCTTTAATTCATCAGTTAGACGTAAGCAACGAGTTCTTTTTTAACAATGTGATTCATTCTCACCAACCACGTTTGACTGAGGGTCCCCTAGTGTTTAGTGCATTTTTATTCCTTTGGATTCACAAAATTTGATAAATTTTTGAGACATGAATTCGACACCATTATCTGAACGAATTACCTTCACTTTCTTTCCAGTCTACTTCTCAACAAGAGATTTTCAACTGTGAAACTTATCAAAAGTTTCGTTCCTGGACTTCATAAAGTAAAACCATATTTTTCTAGAAAAAATCATCAACAGATGAAACAAAATACATTGGCTCCTCCAATAGATAGGGCATGGTGCTGGGCTCTAAACATCATTACGAATATACTTCAAAACATCGTCTGCTTTTCAAGTACACATCCTTCAAAAAAGTCTAACGTTGAATGACTTTAATCAAATCTCGCTTTTTCAACACCTCCAAACTGTGCTCTTCAATGTGTTCCATCGAAAATGCCACAATTTGGTAGAATCAAAATCAACAGTCGGAAGACATCGTAACAAGAGTGGTACCCTTCAGCAAACATAGATTTTCAGTTTTTACTCCTTTCATCTTTGTTAATGAATCCTTTTCTATTACACACTTTAAGCCAAGATTGCACAACGTCCCAACAGAAATCAAAATACGCCTCAAATCAGGCACATGCCTGACATTACACAAAGTACGAACAACACCATCAAACATTTCGACCTTCATCACCGTTCCAATGCAAATCACACGACAAGTAGCATAATTTCTAATGAGAACCTCTCTTTCATCAAACCGACGAAAAGTGAAAAAAAGTGCCTATGATCAGGTGTCATATGATAGGATGCTTCAGAGTTAAATAATCCAAATAGTACTCTTCATGAAAGAGGCAGAAGCTATAAAAATGTCAGAATCACTTTTTGAATCTAATATCTCCGCTGTAAAAGCTGAAGCCTTCTGGGTAACGGCTTTGTTTTTATTCTCCAACTTGGAGTAATTTGCAATATAATGTCTAGGTCTTTTACAATAGATAAACTCCCTTCGGAGCTGATCGAGATCTTAATTTGACTCTGTCTCCATTATATTTGGGTTTACTCATACTTCTTACCTTTTGCGCAATAAAGCCTTCAGAATCATTCTTCATGCTCATGTTTGCTTCTCCTCAACATTTCGTTATGCAAATTTGTCTTCACATCCTCCAAGCAAATATAAGAGCGTCCATAGATCATAGAGTTAACAAAAGTGTCATACTCCGCAGGCAAAGAGCATAAAAGAATGACAGTTTATGCATCATTTTCAATTTTTATTTCAACTGCTCGAAGATTCATAACAAGTGTGTTTAGGGTATTCACATGAGCTAATACATCAGTTTCAGGCTTTATCTTGAACGAGTAAAGTTGGTGATGTGGTCGGTGAGAGACTTGTCGTAAACCCTTTTTTTTGAAGAACATCTTATAATTCCTTAGCAGTTTTCACATGAGAGAACTCTCTAAGTACTTCATCATGAAGGCCAATCTCTTCAGTCGTTAATTTCTTCAATTTATCTGGATCTGAGACAACCTTAAAAGTCCTCTCTTTCTTCAACACCGTTTCCATCTTCGTTTTCAATGTGTCAAAATCTCCATTTCCATCAAATGTAGCTAATCCATAATTTATAGAGCTTCTACCATTGTTATTCTTTGTAGAATTAGGCATAGCCGAAACAGTTTTCAAACAGATCAACAAGCTCTGCCACCAAAATGTAGTGAGAAATCAGAGTTTTGGACAGCGGATGCAGAACATCTAATAATCTAGTTTGTAGATAATCTCAACAATTACAATTCAACAAAACGAATAAAAATAATCGAGGAGCGCAAATTATAGATAAAAGACAAAGAAAAGAATACACCGATTAAATCTAGCTAATCCATAATTTATAGAGCTTCTACCAGTGTTATTCTTTGTAGAATTAGGCATAGCTGAAACAGTTTTCAAACAGATCAACAAGCTCTGCCACCAAAATGTAGTGAGAAATCAGAGTTTTGGACAGCGGATGCAGAACATCTAATAATCTAGTTTGTAGATAATCTCAACAATTACAATTCAACAAAAAGGATAAAAATAATCGAAGAGCGCAAATTATAGATAAAAGACAAAGAAAAGAATACACCGATTTAACGAGGTTCGGCCCTACGTCATTAGACCCAACTCTTTTGTCGTCTTCTATTCAAAAAGATGAACAAATATCTTCATATATATATATATGTGTGTGTGTGTGTGTCTGTGTATACGCGCGCGCGCTAGGATGAAGACTGCCTTGGAGATAAGGTTGAAATCTTTTCAGATTTACTTGATTTGATTTGAACATCAATTAAGCATAATGGTATTTGTTTCCACATATATCCATATTTGATTGATTGCTTAAATCAATTAATAGATCTTAAATTAATTGATTACCTTTCATGATTGCTTTCCATATTTAATTAATTACATGAATCAATTAATATCTTCTACCTTTTAATATTTGAAATATGTTTGAATCGTCCAAATTTAACACACACAATACACACACAGACACACACACATATACACACATACATAGGTACGTACGCACATACATATACATATATATCCATTTATCATGTATCATGTTCAATGCGTGTTTACATTTATTTGAAGACAAGCTATGTAAGCTTTGTAATTCGAGTCAGTCTTGAAATTTTTAGCAATCCTTAAAATTAATAACAAGTTGTCCTATTTTCTGAGTTTTACATCAATGCCAATTTCCTCCATTTAACAGTGGCTTGCTATTTGATCAGGTTCACATTCGGACTTACTAACCGATCCAAACGGTGCATATAGCCGACTGATACATCTGCAAGAAATAAACCAAAACACAGACTGCTCATCTCAGTTTGACAAATTTGAACTTAGTCCGTCACCTGATATACAAAGAGACATTTCAACATCATCAAGAAGATCACCCATATTAAACAATTTACAAGAAAGCAAACAAGAACAATCAAACAATAAAATCAAAGCACAACAAATCGGTGAGGTATCAATTCATCGCCTGGCTGGTCTTAACAAACCTGAAATCCCAGTTCTCATTCTTGGCACATTAGCTGCCATTGTGAATGGCATATTATTTCCAGCATTCGGGGTACTATTATCAAGTGCAATCAATACATTTTACCAAGCACCCGATAAGCTTAAAAAGGATTCTGAATTTTGGTCTATATTATTCGTGATGTTTGGATGTATATCTATTGTAATTCTTCCAGCTAGAGCGTATTTTTTTGGAGTGGCAGGAGCAAAATTAATAAGAAGAATCAGACTTATGACTTTTAAGAAAGTTGTACATATGGAAGTAGCTTGGTTTGATGATCCATCAAACTCAAACGGAGCGATTGGAGCAAGATTATCAGCAGATGCAGCTCAGGTTAAGGGACTTTTGGGTGATGCGCTTTCATTAGTAGTTCAAAATATCACAACTTTAGTTGCAGGTTTAGTGATCGCTTTTCTCGCGAATTGGCAATTAGCGATGATCATCTTGGCGCTTATACCTGTAATTGGGCTTGAAGGGTATATTCAAGTGAAGTTTTTGAAAGGATTTAGCGCCAATGCAAAGGTATGATGCCTACTGTTACTTAGTTAGAAATAAGAATTATACTTTTATTAACTTGAAAGTCAATGAATAATGGTTATAGAAACAAGAAAACGAGTTCAGATTTTCTGTCTCCAAATCAATGTATCCCATATGCTTACTTCATAAAAGCCACTCATTTATATTTAGAATTTTCAATCCAAGTAATAAATTTAAAATGAATAGGTAAAATTTAGTTGGAGCGGAGCCTCACAAAAGTTGAGGAAGTGGATTTAATGTGTAGAAAAACATGTACGCAGGCTTAGGATCCATATGAATTCCACATATCGTTTCCCCATTTATCTGTAAGGATTTACTAATTTGATCGGTAACTAAGTTCTTATAAAATAGTTATTGTCCATCTAAAAATGGAAAAAAATTCATCTACCTAAAATGCTATGACGTTAAAGAGTTGTACAATTTTTCCTGTAAATACCTGAAGTGTGTTGCAGTGCATATTCCCTTTGAACATTATTTTGGAATTTGTAAACCATTGTTCATAATTGATGTAAGAAAATGTTAAAACTGGACAGATGATGTATGAAGAAGCAAGTCAAATAGCCAATGATGCAGTGGGAAATATAAGAACAGTTGCTTCTTTCTCAGCGGAGGATAAAGTGATGGAGTTGTACAAAAAGAAATGCGAAGGACCTACGAGAACAGGAATCAAGCGAGGATTAGTTAGTGGTATTGGCGTTGGATCATCATTCTTCCTTCTATTCTGTTTTTTTGCAGTCAGTTTCTATGCTGGAGCACTCCTCATTCAAGATGGGAAAACTACTTTTGGCAAAGTTTTTCGAGTAAGTAAATATACAACTAAATATTATGAAACACATGCGTTCGCAATATAAGTTTATATCATTTATCAAAATACTGTATCCGACATATTGATCATCCTTTCGATTTAAACGTTAGGTATTCTTTGCTCTTTCAATGGCTGCAATCGGAATATCACAGTCAAGCTCCTTAGCACCAGATTTCATCAAAGCAAAATCTGCTATGGCTTCTGTTTTTGGTATTCTGGATCATAAGTGTCTAATAGATGCAAGTGAAGATTCTGGGATGAAAGCAGGTAAAGTGAACGGTGATATTGAGTTTATGCATGTGAGTTTCAACTATCCTAGTAGACCAGATGTCCTAATTTTCCAGGATTTGTGTTTGTCAATTCAGGCTGGAAAGGTACCAATATGAAAAAAAAAAAATCTATAATTTTTTAATTTATAATCATGTATGGATGAGCATTGGTATAAATCTAACAACTTGGATTTTATTTCCAGACTGTTGCCTTGGTAGGAGAGAGTGGAAGTGGCAAATCAACTGTCATTTCCTTGCTACAGAGATTTTATGATCCGGATTCAGGTCATATACTCATTGATGGGATTGAGCTTCCAAAGTACAGTGTCAAATGGTTAAGGCAGCAAATGGGTCTTGTTAGTCAAGAACCAACTTTATTCAATGACACAATTCGAGCAAACATTGCCTACGGAAAAGAAGATGAAGCTACAGAAGCTGAAATCGTAGGAGCTGCTACTTCTGCCAATGCTCACAAGTTTATAAGCAGTTTACAACAGGTCATTACTTGTTATACTTGCATATACATTCAATGTATATTGGATTGGATACATGCTCTCGTTGAAGAACCTAGAAGAGATTTAGATTAATTGATGCATTTTAACATGTTTTCGTGATCTTTGAAACATCCAACATTGTTGCTAATACTGCATGTATTTTTTATCAATGACTTAGGGATATGACACGCTAGTGGGAGAAAGAGGAATTCAACTATCGGGTGGTCAAAAGCAACGTGTAGCAATCGCTCGTGTTATACTGAAAGAGCCAAAAATATTGCTTCTAGATGAGGCTACAAGTTCACTTGATGCTGAATCGGAGCGAGCAGTTCAAGATGCTTTGGATCAAATCATGGTCAACCGAACTACAATAGTCATCGCACATCGATTATCAACAATTAGAGGTGCTGATGTTATTGCGGTTGTGAAGAATGGCATGATCATTGAGAAAGGGGAACATGACTTCTTACTGAATATTAAGAAAGGAGTTTACGCCTCCTTAGTTGCACTTCACTCCGGTAATGCTTGATACTTTGAACTGATCTCGATGTTGTTATAAATACATTCCATCTCTATCAATGTACATAGATTTAAAGTGGATGGGTTTAGCTCAATAAAAAGCCTACTTCAATCTTTTAGTTAGACTGCAGATTTGATATTACACCCAACATAGTTGGATTGACATTATTGGAATCCCCAAGAGATGTCATATTTAATTGCAGAATTATAATAATCCAATGTCTGGTATCCTGTATTTGTCCTGAGACATTTTCTTTCATTTAGTAATAGACTCTCCTTATTATAATCAACTGTAAACCAAAAAATTAATATTTGTGAAGATGAACACATGAACAAGCATCCAATAACACAAATATAGCATCATCAAACATGTAGTAGTTAATGAATAAGTATTATATAATTGACAATACACACCCCTGATGAATGGAAACACAGAAACACCCACAACATGAACAAAAGAAGTAACAAAACAGGATAGCTCCATCTTTACAAAGTGCAACGTTAACATAAATAAATCAATCATAAATTAAGAATTGCTGCAGCAACAGACCTGAAACAGTCAAATGTTAGCATGTTATCAGTAATTTTAGCCCAATTATAGTTAATTCAGCTGCAGAAACTAGGAAATGAACAAGTACCTGAATGAGAAATTGCTTAGCAAAACATTTTTACTTGGTGATGGCATAAATTGCATAGATGATACCAGGCAAATATCCAAACAATGTTAGCACCAAACATATCCAAAACTCCACCTAAGTTATAACAAATTCAAAATTTAAATTCGAATTAAGAAAAAAAGTTTAAAAAGCTACTTCTAGTTCGATATATACATACCCCACAACCGAATTTGAGGAAGACTCCAAGAGGAGGGAGGAGGATGGCCAAAAGGATGTCAATACAGTTAGCAGTTCCTTCATCAGCCATTTTTTACAACGATTTTATTTGCAATTACGAGAAAATATTTCAAGAAAAACTAAAGGAAACTGGGGAGTAGTTGGCAGTGGATATGCTTGGAGAAACCTGTCATAATTTATAAACGGTTTATCACGTGTGTGCCACATGAAACACAGGAATAACAGGTCATATATATATATATATATATATATATATATATATATATATATATATATATATATATAATGCAGGTATTAATAAAGTGGATTCAAAGTGTTTGGTTGGATAATGCATATATTCTCTAGCTAAGTGATTAGGTGTCGTATGGAAACAACATGCATCTTCTTTAGTTTTCGAAGCTTTTATTAGCTGTATGCCCGTTGCAATGTCCATAAATTAAGGCCATGTTACTTGATCATCATGACCCCATATTTTATGATCGATCACAAACGAAACATTGACAATTGATTTTGATCATCAACTGGAAATATTAGGATAAGTGTGTCGGTGTATATGCTTATTATGCAAGAAAATGAACGTGGTGAGGACCATACTATATAATATGATCATAGTGGGGCTAAATGTAATTTAGAAGTCTATGAGGTTAGATGTCTCTATGTGATAAGAAAACGATGTACACTTTTTTATATATAACACCAATTGTCAATTTCTCCTTGTTTGATGCAGACCCCATGTTATTCCATATAGAATAGCAGATGAGCAATTCTGCGTATGCTACTCTCCACGTTTTTGTGGGAGAGCATTGGGCCTTATGCAACAATCACTGATTGCTATATAGACCCCTCAACATTCACCATCACTCTCCTTGAGGTGGAAAGTGCTGGTGTGGATTTCTGATGAAGTGACACATCAATGTTAAAATCAAATTTCTACATATCGCTTTAAGACATGTCGATGGTACTCTCCTTAATACGTTATTTGCTCTTACCACTCGTTTGAACAAACAAGTGGGTGATGTGAGTTAGTGCAAATCGTCTTTCAAGATTCAATGGATCCGAAATGATAAATCTCTTCAATCAATTGTTATAGCACCGTCGAAATCAATTTAAACTATCTTCTGAATTGACTGCAGTGAGAAGAGTATCGAGTTTGTGATCTGTAGCATCACAAATTCGAAATAGTATTGAAAGAATTAACAGAGGAGAAGAGAAGGAGATTCGAAACTAAGAAAATCGAATTTGAAATGCTTTTCATGCATTTCTGTTTTCAAAATGAAAACAATAATTTCGAAACGTTTTTTAGGCGTTTCTATTTGTAGTTGCGAATAAGTGCCCTTTCAGAAGACACGTCCATTCGTTTCAAACGTCTTGTCGTTTGTAACAGTCACGTCTCTCGCTGTTTCTATGTCGTTTGTAACAAACACATCTTCGGTTGTTTCTGTCTATTTAATTTTGAATTATGGGCTTATTAACGGGTTAAGATATGGTCCGTTTTAACTAAAATAATTTTATCGAAAATTATAATTTGGACCCAAATTCAACCGGTCGGATGGACGGCGACGTGCTTGTGGTGGTTATGCATGGCCTCCCTCCTCATACAAGAGCAAACATTAGATGTTCAAAGGGCCCAACTTTCTTTTAAGGAATCTATAGTTAAAGAAATATAGTTCCTACTCTTCTATGGTGTTGGACTATTCCCAATCTCATTTCTTCCTCTTCTCCTTTTCTTTCTCACATTTTAAAACAAACAACTCACAAAAACGATTTTATAAAAAATTTCACTAACAATCCTCTACCAAATTTTAATAAATTTCTCTTGTCATATGTTGCAGGAAAACTTGTGCATAAATATAGATGTCTTGTGGTCTTGAATCTATATATAATGATAACCTATCAGAGTATGTCAGGATGGAGTGATTAACTAAGCATTGAACCAATGATCCTATGCGACGTACTGGATGTGTTTCACACGTTCGTTTTCTTTTCTTTAGATAGCTCATGAGCCGATACGTGGATTGACCTAGTGTCTTTGTCTTGGTTTCATGAAATGCACTTAGAATCTTAAGCCATAGTCTCGCAGAAGGGACACCATCGTCGTGCATTCATATAGATAGGTTTATTGCAAGTTCCCTATAACTATACACTTCAACGGTACTTCTGTTATAAACCTATTAAGTACTAAATAGTATAACCTCCATTATATCATTATAGCTACTAAGCACTCTTCTTGGAATGGATATAACATTACTTTTTCAGACTAATATTATAGTGCTTCAAATCACATCGTATAATGTATTTTTTTCCATTGAACTCAAGATAATGAATTTCAATATGTTGAGTTGAGTTTCCATCATATGTTATTTCTATGCTGGCTTTAAACCCATTCCTTTTGATGTTTTCAACACCAAATCTCCTGCAAGTTCTTTTGTAAATGGATCGGCCAAGTTTTGGCTAGATCTCAGGAAACCTATAGTAACTACCCCATAGTGAGCATATGCTTTACTACATTGTGTCTGAGACCAATATGCCTAGATTTGCCATTATATACCTGGTTATATGCTTTTAATGGTGTTGCTTGACTACCACAATGCACAAATATCGAAGGCTTTGGTTTTGATCATATAGGAATTTCTAACAACAAATTTCTTAATCATTCTGCTTCTTTACTATACAAAATCAGTGCTATAAATTCAGCAGCCATGGTAGAATCTACAATACACGTTTGTTTCTTTGAGGCCCAGGATATCGCTCCTCCACCAAGAGTGAATACCCATCCACTGTTTGATTTATTGTTATCTTCTCTTCCAGTGTTCCAACCGGCATTCATGTATCCTTCTATTACACTTGGATACCCACTTTGCAATATATCATAGTCCATGGTTCCTTTTAAATATTTTAAAATTCTTCGTTCAACTAGCCAGTGAATTTGACTAGGGTTACTGGAATATCTACTCATTTTTCCAATAGCACAAGCAATATCAGGTCTTGCACATGTCATGACATACATTAAACTATCAGTTACTTTATCGTATTCTAGTTGATCTTTGATCTACCAGTATTAGAATACAGTTGCATATTTGGGTCAAATAGAGTGTTTACAGGTTTGCAATCAAATTGATTAAACCTTTTAGAACCTTTTCTGTGTAATGAGACAGGATAATGACCAACCCTTCTACTGTTTTTATGATCTTATTTCTAGAATCACTTCAGCTTCGTCCATATCTTTCATGTCAAAACATAAAAATAAAAATCTTTTCGTATCTTCATACTCAAGGTATCAGTCTGAAATATCAACTTATCATAAACATAAATACATATAATTACACCTTTACCAGCATGAAATTTGCTATAGAAACATTTATCCAAGTCACAAACCCTAAAACCATTTGATACTATGATTTTATCAAATTTCTCGTGCCACTGTTTTGGTGCTTGTTTAAGACCGTAAAGTGATTTAATAAATTTATATACTTTGTGTTCTTATCCAGGCATTAAAAAACCTTTTGGTTGAGACATATATATCTTAAAAGTGCTCCATTTGAGAATGCAATCTTGATGTCCATTTGATGAATTTTAAATTTATAAATAGATGTTGATGCAATTAATATCCTAATTGTTGAAATTCTAGTTACATATGCATAGGTATCAAAATAATATATTTCTTCCTTATGGGTAAATCCCTTAGCAACTAATCTAGCTTTAAATTTTTCGATCATACCATATGCTCATAATATCTTTTTAAATATCCACTTACACCCTATTGGTTTAGAACCAGGAGGTAAGTCTACTAGTTTTCATGTTTGATTTTCCATAATAGAATAAATTTCATCATTTATGGCTTCTTGCCAAAAGGCTAAATCCTGAAACTTTATGACCTCGGTATATGTTAAAGGATCAGAATCTATGGTTGTAATATGGTTGTAGAAATCATGATTTGATGTCTAATACCATCTCTTGATCCTCAACCAAATAAATGATAAAATCTTGTTCGAATAACTTTTCAGTCCTTATTCTTTTACTTCTCTTGAGAGTTTCACCAGTTTCATCATTATTTTATTGAGTATTCTCAAATTCACGAATAAGCTAAACACAATAATATAATTAGAGATGCAGTGTAGAGTCGATCCACCAAGAATTCTTTTTTTTTCCAATTATGTTGATTTTAGAAATAATGACCACAAAGTTTACTTTTGTCAATTAAGGTTTCTTGTTAAGGAAACAATAATCTCTTTTAAAGTGATTAAATTTTCACAATTGTAGCATTCATGCACTTTTTTAACTTTTTGTTATCAAAGTTTTTCTTATTCTTAAATTTTCTCTTTTGATTAAAAGAGTTCTCAGAGGTTTTATTTTCCTCATTTTCCTCCACTATGTAGATCTTAGACGGGAACACTGTTGGTTCACTGATTTCTTTCTTCTCAAGTTGTTCTTCCACTTGCAGATGCTATGCAGTATTATCCAGACGCATATCTTCTTTCTTGTGTTTAAGGATTTTCCTTTGATCCTTCCAAAAGGCGGAAAGTTTATCTGTTATGGATGAGACTTTTATCTCCTCGTCCATATTCATGTTATGCTAGTTGAATTGGTTTAGTATATGCATAATATCATTGAATTGCGCTACTATTGGCCTAGCATAAGTCATTTTATAATTAAAAGATTTCGTAGCAAAAAATTTCTTACTTGTTGCATCCCCTGTTTGATACTTGGCGTCCAGCACATCAAATACTTCCTTGGCAGTTGATTTATTATAGTACATATCGAACATAATATCCGTTATTGCATTGCTTACGTGCTCCTTGCATATGTAATCATATGACTTCTATTTTAGTCTTGATCGTGCTTGCGCAATAGCCTCATTTTCTGTTTCCTCTGGCTTTGGTGTCGTAAGAACATAAACCACTTTTAGTCCGACCAACAAGAAATGCATATGCATGAAATTAACTCCGTTGAATCTTTCCAGTTTGTTGAAATCAGAAGCGAACTCTCTCAAACTGTATGGTGTCATTATCGAATAACGTCGTAAGATTGATGGTGTGGGTTTTTGAATTTCTGGTGAAGTGGCATAGTAGCGGTAAAATCAAATCTATAAAGATCGCTCCAAGGCACATCAATGACGCTCTCCTTAAGATGTTATTTGTCCTCACTACTCTTTTGAACAAATAAATGAGCGTTGTGGATTAAGACAAATCTCCCACAAGGTACAATGGAGCCGAAATGATAAATCTCTTCAATCAATTGCGATAGCACCATCGAAATCGATTCAAGCCGTCTTTTGAATTGGCCGTAGTAATAAAAGCATCGATTTTTTGATATGTAGTATCACAAACCTGCAACAATATTGAAAGAATTAAGGGAGAAGAGAAGAAGATTCGAAACTAAGAAAATCGAATTTGAATTTTTTTTTAGGCGTTTCTGCTTTCAAAAAGAAAAAATAATAATTTTGAAACGCTTTTATCTATAGTTGCGAATATGTGCCATTTCGTTTTGAGAAGATGCGTCCATTCGGTTTAAACGTCCTGTCATTTGTAACAGTCACATCTCTCGCCATTTCTATGCCACTTGTAACAAACACATCTTCCACCGTTTCTATCTACATAATTTTGAATTTTGGGCTTGTTAACGGGTTAAGATCTGACCCATTTTGATTAAAATAATTCTATCTAGAACTATAATTTAAACCTAAACCTAACTCAATCCGGACGACGGCGGCGCTTATGTGGTAGTTATTCATGGTCTCCCTCCTCACACAAGAACAAACATCGGGTGCCCAAATGGCCCAACCTTCTCTTGAGGAATCTATATTTAAACAAATATAATTCCCACTCTTCCACTCTTCCATGATGTAGGACTATTCCTAATCCCACTTCTTCCTCCTCTCGTTTTCTTCTTCTCATTTTAAAACAAATAACTTACACAAAATTTTTTATAAAAAATTTCGCTAACAGAAAGTAACATTTTTGTTAATAGATATGGTAACTTAAAAGGGTATATCATTAAGGAAGAGCAATAACACTAAATAACATGATTAATAAATAATATTATATAACACCAAGGTTTCTAAGAAATCAATAGTAAGTTACTTTCATATATTAACAGATAAGTAGAAATGAATGCTCAGTTATAACAAATAAAAGTGCACAAAACAACACCGAGGAATGCACTTACATGTTTAAGAATCAAACTGAAAATAGTTCACCGAAAGCGAAGTTCAACAACATCCAAGGTAAACTAGGTAATCGAACCATGGTTGGTTCTCATGGTTTTTCTAGGTTTGGTGGTTGAAATGTCGATTCACGTGCAGTCATTTCATTCTTTTAGACCATTTTTCGAGTTCAAGGTTGATCACGGTCGATTCAAGGTTGTGTTAGGTTTTAAAACATTAATGCTGGAAACAATAACAATGAATTTGTAGAAAAGGAGAGCTAGACTTGGAAGCTTATGCTTGTTAAGCACAATACCTGCCACATTACTAATCGATTAATTTTCACCTACAAATTGTTTATCCGTAACTTAAAAATACAATTTATCCTCCTGCCCTCACTGTAATTTTCTCCAACTTTTATATTTTTCCTCTTTAATTCCAAAATTTCCTCCACTTTTACAACTTTTTTCTTTTCTTTTTTCAGTTGAACGCACTTTAATTTTAGTCATATGGATTTTCATTCCTAAAAACATGCTGCTACACCATTACAAATTCAAATCTTCTAATGACTTAATGAACACATGTAAATTCAAGATTTGAATCTTCAAATAATAAGGTAAATTTACTCGTGCTGTAATTTAGTTTTCTCCACTAATAAAAGAATTTGGTTAATCAATGGATAACTTTAGACTATGCCATAACTGTTGCCAGGTTAATTTGATTCATTTGGATTATTTTCCTTTTCCTTTTGTTAATTTTTGACTTCATTATTTTTGTTCGGATTAGGATCACTCGGAAGTAAATACTTGGGTCAAATTTCAAAAAAATTCTTTTGTAAATTATTGCATTAGATCTTAAACTGTATTATCATGAATAATTTGATTACATTAAATCATATTATTATTAAATCAATATAATGAGAGATAATGTGAATTAAAATCGGTTTAAATTAATTTTAGTTAATACTGTAGTGATATTTAATAATGAACATCATATGTCCATATATAAAATATAACAATAATCTCAAGGGAATATAAATTTATATTATTCTATTTTTTTATAAATACTGTTATGTACACAAGTGTACACATAAATGATTTATAGAATTTATAATCACATAATATATATACACCATGTATGTATATGTGTGTGGTGTGTTTGTATGTCTACACACACATGGGCAAGGATCAACTACACTTCAATTTTGCTACACTCCCATTTCCACCCGTTCAACCACACATTCAGATTAAAATAATTGAATGATGTATTGATTTAATTAGTTAATTAGGGCTAAATAAATATTTAATAAAGATAGTAAAGATTAAACACAAAATGATACATACACACAATTACTATTGTATGAAAATCATGTATGAACTCGGCCCTTAGTAATGTTTAAACATTATAAACACTAAAGTGCGTAAGAACTTTGCTGAAGCATAGCAGTGGACATGAGTTTAGTTGCTTACGGATAATCTATGAAATTTTAGTTTCTAATCTTTTGAAGTTATATCCTTAAACAACGATATATTGTGTACGTTGTGTCTCTTCATCATAACCATGTCAATAAGACATCTAGAGCTTGGTTTATGGTCAACACTTTAATAATGCTTGTATCTAATTACGTAGTCCAAACTTATAAGTCATTCTATTCAATCTGATAACATTTTGCCGATGAATCATGTCTCTTGGCCAAAAACTTCGAGTTATAATTGATTATTAACGACATGACATTAACCTTCTATTTCAAAGGAGAATTCTTTATTGAATAGCATAACTTCATATACTCTAACAAATACCTAACCATGCCGTAGGCCTATAACACTATCCTAGTTACCATGTGATTGATCGTAATCGAATAAAAGTATTATTCATATAAGATTCACAATATTCTCAAGTTGAAAGGCTATTACACATCGTCATGTGAAATCTTCTATTTGACTTAGATATAATTAACCTATGGAAGACTCTCGTTAAGTCATTCTTTAACCGTTCCAATCAAATACAAGCATGTGAACTCTTGGTCCATTTACAGTCATGAGTAAATCATTGTCCATCATATGAAGAACATTACATTCACTATGGTTATATCAATATCACGTTCTAATCACCGCTACATCTTACTAGAAATATTTGAGAATAAATATTTGTTCGTACGCTCCAATACTCATGGTTATAAATACATTCAAAACTGTGATCGACTAAATATTTTATCCTGGGTTTTTCTTTATGTATATAATTAACATATCTAAAACGTTTCTTATATCATGTAAACAACACATTCAATAGAGAACAAAACTAAAAGCATACCTTTTTTTTCAAAGATTCTTTTACAAGATTTAAGGTTATATAATAAATCACATAATTCCCCTTGGGGCAACCCTTTAAATAAATTAATCTCCCACTTGCACTTGGGGATAATTATGGAGTTTCTTGCACATGCCCGCGGATAGTTTTTCTAGATGAAACTATGAAAGATGCTTAGTGAATGGACCTATGATGTTACCTTCAGTATTTACTCTCTCGATCACTAGTTCTCTATTGTCGATAAACTTCTTTATCAAGTGGTACTTGCAGAGAATATGTCTCGACTTCTTATGAACTCGTACTACCTTATAAATCCGCATTGTTGCCATAATATAAAGGCATCGAATCTTTATTGCTTGAGATAACTCTTAGCTCTTTAATGAATTTGTGCATCCACAAATCTTCTTTTATGACATTGATTAAGGAGTGGTTGCTCCTCCAAAATGTCTTGTTTAGAAATGTTCCAACTCACTGCCCGCCCTTTGAGTATATGCACAAATCCCGAAATCTATTTGCTATCGTTGACATCACTTTGAAAGCTCTAGTCTGAGTGCCATTTCATAAGGAGCTCATTTTCTCTATACTTCTAATGTAATTCTATAGTATTTCTTAAATACTCATCATCTGTTTAATGGTATTTACCCTGTCTAATGATATTCACCCATATTTGATTGATATCTACTAACTTCACCTACCACAAAGGTGGCATCTGACTTAGTGCTTAATACTTAGCATAACTTACATGATTAATCCTATTGTACAAGCATAAGGAATCTGACTCATTTGTTGTCTTTCTTAATCCGTAGATAGGTAGTTCTTTTTTATAAGGAAAAACCCATGCCTAAAATGAGCATTTCCATGCTTGAATTTTCCATATTAAATCGTGTTGATATGTTTTCTATGGACATCAATATAGATAATCTCAACATCCTTCTCGACCTATCTCCATAGATATTAATACCTAGTGTATAGGATGCCTTACATCGATAAATTATTATACAACCACGCTTTCGCTGATTTTAACGTTCGTACATCGTTCCTAATTAGTAATAAATCATCTACGTATAATTCCAATAGTGTAACAAATCCCTTTTGCTCTTTTCGATGAACGCCCACTTCCTTCATGTTTTGACTTAATCTAAACTATTTGATTACCTTATCAAAACACTTATTCCAACTCCTAGATGCTTGCTTAATGCCACAAATTGATTTTAAGAATCTACATGTCTTCCTGCTACTCTTCAAAGCACTCTGGCTATGAAATATAAACAGTCTCTTTGAAATCACTATTAGAAATGTTGTTTTAACGTTGGTCCGCAATATTACATAGTTAAAGTATAGGATGATCGCAAGTAGTATCCGAATTGATTTATGCATGGTGGCTGAGGAATTTGTTTCATTACAATCAACATTTTAAATTTGAAGGAAGCCTTTCTTCACCAACCATGCCGTATAGGTCTCGACCTTTCCATTAGCATCGATTTTTTTCTTAAAGATCTACCTGCAGCTAATACATTCGCCAAAGTCCATATGTTGTTCTCAGACATGAAATCCATTACTAATTTCATGATATTTCGCTGCTGTAGCTATGGTGGCATAACCAAACCTATCACTGTCAAAAGAAGAGTCACATGAGTCAATGATACTTGCATTTCCATCGTACGATGAACATAGCAACCTGTTATGCCAACTTTAGCCACTATAGTTCCCTTAGAATAATATGCCCATAAAACATAAAAGGCAAGACAAACAACTTAAGAAAATCAATCAACAAATGACATGATACCAAATCAATCAAGGTAAAAAAACATAATCAAACAAATAAAACAATAAGGTTAAATGGACTTTAACTACCAAGTTACCCTAAGACTATTATCTTTTCCTAATCCGCATAAGTTGATAACCATAATATCACGATCATTTAATAGAGTTAAAAGTGTGCTTTAGGGGTAATTATATAATTTATTATGTATAGCTTAATTTTGTATAAGAATATAGGTAATGGTCTGACTACATTAAATATATACGAATGGAAAATTCTTAGGAAAAGTATTTGATTGATTGTTGTTGTGAATGTGTCCATAACCATAAGTTTTGAATCGAACATTTAAAATACATATCCCTCAATTGTTCCTTGGAAAGATGTATCAAAATAAAGATATTGATACATCCATTGAGGCCATTTCACGTAATCCTCTTCATGTGATGGACGATGAATTATTCATGACCATTGGGGACACCATGGAATTACATACTTATGGTTTTTGGAACAGTCACAAGATGATTCATCGAGAGTTTTCTATAGCTTAAAACAACAAAGTTAAAATAGAAGACCACATGTAACAATGCATAGCAGTCATCAGACTTGAGAGCGTTGTTGATCTTAAGTATCTAAACTGTATTTTGATTATGTCAATCACAGGACATGGCGATCCTGTTAAAACCTGTTGGATCAGTCCATTTGGCGATAGGTAAAACGGGTACGTTCAATATTTTTTCTCCATGAATGTATCTTTAGTGGGCTTATATAAATAATCGTATTTTACATTAAATCATATCTAGTGTTATTTAATTTTTGTCTTTCATTGAAATGATTATATATAGAGATAAATATCATATATTCTTCTTTGTATATTGCATAAAATAACGTGTTTAACATAGAATATCTATACCGATACATATATATATGTGTGTGTATGTATATGTATACGTATATATGTATATGTATACGTATGTATGTATATAATTATTGGGACTTATGACTAATGTGTGTGTATGTATGTGTGTGTGTATGTATGTTATAACAATAAAAGATCCATATGTGGTCTTCATGTACATATTGGTGACACACATATGCACACACACACACACACATATATTAACATACATGCACACACACACACACACACACATATATACGCACATATATATAAGAGAAATTAAGAAGATATAATATATACATACATACATATACATATACAGACACATATATAACTTTTATGCGCAGTTCAATGAAGATCTATTTAGATATGTAAGTCAAGCTTTTAAATTTGATGCTAAATATAATCTTTGACTTTCCTAATATAATACAAAAAAAATCTAGCATACAAACAAGTTTATATTTTACCAAATATTTGGCTATTATATAATTTTTTTAATTAAAATATCTTTCGTTTTTTACTATTATAGCATGTATATACATCAATATATATTTGTATATGTAATTAATATTTTTTATTATATTTTAATTATCAAATTAAGAAAAAAATATGTGTGTGTATAAATAATAAACGTGTAAATATGTAAATAATATATATATATATATATTATAAAAGCTTAGATTTGAAGCTATAGACTTATGTATATTTGTTTCAAATATTTATTATATGTTACATAATTAATTTGTTAATAAATCCATAAAAATATCATTTTAAATTCTAATTAACTCTAAAATATATAAAAGAATATTTTAAATAATAGTATATCATAATATATTTAATTAATAAAATAAATTCATATATTAATATTATAAATATTTAGCCGAAGTAATATGATTACGTTAAGGAATTTATATAATCATATTTAAGATAAAAATTCTCTCTTTTGTCTTACTTGCTTCTCACACCTTGATCGATTAGCCTATTGCTAGAATTCCTTGATTCTGTTAACCATGAGTTGTAATTTCCTAATTATTTAACCTAGGTGAGTGCTTATGAGTTTGGATTTTAGGGAGAAAATATTTGGTGTAAGGAATGAATGAAGGAGTGATCATATTTATAAGCGTAACTAAAGAGATATTCTTCTGTGAGATTCTCCTTCCTTTCCTCCTTTAGATATTGTAATATTTTACAAATATCTATCCACCTCACCTTTCCTTATGGCTGATTTCTCCTTCCATATTTTGACCAACCCTATGTAATTAAAATAATTTTAATTATTTTACTTAATATCAAATCATTATTTAATATCAATACAAGATTTATAAATTAAATAAACACATATATAACTATTATATGTATAAAAAAATTTCTAAATGTTACCAACATTACTATGAGCACTCAATTTAATTAATATAACATTTATAGTAAGTAATTGAATTAATTCATGACATTTGTAGATTAGTTAAATCAGGTTTACTTTAAAGACTACTCAAATTCGATTTCATGACTCATAAGTGTAAACTTGGTCAGTTATTAATATCAAACATTTTGAATATTAAAGTCCACACGTTACCTTAGACGATAGTGTGACATTATGACCAAATTCACCACTTATATATTTTCAAGGTAAAATCGTAATTCAAATCTTTTAAGCAAAACCCTTGAGCGATAATCTTATACGACCATTCTTTTCGTCATCACTATATCACTCAGATGCTTAGAGTTGGTCATGATCAAAACTGTAATAATATATATATATACAACTATGCAGTTCAATTCCAAAGTCCTTAGATCAATAATAACTTTTATTATTAACCGATGTACTCTGACTAGAGATTTTGAGTTTAAGTTGACTACAGTTGACCGTGATACTAACCCTTATAATAGAGAAGATAAATTCTCTGTTGAATAGTGTTTCACTTCAAGTACTTCAACTTAGACCCAAAGCTGTATCTTGAACAACGTTCCATGATTTAAGTATAATCAAAGCGGAGTCTCCACGTTTAAGCAATATGGTATTCTCAAGTTAAAAGAAAGTTTTATATCATCACACTAAGACTTCTTATTTGACCTAGTTATAATCAACCAATATGAAACTCTTGGTCCAGTATAGGTACATAACCTTCCTAATGCCCCTAGCAGTCATGAGTAGTACACTGTCCAATATCTGGTGAGCATTACTGTTGACTACAGATTTAGCCAACCTTGAAATTAGACTAATGTACAAAGGTTACTTGCTAATACTAGGCTTAAAAGTGAAAATGAGGAATAATGTAGTTAAAGGTAAGTGACATCAAATAAAAAGTGGTTCGCCAAGCCTGCTCACGTCCACTATGATGTTGTCTTGCTATATATTTCTCTTATGGCAACGAGAAATTACAGGAGAATCATAATAAAAAAGAAGTACTGAAGACTAATAAAGTTGTTAATCTTAAGGGGCTTCAGTGTCAAAAGCGTTGAATTGTGTATAATACTCAAAAAATTTATATCTTTCAACCCCTTTGAAGTGGCAATACATATTATAGTTCTAGCAGCTGAAATGGATGATAGATTACTGATATTATGTTGTAAAATTGGTGGAAAGAGCGTCTGGCCGTTGATCTAGTTGCATGGGCAGATGACAACTGCAAAAGTGCAAAAGGATATGGAAAGGGATGCATGGAAGATGGTTAATGATTGGGCATAAGGAAATTTGGAGGGAGAATTGATGCCCATTGGAGTTGGCTATACTGAAGCCATGGTAAAGACAAACCATGCTTGGGCCACTCTCGCCTGATGTGCTATCTGTTGGGGCAGGCTTGGATAGTAGCTGGCCCTCAGCTGATGTGATGCCGGATGAATTGTGTTAGCTTTTAGCTGCTGTTGGAAGAAGTTTGACATATGAGAGTTGGTAAAGGTTGAGCTAGACCTAGCAAGGAAGGGAGGGACCAGATCTAGACCTTGCCTAAGTGTAAAGGTTGCTTTGGGATGAGACAGGCCTCATTTTGGCACCTTTCTAGAAGGATTGGTTTGATACCAACATGGGATTGGACCAGCCTTTGGGACTGACGACAGATTAATTAGGCTAGCTTTGATTGGGCCAAATTACTTTTAATTGGCCTCCCAACCACTTGAGAGAAATTGAGCAATAATACCAATTCATGATAAAAACTGGATCCAAGGAGTAAGAGTGATGAAGGCGAGTCAAAAATAAAGAGTGTAAAAGTTCTCTTTATGTTTCTCTAACTTCCACATTTATAGTTGAAATCATCCACCATAGTCGCTAGATCACAGAAACCAGATAAGACTTCAAATCCGTGCAAGTAGGAAGGAGGAATGAGTTAATTTCATGCAAAAAATCATGTCAGTACCAACCAAAATATGGTCGGTACCGAGCATATTTTTTTAGGTTGCTTCCTCATTCTTGCATATATCTCAAGTCTCCAAACTCAGAAGTGGGTCTCCCTATTCAAATCAACTCAGTATCGACCATAATTATGGTCAATATCGACTATGATTTTCTTGCTCCAAACCACTTTGAACTTTTTATGTTTCTTCATTCCATTATCTCAAGCATCCCCAAGTTCTTATCTATGTCATCTTTGTCTTGAAGTCCAGATTCACTTAGAAGTTTCTCAGTTCAAACGTTGATAACACAAATGTACCAAAATTAAATAATATTAATATAACACAAAGACACATATGCACACACATATATATATAAATTACATTTTTAAAAACATTATACTATATATATAATATTTATATAAATATAGATTAAATATGATTGAAATAAAAAACACATAATATATTATTAACATATAGATATAAATTTAGTTATTTGTGTAACTACCCGTATTTTACGTATCATAAAATCATAGAATATTAATATTATTTTCATATTTGGTCAGATGATTCTTAAACTTTGGATAATGTTGATTTGTGACATTTTACACCCTTAGAAATTTTATCTGACCATGTTGACCTAAAAAACTTATAAGTCCTATAACTTTTGGTATAAGCTGAACTAGGGTATGCAACCACTTTCACGTGAATGATATGATGGTATCTCTTTTCGTAGATTGGTCATAGTAACTTTTGAACTTACCGTTTTGGAGATATGACCATTTGAATTCAGACAGCTTTTGGACTAAATAGTGGGTAATTATGGTTAAGCCCGGATTAGGCCTACTAATACTTTTGGATTAGGGTGTAACTAGCTGATATGACGACCGCTTAATCACTTTTCTCTATTACCAAAAACATTGCAGCCTTCATTAATCTTGTCCTTAAGCCAATGGCTACCTAAATCTATACTTTCTTACCCTAGTTAAATAATTAAGAAACAATTAGCAAGGGAACTAGCTAGAGAATCATTTGGTTTTTGTGTGGAGTGGTTTGGATTTTAGGGTATATTGTTCATCTTGAGATTTGTTAATTTGGATTGCTTTGGACTTAGGTGAGTGTTTTGGCTCCTCTCACTTTACTATTTTTGTAACCATAGCCTAAAAAATGATGTTTTAAGTGATTTTCAAATTTTAAAACATGATTAGTACTAGATCTAACACACCGTGATATATAAATGAAGTGATTTTCAAGTGAAGTTTACATATGTTCTTATGGATATACTATTTCTAAATTTCTAGATGTAGGCCATAATTTGATGTAAATTCATGTTCGTTGTTTTGTATGTGTTCTATATGATATGTGTATGCTATGTTTGGTTGCTTGTATGTTATATTGCTTGTTTGATTGAAAATGTCAATCGATAGATGATTTGGAGTTAGGATGATCCATCCAATTTTTCCTTATGCATTTTTGACAGTCTCACAAATGATGAAGGTTTAAATCAGTAACAAATGTTTAGAAGTGTGTTGGAGTTGTAAGGAAGTCAATTAGAAGAAGAAAAGATGGAAAAATGACTAAGGGCATTGATCGAAGATGATTGATCATCCCAATCAGAACCAATTGATCCAAAGTCATCCAAGTGACTCACATCAATATAGTGCAACTAAGAAGACCCGATGAAGCTATGTTTCAAGTTTCGGACGAATTGGAGCCGAAGAGCTCGGGTTATGGCTTGAAACAAGATGGATTGGCTATGGATGATCGATCATACCCGATCGATGCAAAGTTATCCAAATGACTTGATATTGACATGGGACACAAGGAGGGCCTCATGAAGATTTTCATGTTTCAAGTGAATTAGAATGAGGAGCTCTGGTTATGGCTTAAAACAAGATGGATTGGCTATGGATGATCGACCATACCCGATCGGTCCATGTTCATCAGATGAGCATGTGATCGATAGCATATACTAAGGAAGGTCTCTAGAAGCTATATTTCAAATTTCAAGTGGATTAGAGTTGATGTGCTCAACTTATGATTGATTGAAGTTGGGTTAACTATGGAGTTAGGATGGACCAGTACTAGTAAAAAATTGGTGGAAACTTGGAGAAAACCTTAGCGTGACTTGGCGAAAACCATAACATGACTTGGCGAAAACCCGAGAACAACATCTGACGACATAATCTAAGTACGAATTAGGGAAATCATAGAAAACCTATAGAAAATTTGAATTTGATTTGGATTGAACTGATCGGTCCCCCATGCAATCCGAGCCATCCATTGTGATATGCTTTGATTATCTTCAAATTTTCAAGGATGCTAGATAATGATGTGATGAAGCTACATATGAAATTTGGTGTTAACCTAATGGTTAGATCTTGTGATTTGGTGGATGGAAGATCGATTATGTGTGGGAGTACTCTGAATTTACTTAGTGTCAAACCTAGTATTTTCTAGAGTTTACTTTGGTCTAGACCTAGGAATTTCATAAGGATGCTTCCGAACAAGATGATGGTACTCTACAAGTTATGATGGACTTCCAGAGCTGTTTCGAACTAAACGAGTAATGGTGGGAGTTATAGAAGATCCATAAACACAAGTTCTAGGATGTAGACTTGTGAAGTGGAGCTTGGACACACTCTATTATGGATATGACATGTGCAAAGGGATCCTCGCAATGGTAAATCAGATGATAACTACGATGATCCCATTTTACCAAAAACTCCACGTAAAGAAATTAAAGTGAAAAAACTTCCGAGCTCCCGAAATGGCTTGAGATAGCGTTTTTGGTTATGAAACTATGTCATGGTTTCTTGAATTAGTCAAAAGCGTTGATGTCTATAAGGGCTTCATTTTGATAGGTTATGACCCATGTAATTTTAAACAGGTCAAAAGTTATTGTTGTCGAAAGATCGAGACTTGAAGGGTGCAATATCGACGCTTCATCGTGCAACATCCATTCACTATGCTGAAATGATGTGTTATGGCTTAATGAAAGGCATGTATGGCAATGAAACAGACTTATACTTAGAGGTTTCGATGTGTATTCGTAAAGCAGGGTTATGTGTGGACTTTTACCTAGGCTTGGACGTGCCCCAGATTCTTCAGACGGAAGATCTGTCATACCTTGGATTACTAGGATGCATAATTTAGTTCTTGGTCTATTGAGCGAAATGGATTCGACCACCAAGACACCAATACATCGAGTAGTCTCTAACCTAGGACGTGGTCATACGAGGTATCATATATCCAATGTACTAACTGAGTGATGTGAGGATGGATGATGGATGTCATGTTTGCTTTGTTTGCTAAGGATGTCATATGATGTAGGTATCATTGATGTCGATATCTAGACACCCTATATGTACTATTATGTATAGTACACCCAAGATGATTAGATATTAAGTAGTAGTATATTTGTTGTTGCGTGCTAACTCTTTAGATATAGGGAAATGTCAGTTAAGATTCCCTATAACCTACGTCCTAATGTATTGACTTTTATTGTGTTTTTAGATTTTCTATCACTCATACCAAACAATTATCTGACTCGGGATTTTATGTTTTTCTTCTTATTATTCTAGATACTCCTACATGAGTAGATTAGAGGTTGTAGGCCTAATGAGCATGTGGAACTGTATAAGAGACGAGCAGGAGGCTATGCTTTTCATGTATTGTATTTGGGTTAATTACTTCTTATTATTCCGTTTTGCAGCACCTCTAAGCTTATCAGCACTTTTATTTAGAGATGGTTTTATTTGAGCTATTATTTGATGTATAACTATATAACTAATGTTGTATAACTTTGATGGGTCTCTACAATCTAATATGGTTTTAGTTCATCTAGTTATATTAAACTGGTCTGTCTTATCTCTGTGTGTGATATTATATTTTATTCGATATGCTGTGAGATATACGATAGGTTCTGATTTGGAGGCTTAGTACTTTTCCACTTGACAATCGTCCTACACCAACCAGCCACCGTAATAGTGCACTTTACATGTTATATTACCAACCAGACATCGTAGTAGTGCACTTTACATGTTATATTAAGTGCGGGAGGTGTAGGACGGCTGTCACTTTGGGTATCAGAGCTAGGTTGTGTAGATAACCTAATTTGATACATAGATCCACTAAAGACAAGGAGTTATCACCTTAGAGAGGATCGAGTATATACGAGAGAGGACACTTATTATATTTTGATTTTCAAAACTATATAGCAGTATATATATATACTATAAGTCGTGTTGTACACACGATTACTACTTATGCGAAATTCCTCATAGAGAGACCGATCTTCCTTATTACAGATTAAAGGATGAGTCGTCATACAAGTAATGCTGGTAAAATTCCATTTCTAGAACAGAGGAAATATAAGGCTCAGGAGATGCTAATCCCATTTTTCAAACGATGTTTAACATCACGATGAACAACATGTTGAAAAATGCCCAAGTAGGTACTCGTAACATTGCTAAAATGGTAGTGCTCAATTGCAGATGCCCAGAGCCGATTTCATTAACCTGATTACGGACATGGCCATTCTTGGAGGAAAACCATTCCAAAAAAGTGGATTGGCTATGGAAGTGCAGGATTAGCTAGATACCTAGGAATGAATCTTTTATAACTTGGAGTTATATGAAGCTTTGAGGATAAGGTTGGATCCAAGCAACTCTAATGAAGGGCTATGAATTGGTGGAATGCACTTCAAGCTGCGACTCCTAAATAGTATTTTACTTGGGACCAGTTCAAAACCAGATTTGAGGAGAAGTTCGTATAACGGCTCAAAATTTAGTTCTATTCCATAAATTTATGGCCTAAAGTAGGGAGACCTTTCAATTTTCGAGTATGTAGCTGAGTTCGATGCTTTGTAAAAGTACACAACTCTTTCATCGACACTCCGTTAAAGAAGAATGAGAAGTTCATCATCAGCTTTGATAATTATCTAGGGCAGAGACTCATGGGGCATATTTACGAGACATTTTAGAGGATAGTTAAATAGGCCTCGTAGCATGCAAGCCTTTATCCAAAGCAAAAGACCATTTTTCCTAATGGAGAGGTCAAAGCGACAATCGAGTGGGGAAGGCAAGATGAAGTGGAATAACAATAATAAGAAGCAGTTTTAGAAATAAGATGGCCAAAAGAAGAGCAAAAGTAAACCAACTTGCTACAAATGCGGAGAGAAGGGCCACTTTAGTCGAGACTACAAGGCTGAAGGAAATAAGTGCTTTAACCAGAATAAGCATGAGAATATGCAAAAGGATTGTCCAGAGCTAGTAAAGCGGAAGCAAGTGATGAAAGAATATGCTTTCAATCTTATTCCTACTTCATCAATTGCTCCATCGATGAGGGAGAAAGGGAAGGGCATCGTTATTTGAGTTATGCTTTTCTGTTCATGATGTTCCAATACTCTTTTTTTTGCTACTAGGGCTTCACATTCCTTTATATCTAGTGACTTGATAGATATATTAAAATTGAAACTTGAGATTGTTAACTGATCTTTGATTGTGACGAACCTCATTGAAGGCTCTACTAGTCCGTGTTTGCTTTGTTGTAGTTTGGTCTTAATGAGTCATGGATGTACTTTTGCTTGTGATAATTTTATTTTGGGTTTTGTGGGGTTTGGTATTATATGATGGATGGAATGGCTTTTGATCTACAGAGCATGGTGTATTGTGAGAGGTCTTTAGGAACACTAGGGACAAACGATAGACAGAAAGTAGTGTTAGACTACCCGCCGGATGATGAAGTGATAGTTAGCTTTCTATATTCGCTCGATATCCCACATGATGGGCTATCGTCAGTGCATACTGCTAGGGAGTATCTCGATATATTTAAGAAGGTGATCATACTTTTTCCATACATTGAGATAGAGTTCGATATTGATTTGATAAAGGATGCCAAAGCAGTAGTGACGCCTTTGAGTAGGATGGCACCAAAGGAGCAACGGGAGCTCGAGGTGCAAGTGAACGACCTATTGAGGATGGAGTTCATTCGCAAGAATGTTTCTAAGTGGGGAGGGCCAGTAGTATTGACTGTGAAAAAAGACGATTCCCTTAGACCGTTTGTCGATTACCATGAGCTAATAATATGAAAAATAAGAATAAATATCCATTCCCACGTATTGATAACTTATTCGATTGGTTTCATATTACTAGAGTGTTTTTGGATCTTGCAATGTGATTTCACTAACTGACAGTAGCGAAGGGGAGAATGCCGATTACAACCTTTCTTATGCCATCTTAACTTTATGAGTGGTTGGTTATGCCATTCGGGTTGACCAATGCATCTACACACTTTGTTGATCTCATGAACCATGTTTTTAGGGATCAACTACATAAATTCATGCCTATATTTGTTGACGATATTCTTGCTTCTTACTGATGGAGAAGGAACACAGATGCATTGGAAGACTATGCTGAGGTGTGGAGGAAGCATCAACTAAATTTGCGATCTTTTAGCTATGTTGTTTTTGAGCAGGGAATTGTCGTAAATCCTGCAAAGGTTGCACCAGTTTAAGATTAGGATGGAATAAAAAATACTAAAGGTAAGAGGAGCTTCATGGGATTAGCTGGATATTATTAACGACTCATCCAGGGCTTCTCAAAGGTAGCAACGTCATTGACTCATTTAATAAAGAAGAACCAGACTTTTGCTTATGATGTGAGGTGCGAGCATGTATGTATTAGTATGAAAAAGAGATTAAGGAGTGCACCAATGTTGATCATTCTATGCGAGAATGAGAAGATGATGATATATGATGCTTTAGCACCAGATTGGTGCGGTATACATAAAAGGGTAAGGTTGCCGCATATGCTAGTCGAGAATTAAAGCTGCATGAAAGAAAATACCCGACCCATGATTCAGGGTTGGTAGCAATTATGTTTTCTCTAAAGATTTGGAGGCACCATCTTTTAGGAGAGAGTTTCAAGTTGTTCACCTACTATAAATCATCGAAGTGCCTCTTTTTGCAGAAGGAACTTAACCTTTGCCAACAGTGATCGTTAGAGTTCCTAGCCTCCTATGATTTTTATATTTCCTATACATTGGGAAAAGCAAATGCAATCGCCGATGCTTTGAGTATGAAACATGCCAGCTTTGAAGCTATGTTCTTAGATTCACTATAGTTAAAGTATATTGCTGGTTCTGATTTCTGACCAAGGCACAAATTTGATCCCGAGATATTGGCAAGCTTAACTATCAAACCTACTTTGATAGAGCGAATCAGTACTAGGTTAAGACATGATGCCAGACTAGCCAAAATCATTGTTAACATAGAGGGTGGTTTAGAGATTGAAGTGATGAAGTAGTACAGACTTGACCAAGATGGTAGGCTATTTAAGGATGAGAGATTGTTTTTACCCATCGTTGATGGGTTGAGGATGAGGTGCAAAGAGAGTGCCATCAGTCGAGATGGACTATACATCTAGGAGGCATTAAAATGCATAGAGATATGAAGAAGACATTTCATCGAGAAGGGATGAACAAAGATGTTGGGATATTCATCTTGAAGTGTATGGACTGCCAGTTGGTAAAGACAGAGGAGAAGAAGACTAGTGGTTTGCTACAACCGCTAGAAGTTCCCAAGTGGAAGTGGGAATAAATGTCGATGGACTATCATGGACTAGAGGATGGTATGATAGCATTTAGGTCATAGTCGATTGATTGACTAAGAGTATTAGATTTATACCCCTTAAGTCAAGTAGGACGACAACCAAATTGGCCAAGTTAGATGTGAAGTGTGTTGTGCAATCCCATAGTGTTTTGTCTTCAGTTGGGAGCAATAGAGACCTATTGTTCATGAGCAAATCTTGGAAAAGTCTACAAGAGGAATTAGGGACAGAGCTGTATCTGAGTATAAATTATCATCTTCAACCAGATGGGCATACCGAGAGGGTGAATTGTATCCTGGAGGATCTCTTGAGAGCTTGCACTCTCGACTTTGGAGGCTCGTGGGATGATCACTTGCATTTAGTAGAGTTTGCATATAACAATAGTTTTTTGTCTAGCATTAGTATGACACCATTCGAGGCATTATATAGCCAACATGTAACATTCCTTCTAGTTGGTGGGAAGCGGGTGGGAAATTGATACTTGGCCCAGATATGATCTGGGATACTTTGGAGAAGATTAAAATCATTTGGCAATGAGTGAAGGCTCCTCAAGATAGACAAAAGAGCTACATTGATAAGAGGAGACGAGCTTTGGAGTTCTCTGTCGACGATATGGTGTTTATCAAGGTCTCCCCATTAAAGAATGTAGTTCAATCTGGTACCAAGGAGAAGTTGGTATCGAGATTCGTAGGTCTTCTTTCGATACTAGAGAGGATTAGGAACCTAGCTTATAGAGTCAAATTATCTCAAAAGATGGACGGTCTGCATAATGTGTTCCATATTTTTCATCTGTGGAAGTTTGTGCATAACTATCACACTCAACCTACTTGATGATATTAAGATTGAACTAGAAGCTTTGAGATCTCGTAGGCTTATGTGTATAGTTGGACATTATACAAAGCAACTTAGGAGGAAGTTGGTGAAGTTAGTAAAGGTTTAATGGATGGAAAGCGAGAAAGATTTCCCATTGGAGACTGAGGAGAGCATAATGACCACTTATCCGAAGCTCTTCTCTTGGTAATATTTCCATCTCCATTATTAACTTTAATATATATATCATATTTGTGTAGTTTAACACCATGCATGCTAAGGTAGACATAAGTAGTACCTCTTGATAGTATGTGTGCATGTTTATGTTTTATGACTTCTTATGCTTGCTAGGCATGCAGAGTAACCTTGTTTGATTTTGTTTAATAAATTTCGAGGATAAAGTCCCTAAAGTAGGGAAAATGTAATGGCCCATATTTTGTATTGGAGGATCATAAAATATTAATATTATTTTTATATTGTGTAGAACAATTCTCGAACATTGGGTAAAGTTAAGTAGTGACATTTTACACCCCTAGAAATTCTATTTGACCATCTAGACGCTGAAAACCAATATGGCCTATAATTTTTGATAAGAGTCAAATTAAGGTTTGAAACCACTTCCATGTTAAATATATCGTTGGGCTTAGAAATGGCAAAACACCCAAAAACTAATAAAAATATAGAGTTCTAGCAAAAAAATGTAAGTTAAACATTGAGAATACTAAAGTTTTTATAATGGTTGGGCAAATCTATGACCTACGTCCACTACATTAGTATTGATTATAGGTTATTTGTCACTAGTTCATGGGTTTGACATGTCTAACAACCTAGAACGGCCTTAGTAGCTTCCTAGGTTAAGGAAAGATAGAAGAAGAAGGCAAAGTGTCCAAAAGTCCTTTCTCTAATGCCATAGGCGATGTATTTATAGGAAAATCCTCCAGCAAAATCGTCGGATACCAATATACCATGTATTTTGAAAAAGCAGGAGAGGAAGATAGAGTTCCCAGATCGATAAATTCATCTCGGTACTGATCACTTCTGATTGGTACCGAACTGATTTTCAAATGGGGAGTTGTCTTATCTTCCTTCCTTGGCCCTTTTTCTTTGATCCATCGAGCTCCATGCACTTTTCCTTATAAGTCATGTCATTTCCAACAGGTTTCGATATCACTTGTAATTATTTCCTTTCCTTATTCGCATATTCCTTGAGAAATTGACCACAAGATGATCACTCTTATTAGTGTGCACATAACATAACTCGAGAAACCCATAAGTAGCACGAAAAGTGCTCGGTACCGATCTGAAGTGTTCGTTATCGATTTGTTTCCTTAGCTCCAACACTTTTCCAAATTCTTAAGTTCATTCCTATTTTCATTACGAGCATATTCCCAAGTCCGTGAATAGTTTCGTTTTTATCCCATCTTTCGGATTTGTTTGAAAATTTTCTTAGTCAAGAAACTAGATAACACTTACCCTTTAGAGTATGCTTCTATTGGAAACAAAGCATGCTGTGGAAGCATATGCCATGATCCATTTATGTCGATTAGCTACCCAAGAGTTGCCTCAAAGCGTTGTCTCTATTCCATGGATATCCATTCGATTACTTTATATAGTATAAATCTTGTTCTTTATTCTAAGGACAAGATCAACAACCTGGAGATCGTTCTACACCTTAGTCGGGTGCATACCATCCTTTCATTACCTTTCCTTCTCCTTCCTTTTAGGTTGAGGTTGATATCAATCAGTTCTATTCGATATCGAGTTGTTTTTTTTTCTTATTCAGGATTACTATAAGACAAACACTTCGAAAATTTTAAACACGTTTCACTTTTCCACCTTATTTTTTTCATGGTTAAGTTCTCTAAGCATTCAATTGGTGTTGAATTCACGCTCCTTTGGCCCCCTCATCCAAACCATTCGTTGCCAACTCCTAGACACCACCGTAGACTATCCTAGGTCATCCTACCATCGGATTCACATTTCGACCACTGTCGTTGCCTTAAGACAATTCGATCTCAACCTCGACCTCTAAGAACCCCATATCTGAATCCCTTAACCTACATTGGGTTGTTGATGTTTTATGGTGGTGGAGCATTCCACCGACGATGGTGGAGGCAGGCGCAGTCGAATCATGGTCGAAACTTTGACTAGATGATTGATTTCCTTTTGATTGTTGCATGCCCAAGGTTGCCTTTGGGCTGAACACATGCTCGTCTCAAAGCAGGCACACACAACAATTTTCCTACTTCGAGTTAGCTTGGTGTTAGAGTCCATCCCAGTTCGGGTCAAACAAATTGACCCAAGAACTTGCAGGAATCGAATTATTTTATCCTTTAAAATGAATGAATTATTCCTGACTAAAATTGGTCAATCACTAGTTATTGTTCCAAACTTCAATATGATGGTTCTTTTGTAAAGAACAGTCCTATTGAATGCATCTTGACACTTGGATAGTTCCATTGCATAGCATATCTAATTTTTGCATTTCCTATGTTCATGCAAAAGAAACTCCACATCGCTTTAGACAACGGTTCCATTATCTATTATCCGATGATAATCGGTTAGATTCAATGCATAGTGCCATCATGCAATTTGACTTATTTTCCAACAAGAGTGGGCTATCTACACAAAATGGTCTATTTGTTGTGTATGGGACACATGACTCACACTGTAACACTTTTAATTTCCCCGATCGACGTCAAGAATACGATTGGTCAACATATATTGATATCTGTTGGATCCTGAGCACAATTTACATGGGTTCACATTTAAAATAAAATTCTGAAATAAAACATGCTCGACTGTGTTGAACATTAAGTTTTCCTATCCAGAATAACAAGCCACTCACCCAGATTCAAAGTTGGTACTGGACTATCAAGTCCTCCTAAAGTCGAGTTTACCACTGCTTAAGTTTCGACTTCTATGCCTTCTAGATCTAGGTTTTCAATTACTAATGAACTTCAGAGAATGAAAGTACCAGTGGAACCAATTCAAGATCAACTTCCTCCTTCATAGAAAGACCACTTATCCGGAGCTCTTCGCTTGGTAAGATTTCCATCTCTATTATTAGCTTTTATATTTTGATATCCTATTTATGTAGTTTAGTACCTAACATGCTATGATAGATATAGGTAGCATCTCTTGATATTATGTGTGCATGTTTGATGTTTGATGTGTGAAGATTGCTTATGCTTGACATGCTTGTTGAGCAATAGGGTAAATTTGTTTGATTGTGTTCAGTGATTTTGAGGAGTAAAATTCCTAAAGCGGTTCCTAAAGGAGGAGAATGTAATGACCGACATTTTGTATTGGGGGATCGTAAAATGTTAATATTAATTTCATATTGGGTAGAATGATTCTCGAACTTTGGGTGATATTGAGTGGTGACATTTTATACCTTTAGAAATTTTATTTGACCATGCAGGCCCTGAAATCCTATAGGGTCTATAACTTTTGATAGGGAGTTAAGTTAGGGTATGGAACCACTTTCATGTAAAAGTTATTATTGGGTCTAGAAATGGCATAACACATAAAAACGAACAAGAATATAGAGATCTAACAAAAACTGTAAGTAAAATAGGAGTGAACACCAGAGTTGTTATAGTGGTTCGGCAAATATATGGCCTATGTCCACTGTATTGTTATTGATTATAAATTATTAGTCACTGTTACAAGGGTTTGACAAGTCTAATAGTCTAAAATAACAAAGAGTAGCTTCCTTAGTGACAATGGTTGAGAAGAGATAGAAGACGAAGAAAACAAAGTGCATAATAGTCCTTTCTTTATGACATAGGTGCTGTAGTTATAGGGAAATCATTCAGCAAAATCACAAGATACCGAATCTAACTTTAGATCTAAAAAATCAGGAGAGGAAGGAGTTCCTAGATCGATCAATTCAACTTGGTATCGATCACTTTAAATCAGCACCAAACTGCTTTTTTGATTGGGGATTGTCCTATTTTCCTTCCTTCAGTCTTCTATATTTGATACATCAAGGTCCAAACACTTTTCCTTATAAGTCATGTTGTTTCCAAGAGGTTTTGATATCGATTGTACTCATATGCTTTCCATCAAAACTTCCTTGGAGTTGTTTGTCTATTCCTTGATAAATGGACCACAGGGTGATTACTCATATTGGTAGTGCACAAAACATAACTCCAAAAACCCATAGGTAGCATAAAAAGTGCTCAGTACGAAATGATTGGTACCAATCTGTTTCCTTTGCTCCCATCCTTCTTTAAATTCTTGATTTCATTCCTTTTGACCTTATTAGCATACTCCCAAGTCTGTGAGTTTTTTCCTCTTCATCCCATCTTCAGATTTGTTTGAAAACCTGCTTTTTCAAGAAACGGATAACACTTCCCTTCAGAGTATGCTTCTATTAGAAACGAAGCATGCTCTAAAAAACCAGCATATACCATGATCCATTTACGTCGATTAGTTACCCAAGAGTTCCTCAAAACATTGTCCCTATTTTGTGGATATCCCTTCAACTGCTTTATATAGTAGAAAGCTCATTCTCCATGCTAAGGACATGATTAACACTTTGGAGATTGTTCCATACCTTAGTCAGGTACATAACATCCTTCCATTTCCTTTCCTTCTCCTTCCTCTTAGGTTCGGGTCCAGAATTCATCTTCCGATTAGTTCTATTCAATACCGATTTGTTTTCTTTTCCTATTCGACAATACTATATAAGCCAAATAAATTAATTTCCTTTTCACTTTTTAGCCTTATCTTTTTCTATACCCGAATTCTCCAAGCATTCAACCCAGTGTCGAATTCAAGTCCCTTTGCCCCTTCGTCCAAACCATTTGCTACTGATTCTTAGACACTTCCATTGACTATCCTAGGTCATCGCTGCCATTAGGTTTACATTTTGACCACCTTTAGTGCTCCAAGACAATTCAATTCCTATCTCTAAGAACCCTAGATCCAAATCCCTTAAATTAAGGTGGGTTGTTACTATTTCATGGTAGTGGAGCATTCCATTGATGATGCTGGAGGCGAGCATGGTCGAATCGTTGTCGAAAATTTAACAAGATGATGGATTTTCGTTTGATCGTTGCATGCCCTAGGTTGCCTTTGGGTTGAACACATGCTTGTCTCAAAGCAGGCTCACACAACAATTTGCCTACTTTGAGTTGGCTTGGTGTCGAAATCCCTTTCACTTCGGGTCAAAAAAAGGGATCCCAAGAACTTGCTATAATCGAATTGTTTTATCCTTAAAAAAGAACTGATTGTTCCTAACTAAAATTGGTCAATCACTAGTCGTCGTTCCAAACTTCAATGGGATGGTTCTTTTCCAAAGAACGGTCACGTCGAATGCATCTCAACACTTGGATAGTTCCATTGCATAGCATATTCGATTCCTTCACTTCCTGTGTTACTATAAAATACTTTACGTCACTTTAGAAAGTAGTTCCATTATCAATTATCTGATGATAGGGGGTTAGATCCAATACATAATTCCATTATGCAACATGACTCGTTTTCTAACATAAGCGGACATCTACATAGAATTGTTCGTTCATTATGTATGGGATACACGACTCACACTATATTATTAACACATTCAATTGCCCTGGTCGACGTTCACAATCCGGTTGGTCAACATACGTTGACATCTGCTGGATACTAAGCGCCATTCACATAGGTTCACATTTAAAATAAAATTCTAAAATAAAACATACCCGACCATGTTGAACACCAATTTTTCCTATCCAGTATGACATTCCACATCCCTAGCTTCAACGTTGGCACTAGACCCTCTCCTCCTCCTAAAGTTGGGTTTACCACTACTTAGGCTTCAACTTCTACGCCTTCTAGATCTAGGCATTCAACTGCTACAGAGCTTTATAGAATAGTGGTGCCAACATAATTGATTTAAGAACAAACTCCTCCTTTAGATGGACATACTGACTTAAGGTTTTTGGATGATCCGCTCAAATATTTTCTAATGGTTCTAACTTCCAAAACACCTCAAACTATTTGTCGACAACATCGAATTCCTGAAAGCAATGTCTTGATTTCTACATGAGGCCTACTATGAGCACACAATCCTCCACTATGCTATATGGATTGCAAGAAATACATGTGCTTAGGTGGCGCTGTATCACCGTTCAATCTATTCTTGCATATGCTCCTCCAAGAGCTTTGGCTAGCTCTGACCCATGTTCATCCCAACAAATATTCCCTGCTGAGCTCCTTATATGTGTTATTTATGAATCAGTTTTAGTGACCTCCAAATTTCAAAGAGATAATGCATATCCCGAGCTTCAAATAATGGCATGAATCGGCACTTACATGACCACCGAAGCTTGTTATCAATGTAAGATCATTGAGGTGCTCCACAATAAATGCTTGTATTTAAGAATGAGTATTTCTTTGTCTGGCGCCCATACGGCTTCAACAGGTCTTAGCATTTTGGTAGTAAAATCCTTTCCCTTCCGTTCTTCTTCATGCTTTGTCTCCCATCTTCCCAATATTTAACTTGCTATCTTATTCCTTTACAGATATTTCTACTCAAGACACGACCATGGAGCATTCCGAAATTCTCAAAACTCCTAAGAGCATCCCTATCCAGCTTCAATCTACCACCTATCTTCTAATGAATGAAAACCTTCATTAGTGTAACCTTCTTTACCCTAATCGCTTTTTCGTTCCTGCTGGATCTCCACTAAGTAGCTCTAAAATGCAAACTGGGTCTTCTACCCTCGCTCATAGCTCAGGCAATGACATCGAAGGGGGGCGTTGAAGGCCCACCTAGCATAGATAAAATTGATGGACCAATTGATAGAGCAACAAAAGAGCATATTGTCAGTGAAGTGCCGATGGATGAAGAAGAGAGAGTTGAGATGAAATGACTCTAGAATAAGAAGATGGGGAAGTAGGAAGAGGATAAGATGATAATGAGGAAGAAGGCATCGATGAAGGTAGCGATTGCAATGATGACATCGACCAAGAGGGAGATAAGTCATATGGATAAATGTCTTCCAAAGGTCCTAGAATTCCTGATTCACCTCGTCCAAAATGTATCATTATCAAGACTCTAAAGCAAACTATAAAACCAAAAACGATGCCATTAGCTAAGGCGACTCCTCCTGTTGGTTTTGCAGATGACATATCTGCTTCGTTGAGTGATTGTAACATTTTATTTGACGATCTCCTTAAGGAAGGCTCTCCGGGCTTTAGCTTCCCATCTAACGGTATCCTAACCGAAGGAGGCAAGACTCCATCCTTATTTCCTTTTGAATGCGGTCTGTAGTACTTAGAGGGGACATTGGCACTATATCAACTTGTAGGATCACGTACACACATGCCATGCATTCACCTGAATTCCAATATTTTAATACTTACACGATCTTCTCTCTCGTTTCAAGTACTATGGGCAGAGATAGATTTAACAATCTCTAGCTTAAATTTTTTGAAGAAAGGAAGTGCACTCCCATTACATACCTACCTCATTCCAGCTATTGCAGAGAGCGGGAGACTGAAGAAGAAAGAGCCTGTAGAAAAGATCGCAAGGCAGAAAGTGATAGAAGGAAGAGACATGCTAAAGAAAGGCTTCCCTACGATTATGGGAAAAGGCACAAAGATTCTTGAGATCACCATTGTTGATGTTCTGGCATTCCTCCACTTCGCCTCTACCTCAGTTTCCTCCACAAGAACATACTTCGACTTCCCTTTCACTTGCAACTACCATTCCTCCTTGATCCAAAGGAATCACTGCCCTTCCTATTCCTTCTCTAGCCCTGTCCAGCTACATGCAGGCCGCCTTCCCTGATCTCTAACTTAAATGGTTTAATTTTCAAGCGTGACATAAAAAATATTCCTAAATAAGAGGGGGACCAGAAGGTTGGATGGGTACAAGAGCTTGTTGACCAAGTATAACACCCTGCAATTTTGATGATTGAATATTTAAATGATTTAATTAAATATTTAATCATTATATGCGAACGTCTGTTATACTCAACTTGGACAGACGAGTGAATTGGGACTCAAAACATCCATAGTTGATTTCTCTTTTCCGACGTGAGCAAAATGAGTATAAACTTGATTATGTTTGGAGTCGATGAGTTTTTGGAGCGAATAGTGATTTTTGAGTGGCAGAAATGGGTTTTGGCTAAGGCCCATTAGCTTGCCTATTTGTAGCTAACCCCTTCATTATTTCATTTCCACTTCTCCATTCACGTTTCATCCTCGTCCTCTTTCTCTAATCTTTCCCTAATACTCTCTTAACCATCTTTCTTTAATTAGCAAATCCAATCCAAAATAAAATTTCTAAATTCAAATAAAAATAACTACAATTCCTCCCTTCTCATTCTCTAAAAAATCCATCAAGGAATTTGCGTGAATCAGACTTTGGAGCACCATTTTGAAATTCAAGAGGGAAAGCATGGGTTTTGGTGTTTTGGACCATGGTTTGGAAAGAAGAGGCGAGGGGTGATTCTCCTACTTAATTTACATGTTAAACTTCATATAATTATTTAGTAATAATTATGAAGTCTATGATGTGATTTTAATAATTCTATGTTATGGTTTAGGCTTGTATACATGTTATAAACATGTTTTCTTTAGCCAAATAATTGTTTGGACCCTTAATCGTCATGTTTTGAAAAGTCAGTAAGCCCTAGAATTGATTTGTGGCTAATTAGATGATTATTGTGATGCTATAGTTTGATTTGTGATTATCTAAGTAGAGTAATGAAGTACATGTCATTAGAACACATTAATCAAAACATTCGAATGATGTTTTGAAAAGCTAGTAAGCTGATTAAGTTAGGAGTTCTACACTTATACTAAAGTGATTGAAGGCCTATTGACGCTTAATTTATAAACGTTGTTTAAGAGGAGAAATGTATTTTATAAAATAATGGGATGTTTTATAAAATGAAGTTAGTAAGTTAACAAACTGAGTTATGAGCTCTACACTTATTATCAAAGTGATTAAAGGCTTAACGAGCATAATTAGTACTTATAAATATTATTTAAGTAAAGAAATAATTTTATAAGTGAAAGATATATTTTATATAATAGAATGATATTTTATAAAATAATAATAATGGTATATTTTTATAAAATAGAGCGAGATTTTATAAAATAATATAAGAATGATTATTTATAAAAGTATGAAATTATAAAATAATATAAATGAAGTATTTTATAAAAGTATGAGATTGTATAAAATAGTAAAAAGGGATTATTTTATAAAGTAGTTTTATGATAATTATAAGATGAATACTTTATTTTTGATGAAGGAATTCAAGTATTGTAACGGCCTAAAATGATTTATAAGCTATTTTTATAATTCATAATTAATGGAATATTTTTATAAAATAGTAGAAAATGATGTTGACTTCTAATAGAAAGGATTTGATAAATAAAAGTAAGATTCGATTATTAAATAATCGAATCATAATTTAAATATATGTGTATGCATATTTATATGGGTAAGTATATGTATATGTGTATTTGAAGTTATATACAAATCAATATAACTCATATATTATAATTGTAATTGTTGAATGGTTTGGATTGTCAATATTAATTGTTTGATTGTGTGAAGGTTGTATATACGTATGGGAATGTCCTAGAAGTATACATGCACATTACTAGTAATCTTGTGTAGTCATAACAACCATAGGGTGAGCTAAGTTGCGTGAGAGAGTGTTTGGCCAAGTAATCGCTCTTGTTAAGTTTGAAACGCGATTTGTAAAGTCTGACTTGTTTTGCGTATACCTATGTGCACATGCATGCATGAGTGGGTGTATCGACACATGTGCATGCACCACATAAGGAAAGAGGGCGGTTGAGTTTGTTTGGTCATGTTAGAGGAGCCATGGTCATTGAAATCTTCTCGGGGAGACTCTATACGAAAAAGAACGGGGTTTGTATTCAAATCAGTTTTCGAATACTTAAGAGATCACTTTCAAAATGTCAACCAATGGACTCCAAAATAGGTACGATGCGATGATGGCTTACGGGAACAAGGCAGATCATTCGATGAAGCGTTGAAGGAAATGACATGCGAACTAGCGACGTTTGGGAGTTTCCTCCCTACCATAAGCTCACTATCTGGGCCCTGCAGATTTTAGTCGACTGAGGGAGAGGTTCAGTCAACTGAATGAGAGTGCAAATCAATCCCTATGGGGGAGCCTTAAATAGAAGACTGGGGATACCATACTCAGTCAACTAGGATGGGGGTTCAGTCGATTGAGCTCAGTCGACTAAATGTGTTCCTCAATTGACTAAACCCCTAGGTAGCAAATGATTTCAGGGATTTCTTTCTTTGTTCGAGTGTGATTCTTCATAAGGCTTTGGCACGACTTAAAAGATGCTTTAGGATACTTGAAAAAGAGGGATGCAAGGTGTAGCTCAAAGTTCAAATGCAAGGTATGGTGATAAATGTGTGGTTAATGATGATCAGACCCGATATGATCGACTATACGGTCATGTTTGGTGAGCATGTACGATTGAGCGGAGTTAGTTCATGCCTCTTGGCTTTGACCTTGGGATAGATACATTTGATGAATGGCATCCATCTTATGATTGTGACTGTACCCAATATTGATCTTATATTAGTGATCGAAAATCATATTGGCCTTATATTAGCGGTCATACTTGTTGTTGGTCTTTCAGTAGTGACCGTAAATATAGATAGACGACGACAAGGTTTCGATCTTCATTTGTGATAGGCGTATTTGATTGCACTATGTTATATTTGATATGTGCAAATGTGTACGACATCGGTGTTCCTTCGTGGTCTCGATAGTATATTACGCGAGATGCGACATTCGTTCTCTTTTTTATGAGTGGTGTAAACTAGTTATTTGAGAAATCCTTGATGCCCTAGAAGAGGACGATGAAAATCAACTACTATAGGATCCTATAACACTTATGCTCATTATAGGGGTATGGTGATTTTATTTACTATTGGGATAAGGTTTCAAGTGGATAAAGTATATCATAACCTGTACTCATGATAGGGGTGCGGTGAGATCTACATGAGAATCATGGCTTGGAGTCTATGGTACATTCAAACACCGACTCTATTCATCTTGAATTCTTGAAAGGAATCATTGGATCGTGATTGAAATTCGTAGTTGACCTCACCCATTTTTGAAGATGGATACCAATTTGTATTTCTTAGTTATCTTCCATTTATTATGTTGTGGTGTGTTATTAGTTAACGCTGTTGTTATGATTGCTGCATTTACTATCATTTTGTATTTCACGATAGACTTATAATATGATTACCCTACTTCTGAATGTTGGGATACCTATGTTATAGTATGCTTGTTACATTTCGGTCACATTATACTGGTTGTGATGACTCATTGATTTCAGGAGAAGAGAAGGTTATGGTATGATTTCTTATCTCTTGTGGTGAGTGTACTTGTTTGTGCATGGGCTATTTGGATTACCCCTGTGCCACATTTGTGGAGAGGAACAGATGTGCCTTAGTAGTTCTTGTTCTATTTTGTATATAGTTTTGATATACCATATTTTGAGATAGTCCCTCGCACCAGGCTTTATGTCTGACTGCATTTTGTCTTTGCCTGCTTATGTTATGATAACTCTTGGGTACTCGATTGAGTAGTTTACAAGTCAGTGCTTTTGGGGATACACTATTAGAGTGATGCAGCTGAAGCTTTGAAGTTGAAGATGATAGTCGGATATTTATATACTTGATTGTAGTAATACATGGTAAATGTTATTTGTATATAAGACCTATTATACCAGGTGTTTTATTTCGACTCTCTGTACTGATATTTATTTATCAGTTACTTCCACCGGTGTAGTGTTTAATATATTGTTCATCCTTTTTCATGTATATTCAGCATATTATATTCTATCATTCAATTTTAGATTATATTGTTATGCCTGGGTATAGTGTTTTATTTCTTCTTTCTTTTTTATTTTCCCCGACAAGCTATTTTTTGTAGTGTCTGAAATTCAAGCACTGAATTTTGGGTGTCACGAAGGGCAGGTTGTTACATTTTGTATGAGAGCCTAAATTTAACACTTAAGACCCAGTAAACCAGTTTGAATTAAACAATCTATTAGAAGGAGGTACGTTGAGAGAGCAAACTTGTATTTTTGTACTATTTATAATTACTTACACCACTTGTCTTTTGAACTTGATTTATTTCCATCGCTAGTTGCTAAGGTATCTTTGTCAGGCTATTAGGATGAGCAGACGGGATACATGTGCAGTGGTGGTGTATGTTATGGGTGGTGTAACGACTGAGAGTACTATCATTTTAACTTGATGCACGAGATTTCAAGTTGAGTAGTGTAGATCGATGAAGTGCAATTTGGATTTTCGTCGAGTATAACTCAGTAGGTGCTCAATAATGAGCAAGGACAGAACGGGTCACTTATTAACACTTTACGTAAAGTCGTTTATGGTCGTATTGTTTTCCTTATGTTGGTAAACCTCAAATGATGGGTATAATCCCACGTGCTAGAAAGGTATTTTCTAAGGATCAGTCAATTCACATACCAGTTTTGAATCTGAAGTTTGAAGTAAGACTTTTAGGTGATTTGCACTAGTTAGGCAAGGATTTTTCACCTGATTTTAAAGGCGAGAAGTTGAATCAAATTCTTAAGTTGATTGGGGATTTCTAAAGCACAACTCTGGTCATGCGAGGGAATTTTAGTAGTCGAACCAAGGAACCAGATTCCAGTTTACACAAGAAGAGTTAGGTGGCTAACCCTAATTTAACAAAGGAATCTTGCGAGTAAACAAAGGGTTGGAACGGGCATCATGTCATTTTAGGTGATTTTTAGTCATTGTAAAATTTATTTATAGCATAAATATTTACGATAGATTGAGATAGCTTGGGAAAGGACTTCTCGACTAGTTTTGTGAAGATTTGGATAATCTTCTATGTAGCGATATAATATTTGCCTAGGCAAGCATCATGGTACACTAAGCACATTATTCTTATTAACATTTTGCGATTGAGGTGAGTCTGGAACCAAGTGAGCCCAAGCATAGTTAAATTGTTATATGATAATGATTTAATTTGGAAAGTTTTCTCCTTCGGAGATTGAATTTTATTCAAAAGGAATGGAAAATTAAGACTTAGGTTGCTAGATTTATTCGAGAGCTTTGAGACTCGATGATCTTGAAAATCGAAGAAGTTTTCCTTTTCATAGTGGGAGGTAATAATCCTTCGTGTATTTTATTCATGAAAGAAGTTACATCACTTAAGTTTTTTTTTTCATTTTGAATGTCGAACAGACTCATTGGAGCTTATAGTTCATCATGCACATTTTAACTATTGATTAGTCACCGTGCATGTCGGCATAGACTCTTTGGTATGTTTCATTGTTGTGAATACTTTTTGTTTATTACCGCTTTCTATTATTTGATTATTGTTAGTTTTTGCTTCCTATTGTTTGATGTTGTTTGTTGTTGATTGCTTTGATTTTTGATTGATTTATTATTGTTGCTTGTTTTGTATGATGAGTAGTTTGTATATTAGTCATTACTGCTTGTTGATTAGTTGTTTGTGTGTTTACTGTATGCTGATTGTTTATTTTTGATTGTTGCTTGTTTATCGTTGCTTATTGTTGCTTGCTTGCTTGATTGATAATTGTTGAATTTATTGGCGGTCTGTACGTTTGATAGTTTGTATGCTAGTTATTGTTGCTTATCATTATTTTTCATTCTTTGATTTTTGTTTTTTTTCTTGTTGTGTGTATGGTTGCTTGTGTCTTAATTTAAATTTCCTATTAAAGTATTTCAGAGAGAAAGATAACAATAGCTATCTAAAATAGATCATGTCATCCATGGCCAAATGCCCTACCTTTGAGTGCGGTTTGAACTATTGATTTACGTAATTGGAAGTAACCAATTAGGTTTACGATGAAACCTAGAAATCAGTCACTGATCCAATTTGAGTCGAAATACCTCGACTTTTTCAGAACAGGTCCGAGTCAAATAGCGATGATTCGAAGCACTTCTTCTGTAACTGGATAACCAACACTGAAAACCGTCTTTACATCGGATGGTTCGGTGTTTTGATGATCCATACCTTATTGACCGCAACTTCTGTATTTATTATCGCCTTCATTGCTGCTCCTCCAGTAGATATTGATGGTATTCGTGATTATAGGGGTCGAAATGGGATCTATAGGAGTCTATTACCTTCCAACATATCAGAGTCAATGGTGTATTTAGATATCGACTTATTCGAGCTTACTTTATAATTAATTTCATGTATGATTGTAGTAGTTTTAGTTACTACACTAAAATTATACATTTTTTGATTGTGTGTTGCTATTACATAGGTGCATAATCCTCTTTAGTACAATTAGGTACTTAAGAGCTAAAATATAGTTATTTAAATGCTTATTTATTGAAATTTACATTCAACTAATGAGAAGTTTTCTCAAAAAGAGGTATGTATCACTGGAAAATGTGGCATAATGTAGGTTATCGTGTATTCCCTAGATGTGAGATGTGTTATAGTTCAGGAATTTCCGTAATGTTTGATGTGAAAGGGAAGTATTGTCAGGATTTTTCAAGGCTTAGACTTGGGAATTTTTGGTTAGTTTTGTTAATTGCTCGTACTCATAGGAATTTGAGGACAAAATTCTTTTAAGGAGGGAGAATGTAACACCCCACAATTTAATGACTGAATATTAATTGATTTACTTAAATAGTTAGAACGTCCATTATTCTCAAATTTTACAAACGAGTGAATTGGGACTCAAAGCATCTGTAGTTGATTTTGCTTTTTTGATGCAAGAAAAATGTGTATAAACTTGACCATATTTGGAGTTGATAAAGTTTTGGAGAAAATAGCGATTTTTGAGTGGAAGAAATGGGTTTGGGCTAAGGCCCATTAGCTTGCCTATATATAGCTAACCCCTTCATTATTTCATTTTCACTTCTCCATTCACTTTTCTTCCTCCTCCTTTTTCTATAATCTTTCCCCAGTCATCTCTTAATCCTCTTTCTTTAATTAGCAATTTCAAGCTAAAATAAAATTCCTAAATTCAAATCAAAATCACTATAATTCCTCTCTTCTTATTCGCTCCAAAACCCATCAAGGAATCACCAAGAATCAGAGTTTGGAGCAACATATTCAAAAGGAGGGAAAGCATGGGTTTTTGAGCATAGTTTGGAAAGAAGAAGTGAGTGAGATGATTCTCCTACTTAATTTACTTGTCAAATTTCATACAATTGTTTAGTAATAATTATGAACGTATGTCACGTGATTTAGAGAATTTTATGTTATGCTTTAGGCCTATATTTATGTTATAAACATGTTTTCTTTAGCTAATTAATTGTTTGGACCTTTATTCATAATGTTTTGAAATATTAGTAAGCCCTAGAGTTGATTTAGAGCTGACTGGATGATTATTGTAATGCTATAATTTGATTTGTCATTAATTAAGTTGAATAATGAAGTGCATGTCATTAGAAAACTATAATTAAACCATTTGAATGATGTATGGAAAAGTTAGTAAGCTAATTAAGCGAGCTAGGGGCTCTACACTTATTATTGAAGTGATCAAAGGCCTATTGATGCTTAATTAGTATTTATAAATGCGATTTGAGAAGAGCGATGTATTTTATAAAATAATGGGATGTTTTATAAAATGAAGTTAGTAAGTTAATTAGGTGAATTATAAGCTCTACACCAATTATCAAAGTGATTAGAGGCTTAACGAGCTTAATTAGAACTTATAAATATTATTAAGTAAAGAATAATTTTATAAGTAAAAGATATTTTTTTTAAAATAGAATGAGATTTTATAAAATAGTAAAATGATATATTTTGTAAAATAGAATGAGATTTTATAAAATGGTAATAATGGTATATTTTATAAAATAGAGTGAGATTTTATAAATGCATGAGATTGTATAAAATAGTAAAAAGGGATTATTTTATAAAGTGGCTATAAGGTTTATAAAATAATTTTAAGATGAATACCTATTTCTTAATAAAGGACTTTAAGTATTATAAGGGCTTAAAATGATTTATAAGCTAATTTTATATTTTATAAAATAATGGAATGATTTTATAAGATAGTAGAAAATAATGTTGGACTTTAATAGAAATGATTTGATAAATAAAAGTACGATTTGATTATCAAATAATCAAAATATAATTTAAATTTACATTATGTACATGTAAGTGGGTAAGTATACATATACGTTTATTTGAAGTTATATAGAAACCAATATAACTCATGTATTGGAACTGCAATTGAAATTGTTGAATGGTTTAGGTTGTCAATAATAATTGTTGGATCGTGTGATGGTTGTATATGCGTATGGGAATGTCCATAAGTGTATATAGGCATGTTAAGAGCAATCTTGTGATGCCATAACAACTACTAGGTACACTAAGTTGCATGAGAGATTGTCGGGTTGAGTAATCGCTATGGTGAAGTTTGAAACATGATTTGTGAAGTTTGACATGTTTTGCCTATACGTATGCATATATGCATGCACAAGTGGATACATCAACACATGTGCGATCATCACATAAGGCAGGAAAGATGGTTGAGTTTGTTTGGGCATGTTAGAGGAACCCGGGCCTTTGAAATCGTCCTAGGGAGACATTATATGACAAAGAGAAGGATTTGTATTGAAATTGATTTTCGAATACTTAGGAGACCACTTCCAAAATATCAACCAATGGACTCTGGATTAGCTCCAATGTAGCGAAAGCAGGCTACGGAAGCAAGGCGGATCATCGCCCAAAGCATCGAAGGAAATGACATGAGAATCGAGGACCGTCTAGGAGATTACTCCCTGCCTCAGGCTCATTGCCTGGGACCTGAAGATTTTAGTTGACCAAGGGAGAGGTTTAGTTTACTGAATGAGAGTGCAAATCAATCCGGAGGAAGGAGCCTTAAATACAAGGCTGGGAATACCCAACTCAGTCGACTGGCTTAGTTAACTAGGAAGGGGGTTGAGTGGACTAAACCACTGGGCTACAAATGATTTCGGGATTACTTTCCCTATTCGTGCATGGTTCTTCATGAGGCATTGGCACGAATTTGGATTGGAGAGGCTTTTGGCTACTCAAAAAGGAGGGATGCAAGGTGAAGGTCGGAGTTCGAATGCGAGATATGATGATACATGTGCGGTCAATGATGATCAAACCCAATACGATTGATTACACTGTCACATTTGGTAAGCATGTACGATTGAGCGGAGTTAGTCCATGCTTTTTGTATTTGACCTTGGGGAAGATTAGTTTGATGAATGGTTTTGGTCTTATTGTTGATACCATACCTTATGTTGATCGTATATTAGTGATCAGACATCTATTGGCCTTATATTAGTGGCTATGCATATTTGGTCTCTCAGTAGTGACCATACATATACATAGATAATGATGCAATATCCATCTTTGTTTGTGATAGGCGTATTTGATTGCGTGATGTTATATTCAACGCATGCATACATATATGGAATCGATGTTCCATTGTGGTCCCGATAGCGTATTACACGAGACACGACCTTCGTTGTCTTTTTGATAAGAGGCGTACACTAGTTATTTGAGATATCCTTGATGTCCTAGAGGAGGACAATGAAAATCATCCACTGTAGAATCCTAGACACTTATGCTCATTATAGGCATATGGTGAGATTAGAAAAGTTCCTAGGTATTTAGAATAGAATGAATTACAGTTATGCTCATTATATGAGTATTGTGATTATATTTACTATTGGGTCTAGGTTTCAAGTGGTAGAGTAGACCATAACTTATGCTCATTATAGGGGCATTGTGAGATCTAAACAAGACATGGCTCGGGTCTATGGTATATTCAAATACCGACTTTTATTCATCTTGAACTCTCAAAAGGAACCATTGGATCACGATTGATTTCCCTGTTGTCCTCACCCATTATTGAGGATGAGTATTATTTGTATTTATTAGTTACCTTTTATTTGTTATGTTATTTGCGTTATTAGTTGAATGTTGTTGTAGTTGCTGCATTTACTATTATTTTGTACTTCGCGGTAGATTTGTATTATGATTACCTACTCCTAGATATTGGGTTGCTTATGATATAGTATGCTTGTTATGTTTCGGTCACATTATACTGATTGTGATGACTCGTTGATTTTAGAAGAAGGGTAGGTCAAGTAAGCTTTACCATTTCTTATGGTGGGTTTACTTATTTGTGTATAGGCTGTCTGTATTACTTTTGTACCACATTTGCGGAGAGAACCGGATGTGCCTTAGCAGTTCCTGTTCTATTTTGTATATAGTTTTTATATATAGCATTTTGGGATAGTTCTCCTCATATAATACTTTATGTCTGACCCTCATTTTGTCTTTATTATCTTATGTCATAACCAATCTCGAGTGCTCGATTGAGTAGTTTGGGAGTCAGGTGCTTTTGGGGATATACGATCGGAGTGGTGCAGCTGAATCATTGGAGGCGAAGATGATATTTAGATATTTATATACTTGATATTGTAGTAGTATATGACAGATGTTATTTTTATATGAGACCTATTGTATTAGATGTTTTATTCTGACTTTCTGTATGAATATTTATTTATCAGTAACTTCTGCCTGTATAGTCTCATCTTATGTTCATGTATATTCAATGCATTATATGTTTTCAATATGATATTGTATCACTATGCCTAGGTATAGTGTTTTATTTCTTGTTCCTTCTTTCTTTTTCCTAACAAGCCATCTTTTGTAGTATCCCAAAGTTAGGCACTGAATTTTGGGTGTTACGAAGGGCAGGTTGTTACACCAAGGATGTGAGTGGAGAAAGCATTGTTATGCCTTCTTTATGGAAAAATGAATCAACTAAACAAATATCCAAGATTTGAATCTAAAAAGAAATTCTACGACGGCCTTATTGAGGGATATAATAGGGACTTGGCGAAGATGGGAAAAAGAAAAAGATGCGACCTTGAAATTCAAGACATAGACCAAATGTCAGACGAAGGAGATAAAGAGAGCCTATACCCAAGCCGAAATCGTGATAAAAGACTTGTTAAAGATTGCTCATGAAGAGAACATGACTCTCAATACACTACTTCCTAACAAGGACATGGCCTTCACCGCAAAGGATGAAACTATCATGGCAAAGGATAAAACTACTGAGGACCAGGCAATTGAAATCCAAAAGCTTGATGCGGAAAAAGAGAGACTTAGGTGTGAATTGCTCTTGTCGAAAATTGAGACACTAGAGGCTCAAACTGACCATACTCAGTTACGCATGATTTAAGAAAGTTGAAAGAGAAGAAGGCCAAGGAAAGAGAGGAATTGAATACCACCATTCAGTTTCTCTTTGCTAACATCATCCAATATAAGAAATTGAAGCGGTTGGGAGGTACATATACTGTTACACTGGCCGATGCCTGGGAAGAAGTGCTGTGCCGCATAGAGGTGTTCGAAGAAGGCCTCACCGAAGATAAGTTAAAGGTTAAGTGCCTCGATGCTAAATATATCTTAAAACTTAAAGAGGGAAAGACTATCCTGCTACAAAAGATGCTCCTGCTAAAGTTACTGCTGAATCTCCTGTCGACCCAAGTGCATCGAGTTAGGCAGAATCATCAACTCCCAAATCCCAAGAGCTTACAATGGAAATTCCTACAACTGAAGGGGCCAGCTACGAGGCCACCTGAGTTATCCCAGCTTTTCCAGTGATTAATCTTATTGAACCCTACGTTCCCCTCTCATTGATCCACCAACTTAATATTTTCTCGAAGAGGGGAAATATCTAATTCCCATGTCCAACAGTCCAATCCAGGCAAACATATATCCCTTATTTCTCAGTATTCAATGTAACGACCTATAACACCCCATAATTTGGAGTTGGTTATTTAATTAGTTATTAGTTAAATAATTAGGCTTCGAAAATGGGATTTGTGCAAACAATGGAATTTGACCACGAAATTGCACCGTTGCATTCATGGCGAAATTCTGAGCAACTTTCATATATAGAGTTTTACGATCAGAGTCCAAACAAAGAAGTTACGAACGAAAAACGAATTCGAAACGAAAATAAATAAATAAGAAGAAATTAACGTTTTTATATTAATTAATAAGACCATAAGCCGACCCTTCATTGGCGATGGTCGACCACCAACGACCGACCGATGACCAAGGGGCGGTCGACCGATGGTGACCTGGCAGCTCCAAAAAACCAAGGTCGTAATGGCCTGAATTTAATATTTTAAATCGTATGGTTCTAGTTGATTCTAGCACCTATTTCTTCTTCTCCGCTTTCTTTCTAAATTATAAGATACTTGTATCTATATTCATACAAATCGGAGAAGAGTAGAAATCTAATAAAAGAGAGAAGCGAAGAGAATCGATCATATACGTATTTGAGGTGGTTTATATTTATATATATTTGTACCTATTTTCTCTTCCAATCCTAAATCTCTTCTTAGATATGTAATTTTAATGTATGTATATACCCTTTCACACATATCTCTTGGATTAAAATGGATTTGGAGATGAATCAAATGTACTACTTCAAATCTGGAGATTTGGATTGCTTTTAAAAGGTGAATGGGAAATATTATAGATTGTTATACCATGAAAATTATCCCCTTGGTATTTATTTTATTTTTATGTCTAATTGGATAATTGTAAATGAGTTGTAGATAATGAATTGAATACGATCTGAATGTAATAAATATCGCCTTCATATTCTTGTTTATGAATTGACTTAGCGTTGTATACAACCTGATCTGCATATCGGTCCCAAAAATGTGAATTTGGAATATTGTTAATGTTATACATTTTGATTATTTCCCCAATTGTTAGAATATAAACATTTCAATGTTTAGAATTGTTAGAATTTAGATCCGTTTAATATTTGTAAATTAATTTGACTTCTTTCCCTTTTAGAAAGATACAGCTTTTAATCTAACAAAGAATAGATGCAAATAGAAAGAGAAAGAGATATATAAAATATGAATTCACTATTGTTTACACCGTCTATTTCAGTAATAAAAAGAAATGATTATTTCTTGTGATTTAGAATGATATAATCTTTTATATTTTAAAGTTAAATCCTTTTTTTGGACTAATTTATGGAAACTATAGAGGATAATATTTTTAGATACGATTCCAATGATTTAACATAAAAAATATATTCTGGTGAAGATATATAACCAGAACATATTTGATAAAAGTAATATTTGTACGTAATTACTGCGCTTATAATGATTAAATAAAAAGCTAATAACGATGCTTGCACGTAATATCACGTTTAGGATAATTAACTAACGGGAAAAGAATTTAAAAGGTTGTAACTCAAATAAATGGTAATAAATATGGGAGTTGCAATAATTTGATTGGGTAAATGGATTAATGAGACTGATAAAAATGGGATAGATATAAAAGGTTACAAATTTGAAATTAGTAATCATATATAAATGTCCTCAGAAATGTCTAATTGGATTTATGGAAAAATTGACGTTTATGAGCATTAATCGGGGGTTTATGGGTAGATAAATATTTAAGATAAATCTTATTGCTTTAAATAAAAAATGAACTAGTAAGCTAAGTCCAATGTCTACCTAAGATAACATGAATAAAGACTTAGGATGCTTAATTCGACTTAGTGAGTTAGTGATGTGAGGTCAGTAGAGTCAATTGGTGGAAGAATGCCCTTCACTTTAAGGTTACTAGCAGTCGGGTGTACCTATAACTGATGTGGAATATCACTAACCCTAGGAGCCATCACATGAGAGATTGGGCTTGCTTTCTTAATTGGAAAGTATTAAATGGTAAAAATTTGAATTTAGGAGCGGTGAAGGATATCTCCATAGGGGTTCGCTTCTGGTTTGAGGTTTTAAGTGGTTGAAGGGTCCGCCTCTCTCGTAAACGGAAGTGTTAAGTAACCTAGTAAGAATCCAAATAAATAGATAAGGATGTCTCTAAAAGGGTTTGCTTAAATGTTGAGGTCTTAAGAGGCTGAATGGTTCACCTACCTACCAAAAGAAGTAGCCTAATGAGATGCCATATTTATAATTAAAGAGTGAGAGTGGATATCTCGGGATGGGTTCGCTTCAAGTTTGAGGTCATAAGTGACTGTAAGGTCCCCCTCTTTCCTATAAAAGAAGTATTACTTAATGAGATTTCCAAGCAATGACAGCTAGATAGTACCATTGAGGAGCATGCTTTTGGAAATAGATCTTAAATGATGGGGTCTGCTGTGACGAACAAGTAAATCCATACCCTTTGAATTGAAAATAAACCACACATGTTCGAACCAAAAAGCACAGACTGACGGAATGTTGGAAGAAAGAAAAGAAGAGAGAAGAAGAGAAGAGAAGAAATAGAGAAGATAGAATCAAACAAAATAGAGAAGATAGAATCAAACAAAACAATATAGAATCTCACATCGCAGCGGAAAACATAAAATATCATATCAATGATCTTTACAAAACAGAAACTGTATATATATACATCAATCAGAGTTCAACAATCAATCAACAATTGTCAGCCTGAACAGTTATAATAATCTGTCCTTACAATTGCCGACAATATAAAACAACAACTAAGCAACAATACAGTGGATAATCAAGCAAATACGGATGTACAAAAATAAAGACCTCCAGCTTTCCTGCTAAAGCTACAAAAGCACCAATAATAACCTGTAAATATACTCGGACTGACCCGAGCATTGAAAGGGAAGAACGCCCGGATCAGTCTGGTAAAGCAGCGTGAGAAACACACTCAACTAAATTTATTAAATTACCAAACTTTTCCTTTTTCAAAACAAAAGTATCTCATAAGACAAATCCACACATAAACACCGACATGTTTTTACCTTACGATAACTAAAACATATCATATCAAATCCTCTTATATTATAGTAGTGTCTATTATATATAAATAATATTAATCATAGCCGAAATTGTTACATTGATTAAATTCCAGCATATAGCCCAACTGGGTAATACAATCAAAATGGAAAAACACGTAATGGAATTTGGATTTCCATACAAATGACCAGGTGAAGGGACTACCTTCCAGCATTACATCTCTATAAGAATGTACCGAGGAACAGCACAAAGGAACCCCTACCAATACAAGATCGGACCACCTCTATAACTAGATGGTACTGAATGTATCATCCTCCGGTCGTTACCGACATTTACCGAGGGCCCTCTAGCATACAAACTGCAATAATTAGATACATGACGTCATAGAGTGTAAAGATGTATCTAGAAGAGGATGATCATACCCTAATGGGAGCGACCCACTTAGCCTTGCCGCATCTAACCCTGTTTTGGTAATTTTCGGTTGATGACGCCTGAGGTAACGATTACCTTTCACAATCATATATCACATCACTTTGAATGCCACACGGCCATTTCAACTGACTACTAAATGCATTCCACAAAAATACAACCTTTAAGCTCATACGTCTCAAGGAGGGTGTTAAGCTAAGAAAAGTTGCCTTCTTCGCCACCACAGATGTAAGTTTATAAAAAACAATGTACGTAATCAATAGAAATGCAATGTCAGACACACATCCATACAAGTTGTCCAGGAACAGGATAAACCGAAGGTACTTTCCTAACACATCCTGTCGGGAAATCTCTAGGATCAGTAGCGAATAGTCCTCACATTGGATATTTCATAGTGAAGAGAACATTGCTACTGGATGTATATTGGGATTTTAACCCAAAACAATCAACAAGCAGTCCCCCACTATGAAAATCCGGAATGACAATATCATCAATAAGGAACCTGCACAATCGTCGCATATATGTTGGTCCGAAGTGGTTTTCGGATAAACTGATCCTGGTCTCTTCGCACCAACAACGCAAAAGTGTTTCTCAACCTCACACAGAAACTAAATCTCATAGACTTATCACGTTTCCAACTTTCAACTTGCTATCCTTCGGGCCAAGAAGGAAGCTTGATAGATTGGAGTAATACTCCGTACTATATGAATCAACATCCTCAACAAAAACGATAATCAATCCTCCACAAAAGGCCACGTACTAAATGTACGACTAAATAGTTCTCACATCAAGTCGAGGAACTAAAATTTGGCCAAGTTTGATAATTGGTTATTTAACTATCAAAGCAAACAAACAAATATCTAGCACCATAACAATCACTGGGCCCTTTTTAATTAATCTTTTATTAATTAAATCACTTGCCAAATATTCACTTCAAATCATCTTTGAAAGATATATTCTCAAAACATTTCAACTTTCTATATCGAAAAAATTTCCAAATACTTATTTAATAATAAGTAATTCAAAAATCAATTCATTTTCAACACTTTGAAAATATTCTATATACGTAAAAGACGATTAAGTATATATTTTATTCTTTAAGGAAAAACATTCTCTTTAAACATATTTACTTGGATCAAAAACGATGTTACGTAAAACATCGTTACGACAACCCAAAATCACTATTATAGGGATTCAAAAATTAGATAGATATATAAATCCTAAATACTATGCAAAATATTTCCTTTCGAAAATCATTTACTATAACAACAGTGTTATAGTCCATCATTTTCTTATTTCTAAAAAATGTCTATTTCAACAATAAATGTTGAAATCTATGGTTTTGATACCGAACACATTTTAAAACATCTTTAAAACCATTTAAATCCATTTACAATATCACTTTCCAAAACATTTATTTAATTCATATATTATCCACCGTCCAAAATCGTGAATATACTTCGTTAACTAAATTCAACATTTCTACACATTTATTTAAGAATTATCCTCTGTCCAAATTCATGGATTTAATCCCTTTATCTAATTCATTGCTATTGCACATTTTATTAAAGGATTATCCACTGTCCAAAATCATGGATATAATTCCTTTAATAAACTATAATAATTAACTTATCAAATTTAATTGATTTTGGATTTATAAAACAATGTTTATAGATCACATTTATATTTCATAAAAACTTTAATTTATAAATCTCCTTTATTAGCCAATTCCATTTATTTAATTTATATGCCAAAAATCCAAATTATAAGTTAATTACTTATGATTCTCTTATTTACAAAATCATTCTTTTTATAACTTCACAAACTGTAAATCTTATTGATTATAAGATTCATTTATAACTCTATTTAACGTTTACAAAACTCCTTTACAATTATATTACTTTGGTTTATAAAATATAAATTTTATACATCTTGTATATAAACCATTCATAATTACTTCAAAAATCTCAATTTAAATAAAGTTAATCTTTTGATAATTCATAAATCCTTATTAAAACTTATATAACTCCACAAATCATATTTAAGTATTATTTCACAATAATCATAATTTTTATAACATAAAAATTATAACATTTATTTATATAAAATAAATTCCTTTTACTTAACAATTCAAAATTATATATTTTCAAATCACTTGAAAATCCATTTTAATTTGAAATTATCATTTTAATATTTTTAAAATTCCAAAAATAGGCCCATGCTGTAGCAACACTAAATACATCAATCACGGCATCCAAAACATCAAATATCAGATGATAACAGCATATATCACAATATCTGTAAATAAATCAACAGTAGTGAGGAATCCAGTTGGATCTCTTCAACCTGTCGCCTGCAACAAATATACATATTAGAAATATATGTACAATGTCCGCTTTGAGGCAGACGCACGTACAAATGGTCATTCGCTCATACACGGGAACGTATAGGGTCTCATCTGCTTTAATAGGCAGGTGTATATCCAAATACCAATCAATATATCATATATCATCCAAACAATCATGAATCAACATAAATAATATTTATTCTCACTTATATAAAAATATCAGTGAGTGAGAAAGATTGAGTTGTACACACATTGCTTGTAGTCATCGCGATAGCGATTTTTTCGATTAAAATTAAACAAATATTTAATTTCAATCAAAATTTTCACTAGCTCAAATAAATCTCAATCCAGCCTTATAATGTAGTGCTTATCAATACAGACCCAACGTAAGTCGTTTTGTCAAAAACGGACCTCGTATGACAAAGTTATAGCGTTTTAAAGTTTATACGATTTATAATATATATATAAATTTCAAATTTTATTTATTTTATAAAACCTTAAATCAACCTAGGCCACATGATTCCGAACGAGCAGATCACGGCCATGACTAGCATCTTCTTCCCCCATGTTTCTTTACTAATGAAAATAAACCCAAAGCTGCCAATATACATTGAATTTTGGAGCCCTCCTCGTTGCCTTTGAAGTCGATCGGCCAATGCCACGACGTAGCCCATCGTCAACACTACCCACGTCCTAAATCTACTTGAAATCGGCTTCCCCTATTGCATGCGATTTGCTGATGGACGACGCAGCTTTGAGCATGAATTTTCGTTGATCCATCACATGAAACCCAATCTCGACCATTGATCTTGTAGCACTCGTCGAGCCTAACATTTTTTCATTTAGGAAGTTTTCGATAATAGTGGATGGATCATAAGATATCTGAGGAAGAAGAGGATGAGTTTATGGCCATTGAAATGATGGTGGCGGCTAGCCCTATGGAAGTTAGGGTTTTGCAAAATAGAATAAACAACATCCTTTTATATAAAATTTTACACGCACTATCATTCGAAAATTTTTCCGAACTCGAAATGAAGCGTACCGCATGTCGTTTATTATGTTTTACTCCTATTTCAAACATAATGGAATATATATCAGGAGACAATTCGATCATATTTGGAAGATAAGTTTTCGAATCGACTATTTTAAATTTAGAATTCACTTAAACGAATTTCTATGCGTTTTAGCTTGCCTCGGAAAAACTGTAAACCCGATTGACACGAAATTTAAAATCTTACAATAATTTAACATTACGGATCCGATGAAACTAGTTTCGTCAAAATCCGAGACTGTTTGAAAAATGACTATTTTCACTCGTCAATTAAATATTAAAATATTCAATTTCTACAAATCAACTTTTAATTCGATTTCAAAAGTTCTCTAACATCATTCTAATTGAAATAGAATTTAATTCAACTTTATAAATCATTTTCATTAACATTAAATCCAATTTCTAATTATACAACTTTAAATATTAAATTAACAATTTAATTATCCAATTAAATCCAGATATTCGAAATATAATTTATTCAGCTTATAAATTTTACTTGTTCATATTTAAAATCAATTACGTATACGAATTTCAAACGACTAAAATTTTGGGTCATTACATTCTCCCTTACTTAAAAGAATTTAATCCCTGAAATTATAATGTAAGAAAAAGTCACAAAATCCATTAACTTTTCAAAACAACTCGTTCAATTTAGATTTACGAAATCTCTAAGTGTTTAACTTTCCCAAAATCCAATAGTTAAACTTCTTACAAAATCTTTTCTAAGTTTCAAATCCATTTATAGTTATCTTTTCACCAACTATATCATTTAACTTTAACTCAAAATCAAAAAGTTTCCAAAATTTTCAAAAAATTTCCTAACGCCTTAAATTTTCAAAAAAATTCATCAGCTTCTCCTTTGCGCGGTTCGATCTTTGTAGGATCAAACATATATAGATCACAAATATCTCATCTCAGTGATGAGGCATCCCATGGGGAAAAAGTGTAAAAGTACGATATGTATTCCAAGATATGTACCTTATATATTATTAGCGAGCATATACGGTTAATATAGCGTGAAAGCGAGCTCCAAAGCGAAGAAATACGCCATCTGTACCTACTAAGCACTCAACAAACAATGAGAAACATGTATATATCAAAGTAATATCAATATATAACATATACTAATGCAACAACTATATATGCCAATATAGAAAATGCAACAAAAGCAACAAATCCAACCATCAAACAATTATCATCCAACTAACATCCAACAACTATCTAATAAATTTATAATCAAATCAATATGAATTCACTTCTCATTAATATTCATTGAATTGATTTTCCATTTAATCATATTTGATTCATTAACATTGTACTTTACTAACATCCTTTTTTTCATATCCAATTAGTTTACATTCACTAATTTACATTCAAGTTGGTTCATTTTCAATTCAATTCGAATTCGATTCTATTTAGATTTACTTAACTTCCAATTTGAATTCAATTATTAACTTTCAATTTTATTAATTCAATTTCATTAACATTTAATGAATCTCTATTCAATCAACTAACAACCATCTAACAACCAATGTATGACCAACATACCAAATTTATTTACTTTACATTCAATTTGATTTCACACTTTTAATTTCAATTTGTTTAATATTAAGTTGACTTCCATTCGATTCCCAATTTCATTAGCTTTTAATGAATTGACACTTACATCAATTATTCCATATTTTGTTTATTAATCCATTTCATTAGTTCAATTTATTCATTAATTCGATTGATAATTCATTTTACAACTAAAGTTGAATTTTCTTATATAACTCAAGTTCATATTCATTTAACTACTTCAGTTCATTAACTCACTTTATTAATTTACTTCGATACCAAAATCAACTTCATTCAACATTACTTAAGTTATGTTCCTTTTTATAAACATCACTTTTTTCACTTAACTTAAATTTCAACTTATGAATCCAAGTCAGATTTCAATTCTAAAGTTTGCTTCATTTAACTTAAGTCAATTTCATATCACTATTCAGATTTTGTTTTTCTTAACAAAATTGTTTAACCATTTTAACAATTGATTTTACTTACATTTTCTCACTTTACAAGTTATTTAACTTATTTATTCAACTTCCATAAACATTTACCTAAGTATACTTCCATTCACATTTTTATAATTTCAAATCATGGTTATATGATCACTTTACACTTAGGTTTAATTTCCATTTCAATAACTTATTTAATCCAGTTAAAATCTAATTCAATTTATTTAACTTCCTTAGCTAAATTTCAAATCATATATTTTATTATGCTAACTCAAATTCATTTCAACTTTACCGAAGTTAAATTTTTATTTCAAATTATAAATCCAAAACCCATTTCACTTATATTTATCAATTTCAACATGGATTTTAAATTCAAATTCATTTATCACAACAAAACTTCACAATTTACTATTGGTAGCAAATCCATCACATAGAAACTCGAAAATGATACTGATGATGCTGCAGTCATCACCTTTATTATTTCCCAGTAATAATAGTGAATTCAGTGCTTTATATTCTTTAAAAAAATTCCTTTTATTTATAAATCATATTTATTAATCTTTTTCACTTATATAATTTAACTATTTTACTTCACTTATATAAGATTATTTCACAATTATAAATTATATTAATTATAACTCCATACTTTGTAATTCGTTTGTTCATATAATTTTATTCTTTTTACAATTGTTGTTTTTATTTAGATTATTCAGACATCTTTTTTAACTTATATATATATATATATATATATATATATATATATATGTTTACATTTTCAACAACCAAACAATCAATTTATATACACTTTAGTAATTTTTAAAAATTATTTCTTTATATATAAAATATAATCGAGGTAAAATTATTTCATTTACCCAATTTAAAATGATACTATGTCGACTTGCCTCGTTTAATTGTTTGGAACTCCCTATCGATAATATGCCGTCCTACATACCGACTAAAATTCACAAACAGCTCAACGGATAAGCAAACACAATATAAAACATTTATATCACTAACAAATACGTGCTCATATATATAATACACTCAAACTCAATCTAGGGTGCTACTGTCCCTATTTATACTGGGTACACATCAAAGCTTAGGTATATACAAAATCTAAGCTCTGATACCAGCTACGACGAACGGGCAAATTCGTGCCCTTTGAATCGAGAATAAACCACACATGTTCAAACTAAAAAGCACAAACTGACAGAAAGTCGAGAGAAAGAAAAGAAGAGAGAAGAAGATAAGAGAAGAAAGAGAGAAGATAGAACCAAACAGAACAATACAGAATCTCACATCGCAGCGGAAAACATATAATATCATATCAATGATCTTTACAAAACAGAAACTATACACACACACATCAATCAGAGTTCAACAATCAATCAACAATTATTAGCCTGAACAGTTACAATAACATGTCCTTACAATTGCCGACAATATAAAACAACAACTAAGTAACAATGCTGTGGATAATCAAGAAAATACGGACGTACGAAAATGAAGACCTCCAGCCCTCCCGCTGAAGCTCCAAAAGCACCAATCATAATCTATAAATATACTCGGTCTGATCCGAGCATTGAAAGGGAAGAACGCCCGGATCAGTCTGGTACCAGCGTGAGAAACACACTCAATTGAATTTATTAAATTACCAAACTTTTCCTTTATCAAAACAAAAGTATCTCGTAAGACAAGTCCACACATAAACACTGACATTTTGTTACCTTACGATAACTGAAACATATCATATGAAATCCTCTTATATTATAGTAGTGTCTACTATATACAAATAATATTAATCATAGCCAAAATTATTACATTGATTAAATTTCAGCATATAGCCGAATTGGCAATACAATCAAAATGGCAAACACGCAGTGGAGTTTGGATTTCCATACAAATGACTAGGTGAAGGGACTACCTTCCGGTAGTACATCTCTAGAAGCATTTACCGAGGAACATCACAAAGGAAACTCTACCAACACAAGACCATCCCACCTCTATAGATGGTACCGAATATATCATCCTCCGGTCTTACTGACCTTTACCGAGGGCCCTCTAGCATACAAACACCAATAATTAGATACACGACATCATAGTATGTAAAGACATATCTAGAAGAGGATGATCATACCCTAATGGAAGCGACCCACTTAGCCTTGCCGCATCTAACCCTGTTTTGGTCATTTCCGGTTGATGAGGCCTGAGGTAACGATTACCTTTCATAATCACATATCATATCACTTTGAATGCCACACGGCCATTTACGTTGACTACTAATTGCCTTCCACAAAAATACAACCCTTAAGCTCATACGTCTCAAGGAGGGTGTTAAGCTAAGAGAAGTTGCCTTCTCCGCCACAGTGATGTACGTTTGTAAAAACCAATGTACGTAATCTATAGAAATGCAATGTCATACAAACATCCGTACAAGTTTTCCAGGAACAGGGCAAACCGAAGGTACTTTCCTACCACATCCTGTTAGGAAATCTCTAGGATTAGTAGCGAACAATCCTCGCCTTGGATATTTCATAATGAAGAGACCACTACTACTGGATGTATATTAGGATTTTAACCCCAAACAATCAAAAAGCAGTCCCCCACTATGAAAATCTGGAATAACAATATCATCAATAAGCAACCTGCACAATCGTCGCATATACAATGGTCCGAAGTGGTTTTCGAATAAATTGATCCCGGTCTCTTCGCGCCAACAACGCAAAAGCGTTTCTCAACCTCACACAGAAACTAAGTCTCATAGGCTTATCACGTTTCCTACTTTCAATTTGCTGTCTTTCGGGCCAAGAAGGAAGCTCGATAGATTGGAGTAATACTCCGCACTATACGAATCAACGTCCTCAACACAAACGATAATCAAGCCTACATAAAAGGCTACGTGCTAAGTGTACGACTAAATAGTTCCCACATCAAGTCGAGGAACTAAAATTTGGCCAAGTTCGATAGTCAGTTATTTAACTATCAAAGCAAACAAACAAATATTTAGCACCATAACAATCATTGGGCCCTTTTTAACTAATCTTTTATTAATTAAATCACTTGCCAAATATTCACTTCAAATCATCTTTTAAAAGATATATTCTGAAAACATTTCAACTTTCTATATTGGAAAACATTTCCAAATACTTATTTAATAATAAGTAATTCACAAGTCAATTCATTTTCAACACTTGGAAAATATTCTATATACTTAAAACACGATTAAGTATATATTTTATTCTTTAAGGAAAAACATTCTCTTTAAACATGTTTACTTGGGTCAAAACGAATGTAGCGTAAAACATCGTTACGACAACCCAAAATCACTAGTATAGGAATTCGAAAATTAGATAGATATATAAATCACAAATACTATACAAAATATTTCCTTTCGAAAATCATTTACTATAACAACAGTGTTATAGTCCATCATTTCCTTATTTGTCGAAAACGTCTATTTCAACAATAAATGTTGAAATAAATGGTTTCGATACTGAACACATTTTAAAACATATTTAGAACTATTTAAATCCATTTACAATATCACTTTCCAAAACATTTATTTAATTCAAAGGTTATTTACTATCCAAAATCGTGAATATAATTCTTTAGCCAAATTCAACATTTCTACACATTTATTTAAGAATTATCCACTGTCCAAACTCGTCGATTTAATCCCTTTACCCAATTAATTACCATTGAAAATTTTATTAGAGGATTATCCACTATACAAAATCGTGGATATGATTCCTTTAATAAACTATAATAATTAGCTTACCAAATTTATTCGATTTCGGATTTATAAAACAATGTTTACAAATCATATTTATATTTCATAAAAACTTCAATTTATAAATATCCTTTTTTAACCAATTCCATTTGTCTCATTTATATGCCAAAAATCCAAATTAAGTTAATTACCTATAATTCTCTTATTTACAAAATCACTCTTTTTATAACTTCACAAAGTATAAGTCTTATTACTTATAAGATTCATTTATAACTCCAATTTAACATATACAAAACTCCTTTACAATTCTATTACTTTGATTTATAAATATAAATTTTATAAATCTTATATATTAACCATTTATAATTACTTCAAAAATCTCAATTTAAATAAAATTATTCTTTTAATAATTCACAAATCCTTACTAAAACTTATATTACTCCACAAATCGTACTAAAGTATTATTTCACAAGAATCATAATTTTTATAACATAAAAATTATAACATTTATTTATTTAAAATAAATTCCTTTTACTTAACAATTCAAAATTATATATTTTAAAATCACTTGAAAACCCTTTTTAATTTGAAATCATCACTTTAGTACTTTTAAAATTTCAAAAATAGGCCCAATGCTGCAACAACACTAAATACATCAATCACGGCATCCAAAACATCAAATATCAGATGATACAACATATATCACAATATCTGTAAATAAATGAACAGTGATGAGGAATCCAGTTGGATCCCTCCAACCTGTCACCTGCAATAAATATACATATTAGAAATAATGTACAATGTCCGTTTCGAGGCAGGCGCGTGTACAAAGGGTCATCCGCTCATACACGGGAACGTATAGGGTCTCATCTGCTCCAACAGGCAAGTGTATATCCAAATACCAATCAATATATTATATATCATCCAAAGAATCATCAATCAACACAAATAATATTTATTCTCACTTATATAAAAATATCAGTTAGTCAGAAAGAGCGAGTTGTACTCATATTGCTTGTAGTCGTCGCGGTAGCGATTTATTTTGATTAAAATTAAACAAATGTTTAATTTCAACCAAAATTTTCACTAGCTCAAATAAAGCCCAATCTAGCTTCATAATGTAGTGCTCGTCAATACGGACCTAATGCAAGTCGTTTCGTCAAAAACGGACCTTGTATGACAAAGTTATAACGTTTTAAAGTTTATACGAGTTATAATATATATAAATTTCAACTTTTATTTATTTTATAAAACCTAAAATCAGTCTGGGCCACACAATTTCGAACAAGCAGATCACGGCCATGACTAGCATCTTGTCCTCCCGGGTTTCTGTACGAACGAATATAAACCCATAGCCGCCAATATATATTGAATTTTGGATCCCTCCTCGTTGCCTTTGAAGTCGATCGCCCAATACCATGACGTAGCCCATCGTCAACACTACCCACGGCCTGAATCTAGTTGAACTCGGCTGCCCCAGTTGCATGCGATTTGCTGATGGATGATGCGGCTTTGAGCATGAATTGTCGTTGATCCATCACGTGAAACCAGATCTCGAACGTTGATCTTGTAGTACTCATCGAGCCTAACGTTTTTCATTTAGGAAGTTTTCGATAATAGTGGATAGATCGTAAGATATTTAGGGAAGAAGAGAACGAGTTTATGGCCATTGAAATGATGGTGGCGACTAGCCCTAGGGAAGTTTGGGTAAGCAAAATAGAATACACGTCCTTTTATAGAAAATTTTACGCGCACTATTCATTTGAAAATTTTTCGAACTCGAAACGAAGTGTGCCGCTTGGTATTTATATTGTTTTACCTCTATTTCGAACACAATGGCATATGTATCGAGAGTCGATTCGATCGTATTTGGAAGATAGGTTTTCGAATCGAATATTTTAAATTTAAGATTCACTTAAACGAATTTCTACGCGTTTTAGCTTGTCTCGGACAAACCATACATCCGATTGACATGAAATTTGAAATCTTACAATAATTTAACATTACGAATCCGATGAAACTGGTTTCGTTAAAATCCAAGACTGTTTGAAAAATGACAATTTTCACTCGTCAATTAAATATTAAAATATTCAGTTTCTACAAAACAATTTTTAATTCGATTTCAAAAGTTCTCTAATATCATTTTAATTGAAATAGAATTTAATTCAACTTATAAATCGTTTTCATTTACATTAAATCCAATTTCTAATAATTTCTGCAATTTCAAATATTAAATTAACAATTTAATTATCCAGTTAAATCCAGATATTTGAAATATAATTTATTCAGCTTATAAATTTTACATGTGCATATTTAAAATCAAGTAAATAGATGAATTTCAAACGACGGAAATTTTGGGTCGTTACATCTGCCTATTTTCCACTTGGAAGTATTAAGTGGCTTGGGTTAGTCTCTTACATTGCTAAGGCCATAATGATAATAGTATCATTTAGGAGCACACCTTGCAGAGATGTCTTAAATAATGAGGTCTGCCTTAGTTAAGATCTTAAATGACCAGAGTCTTCTTATTTTCTAATAAAGGTATTAAGTGGTTTGGGTACTGTTTATTATATATCAATGATTTTATCGGCAATAGATGTGGTAATAGTTGGACATTACATATCAAAAGCCTTAAATAGTGCTTAGAGGTCTTGTTGCTGGGACCCATCGACCATTGACAACATTGATAGGAAACCACCTTAGAAATAGATCTTAAATGATAGGGTCTACCTCAAGTACGGTCGTAAATGACAAAGTCTGCCTATTTCTCTTTTAAAAGTGTTATAGAAGCCCACTTCATTTTTGGAAGCACTAAGTGAATAATGGGTTTGGAAGTATTGGGTGGTTGATATGGCTACATTAGTGTTTCGTACCTTGGGAAGGGGTAAATAAGTAATCGTATGTGCACTGCAAGTTTAGATTAAAATCGCTAACCTTGGTGGACATAACACTAAATCAAAACCTACTGGTATATGTTTATGTTATAGGCAATTAATATTTTTCAAGTCACCAAAACGTTGCTCTGGCCCTCTCCTTATTACAATCCACTGGATAGTATTTAGAGGAATAGATCACTGGAACTGGATGTGCTCATTGTTGGAGAAGTCTTTTTTCTCTCATGCTTAATGCTGATGTGACAATCTTCTACCTAAGGAACACGATTAATTCCAAGGTAATATTCATATTCAGTATTCTTATTCTATTATTATTTCCGTTGTGAGTTTAGATTTCTATCAATCTCTAATGATGCTCATGCTTATTTGAAGGTACTGAATCCTACAATTTGTGCTTTGATGGACTTGGGTTTCGATTTTTGTCAAAATTTAGGCCCATGAATTTATGAGCTGTTACGTTTGGTATTAGAGTCTAGGTTAGTAGATCGAAGGAATTAGGATAAATTGAGAGAATGTATTCGTACTTTTCTATCTAGTAACATTATATTTTTTTACGCTAGATTCTAACAGTTTGGACTATAGAAGTAGTAGTTTCACTCTGAAGGAATGGGCAAAGCAACTATGAGTTGGAAATAACTTAGAGCTAAGATTTTCATGTCGGCTTTGAAGTACCACAAGGAGTGCTAGCGATGCATAAAGCACTATTAATAAAGAGCATGAATATAACATATGGCTGAATCTCGAAAACTGGACGTGTTCAACTTGATGGTTGAGATTCTAGCTACCTTGTGATTTTGGATTTTGAATTCTAGATGGAGACACACAATTATTCCAGATTGATGGGAAATTAGGCTCTGTATGCCATGATTGTCCGAAAGCAAGTTTTGCAAGGTTGCATTCATTGATCATCTCTTTAACGACGAACCGTATTTTATTTGGATAACTAATGTAAATTCCTTAGCCTAAAACCTATGAGAAATTTTTTAACAGGTATATTTTGAAAATGCCTTAGATTTCTAAAAATGGGTTTTTGAAGGATTTATTTTCCTAAATATTTATTTTGGAAATTTTGCTTGGGGAAGTTTTGAAAATTTAATTTTCGAAGAAACATGTTACCAATTGATGGGTCATGTTAAGAAGTTTTTAGTTTATAAAAGATTAATTCTTGAAATCCTTAGATATTTATATGTATATACCAATAAGGGCTTGATATTAATTTTTGGTAAGAAAATAGTTTTTCAATTTGGGAAATTTGTGTTTTAAAAAGGTTTTTGGAAACCCTGAAATATCTATATATATATGTCTAATTTTCACTTTTAAAGGAAGTTTTGGTATGAAATGGTTTCTATTATTTAGACACAAGTATAAAGAAGCATATATTTAGCTTAGTGATTTTTCGGTTTATAAAATCAAGGTTTTTATATTTTCTCTCTTTATAGTATGGACAAAATAGAAATGACATTAGTTTTGTTAGGGTATGTAGTTTGAAGTGTTGTTGAACCAACCAGCTATCGGAAGAAATATTTTTGTGCTATTTAAGCATGAAATAACAGCTGGAATATTTTTGGGTTTTAGAAAGTGTTGTTGTCGCAACAATTTTGCTAAGGCTATCGCAATCTTGCTAAGGAAGATTTACATGGTAAGGTGGACACCATCATGCGGAAGGCAAAAAATTTCTAGACAGGTTAAGCTGAAGATGGTGTGTGGAATGGTCATTAGAATATTAATTAATTTAACTAGCCCTATTTGATCTAGGTTTAGGCCACGCCTAAATATGAGCTAGCAGTCGACTAATCAGTCGACCATAGCGGCGAGCCGCTATGTGAATTAGGGGCGAACCCAAACCTAAAACCAAGTACAAGTCACGTGCAAACCTTCAACCCCTTCAGCCAATGCATCCATCACTCTCTTCCTTGTCTTTAATTTTTTAGCCGAACTCATTTCCACCTCCCTTTTTCACTTCTTAACCAAAGCCTCACTCCTCCATTCTACCAACCAACACCAAAATCCTAGTTCGTAAGATCTTGCCCCACCAGTACTTCGGATCTATACACTTTTCTCCCTTTCACAATTGCCTCTCGGCCGATGGCACCTCCACGTATCAGTGGATCTTTCTCTCCTAATCTCGGCCTCACTCTATAAGAAGTTTCTTAGCTCAACTGGAGCGAGCGGAAGATTTCCGCCTATCTCGGAATGATGAACTTTGATTTCCCTTACGGGCGACCAGTGAAGTTTGGAGATTCATCACTCTTAGGCTTGAACAACTTTTCATCACGACAGGACTTGCATCGATCCTCCGCTTCAAGACTTATGAGTGGAAATATTACTCGCGCTGCGTCCGTATTTTCGATGCATAGATGGCGTAAAATTTTGATAATGGCAACAGCTACATTGAGTCCAAGGTGAAGGAGGCTCGGATTGAGATGTCAGATGATGATCTCACTGGGATTTTGGATATATCTGCAGTAGGCGTAGTTTGGACGACATAGAGATGATTGATCCTGAGATTCTACTGTAGAACTTTTCTAGGAATGTTAATGATTGGAGGACTGACCATTTGCAATCGATGGCCCTGTCTCGTCATGCACATCATTCAGCACAACATCATTCCAAAGACATGGAGCCTTGACCAGATCTATACCTCAATGCAGAAAACTAACTATGTTATAATTAGCGGCTTAACCATCAATTGGGCTCATGTCTTGATGCTTAATATTGTCGATCAGGAGTTGGTACCCCAAGGATTCACTTTCCATATAGTCACTTGATCATTCGAGTGTTTATGCATTACGAGGTAAATTTGAGTGGAGAGCTAGCAGTGAGGAAGGTACATCCCGCCATCGACCGAACCACCATTAAGAGAATGAATATTCCTTTACTTTCTATCGCATCACCTATATCAGCATCAAACCCCATCACCTACAGCAGGGGATAGCACAGGGCGCCGATGGGTATATGAGTCCTAAGCTTTTTGCTATCCATCAGGTTCGGGCAGAGCTTCGACGGATTAGGATGGAGCAACAGGGGCAAAGGTATGAGATTGGGTGCATAGCAACAATGCTATGACTATTCCACGGTTGCTGTAGTGGCTCGAGCGTCAACCATAGAGCGAGATCTTCTCACAGTTCTTAGGCGGTGTTTTATTTAGGGTTGTTGTATCTTTTTATTTCCAACATTTTTTTTCTTTTCTTTTGGGTTGTTGGGTTGTAAAACTGTTAGTTGTCTCTTATAAAAGGCATGCATGATATATGAGTTTTTACTCATTTTCTATGTTATTGTTTCTAGATATGCAATCCGCTTCTATATATATGCATAGCAGAGAAAAAATAAATAAATATGGAAATCTTATAAAGATACTTAACTAATAGCAAAAGCAATATAAGGCTGGAAGTCTAGAATAGTTGGAAATTTTAGCAAAGGACATGATAAAGTTGTTTCGATAACACGGGTCATTGCTCATGTTCCTTAAAAGCTAATTTTTTTAATAATAGACATGTTGACATTTTTAAATATAATGTCAAATTTTTGAGTAAAGATTAGTTATAGAATTTTGGAATTTGCTTTATGTTTTTAGTGCATAACCGACTTTTGAATACGCTCAAATTGTGGCTTGATTTATCAAAATTTTCTAGAAGGAAAATATTTTGAAAAATTTCCCCTTGATTTGAAAAGTTTTCTTTTTTAGAAATTTTTTTGTGTCTTAATTGTTTTTTAATCTTAAATTATATTTAGAGTTTTTGTTCAAAATTTTGTTTCAATGGAAAACGTGCATCTAAATATTTTTGGATTTTATTTTCAAATGACGTACAAATTTGAAAAGCGAGAAATATTTTTGAGAAAACTTTGATTTTGAGGGCCACATGTTAGGCTTAGGGAAGGCAAATAGAGTTAGAATTTGCGAATTTAACAGTGCATTAGGATCAATGGTACGATAGATTCAAGCGATAACAAGGGAAAAACTGTTTCAGAGTTGGAATTTCCATTCCCATACTTTGTTGATAAAGCATGCAAGTCTATTTTTAGACTTTATTCCATTTTAGAGCTTGATAATAAGCTTCCTTATGTCCTTTGTACATGGAAAATTTGGAGCGAATTTGGGGCATCAAAGAAATTTCCATTTACTAGGGGAATGAGAAGATTATAGTGTAGTAAGAATGTTAAATTATCCGCCTCAATTCCTTTTTCCAGCATATGAGTAAAGTTTAGGAAGAAATTTTTCAATGAAGTTAGATTATTGGATGATAGGAAGTCTATGCATAATTGGTTGCTTCATATTTCTATTTATAGGAGTATGAGGGTTTTTGGTTGAAAAGATTTTTCAAAAAGTTGCATACAAGTAGATCTGCCAGTATATATGTAGGTTGTTTGCATCATATTTTTCAAAAGTGTTTTCAAAAGAAATGCATTAATATAGGAGGATCCGATTTAGAATAATTATGCATACATATTTTCTCAATGGTGATACAGTAATATGCTATGTACTTGCGCATATTTAGTTGCAAAATTTATTGTACACTCATTAGTTATGTAGTTTAGGATAATTAGGAGCTAAAACCTTAACTTAGTCATTAGCGAAATTTAGGGGATGAAATTCTTTTTGAGGGAGAAGAATGTAACACCCCATACTTTGATATTGGTTATTTAATTAGTTAGTCAATCAATTAATTAGGCTCCGAAAATAAATTTGTGCAAATGATGGAATTTGACCACGAAACTTGCACCATTGTGTTCATGGAAAAATTCTAAGCAACTTTCATATTTAGAGTTTGGAGATTGGAGTCCGAACGAAGAAGTTACGAAAGAAAAACGAATTTGAAATGAAAATAAATAAATAAGAAGAAATTGACATTTCTATATTAATTACCTTGGCCCATAGGCTGACCCGACATTGGGGATGGTCGACCCCCAGCGGTCGACCGGTAATCCAGGGGCGGTCGATTGGTAGCGACCTAACGGCTCCAATAAACCTAAGCTACGACGGCTCAAATATAAAATTTTAAATCGTACGGTTCTGGTTAATTCTAATGCCTATAAATTCAGGCCTAGCCCTCCCTTTCTTCTCATATTTTTATGGAGGCGGTAGCAAAGCTCTACCGTTTCTTCTTCTCCGCTTTCTTTCTAAATTATAAGATATTTGTATGTATATTTATACAAATTGAAAAAGAATAGAAGTCTAATAAAAAAGGAAAAGAGAATAGAATCAATCGTATACATACTTGAGGTGGTTTGTATATTTATATATATTTGTACTTGTTTTCTCTTCTAATCCTAAATCTCTTCTTACATCAGTAATTCTAATATATGTATATATCCTTTTATACATATCTTTTTTATTAAAATGGATTTGAAGATGAATCAAAGTCGGATAATTGTATATGAATTGTAGGTAACGAACTAATTACAATCTGAATATAATAAATATCGCCAACATATTCTTGTTTACGAATTGATTTAGCATTGTATACAACCTGATCTAGAAATCAGTCCCAAAAGTATGAATTTAGAATATTGATTTAGATGAAATTTATTATAGATCTAAAATAGGTTGTATAATAATGTTATAAATTTTGATTACTACACTAATCTTATTAGAACATAAACTTTTCTACGTTAGAATATGTTGGAATTTAGATTCGTTAAATATTTGTAAATTAGTTTGATTTCTTTCTCTTTTAGAAAGATACAGTGTTTGATCTAACAAGGAATAGATGCAAATAGATTGGGTACAGTCTCTTACATTGCTATTACAGTGTTGAAATTAAATTAATTTGATTTTTTTCCCTATTTTCCACATGGAAGTATTAGTGACTTGGGTACAGTCTCTTACATTGCTAAGGCCGTAATCATAATAATACCATTTAGGAGCATGCATTGGTGATAGGTCTTAAATGATGGGTTATGCCTCAGTTAGGTCTTAGATGACCAGAGTCTGCCAATTTTCTAATAAAAGAAGTGGCTTGGGTACTGTTTATTACATGACTACGATTTTATTGGCAATAGATGTAGTAATATTTGGACAGTGGTTATAGATCTTATAGCTTGGACCAACAGACCATTGACAACATCGATAGGAAACCACCTTAAGAATAGGTGCTAAATGATGGGGTCTACCTTAATTAAGGTCGTAAATGACAGAGTTTGCTTATTTCTCTTTTAAAAGTTTATAGAATCCCGCTTCATTTTTAGAAGTATTAATTGGCTAATGGTTTTGGAAGTATCTGATGGTTGGTATAGCCTCATTAGTATTTCGTACCTTAGGAAGGGGTAAGTAAGTAATCGTGTGTACAATATGAGGTTAGTTTAGAGTTGTTAACCTTGATGGGCATAACAACTAAATGAAAATCTATCAGTATAATTTTATGTTATGGATAGTTTATATTTTTTCAATCACCAGAACGTTGTTCTGAACCCCTCCTTATTACAACCCACATGATAGTATTTAGAGGAACATGTCACCGAAGCTTGATGTGCTTTGTTATTAGAGAAGCCTTCTTTCTCTCATGCTCGATGCTGATATGTTAAACTGTTATCCAAGGAATACCATTAATCCCAAGCTAGTAGTCATAGTCGGCATGTGACGATCCAGGCTCGGCCTTCGAAAATCGACATCGAATACGTCACCTATATTCAAATGCCGCAGATTCAAACGTCGAATCTGGCTCGCCGGAGCTTATAACACATTAAGTACAACACAATGGAAGAAATGAATAATACATTCGATATACAACATTTGATACAATATTCAGATACAATGATGATACAATGAATATCAATATACATCAGAGATATGATACAAGACAATAGCAGCGAAAAAAAAAGATAACATCAGCAACGGAATAATATCTCCAAGATGGTCTTCAAGAGAGAACTCCAGTATCGATAATCTCCATCTCCATCTCCAAGGCACCAATCTAGAAATAGCTCGAAACTCCCAATAACAATGCACAAAGATAAGCAAGATCAGTCGTCCAAATACTGAACTACCTCCAGATAATCTACTGAACCTGATTATCTGAAAAACCCAACTCTAGACTATCCGTGTGGGAAAATTGTGGGCACCCAGAGTTTAGAAAGAAACAATAAACTTCAGGTCAGTCGTGGGACTGGTATGAGCAAACAAAAATAGTATATATTTTAAAACAAACAACAAAAGAATTTTTAAAATTTGAAATCAACAATGCGTTTTTAGAAAATGAAACTACCATAAGGCCTCCCACCGCATACACAATGCAAATGCAGAATTGGAGGAGATTTCTCCTTATGATAGTCAGACGTGCTTGATACGCAAAATCCTTTGATATTATTATTATTATTATTAGTGCATGGTGTGGAAAACATTTCGAAAGTATAATATTAATCCTAGCCAGCATAGGCATTTCGCACTTATGCCTACTATAGCTACCATGTTCAATAGTAGGTTACCACCACATTCTATGGCAGGTTATACAACTAAAACCATACAGGGCGCATATTATTTTGTTTGGATTTCCAACAAATGGTCAGGCTAAGAAACTTCCTACTGCCCATGGGTACGCCTCCGGAGGGAAGTCCCGAGAACCTACTCGGCTCTCTGCCAAGTGCCAACACAAGGCCGGATTACCTCTGTAACTAGGTAACTACTACTCGAGCATGCCATCCCCCGGTCCTTTGGGACCTTTATCCAAGGTACCTCTAATCCAACAACCACAAAGCGATAACAAAGTAATAGATTTGCAGTGACCACATGAGTTAAGTATCTGGCCTCCATAACATGATACCACCCTTTTCCAAAAGGGAATGATACACCCTAAAGGGAGCGACTCTCATAACCTTGCCACATCTTTCCTGTTTCGACCATTTCCGGGGTGTGATGTCCTGATGCAGTCTCGTCCACAAGGCTATGCTTTATACAAAAGCCATGCTTTGATCAACAAATGATTAACAACACACAGCAGCACTCAGCATGCCACACTACCAAATTGGGATTATATCACTGATGACCATCAACTACATAACCTCTGAGCTCGTACGTCTCAGAGAAGGGTGTTAAGCTAAGAGAATAAATCTTCGTTACACCAACATAAATGTATTTAATAGAAACCATCTTTATATCTCAAAGTGTAATGTCAGACACACATCGAAACAAGTCTGTTCCGGGTTCAAACAGAACCGAAGGCACTTACAAAGAAGCCCTTTCAATCTGGTTATTCACAATCCCGATCGGACTTCCCATCACTTAGGGAATCTCTATACCGGCGCGACTCGGTGCAGAGACAATTGACGAGTTATCCTTTCTTTCCTGAAAATACCCGGTCTTCACCACCGGTCTTCAAATGTTATCCATATCGCCGTATCATTATTCGGAATGGGTTATATGACACAAGGTCCTCTCCCGGCTAAACCGAATAATGAGCGCAATATTATAAATTAATTAATCATTCTTAATTACCCGTCCTAACAACAATTTATAATAATTATTTATCTTAATTAACATTTAAAAATCTTCCTTAATAACTTTGAAATCAAATTATTACTAATTAAAAAAACTTTAACTTTAATTAAAGTTCAAAACTTAGCTTACATTAATTACTTAACTAAAGTATTAATTGGGTTTTTAAAAACATTGTTAAGTATTCACCTAAATAATTAAAACTTGTAATAAAGTTCTAACTTAATATTGTCAAACATTAATTAGTCATCACTACTTAAAATTGTTTAAATAGCGTGCTTAACTTACTTTTCATCATACTGCAGAATCAAACCCGAGAATGCCTCCAGGTTTACTCGAGCAAACACTCGAGATTTCCTACCCATTTCCCTGAGTCCCCTCTCTTTCTTCTTCTCATACTTTCTTCTTTTTTTATCCTTTCAGTTACGTTTAAGTTCAAACTAAAATAAACTGGTAAGCATAAACACGCACTCAGGACCAACACAAAGCAAACCCCTTATTTTCTCGAGTATCAACTCGAGTTGCTCACGCCAAAATTTCCCTGGCACGATATCGACGCCGTGCACGTGCACAAGGCATCGACGACATCGCCACCTCCGACGACTTGCTCCACTCATCGACGATCGACCCGACGTTCAACTTTTGCCCTCGAACCATCTTCACGAAACACGAACAGAAATTCGACACTTCCAGTCAGAACTGGAACACTCAAGCTCGCCAGAAACCACCTCGACACGACCATCTAGACCACCAGAACCGCCGCGCCTCCGTCCACATCTCCGCCTATGTCTCACGTACACCCCCTCCAAATCTGGCCACACTCGATGCATCAGAGGTGACGAAATCACCTTATTTCCAGACCACAACAAAACCATGTGTTAAACCCTAAATCTTCCTCGTTCCATCATCCCTTGCAATAGAATTTTTTTTAAACAATTTTCCTATCATCATCAATGTCCCGGCTAGCTTCAAGCAAGATTTCAACATCCATAAATTCTTTGGTCACCAGAAATTGATTAAAACGTGTTTTCGGTTCAACTACGAACTGCTCATAGTATACTTAACTAAAAATTTCCATTTTTGTTTTAAAATCCTATTTTCGAATGTAGTTTCAAGTTATATAATCGAATCAAAAATGTATAACATTCGAAATAGGCATATATTTTAGATATGCTCTGTAAACTAAATTTACAGAGTCAATTCATCACTATCATACTTAAACAAAATGTTAGATCATAACCTATGCTTAAACAAACTTATTTAGTTTAATACTTCAGGCCTAACAAAGGTTGGATGATGATATTTTGAATTTTGATTTTAAAAAAATCAACACTGTAATTTCAATCAAAGAAGACCAGGCAAAACAGATTTACACAGAACACTCATATGTAAACACAGAGCTATATGAACAAAATACATATGCAAGCACCATATTATCACAGTTTAATCATACTTAATTTTGTTTTTTTTTTAAATTTGTGTTTACTCACTTGAACAGAGAGCCAATATTTGTTTTAAAAACTGCAGTTTGATTTTCCCTCAAACTTGCTTTGTTTTTGTTGTTGAACTGATTTTTGATGATGCTTCTTATTTTCTTTTTCTGGTTTTGTTTAGTTATGTTTGAACGAACTGGAATAAAACAATACACATATATATAGAAGAAGGGTGTTTACAGGGGAGGTATTTTCTTGTGTAAGCTTCCTTTGTTTGTTTTTTTATTTTATTTATTTGATCAGATTTTTCTTGCCTCCTTCTTTGACTAAGCAAGATTTTTTTATAAAACTGAAATGATTCTTAACATATTTCGGCTGAAATGATTTTCTTACATTTCGAATGACCATATTTGTGCTGAGATGATGGAAATAAATGCATATGCTCCCTTTCTTAGTTATAGGCAATCCTATTCTTGTATGTACTTCTTTGTTTTGTTGATATTTTTGTTTCTTCTTTATATGTACATAAACACTTTGTTTTATTATCCTCTTGCCTGCATACACAATTCACATACAAAGATAATTGTTTTAGCCTTGCTTTTATTTTCTTGTATACACAACTTATCACTTTTTGCATAGTACACATACACACAAATCTTGTTTTACTTTATATTAACACATATTATTTAAAAGAGAACGACTTGAAATTAAATACATATTAAATAAATCACATAGATATATTTTTATAAATTCAAATTATTTTTAAACATTTACTTAAAATTTAAATTTAAATTCAATATATATATATATATATAAACTAAAATCTACTCGTATATGCACATATACATATATATATTCACACATATATATAAGTTTTAAATTTAAATGATTTTTTTAAAAACATTTATTACTTCAATCAAAAGAAATTGAAGTTTTATTCATATAAATTAACACATATTTTATTTGTTTTGAAACTTTTCAAATTAAATTCCAAAAGTTCAAATAAGTTACCGTATTTAAATTCGTCTTTAAACCGGGATCGTTACAGATTCCCCCTTAAGAAATTTCATCCCCGAAATTTTCCAGGGAGATAATAAAGAATAGATGAAAGATAGAGAAATATATTTCCAAATCAAACTGAATATTTATTCTGCATTTGGCTTACCAAATCAGAATATCAACAATATGGAAAAAACTCATACAATTTTTTACAAGATACTCGGGTCATCTAGATCTACAAATATGCAAGGGCATTGATTAGTTCGAAGGGATAACTAACCATTCGTAGAACATATCTGGAACCAACAGAAGAATAGACAAATGGATTCAATCTACCACAATTCTCAAACACTAGGTATGGATTCCAAATTCAAGTCGGAATATCTCAAAATATATATAATTTGTCCCTCTTTGGACTTCGATCTACACAAGAAATTACAATAGAATTTCAAGTTTTAACCGATATCATTTTATTGATACAATTCAAATTTAGCCTTATATTCTATTAACCAATTTAACTCAATTTAAAATTTCCAATTTATTTAAAAATTTCAATGCCAAATTTCCAATTCATTAAAGTAAAAATCGAAAAACTGATAACAAGAATACGAGGTAGGATCTTATCTACACGATTCGCAGGCCATCGCCGCATCGAAATTTCTTCTTGTAGCTGGTACGAAGCAATCAAAGAATTTGAAATCGAATCAATGGAGATTGATAGAGAAAGTTGTTTCCACTGTCGCAGGGTATTGACCATTTGTAGTGGTATTCCCCTGTCCCCTATCTCATCCTCTTCTTGCACTCATACTTACTATCAGTGGATAGTAAGAGAATTTACTAAGGCATTCGAACGGATATCTTAGGGATATACTCATTCTAGGGTATACTTCACCCTATCTCTAATGAGTTACTTAATGTGTTATACTCCTGAGCTAAAGTTTTCAATCTTCTTTGATACCAAATGTGATGGTCCAGGCTCGGCCTTCGAAAATCGGCACCGAATACGTCACCTATATTCAAATGCCGCAGATTCAAACACCGAATCTGGCTTGCCGGAGCTTATAGCACATTAAGTACAACACATCGGAGGAAATGAATAATACATTTGATATACAACATTTGATACAATATTCAGATATAATGAATATCAATATACATCAGAGATATGATACAAGACAATAGCAGCGGAAAGAAAAAGATAACACCAGCAGCAGAACGATATCTCCAAGATGGTCTTCAAGAGAGAACTCCAGTATCGGTAATCTCCGTCTCCAAGGCACCAATCTAGAAATAACTCGAAACTCCCAATAACGATGCACAAAGATAAGCAAGGTCAGCCGTCCAAAGACTGAACTAGCTCAAGATAATCTACTGAACCTGATTATCTGAAAAACCCAACTCTAGACTGCCCGTGTGGAAAAATTATGGACACCCAGAGTTTAGAAAGAAACAATAAACTCCAGGTCAGTCGTGGGACTGGTATGAGCAAACAAAAAACAGTTTATCTTTTAAAACAAAAAAAAGAATTTTTAAAATTTGAAATCAACAATGCTTTTTTAGAAAATGAAACTACCATAAGGCCTCCCACCGCACACATAATGCAAAAGCAGAATTGGAGGAGATTTCTCCTTATGATAGTCAAACATGATTGATACGCAAAATCCTTTGATATTATTATTATTAGTTCATGGTGTGCAAAACATTTTGAAAGTATAATATTAATCCTAGCCAGCTTAGGCATTTCACACTTATGCCTACTATAGCTACCATGTTCAATAGCAGGTTACCACCACATTCAATGGCAGGTTATACAACTAAAACCGTACAGGGCGCGTATTGTTTTGTTTGGATTTCCAACAAGTGGTCAGGCTAAGGAACTTCCTACTGCCTATGGGTACGCCTCTGGAGGGACGTCCCGAGAACCTACTCGGTTCTCTGCCAACACAAGGCCAGGTTACCTCTGTAACTAGGTAACTACTACTCGAGCATGCCATCCCCCGGTCCTTTGGGACCTTTATCCGAGGTACCTCTAATCCAACAACCACAAAGCAAAATCACAAAGTAATAGATTTGCAGTGACCACATGAGTTAAGTATCTGGGCTCCATACCATGATACCACCCTTTTCTAGAAAGGAATGACACACCCTAAAGGGAGAGACCCTCATAACCTTGTCGCATCTTTCCTGTTTCGACCATTTTCGGGGTGTGAGGTCCTGATGCAGTCTCGTCCACAAAGCTACGCTTTATAAAAAAGCCATGCTTTGATCAACAAATGATTAACAACACGCAGCAGCACCCAGCATGCCACATTACCAAATTGGGAGTATATCACCGATAACCATCAACTACATAACCTCTGAGCTCGTACCTCTCAGAGAAGAGTGTTAAGCTAAGAGAATAAATCTCCGCCACCAATAGAAATGTATTTAATAGAAACCAGCTTTATATCTCAAAGTGTAATGTCAGACACACATCCATACAAGTCTGTTCCGGGTTCGAACAGAACCGAAGGCACTTACAAAGAATCCCTTGCAATCTGGTTATTCACAATCCCGATCATACTTCCCATCACTTAGGGAATCTCTATACCGGCGCGACTCGGTGCAGAGACAATCGACGGGTTATCCTTTTGTTCTTGAAAATACCCGGTCTTCACCACCGGTCTTCAAACATTATCCATATCGTCGTATCATTATTCGACATGGGTTATATGACACAAGGTTCTCTCCTGCTAAACCGAATAATGAGCGCAATATTTTAAACATATGGATAATGAGATTTCGATTAAGTCCCAACTTATAATCCAAAACCTTTCTTTAAATGGTTCAAAACGAATTACCGTTCCAAATCTTTTAAACAAAAAGGTTCATTTCACAAAGTTCACAAATTTTCCACAACGGTTCATTTACGGCTTTTCAAAACAAGCTCATTCCAAATTGGATTAACTTATCCAATCTTTAAATTAAAGATTTAATTCATAACTTTTCAAACCATTTCCAATTCAAATATTTTATATGAAAGATATATTATTTAAAACTCTCTTCGATTTCAAAACAAGGTTTAATAATCTTTCTCACAAGATAAAGCTGATTACATTTACATAAGTTAAAACCATTCATGTATAAGACTTGGGTTTAAATTTAAATTCCAAAACAATATTTTTAAATGGTTAAAAACCCATATATACACGTTTACAACTTGTATAATCTTTTTAAACCATAATTTCCAAATTATTGAGTTCAATTTCAAATATTGAATTCAAATTCAAATCCAATTATTTAAATTTCAAAACTTTATTAAGTTATTCAAAATAATTTTTATTTTTGAAACTCATTTTCAAAGGTTTTCAATTCCAATTCCAAAACTATTATGGATTCAAAAATTCAATCTTTTAAAACTATTTTGAATTAAATTCAAATATCTGTGACTTAACCGATTTCCTCGTGAAATCCATATTTGTGTGTGTATATGGTGTAGTCCAGGGGTTTCACACAATAGTGCAACATCATCAATCATCACAGATTCAATCATATCAATCTCGATAAGCGATATAATTCATAACGCTTATCTTCATTCACAGATTCACAGATAAAGTAAATTTATCAATCACAAAGATTCACCATTACGATTCGATGTGGGTTTCGAATAACCAACTGGAATCTGACTTCCTGTCGCATCGAAATTCAAATGCCGTTTTATGGGCAAAGGGGTTTTCACATACATACCAAAACAAATCCCAAATCACAGTTCAACATAAAGCAATTCACATCATACAGTATCACAATCACAAACAGAAATATCAATCCAGTACACAACATTTGATGATAGTCAATCATCTCCAATTTAAGGTGAAGGTGATTTAAAAGAATTAACCACATAACTATTTTTATTGATTTATTTAAATAAATGATTAACTATTCTTAATGATAAATCAATTAAATTTTTATTAACTTTATTGATTAATTATTCCTTAATCAATTAACTTAATTAACTACTTAATTTGTCAAATTAACAATTCTTAATTACAAATAAATTAAGCACTTAATTATTAATTAACCAATCTTTTTTAATTACAAATTGATTAATCCCAAATCACTTAGCTAATTACAATTATAAATTAACTAATCATTCTTAATTACCCTTCCTAAAAACAATTTATAATAATTATTTATCTTAATAACATTTAAATTTTTTCCTTAATAACTTTAAAATCAAATTATTACTAAGTTAAAAAACGTTAACTTTAATTAAAGTTCAAAACTTAGCATACATAAATTACTTAACTAAAGTATTAAGTGGGTTTTTAGAAACATTGTTAAGTATTCACCTAAATAATTAAAACTTGTAATAAAGTTTTAACTTAATATTGTCAAACATTAATTAGTCAACACTACTTAAAATTGTTTAAATAGTGTTCTTAACTTACTTTTCATTATACTGCAGAATCAAACCCGAGAATGCCTCCAGGTTTACTCGAGCAAACACTCGAGATTTCCAACCATTTCCCCGAGTCCCCTCTCTTTCTTTTTCTCATACTTTCTTCTTCTTCTTTTTCTTTTCAGTTACGTTTAAGTTTAAACTAAAATAAACTGGTAAGCATAAACACGCACTCAGGACCAACACAAAGCGAACCCCTCATTTTCTCGAGTATCAACTCGAGTCGCTCACGCCAAAATTTCCCTGGCACGATATCGACGCCGTGCACATGCACAAGGCATCGACGACATCGCCACCTCCGGCGACTTGCTCCACTCATCGGCGATCGACCCATCGTTCAAATTTTTCCCTCGAACCATCATCACGAAACACGAACAGAAATTCAACACTTCATGTCAAAACTGGAACACTCAAGCTCGCCAAAAACCACCTCGACACGACCATCCAGACCACCGGAACCGCCGCGTCTCCGTCCACGTCTCCGCCTATGTCTCACGTACACCCCCTCCAAATCTGGCCGCACTCGATGCATCAGAGGTGACGAAATCACCTCGTTTCCAGACCACAACAAAACCATGTGTTAAACCCTAAATCTTCCTTGTTCCATCATCCCTTGTAATAGAAATTTTTTTAAACAATTTTCCTAACATCATCAATGGCCCGGCTAGCTTCAAGCAAGATTTCAACATCCACAAATTCTTTGGTCACCAGAAATTGATTAAAACGTGTTTTCGGTTCAACTACGAACTGCTCATAGTATACTTAACTTAAAATTTCCATTTTTAAAAAAAATCCTATTTTTGAACGTAGTTTCAAGTTATATAATCAAATCAAAAATTTATAACATTCGAAATTGGCATATATTTTAGATATGCTCTGTGAACTAAATTTATAGAGTCAATTCATCACTATCATACTTAAACAAAATGTTAGATCATAACCTATGCTTAAAAAAACTTATTTAGTTTAACACTTTAGGCCTAACAAAGGTTGGATGATGATATTTTGAATTTTGATTAAAAAAATCAACACTGTAACTACAATCAGAGAAGACCAGGGAAAACAGATTTACACAGAACACTCATATATAAACATAGAGCTATATGAACAAAATACATATGCAAACACCATATTATCACAGGTTTAATCATACTTAATTTATTTTTTAAAATTTGTGTTTACTCACTTGAACAAAGAGCCAATATTTGTTTTGAAAACCGCAGTTGATTTTCCCTTAAACTTGCTTTGTTTTGTTGTTGAACAGATTTTTGATGATGCTTCTTATTTTCTTTTTCTGGTTTTGTTTAGTTATGTTTGAATGAACTGGAATAAAACAATACACATATATATATAGAAGAAGGGTGTTTACATGGGAGGTATTTTCTTGTGTAAGCTTCCTTTGTTTATTTTTTTTTATTTGATCAGATTTTTCTTGCCTCCTTCTTTGACTAAGCAAGATTTTTTTATAAAACTGAAATGATTCTTAACATATTTTGGCTGAAATGATCTTCTTACATTTTGAATGACCATATTTGTGCTGAGATGATGGAAATAAATGCATATGCTCCCTTTCTTAGTTACAGCCTATCCCATTCTTGTAGGCACTTCTTTGTTTTTTTGATATTTTTGTTTCTTCTTTATATGTACATAAACACTTTGTTTCATTATCCTCTTGCCTGCATGCATAATTCACATACAAAGATATTTATTTTAGCCTTACTTTTATTTTCTTGCATACACAACTTGTCACTTTTTGCATAATATACATACATACAAATCTAGTTTTACTTTATATTAACACATATTATTTAAAAGAGAATGACTTGAAATTAAACACATATTAAATAAATCACATAGATATATTTTTATGAGTTCAAATTATTTTTAAACATTTACTTAAAATTCAAATTCAAATTCAATATATATATATGTGTATAAATTCAAATCTGTTCATATATGCACATATACATATATATTCACATATATATAAGTTTTAAATTTAAATGATTTTTTTTAAAAATATTTATTAATTCAGTCAAAAGAAATTGAAGTTTTATTCATATAAATTAATACATATTTTATTTGTTTTGAAACTTTTCAAATTAAATTCCAAAAGTTCAAATAAGTTTATATATTTAAATTCGTCTTTAAACCGGGATCGCCACACGACATTCTGATCCTATTATTGTTTTTGGTGTGAGTTTAGTTTTCTATCAATCTCTGATGATGCTCATGCTTATTTGTAGGTACCAAATCCAACGATCTGTGCTTTGATGGACTTGGGTTTCGCTTTTTGTCGAAATTTAGGCCTATGAAAATATGGATTGTGTAATAACTTATAATTTAATGGGCCTAAATTTTGAGTAAATCAAAACCCAAGTCCATTAGGGTATGGATCATTGGTGTTGGTAACCTATAATAACATAAGTATATCAGAGAGAGCCATCTACATAAACTCACAGCGAAATAGAAAATATAATAGAACATATATATCGACTAAGGCTACTACCTTGGAAATCAATGTTGTTTCTTGGATATCTAATACCTTGTCAGGACCAAGCATGAATGAGAAGACTTCTTCATCTATAGTTCTCGTCTTGCACTAGTAGCTTGTCCCTCTAGATATTGTAATAAGGAGGAGGTCAGAACAATATCCCAGTGACTAGAAAATTACATACTTTGTCCATAACACTAATTATGCTGATTGATTTCTATTTAAGTGTTATGTCCATTATTCATGGCTATTCGTTTAATTCCATTTATGTGTACGATATATCCAACTATCTGCATGGTATAACTTTATATATGTGCTTATATATATATATATATATATATATATATATATATATATCTAAGCGTTGTATTACCCAAAAAACCTCAGCCACTCATTATTTCTTGAATAGGGAGAAGGCAGACCCAACAACTATTTAATATCTCAACCCCATAGCCCTCCATAACATAATCGTTGTTTAATCGGCTCTTAGCTACAAATGTCGATGACTCCTTGATATGGTTTTATATCTAAGCTATCTTTTACTAGTACATCTTAAAGATTTATCTAAGGGTTATCTAGCCCACCTCCAACAAACAAACTAATTAAATAATGTGACCCTTGCATATCCCATATAGATTCTACATTAGTAGGAAGTGAAATCAGTCAGGGCATAACCCAAGTCTTTGCTAACTACCGCTCGGGACCGTTGGTGGTCATAGCTTATAAGCCAGCCCTTCTACTTAAGTACTAATCCAACAACAATACTGACATAGCCCACCAACCTTCCACAATCGAAATCCTATTTAGATAATCCTGATGTAAGTCAAGGGAAAATATCCATTCTAGTTACTTAATACCTCTTTTAGAAATAAAGCAGACTCCATTTCCCTATTAGCTCCCATTATAGTTTATTTAACACGTTTTAGATAGGGAGGATGCAGACCCAATAGCTAATTAATAACTTCCACCCCAAAGTAAATCCCTTGACATCCCTAAGGTACTAACCCATTAAATACTTCAATCCGAGGCAAACTCTTAGTATATTTTCCCATACCTATACGCAAAAGTATATCCCTTCCCCTGAGTCCTTAGGCTGGAGATATCCCACATCAGCAGTACGTATATACAACTATTGGTAGCTTATAGGTGAAGGGCAGACTTCTGTTGTGCAACTCTACTAAGCTTGCATCCCAACCCATTCTAAACTAAACCTATTATCCTAGTCCAAAATATTGGGCTAGGCCTACTAATTCACGCTCATGCTAAACATATTATTGAGGCTATATAATTTTCTACTATGAAAATTATACTACCTCTAAAGTTTATGTGCTAGCATTTATTTTACCTATTCACTGTGAACCTGTTCCTATCTTATACGAATTTTACATATATTCTCTATTTCCCTCTTACATTATATAAATGTCAATTGTCTGTAATAAAGGGTCATTATTTTTCAAATTGTATAATTAGTAATGACATTTATTTATTCATTATAATTCAACTTTTTATGCCTATTCTATTTCCCCATGAATGTCATATTAAATGCTTTAATCAGTCTCATTAAACACATTTATATCCCCATTTAATTCCTATAACTCCTTATTAACTACACTTTTATTGCCCTACAAATTTTGCAATCACTATTCGTATGTTTTGGACTAAACTTTTCCATTTCAACCTCCTAGTCCTATGATTTACAATGCTATTACAAACTAGCCATCTTATTTATAACTTATACGAGCACTAATTTATATTAAACTTTATTCGTTACCCTATGTCTATTTATATTAATCTAGGCACAGTTATATGTATATACGTGTGTATGCATATATAATTCTATCTCCAACCCATTAAATTCTATGCATGAAATTCCAGAACATATATTTGTATGTACGTTATGTAAAGAACATTTGTATATTTTAATATATTAAAGATATCCTTTCCAAATAGGATTACCGTTATAGTTTTACATAAGTTACCCAAAGTGAGACTTTTGCTCCATTTAAAAATACAAGAAACTATCTCTTTTCTTTTGATGAAATAGACAATGCAAACTACGGAGGAGAACATCCGTATTCTACACATCTCTATTCATTTTTGTATATTCCTTGTTATTTCCAACTAAGCACTTTTTTTATAAAGTTGTGGAGTTAGATAATTTATGGAAATTACATGGAAATAGATTTAACTAAATTGTATCCATAATGCTCCTAATAAATTAGAACACTCTCAATAAATTAGAACATAGAAATTCATATTCCAAGCCGAATCTAAGCAATCTAAATTAATACTACAATTTACAGCCCAAATATCATAAACCTAGAATAAAGCCTACAATCTTATCAATATTTTATTTAAACAAATTTAGGTACTGACTTCCAAATTTTCATATTAGGGTGTAAATACCATTTCATTACAATTTCCTAACTTACAGAATGTGTAGGCGAGATTTCAATTGAATACGTTCTTTCGAAGCTAACAACTCAATAGATGTTGCATAGTGTGACAACCCGCCCAAAATGGACCTATTTTCGATCCAATAAAAGCATACGAACCTTGGGCCCATCTTAAGGCGAGTTGTTAAGTTTCTAAAATCAAAAAATTACATAGTACACTGAGCTATCAATCTATACTTCCAGAATCTTCTGGCAGAGTGGATAAATATAATATTTGAAAAAAGTTCCTATTTCATAAAGAAAACCATTTCAGAAAAATAACATGTTAAACATTACAACATGTTAACATAGAGCCTCCAAAGTACAATAATGTAACTGTCTGAACAGGGTACAATAAAATACTTAAAAAAGCATAAATACATAGATAACTACGACAGTCCTCATCTCCACCATCATCTCCTAAATTAGCATTACTCCTTCTCGCCTGTATTGTAATGAGGAGTGGGTTAGAACATAAAAAGTACGGTGAAATAAAAATCTCAAGATTTACCGTAGTTGTACTTGGGCAGTATTACTTAAATAAGAAATATGTCTTACTATAAAATCATAACATATGTATAAAGTCAACTGTAAGCCCAAAGGCTCTTCCAATCCAACTATATAACATTCGTATAAAGTCAACTTTATGCACGAAGGCCCTTCCAGCCCGACTACACAAAAGTCAACTATAAGCTCGAAGGCTCTTCCAGTCCAACTATACAACTCTACATAACTAGTGTATATGATGTAAGAGGAAATCCCTACATGGCTCCTCCTCACTAACACCATAAGAAATCCTAATAGGTCTCTTAGTACTTCACCTAAGAAAGAGACGGAACCTACCATGGCTACTTAATACCTCAAACCTGAATCGGACACCTCTAGGGATTTCACCAACATATCTAAAATGCAATTTAGGACCCATAATCCATTTGTGAAGTCTCATATTAGTCTGATTATTCATAGATACTGGTAGCTAGATAAACTATGCAGGTTTACCCTACAGAATTGGGACTAACCTCACGTCCTTATTATAGACGATGTCTCACATTATTCCCAAAGCCACATCGATGGTAGCCAAATTTAACTGGGCCGACTTCCACGTAGGTTTGGACTAATCTTGCATCCTTATAACTTAGTTATAGCTTATATGTATATCCACTATATACGTACATCACCCTACACGAATAATAATTGAGGCTATATAAGGTATCCCCATTACACCCTTAATTAAGGAATAATTCCCTAATTTACTTTAACTCCCGTCCTACATATTAATATTACTTAACCATTCTAATAATACTAATTATCACATTCAGTATGCTATAATTAATACGTTATATTATATACACACACACACACGCAAGAAATTTAAGGTCTAATCATTACGTTACAATAATTCTATAATAATTCGCTTATATGGTATTTTGAAATATCAATCTCATACAAATTTACAATTCCAACAATAACTGCAACTACCATAACCAAATAAAGTAAATGTATGCAAACATGGAATATCTACACTTGTTCCATAATAAAATAGATCAACACAAATTAGATCATCTACATTTAATTCAACCTTTGTAGACAACATTTTGAAGTGAGAAAGGAATTCCTTATTTATTTAAGTGGTAGATTTAGGCATCACAAACGATAAACAATTCAATTCATAATTTACACACCATTTCTAGTTTATTTTCTTTTGAATCCTTTAATGCTTCAATTCAAAAAAGGGAAAATAAGTTAAATTGATCATAGATTATCTTATTCTAACAGTTAATTAGATTCTAATATACCAGTACCAAAAATAATTATAATTCCAACATATACAAAGATTGATATTTACTTAGGGAAATTCTGGGAGTTTAGGTGTTATGTTTTCGTTTCAAAAAATTTCCAAGGCATACATCAAATCCAAGTAAATACCATTCTATTACAAAAATATGAAAAACTTGATATTTCCACTCATAGAAATTTGCTTGCTTCCAACTAGATTTGATAGCACCACGCCTAATTCTCTTTCAGATCTCCCTCTTTTAAAATATAAAACAAAGTGAATTGTATATAGAAATTAGATTTAGAATCAAAAACTAGAGAGGGATAGAATTAGAAATCAAAAGAATTAAACATCCTACCCTCTTACCTAAAAATCATAACTGATTCTGAAACCCAAAGAAGAAGAAAAAGAGATCTGATTTGTGCTGCCTCTAATTCTCTATTAGATCTTCCCTTTTTTAAATATACAACAAATTGATTATATTTATAAGTTAGATTTCATAAATCAAAAGATGGGGAGAATAAGGATTAGTTTAAATTAGAGATTAGAAACTAGATTTACTTACTAGAAAATTTTGTTATTTTTGAAAACCTAAGGGAAATGATATAGATAAAGCTTCGCTGACATTTTCAAAATTTTATGGAGGAAAAGTAGGGGTCTAGGGGTCTATTTATATAGGAAGGAAGAAACGAGGACCATTAGATCGAAAACAAATGAATCTGGATCATTAATCTAGGGCAAATAAGCCCTGAAACAGCATGGTCGGTTGACCGCTACCATAGGGCCTCATTTCAGCCAGCGACTTTTGATTGTTTTCCCATTTCATTGATTTATTAGCCCTATTACTTCCAATTAATTGACCATTAACTTTAATTTCTCCTTAACATTGGTTTTAACTTAAGTAAGTGCGTAATTCTCCCAAAATTTAAATTTTAAATTTCATGCTCATTTCAAATTTTTTAAATCTGAAAACTTCAAACGTTTGTAAATTCTTCGTGCGGACTCCGTTTAAGCATATTATATATAAAATTCTTCAGAAAATCACCATGGATGCAATGGTGCAACTTCCATGACCAAATTCCAACAATTATAGAAATTCCATTTTTAGCCTTATGTTAATTATTAATTTCTTATTAAATTTTATGGGATGTTACATTCTTCCCTTTTAAAAAGGATTTCGCCCCCGAAATCACCGAGGGAAGATAGTGTAATGCGCGCTCTACACCCACGTTGTACAATCAGTTTATTTACAATAATATATACAACCATCAATTCAACCAAAAATGCAATACGATTATGTATGCAAACATATAATATGTGAGCTCAATCCTAGCATGGATGCAAGGTCATGACATATGGGCATGTATGCAAGCATCCTTAATATACATAAACTTCTATTTGAGTTCAAAAATAACTGTAAAAGGTGCGACAACCATCTCCTACCATCCAATCTAGCAACCACGATGCAACTAAAAACCTATATTTTTGGAGAGAAAAGTTTATAAGAGAAAAAACTTGGGATGAGAAACCTTCGCCTTTCCTTTGGTTTCCCATGTGCTTTTCGCTGGGTTATCTCCCCATTTACTCAAATCAACCTAATTTCTTCATCACGAAACCTCTTAAAACCATGCTTCTCTATGCGGGCGAGGGCACAAGGAGGCGATAGACTCCATTTCAACATCAATTAACTGATCATGCGCTAGTACAAAGGCAATGTCATGTAGACATCTCCTCAATTGTGGGACATGGAAGACATCATGTACTCTCGCTTACTAGTCTGGAAGCTCCACGTAACAAGTAAGTTTCCCTCACCCACTCCAAAATGGAGAAAGGCCCTATGAACTTGGGCGCCAAATTCCCAGAAGTACCAAAGCTCATAACCTTTCTAAGTGGGGAAACCTTAACGAATAGCTTGTCCCTAACTAAAAAACTTCAATTCCTATCTTTTCTTGTCGGCTTAGGGCCCACAATGGTCCTGTGCAGTCCTCATTTGCTGCCTCAACTCTTCTACCTTCTCCAAGGCCTTCCAAAATCCATGATGCAACTTTCCACAAATCCTCAAAATTCTTGTTCACGCTTTTCATCTAACAATCGATCTGCATATGGAAAGTGGTACTAAGATCCAAAGTCGTTCCCAAAGCAGATGCAAACTCAATCTGTGCTAGAGATTCTACAATCCTATTACCCCCGATGGAGATAAAATGAGCCAGTCTATTATAACCTAAATAACATCATTGCCTCTAGGCAATCCTTTTGCAAATTCCATAATATATGCTCTCCTTCCAAGTCGGAACCTCTAATGGTGATGACAGTCCTTAGGGCATACCTTGCTTAGCGTTAATCCTTTTGGCACATCAAAATTCTTGAAAAAATTCAGTGGCTCTTTCTTCATCCTTGACTAATTAAAAAATTCTTTTCATATCCCTATACAACCTATCGCATTGGGGGTGAAAGGTGACACTCCACAAGCTTTGGCTTTGAAGCACTCTAATTTAATTTACTTACTAACTTCCAGTCTTATCTTCAATTTATTGCTAGTTAAGTGTCCTTATGAAATTTCCTTATTTACGATGTTCCTTAATATATATTTATTTAATGGTCTAATCTCGTCCTTAAAATCAATACAGTGATAACACAGGAACATGCCTTATACCATACCAAATACTTTTCCCTAAAAAAGACAACTAATGATTTTAAACTAAAAACTCTAAAAGAAAACTTTTGCTTGAAGCTGCACTTAATCATTAACTGGTGTTAATGACGTTGGGGTCCTCATGCTTCTTACTAATTTAGGGCGTACATTCCTAGAGTGTCATTCCACTATAACCCACCTTTCTAAATTTTCCATCTTGGTTATAATAGTTATCCATTACTTATAATAACTAGTCGTTAATGTCAAAATTAGCAATATCTAATCAATGCTTATTTAATCTCTTTAAATACATTTACCAGTTTCAAAATCTGCTATTATAATTATTCAATTCGTTTATAAATACCATACAGATTTCCCTAATCAGTTCCTTATCTAATTTCCTTTTTATTCTCTGTTAATTATAAATTTATTGCCCATTAAATATGTAATTAATGTCCATCATTCCTAGTCCTATACTTACTATGTTGTTTATAATTAATATGAACATCGTTAAAAATTACGCTATTTATATGTTTCTTATTTCTAGTTATAAATTTCTAAACTATAACATTCCTCTCCTTATTTTATTTTATTAGAGCAATCCTTCAAAAATAATTACCGTTATAATCTTCCAGGAATTAATCACAAGTGATATTTTTTTCTTTGTTTGAAATTATAAGTGATTAATTATTTTTCTTTTATTTAAACAGATAGTGTAAACTATGGAAAAAATATTCATATCTTACACGTCTCTTTCCCTTTTCGCATACCCCTTATAATTCAAACGCCACACTTTTATACATCTAAGGAGTTAGATAATTAATGGAAATTGCACAGAACCGGCCCTTAATAAATAAAAATATAGAAATTCACATTCTAAGGGCAATCTAACTTACAACTCAATTTTAAATTTGGAATAGCTTAACAACTTTATGAACATTTTACCAATATGTGCTTAGGACTGATTTTAAATTGCTAAATTAGATTGTACAAACTACTCTTATTTCATTAATATCCTGAAACCTTTAACCCTTCTTACTTAGAAAGTGGTCTACATTATGTTAGTTTGTGACACTTGAGATTAAAACTTACGAATTTCCACGTTTCAAAAAAAATTTAAGCAAACTTTTCAAAAGAATTTCCAACCTGTAAAAATAGTTCCGGGGGATTAAATTCCCAAAAGCATCTAAACCTTACATTTTATCTTATTCCATATATCCATTCCATTTCTATTGAACATTTGGACAAATCTTTCCAAAAATATTTGGATCCAACTTTTACACTTTTTCAAAACATTTTCCGCTTTATTCTTAACCCCAATTTAAAGGTTCTAAAATTACTTAGTAAAATAATTTTCTCTTCTCAAATCCTTTTAGCTCAAAGATTTACTTCTTTAAAATTAGGGTTGTTAACCCAAAACATTCAAAAACTCAATTTCTAAACCCAACTATCAAAATTTCAAAAAAGATCGCTTAATCCCAAAAGGAGACAAAGTAATTTTCCTTTTTCAAAAACTTTCTTTGTCAAAAATATATTCCTTTGAAAGTTTGTCATTTAGTTCAAAATATTCAAAAAAGTTCTAAATTTTAAACAATAAAACGTGGACTAGACACAGTAAACTCCTATCCAACATTTTCCTATCCCATTCTCATTATTCCTCTCCTACATTATCTCTTAGTTAATTACTAATCCTATATTATAAGTTCCTAGCGATATGCCTATCCAAATCTCCCACCATTCCTTTTGTTTATATTTTTCTACTTAAATGACTTATTCATCATTTTTAGTCAAGTTTCATTTCTATTTTAAAAAGAAGAATTTTAAAGAACTTCTAAATTTATGAAATAGAAAATAATCAAGTCTAACATATGCTCTATCTTACATTTATTTCAGAAAGAAAAAAAAAATCACTTTATCGAAAAATCTTTAAACTGGAAACTATTTAAACCAACATAATTTTAAACTAAGAGATTTAAAAAATAAAGAACCCTTTTTTCCAAAAAAAACTTTTAATCAAAACTTTTGAATCCATAACTTCTTTTTATTCACAAACATTTGCTTTAACAAAATTTCTAATTTATGAATTTTCAAAATTCCATTTTTATTCCAAAACAACAGCTCTTTAATAAATCCTTTGAAAACTTTTCAAAATATTTCAACGAAGTTTCCAATATCAAATCCTTCACGTGGAGATAAATTTTTACAAAATCTTTTTCAAAACAACTTTTTAATGATTGTCTTCTCTATAGCATTTTCTTTTTCTTTCATTCCTTACTTCCAGATGTTTACTAGTATCCTGCCTTATAATATTTAATAAATCCTTAATATTTTTATTTATCATTCCTATAAATGTCACTTGGTCCATATTAAATGGTTATTACCTAAACAGATGTTTCCTAAAGACATTTATTTACTTATTCAACTTTTACCTTAATAGTCTCATAAATCTATTTAATTCCTTGTAACTCCTCACTTATTACACATTCATTGTCTATTAATTTTTTAGAGTTACAACCTTTCCACTTTTATAATCCCATAGTTACCTTAACAACTTACTTAATTGGTCCATTCATATCCTAATTAAATTATTGTAACCCCTCCATTTATTTCACATTTATTGCCTTATAAATTTTAGAGTTACAATCTTTTCCATTTATGTTCCTTATAATACGACCTTCATTACACATTCCCTACTTCATTCATTTTTCAACCTATAGGTGCCTCATCCATCCTTTTGAAGTATGGTCGTAACTACTTCTATGGTCGAAAACTATAAAGTACATTCAAATTAAGTACATACATATATATAGTAGATTTTTGAAAAATACTTTCAAAAATAAAAAGTTTGATACTCGTACGTATACTTATCCCAATTGATCAAGTAACCTAAGCTCTGATACCAAATGCAATAGCACGCCCCAAAGCGGACCTAATTTTGAGCCAATAAAAGCCCATCCTTAAGCCCATCTCGAAGCGAGTTGTTAATTTGATAAAATTAAAACATTATACAGTACATAGAGCTATCTATCTATACCTTCATAATCTCATTGTGGATTGAATAAAATATAATATCTAAAATAAGTACCATTTCATAAAGATAATCATTTCAGAAATTTAACATGTTAAACATTACAACATGTTTACACAAAGCCTCTAAAGTACAATAACATAATTGTTAGAATCCAGTACAATAAAATACTTACAACGCATATATAGAGAGATAACTGCCACAAGTCTTCATCTCCACCTTTGCCTCCTAAACCAGCATTACTCTCTAACATGTGTTGTAATGAGGAGTGGGTCAGAACAACGAATGTCCGACGAAATGAAAATTCAAGCTTTACCGTAATTGTGTTTAGGCAAGTATTATTTGAATAAGAATATATCTTATGTATAAAATCACAACATACATATAAAGTCAATTATAAGCCCGAAGGCTCTTCTAGTCCAACTATATAACATTCGTATAAAGTCAACTATAGCGAAGCCCCTTCCAACCCAACTACACAAAAGTCAACTATAAGTTCGAGGGTTCTTCCAGTCCGACTATACAACTCTATGTAACTAGCGTATTCAATGTAAGAGGAAATATACAAACCGCTCCCTATCTTTCTTGTGGGGCTTAGATTGACTCTAATCATTTAAGACCTATAAAATAGGCAGATCATCGTCATTTAAAACCTAATCCAACATCGGGTCCCTACGTGATTGCTCCTTACTAACAATGTAAGAAATCCTAATAGGTTATACTTCACCTAAGAAAGAGGCAGACCTTACCATGGCCACTTAATATCTCAAATCCAAAGCGGATCTGCGGATTTCACGTACCATATCCAAAACATAATTTATGACCCACTTGTGACGTCTCACATTAGTTCGACTATTCATAGATACCGGTAGCCAAATTACCTGAGCAGATTTACCCTATAGAATTAGGACTAATCTCATATCCACTGGAGGTATCTATTATAGGCGATGTCCCACATTTGTCCCCAAGCTACAACATTGGTAGCTAGATTTAAATGGGCAGAATTTCATGTAGCAGTGAACTAACCTCGCATCCCTATAACTTAGTTATAACTTATGTGTATATCCCCAATATACATACATCACCCTATATGAATAATAATTGAGGCCATATAAGTTATCCCTTTTTACGCCCCTAATTAAGGAATAATTCCCCAATTTACTCTAACTCCTTTCCTATATTTTAATATTACTTAACTATTCTAGTAACACTAATTATCACGTTCAATGCGCTATAATCGATACGTTATTATATATATATATATATATATATATATATATATATATTATATTTACATGTGAAATTTAAGGTCTAAACGTTATGTTATAATAATTTGGTAATAATTCATTTATAAGGTATTTTGAAATATCAGTCTCATACAAATCTATAATTCGAACAATAACTGCTACTACCATAACTAAATAAAACAGATTTGTACAAAATGGAATATCTACACTTGTTCTATATTAAAACACTAGAATCCCTTTCCTATTTTAAAGAACATATTAACACATATTAGATCACCTATATTCGATTCAACCTTTGTATGCAACATTTTGGAGTGAGAAAGCAATTTCTTACTTATTTAGGTGGCAGAAATAGACGGTGTAAACTACAAACAATTCAATTCATAATTAACACACAATTTCTATTTTTTTTGAATCCTTTAATAATTCAATTCAGAAGAGGGAAAATAGGTTAAATTTATGAGTCAGTAGAATAGGGATTTTAAGGCTAAATGAACACATTAGAGGGGGGTGAATAGTGTTCAATGGATTGTATGAATATTTTTCAAATTATTTAAGATTCTACTTGGAATTATGTAATTAATAACCACAAAATCAAAGTGTAGATAAAGGTAAATTCATTAAAAGTAAAAAAGAAAGAACATACTAGGATTTTATACTAGTCTGGAGTTACCTTACATCCAGTCCCGCGCAATTCCTTGTACGGATTTCTTTTCAACTAGTAAATGCAAACACAATCTCGATTTAAAGGGTATGCGACACACCCTACAGAATTCTGACCTGTGGGTAGAGTCACTTGATTTCCGGGCTTTAAGCATATCCACTAGATTTGAGGGCTGCTAAACATACCGAATTGATTTTACATGCTACAATCACACCCATAATTATAACAGTATGATTTGATAGTGCTTTACATATGCAGATCTTCGATCTTAATTACAATTGATCCTATAATTCTTAAGTAGCATTTTGATCTTGGTTTGAGTGAGAGAGATGAGAGAAATCGTAGAGTAGATGAAGGAGAATCAAACTATTGATGATTGAATTTGATTCTGGTTGAATTTCGGTAGAGTTTTAGTATATTTTGATTTAGAAAATGAGAGAGTGGAAGGAGGAGAGATGAATAAGAAAATTATGATTAAAATTGGTTTTGAAGTCTATTATTATAGAGAAACAACGGTCATATCCATTAGTGAAGAGATACGATGAAAAGACACTTCTTTTGAAACTTAAATTTTGAAAAAATTGACCACTATGTCGACATACATGCATAGAGTATGTCGACATACTCTTTTTAAAATTGTAAATACTTTAATACATTATTTTGAAAACTCGTTGCTTTGTAAAATAGTTTGATACTTTGTAAAATCATTTGAGAATAGTTTATACATATTTTAATCATAATAAAACTTATATAATAATTTTTAAAATTTTACTATAATGTAAATAATATATATATATATTATAACTTATTAAATCATAAACAAATATTCAGTATATATTTATATAAACTTAAACATTAATATAATATCTTTACAAGTGTAAGGGATTGAAAATCATTTTGAAATATATTTTGAACAGATTATTTTAAAACCAAGATATTTGGAAAAATAATTTAAAAAAATTAGAGAAGGAAAGAGAGATCAAGAAAGTGCTATCAAGGTTTTACATAAATTCTTTGACTCTACAACTTATCTAAAACATCTTGAACTCTTCAATACTCACGATTCTTCATTCTTCAACTCTTGAAACTCTATATTAGCACCTTGACTCTACTCTGGATATTAAATAGTCTTCTTAATCAACACCTGTCTAAAATCCTATACTATATACTATATATAACTTGATAAAACAATAGTATTTATATTTTATATAATGTCCATAGTTTTTTATCATCAATACCAATACCTATGGTACTAACAATCTCCCTCCTTTTAATGATGACAACCCTGTATATAAAATGTAATATAATTCCCCCCGGGTTACAAAACTCCCCCTTAATCTATGCCTAGATTTTATATATTCCCCCCTTTGTTAACAATCAAAATAACCACCTAAAACTATAACTCTAACTACTGCTAAATAAAAAAAAATAGAATAATGACACATAACAATGATGAGAGTGATTTATATAAGAACTATAAGTATATTTAAAATGAGATAATTATGTAATGGAAATAATGATAAGAATGATATATAAGAAATGATAAGTGATAACACAAATCATTAATAATAACCGAACCAATCTATATATTCATTCAATACCACACCGTAATCCAATCACATCTTAAAATGTACATATAAGTAAATAAAAAAATGTTAAATCAAATTAAATATACATACCGCACAATAAAATTAACGAAGACAAGTACCATCCTAACGTGATTTCCTAATGATTGTGGATTTGTTAATAGGACAATGAGGATAATGAAGGCAAAAGTTCCTTTTTTGTTCGACAAGATTTCCATCTCGATCGAATCATACTTTTCCGATACATCAGACTTCATCATCTTCCTTCGTATATTCTTCCTCCACTTCTTCCTCATCATCGCTATATTGAATGGGGTTATGAATGGCCAAATTTGTAGAATCATCTTCAATAAGTATTGGATTCGTAGGATTATCCAATATATATTTTTTCAAATTGCAAAGAACTATATTTTGTTTCTCTTTTTCTTTGAACATACAAAGTTGTACAATTTGTATTTCAGTCAACATCTCTAGAACATTCTTCATTTTTCTTGTAAATTTAATAACTTTGGCCATAGTGTTCTGGAAGGGGCCTTGGGTAGGAGAAGGGAAGGAAAACAATGAATTCTCTTCACTAGAATGTTTGGGATTAGAGGAGGCCATGGTTTATTTGTTTTATAAATTTAAAACAGGGAGAATATCAAGAAACGAAGAAGAAAGTCGAAATTTGGTTATTATATAAGCATTAATTTTAATTTTAGAGGGAAATCAGAAAAACATAAATTACCGTTATATGTCGATATAGGGGGATAGGATATGTCGATCTACATTTATAATTTTGATAATTTTGTTTTTGTTTATATTTTTTAATTTCTACTTCATTATTTTTATATTTTCGATAGAGAGCAAATTTCTAACTCTCTTCTTAACTTAGTAAAAGATGTTTGATTTCAATGATTTTATTAATGTATCAGCTATTTGATTTTCAATGTTTATAAATTCAAGTGATATTATTTCTTTGTTTACATTATCTCTTAGAAAATGGTGTGTTATATCAATATGTTTAGTTCTAGCATGACGAATTGGATTTTTTGATAGATTGGTCGTATTTGTATTATCGTCACATATTGGTGGTTTAGTAAAATTCAAACGAAAATCTTTTAGTATTTGTTGCATATATATAACCTGTGAGAAGGCTAATGCTGCTGAAATATATTCTGCTTCTTTCGTAGACAGAGATACAGAGTTTTGCGTCTTACTAAAGTAGGAAACCAGAGATTGCCCTAAAAAGTGACAAGTTCCACTTGTACCTTTTCAGTCTGATATGCAACCAGTGTAGTCAGCATCACTATATGAAATTAATTCAAAGGAGTCTTCTTTTTCGTAAAAGAGTCCATAATCTAATATGTTGTTTACGTATCTTAAAATTCATTTTATGAATTTTAAATGAGTTTCTTTAGGCTGAGATTGATATCTTTCACAGAAACAAACACTATGCATTATATCAGGTCTACTAGCAATTATATAGTGTAGTGATCTAATAATTCCTCTATATAATTTTTGGTCTACATTTTTTTTAATTTTCTTCTTTATTTAATTTTTCATTAGTTGCCATGGGAGTTGGTTTACAACTGGTATTTGACATATCAAATTTCTTAACTAAATCTTTAGCATATTTTTTGACTAATAAAAATTCCATTACTTAATTTTTTTTTATGTATAATCCTGAAAATAATTTCTCCTATATGACTCATTTCAAACTCCCTAGCTGTTATTTCTGATAATTCCTTATTTAGTTGATCACTAACAGATCCAAAAATTATATCTTCTATGTATATTTGTATTAACCGAATATCACTTCTATCTCTTTTAATAAAAAGTGTTCTATCTACTTTGCCTATTTCAAAATTTGATTGTAATAGTTAGGATATAAGTCTGTCATACCAAGCTCTTTGAGCCTGTTTCGGACCGTATGAAGCCTTCTTTAATTTGTAAACATTATTAGGTAGTTTTTCATCTTCAAAAAGTGGGGGTTGTTATCCGTATACATCTTCTTCATTAAAACCATTTTAAAATTCACTTTTAACATCCATTTGATACAACTTAAAATTATAATGATTAACGAAAGCAAGTAAAATTTGTATAGCTTCTAATCTTGCTATGGGTGCAAAGGTTTCATCAAAATCTATTCCTTCTTCTTGACAAATCTTGTGCAACTAATCAAGCTTTATTTCTCACAACCTCTCCTTGTTCATTCATTTTGTTTCCATATACCTATTCAGTTCCTATTATGGATTTATCCTCAGGTTTTGTAACAAATTCCCATGCATCATTTCTCGTAAATTGATTTAATTCCTCTTGCTTAGCAAGAATCCATGAATCTTCAGCTGATGCTTCCTTCGGACTTTTAAATTCAATAGTTGAAACAAAAGCAACATTACTCATTTTATTTAGTTGATTTCTAGTTTTAAAAACAGATTCAATATTTCCAAGTATATTTTCTATAGGATGATCTTTAATATCTTGTTCTTTTATTTAGATGTAAATTTTGTGAATTATTATTTATTTTCATTTTTGGTAGCCTCATTATTACTCAATTTCGTTTGGAGTATCATCGTTTTCTTCTTCATCAATATTTTGAATTATAAACTTTAAAATTTTCATCAAATGAGCCATGTAATGTTTCTTCAATGGTATTATTTCTAGTATTAAAATCTCTATAAGCTTTACTTATATTTGAATATCCAGTAATGATTCCTTTATCCGATTCAACATCGAATATATCCAAATTATCATTAGTATTTAAAATAATACGTTTACTACCTAAAACTCTAAAATATGATACTTTAGGCTTTTTTATAGAATAATTCGTATTGTGTTTTCTTACCTAATGGTTTTAATAAAATTCTATTTAATATATAACATGCAGTACCAATTTCTTCATCCTAAAAAAATTAGGTAAATCACTATCATTTAGCATAGTCCTAGTGCACGCTTGTATCGTCCTATTTTTATATTCTACCACTCCATTTTATTGTGATGTTCTTGGAAATGAAAAACAATGAGTTATACCTTTCTTATTATAGAAATTATCAAAATTTTCATTTTCGAATTCTCCACCGTGATCACTATAATAGATTTTTTTTACCAATCATTTGATTTTGAATTCGTTAAACAAAGATTTTAAACTTTTTAAAAGCATCACTTTTAAGTTTTAAGAAAATCATCCAGGTAAACCTAGAATAATCATCTACAATTACAAATACATATCCATCATGATTTATAAATTATATTTGCGAGGGACTTAAAAGATCTAAGTGAAGAAGTTCAAGGGGTTGAGACGTAGATATCATATCTTTTGATTTAAAAGAACTTTTTCTAAGTTTTCCTAATTGGCACGCATCGCATAAATTATTAACTTTAAAATTCATTTTGGAAAGACCTCTAACTAGATCATTTTTAGCAATTTAGATATTGTTTGAAATTCAGGTGACCAAATCTTTTATGCCAAATCAAAGGATCACTTGATTCAACTAAAAGACAAATTATCATTTAAGCTTTTCATGCTTAATATATAGATTTTTTGTTTCCTAATACCTTCAAAGATAATATTTGACTCATTATCTTCATGTGACATTTATCTTTTACGAATTCAATTTTGAAACCCTTACCACACAATTGACTAATACTCAACAAATTATAACATTCCTAACTAATAAAACATTGGAAATAGTTGGAGTTTTGGAATCACTGGCATTGCCGATGCCAATCACATATCCTTTAGAGTTGTCTTTAAAATTTACCGATCCACCTTCTTTGTAAACTATGTCTTTCAAAATCTTCGGATTTCCAATCGTGTAACTTGAGCATCCACTTTACAATATCCATTTGTCCTTTTTGATATGTAAAGTTTGATCATCAGGTGTCTGTTCACCAAAAGCCATGTAAATTATCCATTCCTGCAATTCATACCTTTTCAAAAGATTATGTGATTTTTTATAATGAATAGATGCAAATTTATAAAACAACATGATGATGATTTTACAAATTATCTTTTTGAAAATAGTGTTAAAAATATTATCAAAAATTGCTACTGAAATTTTTTCAAAAATCAGACTATGAATACTTTGAAAACCAATGCTCTGATACAAAATATGAGTCAGTGGAATAGGGGTCTTAAGGCTAAATTAACACTAGAGGAGGGTATGAATTGTATTTAATGGATTATATGAATATTTTTCAAATTTCTTAAGATTCTACTTAGAATGACGTAATTAACAATCACAGAAACAATCATAAATCAAAGTGCAGATAAAAGTAAATGTAGTAAAAGTAAAATGGAAAGAACCTACTAGGATTTTATACTGGTTTAGAGATACCCTATATCAAGTCCTGCACAATTTCTTGTACGAATTTTTTTCAACTGATAAATGCAAATACGATCTCGATTTCAAGGCTATGATACACACCCTCTAGAATTCCGACCTTTGGGTAGAGTCACTTGATTGTCGGGTTATAAGCACACTTACTAGATTTATGGGCTACCAGGTACACCCAATTGATTTTACGGGCTACGATCACACCCACAAGTACAACAGTATGATTTGGTGGAGTTTTACAGACTCATATCTTCGATCGTGATTACATTTGATCCTATAACTACTGAATAAAAATTTGATCTTGGTTTGAGTGAGAGAGAAATCAAAGAATAGATGAAGGGGAATCAAACTAGTGATGATTAAATTTTATTCTAGTTGAATTTTGAAGGAGTTTGAGTAAATTATGAATTTAAAAATGAGAGAGTGGAAGGAGGAGAGATGAATAAGAAAATTATGATTAAAAATTCATTTGGAAGTCTAGTATTTATAGAGGAACAATGGTTATATCCATTCGTGAAGAGATATGATGAAGACATTTCGTTTGAAATGTAAATTTTAAAAAAATGGCCACTATATCGACATACCCTTTTTAACAATTAAAAATACTTAAAAACAATATTTTAAAAACTCATTGTTTTGTATAATAATTTGATACTTTGTAAAATCATTTTAGCATAGTTGATACGTATTTTAATCACAATACAACTTTATATAATAATTTTTAAAATTTTAGTGCGACGTAAATTGTATAATATAAAATCAATATAATTATAACTCATTAAATTAAAGCATAAACAAAATTCAATATTTATGTATATTTGTAATTAAAATGTCTAAAATAATATCTTTATAAGTATAATAGATTGAAATAAATTTGAGAAACATTTTGAAAAGATTATTTTAAAACCAAGATATTTGGAAAACAATTTAAAACGAAATTAAAGAAGGAGAGAGAGGGAAAGAGATCAGGAAAGTGCTATTAAGGTTTTAACACAAACTCTATGAATTTATAAGTTATCTGGAATATCTTAAAATCTTGAATCCTTTAATACTTATGAGTCTTTATTCTTCAACACTTGAAACTCTATATCAGCATCTTGAATCTACTCTTGATACTGTATAGTCTTCTTAATCAACGCCAGTCTAATATCCTGCACTATATACTATATATAACTTCATAAAACATTAGTATTTAAAATTATGTAATGTCTATAGATGTTTATCATCAAAACCAATACCAAAGGTACTAGAAAAATTGACTATAGTTTATCTAATTCTAACAGTTATTTGATTCCAATATACTAATGCCAAAAACAATTATAATTCCAACATATACAAAGATTGTTATTTCACTGGGAAAATTCTAGTGGTTTAGGTGTTATGTTTTCGTTTCCAAAATTTTGCGAGGCATACATCAAATCCAAATAAATACTATTCAATTACACTAATATGAAAAACTTGATATTTCCACTCATAGAGATTTGTTTGCTTCCTAACTAGATTTGATTCAACCACGCCTAATTCTCTCTCTGATCTCCCTCAAATATACAACAAATTGAATTGTGTACAAAAATTAGATTTAGAGTTAGAAATTAGAGAGGAATGGAATTAGAAACCAAAATAATTAACATCTAACCCTCTTATCTGAAAATCATGACTAATTTTGAAACCTATAGAGGAAGAAGCAGGAGAAGAGATCTGATTTATATCGCTCCTAATTCTCTGTTGGATCTTCCCCCTTTCAATATGGATTAAATAGATTGTATTTATAAATTAGATTACAGAAATCATAAGATAGGGAGAAAAACGACTAATTTATATTAGAGATTAGAACTTAGAATTACTTACAAGAAAAGTTTACTGTTTCTGAAACCATATGGAAATTTTTTTTGAAAGAGCTTCGCTAGCATTTCCAAAACTTTATAAAGGAAAAGTGGGGGTCTAGGGGTCTATTTGTAGAGGTAGGAAGAATGAGGACCGTTAGATCAAAACCAAACGAATCAGGCCCGTTTGTCTAGGGCAAATATGCCGTGAAACGGCATGAACGTTCGACTGCTACTATTGGGACAGTTGACTACTAGAGGTCGACCGACCTCGTTTTAGCCAACGACTTTTGATTGTTTTCCCGTTTCGTTGATTTATTAGCCCTTTTTAATTTCAATTAAATCACCGTTAACTTTAATTTCTCCTTGACGTTAGTTCTAGCCTAAGTAAACGTTCCAATTTAAATTTCAAACTTTTGTAATTCTCCCAGAATTAAAATTTTAAATTTCAAATTTCAAATTCATTTTAAATTATTTTAAATCTTAAAACTTCAAATGTCCGTAACTTCTTTATGCAGATTCTGTTTGCAGCATATTATAAATAAAAATTCATTAGAAAATCGCCATGGACGTAATGGTGCAACTTTCATGACCAAGTTCCGACGTTTACAGAAATTCCATTTTTAGCCTTATTTTAAGTATTAATTTCTTATTAAATTTTATGAATTGTTACGCATAAACATAATAATTAATTAAAATTCAACAATACAAATTTCAATGTTATACTTGATAATGTAATTTCCCATTCAACTTTTTCTAGCTTTTCAAATCTCCCAAATCTGAATTCAACCCTTTAATTGACTTCTTTTCCATTCTAATCCAAAAATATGTACAACAATATATATACATATCCACTAGAATTACAAATCTAAAAGGAGATTTGAATTAACTGAAATATAGTTTTATAGTTACGAATTTTACGTTTTTACAAAATCGATGCCCTCCTTCTCTTCTTCTCTTTTATTTTCTTTCCTTCTCCAATTAATATATATATATATATATGTATGCATGTATGTATATAATATTTTAATTAACAGAAATAGTGGAGAAGGGAAATGGCAAAGCTCCGCGTTATTGATTAGAAAACATGAAAAAGAAATTAAGGGGCAAGGCCTGTATCTATAGACGCTAGAATTAATCGTATTTGTTAGATTCAAACTAATTAAATCTAGGTCGTTCCGCCAAGGTTCAACCCTAGCTCTAGCGAACCGGGAGACCGCTTTCCTATAAATGGTCGATTGCTCTCCTATAGGTGTTCGGTCAGCCAAATGAAAGGGTCAATGGGTGGGGTTCATGCAATTAATTTTATTTATTTCTTTTTAATTGTTTTTGATCTAAAAACTTAAAACGTTGATAGCTTCTTTATTTGAACTTCGATCAAAAAATTTCAAATATGAAAGTTGCTCAAAAAATCATCATGAATACAATGGTGTAAGTTTCGTGATCAGTTTCCAACATTTGCACAAATTCCATTTTTTAAGCCTTAATAAAAATTACTTATTAATTCTCATTAATTTTATGGGGTGTTACGTTCTCCCCCTTAAAAGAATTTCATCTTCGAAATTCATCAAGGGGTAAATCATGTAATATAGCACACGACCATTCTAAACTATGCAACCAATTAGTTTAAAATCAATTTTGCAGCCAAACATGTCCAAATGCACGGTGTATCACACCATATATGATATACAAGCTGAATAATCTAAATCCGTGCCTCCTTATGACTGCATTCTTTTGAATTTTTTTTGAAAATATGACTCAAACAACTTATATATACACTGGTAGTTTCATATGCAAGCAAGTTTTCAGAAATCAAAAATCTTTTTTTTTCGTATAACAATTTCGAAATTCCTACGAGTAGGAGTATGGTTCAATTAATTTTGCATCCAATCCCTACCATCTGATACCTAACACACAGTTTCCAACATCCAAAATTTTGAAAACCCAGTTTCCTAAATCTACACCCTTACACCAAAAAAGGAACATAGATGGAAAAATTTACATTTCCATCCTTCTTATGAATACCTATTCTGTTGTACGTTGAAACCTCTTTTGCCTCTAATTTTTTTTTCAACTTTTCCCTACACAATTTGCATAAGGAGGTTTATTTTTGCATGTTAAATAAAGTTATTATAAGTGTAAGTTTTTATTCGCTATCAACAAGGTATGAAAATAGAAATTTCAAGGCTAAAACAGCTTTTATCTTGTTATTCCCTATGTTTTGTGTACTATTACCCTTGTTGGATAGTAAAATTCATATTCATTAATACGTCCTTCATTAAGCATGTGGCATTATAAAATCAAAAAATTTCTCATTTTCCATTAAAAATCTTTCCCCCTTTCAATTAAAATTGCGCAGTAGTTTGAAAACCAAATCTTCGAAAACATTCAAACATAGTTTTTCAAAAGCATTTGAACACAATTTTCAAAAGAATTCGAACACAACTTTCCAAAAGCATCTGCCTGTCCATCTTTAAAAAAAATCAAAAAACATCTTAATATCAGGACTCAGTCGATGAGTTAATGCATATGGTTGGTCTTAGTATTGGGAAAACCTTCCCTTTTATTTCGAAACAACAATAACATAAGAAAATTTATAATTTTAGCTTTTAAGATATAGAGATAATGATTCGTGATTTCGCAATAACCCTTCCATGTACTTTGCTTGCTAAAATTTGTTTTTCCTAAAATTCTAAAGTTTTTAGGGTTAAAGCATTTTTTATTTATAGTTGCTAACGTACTTTTCAAATTTATTCTATAAACTTCTAGTCTTAATAACATTCATCGATATTTGAGTGTTTTTATGTGATTTCCTTATTAACATCGTTTACCAATATGTGTGTGTGTGTGTGTGTGTGTGTGTGTCAAAGATCCTCCAGAAAATCAACATAGTGCTAAATAAAAACATATCTCATACTATATCGTATCCAAAACTAGTAGGAAACAACTAGCATTACAACCTAAATATCCTAAAAGAAACAACTTGTGGAAGCTGACTTCCAACATCAGTTGGTATTAATGATGTTGTGGCCTTATCACTTCTTACCCAATTAAGATGGACATTACTAGTATGTCATTCTATTATGACCCATATGTCTTAACTCATCTTCTTGACTCATGTACGGTCCATCCATTATTTTAATTATTACACCTCGATTATGGGATAAATTGTGCATTCCCATAGGTAAAAATATAAACTATGCACATTTTGAATAACTCATTGGATAGTTGACTTGGTGGAATAACTTTCCTACCACCTATCTTGCCTTCTTTAACCTTGAGTCAACCGACATCCCCTATGTGCATTTTCCATCTCAGTACTCTCTTCTCCAACCATACTACCATGTTCTTTCAATCAAAATCTCTTATTTGTATCCTCAAACTTTGGTACTTGCCTTCTTTATCCTTGATCTTTCATGGGAGCATATCATAAGACTTGCAAAAGTGTACTTTGATACCATTCCCCATTCATTTGAAGGTTCTTTTTAGGGCTTTCTTACATTTCTAATCAATCCCTAAGTCCGTAACCATATTTCTTATATTCAACGAGGATTCCTTATTTCTACCATGTTCGTAGCTAGTTTATTCATATCCTAGACTTTTACTCCATCCTACCAAGGTAGTCATCCCTATCTACTCCATATCAAAAATTGGTTTGGTTTTCACCGCTTCTTATAAAACTTAAAGGTCATGAAGTGCTTTCCAAAAGTAGCTTAATCCTAAAACTTCTATATTTGAATATAAACTTAGAAACCCTTTTTGAAAATTGCTTGCTTTCCAAAAGTAGCAGTGAGAAATTTCTCATTTTAACCAACTTTTCCTTTTGAAAGACTTTCTACAATGGAGGTTTGCTTCTTCAAAAGTAGAATTTTTAACTCAAAACATTTATTTGCATTCATAAACTCAATTTTCATACCAAATCATTTTTCAAAAATATCTTGTACAACTTTAAATAATGAAAACTAGAATAGGCAAGGAAAACTTCCACCCTATTATTTTCCTATTACTCGTATTATTTCCGCTTTCCACCATAGCGGAGATTCTAATAATGCACATTGGGAACTTTTAGAAGATATGCGCAATTACTGCACATACTTATGGAAACTACCTATTTCTTCTATCCTATTCCTATTGTTTTTCTCTTATCATATTTCTAATTAGATTACTAGTCATATTTTAATATAAATTCCTAACACCGTTTGTATTCAAATTTTCTAATGCTACTACGGTTAAAATTTCTCCTACCTAAATTGCCTTCAAATGGCTTCTCTTACATAGCTCTTTTCCTCTTTTATTTTTTCCTCATTGACTCATTGTAGTGCGTTCACCTACACTTTATTCGTAAGGATTTTCTTCTTTATCTTGAAAAGAGATATGTATAAATCTATTTTAGTTGTTTTCTCTATATTTTCCTTATGCGAAAATATTCCTCTTATCTTCATTATCGGGCATTCTTACCCTTCTCTTGTCTTTATCCCATTTCAATCAAGTACTATTTCCATATTTTATCTCTTAGAAAGAATTTTAAAAAGAAAATTGTAAATTCCATACATATGCTTTCTTTTCCATTCATTTCGAGAATGAAAAACCTATTAACCAAAATTCTTTAAATCAAATTTTTTTAACCTAACCAATTTTAAACTTCACCAGGAATCTGTAAATACCACATTAAAAACATTCAAATTTTCTTTCTTATTGGAAACAAAAACCTTTCAATGATAGGGTCCTTTTATTAAAATAAATCCTTCGAAAAAACATTCAAAATCTTTTTGTCATATTCTTTCAAATGGGGTTAGACCTAGAAATGGACTTTAATTGTCCTTTCTTTACTACAAGAAAATTCATTTTTAGCAGCGCTAAATTGCACTGTTTTATACAAAATGCGGATTATTATATCTCAAATCATATTAAATACAGCTAGAACGCTGCTTCTCCCACCAATATTTCATCTGCACGCTTTTTGTTTTCCCACGCCATTCTCCTCTTCAACCCAATCCCTCCGTCAACCCGCACCATCATCACCTACACCACTATCATCTCCACCGCATCTCCTCCCACCGCAACCTTCTTGCCCTTTCCAACTGCCACTCCATGCCTCCACTCCTCCTCGACCTCGCCACCCTCCTTTGCATCCTCAAATCCTACTCTAAATTTGGCGCTCTCTCCACCGGTCGAAAAGCACACCGTCTCGGCCTTTCACGAAAGCCTAATCTAATCACCGCTCTGATCGATATGTACTCCAAATCCGACCGTCTCGATCTTGTTGGACAGCCATTCGATTAATGCTATGGAGGGATTTATGGTCATGGACGGCTATGATCAGCGGATTTGCTGCTCACGGTAAGTGTGAGGAATCTCTCAATTTGTTTTACAGTATGGACGAGTTAGGGTTGGTACCAAACGAGAGACTTTCACTGCTTTTTCGTCCACCTGTAAGAATTTAGGATGGGTAATGAAGGGTGTAAAATTTTCAACAGTATACCCAAGTATGAAGTCAAAGCAATTATTCACCATTACGGATGTATGGTGGATGTGCTAGTTCGTGCAGGGAGGTTGGTAGATGCAGAGGATATTGTTAGAAGAATGGATGTGGATGTAAAGCCAGATTCGATGATGTGGAGAAATTTGATGTGGGGATGTAAACTACATAGAGATTTCGATAGAACAAGAAGACTGATTCATGAAACGGGGAACATGGAACTGGGTCCAGGAAGTGGTGATATGTACGTAATAAAAGAAAACTTGCATGCATTAGAGATGAGAGTTCGAAGGTTTGTGAGTAGGAAGAGGGTTAAGAAGTTAAGAGGAAGAAGTGTGGTTGAAATTGGAGGAGTGGTACATGAATTTGGGGCAGGGGATAACAGGTATAGAATGAGCGAACTAATATATGAGAAACTCAAAGAAATAATGGAGAGGTTTTTGACCTAATATGGGAATAAGAATTATTTCAGGTTTCCACCTTTCTTTTGCTACCAAGTCATGTAATATAAATGAAAAATTATAGGAAGAGTTCTACTTTTATCACGTTTTAAGCAAGGTTCAAGATTCCGGCCGAAACTTCGGAATTCCGGCCATGCCGTTCCGGTTCCGACCATCACCGAAACGGAATATGACTAAGAACCCGTTTCAGCCATGAAAGGTGAAAAAATACGCTCGTATGAAGGAAGTAAACTGATGATCTAAGGAAAACGAGAAAGCAAAATGGAAAATAAGAGCTGACGTAAGATACTGTGAAAAAATGAGGAGCGGAAGCAAGCAATCGAAAAATCGTAAGAAACTAGGTGAAATTTCTACTCGCCTTAGATTCAAAGTCGACGAATGAATATTATTGGTGTCGCGTATTCTACTTTCTTCGTTTGAAGCCCTAACCCTAGTTTTCCTCTTCATTCCTACTGCTGCTGCTGAGTGTTAAAAGATGTAACGGGTTACCAAGGGGAAGGCCTGAGTACTTATAATTCATCACTTGAATTCTTAATGAAATAATGAAATAGCTGGATAGCATACTTGGACCTGTTAAGATGTCCAATACAAAAGTATTTTCTCGGGTCGGTTATTATTTATATGAGCTGTACAGTACATAATTTAGTATTATATATGTTTTGTATATTTTTTTTTGTTGTAGCTTATATTATGTTTGTAATGGTACTTTATATTAGTATTAACAAATTTACTTAGTGAATAGTACCGGAATTTCAAAACCGGAATTACAGCGGAATCTGCGAAATTTCCGAAATGGAACCGAAATTTTAAATTTTTCCATGGACCGAAACGGAAACGGAAAACGGAATTTTGAACCTTGGTTTTAAGTAAGAATTGAATTCAATAATTTTTCTGTAACGATTAATTTTTTAGAACCTCATGCATTCTATTTTTATGACAACAAGCATATGCGATATTAACAAATTGCTTCAGGGTTTTGCTGAGCTAAACATGTAATTGGTACACAAGACCAAGCGCTATAACGATGAAGACACTCAAGTGCTACAAGGACGTTTTCATGTTACATTAGTATATATCTATAGCTTACACTTTATACTATTCTCAAAAATTCATAATTACACCTTTCAAATATCATTTTACAAGTGGTTTCTCAAAATGTTACTCTTAGTAGAACTGAGAGTTTATTAGATTTTTTGAAAAGACGTCAACTCTATGTTTGTGAACTATATATCTTATAGTAAATTCGAAAAAAGCACAACTTTTGTACATAATACATACCTTTTATAAAATAATAATTGTAAAATACATAAAAGCAGTTTTGTAGTATATTTTCAGTTTGTTAAAGTCAAATATTTGATACACATTCACTCGGTTAAAGATTTATTTTCTATTCAAGCATGGAGCATTGTTGGTGTTTAAATAATAAATGCAGGTTATCCTTTAGAAAGTATTGTGAACTTACACGACTCTACTGATAGTTATGAAGTTCTATCAACCAACCCATTTTTCCATGAATGGGCATTTCAAATATTATAAAATGTAGACACTTTTTGGTGTTTGGAAAGCAACAGAGCATTCAAACTGACAGTTATTATTTTTTATGCTACAGGCATAACTCTTCACTGCAGCGTCGTGTCTCTTGCATTTTTCCTAACCATCAAAATTCGAGAATGAGAATGCAAGAAAGCACAAAAATAATCACTTCTATCATATTCAAACTTACAGTAGATAAACAACACAAATTGGGATTCGATAGAATCCAAGGTTTCTTGCAAGCTTTTAGACTGGGAGTTGTCCTTCGTGGCTGATGCCAATTCATGTTGGTATATTTTTTTGTTTGCACTTGTTAATTAATTTTTCATTACTTAAAAGTATGTTTTTGTTGCAACCACCTTAAATTTGATATCAATACAGTTTCTATTATTTGTTAACATATTATAATTAGTATCACATGTCTGTTTTCAAGTTGGTGATGCTAGTGGTATTCGGTCACCTATTTCTTTTGGTGGTTTTGGTAGCATGATAAGGCATCTAAATTGATTATCAAATGGTATTTCTTTACTTTGTCACATATTCAACACATCTATTCTAAAGGGCAATGTCACCACAATCAAGTGATGATGTTTCATCAACATTCATCTACGAATTTCTTTTTTATAATTTCTAGGCTATGTAGGTGAAATAACCACTCTTAAAACGTTTTGCTTGCTCAATCAGGAAGTAAATTTTTTTGCTTGGCTATATTTTTACAGAGGCTTGGAGATCCAGTACTCAAGCCGTTCCTTCAGGTTATATTTAGGCCAATATTTTATTGGATTTTTTTTTGACATTCTTACCCTGCTTTTCAAACATATGGCAAAATTTATTGCATTTTTAGTTTGATTTTATTAGCTTTGTACCTCATATTTAAACCACTAGAATAATCATACTGTTACATGAATTCAATTCCATTTAGAACTGAACCTAAAATCCCAATATTTTCTCATTCAATCCCTAGCCCTCAAAAATACAATTCACATCAAATTGCATCTTGACCACAACCTACCGCCATGCTGCAACCTATCGTCATGTCTCAACCAATCATCGCACCTCTTCCTATCACCATGCTCAGCTTATGACCTCAGTTGGTAAGTAGAAATTCTAACCAATTAAACTAGTATTTATCTCTGAATTACTTCTCATACACTACCAGTACTTGGTTGATTTGTAAACCATTTTTGATCTTTGATTACTGCTTTGCGATTTTGCTTTCTATTGGCTAGTTGGTTTGATTTCCTGAGCTATACTATTTTAGTTTCATTTATTAGTTGGGTTAAGAAAATTATGGAACATTAATAACGATCTTAAAACCATTTTTGATGGAGGTAGTTTTCCTTTCTTCATCTGTTTTTGAAATAAAAAGATGAAAAAAAGTGACACTTAACTTCGATGTTGGTGTTTCTGGAAATTACACACATGCACATATTGGTGTGCAAAATTGTTAAGTAAGAGTGAAGTAAAAGTTACGCATCTAAATATGAATTCAGGGAAAGAAACATGAGGAATTTTACTGCCTTCTAGGGTAAAATTACACATTTTATTTGACATTCCAAATGTGTAACTATCCTTGAACCTGGGAAACATGCCGCTGATCTTGATGATTTAAGAGGGTGATCCAGTGAGTATTCTTATATCTTTTATTTTTTTCTACTCACAATTATCATGCAGTACAGGTATCAGTGTGATCAATAAGATACTTGGTACCATTTTTGTTGAACAAAATAAATTTTGCAATACTGGATTTAAGATATCCAAGATGTCTTTTACCTGAACATATGCAAAGTTATTGCCGAAAAGTTACACCATTATTAGTTACTTTGATGTAAAAGTTCAATCAATTTTTTAATAATCCTCTGATTTGCTAAAACCATGTTATTTCAGACAAGAAACTTCATTATTTTAGTTCGTGTATTTTTTATTCATTTTAGGGAGATATTTGATCAAAATATGATCCTCCAGTATATTATAACAGTATTGTAGGAATCATAATGCAGTACATCCTACAGATATATTAGCTAAGAATATTAAATGAAGGTGATATAAACCATTCTTTTTTTAAATGTTTGATTTAATTCTTAGTTGCAACTTCCAAATTTCACAGAGAACAAATTGATATATGCCCACTTTTTAATCTAGCATAGTTCCCTTGTTTTCATTAAGGCTAGATATTTGTACATAGAAGTATCATTTGTTACTCATTTTAACTATTTGATTCTCATGGCTGAGATAACTATGACCTCTCGGTAAATTCTCATATCATATTTATCTCGAATTTGCTAAAGCAAGGGTCAATTTCTTAACTACAACTAATAGAAAGAGGGAGTGCATTCATAGTTTCATGAATGATTCACCATTCATATTACCTAGTTTTTTTCAGTTTAAACAAATACATAAATTTATTAACATGACTATTATCATGGCATTGTTAGTTTGTTAATTCTACTCATGAATGCCCTTTTGTGATACTTACTTGCAGAAGAATAGTTTAGAATATTTTTCTTTTAGCCCTTGTGGCCCTAGGAAAGACCAGAAGATTGCCATGCTTGTTATAAAAGAAATGATGTTGTGGTCAGAAACATAATTATCAAGATTGGAATAGGGAAATTTGAAGGAAAATATTAAACAAGAAACTTATGTAACCAGTTATTTCAACATCTCTAGATTTTTTTTTAAATATTTAAACATGAATAATTTAAATCTATATTATGTATTTGTACAATTTGGCAATGATGCTGAAGTCTGTCGACCAATCTCAATGCTGCATGAGGGTAGTAGAGAAGGATAAAAATAAATTGTTATTCAAACTGTTACTAAGTCGACGCTTTTTATCAACACTGCCTGTTAAATTTATATGTTCTGTAGGGGAGTGTGTGTGTATGCCAACTGACAATTGCATATGAGCATCCTCACTGATTTTTTCTTTTGTCCCAAACTTAGCTATTTAAACCATTTGGCCCTGTTGAACTTGTACAATTACCACTGGACCACAAGCCAAGGTTATGGTTATGGTTATGTTCTTTAGGGGGTGTGTGTGTATGCCAACGGACAATTGCATATGAGCATCCTCACTGTTTTTTCTTTTGTCCCATGCTTAACTATTTAAACAGGAAAGTGCAAAGATTACGTTTATGTTCTAGTATGTAATTTAAAGTACCATGCAGTTTCTTTTAGATAATATTGTGCATATTCTAGTTGATTCGCGTGTTGGTATTCTTGTTTTCACCGTTTTCTTAAGTTGAACATGTCAAGGCAGCTCAGAGTTTGAATGGCGAGCTAAACATAGCTGGAAGAGCCGTCAAGGATACTACACTTCTTTGTTTCTAGCTTTTTTTTGTGCAAAAGCCGCGTTTATGTTAGGCACGCTAAAATTTGGAGTATGCTGGAACATAGATATGGAAAAGACGAACATGTAAAAGAATACTGAAATAATTGAAACATGATAAAGCCTACTACCGAGAGGTAGGAAAGATGAACATGCACCAATCATATAGAAGATTACTCACTAACATTTGCCATTAAAAGGCATGCTTTTAAAATATGTGTTTGGTATGCTGATACCTTGGAGTATATATTTTGATATACAATATGAATTCAATCTTGTTTTGATAAAGTATATATATTGAATAGGGTGTGTGGGAAAACACTAATCCATCAAAGGAGGTGCTGTCAGATTTTGAATAATAATAATAGATTGTAAAACCGAAGTTAATTAAGTTTTCTAAAAATTAACAAAATTTATAGTAATGATAACTAAACCTATAATCATGATAATAATAATTTAACTATGTTAATTAAGTTTTATAAATAATAATAAAAAAATTAACAAAGTTATTAATAATAATAATAAATTATAAAATATTATCCATGTTAACTAAGCTTTATAAAAATTAACTAAATTTATAATAATGATAATAATATTTTAACTAAATTTATAAAAATAATAATAATAATAACAATTAAACTAAGTCAACTAAGTTCTATAAATAATAATAATAATAATTAAACTAAGTTAACTAAGTTCTATAAATAATAATAATAATAAGTTAACTAAGTTTTATAAAAATTAACCAAGTTTATGATAATAATAAATTATAAATATTAGCCAAGTTTAGTGAGTTTTATAAATATTAACTAAATTTATAATAATAAGAATAATAATTTAACTAAGCTATCTAAGTTTTATAAATAATAATAATAAATTTACTAAATTTTATAAAAATTATCTAAGTTTATGACAAATAATTTCAATTTGGTTAAAGCATTTGAACGTTTTTTTCTTATATAAGAATTAGTTTGCCCGATATGGAATTATTTTCTTATGAAGATAATAAAATGTTAATTGCACTGATATATGATAAAATATATTTCATTCATGATCATAAATAATAAATAGCATGTTAAGAATAATTAGTAGATGTAATCTTAACTATATTTTGTGAAAATATATTATTTAATCTACAGATAAGCCATGACACATATAAATTAGATAAATAAACTTAATTAATATTACTAACATGTTTATAATTATAATTAGCTTGTACATATCTGTGATAAATATTTACATCAACTATTTTTTGAACACAGAATACATCTACACTACTAGAGAATTTCTGCCATCACAGTTTGCTAAGCCATATCCACCTGGTCTCTTGACGAACTCGAACTAAACTTAGGATATTTTGCTTTGGGTAAGAACTTTAGGTGAATCTGGGATGTTATATTGGTAATACAGAGTAAAATGAATGATAATATTGTTTTTTTTATCGATTGCGCACTATTTTACATTTGAATTTGAGTTTTTTAAGTCAAATTTCTTTTTAATCGGATCAAATGCTTGGGTTTTTTGAGTTAGTAGTTGTGATGACCCGGAATTTTAAACAATATCAATTTAATAATCTGAAATAGAAATTAAATTGATTTGATAATCTTTGTAATAAGATTTGAATTAATTTAATAGTTCAATAAAATAAATAGTTAATTGATAAATTTTATCTTTTTAAATCTAATACATTGTTTTCTATTTATAATATATATAGAATATTGTATATATTGTAAATAAGTATTGTTTTAAATTCAATTAATAAATAAATCCTGCTTTCTATAAAATATGTATCTTTAGTAAAATTGTGAATTATGATTTTTATTTAAAAGTTAAACTTTTAAAAGGATATTTCATAAATAAATATGGTTTTAAATACATAAGATAAAAATTTAAGTAAATAACAATAAGGTTATTTTGATTTTCTTTTAAATATAATGTGATAAAATAAATAATTTATTAATAAGAAGACAATTTCTTTTAATAATTATTTATGGTTATCAAATGTTGTTATTTTTATATAATAATACATTATTTTAACAAATAAATTTTTAATAAAAATAATTGTTTTCCAATTTAAATTGTGTAGTTATATTTGTAAATAAACTGAATTTCAAAATTTAATATAAACTTGAATTAAGTTTTTAAAGTTTAAAGTATAAATATTTTAAATTTGCTTTGATTTTGAAATATTTGTATAAGCTTCCTTTTATAAATAAAATTGCATTTATTTCATTTTAAAATTATCTACACGTGAATAAATACATATTAACTAATTAATTAAACAAAGATTTACATTTATCTTGTATTAACATCTAACTAAATACTAATTAACTTTTAATTATAAATACTACTTACACTTAAGGGACAATTGTAAGAATATTAAGACACATCATAACACATGTTAGTAAATAAAGTAAGGAAATTGACAAATGTAAAATTTTAAACAAGTGTCATCTTGAATTATGATATTTTTTCCTCTTATTTTTATTAAATCATATTCTTAGCTTATATAAACAATGCCTCTTCCTTTCAATTTCTTTTTCTTTTCAAATCAAAGTTAAGAAAATTTGAAAGCTTGTACTCAAATAAAATCTGTAGAAAACACCTTCAAAAACCTGAAAACAAATCTATGTTCAAGTCTGTAAAACCCTTCTTTTTTCAAAATCATCAACCTGTATCACTTTCAAAACTAGAAATTCGTCCAAATCAGTGATCACCCTCTCTTCAAACCAGAAAAATCAAATTTCTTTAACCTGGGATGAACAAATATCTGAATCTTTTCAAACAAGAGCATGCATGCAGTTTATAAATTAAATGACCAACCAGTAGTTCATTTTTCTGCAATCTGGAACCAAGCTGCATGCAAAGCAAACCTGGGATCTAAACAAAACATTCCAGTTTCTAATCAAAGCAAGCAACTTCATTTTTCAAGTACAAAGTTTTAATTCAAGGATAAATATTTTTATGTGTTGATTTTCTGTATATATATATATATATATATATATATATATATATATATATGAATGTGTAGATATGTGTATATGTTCCATTGTCATCTCTGTTACCAGTTGTCAAGCTTAAAACTTGGATCAAAATTCATATTCTCTTGAACTCTTTGGTGTTAGTACTTAGAATTTAAGTAAAACTTGTTGTTATGTCATAGAGAAGGTTTTAAAATTTGGTGTAAGTTAAATTGAATTTGAAAATCTCACTTGAAGTATATAAACAACAGTGAATGCTATATACAAGTGAAAAACTCAAACTTTGTAAATTATGAAATCATCATTATTAAGTGAAAACACAAACCAAATCATGATTTACAACACTGAAATCAAAATTTTTAAGGTAGGATTGTGGGTGCAGTTTTGCACTGCACTGTTTTTGGGTTTTTGGGAATCACGGGCGATTCCAGTGATTGGGAAGGTTGAGTTTCTTCCAGTAGGAGGAGGAGTGTTAAGTGGAGCTTGGAAAAATATTGGATGGCGATGCAATTCATCGTGGTGGCTGTGGTGACGAGTTTTTGTCCGGAACCCTAGTTTAAGATAAGTGGGTTGTTTGGGTCAGTTCTTCATGAAGAAGTGATCGAGTGGACTAGGATTGTGGGTAATGTTAGTAGATTGGTAGATGAAGTCGTAGACGGAATCGTTGCCACTCCGGTGATCAAAAGGTGGTGGATGAGGCGATGACAGGTTTTGGGGGAGTTTGGACTGTCTGGTTCCAGGTTTTAAAAATTTAACTCGAATTCAAATTCGAGGTGGATAAGGGTAAGGAGATGGTTGTTTTGGACTAGGGAGTTGAATGTTGATGTTTGGAGGTCACCGGAGAAGGAGGATGGTGGCTGGAGGCACGGTGCACGTGCACCGTGCAAATTTTTTTGGTCTGATGTTTTTCTGGGTATAGTGGTGTTTGAACTCGAAGTATAACTCGAGTATTCTTGTGTCTTGCTCGAAGAAACGAGTCTGATGACTCGAAGCAGAATTTGGCAGGGAAGGGTTTAGTATAGTACAGGGTTAAAACAGAAACCTGTTATTCTGCCCTGAATTCAAATGGAAGTAAAGTTTTTAAATCTGAGTTATGTTTAAATCTAGTTTGTATTACAGTTTCAAATGATTTTGAATCCTACAAGTTTTTTAAAATTTAAAAGTGGTTTTCAGTTTGAAAATAAAATAAAATAATAAATAATAAAACCTGACAGTTTTTCTGTAAATTTAAATTTCATTTTGAAATCTGAATCATGATTCAAAACAGCAGTTTGAATCTAGATCTAAGTTCAGTTTTCTTAAGATTTTTGAATCTTCAGGTTTTAAAAATGAATTTGTATTTTTAAATAAGGAGTTTTAAAAATCAAGGTGTAAAGAAAGAGTTCAATTCAAGTTTAAATTCAAATAATTTAAATATGGAATGGGTTCAAATGTATTGAATTTAAAATCTGATATTTGAATAAGTTTCAAAATTTTGAATGTTTTCAAATAAGTTAAATTTAAATTGTTTATTTGAAGTAAATTTGTTTCAAACAAATATTTAAATTTGATTTACCTTTTTGAATGAAGTCATTTATAAAGGTTTATAAAAGAAGTCAAATGATTTGTAATTTAAATAGTAATGTACTTAAAACTTAATTTTTAATTAAATTAAGTAAATTAAGACTTATCCTATATAAGTTTTAAAAATAAGTAATAAATGTTATTTACATTTATTTTAAAGAATAATAAATGAAATTTAAATTGGTTAATTCTTAATATTATTTTGAATTTTAGTTCAAAATGGAATTTGAATTTAAATTATAAAAATGAAATGTTCTAAGTATACTTTAATATTTATGAAATTATTAATAAGAAATGGGTTATCTTAGAAATTATTAAGATGTTTAAATAACTAAATAAATAGGATAATTAAGGAGTGACTTATTTATTTAATTTATAATTAATAATTTGGATAATTTAAATTAGAGATTAATTAAGAAGTAATTAAAAAAAAGTAATTAAAGAATTAATAATAGTTAATGATGGTCATTAACTGAGGTTTATTTAGTAATTAATTAATATGATTAATTTTTAATAATTAATTAGATTGATTAATTAATGCTATAAATTGTGAAATTTATTTAAGTTTAATTACCTAAATAAAGTAATTAAGACATTAATTACTTAATGTAATTAATGAAGTTTATTGAGATTGGTTTAAATTAATTAAGTTTAATTAATTTTAAACATTGGATTAATTACTTTATGTAATTAATGGAATTACTCAGTGAAGTAATTAAAGATGATTACTGAATGTAATTAGCAGATAATGCTGGGATTGTGAAATAATTTGGATTAAATTATATGATTCAGAAATTAATTAAGGAATAATTAATTTGATAAGTAATTAAGGGAAGTTAATTACAGAATGAGATTAATCAAAGGTGATTAATAATTATAGTTTAAGTGAGATTAATTACTGAAGATAATTAATCTAATTGAGTAATTAATTAAATATAATTAAGAGTCATTAATTAATATAATTAATGATGTAACTAAGATTAATTAATTAATAATAAATGATTAAGTGTAATTAATTAAGGTTAAATGTAATTAATTATAGTTAATTAATTAATGAAGTAATTAAAGGTTAATTACTGTGTTTAGTTTAGAGTAATTAATTTTGTGAAATTAATTAAAGTATAATTAATCAAGGGTGATTAATTAAGATGATAAATTAGAGGTTAATTAATTAATTAATTTGTAATTAATTAATGATGATGGAAGCAAGATTTATATTGTGTAAGTAATTAATTTAATTCATTTTAAATTAATTAGAGATGATATAATTAATTTAAATTAATTATAGATAGTATGATTATAGATCATTGCTTATAAATGGGTGATATTGGTTGCCTTGAATGGTTTGAATCTCAGCTATGAGATTAATAATGTTGAGTGATTGGATGCATTGGTTGCATTGTGATGATGATATTGATTATCTGTGATTATGATAATGATAATTATCTGTTGTGAATCTGTGAATTATCTATCTGTGTGTATATAGATAATATAATTGAATCGTTTTAAACTTTAAACCAACTTGGACCTAAAAGACACGCTTTGGATTTCGATGAGACCGGGATTGGGTTTCCATATTTGGATATCCGAAAACCACATCCGATCCAAATTAACGATAGGTCGTGAATCTTATGTGAAGAGTGAAGACTCGAGGTGTAAGGACTATTAGTCAGTATAACTCTGGGGGTGATTCCGTGATGAGTTTGACGGAAATAGTACTTACAGGCTCGAGATAGAGATTCAGAGTGCAAGGGTTATCGTCGTTAACTCTGAGGGTGATTCCAAAACGAGTGTAACGAGATAATGCCTTCGGTTTCGTTCGAACACGGAACGAACTTGTATGGATTGAATGCTTTCAGCACATCGTCAGGTGGACGATGAGCATTCTAAGAGATGTGTTCTCTAAAGGTAATCGTAGCCTCAAGCTTCATCAACCGGAAATGGATAAAACAGGGGAGGTGCAGCAAGGCTTCGTGGGTAGCTCCCACTGGAGAGCCAGATTGATCCCTGTCTAGAAGTCCCTTTTTATTCGGCTGTGTGGGCAGTTGGAATTGCGCACCAACTGCGGGGTTGTCTTGTTCGGAACTGTTCAGTAAGGAATGGGTCCGGCCTTGTGTTGCAAGGGAGCGGGCGTACTCCTCGGTACGTTGATCTAGGCCACGTACTGTGACGGGCGGTACCCCAGTAGCCCTGCCATTGTATGGAATCCAAAATCCAATAAGTGCCAACGGTTTTGATTGTATTACCCACTTTTGTAGCTAGTAGCTGGAATTTAATCATGTAACAGTTTCGGCTATTTCATATTTACTTGAAAACCCTAGACCTATTATAATATCACTGGATTTCCTATCAAATGTTTTAGTTAGCGTAAGGTAAAAACTTTTCCATGTTTATGTGTGGGAAGTCTTACGTGATACCTTTCTTTCTAAAGGTTTTTGAAAGTTAAGCAACTTTAACCTGTTACTCACACCAGACCCATGTCTGGCCCGGAGTTTATCTTTTGTTTTCATAAACTCTTGGGTACTCAAATTTTTACGAGTAGCCAAGGGATTCAGGTCAGCTTTGACGAATATTGGAGGAGCAATGGAGCAGGAGGCTTCTACGTTAGATATATAGTATTCTGCTGTGTGTTCTTTGTTGTCTCTGAGTTGTAATAACTATACAGGTGTTTATAACTGTCTAGTATGTGTTGTATATCTGTATACTCTGATAGTGGTTGTAACTATGTAATATTTTATGTTATTAATATAATTTATTCGTTCCGCTGTTTAGATTTTGATGTGTTGTTTCTTCTTCTTCTCTTTCTTTCTCTTTTCTATCCCTTTCTTTCTTATTAGCGATGCGACTTCCTGGTGTTTGGAAGTTGGGTCGTCACAGTAGTAAATGAAAAGTAGAAAGAGAAATGATAATGGAATATGTGAAAATTTATATGATAATGGATCAATGTTCTGTATCTTATTTCCTTTTTAGCTTTTATATAACAAATTCATATTTGTTCTCTTCTACTGCTGATCTCTATTGCTTTTTTTCCTCTAGGCATATTGGACTTTTGAAGGAGTCGGGCTTGGACTTTCCATGATTTATATTTTCTCTTTTAGCAAACTCTTTTTATAAGATTTTATGTCATTAACATTTTTGCTTAAAACATTATTCATGAAATGTTTATATGACTAAATCATATGGTTGTACGAAATTGATGTAGGTTTGATTATGTTTAATCGTTATAATTGCTTAAATATGAATTATATTGTATTAATGTGTCATATATTGAGCTGTTTTGAATAAATTATTCATGGCTTATATAATTGTTTTAAAACCGATGCAGTAGTTGTAAAATGTAGCGAAAACATCGATATACCGCAACGTTTCAAAAAGCTGCATAATTGACTTTTGCAGCGTTTTAAATCTGCTGCTATATTACTGGTTCTTCTAAGTAATGATGCTAGAGTGCATTGCCAAAACGCTGCTAAATGAGTTTGCAGCGTTTAATTAACGCTGCAAAATTAATTTATTGCAGCAATTCTTAGATGCATCGATAGCCATTTATTTAGCAACAATTCAAAAATACTGCAGAATTTCCTAACTCTATTGCAGCATGATATTAGGCAGCGTTCTTCGGGATGCTGCTAATGATTATGGCAGCACTTCTAAAATGCTACAAAAGGTCCTTTTTATTGTAATGCCTTTTCTTCTTTTCCCTTTTTCTCTTAACCTTTTCTTATTAAGAGTATACACTAAATCTAATTATCCTTTTGTGCTAAGTAATGCACACCTTCTTGTGGAACTGCTCAATACTTTTTCACGTCTTATTTTCGGATGCTTACAGCATATAGGTTCTTACTTGCTATCCATTTGGATGAAATATACGTCTTCAATCGATAATCCATCGAAATTCATAGTCATAAGGTAGCATAGGCCCAACAAAGGAGTAAAGTACCATCTAGCCTATGGGATCCTTTTATATGTCATGCTTATGCTCTTCTCAATCAATGTCTTGCAGTACGACCTACACTCCATGAGCTAATCGGGTAGGTGTATAAATTGAACAATATTTATTGTTACAACTCATAGTCGCCTCATCCTTCTTTTTAAAATATGGTCGCAACTACTTCTATAATCAGAATTCATAGAGTTTGGCATATAATATATACATAATTATAAATAAAAATACAAATGCGTTCTCTCAGCATATCCGAATTCCTATGATCAATTAACCTAAGCTCTGATATGAAATGTAACAACCCGCCCTTAATAGGCCCCAACCTTAACTAAATCAAAAACCAAGTCCAAATTTAACAACCTGCACCTTAATGGGTCTAAATTTCAACTAATCGAAACCCAATCATTAGGGTATAAATCATTAGTATTGGTAGCTTGTAATAAACACGAGTATATTATAGATCTATTTGCATAATCTTACAATGGAATAGAAAAATATAATAAAACATATATACTGACTCAGGCTACTACCTTGAAATCAGTATTGTTCATTGTATATTTAGTCAACTTGTTAGTGTCGAGCATGAATTAAAAGACTTCTTTATCTACCGTTCCTATCTTGCACCAATAGCTTGTTATTTTTCAATCAAACTAGGAGATGTCCCACATTAGTAGTACGTATACACAACTGCTGGTAGTCTCTAGGTGAAGGTGGACTTATGTTGTGTAACTCTGCTAACCTTACATCCTAACTTATTCTAAACCAATATCATAGTCCTAAATATTGGGCTAGTCCCACTAATTCACGCTCGTTCTAAACATATTATTGAGGCTATATAATTTTCTACTACGAAAATTATACTACCTTCTAAGGTTATGTACTGGTATTTAGTTCACCTATTCGATGCGAACATATTCCTATCCTATAAGCTTATTATGTATATTTTCTATTTTCCTTTTGTGCCCCAGAAATGTTAATTGCCTGTAATAATGGATCATTATTATTTGAAATTGGACAATTGCTAATAACATTTATTTATTCTTTCTTATTCAACCTATTATGTCTATGTCATTTTCCCATAAATTCCATATTAAATTCTTTAATCTGTCCCACTAAACCTATTTATGTCCCACATTTAGTTCCTGCACCTTTTTATTAACTGCACGTTTATTGCCCTATTAATTCTGTAGTCACTATTCATAAGTTTTGGAGTTGCTATCTCTTTTCCATCACAACTTCCAAATCTAATGGTTTACTATTATTGATAACTAGTCATCCTAATTGTTAACCAAAAAATTAGTCTAACACCCATGATGTCATATGGAGTGACATTCTTTGATAGGTCACTAGGGTGTCATTAAACCAAAGATTGGCTTAATCATGCATGACTTAGTACAAGATAAGATTATTTGAAATGGTCCCATGATGCCTCTAAAATTTTGATGTGGAAGTGTCAAAAAGTTCATGTCACATATCCAAGGTTAAAATAGTCAAGTTGTGTGAATATACAATAGTCCATTAATCATTTGTTAATAGGCAAGGTGGGCAATTCACATAAGCCACAATCCATTACTCATGTATTAAAAGGCAAATGGTCATCATGCAAACTAAATACTAATTTAGACAAGGGCTTAAGTAGCCTTTTTCAAGATAAGGGCCCAAAGTCAAGGCTAAATCCAAAAATTAGTCATATGCACATCCATGTTCAATAATAGTCAAATTTGTACAATTGACATGAATAGGCTATGCAAAGTCATTTGTCCAAGTACTTGTTCATAAAGTTCAAAAATTACAATCAGTTCTTGATTTGCCTTTAAATCAATTTAGGGTTTACAATTCTTTAATTTTGAGAAGGAAGAAAGAAATGATTCGCCCCCACTAAGTTATCATAGGGTCTATATTTATAGGGGTGGAAGTAGGCAGTCTAGCAACCACGTGTCCTCCAACATTTTTGATTTTCGGCATTGTTCATTGTATTGATAATTTGTGGCAACCTTCTGTTATAGTTAAAAATTCGGAAACCTTCTGTACATTGTTGATATGCGATAACCATCTATGTACAGTTGATATTCGCAAACCATCCATGCTTCTTGAAATTCGAAATTTATAACGACCCGTATTTTACATATCAAAGAATCGTAAAATATTTTAATTTTATTCGTGTAAGGTCATATAATTTTAGAATTTTGGGATATGACTCTTAGATACATTTTACACACCTATGATTTTTCCTGAATTTCAGTGTGACCATTTTGACTTTAAAAATCTTGTTTGTGCTATAACTTTTGGTAGGAGTTATTGTCACTTCATGTTCCTGCATGTGTAGTTGTTATTACTTCATGGGTGGGAACTGTCCTACATGTGTAGTTATTGCTACAGATGGGAGCATGCACATGTGTGTTCCTCGGATTGAGTGGTTGCATCACTTTGTCTTTATTGGTTGCTCTATATAATTTAATTTCATATTTTTGGATTTTGACTTATTTGCATAACTATTGCAAAGCATCATATAATAATTCAATTTTAGTATTGCTTCCTATGGACAAAAGTGTTAATGAACAATAGTAGTTGAAGGAAACACGTCCCTCTATGCTATGTAGATCAGTCATATCTTAACATTGGCCAACTTAGCTCGAAGGCAAATACACATTATAACTAATCTTGGTTTAATCATTAAATGACCATATATTTTGTTGCATGTGAACATGTATTTGTTTGAATTTAAAAAGTAACATTATGTTACATATATGCATTATGTTAACTCCACTTTTTCAGCAAGGTCGTGATATCAAAAATCGACCGAGAAACCAATGATAGTTCATCTCAAAGAATAGTCAACTCAGCATCCCAACAAAGCAAGTTCTGTTGAATGGCTTTTCAGATAAGATCCCCTACGGAGGGGGGGTCCAGGGGGGTTCCAACCCCCCAAGGTGGGGGTGCGGGGGCAACGCCACCGCTACGGTGATCAACCTGCCCGGTCAGGTCGCAGGGGTCCAGGGGGCAGCGCCCCGTCCAAAACTGTATATGACTTAGAGAATGGAGCGACCTATCTTCTACTCGAAGTCAACGACCTAACTGGTGAAGCGGGCTAACGAGCTAACAAGTGGCACGACTTATCGACTTAATAAGGTTGCCGACTCAATAAGCTTAACGACTCGGTGACTTAAAAGGATGCCGACCTAACAGCTTGCCGACTAACTGCCCTAAGAAAATAGACCGACTCAACTGCAACGGCCTAGAAGAGTTACCAACTCAATACCTTGAGGTAGTTACCGACTCAAGCCATGGCCGACTTACGACTTATGCTAGGTCGCTCATGACCTAAGCACAAAAGCAAATCCGATGTTGTGTTACTTAAACAGGTGCCTGTTAACTCGTTCGCGACTCAGGACTTGTACTCAGTAGACACAGCATCCCAGTTAAGCCTTATCTCGGAAACGCAACTTACGACTTATCCCTAAGTCGCTGCCGGCCTATAACCTGGCTTAGGTCGGTAACGACCTATCAGTTAGTACTAAAGGATATAAGCGAGCCAGCTAAGTCATAACTTCGGATGCCTTAACTCGCCAACGACCCACGACTTATCCTAAGTCGGCCACGACTTACCTTAAGTAGGTCACGACCTAAGACCTGCTCAGAAAACCCCTATAAATAAGCGTGAGCTCCAACATTTGATTCGGGGAGGACGCCATTACTCTGCTGCATTTTCAACTCAAACAACACTTCAAGCATTTCTAACATCAAGGACGCTACAACGAACTTCAAAAGAGAATCAACATCATTCAACATGAATTCGAGAGATTATACTTCTTTGAAGTTTGAGCTACTAATCCAAAGTGTATTGTAATTGAAGAAAGTTGTAAAGGGTTGTAATCAAATGAGCAGTAAAGAAGATTGAAGTGGACGTAGGCTCGATCTTAAGCCGAACCACTATAAAAATTGTGTCTTTTACTGTTTTTCTGTGATTTTACTGCTTATCTCTGATTCCCGAATTAACGGGTGGTGCTTTCATTCAATCTCTATTTGCATCGGGGTGTTAGCGTCTGATTTTCACGTTAACACATTACGTTTTATGATTTCTTGTTTACAGTGGAATATTACCTTTTTGTGTTTCAAACAATACAGTATTACCTTTATGAGTTATTATTTAACATTTTTTTACATGTGTAGGGCCTTTAAAATTTACAAGGCATTGGATGGAAAATCTCAGGGAACTACCTTGAAATGGAAGCATGTTAAGGTGATTTGGTTTTCTGACAAAAAATAGAATAAATATACAGTATATAGTTTGGTATATAAATTCATTTGAACTGATTATTAAATTATCTTGTAATATTGCTATAGCGTCCTCAATAATCTGGAGCAATGGATTGTGTATATTATGTGATGAGGTATATGCATGAGATAGTGAAAAACCATAATCAAAGCATCGATTTACAAAAGGTACCACTTTAGTTTGTGCCCTTCATATTATATGTTAAATATTGTATGATTAACGTTTTGAAGTAATCTTTTAACTCTAGGACTTTGTATGAGATGGTTCTTATAACCAATAAGAGATATATGAGGTTCTCGATAATTTACCTAGTTATATCATGTATAATTAGATGTTGCTGTCTTTTGTTATGTACGTTCTTATGTTATATATGTTAATCTTTTGTTATGTACGTTGATGTGTGTGACGGATTGTATATTATTTTGTGCTTCTTTTTTGGTATGTAAGTATAAACTATGTTGATAGATAATATAGTCATATTGTTTGTTTGGTCAGATTCGTAGTGGCATTGCATTTATGAAAATTTTAAATTCAATTTGATATCATTTTAGCTTTAAAAACAAAACCTAAAATGGTACCAACATTTTTTTTCTTCAGGTGGATTTTGCATCGGTCGTCATATCACCAACGACCAACACAAATGTTAATCTATTGCGTCAGCCGTTAACCAAAAGCTGATGCAAGTAGAAACTATTATAAACATTAATTTGCATCGGCCGTTTGTTACAACCAACACAAATGGAAATTATATGCATTGGTTGTTTAACAACGACCGATGTAAGACGTCGTCGTTTGCTTAACTATACAAGTTAAGTAGCATCGGTTGTTCGTTAACAATTGATGCTATTAAACATCATTAGCATCGATTGCTTTTAAACACCGATGAAAATGATGGTCATTTACATCAGTCATATAGCCGATGCAACATAAAATTGTCTATCGCATCATCTTCATTTGCGTCGGTCGTACAACCGAAGCAACATGGGTGTAATGATCAACGCAAATGGCATGTTCTATAGTTGTGAATTGGCTTGGATCAGAGTATTGGTATGCATTTTGAAATTTATAGTAAGCAAGATTTCGGTTTTGTGATTTGGAGCTTGGTTTAGAGAAGAAGAGGTGAGTGGGGTGATTCTTCTTGTCAACTATTGTGTTATACTTCATATTTTCATTTATTGCTTAATACTGAATTATATAAAGTTGTTTGGAGAATGATTGGGTTAGTATGGACTTGTATTCAAGTTATAAACATGTTTCCTTTAGCTAATTAATGGTTTAAGACCCTTTTTACTATATTTTGAAAAGTATGTAATTCCTAGAATTGATTTGGGCTTAAATTAGGTGATTGTTGTATTGATATGGTTTGATTTGGGATTAATTATGTAGTGTAATGATTTGCATGTCCTTATAAAATACTAATTAATCCATTTGAATTGATTTGAAGAATGTTAATAAGCTAACTAAAGTAGTTTGTGAACTATACACTTATTATTAAAGTGGTTATAAACCAATGAAGCTTAATTAGTATTTATAAAATGGTATACATATATGTGTACAAGCGGGTATACATATACATGCATTTGGAGCTAAGTGACAATGAAACAAAGATTATATTGTAGTTAGAATTGTCTTTTGATTATTTATTTGTATAGATATGCAATTTTTGATTATACAGAAGTATTATTAATTATAATTTCATTGCGGGCATTTTACGTATCTACAACAGCCACCGTGTGCTTTAAGTTGCGTGAGAGTATACTACATCAAATAATTGCCCTGGTGAAGTTCGAAATGTCATTTGTGTTTTGTTGTGCGTTGGCATAAACTTGTGTGCATACACGTGCACAAATGAGTGCATTGACAAACTTATGGGCCATGCATAAGGAAAGGCAATCAGAAGTGGCATTTTGGCATATTACAGGAGGCCAGGTCACGATGATTGACCATTGAACTCTACTCATGCAAAGAGTTAGTTTTTGGTATCGAACGATTTATGGAAAAGAATCCATTTGAAATTAAGTAAATTCATGATTTGAGGTTCTTGATTGAAAAGGATTTCTTTATGATCACAATAGAAGAAACGACGAGTTGTTTGGAGTTATGGATCAAAAATTAAAGATGTTTGAAGTTCGGGAAGGTGCAAAAACAGACTAGGTAAAGGCACATTCGACTGCTGGGACCCATTAATTAAACTAAATTGGGTCTATTTCAAACCATAGTAACAAGGGGGTTCAGTCGACTGGTCCCAGTTGATTAATATCCCTTTTCAGTCGACGGATCTGCTGCTGATCGCCCAGTTCGACTGAAAATTCAAAACGCGACAACTTTCGCATACGAAGTTGGATTAAGGTGAGGTTTGAACCATTTTTCGAGGGCTATAATTCAAAAAATTTTGGTAAGTTTCGAAGTAATTTGATTTCAGGTCACAAGCGGGACCCACCCTAGCACGTATTCCAAAACAGTAGATTTTCGGTAGACAAGGTGGGTATACCGGGAGAGTATTATAAAATTGCAGTCACGTGTTCGATGTAGAATGCGATTTGGGTTGGTATAGGATTTTGGTAGAGTACTCTGGTGGGTTTTAGGCCGTGACAACTGAAGCCGTGCGTGGCGATCCTATACGATTAGGGATGATTGCGGGCTTGGACATGGAGTTCTCCAGTAGTGAGTCATCCATGATTTTGATGATAGCAGGTTAGGACATAGAGCTACCCAGTGGTGAGTCATCTAGGTTTTTATATGATAGTGTGCTGAGACTTAGAGTTCCTTAATAGCGAGTCATATACGATTTGTGATGATAGCAGGCTGAGACATGGAGTACCTCAGTTGCGAGCCATCTACGATTTTGATGATAGCGGGCTGGGATATAGATCCCTAGTAGCGAGTCATCTACATTTTGATCTTAGCAGTAGTGACAATACGCACTATGGAGTACCTATTTGGTTTTAGCCGTAGGGACTATACACGTTGGGGCGTATCTTATCGATCGTAGCAATAGTGATCTTTGCTTTGGGATTATGGTATATTGGTACTATATTATTAGTAGTTTTGGGCTAGTATAATGCAATGAGATATTATGCTAACTTGATGTTACAGGAGAAGAGTAGGTTATGGTTTGATCTCCTGTTTTTGAGATAGATTTACTACACATGTTTATAGGCAGTTCGCATTTTCCTTAAGCTACGTTTGTAGAGAGGGCCGGTTGTGATTTTATTAGTCCTGTCTATTTGTATATAGTTTTGATATAAAATACTTTGAGATATTTTCCCTCATACCAGGCTTATGTATGACCCATGTTTTGTCTTTGTTTGCTTATGACATAACAACTCTCGGGTACTCGATTGAGTAGTTTGGGAGTCGGATGCTTTTGGGGATAAGCAAGAAAAGTGCACAGCTAGAGCATTTTGGAGGCGTGGCATCAATGTTTTGAGATATTTATACTTGTTGACATACCTGTTATTTATATACGAGACTGTTATATCAGATATTTATCCAGAACTCCGTGCTTTTGGAGTTGGTGCATTCTAATTATTCTGTAATGATATCTATTTGTCGGTTTCTTCTGCTAGTGCGGTCTCTTATATATATTGTTATTCTATATCTGTTCATGTATATCCAGTATATTATATGTTGTCATTCCGTTGTGAGATCTTATCGATGTCTTGGTTTAGTGTTATGTTCTAATGTTAACATGACAATCTGTCCTTTGTGATATTTGAAAGCAAGGCGATTTTGTTAAGCGCCAACTTTTGTGTATTACAAAGGGCGAGACATTACAGTTGGTATCAAAGCTTAGGCTCAACGATCGGACAAAGTAAACCAGTTTGAATTCATCAATCTGGTCAAAGGAGATACATTGAGAGAGCATACTTGTACTTTTCTACTATATAATACTGTATATACCGGTTGTCTTCTGAAATTAAATTATTTCTGCTGCAAGCTGTGAAAGTATTTTTTCAGGTTATACATATGAACAGACAAAATATGGGAACGACTATGGACGGTCCATCTGAGATGCTTGACTTGTTTAAAGACTATTTAGCTACCACAAAAGATGTTCCGTCACCCATGAATATTTCCAACTGATTGCAGTTAGCATCATAAGTGGTGTGGCCCTTTGGGCATCTGTAGTTTTAGCTCCACTAGCTTTAGACTCTTCAAATGAGTGTTCGAATTTCCTTAGCCATAGAGGGGAGCAATATTATGGTCCAAAGACTGTTGTTGAGATATGGCCTTGAACACATGCATGGGAATACTTCCATCGATATAAGTCTAGGGAATGCCCTCGTAAGTGAGATGTTTCTCATCAACTGGGAAAAGGAGACTTTGGTTAGGTATGATGTAGCGTTTTGGTGGCTGATAAGTAGTCTTATGATTTGGAATTCATTCAGGCATCGTTTTAAGTTCTCAGTTCATTTTTGAGATTGAGAAGAGCATGTAGCTTGAGTATTCCATCCCTCACGAGCAAGATAGTTTATCATTGTAGGAGCGTTGATTGGTCCAACCTTTTGTTTTAGAGTTTGAGTTGGTCGATACTTCGTTGTTATGGGTAAAAACAAATTTCCTTGGGTCTTAAGCATTGGTTGGGGGTTCATTTCTTAGCCTTATCACTATTAAGGTCCACTTTTGAATATCCCGCAGGGATGGCTCCCCTTAGTGGGATGCCCGTAGGATACAATTAAGATAATAGAAGTGGAAAGCAATCGAAACTCCAACCGAAGTGTAAAGACCATTATACAAGGAAGATCGAATTTGTTCGAAAAAGAAAAACTAGGCTGGTATGTCACTCCTACGGCATATGGGAGGTATTTTGCTATGGAATGTCGCCTAGCTAAAACAAAGCGTAATGCTTCAATTTAGATCTGCTTGATCACTTGAAGAAGGATTGACCTACATTTTTGAAGGGTGTGTAAGTGATGATGACTTGTGTCTCTCAGGCTTTACTAAGTCCTAGCAAGCTTAGAGCTTAGGAAAATTGGAAGGAGCTTATGTAGTGAGGTATGCTCTATTTTTGGAAACTCACTTCCGTTCCTTCCGACACTTGAGCGGTATATTTTATCTATTGCTAGTTACTCAGTAAATATGCCAAACTTGAAACCTTTCATGGTAGATAAATTCTTCGGTTGTGATAAACCTTATATAAGTCACCTTAATTGAAAAACCAAGATGAAGCGACCGAAGTGTAACCATTTGAACTTGATGCACAAGCTTTCAAGTTAAGTGGGCTCGATCGATGAAGTGTGACTTGGATTTATATCCAGGTAGAGTTCGGTGGATGCCCAATAATGAGCAGAGACCGAGGTGATGATTTTTAGGCATTTGTGTAGTGTCATTAGTGTTATAATTATTTTTCTTTGTTTCAATAAATCTCAAGTGATGGGAGTAATCCATGTGTCGAAGGGATATTTTCTAAAAATTGGTCTAGTCGCGTGCCAGTTCTTAACCTATAATTCGAGCATAGATTTCTAGGTGATTTGCACTAGTTAGGATAGGATTTTTTAATTATTCTGATGAACAAACATGTGATTCGGATTCCTGGGATGACTGAGCGATTTTCAAAACATGACCTTGGTCATGCCAGGAGATTTATGTAGCCGGATCAAGGAATCGGATCAGAGTTCGCACGGATGGAATCTGGTGGCTGACCTTAATTTAACAAAGAAACCTTACGTGTAAACATAGGGTTGGAATGGATATTGCGTCATTTGGAATAACCTTTAGAAATTATAAAATTTTAGTGTAGTATAATTAGTATTGCATGGGATAGTTTCGGGAAGGATTTCTCGACTAGTTTTGTGGCAATTTGGATAATTTCCTAAGTGCCGAGATGATACTAGCCTAGGAGAGCGTCATAAAGCACTTAGTATATTATCCTTATTAACATTATGTAGTTTGAGGTGAGTTTGTATCCCGGCAGACCCAGATAAGTGTAAATCTTCATTTTTAATGATGATTTAGTTAGTATAATTTTCTCTTCTAGAGAATGAGTTTTGTTCGAAAGAATAGGAAAGTGGAGGCATTGATTACTGGATCTATTCGAGAGTTTAGAGACTCGATGATCCTGCATATCATATAGATTTTCCTTTTTGTAGCCAAAAGGTGCAGTAGTCATTCATGTGTTATATTCCCGAAAGGAGTTGCACCACTTAGGTGTTTATTCCTTTTGAATGTCGAACGGACTCAGTAAAGTTTATGGTTCAATAAGCGTGTTTGACTCTTGATGTAGACTCTTTTAAATATTTCATTGTGCGAATTTTTTTATTTATTTGCTTATTATTGTTTTTGTTTATTATTGTATGTTTGTTTGTATTACTTGTTGCTTGCTTTTGCTGCAGCTATTTGATCTTGTTTGATGTTGTTTTTTGATTTTTATGATGGATGCTTTTTATTATGGCCGATTTTGTTGCTTGCATGTTTAATAGTTTGAATGCTAATTATTGTTGCCTATCATCATTGGTTATTGTTTGATGGTTTCTTGCCGCTTATAATCGTTGATTGATTAGGTTGATTATATGAGATAATTAAGTGCATGTCATTTGATTAGTAATGATAGATTCCTAACTTCGGGGGTTTAATCTGGGGGACGTATAGTTATATAAATTGTATCAGTTTTATATTAGTGACCTCGGTCTTATATTAGTAACCGTGTACAATATTGATCTTAAATTAGTGATCATACATTGTATTGGCCTTGTACTGGTGGCCTTGTAGATGATTAGCCTTATATTAGTGGCCATATCTTTTATTGAATCGTGACAAATGTCTGAGTACAATAATGTACTGACTTTGTTTATCTGGAATTATTGTATCGTAATAAGTGTCCATTGTTGGATCCACCTGTCAATAATGATGGATTTTAGTTTGTATTCCTTAGCTATCTGGAATAGATCATATATCATCCATACTTGCTATGGGACAAGATGTAATCTATATGAGTCCACTGCCATTTTATATGACTCGAAGTCAATAGTATATTTTGAGATTGACTCATTGGACATACTCTCCAATTGATTGTCATGTATGACTAGGGTAATATCAGTTACTACGTTAAGGATATACATGTTTGAATTTTGTGTTTGTGCATAATTCTATCTGTATAGTACAATTTGGCACTTGAGATCTGACATATAGCTATTTAAATGCTTATTTACTTAGATTGGCATTTAGATAGTGAGAAGCATTCTTAAGAGAGGTATGAATTTTTCGAGAATATGGGATGACGTAGGTAATCACATATTTCCCAGCATGTGATGCATTCTATTTTGGGAGTTCTGTAATGCTAAAAGCATAATGGAAGGTACTGTTGGAATTTTTCAAAACAGAGATTTAGTAAATTTGGTCAGTCCTGTTACTTTCTAATGATCATGAGAATTTTGGGTATGAAATTCTTTTAAGGAGTGGTGAATGTAACACCTCGCAATTTTAATGATCTGATATTTAAATGATTAATTTAAATATTTAATCATTGAGTTATGAAACACCTCTTATACTCAATTTTGAATTAGGACTTGAGACTACATTCGTTGCGTCCGGATCGATGTTGCGAAATTGAATGAGTATAAGCATCGATATTTTCGACCGATAGATTTTCAGCTAGTTGCCTGCATTCGGTTCATTGCATTGATCCTAAAAGCTAATTATTGTATACGTTGGAATTAGGTCCCGAAACCTTTTCCATTGAGTCTGGAATGGCATCTAAGGTTTGATTGAGTATAAGATTAGAGATGTTTGTAGTTAGGAATTTTTGGGAATGAGCAGTGCCGGGTGGAGAGGATTTGGGCTTAGCCCATAAGCTGCTATAAGTGGCTAAATCCTTCCCTCTTTCATTTCATTCTTCATTCACATTCACTCTTCTCCTTCTTCTCTAGTGGCTTCTCTAATTACCCCTTAATCACCTCCTTAATCCCCAAACCCTAAACCTATAAACAAATTTCCTAAAACCAAATAAAAATCATCAAAATTCCTCTTTTAGGGTTCTTTAGAAAACCTATGAAGGAATTGGCTTGGATCGGATTATTGATGTGCATTTAGAAATTTAAAGTAAGCAAGATTTGGCTTTTGGTTATTTGGAGCTTGGTTTAGAGAAGAAGAGGTTAGTGGGATGATTCCCCTTGTCAATTTATGTGTTATACCTAATTTTTTTTTTATTGCTTAACATTGAATTATATGAAGTGATTTGGAGAATAATTGGGTTAGTTTAGACTTGTATTCATGTTATAAACATGTTTCTCTTGGCTAATTAATTGTCTAAGACTCTAATTACTATACTTTGAAAAGTTATTAAGCCATAGAATTGTTTAGGGTTAAATTGGGTGATTATTGTGATGTTATGGTTTGATTTGGGAGTAATTAAGTAGTGTAATGATGTGCACGTCATTGGAAAATATTAACTAATCCATTTAAATTGATTTGAAGAATGCTACTAAGCTAATTTACGTGGTTTGTGAACTCTACACTTATTATTAAAGTGATTAGAGACTAGCGAAGCTTAATTCTATTTATAAAATTGTTTCATGATTTTTTATAAATGAAGAATATATTCTATAAAATAAATATGAGATTTTATAATATAGTAAAATAATGAATATTTGATTTTGAATAAGTAGAAATAAGTGTTTTAAATGGCTAAATCAATTTACAAGCTAATATTGGTTTATGAGCAAGTATTGATAAATAAGGAGATGTTTTGCTTTTATTTGAAAGGGATTTCATAAATAAAAGTAAGTTTTGATTTAAGTAATAATTAAATTTCTTATTTGAATATACGTGTACATATATAGGTACGAGTGGGTATACGTATACGTGCATTTGGAGCTCAGCGACAATGAAAACAAAGATTATATTGTAGTTAGAATTGCTGTTTGATTGTTTGTTTATGTAGATATGCAATTTTTTGATTATATAGAAGTATTGTTGATTACAAGTTCATTGCAGACATTTCACGTAGCCATAGCGACCACCATGTGTGCTAAATTGCGTGAGAGTACACCAGGTCGAATAATTTCCCCAGTGAAGTCCGAAATATGATTTGTGTTTTGTTGTGCATTAGTTTGAACATGTATGCATAGGCATGCACAAATGAGTGCATCGACTCACGTATGGGCTATGCATAAGGTTGGAAGGTTGGGAATGACATTTTGGCATGTTAGGGGAGGCTGAGGCACTACGATTGGCCGTTGAACTCTAATCGTGCAAAGAGTTAGTTTCTGGTATCGAAGGTGTTTAAAGAAAAGCACCCATTTCAAATTATGTAAATTCATGATTTGATGTCTCTAGATTGAAGAGGATTTCTCCATGATCACAATGGAAAAAATGGCAAGTCATTTGGAGCTACAGTCAAAAGTTATGGATGTCTGAAGTTTCGGAAGGGGCAAAAACAGCCCAAGTACAAGCACACTTGTCTGGCGGGACCCATTAAGTCGTCTGAATTGGGTCCATTTCGAACCAAGTGGCAAGGGGTTCAATCAACTGAGAGATTGGTTCAATCGATTAGTCCCAGCCGATCGGTATCCCTTTCAATTGACTGACTTGCTACTAATCGCCCTGTTTGACTGAAAATTTAAAACGCAATAAATTTTGCATACGAAGTGAGGCTGTGGTAAGGTTTAGGCCATTTTCACCATTTTTGAGGGATACAATCTAAGAACATTTGTTAGGTTTTGAAGTAATTTGATTTCGAGACCCAAGTGGGACCCACCCTGTCATGTATTACCATAGATTTTTGGTAGACTGGGAGAGTATTATGGCATTGGGGTCATGCGTTCAATTTAAAATGCGATTTTTAGTATGTGATTTGGTTAGAGTTGTCGGGTAGGTTTTTGGCCATAGCGGCTGGGGCCATGTATGGCGATCCTGTATAATTTATGATGATAGCGGGTTTGGACATGAGGTTCGCCAATAGCGACTCATCCATGATTTTGATGATAGCAGGCTAGGACATAAAGTTCCCCAGTAGAGAGTCATTTACATTTTTATATAATAACAGACTGAGACTTAGAGTTCCTCAGTAGAGAGTCGTATATGATTTGTGATGATAGTGGGCTGAGACTTGGAGTTCCTCAGTAGCGAGTCATCAACGATTTCGATGAGAGCGGGCTGGGACATTGAGTTACCCAATAGCGAGTCAACTATATTTTGGTCTTAGCAGCAGTGATCATGCACATTGTGGCACACATAATTGGTTTTAGCTATATGGACTATACGCATTGGGGAATATCTTATCGATCTTAGTAGTAGTGATCGTTGCTTTGGGATTCTAGTTTGACCATGGTATATTGGTACTATATTATTAGTAGTTTTTGGGATAGTATAGTGCAATGAGATATTGTGCCAACTTGTTGTTATAGGAAAAGAGTAGGTTATGTTATGATCTCCTACTTTTGTGATGGATTTACTGCACTTGTTTATACGCATTTTGGATTTTGCTTAAGCTACGTTTGTAGAGAGGGCCAGTTGTGATTTTATTATTCCTATCTTTTTGTATGTAGTTTTAATATACAGTATTTTGAGATAGTTCCCCGCATACCAGGCTTATGTCTGACCCACGTTTTGTCTTTGTCTGCTTATGTGATAACGACTCTCGGGTACTTGATTGATTAGTTTAGGATTCAGGTGCTTTTGGGTACAAGCTAGCGAGTGTGTAGCTAAAGCATTTTGGAGGTGTGGCATTGATGTTTGAGATATGTATACTTGTTATTTCATTCTATATGACAGACCTTTTGTTTATATACGAGACTGTTGTATCAGATATTTATCCAGAACTCGGAGCTTTTCGAGTTGATGTATTCTAATCATTCTGTAATGATATTTGTTTGTCGGTTGTTTTCGCTAGTGCAGTCTCTTATATATATTGTTATTCTATTTCTGTTCATATATATTCATTATATTATATGTTGCCATTGCATTGTGAGATTTTACCAATGTCTTGGTTTAGTGTTTTGTTCTGATATTACCCCGAGAATCTGTCTTTTGTGGTCTTTGAAAGTAAGGCGATATTGTAAGGCGCCAAATTTCAGGTATTATGAAGGGCGGGTCATTACACACTCGGTTCAATTGAATGAATTTTAGCCTGGAAGCCTTCTTGTTTTTAGTTTTTAATGATTTAAATTTCTTCCAATTTTCGATGATTTAATTTATATTTTATGGTATGAATTTTGGACGAACTGGTTTTTTTATAAATATCAATTGTACACACACACACACATATATATATATATATATATATATATATATATTACAAAAGATTCAAGAGTTTTCAAAAAGGATGTTGAAAGTAATTCAATTGTATTTCAACTTGATTTCTAAAGCCTATATTAAATAAAACATTTTATACTATTTATATGTGTATGTGTGTGTCTAGAAATCTTATTTCATGGATTTTTCAACTCTATTTTCCAAACAAACATTTTAGGAAAAAATTTCTGAAACTAGCATTAATATATATTCATATTTCTTTCGGATGAGGAATTCAATTAAAAGGTTTAGTAAAACAAGTGGTATGGAACGCTTACGCTTACTTCGTCGATTAATTCTGGGACTTATTCGATTGGAACCCTTTTTTCTCTTAAGTGGTGTATACTAACTTATAGTAAATATTCGAATAAATAAGTGCGATATGGGACGTACGGGCGTTATTTGACTAGCTACTGTTTGGAAGCAGGTAACACTTACTAAGATGAGTTTAAACACTCGTCTTTTGTGTTTATCATTGTAAAAACAGATCCATGGAGTTTTGCGCTGATAGACGTGTTCTCAACCTAATGACCTCAAGCACAACTTGCGTTCAAAAGAATTTCTATAATGTTATTGATGCTTCTGGTGGATCTTCTCAGCCCAGAGGTACATTCTCTTCTATCCATAAAGGTTCCATCTTATTTCATGTTCGATCTATTCGAGTTCTCTTTGATACGGGTGCATCACACTCATTCGTATCGAAGGAACTTGTTGATGTTATCCCTAGGATGCACTGTAACACATGTATTATTATGTTTCTGTCATGTATTTATCATACTTTTTTCTAAACTCGGCTCTGATACCAAGCTATGACGCCCCACCTTGAGACGCGCACTAATAAAGAGTATTACTATGTAATACTGTCTGCTAGTGCAGAGAATAGGGCTGGTTAGGAGCAACCATCTGTGAATTTTGTCTTAAGCAAGTATCAAATATGTCAATTAGGTGTCTTGATTTTTTTCTTTCTTCGAGGATCGTCGTACTCAATTCAGGCTTAACTCAAAATTATGGTGGCTAAGGATCAATTCAGAACAATATATAATAACATAACAGTTCACAGATCACAGAACATGTACATATATGTATACGACAGCGGAAACATGTCAAGCGTTACATAAGTTTGTGGCTTTTATGAACTACATATACAGAACAAAGCCACAACAATAGAATATACATGAAGGAGTCTAGCTCAGAAACGAAAGACTACTAATACACTAAGTAGACTCGACAGTGAACCAAAAGCATAAGCTAAACCAGATGAGATCCATAACATCCAAAAGCCTAACCTGAAATGACTCGGTCTGACTTGAGTATTATTTAAAACAACAAACAGGTTAGTTTGGCTTGAATAGAGGGGTTAGTGCATATATGAGGAGGTAAAACTCAAATGTAATCAATAAGCCCATAGTGCAAGTAAAAGCATGGTATTCAATATCATACATGTAAGTGGTAAATGCATTGAGGCTTTTGTAATTACATGGCCTGAAAATGAAATGGCCACATCTTTTGATATGCATGTCTGAATTAGATGATTCTATTTTTGATTTCGAGCTAAGGAAGCTATCTTTAACTTTTATGTTTTGAGTTTTACTAGATTTTGATTTTTAAAGGGTCGAAATGGCTCTTTAAGCTTCTGCCATGTCAATTTTCAAACTACTAACTATGAGCTTATCGTGGAGATTTATTCTCATCCGTGGAGCCTTGTTCTCATTTGTGTTTTATGGGTTACATATCCATCCATGGTTCCTCTAGACTATTTGTGTATACATCCGTGTTCAGTGAAAATTATAAGTTCACCAATCTGTGATAGGCGCCTTCCCCCTCCTCTTTTGTGTTTTTTGGATTTCAATTTGATTTCTGGAATTTTATGAGATTTGTGTTTCACCAAATATTTCTTGGGATTTTTAAAAGCTAATATTAGTTTTGTTGGATAAGATTTAAGAATGATAAAATTCTTCCTGTTTTTTTCTATGTGGAGTTGTGTTCCTATGGAATTTGTTTACCTTTATCACTCTTATCTCACATTTAGTTTAATTATAATTAAACTGACTCGTTTATTTATTTTACAAAATACTTGGGTCAGACCCAGGCATTTCAAGTACTACAGCATGGTGACTTTAGTGTTGTAGTCTATCATGTATTCGAGATAAAGACTCATTTTGTTATATATATTCTTTTGGGTTGTCTATGTATCATATTCATATCTCCTCCAGTTAATGACATATGTATATTTATCTATGTATTCTGTGATTCTATGATCAGTAATATTTTATATTTCTCTCAATCGTATTAAGCTGCTGTGTCGTTGTTTTGCGCTTGGATGGGATATGTTGAATCCTCTTTTGAGAAAAGAAATATTTTCATCCAATTCGACGTATTGATACTCGCCTAAAGCAATGGTATAGATGGTCGCTCCTAACCAGCCTTATTCTCTACATTAGCAGACAATATTACTTTGTGATGTCTTTGTTAATGAGGGTATAGAGGTGGGGCATCACACCGTTGGTTCATGTAAGATTTGGAACTTCTTGGACACCGATATTTGAGTTGAAATCTTAGATAGCTCTTGACCTTCCCTTTGAAGGTTATTTTAACTTTGCCTTGGTGAGGAACTAAATGTGTTTGATTGTTTTTCCTCCAGAGGATTCTTTGACCCATCTTTAGGGTAGATTTGAACTTGCTTGATTGATTTCTTCTACCCCTTATCACTCTTTGGGTGATGATTTAAGATTTGATTCCTCTCGCCCCATGTCACTCTTTCGGTGATGGTTTAGGGTTGAGCTTCTTACTACCTTATAGGTAAAGATTTAGGTTCTTATCACTATCTTCTTATTACCTTATAGGTAATGATTTAGGTTAGTCGGTGCATTTGGTTAGCCATCTTAAGAAGAACCAAAGTCTTACCCGTACCACTCTAGGAGGTGCTCCAGTTAGGCATTATAGATGGAAGTGAAGTTTTGTTCAATGCTTTGGTCAGGCCATCTTGGGCAGGACCAAAGGCTTACTCCATCCTCACTCTAGGAGGCGCTCCAGCCAGGCCATATAGGTGAAATCGAAGACTTGTAGTGCTTTGGCTAGGCCAACTTAAGCGGGACTAAAGGCTTACTCTGACCTTCCTCCAGGAGCTGCTTTGTCCAGGCCCTTGTGAAAGGACCAAAAGCTTTAATTTCGTTCCTTATTACCTTATAGATAATGATTTTGGCTTTTTCTTTTAGTTCCCTTCTTTCATTTGATTGTCGATTCCGTAGACAAGCTTTTCTCAATTCCTTGATTCATCCATCATTGGAACGGACGGCCTTAGATGCTCAGCGGTCCAAGTTCTAGTTGTTACATTACCATCAGGTCGACATAAATGATAAGTCCCTGGTGGAATTACTTCATGAATAACAAGGGGCTCTTCCTAATATTGTCCGAGTGGTCTATTCGTCGGGTTTTTGGTATTTTCAATTACTTTTCAGAGAACCAAATCTCTTTATTTGAAATGACCTTCCTTAACTTTAGACTTATAATATCTTGATATCCTTTATTGATTTTCGACCGTATGGCTGCTTCATCCCTTATTTTCTTGATTAAGTCTAAGGACTCTTTCTACAATTCTTAATTAGGATCAAATGCATATGCAATTCTATAATGAGATTGAACTTTAACTTCAATTAGAAGCATTGCTTCACATCCATATGTTAAAGAAAATGGAGTGTGTCCCGTCATGGTCTTAGTAGAAATTCTATATGCCCAAAGTACTATCGGTAGTTCTTCTACAAAATTCATTTCGCTTTGTGCGGTCATTTCTTAAGGATAGTTTCAATAATTTTGTTGGCTACTTCAATGGCTCCATTAGCTTTTGGATAAGCTATGGATGAAAAGCTTTTTATTATTCCATTCTTGCTGCAAAACCTGTAAATTCTTCACTTTCAAATTGAGTTACATTATCGAATATTATCTTATATGGCATTCCAAACTGAGTGACTATGTTTTAATCACAAATTTTAACACTTTTCCTGATGTTATATTCGGTAATGGTTTTGCTTCTACCCATTTGGTGAAATATTTGGTAGCTACTACTGCAAACTTAGCTCCACCTTTAGATATAGGCAATGTCTAACTAAATCGATTCCCTATACATCAAAGGGCCATGGACTCAAGATTGGGTTAATTCACTTGGGGGCATATGTGGAATTGTTGAAAATTTCTTATACGTCTCACATTTCTTTACATAATTCACTGCATAATTACTCATTTGGGGCTAGTAAAAACTTTGTCTCACGACCATTTTGGCTAATTTTATTCAATTAGAATGAGCTCTGCCGAATTCCTTATGTGCTTCTCTTAACAGTCTTAAGCCATTTTTCGGATTAACGCACCTTAGGTATGGGAGTGAAAATCCTCTTTTATAAAGTGTTACGTTCATCATGGTAAAAGTTTGGATTTCGCACCTTATCTTTTTAGCCTTTCTTTTATCTTTTGGTAGTTTCCCTTCCACCAGGTACTTAACATTGAGTGTCATCTAGTTATTTTCATATTAACTATTCATTTTTACGTGAATGGCTCTTTCTTAGTTTCCTTCATTATCATTTCCTAATTCATTTTCTTTATCGGCTTGTTCAAGGGCTTTTAATACCATAGAATCTTGGTTCAAAGACCCATTCCTCTATACTAGGACTTGGTTGGTAGCCCAATGGCACTATTCTATTTTGCGGTGCTCCTCGTGAACTTGCTAATTAGGCCAAAGAATTGGCTGGGGAATTCTTTCTTCTTGATACTTGATGTATCGAGAAGTCTTCAAATTGGGTCAACATCTTTAGTACCCTTTTTATGTAAAGGATTAATTTGGCATCTTTTGTTTGATACATTTGGTTTAACTGATTTACCCTTAGTTGGGTGTTATTGAAGATCTCGATCCTTTGAATTTTTAGTTAGGGCTAAGGTGAGTCCTGCCACCATCGATTCATATTCTACCATATTATCGATAGTGGAAAAACCTAATTTCATTGCATAATTCAACCAGTGTCAATCAGGGGTAATGATCACGTATCCTGCACCAGTCCCTTGTTTATTTGAAGCTTCATTAACAACCAATTGCGATTTTGGCTTCAAGTCCATCTATTTTACTAATTGTTCCTTAACAAAACATGTGCTTTCGTTGATAAAATTAGCCAGGGCTTGACCTTTAACTGCAACTCGGGGTTGGAACTTAATATCATATCGGGTAAACCCGGTTCCTCATTTTACTAGTCTTCCTGATGCCTCAGGTTTACTGAAAACTTATTTAAGTGGAAAATTAGTTAAGACCTTGATTGTATGTGCTTGAAAATAAGCTCTTAACTTTCGAGTTGTGAGCATTAAATAATATGCTAAGTTCTCTATAATAGGATATCTAACCTCTGCATCCTTATGTCTTTTACTTGTATAATATACCGGGAGTTGAACTTTATTATCCTCTCTTATTAAAATCAAACTTACTGCATGTTCACAAACCGCCATGTAAAGATATAAATTCGCTCCCTCTATAGGGCTAGATAGGATTGGGGGTTTTTCAAGATGATCTTTCAATTCTTTGAAGGCCTTTTAACAATCCTCTCTCCATTCAAAGTTCTTCTTTTTCTTGATTACGTCAAAGAAAGGGATGCACTTATCAGTGGCCTTAGATATAAATCTATTCAAAGCTGCTACTCTTCCATTCAAGATCATCATATCTTTACCTATCTTTGGCTCCGCCATGTCCTTAATCATCTTGATTCGGTCAGGATTGGCCTCAATTCCTCTAACACTAACAATATATCCTAGAAACTTCTCAAATTGTATCCCAAAGGAGCACTTTTTGGATTCAATTTCATCTTGTACGTTTTAGTACTTCAAACATATCCTTAAGATCTTTCAAGTGATTTGCTTCCTCTTGAGATTTGACCAACATATCGTTTATATATACTTCCATATTTCGACCAATTTGTTCCTTAAACATTCTATTTACTTGTCTTTGATACATAGCCCCTGCATTCTTCAACCCGAAAGACATAACTTTGTAGCAGTATGTTCCCCAATATATCATGAAACTTGTGTGTTCTTCATTCGGTTGAACATGGAAATTTGATTATATCCTGAATATGCATCCTTAAAGGACAATAGCTTATGTCCGCTTCTTGCGTCAACTGATTGGTATATTCGAGGAAAGGGATAACAATCCTTAGGGCATGTTAGGAAATCAATTCTATGATTTCGATGATAACAACTATACAATGGAAATCGAATGTACATATATATTAAAGGTAGATGATAGAGTAACATCACCAAAGAGACAAAAACAAGACTCGAGAGAAGTATCATAAGACTTTAAATCGGTTGAAATTGAAAAGGAGTGGCACAGACACAAATAAAGCAACATGCACAGTTTCAGACGTCTGAGTGCACTAGCCAGACGTCTGAATGTTTCCTTTGGTTTGCAAATCAGACAGAATCAGACGTCTGGTTAATAAACACTGACGTCTGAAATGTTACCAGACGTAAAAAATATATGAAGGCCAGACGTCTGAGGGTACTTTCCAAACGTCTGATTATAGACTCGGCTATGTAATTTCAAAGACCAACTGTCACATCCGAAAAGACATGTTCGCTCCTCTTCAATGCAACTCTTCATCACCAACAGGAACAACTATACAACGATTGTTAATGAATGCAACCACACAAAGAATCTTTCTACCACTATAAATAGCATCGAAAATTCAAGAGAAGATCTCACCTTACTCACTTATGCTCTTAATTCCTATACTCTGACTTATACCTATTCTCTAACAATCAACTACTTGTATTTAACACTTTCATATATTCAGAACTCATTATTCAATATCCTCTATATATATATATATATATATATATATATATATATATATATATATATATATTGGAAGCACTTGTACTCAATAGTCAACATTCGTGTTATAAGAACACATTCTTGACAAAGAAACTCTGCTATTGTAAACCTGTTCCTCCGGGTCAAGTGAGGGTTAGTTGAAAGGAAATTCCGAAGAGGAACTTCGGGACTGGACGTAGGACGGGAGGTCCGAACCAGTATAAAATCCTGGTGTGATTATTTTAATTTACGTTGCTATTATTATCTATCAAGTTATATTATGTAGTTAGTTGTTCATACTTGCATATATATCATATACGATCCACTCATATAGACTTTCAATTGGTATCAGAGCAAGGTTTTGATCAAATAACAGTAACACGGTTTTGAATCAATTTAATATGGCAAGTATTTTTCAAGAAGGACAATCCACTGCACGATCCCCACTTTTTAATGGATCTAACTATGCATATTGGTCAACACGTACGAGAATTTTTATGGAAGCTAATGGCCTTGAAATTTGGTCAGCCACACAAGATAGATATGAAGCACCTACTACTGCTATGAACACTTGGACCGATGCACAAAAGACCTTAGCATCAAATAATGCTAAAGTTATGAACGTCTTATTTTGTCCTTTAGACAAAAATGAATTTTGACGTGTCATGTTATGCACCACTGCATTTGATATTTGGCGTACCTTACAAATTACACATGAAGGTACAACAAAGGTCAAACAAACTAAGATTTCGATTTTGCAAAACCAATTGTCTTCATTTAAAATGAAGCAAAATGAAACTGTTGTTGACATGTATTCTAGATTTCAAACTATCCAAGATGATCTTATCGCATTAGGAGTTAAATTCATTGATTTTGATTTAATATCTCGAATACTCAACTCTTTGACATCGGATTGGGAAAGGAAGGTTTTAGCTATGGAAGAAGCTAATGTTCTTTCCACTCTCAAAGTTGAAGAGTTGATATGAAATTTAATGTCCTATGAAGCTAACTTGTAGGCACGAAAAGAACTTAATTCGGAGAAAAAGAATATAACATTTCCAGCAACAAATAATGATGAATCTGATCTAGATGAAGAAGAAATAGTTTTTATTGCCAAGAATTATAATAGATTCAAGAAATTTAGAAAGATGACCAAGTTTCAAAAAGAAGGGAAGTCCAACACAACAAAGATATCACAAATCAAGTGCTATGAATGTGATCAATATGGACATATGAAGAAGGATTGCCCTAAACTCAATAATGACAAAAAGAACAACAAAATTCAAAAATTCAAGAAGAAGAAGGATTTCAAAGTAACTTGGGATGATTCAGATTCTTCATCTTCTGAAAGTGATAGTGATAGTGACGAAGAACAAGCTAATGTATGTTTTATGGCATAAACTGAAGAGGTACGTCCTGAACTTAGCTATGATGAACTATTAGAACTTAGCATGGAACTAGACGATAAATTTAGACAAATAAAAAAATTGAACGAAGAATATATAGTCAAAATAAATAGATTAGAACTTGAGGTAAGAATGTTGAAAGATGAAAAAATTATTCTAGAAGAAGAACTTGAAATATCTCAACAAAAAATCAAAAATAATATGATAGAAAGTGAGAATATTTCTATAGAAAAAGAAAATTTGTTAAAAGAAAATATTGATTTTAAAAATAGTATTGAATTGTTGAAAACTGAAAATATAAAGTTGAGAGAAAAATTAGATGAAATTACCAATAATGTGTCAAAATTTAATAAAGGTAAACAAGATTTGGAAGATCTTATCAAAATCTCAAAACCATCAAGTAATAGAAATGGAATAGGACTCAAAAATTCTTTTAAACAAAAAGAGAATAATGCTAAAAATAGTAGACATATAAAAACTAAAGGTTTGTCTAAGACTAAATTGAATACCAATAATATGAAAATTTGGGTTCCTAAAACAAATAATAATTTGATTAGACAAAAACATATTAATAATTACTTAGAAAATGTAGTCTATAATAAAAATTATATTTATAAAGGTACCAAACCATCTTGGGTATGGCCACCTTCCTCTAACAAATAAGACCCTAATAAAATATAAGGGTACCAATTAAAACATTTTCTATTTTGCTGGTACCCAAAATAAAAAATAAGGAGAAATGGATACTAGATAGCGGTTGCTCCAAGCATATGACCGGAAATTCAAAAATGTTATCAAATATAACATACATCGATGGTGGAATGATAACCTTTGGAGACAATTCTAAAGGATATGTCATAGGAATTGGAGAAGTCATCAACTCTGGTATATCTAACTCTCCTATTATTACAAATGTTTTATTAGTAGAAAATTTAAAACATAACTTGCTAAGCATTAGTCAATTATGTGATAAAGGTTTTCAAATAAATTTTGAAAAAGATAAATGTAATATTTTAGATAATAACAAACAACTCATTTTTGAAGGATTTAGAAACAAAAATATTTATGTATTAAACATGAATATAAATAAAAATTCAAACTTATGTTTAACCGTCAAACATGATGATCCATGGTTATGGCATAAACGATTTTGTCATATCAATTTTAGAAGTATTAATAAATTGGCAAAATATGAGTTAGTAAGAGGATTACCTAAAATAAATTACAAAATAGAAAATTTATGTGATGATTGTCAAATTGGAAAACTAAAGAAAAGCTCGTTTAAATATAAAAATAACATTTCTACAAAACAACCATTATAATTATTACATTTAGATTTATTTGGTCCAACACAAGTATAGTCTATAAATCACAACAAATATGTGTTCGTAATAGTCGATGATTTTTCAAGATATACATGGACTTTGTTTTTAAAACATAAAAGAGATACTTTTGGAATGTTTAAAATATTTGCTAAAAGAATTAAAACTCAAATGAATTTAAAAATTAAAAATATTAGAAGTGATCACGGAGGAGAATTTGAAAATGATCTTTTTACAAACTTTTGCAATAAGAAAGGTATAACTCATAATTTCTCTTTTCCTCATACACCTCAACAAAATGGTGTCGTAGAAAGAAAAATTTTTGCATTACAAGAATGCGCACGAACATTACTAAATAGTAGTGGATTACCAAAACATTTTTGGGCTGAAGCTGTTGCAACATCCTATTATGTACTAAATCGAGTAACTATTCGCCCCATGACTAAACAAACTTGTTTTGAAATATTTTTTGGTAAAAAACCTAAAGTATCATACTTTAAAACTTTTGGCTCAAAATGTTTTATATTAAATACAAAAGATAATTTAGGAAAGTTTGATCCAAAAGCCGACGAAGGTGTTTTTGTTGGATATTCGGAACGTAGCAAAGCATATATAATTTTTAATAAACGAAATAATACTATTGAAGAAAGCTTACATGTCTCATTCGACGAAAATCTTTCTAAACATCATACTAATGATGAAGAAGAAATTATTCCACTAACAAATTCAACAAACTCTATTACTAATGAAACAAATAGTTAAAATAACACTTCGATGTCATCACCTAGAATTCTTAAGGATCATCAATAGATAATATTATTGGAGATCTTAATGCAAGAGTAACTAGAAATCAACTCAATCATATAAGCCATATAGCATTTGTGTCAAACTTTGAACCAAAGAATTATAAAGAAGCATCAAATGATAATTTTTGGATAATAGCTATGCAAGAAGAATTAAATCAATTTGAACGTAATAACGTACGGGAATTAGTACCAAGACCTGAAGATCAATAAGTAATAGGAACAAAATAGATATTTAAAACAAAGCAGACGAGAATGGAAATATTGTTAGAAACAAAGCACGTTTGGTTGCTCAAGGCTATAATCAAGAAGAAGGCATAGATTACGATGAAATGTTTGCTCCAGTAGCAAGATTAGAAGCCATTTGTACATTACTTGCCTTTGCAACTCATAACAATTTTAAACTATTTCAAATGGATGTCAAAAGTGCCTTTTTGAATGGTTTTATTAAAGAAGATGTATATGTCGAACAACCACCATTATTTGTTCACGAAAAATATCCTGATCATGTTTTTAAATTACATAAAGCACTACATGGATTAAAACAAGCACCTCGTGCATGGTACGAGCATCTTAAAAATCACTTAATAACATCTGGTTTTCATGTACGAAAAATAGATACAACTTTATTTATTAAAAGAGAAGATAACGATATTTTAGTTGTACAAATCTATGTTGATGATATCATCTTTGGTTCAACCAATGAAAAACTATGTAATCAATTTTCTAATATTATGAAAAATGTATTTGAAATGTCACATATGGGTGAATTAAATTTCTTCTTAGGTTTACAAATAAAACAACTCGAAAATGGAATCTTCATTCATCAAGAAAAATATTGTAACGATTTATTACGACGATTTGAAATGGACAAAACATCAAGCAAACCAACACCAATGAGTACCACTATTCATTTAGAAAAAGATGAAAACGGAAAAGATTTTAATGAAAAATTATATCGTAGCATGATTGGTTCTCTACTTTATTTAATAGCTAGTCAACCAGATATTATGATGAGTGTATGTCTTTGTGCTCGATTTCAAGCAAAACCAAAAGAATCTCATCTAAGAGCGGTTAAGCGAATTTTACGTTACTTATCTAGCACTAAAGATTATGGTTTATTCTACCCTAAAGGATCATCGTTTGAACTTGTTTCATATAGCGATGCGGATTTCGGTGGATGTAGAACAGATCGTAAGAGTACTAGTGGAACTTGTCATTTTATCGGACAATCTTTAATTTCATGGTTTAGTAAAAAACAAAATTGTGTTTCTCTATCTAGTTGCGAAGCCGAATACATGTATGCCGCTCTATCATGTGCGCAAGTAATATACATGCAACAGACATTAACGGATTTTGGTAAAATTATCACCAAATCTCCAATTTATTGTGATAACACAAGTGCAATTAATTTATCAAAAAACCCTGTTAATCACTCACGAACCAAACATATAGATATACGACATCATTTTCTATGAGACAATGTTGAAAAAGGAACCATTTCATTAGAATACGTAAAAACCAAAAATCAAGTAGCCGATATCTTTACGAAACCATTAAATAAACAAACTTTCTCTAAACACCGACGAAGTTTAGGTATTTGCTCACTAAATGACCTTCTTCCTTAATAATATATATATATATATATATATATATATATATATATATATATATAAAATAATTTTTTAAGGCTAAAATTAGTCACCATAGTAAACACCATAATTTATATCATTGATTGCTGCACCTTCAAACTTTTGGAAAATTAGTTTGCCTATTTTTAATATTTTCAGCATATAAATATAGCCAAAACACAAAAACTACATTCAAACAATTGAAATATATTTAGAAAAAAAATCAAAATATAACAATGTCATCAGAAGATTCATATATATCTATCTCCGTCTCAACACCAACAACGGACAGCTCGGTTGACACCCCACAACGACTTCCGACACCTACACCAAAGCAAGAGCAAGCATATAGGTGGTCTTCATATCATACGGGTTTTACTCCGGATAAGAAGAAAACTAAAAGTTCTCTATTTATTTCCCCTAACACAAAGGAGAAAATTGATGAAATCCATCATCACCAAAAACAACAGATGGATCTTCAACGAGAGCTTTATTTCGAACAAAAAGTTACAGCATGAAGATTAAGCTTTCTCGAGCAAGTGGCAATGAAGTTTTGTTCATCCCGAAAGAACGATGTTCATAAACCGCTACCAAAACCTTGCAATTCATTGGATCCATCTTCTTCATATCGTACTTCTTCAGATCCCTCACCAAGATGATTTTCTGGCTCTCTACGGACTCAGGAACGTGGAAATATATGATCCCCACTCAGACCATGGAAGGATAATGAGTCAGAAAATCCAAAAACTCCATCTCCATCTAAATAAATAAATTGTATTAAGTATTAAATGTATCTAAACTTATTTGTTATTATATTTTTACAACGATAAAGTTATTTATTATCTACATTTGATATATAAAATGAAATCATCTCACTTTAAGTCATTTTTAGCCTCTCTGCAATTTTCAGACGTCTATCAACAACTTCCAGACGTCTGACACAAGGATATACTATTCACAATTTAGGAGTGTGCATATATCAGACGTCTGATATACCCCCCTGACGTCTGAAATGTTGTTCTGTCTCCTCCAAATAAAATTCAGACCAAACCAGATGTTTGAAATGAGATCCAGACGTCTGCCTTAGTATTCTGTTGCGAAATTAAACAAAAACAGACGTATGTTTTCAATTCCAGACGTCTGAAAAATCTCACTGTATCTACAATTTTATAACTACGCTCAAAACCAGACATCTGAGTCTCAAAGCAGACGTCTGATTTTATCCTCTGGACAAAATTTTTGGCAAACCAGACGTCTGATTTCCAATCCAGACGTCTGATTCCCAATCGAGCTTTTAAAATCGATCAGACAACGTCATTTTTTCTTTCATCTCAAAATTATTACTTCCTACGATTATTACAAACAAAATTTTCGCTCCAATTCACTATCCTACAGCAAATATAATCAACATGCCTCCTCGCACTAAGAATCCTAAAATGACGAAAAGAAAGCAAAATCAACCCACCACATCTTCAAATCCTCAAGTTTGCTCCGACGATCAAATCGAGAGATGGATGAATAAAGCTCCCCATTCTATAAAAAGGTACGAAGATATTCAAAAGAAGAAACTTCATACAGGACCATTCTATAATCTTCTTAAATTCCCCATGTATGATTTAGATGAACTTTGTGAAAATGCTGGTTTGGAAACCCTAATCTCATTTACTCCTAATGATGTTCAAATAGATCAGTTAGCTATATTTTTATTCTACGCCAATCTAGATAGTACCTCAGTTTGGAATACCGAAGATGAGGACAACTGGCTATGGTCAAGCGTCTATGGGACTACTATTCGATTAACTCCGGGGTTAATAGCCAGAACCTTAGGATGCTCCGATACCGGGGAGGATTTGCACAACATTCCAGACATGCGCTTTAAGCCACGAAATAGTAATACTCATCAAATATGGGAGGACGAAATGACGAAATTCGCTTCAAAATATTTACGTCCAAAAACCCGGCTTCTGACGAGAATGATAATAAATACAGTGGTTCCACGTATGGGGAGTCACGAGCAAATAACGGAAATGAAGCACAAAGCTCTGTATGCTCTCTTTAGTGGAACTCGGGTAAATTGGGCAAAATTCATCTTCGACGAGCTCAAACAATTTTGGACTCACTCAAGGCCATCGATCATTTTCCCTACCTATATTATGAGACTTCTTCGTGCACATAATATTCCTTCCTATCTATCGATGTTCGAAGAAATTTCGCCAAAATATGCTTCAACAAAATTCTTTTCCTTGATGCACCTACCAGAAATTCCTCCAGATATTATGTCCTTTGAAGATTGGACGCATAATCGTCAATCCCGAAGAGTTGAGCCTCCTCCTCAACCACACATTGATCCGTCCCAAGAGGAAGAACAACAACGAGAAGCTACTCCTCCTCCTCCTCAACCTTTGGATTATCCGGGACAAGAAGAAATTATAGAGACTCAACTAGAAACAAATCCAAATGAAAGTATTCGAGATCTCACTCTCCGAAACCAACATATACTACCCTGAATCAAAAGTATTTAGCTAAGCGAATTGAGAGCTTTGAAACTTCGTTCGCTACACGACTAGCCACAGTTGAAGATTCTCTTTCAACTGTTCTATCGGTTCTTAAAGAAGTGTTACAAAGGGTTCATGGTCCAACTCCACCTTTTGACGATTGGGCAACCCCTGTACCTTCTCCTTCTGCAAAACATTCCAAATTATTTGAGGATGAACCTCCAAAGGAAGCTTTGACATCCCCTTCAAAAGCTAGCACTTCTACAAAAGAAGAACCAAACGAGGGTGATACAAATCAAGCTTCACTAAAGGAGGATGATCCAAATCAAGCTTCGCCAAAGGAACTCTAAGAATTTAGGAATTGTAATGTTTATATTTTGTACAAATCTATGTATGTAACTTTTTCATGTTATTAATGAAAAATTCCTTTTTGACGATTGGCTTAAATATTGTAAATTCTTTTTGATAATGTCAAAGGGGGAGAAATATAAATAGAATCATAAAACATTAAAAAATAAGCACATATTCATGGGAGATTTCTAATATATATATAAGTACATTGAATAGTTGTCATCATCAAAAAGGGGGAGATTGTTAGGAAATCAATTCTATGGTTTCGATGATAACAACTATACAATGGAAATCGAATGTACATATATATCTTTATTTACAGGTAGATGATAGAGTAACATCACCAAAGAGACAAAAACAAGACCCGAGAGAAGTATCAAAAGACTACAAATCGGTTGAAATTGAAAAGGAGTGGCACAGACACAAACAAAGCAACATGCATAGTTTCAGACGTCTGAGTGCACTAGCCAGACGTCTGAATGTTTCCTCTGGTTTGCAAATCAGACAGAATCAGACGTCTGGTTAATATGCTCAGATGTCTGGTTAAACTCTCTGGTTCACAACTCAGAAGGAAACAGACGTTTGGTTAATAAACACAGACGTCTGAAATGTTACCAGACACAAAAAATATATGAAGGCCAGACGTCTGAGGGTACTTTATCTATGTCTGATTATAGACTCGGTTATGTAATTTCAAAGACTAACTGTCACATCCGAAAAGACACGTTCGCTCCTCTTCACTACAACTCTTCATCACCAACATGAGCAACTATACAACGATTGTTAATGAATGCAACTACACAAAGAATCTTTCTACCACTATAAATAGCATCGGGAATTCAAGAGAAGATCTCACCTTACTCACTTATGCTCTTAATTCCTATACTCTGACTTATACCCATTCTCTAACAATCAACTACTTGTATTTAACACTTCCATATATTCAGAACTCATTATTCAATATCCTCTAGATATATATATATATATTGGAAGCACTTTACTCAATAGTCAACATTCGTGTTATAAGAACACATTCTTGACAAAGAAACTCTGCTATTGTAAACATGTTCCTCCGGGTCAAGTGAGGGTTAGTTGAAAGGAAATTCCGAAGAGGAGCTTCGGGACTGGACGTAGGACGGGAGGTCCGAACCAGTATAAAATCCTGGTGTGATTATTTTAATTTACGTTTCTATTATTATCAATCAAGTTATATTATATAGTTAGTTGTTCATACTTGCATATATATCATATACGATCCACTCATATAGACTTTCAGGGCATGCTTTATTCAAATCAGTATAGTCGAAGCATGTACTCCATTTCATTGGGCTTTTTGACTAGCATGGGCCAACAATGTTAGGTAGAAAACTTCTCTAGTAAATCCATTTTCAAGTTGGCTTTTGACTTCCTCTTTCAACGCATTAGCTCGAACCTTATCAAATTGCCTTTTCTTTTGTCAAATAGGAGTAATATCTAGATCTATGTTCAAGGCATGGCTCATGATTGTTGGATCTATTCCAACCATGTCAGAATGGTTCCAGGAAACCACATCCTTTCTAGATTTAAGAAATCAAATAAGTTCCATCCAAAACTTATTGCCCGACTCTTTTTCGATCTTCACTTTTTTGTTCGATCAAGCGAATCCATGACTATCTCTTTTAGATCTTTGGTTGGCTTTATTGTTTCTTGCTCATTTCTACAATCTATTTCAGTAATAATTTCTTTGCCATCTATTTTTTCGTCTATCGGGTTTTCCTCTTTCCCTTTCCTTTTCCTCTCGGAAAAGATAAATCATTTTAATACATTCTTAGCTCTCTCAGAGCCATTGTTTTCTCATTTGCCTTCGACGGTTGGCTTTGAAGACCATCATCCAAGGGATTTTTGATTTTAGTTCTGATTGATTCGCTTTTCTCCAAATCATAACAAGTAGTACTATCATCCCTCATCTACTCTTCATTAGCAATTTCACTATCAAATACTTTGGTGGCATGAATGCATCTAAAGAAGGCATTATAGGAAGAGTTTTGGTCCATTTTGATGAACAATGTTTCAAAAGTTCTAGAATGTGGCGGAATTCCCAACCAAACCAGAAGCTTGATCTGCCATATTGAAGAAAACCTTTTATTGTTGAACCCAAAGATTGGTTCAAGCTCTGCTCCAACTTCTCCTTTGGAATACCTATTTGATCGAAAGCATGCTTGAAGATGATCTTTACTTCACTTCCAGTATCCGCTAAAATATTTGTTACTATAGAGTGCTCAATTTGTGAAATTATCATTAATGAGTCATTATGCAAGTGACAAAACCCTCTCAACTCTTATGGGATTATTGTTATATTGTGCATTTAAAGCTGATATATGTGAATTTTGAGCGGGTGGCTCCTCCTAAATAAAAAAGACTACATTTCTTTCCTCCTTTATATACCTACTCTTGGCACCTTTGCTACTTCCAGTGAGATGGGGACCTCCATGGATGACATGTATACGGTTGATCAAAGGAGTAAAGTTCGGTTAAGAGTCAATTTCTATGAAATTTGCAGTGTTACTTGGGGGCCTCTGATTGTTCCCTTTAGGATTGAAGGACTTTTGATTCTCTTTGAAATACATATCCAAATCTAATCATGTTCTGGATTATTCCTACCAGAACACAACACTTGTTAGTTTTATGCCCGTTTGCCTTATGATAAGCACATTAATCTCCTCCTTCTTCAGTTCTGGATTGCTCCTTGCCTTATAGGAAGTAGGAAAGTTTCCTTCATCTTTTTCCATAGCGAATATGTAGGGAATGGGCTTATTCAAAGCCTCATAATTAGATTTAGGGATCTCATCCCATTTCCCTCTTTTACTTTCATCCCATCTCGGATTTTGTTAGGGTGATCATAGCTAGGTTTTCCTCTTTCCTTTTTTGACTAGGATTTCCTCCTAGCATAGTACATTTTATCCATATGGATGAACTTACCAGCCTGAAAATGAAAAACTTGAAGATCCCTACATTCATGGATGTAGAGTTTCTTCCAGAAGGGAGTTTGTTTAATTAACGCGAAGCACACTACCTGTAATGACCCGTAAATTTTGATAATTAAATTTGTTAATTTAATAAGATTTTTGTAATTAAATCTAGAAAGAAATAAAAACTTTATAATTTATAATGAAGTAATGTTAAGACTGAATTGTAGCAATGGTTATTAAAAACTAATTATTGACAATTGACGTGAAATCACATTATAAATGAAATAGTGTAAATTGTTGCACCAGGGTATAAAATTGAAATAAGTAAATAAATGTAAGTGTTGTATAAATATAGGAATTTGTATATAATTAATAGTAATTGAATGAATTTGGTATTATGTATGTAATTATAAAAATTGGTTGAAGTATGATAAACTTAAGTGTAACGTTGGCTTGTAAACAATTATTATAAGCTACCTGTTTAATTAGTTGATTGAATTGGAAAATAAAATTTTAAAAAATATAAATAAAGGTTACATTAATGGGAATGATAATATGTTAAGTAAATGAAATGTAAACAATAGTAATCATAGACTTAATGAAAAGATTTGGAATTGAATCAAAATAATTTATTGAAATTCAATGTATAATAATTGGATTTATTGTAGTAAATGAAATTAATTACTACAATAATTGAAATTAAGATAAAATAGGAATATAAATGCACTATGGTATAAACCATGATAATTATACCGTAAAATGAAATCAATTGAATAACTAGATGGAATTAAGAATATGGATTATTTGAAATTAAATTTATAATTTCTGAATTTGCGGAAATCGAAGTTAAACACTGTAATTGGTAAATTAATTAACTTTAAACTGATGTCAAGATTTTTTTTTAATTTATGGTAAATGTCCATGTAATTTGAAATGAGAGGAATTGTGATTTATTAAAATTGAACTGAAACTTGATTTAATTAATTTAATATAAAATTATTTAATTGAATGGAAAATAGCCATTTTGGCCACTGACTCGGATTTCGATGAAACCAGTTTCGTTATATTCGTATCGGTGAATCATTTTAGGATTTCAAGTTTCGTAACGATCGGGCTTGTCGTTGGATCGTACGGGCTCGAAACGCCTAGAAATCAATTTAATTGAAATCAATTGAAATCAATTTGAAATAACTTGATTTTAGCATAAATTCTTCATACGATGGAATTTGGACTTGAAACCTATTCCATCAAGTTTTAAATAGTCAAACACATCTATTTTGATATATGGGTTGACCCAATTTCGTTCCGGAGTCAGAACGGGCTTTTCGGGCCATTTTATCGCTCAATGTGTAAATAAATCGTGTCTATCTATTCTATTTTTCAGCCTTGCATATATATATATACACACCTTGTTATAAACCCTAATTGTTCCTCATTGTCATTTGGCTGTACGTACAATTCATTCTGTTCCTCCTCTTCCTCAATGGCAGACAAATTCCCAAACCCTAAATTCCTATTGCAATTTCAAATAAAAATTCAAAGCCAAAAATTCAAACTCCTCAAATACTATCAAATTTTATATCGATCTGAAGCTCTCGACGAGTGCATCTCAGATCTGTAATTCGTTTTTCAATTGAATCGCTGTTTTTCCAGAAATAGAAGAACAAATCCCGGTCGTTCGTTGATCGTAGATGAACTTTAACGGATCGACAAATCGTTGGTACCGTTGGGTAGGGAGTGACGCACGTAGGGCATCGATGCTATTCATTCGTCGTTGCAGCGGCTAGATGTGGCGAGTTAATTGGTTTAGGGTTCGTTTTTGGGTGACGGCCGGCCCTATTTGACGCGTCGATCGGGGTTAGTGAAGCCAGGTATGTGGGAAGAGTGGCATCAGCATGGTGGCGCGTCGTCTGGTGGGCTAGCGAGGGAGCGGCGGCGCGACTATGGCCAGTAGCGACTGTGGATTTCTGCTTGCGTTCGTGCTCTGGATGGCTTAGGGTTAGATCCTGGAGAGAGATTAGGTTTCGCGTGATATTTATTTATTTTAGCTGTCTTCTTATTTAAATCGTTTAATGTTCTAATGCGTGTATCTTTCACATACGAGGTCCGTTTCACGCGAGGTTTTCTCCACTAGGTTCGTATTGGAATTTCGAACATTATGATGCTAGTTCGGATGAATTCTGAGACTGTTGGAATTTTGAGTTAAATTGGATTTAAATTCAATTTGAATTCAAAAGGTGAGTGTTTTAATCCACCCACAACTTCGAAAATTTCTTATGTGTGTTAAATTAATTTCTAATGTGATTTGAATTTTTTTTATGGATGTTTGGTGTATTTTTATCATCATTCCAATTAAATTGAATTGTATTTAATTAAATTGTTATTTAATTTATTATTGCATATAAACTGCCAGTTAAATTATTATTTAATTTATTATTGAATATAAACTGCCAGTAAATACATGTTGTATATTATCTATTTATATTGATGTTATTGATTTGATTGGATGATGATTGTGATAAATGGTTAATGATTGATATTGGATGAATGGATGTTGCATGTTATATTGTTATATACTGCAAGTTGTATGGATGTTTATTTCATTCGGGATTGCGGTTTGAAATGATATATAACCGTATTTTTATTTTAAATTACAGATTGAAAAAATAAATATCCGTATCACTTGACCATAGGGTAGAAAATTATATACAGACACCGTGGTCTATATATAAAAATATTTTGAAATGATTTCTATGGTTTTGTAAAGAAATATATGAGTTATAAAAAATATTGATTTTAGAGGTTATATTGGTTTTTAGCTATGTATAAATTTGTTTTGAAATATGAAATAAGTTAAATAATAAAGTTTGACTGTTTTATATAATATGGTTAAGTATCTATTTAAGTTATATTGTATATAGAGTTTATAATGACTTAAATAAAATTAAGGTTGGAAGATAAATATGCAATTGATTTGAAGTTTAATAAAATTGAGATTTTAAAGGTATGATTTTTATAACTGGATTTTGTTTAAGAAGAATTAAACGAATATTCCAAGTAGAAATAAATTAAAGGAAATATTTAGTTATTTGCAATTTTGAGTTTTATTTAAATGATAAGGGATTTATTATGTAAAGTATTTCAAAACTAAATAATAGAAAATTTAATTATTGAAATTATCAAATTTAGTTTTGAAATTTTGGAATATTTAAAGCCTTGAAATATATCGAAATTGAAATGTTTTATTGAAATTGAAATGTTTCGAAGTTATGAATTTCAAAGTAATATGTTTTAAAGGTGTTAAAATTTCAAATGGTTGGTTTCGAAGTGTATAAATTCGAAAGTGCTATGATTTTGGAAAATGGATATAGTTGAAATAATAACGATATTATATTGACTTGGGTTTTAATAAAAATGATATCGTATTGAGTTAGTTTTTGAAGTGAAAATTATATCGTATTTATATGGCTTTGAATGGATAATATATTACAGTTTTGAAGTATAATTATTTTGAAATGACCGCGGTATTATAATAACGTTTGGTTGTTAAAGAGACCGGGATCGGAGGTTGTCATACTCTCTGCCAACTCCGAAAACCACTTTAACAACCGTGCACGCGGTGGAGATTCCAGAATGAAGTAGGGTGGTGGCGGCGTTTCCTTTGAGGTAAGTACGTGGACCCGACTCCCGAGAGTTAGCATAAGGTGGCTAAAACAGGAGCGATCGACGGGCTAAGAAGGTAGCACCATTTATCGGACACACTCCTTCGATACCATTCTATTATTTTGTGATTAATTTGGGCCCTTTTTGATTTTGGGGGTGTGGCTCGAGGTGGGCGGTAGTAGATGCTATGCGTTATCACCGGCCCGGAAGCGTAATTCGTATACCTACCTTGGCATTGCCTAGTTGTGCCATGTCACCTACCCTAGCCGTCTTGTACAAGTTTGGTTTTCTCCCGTAGCCCGTGTGGTATCCTCTAGTGGCTTCCCGATCAGGAGGGACCATGATACTGGATGGACTACTAGGACTATTACGTGTTAAGGGGAATATTGGGTCACTCCTTAACGCTATTCAAAAGTAAGTTTATTTTACTATAGATATTATTATAATAGCGAAATATTACTATATAGTAAATAGTTTAACGGATCCTTAGGAGATGTGAATCCAGAGCATCTCTTAATTTACTACACTCACGTTAGACACTGGATAGGAGATGTTAAATCCCGTAAACATCTCTGACGCCATTCCACCCATATTATTTACAGTTGATTTAACTTACATAAGATCTTTTAGTTCTGACTCGAGTGCTTTGTCTTTTCAATTCGCTCGGGTCAGTCTGGGCATTACAGGTTTCGAAGACTTTATTTTGGAGGACGAAGATGAAGATATTATTATTATTATATACTATATTGTCTCACTGCATCACACTGTTCTGCTGTGTTATTTATTATTCTCTGGTATGTGTAACTCTGATATGTGTTTTATAAGTATAATCAAATGTTTTGTAAACAGCTTCGTCAACTGTTTATTTGATTATTATATTTTATCGTTCCGCTGCAAGATTCTATTTTTTTCCTCTGCTTTTTCTTATTTACCCCATAACAATCCGCGCTTTTGTATGGTTTGAGTCCGACATATGTGGTTTATCATTGATTTAAAGCGTACAAAAAGGTAGGATGTTACATCTGGTATCAGGGCTTTGATTTAGCGATAAACCTTAGCTTTGTGGGGTCTGACTCTTTATCAATGGGATAGCACTACCCTGTGATGAGTCGTTGTGTGTGTGTATATATATGAGAGAGCGTATTTGTTAGTGTTATAAAAAGGTTTTAATATTGTGTTAATTTGTTCCATTTTGTATTTATAAATTCTGATTGGTGCATAGGACGTTATGACATCAATAGGGACTTCTAAACACTTAATAGGACAGACCGACACAATATTTGTTTTGAACACAGGTGAGTGAAATGATTTTGCCTATTATTTTTTCTGTATATAAAGTAATAAATTTTATGAAGGTTATATTTGGTTGTAATATATTGGTTTTAGGTAGTAAAATTTATAAATATTGATTAGAAACAAGATTTGAAGAAAACAAGGTAAATGGAAATTGGGAATTTAAAATCTAAGTCCCGGGGGTTTTGAAAATTTCTTTCGAATGATTTTGGAATATAATAATAATATTATTTAGAAGTATTCTCTGATATAAATATTTCAATATGATTTGAAAGAATTTTTTTAAAGAAATTTTGGAAGGAAATAAGTTCTGTACTCCCCTCTCTACCGTTGGAAAATAATTTCGGTGATGAGTGCATGCATCATCGACATTCATTTTCGAGTTTCGAAGTAGGAAGGCCACTGTAGTAGTTTTACTGCAGATTTATTTTGATAAACAAATATAAATTTTAAATTGTTTTAAATATAATTGGATATATAAATTGTAAGTGTACATCTATCTTTTATTTTAAAATGATTTGAAATTTAACCCGGTATTTAGTTCTTAAATTTCCGTTAATTAATAGTTTTAATTAGTGTAGTGAAATGGAATTTAGCAAATAATTAAAAACTCTAAATGAAACTACAAGTATTGAATATTAGATTAATTAAAAGAAATGAGAAAAACTTGCATAATTTTCAATTGAACTTTTAACATATATATAACTTACCAACTATAAAAAGTTAAAAGGTTAAAAGAAAAAGTACTGGAAAATCTTACAAGTAAAACTTGAGGTAATGAAAGTATTCAGTGAATTTGCTTTTATAAATAAGAATATAATTGTTGTAAACTTAAGTATGACTGAAAGGCCACTAATTAAAAATAATAAAAGGTTATAAAGAAATGATAGTAAACTTAAGTAAATGTTGAGGTTATTTATAATAGAAATAGGTGGAATAATGAATACTGTAAATAAATGAAATTAAGTAGTGAATAAATGAATGTAATACAATAAAAAGAAAATCTACATGATACGAATAAATGAAAATTAAAGGAGAATTGTAAGAAGTTAATGTAAATTAAAAAGATAAATCATTATATGAATGAAAAGGAAATCAAACAACAAATGTTATGAAATGAAATTGATAAAAACGAACTTGATCTATTGTTTGGAATTGTTGTTTGCTTGGTTTATGGTTGTTTGGGCAAGGATACTTAAAAATTGTTTGGATGAATAAATAATCTATCTAGTTTCATCTAAGACTGTTGAGTAAATGGTGCACCTAGTAGTTTATCTTTCATTCTGTACAATTTAAGGTTTTGAACCTGAACAACTAATTGTCTTGTTTGATATGGATGGATAATTGATTTGTGTTGATTATGTATGATGATAGTATATTGGTTATGAGTGATTGTTGTTTATATTGATTTGTTTATTATTGGTTGAAACAACTTTAAACATTTCATTCTATATAACCATTAACTCTTTTAGATTTTATAAGTGAAATACAGGTTATGGAAGCAATTGCTATAGCTTTTGGTTTCATAAAATAAGCGTAAATTTCCCGACAAATAGGTACGTTTTTGGATTACGGTTTATAGCGTTATTATATTTTTTTTTCCCGTTTTGGGTTATATTATTTTGGAAAATATATGTTGTATATTTGATATTATACTTTCTCCCGAGCCTCTCCGTACAAAGGAGACTCTGCCGAAATTTTCTATAAATTTTGGACTTAGAATTTTTTTGAAAATGTTTTCCAGACTCTATTAATTTGAGTATAAAAAGGATTTAATGGTTATAAATTGGTATATTTTATTTAAATTAAATAATTTTGTAAATTTATTTGTTTATAAAATTAATATTTTGAATAAGATGTATTGGCTACTTAATTCTTTCTTTTCCTTCTCTTTCCTTTTCGGGGATAAAAAGTTTTGAGTGGAGGAGAGTGTAACGACCCGTAAATTTGTAAATTCAATAAGATTTTTGTAACTAAATCTAGAAAGAAATAAAAACTTTATAATTTATAATGAAGTAAATGTTAAGAATGAATTGTAGCAATGGTTATTAAAAACTAATTATTAACAATTGAAGTGAAATTACATTGTAAATGAAATAGTGTAAATTGTTGCACCAGGGTATAAAATTAAAATAAGTAAATAAATGTAAGTGTTGTATAAATATAGGAATTTGTATATAATTAATAGTAATTGAATGAATTCGGTATGATGTATGTAATTATAAAAATTGGTTGAAGTATGATAAACTTAAGTGTAACCTTGGCTTCTAAACAATTATTATAAGCTACCTGTTTGATTTGTTGATTGAATTGGAAAATAAAATTTTAAAAAATATATAAATAAAGGTTACATTAATGAGAATGAGAATATGTCAAGTAAATGAAAGGTAAACAATAGTAATAATAGACTTAATGAAAATATTTGGAATTGAATCAAATTAATTTATTGAAATTCAATCTATAATAATTGGATTTATTGTAGTAAATGAAATTAATTACTACATTAATTGAAATTAGGATAGAATAGGAATATAAATGAGCTATGGTATAAACCATGATAATTATACCATAAAATGAAATTAATTAAATAACTAGGTGGAGTTAAGAATATAGATTATTTGATATTAAATTTATAATTTCTGAATTTGTGGAAATTGAAGTTAAACACTATAATTGGTAAATTAATTAACTTTGAACTGATGTCAAGAATTTGTTTTAATTTATGGTAAATGTCCAAATAATTTGAAATGAGAGGAATTGTGATTTATTAAAATTGAACTGAAACTTGATTTAATTAATTTAATATTAAATTATTTAATTAAATGGAAAATAGCCATTTTCGCTACTGACTCGAATTTCGATGAAACTAGTTTCATCGGATTTGTATCGGTGAATCATTGTAGGATTTCAAGTTTCGTAATGATCGGGCTTGTCGTTGGATCGTACGGGCTTGAAACGCCTAGAAATCAATTTAATTGAAATCAATTGAAATCAATTTGAAATAACTTGATTTTAGCATAAATTCTTCATACGCTGGAATTTGGACTTGAAATATGTTTCATCGAGTTTAAAATATTCAAAAACATCTATTTTGATATATGGGTTGACCCAATGTCGTTTCGGAGTCAGAACGGGCTTTTCGGGCCATTTTATCGCTCAACGTGTAAATAAATCGTGTCCATCTATTCTATTTTTCAGCCTTGCATATTTATACCTCGTTATAAACCCTAATTGTTCCTCATTGTTATTTGGCTCTACGTACAATTCATTCTGTTCCTCCTCTTCCTCAATGGCAGATAAATTCCCAAACCCTAAATTCCTATTGCAATTTCAAATAAAAATTCAAAGCAAAAAATTCAAACTCTTCAAATATTATCAAATTTTATATCGATCTAAAGCTCTCGACGAGTGTATCTTAGATCTGTAATTCATTTTTCAATTTGAATCTTTGTTCGTCCAGAAATTAAAGAACAAATCTCGGCCGTTTGTTGATCGTCGATGAACTTTAACAGATCGACAAATCGCGGGTACTGTTGGGTAGATAGTGACGCACGCAGGACACCGGTGGTATTTATTCGTCGTTTCAACAGTTAGATGTGGCGAATTAATTGGTTTAAGGTTCTTTTTGGGTGGTGGCCGGCCCTATTTGACGCGTCGATCGGGGTTTATGGGGCCGGGTATGTGGGGAGAGTGGCATTGGCATGGTGGCACGTCGTCAGGTGGGCTCGCAGAAGGAGTGGCAGCGTGACTATGGCCAGTGGCGGCCGTGGATTTCTGCTCGCGTGCATGTTCTAGATGTCCTTGGGTTAGAGCCTGGAGAGAGATTAGGTGACGTGTGATATTTATTTATTTTAATTATCTTCTTATTTAAATCGTTTAATGTTCTAATGCGTGTATATTTCACATACGAGGTCCGTTTCACACGCGGTTTTCTCTACTAGGTTAGTATTGGAATTTCGGACATTTTGACGCTTGTTTGGAAAAATTCCGAGACTGTTGGAATTTTGAGTTTAAATTGGATTTAAATTCAATTTAAATTCAAAAGGTGGGTGTTTTAACCCACTCACAACTTCTAAAATTTCTTATGTGTGTTAATATTAATTTCTGATGTGATTAGAAATTTATTTATAGCTGTTTGGTGTAGTTTTATCATCATTCCAGTTAAATTGAATTTTATTTAATTAAATTGTTATTTAATTTATTATTGCATATAAACTGCCAGTTAAATTGTTATTTAATTTATTGTTGAATATAAACTGCCAATAAATACCTATTATATATTATCTATTTATATTGATGTTATTGATTTGAGTGGATGATGATTATGATAAATGGTTGATGACTGATATTGGACGAATGGATGTTGCATGTTATATTATTATATACTGCAAGTTGTATGGATTTTTATTTCATTAGGGATTGCGGTTTGAAATGATATATAACCGTATTTTTATTTTAAATTACGGATTGAAAAGATAATATCTGTATCACTTGACTATAGGGTAAAAAATTATATACAGACACCGTGGTCTATATATAAAAATATTTTGAAATTATTTCTATGGTTTTGTAAAGAAATATATGAGTTATAAAAATATTGATTTTAGAAGTTATATTGGTTTTTAGCTATGTATAAATTTGTTTTGAAATATAAAATAAGTTAAATAATAAAGTTTGGCTCTTTTATATAATATGGTTAAGTATCTGTTTAAATTATATTGTATATAGAGTTTATAATGACTTAAATAAAATTAAGGTTGGAAGATAAATATGCAGTTGATTTGAAATTTATTAAAATTGAGATTTAGAGGTATGATTTTTATAACTGGATTTTGTTTAAGAAGAATTAAACAAATATTCCAAGTAGAAATAAATTGAAGGAAATATTTAGTTATTTGCAATTTTGAGTTTTATTTAAATGATAAGGGATTTATTATGCAAAGTATTTCAAAACTAAATAGTAGAAAATTTAATTATTGAATCGAAATTATCAAATTTAGTTTTGAAATTTTGGAATATTTAAAGCTTTGAAATATATCGAGATTGAAATGTTTTATCGAGATTGAAATGTTTTGAAGTTATGAATTTTAGAGTATTATGTTTTAAAGGTGTTAAAATTTCAAATGTTTGGTTTTGAAGTGTATAAATTCGAAATTGCTATGATTTTGGAAAAGTGATATAGCTGAAATAAAAACGATATTATATTGATTTGGGTTTTAATAAAAATGATATCATATTGATTTGGTTTTTGAAGTGGAAATTATATCGTATTTATATGGCTTTGAATGGATCATATATTTTGGTTTTGAAGTATAATTATTTTGAAATGACCGCGGTGTTATAATAACGTTTGGTTGTTAAAGAGACCGGGATCAGAGGTTGTCATACTCTCTGTCAACTCCGAAAACCACTTTAACAACCGTGTATGCGGTGGAGATTCCAGAATGAAGTAGGATGGCGGTGGCGTTTCCTTTGAGGTAAATACGTGGACCCGACTCCCGTAAGTTGGCATAAGGTGGCTAAAACAGGAGCGATCGACGGGCTAAGAAGGTAGCACCTTTTATCGGACACACTCCTTCGATACCATTCTATTACTTTGTGATTGATTTGAGCCCTTTTTGATTTTGGGTGTATGGCTCGAGGTGGGCGGTAGTAGCTACTACGCGTTACCTCCGGTCTAGAAGTGTAATTGGTATATCTACTCTGGCATTGCCTAGTTGTACCGTGTCACCTACCCTAGCGCGCCTTGTACGAGTTTGGTTTTCTCCCGTAACCCGTGTGGTATCCTCTGGTGGCTTCCCGATCAGGAGGAACCATTATACTGGATGGACTACTGGGACTATTACGTGTTAGGGGGAATATTGGGTCACTCCTTAATGCTATTTAAAAGTAAGTTTATTTGACTATAGACATTATTATAATTGCGAAATATTACTATATAGTAAATAGTTTAACGGATCTTTAGGAGATGTGAATCATGAGCATCTCTTAAGTTACTGCACTCACGATAGACACTGGATAGGAGATGTCAAATCCCATAAACATCTCTGACGCCGTTCCACTCATATTATTTACAGTTGATGTAACTTACATAAGATCTTTTAGTTCTGACTCGAGTGTTTTGTCTTTTCAATTAGCTCGGGCCAGTCCGGGCATTACAAGTTCCGAAGACCTTATTTTGGAGGACGAAGACGAAGATATTATTATTATTATATGCTATATTGTCCCACTGCATCACACTGTTCTGTTGCATTATTTATTATTCTTTGGTATGTGTAACTCTGATATGTGTTGTATAAGTATAATCAAATGTTTTGTAAACATCTTCATGAACTGTTTATTTGATTATTATATTTTATCGTTCCGCTGCAAGATTTTATTTTGTTTTTCTTTCTTTGCTTTTTCTTATTTACCCCATAACAATCCGCCCTTTTGTATGGCTTAAGTCTGGCGTGTGTGGTTTATCGTCGATTTAAAGCGTACAAAAAGGCGGGATGTTACACTACCGGTAGTTTTTCTCTATCAGTCATGTTTTTTGCCTTCAGTGCCTTAGTATTGAACCTCCTTAAATACTCGAAGGGCAATTCACCTTGTCTTTGTTTAACATTTGCTAGCATACTTGAGTCAACAGTGTTATCTTTGCATATGCAGAATTATGCTTAAAACTCATCAGAAAGTTGTTTTCAAGAGTAAATGGTTTTCTCTCTTTAATTTCTGCGTACTATTTAGCACCCACTCCTTGAAAAATCGTAGGATAAAATCTGCAACGGACTGCTCCAGGGGTATTATGCAAATCCATTTGGCTCTCAAAAGCCAAAAGATGGTCATCGGGGTCAGTGGTTCCGTTATACATCAATGAGAGGATTTTGATATGTGATGGGATTATAATAGAAATTACATCTTCTGTGAATGGAGCTTCACGAGGATTATTTTTTACCCTAGGATCAAGAGTCCTTTTCCCTTTAAGATCATGCATGTCTTTCACTATTTTATTGGCCACGTCTTTCAAGTATGTTTCATTATCATAATAATCCCTTTGGAAGGGTTGAATTTTTTGTCTGAAGTTGAGCTGCTTGCCTACTTGAAAGATCTTCTTATTTTCTTTTCTTGGCCTTCCCCTTGATGATTATCTTAATTTCGTGGTCTTGCGAGTTCGGGGAATACATTGTTGGTCCGTCATTTTGGTTTTATTTATTTCTTTATGGACACATAATGCTTTTACCCTTATCTTTGATGTTGAATAATGAGGTGTCTAGATTCCCCCTTGGAGATTATACCTCCTCTCTCCTTTGGTAGGCTTTTTAGAGATTTTTGGAAAAGAAATTTTCAAGAAGTTCTTGCATTATTGAAAATTTTTTAGTTAGACCTTGAATCTTGGCTTCGTTGTTTGTTGGCTTCACTGATATTGAAGGTTGTCTAGGTTCCACATTTTCTGAATTGAAGTTTGGAGTGATATTTCCTCCAAGTCTGTTCATTGCGCAATCTCTTCGTTTAGCACATTGATCTTCTTAGCTCTTACCATTTTCCTATAATAAAATTTTACACAATTAGTTTCTAAGAAAGGAATAATGAGGCAAAGGTTTAGGCCCTCTTTCTAGTGCCAAAATATTAACCCAAAAATTGGTCTAACACCCATAATGCATTTAGAGTGACATTGCTTCGATTGGTTACTAGGGTGTCGTTAAACCAAAGACTGCCTTAATCATGCAAGACTTAGTACAAGATGAGCTTATTTGAAATGTTCCCATGATTCCTCTAGACTTTTTACGTGGAAGTGTCAAAAAGTTCATGTCACATATCCAAGGGTAAAATAGATAATTTGTGTGAACATGCAATAAATTATTAATCATTTGTTAATAGGCAAGGTAGGCAACTCACATAAACCACAATCCATTGTTTATATGTTAAAAAAGAAAAATAATCATTTGCAAACTAAGCACTAATTTAGACAAGGGTTAAAGTAGCCTTGAACAAGATTAGAGCTAAAGTCAAGTCTAAATCCAAAAATTAGCCATATACACATCCATGTTCAATAATAGTCAAATCTATACAATCAAGGTAAAGAGGCTATGCAAAGTTATTTGTCCAAGTCTCTATTCATAAGTTCCAAAAATTAAAATTGGTCCTTGATTTTCCCCAAATCAATTTGGGGATTACAATTCTTTAATTTTGAGAGGGAGAGAAAGAAATGATTCGCCCCCGCTAAGTTTCAATAGGGTACAAATTTATAGGAGTGGAGGTAGCTGGCCTGGCCGTCACATGTCCTTCGACATCCTTGATTTTCAGCATCATTCATTGCACTGATAATACGTGACAACGTTCCGTGTACAGTTGAAATTTAGCAACCTTCTATACACTGTTGACATGTGCAAACTTCCATGTACCTTGATATTCAATAACCATCCATGCTTCTTGAAGCTAAATCCTTCACAACTGTTAGCATTCGACATCTTGTAACATCAGACATTCCACACGGTACTGATAGTACATGGCATCCTTTTCTGTTCGACATTCGTTGCCTAATTGGAGTTGGTTTATAACACTTAGTGTTATAAAGGCTCGACACCATCTATCGAATAAAAAGCTCGATATCATTTTTTATGTTTAGATATTCGACATCTTTAAGTGGTACCGCACTCTTCCTTGGTTTCATGCTTTTCATTATTATGTTGTAGAAATATGATATCTCCTATGCTATAGAGATTCAATAACCTTTCGACTGTAGAAATTTGATATCTCCTTATTCTAGGCGTTTGTCAACCCTATCTTTATTTAGAAGTTCGATACTCTCCTGAAGTTATGTATTTGACACGTTCCTCTATTGTTATGGCTCAAATTTCTTCTCACTTTTGGTTGCTTGATATTCTTTCAAATTGTTGATACACGCCATCTCTTAGGTTAAAGATACATGCCACATTTCCTTAATAGACTATCATTCTTTATTGTTGAGGTTCGTCATCACGCCTTACTTAATAATGCTTATTCTTCCCTTGATGTTCGCCATCCCATAGAGGTTCGATATCTTCATGTTTGCTATGTTATTGTAGTGACACTATCTTATACTGCTTCCATCTCTTCTTATTCATTGTGGTTTGAAATTATGTGGATAAAAACTAGTTATAACTAATACGAATACCGATGCATATTATGCTTTATTTATTACTCTGTGTATATTTATATTTTTAACAAGCAGGCGCGGTTATATGTATACACACACATATACCACACATGTGTATATTCCTATATCTAACTCATAATTCATACACTTACAAATTTCAAAACATACGCTTATATGTATATTCTATAAAGAACATATACTTCCACATTAATATATTAGAGCTATCTTTCTCAAAAGGATTACCGTTATAACTTTACATAAATTATCTAAAAGTGAGACTTTTGTTCTGTTTGAAATTACAAGGAATTATTTCTTTTCTTTTATTGAAATAGATAGTGAAAACTACGAAGAAGAACATCTGTGCTTTACATATCTCTTCCCTTTTTCGTATATTCCTTGTTATTTCAAATGACGCACTTTTTATATAAAGTTGTGGAATTAGATAGTTTATGGAAATTACATGAAAGTAAATACAACTAAATTGTACCCACAATGCTCCTAATAAATTAAAACATAGAAATACACATTTCAAACAAAATTAGAGCAATCTAAATTAGTACTACAATTTACAACCCAATTATCCTAAACCTGGAGTAAAGACTACAATCTTATCGACATTCTACTTTAACAAATTTTGGGACTGATTTACAAATTTCTAGATTATGGGGTAAATACTATTTCTAATGTCATAATGGAAAATATATGTGATATTTTAATTGAATACATTCTTTCTAAGCCTACAACTCAACGGATCTTGCATAGGAATAATATTTAGATAATACTCAATCATATAAATTTAATGTTATATATAAATCATATAATTTTCCACTTACCTTTCTAGCTTTCCAAATCTCCTGAGTTTGAATTCACTCCTTTAACTGACTCCTTTTCTTTTCCAATCCAAAAATATGTATAACAAGATATATATACTTATCTATTTGAATTACAGATCTAAGAGGAGATTTGAATTAAGTTGAATATAGATTCATAATTATAAAATTTATCTTTTTGCAGAATCGATGCCCTACTTCTCTTCTTCTTCTTCTTTATTTTCTACCTTTTCCTTATATATATATATAATATAATAATTGATGGGAATAATGCAGAAAGGGAAATGGCAGAGCTCTGGTACGTTTGTCATAAATATAAGAAGAAAAGTGAGGGGCTGGGCCTATATTTATAGACAGTCGAATTAATTGGATCCATTAAATTTAAATTAAATAATTCTAGGACATTTAGCCGAGGTTCAGCCGTAGGCAAAACATTCTAACCAGTCGACCACTCTCTCATAGGTAGTCAACTGCTAGTGGTCATCGACCCAAGAAGGGGGTCTACTGGTGGGATGCATGCAGTTAATATTATTTATTTCCTTTTATTTCTTTATAATTATTTTGTATATCCCAAAAATTCAAATGCAAATAACTTCTTTGTTTGAACTCCGATCGCAAAACTTGAAATATGGAAGTTTCTTAGAAAATCGCCACGAACACAATGATGCAAGTTTCGTCGCCAAACTCTGGCATTTACTCAAATTTCATTTTTGAATTTTAATAATTATTTATTAATTACCTTTGATTTTATAGGGTATTGCATTTGAAGTCCTTAAGTTCTCACATGAGACTGTAATAACCTCTACTTCTCCATTTGTGAAGTTACAAGTCATACTTCTCTTTCACCTTCTTTCTTACCAATCACTCAAAGTATGGGCTTTACTGCTATTATGACCGAATCAACCCACATGACCATGGGACAAGTCATTCTGAGCCTTCCCTTCCGGTTCACTCTTGGTCCTGATTCAGAGAGGATCATAGCTTTTGATGGATTGGATAATGCTTCACGGTCCCAGTGGGAGGACCTCACTATTACCGGTACCTTAGGTCCGATGTGTCCTATTTCAATAGCGAAGAGATTAAGGGTTAATGCTTCCAAAGTAAGCCCCTCGGTACTAAGGAGCCAAAACCTCCTTCATGATTCCTCCCTATCATTATTAGGCCTTTGAAGGGTAGCAGGACCGACGTCATCACAATGATCTCTAAGCCTGTCGTTGACCGTCCTGAAGATCCTGTCCTCATTACTACTAAAGGTGTTACCGCCCTTTTTGGAAGCAGCACATTGAAAGACGAGAAGGGTCAAAAGACGCCCTGTGATGGCTCGAGCAGTAGGGCTGGAAAGAAGAAGAAGAAATAGGCTCCTCGGCGATTGACCAGTGACTACAAGACAATTTCCACTTGTCTCCTTTTAGGTTATAGCTTTTTTTTCTAGTTTGTTATACATAGGTCGTGTTTGTGAAAAAGTAGCCCCCACAATCATTGATGTATATAAAAATGATGTAATGAAAGGCTACTTTTCCTTTGCAATCTCTTTGTTCCATTTACATTTCCACGTTTTTAAATACTGTACCTGCAATTATATAATTGTCTACATATATAATATAATTACTTGTATTGCAATTCATCCATATTATATGTGTTTATCTCTACGCAATGTTTTCATTTACTATAACTCTATGCATATAAATAGAATTCCAGCAATTGTTTTAATTATATTCTATAATTTAATTCAATTTTGCCATTGCCATGGTATTTTTGCTTGGTTAAACAGAACTAATATTTCACCAATTCCACGGTTGTACCGATTCATTTTAGATCGAGTATCCTTCGACCATTAAAGAGTTATATATAATCTAAGGTTTTGTGCTATTCCTTATCTCCGGAGAACAATAGTTTGAATGCCTATTTTCTGACATTCTTGACCTCATAGATAACCAAGTTCAGTTGAAGTTATTCATAAAGTTACACTACTTAATCTTGGTGAAGCAAACCCTGCTAAAAAAAGAGTGAAACCACACCGTTTATGTAGCTATACCACACAATGAGCCTTTGGGGCTTATTGCTCGAAATGCCAAAATTTGGGCATCAACCACCGCCCTTTCCTTTGTTCGAGCATTATTCGAATAACGTCATGGGGTAAATTATCCTATTGCCCTAAGCCCAACTATAATCTTCTGGTCCAGCTCCTAGGTCAAAGGAGTCTTATGGTACATACTTCCATTTTTCCAATGACTACCTTCTCTTATCCTCGACCGAGCGTGTCTCTCTGGGCCATAACTGTAACGACCCAGAATTTCTGTCAATTAAAATTCGTCTATTTAATTGATTTTAAATATTAATAAGTGAAATTTATAAGTCGAATAAATTTTATTTTAAATAATTGGATTTAATTGGATAATTAAATCGATAATTTAATATGTGAAAATACAGAAATAATTGAAAATTGGGTTAAATATGATTAAAATTGATTTGTAAAATTTTATTTAATCATGTTGGAGTTAGAAAGATGTTTGTGAACTTTTAAAATTGAATTTAAAGTTAATTTGCAGAAATTGAATATTTTAATATTTAATTGACGAGTTAAAATAGCCATTTTTCAAACAGTCTCGGATTTCGACGAAACCAGTTTATCAGATCCGTAATGTTATATTATTGTATGGTTCAAATTTCGTGTCAATCGGATTTATCGTTTGTCTGGGGCAAGCCTAAACGCCTAGAAATTTGCTTAATCGGTTTAATTTAAAATCGATCGTTTATTGCCATAACTCGCACAGATGATCGAATTAGCCTCCGAAACCTATTCCATTGTGTTCGGAACGCGGGTTAAACCTTAGAAACATCGGTCACCATGCGAGATTTGGAGTTCGAAATATTGGAAATGAATAGTGTTTTTCGTTATTTTCTATAAAAGGAACCCCTCTCTTTTCATTTGCCAAACCCTAGCCAACTAAGCTTCAGCCGCCGGCCCTAGAAATTCCAATGGCCACGAATTCGTTCTCTTCTCCTCCAATTTTCTTCAAATCTACCAATCAATTCAAGAAACTTTCAACATGAAAGTTGTAGACGACAACGAGAACTATATAATCAACGGGTATGATCGGAAACAAAGCCATGGATCAACGGCAATCGAAGCTCAAACCGCGTGCGTTCGTTCATGATTTCCTCGACCTGCGTGCAACCGAGCTCGACGATGAAGGTGGAGTCGAACGCGAGCTTCAAAATGGCGGTGCCCGATCGCCTTCAGGTGGTCTGAGATGGTCGCGATAAATGGATGATGAGGGGCGGCCGTGGGTTAGGGTTCGTGTCGGGAACGAAGAAGAAGGGGGAGGGTAAGGAACGCATGGCCCAGATGTTCATCCAGGAAGATTGACGGTCGTGATTAGCAGAAGGTTTAATAATAAAAGAAAATTGAAAGTTATTATATTTGAATCATGTAATGTTTAAAATATGATATCTTTTAGATACGAGGTCGGATTGTGACGAAACGAATTGCGTTGAATTCGTTTTGTCGAATACTACGCTATGGAACTGGATTGGAGTCGTTTGGAGCTAGTGAAAATTTCAGGTAAAATTAAACGCACGTTTAATTTTATTCGAAATAAACTGCTACAACTGTTATTGAAACCAAGGTGAGAACTTCTCACTCAATCGAATAGTTTTGATTTAAATTTTAAATAGTTATATTTAAAATTTCTTGATTGTATGTTTGAATGATGATTGTTATCTATTGATTGTTAAAATAGACATTATACGCCGTTAGTAAGCGGGGGTTATTTATTAAAAACATATACCGCAAATATTTCACTGCAAAGTGAAATTGGTATTATTTATGTACTTGGAGTTGATTTCCCGCATTATATAGCGGATGAGACCCTATTGCGCCGCATAATAGCGGATAATATTTTATAAATCCTATATACCGCGATAATTCCGTACTGGAACGGAATTGGTATTGTGCTAACATCTTTGGATGCAGGGAAACAGGTTGGAGGGATCCAACTGGATTCCTCGCCAGTATTTATTTGATTACAGATATTGTGATGTTTGTTGATTATCATATCGATATATGATATTTGGATGTCGTGATTGACTATTGGGTGCTGTTGCATCATCGGATCCATTTTTGAAGTTTTTAAATAATGATTTTGATTTTTAAAAGAATTTTTAAAGTGATTTTTGGAAGTATACGTTTATTAAATTTTGAATTGTTAAAATAAATAAACGTTATAAATTTATTGTTATAAAGGTTATATTTTTGGAAAATAGTACTTAAGTATGATTTTGGAGTTATATAAGTTTTAAATAACATTTTTTAAATTATTAAAAGGATTGGTTTATTTAAATCGAGATTTTTGAATCATTATAAACGGTTTATATAAAAGATTTCTAAGATTAATATTTATAAAAAAAATATAGGAATTATAAAACGAGTTTTTATAAGTGTTAAAATGAAGTATAAATGGATTTCACAAGTGAATAAAATTTATAGATTTATAAATTGTGAAATTATAAAATGAATAGATTTTTGTAAAATAAAAGATTTATAAATAATTAACTTATAAATCGGATTTTGGGTATAAAGTTGAGTTATAAATTGAATTGAATTGATTTATAAAAAGGGATTTTTATAAATCGAAGTTTTTATAAATAGAAATGGAATTTATAGACATTGTTTTATAAATCCGAAACCGACTTATTTTGATAAGTCAATTATTTTAGATTTTTAAAGGAGATATATTCACGATTTTGGACGGTGGATAATCCTTTAAACAAAATGTGTATAAAAATGTTGAATTTGGTTAACGAAGAATATTCACGATTTTAGGACAGTGAATAATATATTAAAGTGTTTTGGGGAAGTGATATTTTAAATAGAATTAAAACGATTTGAAGTTGTTTTAAAATGCATTAAGTGTCGAAACCATAGATTTCAACATTCATTGTTGAAATAGACGTTTTCGAGAAATAGAAGGAAATGGTGGACTATAACACTGTTGTTATAGTAAATGATTTCCGAAAGGAAATGTTTTTGTATAGTATTAGGATTTATATATCTATCTAAATTTCGAATCCCTATACTAGTGATTTTGGGTTGTCGTAACGATGTTTTACGCAACATTCGTTTTGGCCCAAACAAATGTGTTTAAGAGAATGATTTCTTAAAGAATGAAATATATACTTAATTTCGATTTAAGTATATTGAATATTTTCCAAGTGTTGAAAATAAATGGATTTGTAAATTACTTATTATTATATAAGTATGGAAATGTTTTCCAATATGAAGTGAATATTTTGAGATTTTATCTTTTAAAGATAAATTGAAAATGAATATTAGAAATCGGTTTGGGAAATCGTATATTCATAGATATTTTGGGAATTGTAAATTCACTATGGAATTTATAAAAGAAAGGGGAATTTGTTTAAAAATAAACGTTGATTTAATTTTTGAAGTGTGGGAATAAATTTACGGATTTGGAACGTAAATATAAAGTAAATCGGTAAGGATTTATTTAATTGGTTTAAATGAACCATTTTGAAATGAAAATGAATAAAGATTTGTGAATATATCCCATATAGGGAATGATTTGAAATTTGTTTTCAAAAGGTGGTAAAGGTGAAAAGTGATTTGAAAAATTGTTTTCAAAGGGTTGAAATGTGGAAATTATATACCTTGTAAAGATATTTTTGGAAAATAAATAATTTGGAAAATTATTTGGAATCTAGTGATGTTGAGCATGCCTATTGATAGTTAAATAACCGACTATCAATATTACCTTTAAATAGGTATTTGTTGTGATTTGCTTGAATTTGAATGCCACACTTATTTTTTAATAAGCGCTCACTATTCGGGTTAGCCGGGAAACGACCTTGGGGTCGTATAACCCATTTCGAATATGTGATACGTCGTTATGGATTGCATTTGATGACTGGTGTTGAAAACCGGATATTTGTGAAAATGGAAGGATTACCGTCGAATGTTTCTGCATTGGCTGATCCCCGATATAGAAATTTATTACCCTTTGTGATGGGAAGTCCGGTCGTGATTAGTGAATATCCGGATTGCAAGGACTTCTTTGGAAGTGCCTTCGGTTCCGTTCGATCCCGGAACGGACTTGTATGGATGTGTGTCTGACGTTACAATTTGAGATGTAAAGCTGGTTTCTATCAAATATATTTCCGTTAGTGGCGGAGAATTTATTCTCCTAGCTTAACACCCTTAGAGGTTATGAAGTTGATGGTTACTAGTGATACATTCCCAAATTGGTAATGTGGCATACGAAGTGCTGTTGAGCATATATGATCAAAGCACAACTTTTGTATAAAGCGTGGCTTTGTGGACGAGACTTCGTCGGACCTCACACCCCGAAAATGGTCAAAACAGGAAGGATGCGACAAGGTTATCGGGGGTAGCGCCCTTTAGTGTATGTCATTCCTTCTGGATAGAGGTGGTATCATGGTATGGAGCCCAGATACTTAACCTATGTTGTTGCTGCAAATTTATTGCTTTGTGGTTGTTGGAAATCGAGGATCCTCGGATATAGATCGGTTACGATCGGGGAATGACATATTCGTGTCAGTAGTTACCTAGTTTGAAAGGTAACCCGGCCTTGTGTTGGCAGAGATTCGGTTAGGTTCTCGGGTCGTCTTTCCAGAAGCATACCCATGTGGCAATGGGAAGTTCCTTGGCCTGACCATTTGTTGGAAATCCAAAGAAACAATACGATCTTGTACGGTTTTAGTTGTAGAACCTATCATTCACTTATGGTGGCGCCCCACCGTTTGGATGGTAGCTATAGTAGGCATAAGTGCGAAATGCCTATGCTGGCTAAGATTTATATCTTTACTTTCGAAATGTTTTCTACACTATGCACTAGTAATAATATCAAAAGTTTCTTTTTTATGCGTATCAAGCATCTCTGACTATCATAAGGAGAAATCTCCTCTGATTCTGCGTTTGCATTGTGTGTGTGTGCGGGAGGCCTTATGGTAGTCTCATTTTCTAAAAAGCATTGCGAATCTATTTTAAAATTATCCTGTTCTTTGTTTTAAAGATAAACTGTTTTAAGTTCTCACACCAGTCCCATGACTGACTCGGAGTTTATTGTTTTCCTTCATAAACTCTGGGTGCCCACCAATTTCCACACGGGCAGTCTAGAATCAGGTAATCAGGATATTCTGGAATTCAAGAGTTGCCGGAGGCAAGCTGGATTCATGGCGTATTTACTAGTATATAGTATTTCTTTTCCGCTGTTTGTTGTTGTTTGTTGTTGTACACTCTGATGATGTAATGTTATGTAATAACTGATATAGTTCTTTGTTTAAAGATTATTCATTTATCTATTATATGTTGTTCCGCTGCGATTGTGAGATTCTGATGTTGTTCTGTTGTTTCTTTCTGTTCTGTTCTATCTTTTTCTCTCTTCTTCTATCCTTTTCTTCTTCTTTAACCATAATGGTACGGTTTTCCGGCATTTGATTGCTCGGCAGTTGATACAGTGGACGTATTGATGTCGGTTTTCGAGCGTCGAAAAGTCGCGTCGTTACAATAACGGCATTCGTTGAGGTCCTATCCATCTCCATATCTCCATGAATTGGCGTCTCAGACGCCTACCTTTGGCCATCTTCTTCAGCTACACCTATTGCCCAATATTGGTTGAAAGCGTGTATTGATAATCCTCACCTATCCCTCACCTAGCGTATCCTGCAAGTGCAGTTATTAGAAATCCAACCAAGCATCAGTTTCTATCTCCGAAAACTGCCACATTAATCGCCTTATTGTGGGAATTCCTTCTTGATGTTGCTTAATTTCGGTCAATGGTCAATACCCAAAGGTTGCCGTTGAATTATCCAATTAACCCTCATGATTACCTTCCTTAGTCCTGATCTTGGATCGAAGGAGTTGGTACTGATTTTCAAGTTCCGACTTTCAGCTTCATCCATTTCTAAGCATTGATTGAAATCATCCACTGAACGTCCTTGCTAATCCTCAACAAAAACATGTCATACTGGGCTGAAAGCATGGTCGCGAATATTCTAACTACACACCGGTTCATATATTCGGGATCTTGTGCCTTTGGACACCTATCTTGGCATCCGCTTTCAGTTCTACATATCTAGGGGTGTCGACTAAGGGTATCCGTCTACCATCATTAGTCATTCTCTACCTAGAACATCCTGCTATACCATCAATGTGGTCATCAAATTTCTATCCATGCACTAGTTTCTATATTCAAAAGCCAACTATTTCTATTACCCTCCATCGAATATTTCTGAATGACTTTGACTATTTTTGGGCCATGGTCGATATCGAAGGAACATAGTCGAATTATCCTATCAGCTCTTACGATTGTACTCCTATATTTGGGTCCTGGACTAGAGGAGACCGTACCTGATTGCAGTGCTAATGTTGAAGTACAAGATTTTTCTCACAAGAACATAGTTCCATTGGTCCAAGAAGCTAACTTTTGTTAATAAATAGAAAATGCAGCAAATCCTGCTTTACTACATTTCCATAGAATCATTGGACGGCTTATTTGCAAAAAGATAAATTAAATAAAACTTGATGAATTAGCACCGTAACAAGTCGCTATTAAATGATGGTAGGGTTATGATCCTTTAAATAATTGCTTTCCGACACAGGGGATCACTCCGGATCCAGAATACACCGCCTTCCTTTCTCCCATCGCTTTACCTCTTTGACCTTAGCAACATAACATTCTCGACTAGCACTTTGATTATCGTTGACTGATCCGACTCCATTCTCCATGGGGAATTTCATCACTGGACAGCAAGATGTTAGTGCAATCCTGAAATAACTAAGCCCGATCAAAACAAAAAGGCATTGTACGCCGAGAACACATCCATTATTGCAAACCTTTAAACCTGCATTATCTGTAGTCTCAATCTTCTAGTTCCATGGACAAATGAATTGCGCCAATAGGTTATTTTTTTCTCTCCTGTAAATCCTTAAATCCAAGATTTACATGGCCTAACATCGTGCGGATTGATCTTCATCTGTTCAAACATTTGTTTGAACAAGATGTTCACCGAACTTCTGGAATCCACTAAAATCTAATACATAGTAGTTGGCCAAATCACGGCCGTTACCACTATAGGATCAAATGTAGGTGCCTCGATCCCATCTGAATCCCTATTTATGAACACAATATCATCAGTTACCATCCTTTACCACTTAATCAGAGCTCCATCCTCGATGGCAAAGCATTTCTCCCATGGTATGTGCTTCAACGAGCTCCCGTATACCATTTCATCCTAGATTTTCTCTAATATATGAGGTCCTCAGATTATGGTGTTAATAACTATCCTTCCATCGGTACGCCCGGGCCCTTCTTCGCTTGGTCCAAGTTGATTCCCTTGAGCATTCGACCCTTAGGGTCTTTGTATTTTGTCCACCATTGATAAAATATCTTAAATATCAACACTTATTCATGTTGTGTCCACGGGGTTTATGAAAACGACTGTACTTGCTTGGACGCTGCTCTTCCTAAGTCGCCTCGCTCCTAGGTGGTTTTTATACATTTTCATGCCTTGCGTGGCATAGTATATATATTTTCCAACGTGTCGTTTAGAGGTGTATATTCATCAGGCCTCATATTCATCAGGTACTTCTTGGCTTTATTCCGCCTGCCTCCAGATCCATGATTTCTCCTTTTCTAGATTATTAGAATTACCCACATTGACTACCATATTACCAGAACACTCACTGATTTTCTTAACTGCCACGTTACGTTGAGTCACCTCCTTGTACTGTCCACCATTAGTCTGTGACTTGACTTGCTTCTTCTAAATGCAATAACTGATTTGCTTTCAAGTGAATTGCTCCATAGTAGTCGACTGCTTCATATTTATCCATTTTCCATGGTTAGTGTCTGGATGTATGCTCCAAACCTATGCCATAAAAATCAAATATTGCTTCGGATTATTAGCATATGAAACTGCAACATTAAACCTATTCATGAACCCTTTCGATGATTCCTATGGTCCTTGAGAAAGGCTCAAGAAGGACATCACATCCTTAGGTCAAGTAGTGTGGAGGTTAAAATGTTCTAGAAATTTATTTGCAACCTCTTTGAATGTCAATATGGGGTGAGCCGAGTAAATTACATTAATGCTAGACCTTTCAAAAAATTGGAAAATAGCTACAATGAACCGTGTCAGTCGCCCCGGCACCATCTACATGCTATTCATATTTAAGTTAGTGCTGCTTGGGATCGGTAGTCTCATTATACGATGGAATCTTAAACCTCTTGGGATACTCCTTCAGAATATTTTCCGTGAATGGAGTTTTGCTTAGCATGGAACCCCTTCCTCATTCTTCCTTTATTTTTTTTCCACCAACTGTTTAACCGTATCCACTATGTATCGCTCACTAGCATGGAACTCCGAAGGTCAAACGTTTGGAGCTATGCCGAGTTTTTGACTTTGCAAACGGTCTCGGTTTTCTCACTAATATCTAAATTTTCCAGTCCTTGGGAGAACCGCTCCTTCAGGTTTTTTTTTGATGCCTGATTGCTTCCCTAGAAGTTATCTGTACATCAACATCTCAAACCTTAACATCTAGTTCATAACCACTACCGTCATGTTGCAGGTCATCCTCTAAATTAGATAAGTCAACTACCTCGGCTCCCTGGCCCTCTAAGGGTCCTAGATTCATCTCGGTACCGACCTAATTCTAATCGCTATCTATATGAATCCCCTTAGAAAGAGCTCTTCTGCTTCCTCTAGAAATTCCCCTACTGCTCTAGTAGGCTTTTCCTTCTACTTATTTTTTCCATCTCTTATATTCTGACCAGAAGAAGACGGGTTCTCTTCTTCTGATCTAGCAGGTGAAGTTTTTCTCCTACTCCTCCTGGTTCTCTATGACTGTTGGGCCAACAAAGATATGCTAGCATCCATCTTTTCCGATTGAGCTTTTTGACATTAGAAATCATTTAATTCAGTTCCTACATCTTCTTAACGAATTCCACTATGGTAACCATCTCTTGAGAAATAAATGGTTCGGGAAAGGCCGCTGCCAACTGGTTGCTAACTTTTTATGGTGAGAAGCTCTTTTCTCTACACTAGCTACTGCTCCAAATCTGTCAGATTTCTTTGAAGGTGTCATCGATATCTGTATGCAAATTCTTTAAGTTACTTAAGAAAACCTTCCAAATCAAACCTCTGGACACTCCAATCCATATAGAAAGCCAGATCTATGCCTAAGAATTTCCTTTATCAGTGAAAGCGCCAAATTGTTGAACCTAGAAAAGGCATAATTCCCAAACATGAATAGGAATATAGAGATCTAGTAAAAATTGTAAGTAAAACAAAGAGAACACGAAAGTTTTATAGTGCTTCGAAAAATCTTTGGCCTACGTCCACTATATTGTTATTGAATATAGATTATTAATCACTAGTACAAAGGTTTGATAAGTTTAACAGCTTGATACAGCAAAGAGTAGCATCTTCAATGACTATTGTTGAGGATAGGTAGAAGACGAAGAAAGCACAGTGCCTAAAAGTCCTTTCTTCAATGTCATGGGTGCTGTAGTTAAAGGAAAATCATCCGACAGAATCACCAGGTATCAATATACTAAGTCTAACTTCAGATTTGAAAAAGTAGTAGAGGAATATGGAGTTCCTAGATTGATAAATTCATCTCAGTACCGATCAGCTTTAGATTGTTACCAAATTGATTTTTTTGACAGGGAGTTATCCCATCTTCCTTCCTTTGGTCTTTTATCTTTGATCCATTGAGCTCTAAGCACTTTTCCTTCGAATTCATGTCGTTTCGAGAGGTTTTGATATCAATTGTACTCATTTACTTTACTTTAGAACTTCCTTGGAGTTGTTCGCCTATTCCTTGAGAAATGGACCACTGAACGATCTATCTTGTAAGTAGTGCTTAGAACCTAACTCCATATACCCATAGGTAGCATAAAAATTGCTTAGTGCCAATTTGAAGTTATTGGTATTGATCTGTTTCCTTATTTCCAATCCCTTTTCAAATTCTTGAGTTCATTCCTTTTTCCCTTACGAGCATATTCTCAAGTCTATGTGTCGTTTTGCCTCAATCTTGCCATCTAGTTTCATTTGAAAGCCTACATGGTCAAGAAATTGGATAACAGATATGATGGTTTGTCTTTCCATAGAATGGTCATAATCGCCTTCTAGACTTACCAGGAGATAATGTCATTTGTAATTAGATAGTTTTTGGAATGATTAGTGGGTAAATAAGTTTAAGCCTAGATTAGGCCCATAAATCTATTTTAGGATTATGGCATAACTAACTAACGTGACAGTCACCTAATCATTTTTTCCAAAAATATTCTAACCTCCATTAATCTCTTCCTCAAACCGAATGTTATGTAAGTTTATACCTTTTTAGCCAAAAAAGTAATCAAAGGGTAATTAGCAAGGGAATTAGCTAGAGAATCACTTGGTTGCTGTTTGGAGTGTTTTGAATATCGAGTCTATTATTTATCTCGAGATTTTTGCTAATTTGGATTGTTTTGTACTTTGATGTATGGCTTGACTCCTCTAAATTTACTATATTTGTCATTATCACCTAGAAATGATGTTTTACGTGATTTTCAAATTTTAAAACAAGATTATTACTAAATATAAATATGCATCTGATTTATAAATTAATTTTAATGTATTTTAAAGCGATTTTGAATAGAAGTTTACATATGTTCTTATGGATAGACCATTTTCTAAATTTGTAGGTCTAGGCCATATTGTTTGGTTGATTTTTATATAGCAACCCACCCTAAAACAAAACTGAATTCCAACCCAGAAAATGCTCATTGGAACTTAGACCCATTCCAAAGCCGGTTGTTGGTTGGAAAAGAGAAAAATATAGAGCTATTAATCTATACATTCAGATCTCACAATAGAAGGATAAAATATAATAACAATAGTGTCCATTTTATTATAAATTCAAAATGTCATAAAAACCATAACACAAAAACCAATAATTCAAAATGTAACAGTTTCCAATGGCTACATTTGGAAATAACGTAAATAGATAAATAGATAGACCGCCATAAGCTTTCTCTATGCCTTTGCCTTCAACACCATTATCTTTCCTGACATGTGTTGTAATAGGGAAGGAGTCAGAACAACATATATTTTGTGAATAAAAATCTCGAGCCTTACTATAGTAATACTTGTGCAGTATAATTTAAATAGGAATATGTCTTTCGTATTTTATCTGCATCCTAAGTCTTTCCAAATATAAGTCAAAGAGACTTTCCAAATATAATCCCATAGCCATCTCACTTTTAAACAATAACCCATATTTATTGTCAATAATGTCCTATCAATGTAAGAGAAAGTAACCAAGTCACTTAATACCTTTTGATGGGAACGAGGCAGACTCTACCATTTAATACATCTTTTAAGGTAGATCCTCAACCTTTAATACCTATCCCAAGGCGGATTCCACTCTAGTAACTATCTAGATGATATTGCATGAAATCTCTTCAACCACTTAATACTTTATATCAAAGCGGACTCTTACGCATGATATCCTCCACCGTGCCTAACACATTACCCCGACCATTTACTACTTCCTTCATAGGGAAGAGGTGGGCACTTACACAACCACTTAATACCTTTAATCCCTAAAGCAGATCCTTCGAATTATGACCTATACTCCACAACGACATCTCATATTGGTCCGACTATTCGTGTGTACTTTTAGCCAGATTAGCTAGGAAGATTTAGCATACAAAATTTTGGATTAACCTTATGTCATCTGTAGTTACTTATTGTTATTTGGTCTTTTGGCTCGGCTACATTCAGACTGAATGGACAAGTTAGACTGGATGATCACCAAGGCAGAAAGCCCGAAGAAATGATTACAGGGATTGGAGATCATGTATGGACAAGACTATGGACAAGAGTTGTATGGATTCATGCGGATAACATTATGGAATTGGCTAAGTATGAATTTCATACTTCAACTGAAATTACTATAGGTATGATCGTTTTTCACAATGGATAGCTATGATCCATCTCCAATATGGATCAGCAATGATCCATATCCAATATGGATCGGCTATGATCCATCTACTATATGGATCGACAATGATCCATCTCCATTATGGATCGGCTATGATCCATCTCCAATATGGATCGGCAATGATCCATTATCTATATGGATCGGCTATGATCCATCTCCAATATGGATTAGCAATGATCCATCTCCATTATGGATCGGCTATGATCCATCTCCATTATGAATCGGCTATGACCCATCTCCAAAAATGGATCAACTATGATCCATCTCCAAAATGGATTGGCTATGATCCATCTCCAATATGGGTCCACACTGATTTATCTCCATTATGATCGGCTATGATCTATATCCATTATGGATCAGATATGATCCATCTCCAAAATGGATCAGCGATGATCCAGGATCTTTATTATGGATCGGCTATGATCCATCTCCATTATGGGTTGGCTATGATCCATCTCCAAATGGATTAGTTATGATTCATGCCTAACATGGATCAGCTATGTTCCATCCCCAATATAGATCTGATATGGAACATCTTCATTGTGGATCGGCATGAATCAATAAGAATACGGATAGCTTGGATTGACAGTTCAAATCAACATTAATCGATCAATAACTCAAAATCCAGAAGTCAACATTGCATAAAACTTTTGGAATAACAAGATATTAGATGGTGGGACCTGCCATATAGATTGCACATGAAAAGAGAAGAAAAATGATCGGAATTAATCATTATTTTGATGGAAGTAGGGATCGCGATTGCTAGGGTAACCTCGTCTCGATCTGGAGACTCTGCAGCTGAAATTTTAAAAAGATATTTCGCCGTCTTCCCCTATAAATACAGACTTGATTGTTCATTTTTGGGACCTTGATGCTACTTGTTGCTTTGTACTCTCTTGTAATTAAGGATTCTAAACTGATCCCTACTTTACTCAGTTTTCAATGTGATTAGTAAACCTATCTCTTCAAAGTGGATAGAGGCGAACAATGCACGAGTGTAACATGAGTTAATACTAACTGAATACAGTACATATAACCTCATTTGCTTGGATACGTTCTGAGATGTAGAATATTATTTCCCTTTGTAGTATCAAGTCAGCCGACGTTTTACTCTGTTGTACTTCAAGTTCAATACTGGTAGCTAGGTCGTCAAATGGGCGAGTCCAAAGTTGAAAGGTTATACTTAGATGTTGAGCCCTGCACAATGATGCAGTAAAGTGAAATACCAAGTAAAAGTAGGAGCATGGAAAAAGCAAGCAGTAGTAAAAAAAGCTCGCGGGGGAACAAAAATTTGAAAACCATACCAATTTACTCTATTCATGTCAATAAAATCATGCTAAAGTTCCAATGATACTCCAGAGTATAACTATTAATAGTTTCACCTGTAAAGAAGTTGGTGGATCTTGATCGAGAGCTTACAGTTTGTTATTTGTGTAGAAAATAAAAAGAGAAAAATACGGGATTAAAAGAAGGTGTTGCCACACAAATAGTTTGCAACAAAATCTTCTTTTATTTAAAATTCAAATGGAACATATAATTTTGAACATAATGGCCTTCAAAATGGAGCATGGTTTGAACGTATTCACATCAAAGTTGAGAAAATTTTGAGCATGCTCATATTCATAATGGAAAAAGGCATAGACCTGTTTACCATGAAATTTCACTTTGAGCGCCGGTAGAATACAACAACCACTTTCAATACAAAAAGCAACATCAGTTCTGATAACATCTCTGCACAAAAAGCATATTTAAATGCACGAATAAAATCATATATTTGGTTACAGAAAACAAATTTCAATGATTACCTTTACAATTCCCTTTCTCAGGAAACACAATCAGGTTACCTCTCTCGAAACTCAGGCTAAAATAATCATACCAGTTCAATCGCAGCTTGGGTAAAAAACAAAACGATGTTTCCGTAACAAAACCGACTTCAACTTGCCTAGCATTAGGTCCAGTTATGCTTCCATGTTTGAAAGAGATGAACCCGGGAAGCGAATAATTAATCTAAGAATTAACATTGGAACAATGACATTAAATAAAAGCAGTAAATCCAGTATTAATAAATCTAACCTTATCATTTCATTTCAAAGCGAACTAAGAAGTAATAATAAACAAATGAGTTTTCAAGTTAATAGTTAATGAAAAAAACTTTCCAATCAAATTCAGACAGCGAATATAAGAGTCAAATAGTAGTGTATTTCTCAAATACCACTTATAAGGAGCTAGCATGCTGCTATTATATCAACAAATTAAACTATTTCTCAGAGAATGGTGGACACATTTCAGGCATGGTAACCAATGTTTGAAGCATGTAAATTTTTGACATGAGACATTTATAGAAGCCATCTTCAGCATTCACTATCTAGCATTTGAAGATGAAGCAATCTGCAATCATGCTAGCTGTTCCATTGAATCTTTAGCTCTCATCTTAACTACATTGATTGCCTGTAGAACTGGAAACAATTTATGAAATGGTTATTCTTTTTTGAGGTATAGAAAAACTAATTCGTACAAACATCACACACTCAAGGCAATATAATTAGTACAATAAACATTTGTATTACATGTGAAATAAAACGGTTCTATGTTGAATCAAAATTAATTTATCAATTTAAAATTTTATTTCCAAGTAATCATACTAAATAACAATAAAACGATCCTCATAACTAAATGTAAACGACTATTCAATTAATTTATCAATTTAATCTTACCAACTTTGCATCTCAAGGCATTATATTTTTCTTACAGTACCGTGAAAATTAGACAGTATCAACTTTAATATCCAAATCTCTAATTTCATATTCGTCCTTTTGCTTTCTTGGCCATTCAACTTTTCGCGAGCCTCTGCTCTAATACATCTGCTACTTCACGTTTGATGGGTGAGGACTCACATCATCACACATCATAATTTAACTGAACAATATGAAAGGCTATATATGCATATACATATGTGTGTGTGTCTATATATATATAATTAGCAATGAACGCCATGCACCTAGCCATTTTAGATATTGGAGTAAACAACAATAATGGTAGTAGCCATTCCAATATTGAGCAGAACAATTGTAATGTACAAAAAAGGCTTGAAGTGTAGGATGTTGTAGGGAAAAATATGTAAAGCTTTTGTTTAGCTAAAAACCTTACCACACAGAGCTGTATAAAAGGATGAAGCTTTACATAATGGAGCACTGCCTTGGTAAGGACTGAAGCATTATTTCCATGTAAACTGAGACGGTTGCCTAAGTTGGTACCAAGGAAATTGCTACAGTCAGTTGATTCAGTATGGACTAAGGTTATTGTGCTAGTTCAACTATGGCCATGGTGAAATATTATGGAGCAGCCAAATAACAGTGTAACATGAATTGTTCATAAAAAAATAGATCTTTTTATTTTCAAAATGCAGTAGGTTTTATTTTAACTCAAAATTTTCACCTTTTCCCACTCAATCTCATTTCGCACTAAGTTCGTATCCACACTGAAATACTGAATGCTAGTTATATTTAGGATTGTCCTTCGATCAAAAACAAATTGATGTCCTTAGACCAAGATTTTTTTCTTCCAAATTTTATCCTCTGCCTATTTTTCTCTATGTATAATTAACATCAGAAATATTTTTCCTTAATAACAATCTGGAATCAATAATTTTCCTACGATTTTAAAAAAAACATAATGAAAATAAATACATTCTGAACTTTAAGCTGGTTTTATCAATAATTTTCCTACGAAACGATATTTTCCTGGTTTGATTGGGAAAAGGAAAAGAAAAGAGAAGTTAATAATAATAGGAGATATGGCATACTTTTCATGGCCGAAACAAAAAATTCTTGCCAAGATGATATGTTGCTTGAAATAAGAAATATTTACTTATAGATACGACAACCAATTTTTAATGTGATATGTAGCCATTTTCATATGTTTATTATGATGGTTCAAACATATTTTATGAAACATCTAAAACATATTTTATTATACATTCTTAAGAATAAGATTCCGTTACCACAATAGATAAAATAGTAATTGCTCAATGATATTGTGTTCGTTATTAAAGCCTGTTGATTATAATAATATACTCAGACATTTGATTGAGTTAATAATCACTATCATCAAATAATTAATTAACAACTCATAGTATAACTACTATCAATTGTTTCTTCAAGTATTGGCCGATGTAAACAAGAACCAAAAAAAGCTTTCTAACACACTATACTCGTACATAGCAGAAGATAAATCAACAAACAGAATAGGAAATGGCCAACTTTAAAAGACTAACCTTAACTTCATAATTGGATGACTGATTGGAACCGAATGAAGAGAAGAAGGAAATAGTACATATCACCAAAACAATCACCGCAATGGATGCTTTACAAAGTAATCCTTTGGTTCCTCCTAAGTTTTTCGCTTCAGATCCACCTCTTCTTCCCCAAAAATCTCCAGACCCAAAAACATTTTAGAAATCAAAGTGGAAATGCAAAAAACATAGATTTGAGAAAACTTACTTCTTCATCTGTAACGAAAACAACGAAAATTAATGAGGAATTTTGGAGTTCGTTTTATTAACCTAACCGCACCTGATTAGAAGCTAATTAACCTAATCACAAAACTGATTAACTTTAATCACAATAACAAAACCGATTTATAAAAATCATACCTAAAATTTTGTACAATGAGGAGAAAATCATCCAGGAGCATAAAACCACAGAAGAGTAGAACCAACGATGATAATAAACTACAATGTAGAGACGTGCTGCAATGACGATGTGGGGAGAAGAATGGGAATCGACCTTTGTTTGTTTTCTTTTGTTGAAGCAATTTGGGATTAAGTTAAAATTTTCTAAGTGAGAGAGCGCAAACATACTGGTTACGTTTATTGTATTTACATGGAAACATTTTGGTATGCGCGGGATAGTGAAATCTTTTTGCCGTGTTTATAATACAGGCTGAAATGTTATTGGTTGCATTTAGAGAAAAAGGCCACCATTTTATGCAACCAAAGGCTGATTTTCTTGTAGTGCATGCCATTAACTATGCATTACAGAAATGCTCAAACATGAGAATCGACATCAAATCCAACTATCATTCTATGTGCTTACAAACACCACCAAAGTGTTGAAGTCATAAGGCTTGCATAGGCAAGGGACTGACACTGATCCATTGGCTTAGGCGACTTTCAAACCCAATTCAGACTTCCCAATGCTATGTACAGTTTAGTGTGCTGTTGTGCACTGTAATATAGTTCAATACTATATAGCAGTTATGGCGAAACTCAAGAGTCCAACCGGAATGATCGTCATCGTTGACTGTTCAAACCTGATTTCATGTCGATGGTTATGCAAAAAAGTTACGTCCAAATTCAGGGATCAGCTACCACGTATTAGAATCCGAAGTTCATAATCAAGTGGTAAACATCTGATTCAAGGCCATATGTTAGTCAAGTATGCAAGTCATATATGGAATGTCCCATTGTTCGATCTTGAGTTCACATGGTCTAATATGTTCATGTCAAACAAACTGCTAAAGTCCCACTAATACAAGGGATTTGAACCAATCCCATTGCCTGGGAAAATGCATTTAAGCATTTTTCAGCTCATAACATAATGCCAATATCAAGCAATAACACCACAGTTGGTTCTATAAAGATATAGACCAAAGAGATGAAGAAGAGGAGCCCAAGGAATCTAAGGCTGCACCCGTTGAGCTAAAGATCGACATTACGGTAAGCCACGATGACTCATCATGGGTTCTGAAGATCGGATCATATCTCATTGCAACGATAATGAAGGAATTAGATGGCTTTCTCCGAACTAATCTTGATGTTTTTGCTTGGACCTATTCTGATATATGTGTGATCTCACCAACTATCATGAGCCATGCATTGAATATCAACCCGAGGCATGTTTCGATGAAACAAAAGCAATGCGGAAAAAGCAACATGGCATGGATCCGGAGAGATTTTCTACACTTAAAGAAGAGGTGGATAAACTCAAAAAGAATAGGTTTATCCATGATGTTCTCTACCCAAGATGGGTATCCAATTCAGTTCTTGTGAGAAAAACTAATGGAAAGTGGAAGATATGCATCGATACTTGGACCTAAATAAGGCATGCCTGAAAGACGGCTTTCCACTTTCGATGATCGGCTAGTTGGTATACACAACCAATGGATATAAACTTCTTTCATTTATGGATGCATACTTCGGATACAACCAAATCTTGATGCACATCCCCGACCAAGAGCACACAGCTTCATTACCGATCTGGGATTATATTGCTATGTTATAATGCTATTTGAACTTAAAAATGCTAGTACTACTTACCAGTGGCCGATCAACCGAATGTTCAAAGATCGGATCGAGTGATCAATGGAAGTATATGCGGATAATATACTCGTAAAGTCACTGAAATAAAAACTATATCGATGACTTATTAGAGATATTCAGTATTCTCCGAAGATGTGGAATGAAACTCAATCCCTTGAAATGCTCTTTCAAGATTGCGTCAGGGAAGATCATGGGTTTCGTGCTCAATTCTCACAGAATTAGAGACAATCCTAAAAAGCTTCAGGCATTAAAAGACATTTATGTAGCAAAGATGATTAAGCAGGTAGGAGCCTTAATGGGAAGGTCACCGGCCTAAGCTGGTTCATCTTCAGGGCAACCGACACGTGAATTCTCTTCTTTGACCTAATCAAGAGAGGGAAGAGAAATTTTAAATGGATGTAGGACTACATTGACATGTTTCAAGCTCCGATAGATCACTTAAAGAGACCTCCTATTCTATCCAAGCCACTGGATTGTGAAGACATATACATCTATTTAGCGGTACCGGTAAATGCATAAGTGCCGCACTATTATGCAAAGAGAATCGGTCCAAAGGCTAGCATTTTACGTTAGTAAGTGATTGACAGGTGCTGAGAGAAACTACCGAAAGCTGGAAAAGCTCACGTACTACCTGTTGATTGCATCATGAAAGCTTCTCCCTTACTTCCAAGCTTGCCCCATCAACATCTACACCGACCAGCCATTATGATGGGTCCTACAGTGCTTGAGACGTCTGGAAGGTTGCTCAAATGGAATATCAAGCTAAGCCAATTCGATATCACTTATCTCCCTTAGAGAGCTATCAAGGGATAGACATTGGCGGACTTCATAGTGGGTTTCACTACATCATACGACTCTCCGAAGAGCGATGGAGAATTGACCTACCAATGTAAAATATACATGGATGGAGTATCGAACGATCGATATTTTGGCATAGAAGTCTTGTTAGTGACTCCTGATGGACGATCGATTTGCCATGGCATGAAACTCGACTTCCTTGCAATAAGTAATAAAGCTGAGTATTAAGCCTTAATCCTCGTGCTAAAACTTGCCAGAGAACTGGGAGTGAAAACTTTACAAATCTTTTGTGATTCTCGGTTACTTGTATGCCAAGTCAGGGGAGATTATCGGGCTAGGGGAAGCAACTTGCTCTTTATCTCAGCCAGGTCTAAGAGCTACTAGTAGACTTCAAGTATTACACCATTACATACCCTCGCAAGAGAAAAAAAATGCAAAAGCCGACTTACCGGCCAAGCTGGCAGTTCTGAGGATGCACGGCAGGTGGGCTTGGTCTCGGTTGAAGTTCTAAATGCTCTGGCAATGACCAAACGGAGATTGATGGGGTTTTGGAGGCGGAGCTGGAAAGGGAGTCATAGATGACTTCTGTTAAAGGTTATCTACAATAAGGGATTCTTCCTAGACGGAGGAATGAAAAATGAAAGATCCTCTTTAAAGATTCACACCGCATCATCCAAGAAGGAGTCATATATGGAAAGGGTTCCTCCGTTCCCTTGCTTACTGTATCACCCATGTTGAAATTAAACGAGTCTTGAGAGAAATCCATGAAGGAGAATGTGTCGATCCCATCGGGTGGCAAACCCTGACAAAGAAAATAATCTGCTACGGGTATTACTGGCCAACTGCCAATCGAGATGCAACTGATCATGCTGGACAATGCGATGAGTATTAGATGTTGGCAAAAATTCTGAGAGCTATGCCGACGGAAGTTACACAAATGGTCAGTTATGGCTGTTTTCTACTTGGGGCATAGATATTATCTCTTCCTCACCGATTTCTAAATTTGGAGCTAAGTATGCCATCGGCAGTTGATTACTTCACCAATTGGGTAGTAGTAGATCCTTTAGCCACGATTACAACGAACGAAGTAATCAACTTCATCGTCTATAACATCATCTGTCTTTTTTCCTTCCATGAACCATTATAACTGATAATGGAATCCAATTTGACAGCGTTGAATTCAAAGGCTTCTGCTATCAGCATCATTTTGAAAAGAGATTTGTGACAGTTGCTCACTCTCAAGAAAACAGACAAGTTGAAGTTGTGAATAAAATCATAAAATCTATTCTAAAGAAACATTTGGAAAAGGCTAAAAGCAAGTGGGTTGATGAACTTTCAATAGAATTTGTAACGACCTATAAATTTTCAATAATTAAAATAGCTAATTTAATAAGATTTCGTGATTTAGTGTTAGAAAAAAATTGTAAGTCGTTTGGAATAATAATAATTGGAATGAATTGCAACAATAATTATCCAAGTAATGAAAAATAAATGCTACTTAGTGAATGCCATTGCAATCAATAGTTGGATAGTAGTTGGATAGAGTAATTGATTGATAAGTAAAATCTATTTAAAATCAAAATAATTGAATATTGAACATGTAAATTGTTTAAAGTAAATATTTAAAACTTATTGAATAATTAAATAACTGTAAAATGGAAATAGTGTTCTAAGATGTGAATTAGTTTTAAAGGTTAAATTTTATAAGTTCGTTTTGAATATTTCAAAAGATAGCGATTTAAGAATAATCAAATTTGTTTAAATTTAATATTACAAATGTTTGAATAATTAAATTCCGAATTCGATATGATTAATTTGATATTGAAATTTAATATATGAAAATAGAGTGAAAAATTGAAATTTGATTTAATATGATTCAAATTGGTTTCCAAAGTGAATGTAAGTTATATCGGGCTTATAATAGAGTTAATAAGTTTTTAAAATTGGAATTTATGGGATAATCGAATAACGGGTTTAATATGATTAAAAATGATTTGTAAAATTTTATTTTATCATATTTAAGTTAGAATGATGTTGTAGAACTTTTAAAAGCGAATTAAAAGTAAATCTATGAAAATTGAATATTTTAATATTTAATTATCGACTGAAAAATAGCCAATTTTTGAACAGTCTCAGAATTGGACGAAACTAGCTCCATTGGATCCGTAATAGTTTGTTATTATCGGATTTCAATTTTCGTAGCAATCGGAGTTTTCGTTTGACCGTGGCAGCTCGAAACGCATCGAAATTGTTTTAATATTAATTTGACGAGTTAAAATAGTCATTTTTCAAACAGTCTCGGATTTCGACGAAACTAGTTTCATCAGATCCGTAATATGATATTATTGTAAGGTTTCAAATTTCGTGTCAATCAGATTTACCGTTTGTCCGGGGCAAGCCAAAACGCATAGAAATTTATTTAATCGGTTTAATTTGAAATTGATCGTTTATTGCCATAACTCGCACAGACGATGGAATTAGCTTCCGAAACCTATTCCATTGTGTCCGGAACGCGGGGTAAAACCTAGAAACGCCAGCCGGCACGCTTCGTTTGGAGTTCGAAAAAATTCGGGTGAATAGTGTTTTGTGAAATTTTCTATATAAGGACGATTATATTCTCTTTTGCAAAAAAAATTAAGAAACCCTAGGGTTTCGGCCCTTAGCCGCCACTGTAGAGGTGAATGGCTAGAAATTTCGAAACTTCTTCCTCAATTATCTCCAAATCCGTGAAGAATTAGCAAAAACTCTCAACTACAAAGTTGTAGATCTCGACGAGATCTACAAATCCAACGGTCATGATCTGGAATGGAGCTTCGGATCGACGGGAAATCGCGTTCAAAGCCGCTGCGTTTTTCACGCAAATCGAGGCAAGGGGTGGAGCCGAGTTTGACTGCACTCACGGTGAAGATGGAGCTCGCGAAGGCCTTCGAGATGATGGGTCCTGAACGTTCTGGAAGTCGTCGTGGAGGTCGCGAAAATTGCTTGAACGTTGGCGGCTATGGGTTTGCGTTTTACGTGTTTATCACGTTGAAGGAGAAGGTGATTTTGGTGGCTCAGATCTGAAGTAAAAGAATGGACGGCCAGATTTGTTTCTAGGTTAAAATATAAAAGAAAGATGTTAATTTATTTATATTAAAATTCGTGAAATCTTTGTAAAATCATATCTTTTTCATACGAGATCGAAAACGAACGAAACCAGTTGCGTTCGAATCGTATTGGCGAGCACTACGTTATGGAATTGGATTGGAGTCGTTTGGAGCTAGAGAAAATTTCGGGTAAAATTAAACGCTCGTTTAATTTTATTCGAAATAAAACGCTGGAACTACATTGAAATCAAGGTGAGTGTTTTATAACGCTCACAACGTACTAAATATCTTTATGCTAGTTAAATTTGACATTATGAAGTGTTATGATTTTATTTGTCGTTGTTTGATAAAGTTTAATTGTCATAAAGGTTGTCATTTGAATTAACCGTTGAAAATTAAATTGACAGTTAAATTGAAATTAAAATTGAATTGCGATTAAATTACCTGACATTGATAATTATGAAATTGCCATGAATTGTATTGTCTATTGGATGATTTATTTCGATGGATGCTATTGGTTGATATTTAAATGTTTGGATGTTTATTTGCTTATATATAACCTGTTATGCATACATATGAAACTAGGATTCGATTTAAGTGATATATATTCATCCCTGACATTTAATTGAAATAAATAATTACTTGGCCATAGGATAGAAAATTATATACGGACACCGAATTGGCTAAATTTATAATTTTTAAAATCGTCGATTTGAAATTTATTTAAATGTTTTAATTTAAAAGTTATAAATAGAAATCAATTTATAGAAATCGAAATCATCGAAAATTGAGTTTGGAATGTTGAAATAAATTTTGGTTAAAAGAAATTGTTAAATAATTAAAGTGGAGACTTTGGAATTTAAAAATCGGGATATGATTGAATTTCGAAAATTGATTTGTTTAAAGATTTAACCTTAATTCGAGCTTTGAATATTACTAAGTAAAAGCGATATAAAATGATATTTTGAAATTGAATCATATTTGTATTTGGGATTTAAATTTGAATATCGATGGAAAATTTTGTTAAGTGTTATAAATGGATATTTTGAAAATCAAGCTCCAAATCGATATAAATTGAAATTGAATTAATTGAAAGTGAATATAAAATTTAATAAATTTGAAGTCAAAGTTGACGTTGATGGAATCGAAATCGAAATTGAATCGGTAGAAGGGAAATTGAAATTGTTTTGAATTGGGAAGTTATAATTGAAATGGTTCGGTTTTGAAACTGTTTTATTTGTTTTCCAAATTACTCAGTTATATAAACCATTTTTGAATACTTACATTATTTTAATCTATTTTAAATCTACTTAACCCAATTTAAATTATTTTAAACTAATTTATCTATTTTAAATCCATTTTTAGATTTTAAGTATCTTTTACTATTTTAATTATTTAAAACTACTTTTAAACTACTTAAACTATTTTCTAAAAATTTCAAGCTGGTGAATAAGGTGAAATGTTTATGTTTAAATCTTGAATTTAAATACGAATTGGGTTAAATGAAGTTGCAACCTAAATTGAAATTCAAAAATGATTTTGAAATCGAAATGAGATATTGAGGCGGAAAATGATTTTTGAAACGAAACCTTACATTTCAAATAGATATGATGATATTTGAAATGGACTTGATTTTTGAAGCGAATATGATATTTTGACATCAATTATGAATTGATTTGAAATATAAAAGAGCCACCAGTGTAATAATACGTAGTTATTAAAGAGACCGGGATCGGATATGGACATACTCTCTGTCGATACCGAAAACCACTTTAATAACTATTATACGTGGAGTGTTGATCCAGAATGAAGTGGATGGTTTGGTGAACGCGTTGATTGAAGAAAGAGAACGATATTTGATGACCCCTGACATGACTAAAACAGGAGCCGCGCCGGGCCATTAAGGTTCGCCATCTCTAGCGGACACACTTCTTCGATACCATATCTATTACATTTGTGATTCGATTTGGGTGCACCCCTTGATTTGGGAGTGTTGTTTCGCGGTGTTGGGGTAGCTGCTGGCTATGCTCAACATCAGTCCGGATCATGCAACTACTAGTGTCCTAGTTGGTATCGCCTCATGTACCTTTTCATACTGATTATCCTATTCGCGACCACTACGTTATGTTTTGTGTTATACCTATGGGGTACCCTATGATAACCACCAGTTTACGGTGGGGCTTACGGTGCTGTATAGACTATGACATTATAAAAATGTGTTAAGGGGAATTATGGTAACGCCTTAACGCTATTTAATACTTTATATTACTGATAGGCATTATCTACTTAGCGTACATTACTACATAGTAGATAGTTTAACGGATCCTTAAGAGATGGAAAATCCCGTAACATCTCTTGAGTTATTCACGCACGTTGACATTGGATATGAGATGTCAAACCCCGTAAACATCTCTGACGCCGTTACACTCATATTTATTTACGATTGATTCAATTTTCATAAGGATATTTTAGTCCCGACTCGAGTGTTTTGTCTTTTCATTACGCTCGGGTCAGTCCTGAGTTTTTCAGATTTTTGAAGATCTATTCTGGAGGATGAAGACGAAGATTTGGTATACTATTACTATTATTAACCTTGCATCATGCTATCTGCTGCATTATTTTATTTGTTCTATTGTATATGTATAACTCTGATAAATGTTGTATAAATAATTGTCAAAGTATAGTAAACAACTTCATGAACTGTTTATTTGACTATTATATTTTATCGTTCCGCTGCGAGATTCTGTGTTGTTTCTTTTCCTTTATTTCTCTTTCTTTTCTTTTCTTATTTACCCCCAATAACCATCTGCCCTTTTGAATGGTTTGGAATCGGCATGTGTATTTGATCGTCGGTTTAAACTGTCCAAAAAAGGCGGGTCGTTACAGTTGGTATCAGAGCTTTGGTTTAGCGATAACCTTAGCTTTGTGGGGTCTGACTCTTTATAAATAGGGTAGTAATACCCTATGATGAGTCGCTGTGTGTATACATATGAGAGAGCGTATTTGTTAGTGATATAAAATGTTTTATATTGTGTCGGTTGATTTGTTGAGTGGCTTATGGATTCTGGTCAATACGAGTAATTAACGTTATTGATAGGGATCTCTAAACACTTAAACAGAACAATTCGACATAGTATTGTTTTGAAATTGGATAAATGAAATAATTTTCCTCTAATCATATTTTGTATAAAAAGAAAAATTTTCAGAAATTATTGTGACTTATATAGCTTACCTGGTTGTTAGAAACGAAAATATTGGTTATTATCATTAATTGCATATTGTAATTTAATAAATAAGCTGAACTACAGAATAAACAATGATAAAACACTTGTGGAATGTTTTAAGAAAGAAAATCCTATAAGAATGTTTTATAAAGGTGAATTATAAACTAAAATAGATTTAAATTGGAAAATATTGAATTTAAGACCCGGGATTTTGAAAATGGTTCGCAAAGCTCTGAAGAAATATATAGTAATATTATTTGGAAAATGTTTATGGAAATATTTTGAAAGGATTTTTAAGAAGGAATGAATTCAGTACTCCTCTCTTCTGTCGCTGGAAAATAATTTCGGTGATGACTGCGCAACATCATCGACGTTCATTTTCGAGTCTCAAAGTGAGGGAGACTTCTAAGAAGCTTTGTTTTTCTTCGAAATTATTTTGGGTAAAGGGGTTTTGGTTTAAACTCCAAAGGTATGATTTGATACATTTAAAAGGATATAAGTATATATGTTTATTTCAAACGATTTGGAAAGAACCGGGCATTTAAAATTCTAAGTTCTGTTAATTAATAATTTTCAAATTATTTGAATGAAATGTGAATAACCAGAATTTATAAAATAAGAGGATTAAGATATCTAAGCTATAGTTTGGGAAAACTTTAAAGTTGAAAGGTAAAAAGGATTTAAACAAATTAAATTGTGAACATTCTAAATTAGTAAAATGAAATTCTATAAATTTGTATAGTACCAAATTTGCATTCTAATAACATAATATGACTTACCAAATATTAAGAAGTTAAAATGATGTTTTGGATATGTAATGAGATGTTGTACAAATAAACAGAACCTGAAAATAATTGAAGTATACAAGTAAGGAAAACTCAAAGGAATTAGAATGTATATAAATGAAAATTTGGTTGTGATAAAATGTTATATACTTAAATATAACATGAAATGATGAATGGATAAATGGAACAAGTAAGTGAACTTAAGAAAGAAGATAAATGAATCGTATTATATCTTTGTAAATTGGTTATAGAAAATAAATATAAAATTGCAAAGGGATTGTAACCTTTAAGATAACTGTAAACTAAGAAAAGTCATTTATGAGAGGTTAGACTTTTATTGGATGATTAATAAACTAAAGTGCTGGTTAATAAAATGTTCCATAAATAAATTTGTTATTAACTAAAATTATGAAATTGAAGTAAATGTAAACAAAGGAATTTCTTATAGCTAAGAATCAATTGGAAAATGAAATTGGATTTAATTAAATTATATAGAATGTTTAAAATGAACTTGAGTAAGCAAATTCTATGATATGATGTTTAAGAAAAGATAATGTTAAAGAACATGCTATGTAAAGAAATGAATATACTAACTGAATAATAGATTGTGAATAATTAATTGAAAAAAAAAGAAGTCAATAAAATAATTTAGTATAGATAAATTGGATAGAAATCCATTGGAAGGTAATACGTGAGATTTGCGTATATTATTTTATTTGCATAACGATTTGATCCAAATTCGAGCACAAAATTTCGAGATGATTTATATCGATCCAAGTTAGGATTTTTCACTCGGTTTCTGACGGCGAACCCTGGATATGGATTTTTAATTTGATTCTGGAATTCTCTATCACAGTATATGGCTATGCAAGGAGAGTAACAGTTTCTAATCAAGGAACCAAATCTGAGTCCGCACTAGAGAGTCGTGTGAACGATACTAGTTTGGAAGTGAAATTGTGTGATCGAATAAGCGATTGGATTGATATTGCTCACGGATGATATACGTATGGCTTACGGACTTAATTAAAGTTAATATTGGAAATATATGATGCCAAATATAAAATGATTCTTTTAAAATTATATAACAGGATATATATATAAAAGAGATAAACCAAATTGAATGTGAAATTAATAATTTGGTTATGTTGGGTATGATTTGGTTGTTATCTGATTGTTAGTTGATTGTATATAATTCATTAAGTGTTAATGAAATTGAAAGCTATAAATTATTGAAATCAAATTGGAAGCTAAATGAATTTAAATAGAATTTAATTTGATTCAAATTGGAAGTGAACTAAGGTAAATATAAATTAGTAAATGTTAACTAATTGAATTAAGAATGAATGTTAGTAAAATCCAACGTTAATGAATCAACTGTGATTAAAATTGAAAACCAAGTCAATAAATATTAATGAGAAGTGAATTTATATTGATTGATTATGGATTTGTTGGATGATAGTTGGATGATAATTGATTTGGTGGATGCATTTGTTGTTTTGTTGCATTTGCTATGTTGGCACATGTAGTTGTTATGTTGCTATATGATGTATATTGATATTATTTTCATATATGCATGTTTCTCATGGTTTGTTGAGTGTTTAGTAGGTGCGGATTGCGCTTGCTTCGCATTTGGAGCTCGCTTTCGCGCTATATTAGCCGTATATGCTCGCTAATAATATATAAGGCACATATCTCGGATTACATACCGTACTTTTACACTTTTTTTCCCTGCGGGATGCCTCATCACTTGATGGGATGTATATTTGTGATATATATACTGTCATTTTTTTTTTCCGATCGAGCCGCGCAAAGGAGACTCTGCCGAAATTTTCCGTAGATCCGGGTGTTAGAAAATTTTTCAAGTTTTAATTTTTTTTTTATATATAACTTGTTTTAATAACCAACTTTTAAATTTAGAAAGCCGTTCAGAGTAACTTATCGGAAGCGTAGTTATGACTTTATAAATGGAATTTCATTGTTTTATAAGTTGGTAACTTTGAATAAAATATGTCTAATTTTGAATTCTATACTTAGTTCCTTTTCCCTTCTTTTTCCTTTTCGGGGACGAAAAGTTTTGAGTGGGGAAGAGTGTAACGACCCGTAAATTTTCGATAATTAAAATAGCTAATTTAATAAGATTTCGTGATTTAGTGTTAGAAAAAAATTGTAAGTCGTTTGGAATAATAATAATTGGAATGAATTGCAACAATAATTATCCAAGTAATGAAAAATAAATGCTACTTAGTGAATGCCATTGCAATCAATAGTTGGATAGGGTAATAAATGTTGAATTCATTGGGTATAATAGAGTAATTGATTGATAAGTAAAATCTATTTAAAATCAAAATAATTGAATATTGAACATGTAAATTGTTTAAAGTAAATATTTAAAACTTATTGAATAATTGAATAACTGTAAAATGGAAATAGTGTTTTAAGATGTGAATTAGTTTTAAAGGTTAAATTTTATAAGTTCGTTTTGAATATTTCAAAAGATAGCGATTTAAGAATAATCAAATTTGTTTAAATTTAATATTACAAATGTTTGAATAATTAAATTCCGAATTCGATATGATTAATTTGATATTGAAATTTAATATATGAAAATAGAGTGAAAAATTGAAATTTGATTTAATATGATTCAAATTGGTTTCCAAAGTGAATGTAAGTTATATCGGGATTATAATAGAGTTAATAAGTTTTTAAAATTGGAATTTATGGGATAATCGAATAACGGGTTTAATATGATTAAAAATGATTTGTAAAATTTTATTTTATCATATTTAAGTTAGAATGATGTTGTAGAACTTTTAAAAGCGAATTAAAAGTAAATCTGTGAAAATTGAATATTTTAATATTTAATTATCGACTGAAAAATAGCCAATTTTCGAACAGTCTCAGAATTGGACGAAACTAGTTCCATTGGATCGGTAATAGTTTGTTATTATCGGATTTCAATTTTCGTAGCAATCGGAGTTTTCGTTTGACCGTGGCAGCTCGAAACGCATCGAAATTGTTTTAATATTAATTTGACGAGTTAAAATAGTCATTTTTCAAACAGTCTCGGATTTCGAAGAAACTAGTTTCATCGGATCCGTAATATAATATTATTGTAAGGTTTCAAATTTCGTGTCAATCGGATTTACCGTTTGTCCGGGACAAGACAAAACGCATAGAAATTTGTTTAATCGGTTTAATTTAAAATTGATCGTTTATTGCCATAACTCGCACAGACGATGGAATTAGCTTCCGAAACCTATTCCATTGTGTCCGGAACGCGGGGTAAACACTAGAAACGCCAGCCGGCATGCTTCGTTTGGAGTTCGGAAAAATTCGGGTGAATAGTGTTTTGGGAAATTTTCTATATAAGGACGATTATATTCTCTTTGCAAAAAAATTAAGAAACCCTAGGGTTTCAGCCCTTAGCCGCCACTGTAGAGGTGAATGGCTAGAAATTTCGAAACTTCTTCCTCAATTATCTCCAAATCCGTGAAGAATTAGCAAAAACTCTCAACTACAAAGTTGTAGATCTCGACGAGATCTATAAATCCAACGGTCATGATCTGAAATGGAGCTTCGGATCGACGGGAAATCGCGTTCAAAGCCGCTGCGTTTTTCACGCAAATCGAGGCAAGGGGTGGAGCCGAGTTTGACCGCACTCACGGTGAAGATGGAGCTCGCGAAGGCCTTCGAGATGATGGGTCCTGATCGTTCTGGAAGTCGTCGTGGAGGTCGTGAAAATTGCTTGAACGTTGGCGGCTATGGGTTTGCGTTGTACGTGTTTATCACGTTGAAGGAGAAGGTGATTTTGGTGGCTCAGATCTGAAGTAAAAGAATGGACGGCCAGATTTGTTTCTAGGTTAAAATATAAAAGAAAGATGTTAATTTATTTATATTAAAATTCGTGAAATCTTTGTAAAATCATATCTTTTTCATAAGAGATCGAAAACGAACGAAACCAGTTGCGTAGGAATCGTATTGGCGAGCACTACGCTATGGAATTGGATTGGAGTCGTTTGGAGCTAGATAAAATTTCGGGTAAAATTAAACGCTCGTTTAATTTTATTCGAAATAAAACGCTGGAACTACATTGAAATCAAGGTGAGTGTTTTATAACGCTCACAACGTACTAAATATCTTTATGCTAGTTAAATTTGACATTATGAAGTGTTATGATTTTATTTGTCGTTGTTTGATAAAGTTTAATTGTCATAAAGGTTGTCATTTGAATTAACCGTTGAAAATTAAATTGACAGCTAAATTGAAATTAAAATTGAATTGCGATTATATTACCTGACATTGATAACTATGAAATTGCCATGAATTGTATTGTCTATTGGATGATTTATTTCGATGGATGCTATTGGTTGATATTTAAATGTTTGGATGTTTATTTGCTTATATATAACCTGTTATGCATACATATGAAACTAGGATTCGATTTAAGTGATATATATTCATCCCTGACATTTAATTGAAATAAATAATTACTTGGCCATAGGATAGAAAATTATATACGGACACCGAATTGGCTAAATTTATAATTTTTAAAATCGTCGATTTGAAATTTATTTAAATGTTTTGATTTAAAAGTTATAAATAGAAATCAATTTATAGAAATCGAAATCATCGAAAATTGAGTTTGGAATGTTGAAATAAATTTTGGTTAAAAGAAATTGTTAAATAATTAAAGTGGAGACTTTGGAATTTAAAAATCGGGATATGATTGAATTTCGAAAATTGATTTGTTTAAAGATTTAACCTTAATTCGAGCTTTGAATATTACTAAGTAAAAGCGATATAAAATGATATTTTGAAATTGAGCTTGAAATTGAATCATATTTGTAATTGGGATTTAAATTTGAATATCGATGGAAAATTTTGTTAAGTGTTATAAATGGATATTTTGAAAATCAAGCTCCAAATCGATATAAATTGAAATTGAATTAATTGAAAGTGAATATAAAATTTAATAAATTTGAAGTCAAAGTTGACGTTGATGGAATCGAAATCGAAATTGAATCGGTAGAAGGGAAATTGAAATTGTTTTGAATTGGGAAGTTATAATTGAAATGGTTCGGTTTTGAAGCTGTTTTATTTGTTTTCCAAATTACTCAGTTATATAAACCATTTTTGAATACTTAAATTATTTTAATCTATTTTAAATCTACTTAACCCAATTTAAATTATTTTAAACTAATTTATCTATTTTAAATCCATTTTTAGATTTTAAGTATCTTTTACTATTTTAATTATTTAAAACTACTTTTAAACTACTTAAACTATTTTCTAAAAATTTCAAGCTGGTGAATAAGGTGAAATGTTTATGTTTAAATCTTGAATTTAAATACGAATTGGGTTAAATGAAGTTGCAACCTAAATTGAAATTCAAAAATGATTTTGAAATCGAAATGAGATATTGAGGCGGAAAATGATTTTTGAAACGGAACCTTACATTTTAAATAGATATGATGATATTTGAAATGGACTTGATTTTTGAAGCGAATATGATATTTTGATATCAATTATGAATCGATTTGAAATATAAAAGAGCCACCGGTGTAATAATACGTAGTTATTAAAGAGACCGGGATCGGATATGGACATACTCTCTGTCGATACCGAAAACCACTTTAATAACTATTATACGTGGAGTGTTGATCCAGAATGAAGTGGATGGTTTGGTGAACGCGTTGATTGAAGAAAGAGAACGATATTTGATGACCCCTGACATGACTAAAACAGGAGCCGCGCCGGGCCATTGAGGTTCGCCATCTCTAGCGGACACACTTCTTCGATACCATATCTATTACATTTGTGATTCGATTTGGGTGCACCCCTTGATTTGGGAGTGTTGTTTCGCGGTGTTGGGGTAGCTGCTGGCTATGCTCAACATCAGTCCGGATCACGCAACTACTAGTGTCCTAGTTGGTATCGCCTCATGTACCTTTTCATACTGATTATCCTATTCGCGACCACTACGTTATGTTTTGTTCTATTGTATATGTATAACTCTGATAAATGTTGTATAAATAATTGTCAAAGTATAGTAAACAGCTTCATGAACTATTTATTTGACTATTATATTTTATCGTTCCGCTGCGAGATTTTGTGTCGTTTCTTTTCCTTTATTTCTCTTTCTTTTCTTTTCTTATTTACCCCAATAACCATCTGCCCTTTTGAATGGTTTGGAATCGGCATGTGTATTTGATCGTCGGTTTAAACTGTCCAAAAAAGGCGGGTCATTACAGAATTGTAGGCTTACAAAACCACCTACTGATCTGCGATTGATCATACTCCATTCACCTTTGCTTTCGGCTTCAAGGCCATCATCCATGTAGAACATGAAGTCCCTTCCAATTGAGTGACTTATTACGACCCCAATTTCATTACAACAAAATATAAATAGGGTATTGCAATCCAATTGCAATTAAACTATAAGGACTTGGTGATCACTCGTGAGCGCAAAAACGCATCCGGGATCAAATGACAAGAATATATACCTAAAAGTGCACTTGTATATTCTAAAAATTCGATTTCTTGAAACCAATAGAAATTGAATTTTGATCTGAGTCATTAGAGAAAAGAATATGCCAAAGCCCACTAGCCCTATAGAACCGAATACAAATAGCAACATATGGAATACAATCTTGAAATTAAACTATTGGAAATTAACCAAGCGTCATGATGATCAAAGAGAGATACGACGCTTTGGAAAGATAATTCAATGAAATGATATCGACTATTCATAAAAAGGGATGGATTACTTTCTGGCAACTCTAACTTACTTCGATTTAAAGCATGTCATGTACACAACAAGACGTACTTTTGGGGCAAATGTTTTGCGACCATTTGGCTCGGCTATATTCAGACCGACTAGACAAGTTAGAATGGATTATCATCATGGCAGAAAGGTTGGAAAGATGATTACCAGGATTGAAGATCAATTATGGACAAGACTATGGACGATAGTCATAAGAATTCATGTGAATAACATTCTGGAATTGGCTAAGAATGACTTTCACACTTCAACTAAGATTACGATTGGGTACGATCGTTTTTCATAATGGATTGGCTATGATTCATCTCCAATATGTATCAGCAATGATCCATCTCCATTATGGTTAGCAATGATCCATCTCCATTATGGTTAGGCAATGATCCATCTCCATCATGGATCGGCCATGATCCATCTCCAAGATGGATCGGCCATGATCCATCTTCAAGATGGATCGGCCATGATCCAATACCAATATGAATCGAATATAGAACATCTTCACTATTGATTGGTGTGAATCGATATGGATGCGGATCGCTTGGATTGATAGTACAAATCAACGATGATCATTCAATAACTCAAAATCCAAAAGTCGACTATGCACGAAACATTGGGAATAACAAGATATTACATGGTGAGACCCACCATATCGATTGCACATGAAAAGAAGAAAGAAAAATGATTGGAACTGATTGTTATTTTGATGGAAGTGGGGCTTGCGATTGATAGGGTGACCTCCTGTGGATTTGGAGAATCCGCAGTTGAAATTTCAACAAGATACTTAGCCGTCTTCCCCTATGAATACAAACTTGATTGTTCATTTTTAGGACCTTGATGTTGTTTGTTGCTTTATACTCTTGTAACTAAGGATTCTAATATAATCCCTACCGTACTCAATTTATGTTAACCCGCCTTTTTACAAGGCCACGGGCAGACAGGTTTAACAAAATCGACCGTTCATTTGTCGAAACTAGAATACGATTGGTTGGAGCCAGTTGGATGGTTAAATGGTCGGTCAGGAATGGCTCGACATTGGAGAGACCGTCCGGCATTAGAGAGGCCGCTCGGCATTGGAGACGCGGCTCGGCATTGAAGGGTTCGCTCAGCATTGGAGAGGCGGCTCGTCGCTCGGCATCGTGGGTCGCTCGGCATCGTGTGTCGCTCAGCATCGTGGGTCGTTCGGCATCTTGGGTCGCTCGGCATCGTGGGTCGCTCGGCATCATGGGTCGTTTGGCATTACAAAGAAGTCAGGGTCGCTCGGCATCATGGATCGCTCGGCATTACAGAGAAGTCAGGTTCGCTTGACATTGTCGCTTGGTCAGGGTCGTACGGCACTCGATGGTTGATTAACATTTGGGTGGTTTGGCACTCGATAGTGGCTCAGCGTTTGGATGGTTCGGCACTCGAAGGTGGGTCAAATTACTTCGAGTCATTGAGCATATCGCTTCGGGGCAGTACCATGGTTACTTCAGGTTGGCCTATGGAGGACTTGGGGTCGGTTGAGGTGAAGGGTGTGAACTCGACCAAAGTCTTAATGGGCTTGTATCATTTGAGAATCCCAACTACCTGTTTTTGCCTATAAATATAGCACGTAAGGCTTCTGAAAAAGGGATGTTTTTCTCTTCGGCTCTCCATTTTTATACTTTCTAAGGTCAATAATATTCTACCATTCTATAACTATAATCGTTTATTACATCAATAAAAAAGAAAACTTCTAGAGTGGACGTAGGCCGGAGTTAGCCGAACCATTATAAATATGTTTTTCTCTATTGCTTTCATTTTAATTTTGACTATTCTTCATATTATAACTCTCTACATACATTATTTCTATTATCTACGACTGTTAGTTTATGCTTTCATTAACATTTTGGGTGTTAATGACCAATTTTAGCTCTAACATTTTGGTGCTTTCACTGAGAACGCTAGCACTTGGGAATTTTGAAGCTTGGATTTTGGATTGAAAAGCTTAGGAACTCGGATTTCGAAAAGCAATGGCTAGACCACCAACAAGGAAGCAAGTAGTAGAAAGGAACAATTAGGAGGGAAGTCAAGAGGCTTCCTCAGGAGCTGGAGCAGGTCAAGCATCCATCTACATCACCAGAGATGAGAAGGTAGCAATGTTGAAAAGATAAGAGGATGATGCAAGCTCTTCTCAAACAATTTGCACAAGAAGGAAATGCAGGAGCTCAGATCCGTGGTGCTGGATCAAAAGCGCTCAACCAGCAAGTGGAGGGAATGGCTCAGAAGGGGCAGCCCCCAATCAGCAGACGATTACCAACCTGGATGGATCTAGACTCGGGGGTATGCCATAAGGAAATGCTGGACCAATCCATGGAAGGATACCAGATGACGCTGTGCAACCCGACACCAACATGAGTGTAGGAGTACGAGATGAGGAGTATGTGCCAGAATTCCCTCATGAACTCGGGGTGTAGACCGGAGGCAATGGATAAGGATTACAGCTTGGGGACAACGAAAAACTAGTGGAGATGGTCAGACGGGCTGTGAGGGTGGATTGGTAAACAAAGACTTGGAGGATGTGAATAGGAATCCTTCTACTCCTACTATCAGGCAAGCTAGGAATCCATCGAACTATAAGCTACCAACGTTGGATATGTATGATGGGAGAATGGATCCCACCATTCAACTGACAAGGTACATGAGGTATATGGAGGTATTGGGGCCATCGGATGAGGTCATGGCTCGATGCTTCCTATTGTATTTAACGGATATCGCAGCTATGTGGTTCAAACAGCTGGAGAGTGGTTCTATCAGCTCGTGGACGGAGCTGATTGAAAGGTTTATGAGACAGTTTCAGGTCTATATAGTTAGACCCAAGAACGTAATGACCTTGACATCGATGAAACAATGGAAGGGAGAGTCATGCAAGAACTTTTTAACTAGATTCAACGCAGCGGTAGCCTCAGTGAATCGACTTGATCCGTCAATGGTTTTGATGGCAGTAGTCTCAGGAATCGCGGATAATTCAGATTTCAAGATATCATTGGAATGGGACCCACCAAGGGATCTTCGGGAGTTCTACCATGAGGCAGAAATGTTCCTGAGACATGAGGATGCGCAGGATGAGAGAGTAGGGAGAGAGGATGAAGCTTATGTAGTGAGGGGTGGAGGTCCACCCGGGGAGGATCCAAGTAAAGACGATAAAGGAAAAAAGGAAAACAAATGGAAACAGTGGCACTTTGAAGAGGCTTCGAAGGGAGTCAAAGTTTTCTTCTTACACAGATTTAACCGAGACTCTGGAAAGGATTTACTTGGATACTCGAGGGCGCCTCCCATATCAAAGGCCGACAATGAGAGAGCCTTCTGAATATGAGCGGGCATCGAGAAAGAATTGCCTATTCCATGAGCTAGATGGGAACAACACAAATGACTGTAGGCATCTTAAAGTTATCGTGGAGGAGCATGTAAGGAATGGTCACCTACAATAGTACTTAAGGAATCGAGTTGTAGCAGTGGAACGGGAGTAGCCACCACCAACCTCTAGCGATGGTGGCCTGGATCTGGTCAAAGCCAGCTTGTTATAAACTGAATGGTTTGATGTTTCTGAATAAGTAATAGTACCAAGAGTAATACAGCTAGGTTACTTACACACGTACAGGATCAAGGACGGTCCCTAGGCGTGCTCTGAGGTGACAAAAAACCGTACTGCTCGGGTCTATGAAATATTATTTTCTTTCTATTTTTCTGTAAACTTTGGTTTTCTCTTTGGTGCTTTGGACGTTTACTTTTCTTTGGTGTGGTTTTGGAGTTTAGATTGAACTCCCGGTTTGGTTGATTTTTTGGTTTTCCCTTTTTGGTTTGGATGTTTGATTTTTGATTTTGATTTTGGGTAGGATTTTTTATATGCATTTCTAGTTTTCTGATTGGATTCAGATCAATGTAATAAACGGTTCAGGTTTTGCGATTACTATCCCGACCGGAGAGACGGGGCAATGATCGCAAGTTACGACTCCCTTCATCGGAGAGTGATGGAATGGACTCGAACAAAGTATAAAAGTCCTTGGCTGGAGTGATGAGGGCGGTGAATATAAAAGTCCTTGGCCAGAGTGCCAATGCCGGTGAATATAAAAGTCCTTGGCCGGAGTGCCGAGGCCGGTGAATATAAAAGTCCTTGGCCGGAGTGCCGAGGCCGGTAAATATAAAAGTCCTTGGCCAGAGTGCCGAGTCTGGTGAATATAAAAATCCTTGGTCGGAGTGCCGAGGCCAGTGAATATAAAGTTCCTTGGCCAGAATGCCGAGGCCGGTGAATATAAAAGTCCTTGGCTGGAGTGCCGAGGTCGGTGAATATCAAAGTCCTTGCCCAGAGTGCCAAGGCCGGTGAATACACAATCCCTTGGCCTGAGAGCCGAGGCTGGGGAACATACAAGCCTTTGACCGAAGAGTCGAGGCAGGAACGGTATGACATGACCCGACGAGGTCTACGGATTCAAAGACTAGACCCGGTAAGGACATGTGTTTGGCTATTGGTTATTGATGGATTAGAACTCAGTCATCGAGTTCAAGTGGATATGGATTTGGCTAAGGATTTGGTTACTGGTTTTGAAATTGGATAACGACTTGGAACGGTCGTGGAATAAAAACTATCAAGATTCGGGTGGAATCGTTTGATAACGAATGTAGTATGGACTTTGGATATCGGGATGGAGACTATTTAAAACACACCTTCCAGTAGCAAGGCATGTTTTAGGGGGCAAATGTTAACCTGCCCTTTTACAAGGCCACAGGCATGCAGGTTTAACCAAATCGACTGTTCATTTGTCAAAACTGGAATACGATTGGTTGGAGCCAGCTTGGTCAGGAATGGTTCGATATGCATGGCTCGGCATTGGAGAGACGACCCGACATTAGAGAGGCCGCTCGGCATTGGAGACGCGGCTCGACATTGGATGAGCCGCTCGGCATTAGAGAGGCGGCTAGGCATCGTGGGTCGCTCGGCATCGTGGGTCGCTTGGCATCGTGGATCGCTCGACATAATGGGTCGTTCGGCATTACAGAGAAGTCAGGGTCGCTCGGCATTGTCGCTCAGCATCATGGTTCGCTCAGCATTACAGAGAAGGCAGGGTCGCTCGGCATTGTCGCTCGGTCGGGGTCTTTCGGCACTCGATGGTGGCTCGACATTTGGGTGGTTCGGCACTCGATTGTGGCACGACATTTGGGTGGTTCACCACTCGAATGTGGGTCATGTTACTTCGAGTCGTTGAGTATATCGCTTCGGGGCAGTACCAAGGTTACTTCAGGTTGGTCTATGGAGGACTTGGGGTCGGTTGACGTGAAGGGTGTGAACTCGACCGAAGTCTTAATGGGCCTGTATCACTTGAGAAGCCCAACTACCTGGTTTTGCGTATAAATACAGCACGTAGGGCTTCTGAAAAAGGGATCTTCTTCTCTTCAGCTCTCCATTTTTCTATTTTCTAAGGTCAGGACTATTCTGCCATTCTGTTACTGTAATTGTTTATTACATCAATAAAAAAGAAAACTTCTAGAGTGGACGTAGGCCGGAGTTAGCCGAACCACTATAAATCTGTTGTTCTCTACTGCTTTCATTTTAATTTTGACTGTTCTTCATATTATAAATCTCTACATACATTCTGTCTGTTATTTGTGACTGTTAGTTGGTGCTTTCATTAACATTTTGGGTGTTAGTGACCATTTTTGGCTCTAACAGTTTACAAAGTAGTTAATAAAGTTATCTCTTCCAAGTGGATGTAGGCGAACAACGTCGAACCACTATAAATTGTTGTGTCTTTGTTATTAGCTTATTTTTGATTACTTTACTGTTATATTCTCTCTGTTTATATTTATTATTCTTCATTTATTCCACAGCAAAATTTCTATTGGGTGTTTGTGCTAAATTTTGATACAAACACTTATTATAGGCTAAGTTTCATATCAGTCCCAAAGTCACACTGCTGGTAGCTAGATTAGCAAGGCAGATATCCATGTGCTTTTGACTGACCTCGTATCCCTATAACTTAGTCATAATCTATAACATTCTCTACATATATTATCACGCATCTCATCGCATCCCATATTAAGGCCTTATGAGAAAACTCTTATTTCGCCTTTATAATTAACTTCTCTCCTAAGGGGTATTTAATAATAATTAATAGCCTATTAACCATGCAATTAATGCATTATAAGTATACGTCATTTACACTAATATATATAAATACATACCTAGGAATTTCTAAGCATGTGGATTTTTCACCCTAAACTAGCGTTTAAATGTCAACTCTTTCGAAACTAAAAAGGTTTCATTTCGATATTATTAATATATCATAAATCCTATATCCAAAAACCCAACCAACAGACTTGTATACAATTAAAATTTAAACCCAACATATTATATTAAAACAATGGAATAAATTAAATAACTTACAATTGAAATTCCTTTTTATGTTATATTCAACTTCCTTTTACATGAAATTAGACAAAAGGAATTTGTACTAAAATTTTGGAAATAAGCATTGCAAACTACGAATAAGAGTTCGTACCTTACACACCATTTCCTAATCAAAACCCTTAATCAAATCTAAAGAAAAAAATAAGAAGTGGAATATAAAGTAAAAACGCTAAAACTACAAATCTACACAACGTCAATAAGAGGTGGAATGGACATTTCGCTTTGGGGGAATTTTAGGGATTCTTAATACAATGTTTTCATGAACCAAAACTGCCGAAGGCATAATTCAAGTCCAAACCACACTAGTCAATTTTAACCTAGAAAGACTAATATTTCCACTTAGAATAGGTCCTTAGCTTTGCCTTCTTTTGGATTTGACACCCCTTCAACGAACTATTTCAAATCTCTTCTTTTTGACATATATACAACAAGGGATTTGTATATGTTTTAGATTCATAAAGCTAAAGATTTGGATGAGAATAAATTTAAAAAATAAACAATAAAAAAAATAATCATATAGGTTTTCCTACTTGAAACCCCAAAGAATTTTTCTGAATCTTGGAAGAGATGAACCGACAGAGCTTTGCTAGGTTCCTCGATATTTATGAATAAAAGTTAGGGGGCTGAACTCCTATTTATAGTGGATGGAATGCACCAGAACCGTCAGATTGAAGTTGATTTGAAATAATGTAATTCGATATGTTCAAAATGCACAAAATCCTAGCCACTGTCATAGGGACCAATCGATTACTAGCGGTCGACCGGTGGTCCTTATCTGGGAATGTTGCTTTATTGTGTTGTTTATTTTATTTTAATCCTTAATTACCTTTTAACATTAATGTTATTTTTTAACGATTACTTAACCCCCAAGTCTAATTAAAGTTAACTTTCAAATTTCAAAGTTAAGAATTATTTAGTTTTTTAAAGTTGAATTCCATTTAAATTATTTTGAATTCAAAAACTTCAAACATCCATAACTTTTCCATTTGAGCTCCGTTTTCAATATATTATATATGAAAATTGATCAAAATTTTATCACAAACACAACCGCATAACTTTTGTGCTCAAATTCTAACTTATGGAAAAAAAATATTATTAACCTTACCTTATTAACTAATTTATCTACTTTATTTATTATAGATTTTTTTCGAGGTGTTACATTCTCCCCCATTAAAAAGGATTTCGTCCTTGAAATCTTTCCCAAGGGAAAACAATGTTACGTGCAATAAACATCCATGTTATATAGCCAAGGTCTACACAACCATTTACTCAACCAAAAGTACAATGCGATTATGTGTGTAGACATACTATAAGCGAGCTCAATCTTAGCGTGAGTGTATGATTGTGACATACAAATATGTATGCAAAACACCTAAACATGCATAAAATTTCTGTACAAGTGCAAAGTGACAGTGGAAAGTGTAGCAACCATCTCCTACCATCCAATCTAGTAACCACGATGTAACCAAAATCAAATTTTGGAGAGAGATGTTTACTAATGAAAAGCTTAGGATGAGAGATCATCATCTTCACATCAGTTCCCTATATACTTTCTGTCGGGTAATCTCCCCACTATATCGAAGCAACCTAATTTCTTTATTGCGGAGCTTTCTAGTTCCATGTCCATAATGCATGCGATGGTATGGGATGCTATTAGCTCTGCCTCAATATCCTCCAATTGATCAGGCTGTACAACATGGCAGTGTTATTATAGACCTATCAAATATGACCCAACACATTAACCCAACCCATTTATCCTACTTACAAATGGATTTGGTCAACCTATTTATGAATCACTATAAAATGGGTCATTAACGAGTTGATCCATTTTTAAAAGGGTTATAAATGGATAATCCATTTACCCATTTATCAAAAACTTAAAATTCAAAAATATAAATTTAGATGGAGAATTATACATTCTTACCACTCTATAAGCTATCGATTTCCCGTTGTACAGTGTAAATTTCCTCACTGCTTCGGATTTACTCCAAATTTTCCACGCACATAACGCATAAGGAGGCTTGTTTCCAAGCTTTAAAATAGAATTGAGTCCGAAGAATGACTCACGCACATCGTCGGCAAGGTATGGAAATAGAAATTGCAAGACTAACATCTTTTCCCTCGTTATCACTTGCGTTTTACCGTATCGTCAATCCTAACGCACTGCTAAATTCTCATTTCTAATCTTTTCCTCCTAGATGCTTAGCACGTGCCTTTAAAATCAAAAACATTATGAAAAAAATTCTCTTTTTAAATTTGTATGCTATTAGAAAAACAAATTTCCAAAATATTTGGAGTAGATATTCCCTTGAAATGAAATTAGACAAAAATTCTAATAATTATTTGAGCACCAAAAATAATTTGGAACCAAAATATTTTTTTCAAGAAAAACTTCCTAAATCAAGAGAAAATTTTCAAAATATTTCCTTTTAAAAAAATTTGATAATTCGAGCCATATTTTTAGCGTTATCAGAAGTCAGTTATGCGCTAAATGCATAAGCTCAATTCTAGCATTCTGCAACTAACCTTAACCCATAAAACTTGACTTTTTATTTTAAAATGTCAATATAATTGGTTGTTCAAAAATTCTGGCGTTTAAGGAACATGAATAATGACTATGATTCCAAAATAATTTAACCTGTCATTTGCTTGCTAAAATTTATATCTGTTAAAAATTCTAGTCTCATATCGCATTTTACTGCTAGTTAAGTGTCCTTATGAGAGTTTCATATTTATATTATTTCTTCCAAACATACATATAAGAGCGGTTCATATGTTTGGAAATAACAACACAATAAATGAGTAAAGATACATCTCATAATAACGTGCGCATCTTTAAAAAAGGCAACTAATAGTTACAACCCAATAACCTAAAATGAAAAGAAAAAATGTTGGAAGGGAATGATATAACAATACTCTATAGAACCTAAAAACCACCTATAGACTATGGGAAATTTCCAATATATGAAGGGAACTCCAACCATTGCCACGACCTCGAAAAGGGCAAAGCATATCAGCTAAGCACCTAATCTTGTGACTGGCATTGTAGCTTGGTCCTCATCTCTCGTTGGTCGGTGCTGATCCCATGGAGCTTAGTCTGGACCTTCCAAATGGCAACTAGCTTAAGACTCTAATATCCCTCGATGCCCTATCCCATCTCCACCTCCTTTTGCGGTTGTTGCTCTACTGCTATGGCTGGTGGAAAAGAAACCCCCATCTTCCTAAGGGAGGCTCTATTAATGGCAGGCAAGATCTTTATCTTGGCAGTTTTCCTACTAACATTCACCCCATATCGCTTGAAGGCAAGAGTGAATAGGTGACAATACGGAAATTAACTCCATGGGGTACCAACTCCTTGGTCGGAAAACTGAACCATAAGAGTATGTGCCCAAATGTGGCTACACCACCCATAACTGCATAAGTGGCCTTCCGAACCTAAGGATAAATCTGACCATAACTCCCCATCTTAAGGATGAAGTTATGCAGAATGATGCACACAACAAAATGGCAGTGAAACGCAGATTTTCCATCTTCCGTACACTGATATCTTAAGAGAAGATCCACTGCAAGATCTTGGGGTCAGTCATCTCAATATCATCCAAATCCACGCCATTGATAGAAATTTCCAAAATGTCATCAAAGTCGTCGTCAAACATCTCAATCCTGACTCCGTTAACCTCCGACTGAATGAAATTGTCGCTTTTATCGAAATTTGGTGCCAAATGAGCTTCGAAAAGGTGAATGCAGTATGAATAGAATTCCTACTCAAAAGTTTCGAAGCACAGGATCGGTGCAAGTTCTGCCGCCACAAAAAGCTCTTCTAGCCCAAAGAGGCGAAGTCTCCAAACTTCACCGGTTACCCCTGAAGGAATTAGAAATTAGCGAAGCTAAGAAAAGTGAAGATCTTATGGTTATTCTGGTCCATCCACCATATCTCTTAAGGAGTGAAACTAGGGTGGCGTGAGAAGGAATCATAAGTGCGGAGAGGTGCCATAGGCTAGGAAGTGGAGAAATGTGGTTTAGAGCTAGAGTGGTGATGGGGCAAGATCCAACGTGAAAACCGATGCAAGGTGGAGGCGAGGCTGCTGCTCGTGGAGAGGGACAGAAATGTCATCGCCTTGAGGGGGAATAGGGGTGGCGGCTGCCAATTTAGAGGAGGAGGTGGTAGGATTTTTGGGTTTGATGGTCGAGAAGGGTGGCTTGAGTGTGGCTAGAAGAAAATGGATGCGACTTTTATAGTCACATTCCAGGTTTGGGCTATGCTCAAATCCGCCTTGCGGTAGACCGACCTAGGTCAATCGTTCGATTGCTTACGGTCGACATCTAGGGTTCGATCGCTAGCCAAGATTTTGATGCAATCTAAACCTGGATTTAAATAGGATGGGCTAATTTATAAGTTTACCATATAGCTTTTGGAACCATTCCTTAAGATTTTTGCAGCACTACAAACTTATATTGCTTCATCCATTAACAATTCCAAAAACTCAAAAATATTCCAACTACTATTTTCCACAAACTTCAGATTGAAATATTTCTTCCAATAGCTGGCGGGTATAGTAACACTTCTAGCTTCATATCCTAACAAAATTAAATGTCATTTCTAGTTTGTCCATCCTCTAGAAGAGAGAAAGCTTAAAAAACATTGGTTTTTGTATATAGGAAAATCATCAGGCTAAATATTCACCCTTTAAAACTCATTTCCAAATTGAAAAACAATTTTCTTACCAAAAATCAAACCAAACCTTAATTGATATATACACGCACACATATAAACATTTAAGGATTTCAAAACTTACTCCTTTATAAACCAAAATTTCTTAACGCGGCCAAAGTTAATGGTATAAGTGTTTCTTGGAAATTTAAAATTTCAAAACTTCCTAAAATTTTCAAAATAAATCCTTGGGAAAAGAAATTCTTTGAAAACCCTTTTTCCAAAATCTTTGGCTTTTCCAAAACATACTTTATCAAAAATTCTCTCATGGGTTTGGACTATGGTATTAACCTTAATTCTTCAAAAAAAATTCCGGTTTGAATCTAAAGGTGGTTTGTGGACATTCCCTTGTCAAATTGGTTTTCGGATGTTTGCGACATACAAAATTCTATTTCCCACTTATTTGGAATAATTATGTATCTTCGACTGCAAGTCATCATCAAAATCCAAAATCATAAGATAGCTAGATCATAACCATCAAGTCAAACACCCTTCAGTCTTTGGGATTTTGCCATATGTCATACTCATGCTCTTCTTAAGAAGCGCCTTAAATATTGCCAAACAACCATGGGGTAATTCGAAGTTGACGTGAAAATCTTAACTCTAAGATATTCCTAAGCTATAGTTGCTTTGCCCATTCCTTCGGAGTGGAACTACAACTACTTCTATAGTTGGTATTCTTAGGGTCAAGTGTAAAAATAATAATGGATAGGAAAGTACGAATATGTTCTCTTAATTTATCTTAATCCTCTGATCAACTAACCTAGGCTCTGATACCAAATGTAACAACCCGCACTTTAATGAGGCTCAATTTTGACAAGAATCAAAACCCAAATCCATCAAAGCATAGATCGTTGGATTTGATACCTGCAATAAGCATAAGCATCATCGGAGATCGACGAAAACCTAAACTCACAGTGGAAACAATAATAGGATATAACTACCGACTATGGCTATTACTTTGGAACTTATGGTATCCCTTGGATATTAGATTGTCACATTAGCATTGAGCATGAAAGAAAAGAAGACTTCTCCAACAATAAATCATGTCCAGCTCTAGTGATCTAATCCTTCTAAATCTATTATGTAGGTTGTAATGAGGAGGTGGTCAGAACAACGTTTTAGTAACTAGAAAATCAATACAATGTCCATAACATAAATTTATACCGTTGGGTTTCCATTTAATCGCTATGTCTACTATTTTAAGGTTAAGAAAATTAACCTAATATTGCATAAATGATATTCCTAACTAGCATAATTCTTCTACCTACCCTTCCCAAGATACAAAATACTGATGTAAGTCTATCCACCGCTTAATATTTAATAAGGCTAAATTTTGAAAAGAATCAAAACCCAAGTACATCAAAGCATAGATCATTGGATTTGATACCTGGAAATAAGCATGAGCATTATCAGAGATTCATAAAAATCTAAACTCACAGCGGAAACAATAATAGGATATAAATATTGACTATAACTACTACCTTGGAACTTATGGTATTCCTTGGATATCAGATTGCCACACCAGTTTAATAGGATATAAATACTTACAATGGCTACTTCCTTGGAATATATGGTAATACTTAGATATCAGATTGCCACATCAGCATCGAGCATGAGAAAAAGGAAGACTTCTCTAATAATCAATCATATCCAGCTCCAGTGACATGTTCATCTAAATCTATCCGATGGGTTGTATTGAGGAGAGGGTTAGAACAATATTCTAGTGACTAAAAAAATCAATATAGTGTCCATGACATAAATTTATACCATTTCATTTAATCGTTATATCTACTATTTTAAGGTTAACCAAATTAACCTAATATTGCAGACACGAAATTACTACCTAGCACAATTCATCTACCTACCCATCCAAAGGTACAAAATATTGTCGTAAGTCTATCAGCTGCTTAATACTTCCAAATATGAAACGAGCTCCTAACATCACCATTGTTGGTCTATTGGTCCTAGCTACAAAGACCTTTGACCATTATTTATGGCTTTAATATATATATATATATATATATATATATATATATATATATTAGTCATACTACTATCACATCTATCGTTATTAAAGTCTTAGTCATGTGAGAGGCAGTACACAAGCCGATTAATACCTCATTAATAAGTATTGGGCAGACCACCGACCACTTAATACCTTTATTTTGGGTAGGCTTTTGTCATCTAATACATAATCCTAAGGCGGACTTCTCATTGGTACTATCTAGCCAACATTGCTTGGAATCTCACTGGACACTTAATACTTCATTATGGGAGAGTGGCAGACCATAGATTGGTCACTTAATAGGTCGAACCCGTAGCAGACCCTTCCTAAGATATCCATTACCGCCCCTAATCAACACTTCAGACCATTTAATACTTTTTAGTTAGGAAGGATATGGACCATCAAATAACCACTTAATACCTCTAACCCCTGAGCAGATCCTATGGTTTGTATAATTATTTTTCATAGGTCCTATGATTGGTGATGCCCCACATTAGTAACAAGTGTACACAACTGCTGGTAGCCTTTGAGTGAAGGGAAGACTTTCGTTGTGTCAATTACTGACCTTGCATCCCAATCTTCTAAATCCAATTATTCCATGAATCCTATGGTTAAAGATATCTCACATCAGTAGGAGGTGTACACTACTGCTAGTAGCTTCAAAGTGAAGGGCAGACTTCTGTTGTGCAACTCTATTCTACCAAACATATTCTAGTCACAAATCTTTAACTAGAATATTCTTTTCCATATTTAAATTGCTGAAATTACATTTCTTAGAAAGATTCTCCGTTGTGATTTCCATAAATTAGTTTAAAAAATAGATCAAGAATAAAGGAAAGATTTGCCTTGTTTGAAATTACAAGGAATGGTTACTTTCTTTCTATTGGAGTAGATAGTGTAAACTATGAAGAATAAATCTGTATTTACACGTCTCTTCCTTTTTATTTGCATATATTCCTTGTTAAATCAAACGGTGCATTTTCAACGCAATTTGGAAACACAAATCTTTTCATAAAAATCAAACGGACCTTCTTCCCACAACTTAAACTATCAAAATTCCCAATTCAACATAATTAGGGTAATAATCAAAATCATACTAATAATCTACAACCCAATATCAGATCTGGAAAAAATTTCATATCTAATCAATATTCATGTCTATAACTTTTAGGATCGATTTCCTAATTAGGGTGTTGCAATGATTTCTATAAAATCTAAAAAAAGATTATGTAGACAATAGTTTTCTATGCTAATTTGAGCCTACAACTCGTAAACATTATTGATTTAGGCTTAAAAATCAAACATATGCCACTTAATAGATTCAAAATCATAAACAATATATAAATTTCCCACCCACCTTCTAAAAGGGTTCCAAATCTCTAGATTTGAAGTAAAACCTTTGGTTCAACTCCATTTCATTAATACTCCAATAAATATGTATAAAAATGGAATATACATGTATTATAATTATGGATCTGAGAAGATATTTGGGGTTGAAGGGAAATATAAATATAAATATAAATATAAATACAATTATAGATATATATTACCTCATTATCACGTAGTGTTGATTCGCTTCTCTTCTTTTTTTATTTGATTTCTATTCTTCTCTAATTTGTTTATTTTTATTTTATAATTTGGAAATTAGTGCAGAAAAGAAAATAGCAGAGCTTCATTACCGCTTTAAGAAAAATATGAGAAGAGAAGAGAGGGTTAGGCCTGAATTTATAGGCGTTAGAATCAACCACAGTCATTAGATTAAAATATTAACTTCGGGCCGTTTAGGCCAACGCTAACCCTAGCCACAGTAGTCTGAACCGGTCGACTGCTCCAATGCATTGGCCGACCGCTATATGTCGACCGGTTGCAATGGACATGTCGCCCTATGGATCCTAATAATTAGTATATAATTGCTAATTTAATTATTTTTGCTCCGAATCCATTTTTCATCCTTAACTTCTTTGTTTGGACTCCAATCGAAAACCCTAAATATGAAATTTTCTCAGAATTTTGGCATGAATGCAATGGAGCAAGTTACTTGGTTAAATTCCATTATTTGCCCAAATTATATTATTTGCACAAATTCTATTTTTGGAGCCCAATTAACAACAAACTAATTAAACAACTAACCGTAAAATTTACGAGGTGTTATATTCTTTCCCACTTAAAAGAATTTAGCACCCAAAATTATACCGATGACTAAATCATATTTTTATCTCATAATTTTCCCAGACTACACACCACTTAGTGTACAACCAATTTTGCAACCAACATGCACAAGTCCATAGTGAATACAACAAAAAAACATGTATGTAGAATGATTCTAAATCGGGTCCTTTTATATGAATGCTTTTCTTTTTGAAAATGTTTTCGAAAATATGGCGCAAGAAACCTATATACAGGCATTTCTATATGCTGCAGATTTTCAAAAATCTTTTCTTCAAAAATTCCAGCACTCTCATGAATAGAAGTAAGATGCAACCAACTTGCATCCAACTCCTAAAAACCAAAATATAACGCATCGAAATCGCACTTCTTAAACGTCACTCCTATGCCAGAAAAAGGAATTTAAGTGGAGAATTATACATTCTTTCCACACTATGTGCTATCCATTTCCGTTTGTACGAGGAAAATTTCCTCGCTGTCCTGGATTTACTCCAAATTTTCCATGCACAAAACACATAAGGAGGCTTATTTCCAAGCTCTAAAATAGATCCAAGCTCTAAAATAGAATCAAGTCCAAAAATAGACTTATGCACGTCATCCATAAGGTATGGAAATATAAATTTTGACGCTAAATTTGTTTTTCCCTTATCATCGCTTGCATTTTATCATATCATCAATCCAAATGCACTGTTAAGTTCGCATTTGTAATCTATTTCCTATTCTATACTCAACATGTAACCTTCAAAATCAAAAACTTCATTAAAACCTTTTTCTATTTTTAAATATGCACACCTCTTAAGAAAGTAAATTTCCAAATATTTGGGCGTGAATTTTCCCTTAAAATAAAATTTGGGCAAAAATTCTAAAAATTGTTTGAGCTCCAAAAATTATTTAAAAACCAAACTCTTTTTATTTCAAGTGAAACTTTCTAAATCAAGAGAAACTTTTCAAAATATTTCCTTCTCAAAAATTTTTGATAACTTAAGTCGCATTTTGAATGTTATTTGAAAGTCAGTTATGTGCTAAACGCACAAGCTCAATTTTAGCATTCTACAACTAACCTTAACCCATAAAACTTGAAATTTTACTTAAAAATGTCAACATACTTAGTTATTCAAAAAAAATTAGCTTTTTAGGAATAGGAATACTAACCAGTGATTCCCAAATAATTTAACCTGTCCTTTGCTTGCTGAAATTTTTATCCATTTAACACTTCTTGTCTTATATTGCATTTTACTATTAGTTAAGCATCCTTATGAGATTTACATATTTATATTGTTTATTCCAAACATACATTTAAGAGCGGTTAACATATTTGGACATAACAGCATGGTAACTAAATACAGATACATCTCATAATATCGTGCGCATCTTAAAAAGGGACAACTAACAGTTACAACCTAACAACCTAAATCAGAAAGAAAAAATGCTAGAAAGAAAAGATACAACAACACTATATAGAACCTAAACATTACCTACAGACTATGGGATGGTCCCGATCCATGATGGGAACTCAAGCCATTGCCATGACCTTGCAAAGGGAGAAGCATAGCGGCTATGCACCCAATCATATGCATGTGGCACTATAGCTCGGTGTTCATCTCTAGCTGGTCGGTGCGGATCGCCCGGAGCTCAGTTTGGACCTACCGAATAATGACTAGTTCGAGACTCTCATATCCCTTGATGACCTGCCCTTCTCCGCCTCCTAATGCGGCTGCTGCTGTTAGCTTGGCTGCTGCGATTGATGAAAAAGGAATTCCCATCTTTCTAAGGGAAGCTTTATCAATGGCGGGTGGGACCTTAGTCTAGGTAGTCTCCCCACTAAGTTCAAGCCATATCGCCTTAAGACGAGATTGAATAGGTGACAATACGAAAAGTAACTCCATGGGAGGTGCCAACTCCTTGGTCGGAAAAATGAATCATAAGTGTACGTGCCTAATTGACGGCCACACCATACATAACTATATAGGTAGCCTTCTATACCTAAGGATAAATTTGATTATAACTCCACGTCTTGGAGATGATGTGGTGCTAAAAGTTGTGCACAACAAGAGGGTAGTTGAACGTAGATTCTCCATGTTCCAAACACTGATATCATTAGAGAAGATCTGCTGCAAGATCTCTGGGCCGGTCATCTCAATATCATCGAAATCCATGCCATCCAGGGAAATCTCCAAAATGTTGTTGAAGTCATCATCAGACATCTCAACCCTGACTCCCTTAATCTCCAACTGAATGAAACCGTTGCCTTCATCGAAACTTGATGCGAAATGGGCATGAAAAGGCGAACGTAGCATGGGTAGCATTCCCGCTCAAAAGTCTCTAAGTGCAGGATCGATGCAAGTCCCGTCGCCTCAAAAAGCTCTTCTAGCCTAAAAGCGTTGAAGTCTCCAAACTTCATTGTTTTCCCCTAAAGGAATTTGAAATTAGCGGAGCCGAGGAAAGCGGAGATCTTTTGATTATTCTGGTCTAACTATCTAATCTCTTGAGGAGTGATGCCATGATGGCATAAATAGGAGCCAACCATGTGGGGAGGTGCCATGGGTGAAGAAGTGGAGAAACAGGGTTTAGATCTGTAGTGGTAGTGGGGTAAGATATAGTGCAAAAATCGATATAAGGGGGAAGCAGGCTACTACTCGTTGGAGAGGGAAAGATACGGCACCGCTTAAAAGTGGAATGTGGGTAGCGGTTGCCAATTTAGAGGAAGATGAGATGGTGGGGTTTCTAGATTCGAGATTAAGGGGGCTTGAGTGTGACTAGAAGAAAAATGGATGCGGTTTTATAGTTGCGTTCCAGATTCGGGCTGTGCCTGAATCTGCCTAGCGGTCAATCGCCCTAGGTCAACCGTTCGACCACTTACAGTCGACCGTTATGGGTCGACCGCTAGCCCAAATTTAGGATGGTCCAAACCTGGACCCAAATGGGCCAGGCTAATTTATAAGTTAATAATAATAATAAACACCATCTCCTTGACTTGACATGATCCAAAAATACCCCGCCCTCTTCATGACTATGCTCAAGCTTACCATCATGCTTTCAGAACCATTCCTTCGAAGTTCTGCTGTACTACAGACTTTAATTACTTCATCCATCAATAATTCCGAAAACCTAAATATATCCAATTACTATTTCCCGCGACATGGAAATATTTCTTCTAATAACTGGCGGTAAAACAACACTTCTAACTTCATACCCCAGTAAAATTAAATTTCAGTCCTAGTTTGTCCATCCCTAGAAGAGGGAAAACTTTAAAAACCTCGATTTTTGTGTACAGGAAAATCATGGGGATAATATTCACCATTTGAAACTCATTTCCAAAGCGAAAAAACATTTTCTTGATAAAAATCAATATCAAACCTTTATTGATATATATATATATATATAAGGATTTCAAAACTTACTCCTTTATAAACCAAAATTTCTTAACACGACCAAACTTAGTGGTATATGTGTTTCTTGAAAATTTCAAATCTTCCCAAAATTTCCTAAATAAATCCTTAGGAAAAGAAATCCTTTGAGAACCATTTTTCCAAAATCAAGGCCTTTCCAAAATATACTTTATCATAATTCTCTCATTGGTTTATACTAAGGAATTGACCTCAAATAAAAATCCAATTTGCCATCTAAAGGTTGTTGAGGACATTCCCTTAACAAAATTGGTTTCAGGATGTTTGCAATATACAAAGTCTTATTTTCCACTTATTTGGAATAATTATGTAACTTCGACTGTAAGTCATCATCAAAATCCAAAATCACATGGTAGCTAGATCTCAACCATCAAGTCGAACGCCCTTTAGTCTCTGGGATTCTGCCATATGTCATACTCATGCTCTTCTCCATCAGCGCCTTATGCAATGCCAGCACTCCGTGCGGTAATTCAAAGCCGGTTGTAAAATCTTAACAATAAGATATTCCCAACCTATAGTTGCTTTACCCATTCCTTTAGAGTGGAACTTCAACTACGTCTATATTCGGTGTTCTTAGAGTCGAGCATAAAAATAATAACAGATAGGAAAGTACAAATACGTTCTCTCAATTTATCTTAATTTCTACGATCGACTAACCTAAGCTCTGATATCAAATGTAGCAACCTGCGCTTTAATGAGGCTTAATTTCGGCAAGAATCAGTCCATCAAAGCACAAATCGTTGGATTTGGTACTTGCAAATAAGCATGAGCATCATTAAAGATTTATAAAATTTAAACTCACAAAAAAACAATAATAGGATACAAATACTGACTATGGCTACTACTACCTTAGAATTTATGGCATTCCTTGGATATTAGATTGCCACATCAGCATCAAGCATGAGAGAAAAGAAGACTTATCCAACGATACATCACGTCCATTTCCAGTGACCTGTTCCTCTAAATCTATTCCATGGATTGCAATGAGGAAGTGGTCAAAACAACGTTTTGGTGACTGGAAAATCTATATAGTGTCAATAACATAAATTTATAACGATTGATTTTAATGACGAAGGAGTCTACCTCGATTGAGGTCTTGAATGGTAGAGTCTACCTATTTCTCTTTTAAAAGTATTATATGGTGATAGTAGAATCCCGCTTCATATTTGAAGTATTAAGTGGCAAATGAGTATGGAAGTATTAGGTGGTTGACAAGGCTTCATCAGTATTTGTACCTTAGAAATGGGTAGGTATATAATCATGTGTACAATGCAAGACTAGGTTAGAATTGCTAACCTTAATGGACATAGCAATTAAATTAAAACTAATCGGAATAAATTTATGCTATGGACAATTTATAGATTTTCCAATCATCAGAACGTTGTTCTGAACCCCTCCTCATTACAACCCACATGATAGATTTAAAGGAATAGGTCACTGGATCTGGATATGTTTAGTTATTGGAGAAGTCTTCTTTCTCATGCTCGATACTGATCTGACAATCTGCTATCCAGTGAATACCATTAATTCCAAAGTAGTAATCATAATCAGTATTCTTATTTTATTATTGTTTTCGCTGTGAATTTAGATTTCTATCAATCTCTGATAATGCTCATTCTTGTAGGTACCAAATCCAACGAACTATGCTTTGATGGTCTTGGGTTTTGATATTTTTTCAAAATTTCGGCCCATATAGGTATGGGTTGTTACAATCCTCCTCGAAGATAGAGCTCTAGTCCTAGGTCGATACAAAATTCATTCTCTTTACACATAAATAGTCTGACTACCTCTAGATGTTTCCCTTACCATGGGAATTGATGATGAATCCTCCTATAGGTTCTTGAGAGAAAATGCCAGGCTAACCATAAAGGTACCCTCTTAGGTTCACAGTCCAGCTCTAACTTCTGCTCTCCACCTGTCCCATTCGTCACTGTTAGCTCCCCTCTATTCACCATACCTCCGTGTCTCTTTGACTACTCTATCCAAAACGATATCAAACTCAATGAACCCAAATAAAGCAATCACATGCACACAAACATCAATGACTTAATACTTTAAGTCTCAACAAACCACACCTAAGTCATTCGAACTATCACCAAGTTCAAAGCAACTATAATTTTGCCTACTAGGTCAGGGCACAACCGTAACCTGCTCACTAAGTCACTAGATGAATGGGTCTAACATATCAATATCAAATAAAACACGTATAGACGTAGCATAAACGTAAATCATATCTCGGATAATGACGCCCTTCCCATTCTCCATCGTCGATTGAGCACTCAACAAAGCTGGAACAGCGTTAAAAGCATAAGAAAATACAACCTTCTTATTCCTAAGCAGTTCCAGACAATCTCCCTTTATGTGCCTAGTCTTATCACAGTTGAAGCACTTCCTTTCCCTATTCTTCGAGGCCCTGTAGTGCTTACTAAGGTGACCCCTCTTAATGCAATTAAAGCACACTGGCTCCCATATAGCCCTCTTCTAGCCCTCTTCTTCCTGAGGTTGCTTCTTGTCCCTGTTATTGTTGTTACACTTTATCTTTTCTCTTACACCAACGACTTTAGCTCTCCCTTAGAAACATAACTTCAGGTTTTGGTTTCAGGTATCGGCTCTTATGCCTCAATGGTTTCTCTATGGCCCTCTCAAAGGTCTCATCAATATGGCCAATCATCCTCTCACCCAAGCACTCTTTCAGGCTAACTATAAACTTATCATTCTTCTTTAATGGACTATCTAGACCTGTTATTCCAAATCTACTAATTTAATAGTACCCAAGGTAGTAAGAAGTAAAACATAAAACCTCAAGTCAGACAATAGTCTGATGTGAGCGATACATAATCTCACTGACACTATAAATCATATATAGTAAATACGAAATTAAGGTATGAATAACCATACCTATTCCATCCCTACATCCAAAGAGTCAACACATAACAATCAATATATGCTACTCTACTATCACCATTAGGTATACTGCACTAAGTATGGCATGGATGTCGGGTACCTAACATGGTGTACCTATGTTACAAGACATCCATAACAAACATGCAACCAAACCAATAACACCAACAATTATAACAAGCATTGAATACGCACGTGCAATAATGATCATCATCTCGGGCTTACTTCGCTCTAACCCTCACCAAGGTCTTACATAACCACAAAGATGCCACTCTGCTCTGACCATCACCATGGCCCTACATCATCACTAAGATTCCACTTTACTTAGACCATCATTGTGGTCCTGCATCATTACCAAGATGCCACCCTGCTCCGACAACCACCAGGGTCCTTCATTATCACTAAGAGGCCCCAAAGTCTTTGATAACTCTCATGACCATCACCAAGATCTGTGACACACCACGTCACTACTGGATCTAGTGTTCCATCATGTACCACCGCCAAGGTACTACCATCAACAAAGCAGGCTAGACCATCACCAAGGTCCAGGGTACACAAATGAATGTCCTCACATATCATTGCTACATGAAACACCTTCCTCATCTAGGGTTATCACTATCTTTCTTTTGCATGCTTCGATACTGGAACACACCACATTTTCATTGTCCCACGTTACCTATTGAACATACCGCTTTGGACATTGCCAAGTCTGCATACTCAATCACACCTTCTTGGGCATTACCAAGTTCATGTATACTTCCCACCCGATCTAAGTGATCAACCAAACTGATTCACCTATTTGTCATAGAACTAACTCCAAAAAATTTCAAAGCTAACACCCCCAAACTCCTTATTCCATTTTTATGTTCTATATCCCTACCGGTCTATCTTACGACTAAACCAAGCTAAATGCTATCGCCAAGTCAACCACACATCGTATCAACCATCGAACCGGTATCCTTGACCGATCACAAAATCACTACCCTCGTCGGGCCATCGAACCGCCCTACCAAAGAATAGGACTTCATGTTTGATCATCAAGCCACCCCACCGCCAAATAGGACTTCATATTTGGTCACTGAATTGAGTTTCTTGGTCGGTTTCCAACCCGATCCCTCTGTCGATCCAAAACCTAGCCCGAACCAACGAATGTTGAACCAAAATCCTGTAACGTAAGCCATCACACAAGCCTAACTCAAAAACAAAGCATGTCCAATCATCTAAACACACATCAAACCATAGCAATACATCATGCAATTACATCTATAATATTGCCCACCACATAGAAAGACAATTATACCCAAAACAACATGATTAAGACAATTTAAATATTCCAAAATTCATTTTAATTTGGCTTAGAAAACAACTTTGAAACATTAACTTGACTTTAAAACTGGGTTCAAAACATTCTCAAAACCTATATATACGTATATATAGTAAGGTGAGAGATGATAAATCACTCGCCAAACACCTAAAAATGAAGATTTGCACGCAAATCGAAGCAAACCTGAAAATCCCAACCAAGATCTAATTTTTCTTCCCAAAGATGTTGATTTGAAGTTCACTAATGAATATCCTTGCTTATTTACAGTTTGGACAAGATTTGAATGAGAAAGGAGTTTAGGTGAAGAGTGGAATAATGAAGGTTGAGGCATGGATGGGAAGTGGTAGAAAAAAATTATTTAGGAAAGGATGGCTCACCTATTTATAGGGAAAACCCCAAGCGCCCCCTTGGAAGCTCCAAACCACCCGCCGAACTGACACCGCTAAATAGACTACTGCCGAAGCAAGCACCTACGGTACAGAAATCCCAGTCCAGTCTTCCTTGCCGAATCAAACCCTATACCTTCCTAGCATCGACCAGAGCCAATCTTTAAACAGCCATGTCTCCTAGCCAAAAAATCCAAATCTCTATTATGACCATTCTATGGAAAGGCAAACCATCATATCTTCCAAATGGAAGTTATCTCAGATGCTAATTCGGTATCTTTCAAAAGTTGTAGCCGATACAAGTTTTCTAAGGGTAAAATCACGTGGAAAAATTCTAAAGATAGGAAATGTCACTAATAGGCACTTTCCAAAGTTATAGAGTCATACGACTTCTTATGAATTAAATAAAAATATATGATCCTTTGATATATCTTAACTTCGATTCGATACCCGGCTCAGGGGAATAACAACTATTAGATATGGGAATGGATTTCTTTCATGGTTCACAGCGAACTAGCTGATTCAAGCTCACTAGCAGATGCGCGGCTTATGGCTCATTTCACTTTTCACAATGTGATTGAATATTATATTCACTACCCGAATTCATATCTACTGGACAGAGTGAACGAATACATCCGGATAGGAGAGAGCAAAGACAGTCATAAAATACGGGTCATTACACTTTCCCCCCTTTAGGAATTTCGCCACCGAAATTCGAACACAAACAAAGCCAAGTCAAATATAGTTACCCCACATGCCTATCATCCACGAGCAACCATATCATACATCAACCATCCACGCAAAAGCAAATAAATGATATTTTAACCTACTCCGGCATGCAGGATACTAAACTACCCTATATGATATCGAAAATTAAAGTAAACGCAATACACAGAAGTCTCACCAAGTAAAAAGCTTCAGATGTGAGACAATCATGCTCTCCTTGGTTTTCCATATGCAATCGCTATCACTTTCACCCAACCGACCTTGACTAACTCCACCAACTTCCTCCTCAGCGGTATTGTATCACATTTGATAATATGAACCGGCCTATTATTTTTGAAGCTATTTGTTCAATATGGATATTATCCAATCAATGCGATGCCACTTTCCATAGTGCCTCTTGTAAGCCCTCCCTAGAATCCAATCGTGGCAATGGGTACCTATTACTTACAATGCCCGTTAGCATGCTTTGTGATCACATAACCCTCTTCACATACCATTCTACCCGATTTACCGCCATTCCACTCAGCTCTACAGTTATAGACTCGACACTCTTTGTCAACCTGTGGGGTATGACCCATATGTCACCATACCCTCCTTTTAGCATTGGCGATTTCTTAATATCTATTCCTACTCATACTAAGAAATCTCGAGTGATATAAAATAATCTAGTCCATCATGCCTTTGGCTTTAGCTTCCATACTATTCGAAAATCATAGCTATCAATACACCCAAGCCTTTTCTTCCTTATGAACATTACTCCTAAGCTGATACATTTACTTAATACCACATACACAACTTCAAAGTGTACCATGTGCTTCCTTCCTGCAAGAAGATATGAATTTTCACCCATGGACACCCATAAAAGCCCACCAGGCTCCTGATACTCCACTTTTTCTCCAAAAGTCATCGGCTCACTATATGGATACTATAGGCATTCCTCACCAAGATTATACACCTACAAATAACCCACTTTCTCTATGGGTCTTACACTTTCTTCTCCAATCCTTCTCACTCTTTAGGTACCATCCTTGTAACAACCTATACCTAGATGGTCCTAAATTTCGATAAAAATCGAAACCCAAGTCCATCATAGCATAGATTGTTGGGTTTGTACCTACAAATGAGCATGAGAATTATCAGAGATTGGTAGAAATCTAAACTCATAGTGGAAACAATAATAGGATAAGAATATGACTTTGACTACTATCTTGGAATTAATGGTATTCCTTGGATAACAGATTGTTTCATCAACATCAAGCATGAGAGAAAATGAGACTTATCCAACAACTAAACACATTCTACTCCGACGACCTATTCCTCTAAATCTATCATATGGTTTGTAATAAGGAGGGGTCAGAACAATGTTCCGATGACTGAAAAATTTATAAACTATCCATAACATAAATTTATATCAATTATTTTTCATTTAATTGTTATTTCTATTAAGGTTAGAAATTCTAATCTAACCTTGCATTACACACACAATTATTTACCTACCCATTTCCAAGGCACAAAATACTGACAAAGCCTTATCAACCATCCAATACTTCCATGCCCATTTTCCACTTAATACTTCTAAATATGAAGTCGGCTTCTACTAGGCTAGGCCCAATGACTTAAGGTTAGCCTAAGCCCAATGCTCCTAATTCCTAAGATGGGTGGTTAGATGTAGATTATCACTATGTGGTATCTAGTTTTAGCCTAGGACCAATGGCTTGGATTTAATATATTTCGATCTGACGGTTGAGGTTAATTCTTCCACCTATAAATTTTGGCCTAACCCTCCCTTCTCTTCTCATATTATTCTAGAGGCAGTAGCGAAGCTCTGCCATTTCTTCTTCTCTACTTTCTTTTTAAATTATAAAAATATGATATTAATATATATATTCATGCAAAATGGAGAAAAGTGGAAATCTAATAAAAAGGAAAGAAAAAAATCAACTATATGCGTATTCGAGGTAATTTATATATATTTGTGTATTTGTATATATTTACTCTCCCAGTCCCAAATCTCTTCTTAGATCTGTAATTCTAATGTATGTATATATCCTTTTTATACATATTTCTAAAATTAAAAAGGATTTGAAGATGAATTTAAGGTTTAACTTCAGATCTGAAGATTTGAATCGCTTTAAAAGGTGGATGGTAAATTGTATATGTTGTGTTTGATTTTAAATCTATTCCATTGGCATGTATTTGTCTTTTGTGCCTAAATCAATTTTATTTATTAATTATAGGCTTAAATTAGAGTATAAAACTATTGCTTACATATTCTTGTTTTAGATCTAATTTGAAATATGTTTACACATAGATCTGAAAATCAGTCCTATAGATTTTCGAATTTAAATGTTTTATATATTTTATTGCAGATCTGTACTAGGGTGTAATATAGGATTTTTGGATTATTGCCTAATTTGTGCTATGTTGTAGATTTTCCATATTTTAATATGTGGGAAGAATATCCTTTTGATTTTTATAAATTCGTTTACTTTTCATTCAAAAGAGCGATGTTTGATTTAATAAGGAATACCCACAAACAAAAAGGGAAGAGATGTATAAAGCATAGATTTATTCTCTATAGTTTACCCTGTCTATTTCAATTAAAAAGAAATTATCCATTCCCTGTAATTTCAAACGAATTCAATCTTTCCTTTTTGTGTCAAAACCAATTTATGGAAATCATAGCAGAAAATCTTCCCGAGGAATTTAATCCCAGCAAATTAAATGTGTAAAGCATATTATAGTTACATACTTATGACTAGAATATATTTGGATAAGAATAGGTAGTTCTTTTAGGAAGTTTATTTGTATTTATTGCATTAATTAATAAAAACATCATTTATTCATGCATTATTTACACATAACGTTCATTAGTTATTATTATATTTAGGGAAGCAAATAGGTAGAATTAGTAAATATAATATTTCCTATTAATGGGGAATAAATTAGGAATGATTAATAATTAATAGGAAACAAAAGATTGTAACTCCAACTAATGGCCAATAAATGGAAAATAATGGATAAGATCAGATTAGGAGTTACAATTGATTAGTATAGGAATTAAAGACCGTAACTCCAATTTGTGGGCAATTAATGGAAATGAATTTGGGAGTTACAATTAATAGGGAAAAATGGATAAAAGTGGACTGATAAAAATGAATTAAATATAAAAATATTACTAATTTGAAATTAGTAATCATATATAAATATCTTAGGAATTGTCCATTAGGATTTATGGACAAATCGACATTTATGAGCATTAAAAGGGGTTTTGTGGGTAGGTAAGTATTTAAGGTAAATCTTATTGCCTTAAATAAAAAGAGAATTAGCAAGTTAAATCCATTGTCAACCTAAGATAGTATAAGTAAAGATTTAGGATATTTAATTGGACTTAGTGGGTTAGTAATGCGAGGTCAGTAGAGTCACTCGACGGAAGACCGTCCTTCTTTTTTAGGCTACCAATAGTCGGATGTACTTATTACTGATGTAAGTTATCACTAATCCTAGGATCAATGTTGGCGTGAGAGATTGGACTTGCTTTCTTAATTGAAAAGTATTACATGGTCCAAGTTTGGAATTAGGAGCGGATATCTCCATAGGGGTTCGCTTCTGGTTTAAGGTATTAGGTGGCTATATGGTCTGCTCTCCTAAAAGGAAGTATTAAGTAACCTAGTGAGATTCCACATAAATAAGGATATCTCCAAAAAAGTTCATTTTAGTGTTGAGGTATTAAGTGGCTATTGTAGGGCTCGCCTCCCTATCGAAAGAAGTAACCTAACGAGATTCCATATTTATAATTAAATGTGATGACGGATATCTCGGGAAGCGTTCGTTTTGGGTTTGAGGTAGTAAGTGATCAATGTAGGATTCGCCTCTCTCCTATAAAAGAAGTACTACATAGCCCAATGAAAATTTCAAGCAATGTCAGCTAGATAGTAACAGTGAGGAGTCCACCTTGGGTTCAAGTATTAAATGGCAAAGGCCTACCTATAAATAGGTATTAAATGGTTAAAGGCGTGCTTAGTCCTTGTTAATGAGGTATTAAGTGGCTTAGGTATAGTCTCTCACATTACTAAGACTTTAATAACGATAGACGCACTAGTAGTATAACTATATAGATTAAAAGGCCATAGATAGTGGTCAAAGGTCTCTGTAGCTAGGACCAATGGACTAACAATAACGATGCTAGAAGTCCACCTTGGGAATAGGTATTAAATGACAAAGTCTACCTCAATTGAAGTATCAAATGGCAAAGTCTACCTGTTTCTCTTTTAAAAGTATTATGTGATGATAGTAGAAGCCCGCTTCATATTTAGAAGTATTAAGTGGCAAATGAGTATGGAAGTATTAGGTGGTTGATAAGGTTTCGTCATTATTTTGTACCTTGGAAATAGGTAGGTAAGTAATCGTGTGTGCAGTGCAAGATTAGATTAAAATTTCTAACCTTAATAGACAAAACAATTAAATGAAAACCAATCGGTATAAATTTATGTTATGGACAGTTTATAGATTTTCAAGTCATCAGAATGTTGTTCTAACCACCTCCTCATTACAACCCACATGATAAACTTAGATGAACAGGCCACTGGAGCTGGATGTGCTTATTTGTTGGAGAAGTCTCCTTTTCTCTCATGGTCGATGTTGATGTGACAATCTGTTATCCAAGGAATACCATTAATTCCAAGGTAGTAGTCATAGTCTGTGTTCTTATTCTATTATTGTTTCCGCTGTGAGTTTAGATTTTTATCAATCTCTGATAATGCTCATGCTTATTTGCAGGTACCAAATCCAAGATCTATGGCTTGATGGACTTGGGTATGGATTTCTGTCGAAAATTAGGCCCGTCTAGTTACGGGTTGTTATAATCCTTGTAGAAGATAGAACTCTAGTCCTAGGTCAATACAAAACTCAATTCGTTTACACATTAGTAGTCTGACTACCTCTGGATGTTTCCCTTACCATGGAAATGATGATGAATCCTCCTATAGGTTCTTAAGAGAAAATGCCAAGCTAACCATAAATATACCCTCTCAGGTGCATAGTCCAGTACTGGCTTCTGCTCTCCTCATGTCCCAATCATCACCATTAACTTTCCTCCATTCACCATATCTCCATATCTCTTTGATTACTCTATTCCAAATGATATCAAAATCAATGAACCTAAAAAAAGAAATCACAAGCAAACAAACATCCACGACACAACAATTTAAGTCTCAACGAACCACACCTAAGTCGATCAAACTATCACCAAGTCCAAAACAACTGTTGGTTCGCCTAATGGGTCGTAGCACAACCTTAACTTGCTCACTAAATTACTAGATGAATGGGTCTAACATATCAATATCAAATAAAACACGTATAGGCTTAGCATAAACGTAAAGCATACCTCAAAAAACGATGCCCTTCCTTTTCTCCTTCACCGATGGAGAAATCGACGAAGCTGAAACAACGTTTCAAGCATAAGCAAATGCAACCTACTTAATCCTCAACAGTTTTGAACAATCTCTCTTTATGTGCCTAGTCTTATCACAGTTGAAGAACTTCCTTTCCGTACCCTTCGGGGTCCTGCAATGCTTATGAAGGTGACCCTCTCATTGCAATTAAAGCACATTGACCCCCACTTAGCCGTCTTTTAGTCCTCTTCTTCTTGTGGTTGCTTCTTTTCCTTATTATTATTGTTCCACTTTCTCTTGCCTCCTCATGTTCACCTGCAGCTTTAGATATCCCTTAGAAACAACAACTTCAACTTTTGGTTTTGGGTATAGGCGCCTTACTGCTTTCTCCAAGACACTCTCAAAAGTCTCATCAATATGGCCAATCATCCTGTTACCCAAGTACTCATTTAGGCCAACTATAAATTTCTCATTCTTCGTTATTGGGAAGTCTATGAAGGACAAACCATACTTTAACAACATGTCGAATTCTGCCACATACACAAAAACAGTCCTCTCTCCCTGTTTCAACTAGCAAACTTCTTAAACAATACTTACTTTTTAACGGCCGGTATTAACTTCTCCTTAAGTTGGGCTCTAAACTTCTTTTAGGTAAACTGATCCTCTAGAGTAGCAATCTTCACAGCATTCCACCATCCCATAGTCTGACCCTAGAGGCCATTTCTCTTCGTCGCATCCTCTAATTCCATGTCCTCAAAGAGGCGCTCATAGCTATCCAACCAATCCTATACCTCAATAGCCGATTCTGTTCTAAGAAACAACTTGCCTCCTAAAGTAAAATAATACTTGTTCAACTTAGCGAAATCTACTCCTAGCGCTTACATAGGAGCACCTCCACCAACGGCCGTAGTCGAAGCAACTTGGGAATTTTGAACCATGTTTTGCACTCTCTAGGTGAACATGTTCTATAAGTCAGGGTTAGCAGCCCTCGAACTATCTCCTCCTTTAACTCCAAAGGTGGAGTTCCTCGTAGTATTTCTTATATGCCTTCTCATTCTTGATCTGTAAGAAAAATGATTAGTCTCTTAAAAAGAAAACTACATTTATGGTACTTATATGCTGTGACTTATATGCTATATATATATTACTATATAATTTTACACAACAAAATATAACAAGTACGCTCTCTCATATATCGCTTGATCCATTTTATGGCGATAGTTCCTTCCTTATCTATAATGGATCCAGGTATCAACTTAGGTCATCTATGCAACCTATTTTTTGATGCCAAATGCGACGAACGCCCTACATCTCCAGCACTAAAAAAACATACAAGATAGTGTGCTACTGCCATGCTTGGCTGATATAAGATGATTGCCAAGAATAAAAGGAAAAGAAGACCAGTCAAAGAACCAATAGAACATCTCACAATGTACAGAGAAAATATAATATAACAATATAGATGTAAAAACAGGCGAGATGGTGATATATTCAAATAAACCATCAATAACAACATCAGAGTGCAACATGTTCATTGATTATACAAAAAAAAAGAGTCCTTATTTCCCACATCTCCAAAATAAACTCTAATACTTTCTTTAGTAATACAAGTACTATCATAGATTAATAGTACTGCACAACAGAATCAAGCGATCATAAACTCTAAATATAAATATCTGAAAGCGTAGCCTCTTGCTTGTAAGGTCCATGTGCTATCTAGACTTGTTATTCCTAATGTACTCATTAAAGAGTATCCAAGGTAATAGGAAGCAAAACATAAAACCTCAAATCAGTCAACAGTCTGGTGTGGGTGATACATCATCTCAAAATCTATAAAATCATATATGGTAAATACAGACATAAGGTATGAAGAACCATTCCAAACCCATCCTTGCATCCAAACAGTCGGCGCATAACAATCAATATATGCTACTATACTATCACCATAATGTATACTACAATAAGTGTCAAGGTGCTTAACAAGCTGTACCAATATCATAAGACATCTATAGAAAACATGCAACAACCAAACCAATAACAGCAACAAGCATACAAGCACATAATAAACAAGTGAAATAATGATCATCAACCCGGCCTCACATCGCTCTTATCCTCGCCAAGCACTCGCATTGCCACCACGATGCCACTCTGCTCTAACCATCACCACAGTCTTGCATCATCACCAAGATGTCACCATGCCATAGATTCCATACTGCAACACCAAGATTGGATGCAGGAAGTGTCAAAAAATGTGGCTTTAGGCTAAAAATGGGCAAAGGCAATACTTTCTCGGTGATGCATTTTGCCGTGTTGCCGTAGAGTTAAAGGCAACATCTTTGTGGCCCTAAGGCAACATCGGTTCTGTTGTTGCCACAGGTACCAAATTTACTAAAAAGTGGGCTCCACAATCTGGGCCCCAACATGTGGGCCCATATTGTGGGGCCCACTAATTCTGTGGCCCACCTTTACGGAACCCTGTTGTGGGGCCCATATTCATTAATCTATGGTAACACTTTTACCATCCAATGGCAACACTTTGCCCGTTTATTACCATATTTAACATCACGTACTGCAACATTATATCATATCTATGGCAACACCTTTTGCAATTTAAATTGGAAATGTACTGCAACATTATACTACTGCAAAATTATATCATATCTATGACAACATTATACTGCAACATTATATCATATCTAATGGCAACATTACACTGCAACAAAGAACATTTCATTTCAGAATAACCAGCAACACAAGTTTTACTTAGTCAAGTACAAAATAACAAACATACTTAAAACATAGCCAGTGTATTCATAGTTACAGCCAGTACATACTAAATTCTACTTATTTACAGTAGATTCATATTTGCGAGCCTCTAGTGCCATTAGTGCCTCCAGTGCCATCACTTCAGTAATTGACAGTGCAAGGATACCTTCGTTAATAATTCTAGTTTTGAACAAAGCTGAAACTGTATAATTCTAACAGAATATAGAAGCAAAGTAATTGCAATTTCAAAGAACACAAACTTTTCCAGAACAGACAAATTACACAAGTTTTCATTCAACAATCAATAGAAAATAAGGAGGAAGAAAGCAAAAGCAAGTCAGGTACAATGAAAGCCTACAGTCTGAAACTAACATGTCAAAATCTACGCTAATTGATTGGGTTGTTGAATCCATTAAATATTGAGTGAAACATGGGTTAAGTTTCTCACATGTATATGTTAACTAGTATTAGTTGTATCTACTATTATATAGTATACCATTGATATTTATAAACTATGTATATAATGAAATAACTTCAAATTCATAACATTCATTCATGTTGAATTCTCTACCGAAATTGGGTCACCTGCCCTCTAGTAAAATATCAGAGCAGGTGATCCAAGTTCTTCTCCATCGCAGCAATTTAACATGTAAAAATCTAGTAACGTACACCCAATCTAAATGGTTAGTTGCTTCAGTGTATTATAAATTAACTGATTATTGATCAAAGATGTTGCCATTGACAATATCAATTCATCTAAGGACCGTTAGTTACGATCGTCATAACCTAGCTAAAATAGGTTCAAAAGGATATAAAAATATGTTCATTTATCTATACTTCTAAATTGTTCGGTAATTTTAATTACTTAAGCAGTTATTAAGCTCCTCATCAACCAAATTGACGGACCTACTTACATACAACATCAATATAAACGGTACAAAGAGCATCTATAGGGAAAAAAAATTCAGAATGACCATTTTTCATGTTGCATATTTAATATTTTGAACCATGGACGGTTAAGAATGATTCTAGTCAATTTAATTTTCAAAAGTTTTAGTACTCAAACTAATTAGTTTTTAAATAGTTAAAAAATATATATCTATTCATTTTGTTTTTCCAAAAAATTATTTATGCCCCTAGTAAAATATTGACATTAGCTGAATTGATATCGTCAATAACAATGTGCTCAGAACAAAGTGATCATTATACATATGCAAGAACCACAAATGAGTGTTTTAACCAAAGGTAACATATGTTCTATGTCTATACCTATAAAATAACACACTATCATGTGATAATAATGAGAAATGTAAATGTGGATCGATAAGAAGAAAAACAAACTTACTGGGAGATTGGGAAACAACATAAGCAGCGCCCTGAAAGGAACAAGTACCAGAGACCCTTCCTTTCTTCTGATAGTAACTATTGAACGCAAAACTGGCATGGGCCTCTATTGTATCTAGATCGTAGAAATCCGCACCCGGTTGTATCTTCTTACAGTCTGCTCCTCCTTCTCCACAGGCGTAATCTAGTGCTTTTTGTAGCTTCTCCTTCCCCACCTCTGCATTTGCAACACACTATGTCTCCCCTGTTGAACTCTTCACAACCCTTCCACTTCTAGATCCTTCACCGCTTCCCTTGTTTTGCGGCGATCCAACGCTTCTCCTTCCTCTTCGATCTTGCCATCTATACATTTTCACAAATTATATCAATGTCAATGAAATATATGATGTGCATATCATAAGACAGAGGAGCAATGTAGTTTATAAACTTTATTACCATATGATACTTCTTTCAATGATTAATTGCATCTCCATACATACATGAAAAATCTTATGCACAATCAGCCAATTATTAATCCAGATTCGACTCTGAATCAATTCCATATAGAATAAAGTTCCATACTGGATAAGATTAAATTTCAAATGTTGATGTTATGATGCAAAGACAATAGGTATCTAAAACTTGGGATTCAAAAGTTTTAAAACTTTGTTGAATGGTGGGGTAAAATGCAACGTGAACCTTGAAGGGCATAATTCACTTTATATTCTAACATTCCTCCAACAGACATGAATGGGATAAGAATCAAACGACAATTGAATAACTTTTTGATGAAAATAATGGGTAACAATAATTAACCTTACCAACTTTCGAAAGGTATTAGATAATGTAAATCGTGATAAAATAGCGCTACATAAAAGTCAATTAGATAATCAACGTTTAACTTTAAATAAAAATAAAAATAAAAATATACCTCAAACCAGCATTTCCACCATTGCCGCCTTTGTAACTCAGCTGAATATCGTAAACTTTCTCCTCGTTAGGATAAAACAACCCATAATTACAACTTTCTTTGTACAAATTTCTTTTTCTACAAAATTTATACCATCACTTCAAACTCCATTTCATTTCATTTCATATACATACTCCACTCTCCGGTTCTTCTACTGTCATTCATTTCTCAACGCATTTCTCAATTCATTTCTGTCAAAACATTCTCTGACATATACCACCATATATCACCACACTACAGCATTCAACCATACTTGCCATACTCTACAAACCTGCTGCTTCTACTTACAATCACTACCAAGCATAGCGTTAATCTCTTCCCTGCCAAGTATTCAACCACCTCTCTTACATACTTCTATGACCTTACATTCATACCATCATCCCACTGCACAAACTCCTAGCACAAGCAACCATTCACTCACCTACAAAACTACCATTACTTTCTTTTCATTGCTGCCATACCACTTTTCTGCCTCTCCAATAACCATCCTTCCCTACCATACTTCTGCAATACAACGAACAACTTCAACATATAAACCAAAACTGCTCTGTCCAACCACCCTTATCACTTCTGCCTAAACCACCACCTGATCATCATTCCACTCCGGCCATACCTCTTGTCGACTGCAAACACTTACATACCACTTCAACTTGCTCATCACTTAAGCACACATATCAACAGTTCTAGCACAAGCAACATCACACAAAATTACAACAACAGATATTGTGTAACACAGTTCATATTTCTCTGACCAACATTACATTTCAAATCGCCTCATCTCCTCTGTCTCTGCCACTAGAGCAACGTAACCACATCAGCTGCAGTACCCTACCCATTGCCTTGCTTTGCTTTCAACATTTCAACATACACATTGTAGTTCCACGGTATCACCCCACAACACAGTCACAACATCTCCACCCAACCCATACTTCATTTCTCAAACAGCACCTCTACAGCCTGCTCCTATACACCCATCACCATACGTTTCTACCCACCGCAAACATCGATATTCAACAAAATCACTCCCTCATAATTCACTGCTTATCAATTCATCCACCCCCAACTAGTTGCTCAACCTTTCCCAAACAATGCAACTGAAATCACTACCAAAATCGAACACTGCAGCGAATTCGCCTATCATCCATTCACCTGACCTCAACCCCAAATCCAACTCGTGAACCACCTCGAACCCCTTTGAACCGTCGAACCCAAATCGATCACAACCGCAGGAAACCCAAACCTAAAAACATCATACCTGAATAGTTGAAGATCCGGACGATTAAGGCAGCGATCAACTATCTAAAACCCAAGCGTGCTAGCAAAAAAACGAAGTGGAAGAGAAGCATTAAAGCGATTCACGGTAATAATATGAATAATGCGAATTCAGTAGTAAGAGAAGCGTTACCTGATGTCCATGTGGACGTAAGAAAGAAGATGGAAAAGAAATTTCTTATGACGATTATGAATATACAGGGCGAAGGAGGGCGAAGCTGGGCGATGGTTTTTGCTTTGGGTGACCATTCAGATTCGCGGTTGCCATTAGTTGTTCAAGCAAGGTTTGGGGAAAATGAAAGCCCTAATTAAAATCGCAGAGTGTTTGAGAGGTTGACGGCGGAGTACGTATTTTGTTAAGGGTTTGAGCGAAACCCTTCAATATTTTGTTAACTTTTGCCGCTTTGTTTTTGTTTCCGCGTTATAAATTATTTCAACCCGCTTTTTTTCAGCCCGCACTCATTTTTGTAATATTTTTATAAGTCTATAGCTACTGCAACATAGTGTTGATATCTATGCTAACATCCTGAAGCTGATGTTGTAATAGACAAAAATTAGCATAGCTATCGTTACATTGTAGCGAGCAACATCTTGTATTTTCGTTGCAATAGGCCATCTATGGCATAGTGATGCCACTCTGCTCCAACCGTCACCGCGGTCCTACATCATCACTAAAATGCCACTCTGCACTAACCACCACCAAGGTCCTACATCATCATCGAGATTCCTCAAAGTCTTTGATAACCCTCATAACCGTCGCCAAGGTCAGCAACGCACCACGTCGCTACTAGATCCAATGTTTGACGACGTACCATCACCAAGGTATTGGCATCACTAAAGCAGGCTAGACCATCACCAAGGTCTAGAGTACACAGGTGAGCATCCCCACATACCATTGCCCCACAAACACCTTCCTCGTCCAAGTTCTCATCGAAACACACCATGTTCTCATCATCCCACTTCACCAGTCGAATGTACCTCTTTGGACATTACCATGTCTGCATAGTCAATCATGCCTCCTTGGACATTACCAAGTTCATATACACTTCCCACCCGAAGTGATCAACCAAACTGATTCACCCATCTGTCATAGAACTAACTCCTTAAAGTTTCGAAGCTAACACCCCCAAAAGCCTCATTCCATGTTTCTGCTCGATATCCCTATCGGTCCATCCTACGATCGAACTAAGCTAGACACTATCGTCGAGGCAACCACGTAGCGTGCTAACCACCAAACCAACCTTCACGTCCAACCATCGAATTGTCGTCCCTGTTTGGTTATCGAACCACTCTCACGCCCGATCACCGAACCGCTCCACCATCGAATAGAACTTCACGTTCTATCACGAACCACCTAACCACAGAATAGGACTTCATGTTTGATCATCAAACCATGTTTCTTGGTCGGTTGCCGACTTGATGCCTCCATTGAGCCAAAACCAAGCTCGAACAAATTATTGCCGAACCTAAACTCTATAGCGTAAGCCTTCACATAAACCCAACACACATACACAAACCACGTCCAATCATCCAAACCTCCAAACACACATCAAACCATAGAAATTCATAATGCAATTACATTCATAATATTGCCTACCATATAAAAAGGCAATTATACTCCAAAACAACATGATTAAGGCATTTTAAATATTCCAAAATTCATTTTACTTTAGGTTTGGCTTAAAAAAAGCTTTAAAACATTAATTTTACTTTCAAAATGGGTTTAAAACATATCAAAACCTATAGATACATATATAGTAAGATGGGAGATGATAAATCACTCACGAAACACCCAAAACGGAGATTTTCATGCATTCAAGGCATCCGAAACTTCCAGCCAAGTTTTGATTTTTCTTCCCCACTGATGCAGCTTTGAAGTTCTCTAATGAATCCCCTTGCATATCTATGGTTTGGACAAGATTTATATAGGGAACGAGTTTGGGTGAAGAGTGGAGTAAAGGAGGTTGAGGCTTGAATGTGAAGTTGTAAAAAAATGATTTAGGGAAGGATGGCTCACCTATTTATAGGTAAAACCCCAAGCACCCCCTAGAAGCTCCGGACCTCTGCCCAAACCAACACCATCGAACAGACCACTGCTGAACAAAGCACCTACCAGATAGAAATCTCTGTCTGGTCTTCCTTGTTGAACTGAACCCCGAACATTCCTAGCACTGACCAGAGCCAATCTTCAAACTGCTATATCTCCTAGCCAGAAAATCCAAATTTCTATTAGAACCACTTTAAAGAAAGGGAAACCATTGTATCTTTCTAATGGAAGTGGCCTCGGAAGCTATTTCATTTTTGTTCAAAAATATAGCCGATACAAATTTCCCAAGGGTAAAATCATTCGAAAAATTCTAAAGATGGAAAAGGTCACTAATATGCATTTTCCAAAAGTTATAGAGTCATACAACCTCATATGAATTAAATAATAATATTTTATGATCCTTTTAGTGGGCATTCCTTTGGTAGGGTTCCCAGTCTTAGAAGAAGATTTCAGCCATAATATGCTATATGTAGGTTAGATTTGTAGTATAATTTCCTAAGATAGTATTATATGTTGAAATAAAGTTTTTTCTAGTATTTATGCCTATGTTCATAATAATATGTATATAGTAGGGGTTTCTGGAAAAACTCTTTAAAAATAATGAGTACGTCTCTCATACATATACTAAACCCTGTTGATTGAGTTAATAGGCTCTTATATCTAATGCAAAAAAAACCTTGAAATGAATTCCAACCTAGAGAAGGCCTATCGAAATTTAGACCTATTCTAAAGCTAGCTGTTGGTTGATAAAGAGAAAATTAAAGAGCTATTTATCTGCACATTCAGATCTCGCAATGGAATGATAAAATATAATAATAACAACAGTACCCATTTTTTTATAAATTCAAAATTTCATAGAAACCATAACAAAAAACCAATAATAACCGTTACATATCCATGGTAGTTTATACTCAAAATACAACAATTTCCAATGGGTACATCCTAAAATAACATAAATAGATAGACCGGCACAAGCTTTCTCTATGCCTTCGCCTACAACATCATCACCTTTTCTAACCTATGTTGTAATGAGGAGGGAGTCAGAACAACATATGTCTGGTGAATAAAAATCTCGAGCCTTGCATAGTTGTACTTGGGCAGTATAATTTAAATAGGAACATGTCTTTCACAGTTTATCTACATCCTAAGTCTTTCCAAATATAAATCAAAACGGCTTTCCAAATATAAGCCCAAAGCCATTTTGCATTTAACCTAATAACCCATGTGTATTGTCAATAATGTCCTATCAATATAAGAGATAGTACTCAAGTCACTTAATACCTTTAATGGAAATTGGACAGACTCTAACCATTTATACCTCTTTTAAGGAAGGTCCCGGTCCTTTAATATCTATCCCAAAATGGACTCCTCTCTGGTAACTATCTAGCTAACATTGCACGGAATCTCTTCAGCCACTTAATATTTCATATCAAAGCAGGCCCTTTCCTGGGATATTCTCTACCATGCCTAACCTATAACCCTGACCATTTTCTACTTCATACATAGGGAAGAGGCGGGCCTGTTAGGAAATCCAATCTACGGTTTCGATGACAACAACTATACAATGGAAATCAAATATACATATACATATACATATATATATATATATATATATATGTACTTGCTAGAACAACATCACTGGAAAGACAAGAACAAGGCTCAAAAGACACCACAAGAGACTACAAGTTGATAGGTACAAAGAAGTAAAAGAAAAGACGCACAAAACAGACATGCACCAGTATCAGACGTCTGGATGCATAAGCCAGATGTCTAGAAAAGTCCTTTGGAATAACAAACATGCTAAACCAGACATCTGGTAACAGCACCAGACGTCTAAAATTCTACAAGGTTTAAAAAATATATAGTATCAGACGTCTGAAACAAATACTAGACGTCTGAATTCAAACTCGAACTTCAGAAAAGAACTGCAACTGCCACATGCGAATGGACATCTCCACTTCTCTTTGCTATAACTCTTCACCATCCACAGAAGCAACTTTAGAGCATTTGTTAATGGATGCAACTACTCAAGACACCTATCTACAAATACATATAACATCAAGAATCAAGAGAACATTACTTATCTTACTCATTTATGCTTTCTAATTCCATATTCTTTATCTCTGCACTTTAGCAATCTTTACTTGTATTCACTCTTCCATGTACTCAGTGCTTCATATACAATATTCTTTAGATATATATTGGAAGCAATTGTACTAATTAGTCAACATTCCTGTTACACTAGAACACACATTTGACAAGAACAACTTATTGCAGCCAAGCCTATTCCTCCGGGCAAGGTAAGGGTTTTTGATAGTCGAATTTTGAAGGGAAGCTTTGGGACTAGACGTAGGAAGGGAGGTCCGAACTAGCATAAAATTATGGCGTGCTTATTCTATATTTACTTAGATTAATATTATTTTAGTTGCATCATATATTTTGTCGCATATACTTGCATATACTCTATACGATCCACCCTGTAGACTTTCAATCGGTATCAAAGAAAGGTTTGATCAAAGTACAATAACACGTATTTGAATCACTTTAATATGACAAGTATTTTTCAAGAAGGACAATTCACAGCACGTCCCCCACTTTTTAATGGTTCTAATTATGCATATTGTTCATTACATATGAGAATTTTTATGGAAGCTAATGGATTAGAAATTTGGTCAACCACTCAAAATAAATATGAAGCACCTGACACTACTACGAACACATGGAATGATGCACAAAAAACCGCCGCTTCTAATAATGCCAAAGCTATAATTTTTTTTTTTTTTTCATTAGATAAGAATGAATTTTCACATATCATATTATGTAACACTGCATATGATATTTGGCGTACCTTACAAGTTACACACGAAGGCACAAACAAAGTTAAACAAACTAAAATTTCAATTTTACAAAATCAATTTTCATCATTTAAAATGAAACAAAATGAATCTATAGTAGACATGTACTCTAGATTCCAAACTATTCAACAAGATTTAATGGCACTTGGAGTTAAATTCACCAATTTTGACTTAGTATCTAGAATACTCGATTCTTTAACTCCATAATGGGAAAGAAAAGTATTAGCTATCGAAGAAGCTAATGACATCTCAACACTCTTAGTTGAAGAATTGATAGGAAATTTAATGTCCTACGATGCTAATCTGCAGGCAAGAAAAGAACAAAATTCAAGGAAGAACAACATAGCATTTCCAGCAATAAATGAAGACTCCGACTTAGATGATGAAGAAATCGTATTTATTGCCAAAAACTCAACAAATTCAAGAAGTTTAGAAAAATGACCATATTTCGAAAAGGAGGAAAGTCAAGCTCAACAAATTAAATGTCAATCAAATGCTATGAATGTGATCAATTTGGACATATGAAGAAAGATTGTCCCAAGCTCAACAATGAGAAAAAGAAAAACAAATTTGAAAAATTCAAAAAGGAGAAAGCTTTCAAAGTAACATGGGATGATTTAGAATCTTCATCATCAAACGGTGACAGCGATAGTGACGGAGAACAAGCTAATGTATGTTTTTTGGCACAAATTGATGATGTATGTCCTAAACTTAGCTATGATGAATTATTACAGCTTAGCATGGAATTAGATGATAAATTTTGACAACTTAAAAAATTTGAATAAAGAACACATAGCCAAAATAAATAGATTAGAACTTGAAATAGGAATGCTAAAAGATGAAAAAATTATTTTAGAAGAGGAACTGGAATTAACTCAAAAAAAGTGGTTTAGTTGAAAATGAGACTATATCTATTGATTTTGGAAAAGTTAAACTAGAAAAGGATAACTTGTTAAAGGAAAATATCAACTTGAAAAGTAATATAGAAACATTGAAAATTAAAATTTTGAATTAAAAGAAAAATTAGATAAAATTACAAATAATGTTTCAAAATTTAATAAAGGAAAACAAGATTTGGAAAATCTTATCAAAAACTACAAAACCGTCAGGTAATAGAAATGGAATAGGATTTAAAAATATTACTAAACAAAAAGGGAATATAATTAAGAAATATAGTTTTATTTATCAAAAGACTAAAAGATCACCTAAGTCTAATACAAATACCAAAAATATAAAAAAATTGATTCCTAAGACAAATAATAATTTGATTAGACAAAAGCATATTAATAGTTTTCTAGATAATGTAATCTATAATAAATATTATGCTTATAAAGGTACCAAACCTTCTTGGGTGTGGCTACCTGCTCCTCCTAACATTTAGGACCCTAATAAAGTATATGAATACCAATTAAATCATTTTTTGTTTTGCAGGTACCCAAAATAAAAAATAAGGAGAAATAGGTACTTGACAGTGGCTGCTCCAAGTATATGACCGGAAACTCAAAAATGTTATCAAATATAACATACATTGTTGGTGGAACGGTAACTTTTGAAGATAACTCAAAATGACATGTCGTTGACATCAAAGAAGTCATCAACTCTGGTATTTCTAACTCTCCTATTATTACAAATGTTTTGTCAGTAGAAAATTTAAAACACAACCTACTTAGCATTAGTCAATTATGCGATAAAGGTTTTAAAATTAATTTCGAAAAAGATAGACGTAATATTTTTGATAATAACAAACAACTCATCTTTGAGGGTTTTAGAAACAAAAATATTTATGTCTTAAAAATGAATATAAATCAAAATTCAAACTTATGCTTAACCGCCAAACATGACGACCCATGGTTGTGGCATAAACGATTGTATCATATTAATTTTAAATATATTAATGTAACGACCCGAAATTTTCTACCCGAAAATTCCAGGTAGTTATGGAAAAGAAGAAAAAGATAGAAAAAGAAGAACAGAACACCAAACATCTCACATCCGCAGCGGATAAAATATAATAATAAATAATAATAGTTTACAAAGAATACTATATCTGTCGATTACATTTATATACATCAGAGTTTCACATATATACATAGAACTGAATATTTACAATTAACATGACTGAGAGCGGAATACTCTATACGATATCGCCATCCAGCTCGCCTCCTGAGCTCCATAACGTACCTACCTGAAAATCTGTAATACTCGGTCTGACCCGAGCATTACATCAAAGTAACACCCGGGTCAGGCTGGAAACCAGCGTGAGTAAACCCAACTAACATGGAATACCAAATAAATCAACTTATATAAACCTGGGGTAACATATGTCAATTCATCCAATTCACAATTTCTATAGACAAGGCTTATTTCACATCTAAATTTTCTAAGTACCAAACTTAGATAAATTAATCTGATTTTATTCCACCCTATTGATTTCTCAAAACAATTTATAAAATTCGAAGTGGTTTCGGGTATTTCCCAATACCCGAATCTGGTCTCTTCGATACTCATGTTATTCTAACCCAAGGTATTCATGAAATACACATCATTCCCTATCAGGGATACCCACTCATCCAAACATCCAATACCATTTACTCATTCATAAGCAAAACTTAATCTCATACAAATCAATTCGATTGATTCTAATTGAATTTCAAACTTAAATCACTTTGATTCCTTCATTCAATATTAATTAATTCCAAATCAATTAATTAGTCAGCCCTTCACTATTCATCCTAATTAATCGCCCTGGATTAATTTTTTTTTTTCAATTTCATTCAAATAATTACCTTAAATTAACTTTACAATATTAATTGGTCTCAACTAGGATCATTAAATAATCTTAATTAATCACCCCGGATTAATTATCCTTCCAATATTCCATTCAAGTAAGTAACTTTAATTAATTTCACGATATTAATTCTTCTTACCAAATCAATAAGTAATCTTTAATTATTTCTTAAATTTATTAACTATTAAATTTCATTAACCCTTAATTACTTACATTAATTAATCTCTCATAAGTCACTTATTTATTAATGGATAAGTCTTAATTAATCAAATCTTTAATTACATCATCATTTTTTTTGTATAAGTTGAGGATTACCAATTATATTTTAATTTATCCAAATCAAATTTAATTACCTTAATTAAACCAAAATATTATTCATTTCGATTAATTCCAAACGATAATTAATTATACTTTTATTTTCTTCATTTAGTAATCGATTACTCCTTAATTAACCATCTTAATTTATTCCTTGATTAATTTCACAAAGTAATTTTATTTTATTAATTACATTAAGTAATTATCTATCAAACCATTCATTGATTTTTCTAAATCAATTCGACTAAATTAACTTAACCAAAATGAATTCAACCTTTACTTACTAATTAATCAACTCGATTTATTCATTAATTTAATAAATTATCCATTTCAATTACCCTAATGATTTGGATGAATCACATATCATCAAACTTTTTATTTTAATTTAAGTTTAAACAATTTAAAACCCGAATATTTCGAGTCAAACCACAGTTAACTCGAGAAGCAAGCAAAACCAAGATCACATCAACAGCAGTGCACATCAAAACAACTCAACCAATCATCCAATTATTTAAATTTAACCATTTAAATTTTAATCAGTCAGTTTCTAATTGCTTAACTGATTAATTTAATAACCTTAATCACCCAAACCTAATTTAAATTAAAGATAGGTCATTTATCTTAATTATCTACTAAATTATATCACTTTAAAATCTTATTTTATAAACCTGGTATTTAATTATCATTTATCTATAATTTAACTTAAGATCTTTAAGTTCTATTAAGATAAACTTTTTATTTTCTTAATTTCTCCTTAATCATGCTATTAATAAAATTTCAAATGTGACTTAAGAACCTACCTGCTCAGTTTAAAATAAATATACAATTATACATCAGCGAGAAACTCACCAAAATGCTGACGACATCCCCGAAGCTGTTCGACCAAAATCAGATCGGCTACTCCTCAAGTCAAATTTCCTCCGTTGCAGCGCCGCCCTTACACCACAACCCCACACGGCTTCTTCCAGCGACGTCCCTCAACCCCGATACCTTACAGTATGACTGCCATGCCCAGCCCCAAACTCGGTGACAAACCCCTCACAACCCCGACCAATCTTCCCTGCTATTGCTCCCACCGAAGTCAGTGACTGTCGAACCATTTCCCAAATCTCATTCCCCCAAATCCAACAAAAGACAAGCTTCCACGATACTGCTAATCATCACGGCTCCCCTCCAGGCTCCCCTCGATCAACCGCCTGTCCTCCGTGGCTCTCCACGAGCACGGTGCTCAACTCGCGTCCCCCCTCTTTTCATCTTTGCCTTTGCCGCGCTCGAGTTCGTGCAGAACAAAGGGGTTGTCATGGAATTTCTTCGATTCGAATTTGGGCAGGAAGTGCGGCCATTCTCTTTTTTTTTTTTCGGGCGATTAGATTCCATCGTGAAGAAAAGAGCACGATACCTTATAGATTTGAACGAGCACTGCTCGATTCTGGAAAGAAACGAAGTAGCTTTGAAAAGGAACGAGAATCAATTTCGTTTCCTCTGATTTTTTTTTTTTTCGATTTCACTTCTGAAAATTAGAGAGAGAGAGCTGGCGATAAATATCAATTGGAAGGCTTCTTGGACACGCGTTCGTGTTAATAAAATATCTCTGACTTTTACTTTAAATTTATTATCTAATAAAATTCCAAAACGACTCAATAATTGCCATTTAAAATTTTGAACTTTTCTTAAGGAATGCCGTCAGGCAATTATAGAGTTTTACCCGCGTTCCGAACCCGATGAAACGTGTTTCGGAACCTAATTCGATCGTACGTGCGAGTTACGGAAATAAACGATCAATTTTAAATTAAATCGATTAAAATAGTTTCTAAGCGTTTTAAGTTGCCAGGATCAAACGACAACTCCAATTGCTACGAAAATTGAAATCCGATAATAACTAACTATTACGGATCCAATGGAACTGGTTTCGTCGAATTTTAGGACTGTACCCTCGGAAAGCTATTTTTAAATACAATTTAAACGATATGATTATTAAAATTGAACAAATCACCTTTAAATTAAATTTTAGTCATTCTATTATCTTCAGTATAATCGTTATAAATTTTATAAGCCTTCAAATTATATTTTAACAGGCTTAGAATCTCAAATTCAACAATTTACCCAATTTCAATTATATAATTCAATACTTTAATTGTCTAAGAAATATTAATATTTGGAATTCAAAATGTTAAAATCAAATTATTATTCCATTTTAAATCGTTAAAATTTCCGGGTCGTCACATTCCTCCCCCCTTAAAAGAATTTCGTCCCCGAAATTACTAGTTAGGAAGAATGGACCAATCCCTTTTACCTTCTCTCCAAAACCAACAGGTTTATCAACTTGCCACAATATCTTTTATTAAAGATTCACTATTACTTCAACTAACTTCCAAAACCTTCCATGGTTTCCAACAATCCCTTTTCACCCAATCGTTTAAATTTCAACTTAAAACCAAATTTTGAATTCTCAAAATTTTCTCAAATTTTTTTTAACTCCCTAAATTTCCGAAATTTTTTGCCAGCGTCTCCTTTGCGCGGCTAACTCGGTACTACTACAAAAGGCCTCTACGGGCTCCCAAATTCCAAAAGAAAACAAAAGCCAAGTGGCTACATCAAAAAATCCAATCCAATTTCATTCAGAAACTTTAAATACATACCTTTTTGTCGAGCAATTCAAATTTATCTTCTGATATCAAATCCAATTTTCTTTTCCCCTTATAACACCTACATATTCTATTTAACAACAATATCCAATCGAAATCTTTCAAATCATTGTATACATTTTCTTACAGAAGCCTTCACATTACTTCTATTCAACTTAGTTTCCACCGTTTCATATGAATTCAATTTATTTTCGATTTCTAATATAGAGTTATATCCTTCATTTAAACTGATTCATATTAGTTTCATTTACTAGTTTATTTTAAGTTTCCCATTTGAAATTGTTTTGTCGTTAACCAAAATTTTTCAAAAATTTTCTAACTCCCAAAATTTTCGAAAATTTTTGGCAGAGTCTCCTTTGTACGGAGGAGCTTTTGCAATTTGACAATAGATATAAATATGTATACATCGACCCACACGGTCGGAAAAAGCAAAAAAAGTTCATATTTCCTATTTTTATTGCGTAGGCGTACCTTATTTAGCATTTTAAGCAAGCTGCTTACTAATTTTAGCAATTAGCATACCCCAAATCTAGCCAAACGGCTTCCCTGTACCTGTACTTACTCAGTTTAAATACGTAAGTGTCATACATAGAAAATCTATTAACATTTCACTTACTTTTAATAGCTAAACACAAGCATTACATAAATAACAAGCACCAAACACTTACAATAAGCAATCTATGTGTTTTAAAGCACATCTAATTGTTTCCAACCAAATTTATATACTATTTCATTCAATTTTAATCGTTTACTACTCAAATGCTTACATTCAATTTATTTTTAATCCAATCAAGCTCAGATTCACTTCAATTGATTCAAAAATCAATTATATTTGCTTCCACTAATTCATAGAATTTAATTAAATCTCGTTTACGTTAAACGACAATCCTTTCTATGCAATTTAATAATATCCATGTGAATAAATAATTACTTAAGCTTTATAACCAATTAAAATTGATTCCAACTCAATTTTATTTAATTCCAATCCATTTTAATTCATTCACACCCATTTATTTAATTCGTCACATTCCATTCTTTTATACTACTAGCCATTTCCAAATTAATTCAATCCAAGCTTTTATTTAATGGGCTTTTATCCTTATTCAAAGCCAAGCTCCATAAATTTTAAACTAAATTTAGTTTACTTTATCTACAGTAACAAGCTTGCATGACTCCGTCATCCACACAGGTAACAAGACACAACTTTGTTATACAAACATAGTTCAAACCGGATGAGAAGCAGCCCCATGGAGATGATGATGATGATATGTTTTAAGCTGCTACTAATTCTAACTATGCACGTGACTGTATGATCATTTCAGCATAACAAGAGCCAGTTGGATTTTCTTCACTTGCACATGATGATAAATATTAAGTTGTATTCAAAGATATAAATCCAATAAGAAAGAAGTTAACTTAACTATTAGAAACAATTTATTATTCACAGGTTTTGTATGAGCAACCTTAAAAGATATCAACCAACATTCATATGTGTTTAGACCTGTGAAGGAATCAAATTTTAACAAGATAAACGATGCATACTTTATTTAATGTACACAATAATTCATATGCTATCTTTTTACACAATAAATATTGTGTGAATTCTTTATTTATTTATTTTTTTGTGATCTGTAGATATGTAGGTGAGGAGACACATTGGATTTAGGGAAATTAAAAGCCAACAGGTCATCAAAATTCAAAAATTAATCATCATGATTAAACCCTACTTGCACAATACTACTTTTTACAACATGCACTTGCTACAAATCCATTTCAATTTGCTAGAATTTTAAATAGAACATCAGATTTTACATAATACTAGACTTTGGCTAATATCCATATACCAACCAAAAATTCATTGCATATAAGAATTATGGATGAAACTCAAATCATAAATTGTTAGACTGGTTGATGTATAAATCCACTAGTTTGATTTCACTCTAGCAGTCACTTCAATCATCCCAAAATGAACCAAGTTTGCTTTCGCTATCATCATATTAGCCTTAATTACAATGAAAATTCTACATAAGGATGAACGATTTTTACTTGGTCAAAATTTTCCAATTTATTATATTTATACAAAACCATCCTCAATTTATCTTATTCACTTGGGTTTGGTTTGCAACCCAAGCCATTTCTATTGTAATTCACTTTTATTTCATTCAACAACACTTCCATTTTATCAAATTTACTTGCAAATTACACTATATATAGTATTCAAATCACTTGAATTTTATTTGCAAGTTAAACCATTGCCCTTTCAAGCCAACTTTATTTTATTTTTTACAAAACCTCTAATTTAATTCATTACCAAATTCTAGTCGAATTCTATTTATAATTCGAATTCATTTCCAAACTCCCTTATCAACTTACAATCCATTTTAGTTAACCGAGTTAAATTTTTATCAACATACTCCATTAAATAATTTATTTAGCTAATTAGCTTACTTCCAACTTAATTTACAAAAATCACTTCATTAAATTTTTCCTGAGTTCAGTTTTGTTTTATAATTCCAGTTTGAATTCCCTTTTTACTTGAAGATTTAGAAATGCCTTAAATTCGGATAATACAAATAAAATAGCTTTTTTTTTTTAAATATTTCTCATAACTCGATGTCTCAACCAGTCCATCCTTGTTCTCACAGAAATTCAATCATACGTTGATCAGGCGTAGGCTGAAAATCTATAAGTACTTGGTAAACCCGTTTTCAACACCCAGTGAAAATACTTGGAAAACAATTTTATTGAAATATAGAAAACAATTTTGAAAATAGAGGAAATATTTTTTTTTATTTTTTTTTTTAGTGAGGATGCTCTGGAAATCATCACCCCCATTCCATGGTCACAGTTACATACCAGGGTTACGTTGCAGTCGCAACAAAAGTCCATGTAACTGCAGGCTCTCCGCGGCACTCTCGATTACGCCATGGAACCCACACAACAGATCACAGTTACATCCAGGGTTACGTTGCAGTCACAACAAAAGTCCATGTAACTGCAGGCTCTCCGCGGCCTCTCGATCTCGCTATCAAAATGAAACTTTTCCACTCTTACATAGGTCGCAGTCTACCGAGATAAACTCAAACGCAGACTGTTGGCTCTCAGCGGCACACACGACTTTCGCAATGTTACCATAGGTCGCAGCTACATCCTGGGTTACGTTGCAGTCACAACAAAAGTCCATGCAACTGTTGGCTCTCCGTGGCACACACGACTTACGCTATGGTAAACTCAACTCATAATCCTCAGGAACTAGTTTTGTCCGGACTCCTCACAGGATCAACTTTAGAACCCCCTTGGGGCTCAAGGCAGCACCACCCGGTGGCACTCCTGAGAAGTCCATTTCAAGGAAGCGCCTTTTTCCCTAGAGTCATCATCAAAACATTTTATATTATACATATATAGTATCTTCAAATCATACACCTAGCATGAATCTCATAAAAAATATCCTTTACACAAAATCGATTATCCCAAAATCGATGATTCTCAAATCAGGCTTTCCAAATTAAATATTGATTTTTCCCAAAATCAAAAGCCTTTCCAAATCCAAAGGTTCTCAAAACCTTTTTCAAAATCCTCATAAAATCCTTTATATATATACACAGACATATATAATTTTTAAAACTTTGGATCATTTCAAACTTGTAGAAAACCCCTTTTATACTTCCATCACTCCCAAAAACCATAGAAATATCCAATTTCCATCTTTATTCATTTCATATTTCTCAAAATATTCTTTCAGTTCAAAAGAACCATTTCACCTTCCTTATTCACCTTTACATTAATCCTCATTTGGATTATTACTTCGATCCTTATCTTAGTTGGGTACTTAATCAATAACAGTTTGAACTCCGACCAATTTAGAAAAATAGCTTGAAAATTTTAAAAATAGGTAAGTAGTTGAAAAATAATTATTAGTTTACAAAATAATTGTAAAATAGTTAACTAATTATAAAATAGTTGGAAAATAGTTAAATAGTTATAGAAATCTTAATAATTGCAGAATAGTTGTAAATTAGTAATTGATTTGTAACATAGTTAAAATATAGTAATAAGTTTAGAAACAGTTGAAAAAAAATATTAAATTGTTCCAAAATAATTGTAAAATAAGTATAAAATAACTTGGCTTTAAGAAAAAAGGTTGTATATATTTAATAGCTTAGAAAAATAAGTTCATATTAAGACAATTTATATTGAAAATAGCCCAGAGTCAAAACTGTTCACTTTCCCAACAATACAATTTAAATAATCTTCAATTTCTATTGAAATTGATTTAACTCCAATTCAAGTTGAATCAATCATGATTTCTTTTCCAATTCAAACTAAATTCTATTTGATCCTTAAACTTGTATAACTTAATTATAATTTCAATTTTACAATTACTATTTAAAATCAATTACATTCACATTTTGCTTTCATCTCGGAATTATACATTTTATTTACTCAATATATTTTTATTATTCCATAAACATTTAATCAAGGTTCCAAAGTTTAAACAAATTTCCAAAATTCTTTGTCAAATTCATTCATCCTTTTGAATTTCAAGACCAAACCCAGTTCACAAACAATTCTAATTTAAAATAATTTGGTAGCAATTTCTCTTCAAGAAACTCGAAAATAAATATCGATGATGCTGCAGTCATCACCGACGTTATTTTCCAGTGACCGAAAGAGTTCAATGCTTTTATCTCTTTAAAAACATTTCCAAACACTTTTAATTTCAAATCTTCCAGATTTCAAGTTCAACACAAAATATTTTTGAAATAATACTATTATTTCTCCAAAACCTTTGGAAACCACTTTCAAATCCAAAGGAATTTTAAACTTCCCAAAAATTCCAAACTCCCAACCCATCAAATTCATATTTAAACATTACTTTGGATTTTTCATCTTACTCTATTTCAAATATTCTCTGGAATTCTATTTCAAATTATAATCTCATTTATTTATGGAGTTTATTTCAGTTTATAAATTACACTTACAATCTACATTTCAAATTCCATTTTGTTATATAAGTTTACTCTTCAACTTGGTTATAAGTTTCAATTTGGTCGTATTTTATTTTACTTCTTAACTTAATTTCAATAATTTAACAACCAATCATCTAGATATTCCTTAGAAGGAAATATTGCTATATATATCAAAATATATATTTTTTATATAAAATCATTAAAAATCTTTATAAGCAAATAACAAGTACGCTCTCATATATATATACACACACACTCAACTCATTCTAGAGTACTACGGACTCTATTCAATGAGTAATTCCCACCAGAGCCAAGGTTCTCGCTTAACCTTCTACTCTGATACCAAATGTAACGACCCGAAATTTTCTACCCGAAAATTCCAGGTAGTTATGGAAAAGAAGAAAAAGATAGAAAAAGAAGAACAGAACACCAAACATCTCACATCCGCAGCGGATAAAATATAATAATAAATAATAACAGTTTACAAAGAATACTATATCTGTCGATTACATTTATATACATCAGAGTTTCACATATATACATAGAACTGAATATTTACAATTAACATGACTGAGATTAACAATAATATAAATACAGTGGAATACTCTATACGATATCGCCATCTGGCTCGCCTCCTGAGCTCCATAACGTACCTACCTGAAAATCTGTAATACTCGGTCTGACCCGAGCATTACATCAAAGTAACACCCGGGTCAGGCTGGAAACCAGCGTGAGTAAACCCAACTAACATGGAATACCAAATAAATCAACTTATATAAACCCGGGGTAACATATGTCAATTCATCCAATTCACAATTTTCTATAGACAAGGCTTATTTCACATCTAAATTTTCTAAGTACCAAACTTAGATAAATTAATCTGATTTTATTCCACCCTATTGATTTCTCAAAACAATTTATAAAATTCGAAGTGGTTTCGGGTATTTCCCAATACCCGAATTTGGTCTCTTCGATACTCATGTTATTCTAACCCAAGGTATTCATGAAATACACATCATTCCCTATCAGGGATACCCACTCATCCAAACATCCAATACCATTTACTCATTCATAAGCAAAACTTAATCTCATACAAATCAATTCGATTGATTCTAATTGAATTTCAAACTTAAATCACTTTGATTCCTTCATTCAATATTAATTAATTCCAAATCAATTAATTAGTCAGCCCTTCACTATTCATCCTAATTAATCGCCCTGGATTAAATATTTTTTTTTTCAATTTCATTCAAATAATTACCTTAAATTAACTTTACAATATTAATTGGTCTCAACTAGGATCATTAAATAATCTTAATTAATCACCCCAGATTAATTATCCTTCCAATATTCCATTCAAGTAAGTAACTTTAATTAATTTCACGATATTAATTCTTCTTACCAAATCAATAAGTAATCTTTAATTATTTCTTAAATTTATTAACTATTAAATTTCATTAACCCTTAATTACTTACATTAATTAATCTCTCATAAGTCACTTATTTATTAATGGATAAGTCTTAATTAATCAAATCTTTAATTACATCATCATTTTTTTTGTATAAGTTGAGGATTACCAATTATATTTTAATTTATCCAAATCAAATTTAATTACCTTAATTAAACCAAAATATTAATCATTTCGATTAATTCCAAACGATAATTAATTATACTTTTATTTTCTTCATTTAGTAATCGATTACTCCTTAATTAACCATCTTAATTTATTCCTTGATTAATTTCACAAAGTAATTTTATTTTATTAATTACATTAAGTAATTATCTATCAAACCATTCATTGATTTTTCTAAATCAATTCGACTAAATTAACTTAACCAAAATGAATTCAACCTTTACTTACTAATTAATCAACTCGATTTATTCATTAATTTAATTAATAAATTATCCATTTCAATTACCCTAATGATTTTGATGAATCACATATCATCAAACGTTTTATTTTAATTTAAGTTTAAACAATTTAAAACCCGAATATTTCGAGTCAAACCACAGTTAACTCGAGAAGCAAGCAAAACCAAGATCACATCAACAGCAGTGCACATCAAAACAACTCAACCAATCATCCAATTATTTAAATTTAACCATTTAAATTTTAATCAGTCAGTTTCTAATTGCTTAACTGATTAATTTAATAACCTTAATCACCCAAACCTAATTTAAATTAAAGATAGGTCATTTATCTTAATTATCTTCTAAATTATATCACTTTAAAATCTTATTTTATAAACCTGGTATTTAATTATCATTTATCTATAATTTAACTTAAGATCTTTAAGTTCTATTAAGATAAACTTTTTATTTTCTTAATTTCTCCTTAATCATGCTATTAATAAAATTTCAAATGTGACTTAAGAACCTACCTGCTCAGTTTAAAATAAATATACAATTATACATCAGCGAGAAACTCACCAAAATGCTGACGACATCCCCGAAGCTGTTCGACCAAAATCAGATCGGCTACTCCTCAAGTCAAATTTCCTCCGTTGCAGCGCCGCCATTACACCACAACCCCACACGGCTTCTTCCAGCGACGTCCCTCAACCCCGATACCTTACAGTATGACTGCCATGCCCAGCCCCAAACTCGGTGACAAACCCCTCACAACCCCGACCAATCTTCCCTGCTATTGCTCCCACCGAAGTCAGTGACTGTCGAACCATTTCCCAAATCTCATTCCCCCAAATCCAACAAAAGACAAGCTTCCACGATACTGCTAATCATCACGGCTCCCCTCCAGGCTCCCCTCGATCAACCGCCTGTCCTCCGTGACTCTCCACGAGCACGGTGCTCAACTCGCGTCCCCCCTCTTTTCGTCTTTGCCTTTGCCGCGCTCGAGTTCGTGCAGAACAAAGGGGTTGTCATGGAATTTCTTCGATTCGAATTTGGGCAGGAAGTGCGGCCATTCTCTTTTTTTTTTCTTTTTTCGGGCGATTAGATTCCATCGTGAAGAAAAGAGCACGATACCTTATAGATTTGAACGAGCACTGCTCGATTCTGGAAAGAAACGAAGTAGCTTTGAAAAGGAACGAGAATCAATTTCGTTTCCTCTGATTTTTTTTTTCGATTTCACTTCTGAAAATTAGAGAGAGAGAGCTGGCGATAAATATCAATTGGAAGGCTTCTTGGACACGCGTTCGTGTTAATAAAATATCTCTGACTTTTACTTTAAATTTATTATCTAATAAAATTCCAAAACGACTCAATAATTGCCATTTAAAATTTTGAACTTTTCTTAAGGAATGCCGTCAGGCAATTATAGAGTTTTACCCGCGTTCCGAACCCGATGAAACGTGTTTCGGAACCTAATTCGATCGTACGTGCGAGTTACGGAAATAAACGATCAATTTTAAATTAAATCGATTAAAATAGTTTCTAAGCGTTTTAAGTTGCCAGGATCAAACGACAACTCCAATTGCTACGAAAATTGAAATCCGATAATAACTAAGTATTACGGATTCAATGGAACTGGTTTCGTCGAATTCCAGGACTGTACCCTCGGAAAGCTATTTTTAAATACAATTTAAACGATATGATTATTAAAATTGAACAAATCACCTTTAAATTAAATTTCAGTCATTCTATTATCTTCAGTATAATCGTTATAAATTTTATAAGCCTTCAAATTATATTTTAACTGGCTTAGAATCTCAAATTCAACAATTTACCCAATTTCAATTATATAATTCAATACTTTAATTGTCTAAGAAATATTAATATTTGGAATTCAAAATGTTAAAATCAAATTATTATTCCATTTTAAATCGTTAAAATTTCCGGGTCGTCACAATTAATAAATTAGAAAACTATGAGCAAGTTAGAGGTTTACCTAAAATAAATTATAAAACAGAAAATTTATGTAACGATTGTCAAATTAGAAAACTAGAGAATAGCTCATTTAAATACATAAATAATATTTCTACAAAACAACCATTAGAATTATTACATTTAGATTTATTTGGTCCAACTCAAGTATGATCTATAAATCACAACAAATATGTTTTTGTAATAGTTGATGATTTTTCAAGATATACATGGACCTTATTTTTACAACATAAAAGTGACACTTTTGGTATATTTATAATTTTTGTTAAAAGAATTATAACTCAAATGGATATGAAAATTAAGAATATTCGAAGTGATCACGGTGGAGAATTCGAACATGATCTTTTTACTAATTTTTGTAATAAAAAGGGCATAAGTCATAATTTCTCTTTTCACCGCATACCTCAACAAAATGGTGTCATAGAAAGAAAAAATCGTACGTTACAAGAATGTGCACGAATACTATTAAATATTAGTGGTTTACCAAAACATTTTTGGGCTGAAGCTATTGCTACGACTTGTTATGTTTTGAATCGAGTAACCATACAACCTATGACTAAACATATTTGTTTCGAAATATTTTTTTGGAAGAAAACCTAAAGTATCATACTTTAAAACTTTCGGATCAAAATATTTTATATTAAATACAAAATATAATTTAGGAAAATTCGACCCGAAGGCTGATGAAGGAATCTTTGTTGGATATTCGAATCGTAGCAAGGTGTATAGAATTTTTAATAAACGTACTAACACAATTGAAGAAATTTTACATGTTCCATTTGATGAAAATTTCCTTAACAATCATAATAATGGCGATAAAGAAATTATTCCACTAATAAATACAACAAACTTATCTAATAATGAGACAAATGCACAAAAAATTCTACTTTAATGTCACCTTCTAGAATTCTAAAAGATCATCCAAAAGATAATATCATCGGGGATCTTAATTCCAAAGTAACTAGAAATCAACTTAACCAAATAAGTCATATCGCATTTGTGTCAAATTTTGAAACAAAAAATTATAAAGAAGCTTCAAACGATGATTTTTGGATAATAGCCATGCAACAAGAATTAAATCAATTTGAACGTAATAATGTTTAGGAATTAGTACCATGACTAGAAAATCAATCAGTTATTGAAAAAAAATGGTTATTTAAAAATGAAGCAGATAAAAAAGGAAATATAGTTAGGAATAAAGCACGTTTAGTCACTCAAGGATATAATCAAGAAGAAGGTATTGACTATGACGAAACTTTTGCTCCAGTAGCAAGACTCGAGGCCATATGTACATTACATGCTTTTGCAAGTTTTCACAATTTTAAATTATTTCAAATGGATGTTAAAAGTGCTTTTTTAAATGGTTTTGTTTGTACCGAAAATGGGCACAACACTCTTCCGAAGTTTTTGAAGAGAAAAAAGTGAAGAAAATAAATTTAAAATGAAGATTATCTGACAAAAAATCCAACAAACAATAACACAAATGCACAGAAAGCAATGTCTTGTAGAGTGGTTCGGCGTGTTGCCTATGTCCACTATGTATTTTTTGTGATTTTATTGATTCTCTTTGAACAGTTACAAATGATTTCAGCGAACAACAGTGAATTACAGCTTGGAATTCAAATTCAACAGCAAGGGTAGGACGCAAATCTTGATCTGGCAGAGTCTGGGCGCTAGAGAATCAAAAGATCCCTTTTCTATAGGCTTTGGGGCTCTATTTATAGGTGTAGGAGGCTGATATTTCGCTCAAACTTCGGGAGACTCCTTCTGGCACGTGAGGGGCCCACGCTACCAATCCTAAGAAGTCTTGACTTGTTTTGTGATCGATACGAAATGAATTCGTATCGATCAAGATCGCATCCGATAAAGGTGAAACTTGGCAGAACATTCTTAGCTTGTACATAATCTTCTGTGAAAATTTCATCGCATTTGGATCGGTGGATCTCAAGTTATGATCGATACGAATTGGGATCTTCAACAGTAACGCTTCCTTCAAATCGATTAATTCGAATCGATCAATTCGACTCGATGATGGCAAGCGTGAGCAAGTTGACATGGTCGCATTCTTCATGTCAATCCGCTTTTCACTCCGGTTTGATCGAGTCACCGCGAGTATTTCGCTATGTTTGCATCCATAACTAACGCGTCATCCCAGGCCTGTTTGACCCGATGGATACGAACATGCCATCATCCATGGATTCGATCAGAGGTCTTTAAGTATAGGGTGTAACCATCTGATGGATACGAATAGTGGCTATCTGATGCATACGAATATCGGGTATCTGATGGATACTAACATCTGCTCGGCGATGGAAACGAGCTAACAAAGGTTGATGGATACGAACATGGCAGTTACTTCATGGATACGAAATAGTGACTTGTCGCAGTTGATGGATGTGAAGTAGTCACCAGCCGATCGATACGAAGATGTTGGATTCGAATACTGATAGCTCGATCAATAAGAACCAAGAGGAACTGATCATTGCGAAGTGGCTGATGGATGCAAACCGGATCGAGTCAAACCGTGGCTTACTGATGGATACGAAAACGTGGTTGTTTCCTCCAGTTTGAATCGATCATAACTAGAGCATATGAACTCATATTGACTTGAAATTTGGAATGCAGGCTTCCATGGCTTTGTTTGTCATGTCTTGTCAGTTGTAGCTTGATTCAGACTCGGATAAAATTCGTTGACATCCATAGCGAACCTGTGCATGCTCGATACCCAGGACGATTGATCCTGAGTTTGTAACCAGTTCTTTGATATCTCGGCCTTGCCAAAAGGCAGGATAACATTTGCCCCCCAAAGTACGTCTCGTGGAAACATGACGTGCTTTGAAAAGCTGCAGTCTTCACTCTGAACAGTCATTGTTTTTTTGTTGAAGGTTGTAACCTTACGTTGCTATAACTGATTGATCTATGATAGTGCTTAGTTGTTTTTCGCCGTAATCGTTATTAAATGAATATCCAAATCCTGTTAATGCTGAAAATTAAATATTAGTTTGACATATATGTATACATGTTAATCTGACTCTCGTTAACGTTGCATGTTCACGAGTTATTGTCAGTTTTCTTGTACTGAATTTCGCATAGATCCTCTCCTGAACCGATGTGAAACTCGAGTTGTAACAACGCTTGATGGTTGTTTTTGGACGTTCCTTCATATCGATCCTCTCCTGGATCGATACAGAAGTTTGAAAGGTGGCCCTCGCATCGATATGTTTGGCATTGATGGATACGAATCATCATTTCGTATCAGGGGACGCGAGTGTCGATGGATACGAGCTAATGTTCGCATCGATCATCTTCAGGAGCTTCAGCAGATCTTTATGATGCCCTTCAAATCGATGAAGGATTGAGCCATTGGAGTTGATTAGCCAGTTCGAATCGATGGGAATAAAGGCTTCATATCGATGATCCTCAATGTTGTTGGATTCGAGCAGGTGATCTTCAACTTGTGCCGATAAATGCTAATTTATTGTTAGATGATATTCGATGGATTTGAAGAATGAAGTTCGTATCGATGAACTGTGGTTGGAGTTCCAAAATCATCGATTCGAATGAAGGTTTCGCACCGATGGGACCTAAAGCCTTCTGCATTTACTTCATTGCGTACTTCGTATCGATGGACCCCATTGTCCATTTCGAATCGATAGGAGTTTTGGCTGATGGATTCGAACCTGCCGTTCGACTCGATGCGATAGTTGACCTATGATGACCGGTTGCATTTGACCGGGACGCGAATCGCCCCTCCTCCTTCCTTGGTCCATATAAATACCCTAGGCTCGGCCATTTCTCACTTTTTCACTTTTTACTGCTGCTGTTACTTTTTTCTCTGCTTTCACATCGTATCGAAGAAAAGGAAGAGCTTCATTCGTTTTCGATTCGAATAGATCTTCAGTTTTTCGCATCAATTGTTATACATAGGTAATTCATCAAACGAATGTAATGCGTTAACGACGAGATTCAATCTTTAATACCAAACCACTCAGATCCATGACCGATTCCATCATCGTTGATGTTGGAATTAGGCTGAACGAAAGTTATGGAGGAGGTAATGGCCTTTTTGCCATGTGGAGAAGAAGGATTGATGAAGGATTCGAAGGAATTGATCAAAGATTATCAGGACTTCGATTCGTGTCGATCTGGAGTAGATGCCTTGAGATGATAAAACTGTGGCTTTCATATTGACCAATGAATAAAGGATGAACTTCAAGTCGATCCCAGCGATATCAGTTCGCCTCGATCAGAATCAATATGATTTTGAGTGGCTAAGGCATCGATACGAAGTTCTTGGCTTTAGATCGGTGCACACTTCATGGTTCGAGATCGAGTCGAAATCATCGCGTGCTTGATCGTTATAAAGCGAAGACTTCGAACACATACGAACCCACGAGCGTGTCGATCGATACGAAGCAAAATTCCCTGATTGATACGAAACTAGCAATCTCTGGATCGATACGAAGTGTGTTCTCACGAATGATGCAAAGTGCATCGACTCGAACACGATCGATGCGAAATTGAAAATTACTCAACCGATGCGATCCTGAACATTGGTATCGATTCGAAACCTCTATATTCTGATCGATACGAAATTGAGACCCCTTCGATCTATATTCCGATGAATTCAGAGAACTTTTGATATTTGAAAACTCGACCCCCCCGGCGAGCTTCATTCCTGCATATCTGGACTTGACTGTAGAACAACATATTTGACTATCCTTTCGAAGCTTGTCAATGGAACTATAACTTAACAACGTGATAGCAGATTTTAACTCGAATCGATTGCCAACATCTGGATGGTACAGTTGTGACGGTCAGCGATGACAGTCATTCCAACTGGACTTCGAAGTTCTGTCGTTTGCATATTTTCTTTAACTCTGCAGAATTTGTTTAAGTAATGCACAACACTACACTACACAACACACACTTTACACGAGGGGAACACACGGGCTCTTTATCGTCTAATGATGTATTTTCATGAGTTAGCTAGTTATGGAAACCCCAAGCTCGCAGCGACAGGAAACTCAGAGCATAATTCCTCCAAGACTTGAAATACCGGACATCGAGGCCAAGTCATCGATCCGGCCCCGGACGAGGTACCAGATGCATCTTTCATCAATAGTCTGCCAGATGCTGCTCCATCCAATATTTCTGAAGATATGCTAGGGAGAATATGCTTAAGACACGGTTTGTCAATGGACGACGTAATATTGCCGGGACCAAATGATAGACCACATAATCCATCGGAGGGGTATACCGCCTTCAATCGACACGCTTACGCAGCCGGGGCGCTTTCCCTATTCAATCAATACACAAAAGAAGTGTTGTCTTTTATAGGGATTGCCCCATCTCAGCTACATCTAAACGGATATGCTTTACTGAATAGTTTGTTCATTGCATTTATGGAGAACCTCTATCGACCGCCCTGTCTAACCGAGATAAGATACTTGTTCAACATCAAGAGTCGAACAGACAGTCCATCTTTCACCTTCCTCGAGGCTGTCCAAATAATTACGGTGTCTTGGACTAGGCTGAGCTACTTCAAGACGGAGTGGTTTTATGTTAGAAGCCCCCAAGGATTTGCCAGGCGATGGCTATTTAGACGTGAGTATTGCAATCTTCTCGAGTAGTCGACAAGACAGTTGTAGATGAGACCAAACTCATATCTCTTTTTCATTACAGCAATAATCCAGCGACCCGAAGGTGGATATTACAAGGAGATAGTTCGGGTTGTTCAAGAGGTTCCAAGCGAAGAGAGGAATATCGACCTGGTCTTGACGGATAGAAACCTTAGGATTCTTGGGCTAATCAAGCGAAGACAAAGTATAAGGCTCGACGGTGCACTAAGGACTATATCGAGGGAGCGAGTTAAGCGTAAAAAGCCTAGAGTTGTTATAGTCGAAGAGGTTGACTCCGAAAGAACCCATATTGACGATGAACCTTTGGGCGAGCCTACGGATGCAGCCCAGGATTCTGAAGAAAAGAGAAAAGGCAAGGCAGCCGTTTTTAAGCAATACAAAAGGGAGATATGGAAGTCTGTGGTCATGTCCCGGCCCGCCTCTGGAATCAGAATTTCGGAGATGTCTCCTCCAAGAACAAAAAATCTTTACAAAGGGCTCGTCGATCTTACAATTCTGGACGACATGTCCATGTAGCATGATGCCAGATTGGATGAACTCCAACACGCCTTAGTTTTAAGCGAATCTCTGCCCACTAGCGTGGTCGAGATATCCAGTTGGTCGGGGAATTGCACAAACATTCACACTTCATGGCACTACACGGTTTCTGGCTGTAATACGCCCACTGTGAAAGTTAACTAACTTCCTTTCTATTTTGCTTTGTTGATACCATGTCCGGTCGAGGCTCAATGCTTGGTAGTCTACGCAACAAACATAAGTCTTTGTCATACTATGAATCGCATAGGAGGGAAGGAGATAGGGACTACGATCAAGGATATTCTAGTCAGGAATGGTCTGACAGAGATAAAGGTTACAGGCATCGGTCTCGGTCTCGCACGCCACCTCCCAGAGCTCCGGTACCGCCGCCAGTTCATGTTCCATGACCTTCGAAAGCTCCACGGCACAAACCATCTTCCTAATCATCTAGGCCTGAATCTCAGCATGGAACTGAAGTTACAGACCCTTCCTCTACTGCATAGGCCCTCGTCGAGCCCACTAGGGAAGGAGCGATGAGGCTCGCTCAGCTGAGAAAGGATTTTCCTGACATTTGTTTTGACGGGTTTGTCTTTTCTCCACGCTTGAAATGGTTCTCGGCGTCGGTTGAAAATACAGTGCATGATTATGCCGCAGACATATTTTTCCAGTATCAGGAGTGGTCGAAAACTGCGAAAAAGGCATCGAAGATGGCCTTTGACCGAGCAGCCATGATTGAAAGGCTGGAGAAAGAACTCGTCTAGAAAGATCGAATCATTCAAGTGCTCAATAGTGAGGCCGAGTCTTCTCGCAAATCTGAGATTGAGGCTCTTAAGAAAGCCGACGAGGCCCAGGTGGCGATGGATAGGATGAAACGGGAGCACTACGCCACGGTGGAGGACATGTGCCACCGGAACACCATCGTAACCGCTGAGCGGGATGCAGCCCTAAAAGTGCTAAACGAGCTTAAGGCCAAAGTCTCAGAAATCATGAAAGAGAGAGACACTGCTAATGTTTTCGCACAGGAAGCGTGCGATCAAGGGGTGGTGCTTCGAAGGGAGAGAGATGCGGCCATGGAAAAGGTCCGTGTGGTTGAGGCTGAAGTTGATGAAAAGGTTCGATTGGCGGAGATCAGGCTCGAGTCAGAGATAGAGGAGCTTCTCGTCACTTATAACGCCAATGTGCTGAAACACAGGAATCTGGCTTGGCTTGACGATTACTCGACACATCTATACAACGCCTGGAATTTGGTGGTTGAAGAAGAGAAGGCGGTGCTGTCGGGTGGTACCCTTGACGAATTTGAGCTGGAGAACCGCATTTTGAGCAAAGATGAAAAGAAGGTTCTTCATGACTACATGGTTTCTCATGCAAGAGAGAGATTAGGCACCCAACATCTAGAAGTTGGTGAGGGCTCCGGCATCGCACACCAAGCTATAAGTTATGAGATGATTACTTCATCTGGATCCGAGCTGATGCCAGCAATTGAGCCGCAGCTGGTCCCAGCCTACGACCCGGAACAGCCACACTTATCTCCCATAAGGGAGCATTCTTTGGAAGCTATTCAGCCAGCCACGAGTCAAGCTGAGGAAGGTACTCTACACAAATCTCTTGTGGATTTCTGAAATGAAATACTTGTATTGAAGCGTGTACTGACAACTCATTCTTTATCCTTGTCCAGTGACTGAAGTTACAACAGCAGCACCTCCTGCGATACTGGAATCACAACAGATGGAGGAGGCCATTATCACCGAGGCAATCACTACGACCATGGCCGCGCCTATCGAGGTAACATAGGGGAGCTCCCTTTCTTTTGATAAGCAAATGATGAATGATATTCTGGTCCGGCAGAGAGACCCTTTTGCGGACTTACCGTTCATCCTTAGTGGACAGCCACCTGCCTCTTGCGCTTTGACATAGACTACTGCTACCCACAGTGAAGCCCGTGCTGCTCGTGAAGCAGAGATACTAGCTGAAATCAATGTAGAGATGGAGGCTGTGGCTCACGGCAACAGTGCTGAGGGTGGATTGACGGCGTCTGACCCAACTCCACTTAGAATGATATCTCCCGAGGGTATGCTTGTTGACACTAGTGCGCCTATCCCTCCTCCGGTCGTAGATCCAGTTCCTCCGACTCCTCCTGCAGGGAGCGTTCCCATAGATGCAAGTTCGGAGGAGGATGTTGATATTATGCCTCCATCCAAAGATGATCCTCCAAAGAGTAAATGCTCAAAGCGAAAAATTATTGGTGGCTCTGGCGGATCCACACTTAAGAGGAAGCCGAAGAAGGCTAAGGAGTAGATAGGCCCTTCTGGTGCAAATTTTGTTTAGCTAAGAATTTTTTTTCCTTTATAGGCCATGTATAGATGCAGGTTCGGCCCCTGCTAGTAGGAATTTTTTGGGAGAACTTGTATGTAAGTGTTTGCTTTTGATTAGTTGAAATAAAACTTTGCTTTTGTTGCTTCAACTCTTATTTCTGTCTTCCATACTTAAGTGTCGTAGAGTTTGGATCTCGGTCCCATGTACTCGAGAAGTTTCAACCCTTGAGTTCTCTTTATTTGCCAAGTCTGAAAATCATGAGCATGGCTTGTACCGAGAGATCGAGCTGGAATTTAGACATCGTACTGCTTCAGCTAGCGGTTAACACTTAAGCTCTGCCCCCAGTTTCGGGAACAAGTTGTAAAGATCGGCTAGCGATCGTGATTTGTCTCTATTTTTAGAATTAAACATTGTCATATTGATGCAGAAACAAGCGTAAGTCGTGTGATTGCATCACATTCGCTTACCTATGAATAGTCGCATCCACACTCTGGGGATCAGCATTTGCACTTCGGCAGTCGGTTACATCTATTGATGTTTTTTAAGTACAAGTCAACACTCTGGGACTTAGGATAATCCATGATCGATAATCTGGTTCGCACTCTGGGAATCCGAGAGTTATCGACGTCCGTAGCGCACTTCGCACTTCGGGAACTTTGACTTAGTATTTATACTCCAATTCACATTCCGGGAATTTGGAGTTAGTGTTTATACTCTGGTTCGTACTCCGATAACCTAAAGTTGACGTTTATACTCCAATTCCCATTCCGAGAATTTAGAGTTAGTGTTTGTACTCCGGTTCGCACTCCGGAAACCTAGAGTTGACGTTTATACTCCAATTCGCACTTCGAGAATTTGGAGTTAGTGTTTATACTCCGGTTCGCACTCCGGGAACCTAGAGTTGACGTTTATACTCCATTTCACACTCCGAGAATTTGGAATTAGTCGAAAGATGGCCTGTCACATCTGTTTGGACCTTTTAGGAGGTCGTTCACACTCTGGGAACATACATTTATCGAGATCGTGGATGGTCGGATCACATCCACCTCAAATTAACAAGCAAGGTCGTTAGATGGACGGGTCCATCCTCCTCTAACTTGGTTAGGATACGATCGAAGTCGTTAGGTAGACGAGCCTGCCCTCTTCAAAATCGTATTCGGGATTTTTATACTCCGACTCACACTATGGGAGTTTGGAGTTGTTTTATGGATTGTCGTGTATCAATCCTCTTCGATATTAGCGTAGTGACTTGCCGCCGAGCTCGGGTTTCATTTAGTGAGTGACTGGTCATATCACAGTCACGCCCTATTTGAATAAATTTCACCATTTGATGGAACTTAGCTCTCCATGCATCGTGATGTCATACGTCATACTCAATAAATCACAGCTCTGGCTCGAAGAGATGGCATTTTATTGTTGAAATGAGAAAATATAGAAAAGTAAGTTGCCTTATTAAAAATTCAAATTTTGAAACGCGGAAATAAATTGCAAATAAAAGAATGAATCAAATAAATAAAGCCTGTTATATGTAGTAGCGACGGAGGCTTTCACTATTCCAAGCTCTCGGCAAAGTAAGACCGTTAACGGTCGATAACTTGAACGTGCCATCTTCGAGCTTTTGGGTGATCACTTACGGTCCTTCCCTATTTGGCTTCATGTGTGAAGGAACCGAATAAATTCTTTTCAGAATGTGATCACCAAGTTCGAAGGTCCGTGGTCGAACCTTGGCACTGTATAATCGGGCGATTCGATTTCGATATGCGGCTGCCCTCAAATCAGCCTCTTCACGCTTCTCATCCAGTAAGTCCAAAGATTCAGCGAGTAATATGGCATTAGTTTTCGAGGCATAATAAGTCACATGATGAGAAGGTACTTCCATTATGACTGGAATAACGGCTTCTGAGCCGTAAGATAGAGAAAATGGAGTGTGTCGGTCGTGGACTTATGGGTCGTTCGGTAAGCCCATAAAGCCATAGGTAGTTCATCAACTCACTTGCCCCCGGCTTTTTCCAGTCGCTTTTTCAGAATAGGTTTGATAACCTTACTGACAGCTTCAACTTGGCCCTTCGCCTGAAGGTGTGCAACCGCGGAGAATTTCTTGTGGATATGGAATCGTTGGCAGAAATTCTTAAATTCAACACTGTCGAATTGGGCTCCGTTATCGGTGATAATGGTATGCGAGAGACCAAAACGGCAAATGATATTGCGAACTACGAAGTTGATTACTTTTTTCGTCGTGATTGTCGCAAGAGGTTCAGCTTCAGTCCATTTAGTAAAGTAATCAACTGCGACGATGTCATACTTCACTCCTCCTTTGGCAAGAGGTAGAGTACCAATGATATCAATGCCCCATACTGCAAAAGGGCAGGGACTGACCATTTGGGTTATCACGGTATGTGGGGCTCTCGGAATTCGAGCACGTTTCTGGCATTTACCACATTTCCTTGCATAGTCTGATGCGTCACATTTCACAGTTGGCCAGTAGTATCCATATCGGAGTACTTTCTTGGCGAGAGCTTGCCCCCCGGTGTGATTGACACATTCTCCCTCATGCACATCATGTAACACTTGTTTGATTTCATCGTGTGCGATACATCGGAGGAAAGGAATGGAATATCCTCTTCTATACAATACTCCATTCTGAATGGTAAACCGCGAGGCTTTTCGAAGAATCTGTCTTCTTTCACTCCTACGCTCAGGCAGTGTTCCGTGCTCGATATAGTTTCGATATGGGTCATCCACGACTCCTTATTGAGAGTGATTTCAAATATAAAATCTTTTTCCATCTAATCAATGCTGGGAGAAGATAGAGTTTCAACAGGAACGAGTCCCATCTACTGGGCTTCGCCCGTACTTGCTAACTTGGCCAATGAATCAGCCTTCTGGTTGTGCTCACGGGGTATGTACAAAATGGCATAATAACTGAATTGATCAGGTATTTCCTGGACTCAAGCTAAATAGGCAGCTAGTCTTCGATCCTTGGCCTGGTATTCACCCCGAACCTGGCATACGACTAACTGAGAGTAACAGTAAACTTCCACAGCAATAATTCTTAGATCACGGACTAGCTTCAACCCAGCAAGTAAAGCTTCATACTCAGCTTCATTATTGGTTGCACGGAACTCAAATTTCACAGCATAGCATATGGACCGGCCCTCGGGGGTTTCAAGTACTACTCCAGCACCTAAGCACCGATAATTGGATGCGCCATCGGTATGCAGCTTCTAGATGTATTCGGGAGATTTACTGGTCTCGGGCAATTCCTTTGGGACGGTGAATTCGACTATAAAATCTGCTAAGACTTGACCTTGAATGGCTCTTCTTTGGGTATAAGTGATATCGAACCGACTCAGTTCGATATTCCACTTAAGCAACCTACCGGACGTCTCAGGCCGCGTAAGGACCTGTCATAACGGCTGATCGGTGTACATAGTGACAGGATGAGCCTGAAAATATGGACAGAGCTTCCTCGAGGCAATGACTAGGCAGTAGGCCAACTTTTCTAACTTTGGATAGATTCTCTCAGCTCCGGTTAGTCGCTTGCTAACATAATAGACCGGTTTCTGCACTCGGTCTTCCTTCCGAACTAGGGCAGCACTGATCGCATTTTCTGATACCGCTAGGTAAATATACAACTGCTCATGGTCGATAGGCTTTGATAAAATCGGCGGTGTGGAAAGATGTTGAACCAGTGCTTGGAATGCGCTCTCGCACTCCGTAGTCCATTCGTAGTTTTGCTTTCCTTTTCGGATCAGATCAAAGAAGAGGATGCATTTGTCGGTAGACTTCGATATGAACCTGCTCAATGCTGCTACCTTCCCGTCGAGACTCTGAACTTGCTTTATTATTCTCGGAGTCTGCAAGTTTTTGATTGCCCAGATCTTTTCTGGATTGGCTTCTATTCCTCGAGCGTTAACAATGAACCCAAGGAACTTTCCAGATGCGACTCCAAAATGACACTTCAGCGGATTGAGCTTCATCCTGTACTTTCGAAGGATGTTGAACATTGACTCCAAATATTTAATGTGATCAGTGGAGAACCGCGACTTTACCAGCATGTCATCTACATAAACCTCCATGGTCTTCCTGATCTGATTAGCGAACATCCGGTTGACTAGGCGTTGGTATGTTGCTCCGGCGTTCTTTAGTCCAAAAGGGCATAACTTTGTAGCAGTAGTGTGATACCCCACCTCTATACTCACGCTAGCCAAGGACACTACGGAGTAATGCCGTCAACTAGCACAAAGAATAAGGCTACTGAGGAGAGACCATTCATGTAATTGCTTTGTGCGAGCACCGATATGTAAGATAGTGTAACATGCATTTCATTTCAAGAGGAAATCCGACATACCGATACAAACTCAAAACTACTATACAGTGGCTATAATATCTTCTCAATCAAATATAGAAATAAGAATAACACAAATCAGTTACAGAAGTTCATATCTCTAAGGCGGAAGTAGATATGAATATAACACATGAAAGTGTGTACATCAAAGTAGTGGTCAAACAAGATCCACAATAGCACAAAAGAATAGAAACAAGTGCTACGCAAAAGAATATGTATACATCAAAGAGTTTCTATCTCTAATGTATATCAACAAAAACTACAAATCTAATGTAGTTAGACAAAAGTCAGATGATGGTTCCATACAAAAAGTCAAGCAGAAGCACCTGTAACATCTCGGTCTGACCCGAGTATTATTTAATAAGAAAATAATAAACGGATCAGTCTAGCTATAAATATCAGATAAAATGATATAGGATAAGAGATATGACAAAAACGTATGATAACTGTAAAGCCATACTGTGATAAGTATGTAATTGAAAATCAACCAGAGATTAATCAATATCACAAGAATTATCTCAAAGATCAAATAGAATATCATACTCTTTATTTTTATTTACCAAGTCACAAATATTGGCAAACATCACAATGCCAATTGTAAAAGTTGTTGAAACACAAATTCACCAATGCCCAAATATTGATAGAACTTATCAATGTAATCACAAAAATTGTTGAGACACAAATTCTAGAAATCGTCAATAGAAATCCAGAAATCACAAAAAGGGGGAGGCCTATCACAAAACGGGAGCATGAAAACTCACCAACATGTGTATCACAAAATGGAACGCTATTCCATGGTTGCTAACTATTTATTTTGAGCCGAAGCTCCACAAAACGGTCCGAAGACTATGGATCGCTACCATACCAATTTTGAGCCGAAGCTCCACAGAAACAGGGTTTAGTCTCCCTCGCAGACAAAGAGACATCGCACATTGCTAGTCTAAATCACAAAATGATCATCATCGATCATCAAGAAGTGTCAATTACACTAAGCTAGTAAATAGATGAGTTTAGGTTCATGTCCCGTAACCACTGGCTTAATTTAAAAATTTACGAACAAGCTGTAAGTCTCCACTCGAAAGTTGTCACAAGAGTTTCAATCGAACAAGTCCAAGAATTAGTCGACGAAGTAAACGCAAGCATTTCATACCACTTGTTTTACTAAGCCGTTTAATTAGATTTCTCATACGAGTGAGGTAAAGGTTTGTATATACTAATAGTTTGGAAAACGGTTTTAAATAACGAGCTTTGTAATAAAATAGTGTTTAAATCGTTTTGATGAAAGAGTTTTGATATTTACTTCTAGTATAGAAAACCTTTATATTTTCAAAGTGACAAATCACAGAAACGATTATAGAAACAATCAATCGCCAAAGTTTCACATTCAAAGGCGTGAATCAAAGCCATAAAAATCAATATCGAATCCATCAAATGGATATTCTCAAAAATACCGAAAAGAAGTTATCAAAGTCGATAATAAATGATAACAATAAGTCGGATCCACACCTATCGATAAAAATTGAAAACCTGCACAACTTAGGCAAATTAGGCAAAGCCAAGCAGATTCAAACGTCTAAAATAAATTATTCAGATGTTTGAATCTGGAAAAATTAATGTTTTCCAGAGCACTATTCAGACGTCTGAATCATTTATTTCAGACGTTTGAAAATGGCTAATTTTAGCCTATTTCCTCTCGGGTTGGACTTGAGCAATTTCAGACGTCTGAAATTTATAATTCAGACGTCTGAACTGGGAAATAAATTTTTGTCCAGAACAATATTCAGATGTTTGAACCATTTGTTTCAGACGACTGAAACTGAAGCTTGGGGTATTTTCTCCCCTAGGCCATTGATGGCCAAATTATATCGGTAGCAATCGGATGAGTGACGATTACGAGGGGTTTACGCAAAACGACCACCCAACTTTAAAGACTCACCAATACACTCCGATCAACATGTCCAACATCCATATAAGGTTTTTCATAGATTTTGTTTTCAAAACACCAAAAATTGGAAAATTCACCAAATCAATCCAAATCAAAATCAAATGAACACGTAAAGATGTTAGGAATTCATACTTAACAATCAAAGATAATTATAGACTTAGATGTGAGATAAAAATCTCACCTTTTTCACAAAAATAAGGATGGAGAAGCTATAGAGCAAGGCAAGAACAATCACTCTTCAATTCCAACCTAAGAAGCTTGAATCTAAGCTTAAAAGAAAAACATTTTCTAAGTTAGACTTTAGGGATTTCTGAAATTGAAGGTAGAATGATTGGAGAAGAAGAAGAGGATGCTTACCAATAGCTTCTCTTTGAATTTGGAGTTAGAACTTGGATTCGCAATGGAAGTAGGGCTTAGGAATTCTAATTCTTTTTCTCTTCCCCCATTTTTATGAAAGCGTGGAGTGTTAGGAAATGAAAGTGAATGAAGAGACGAGGGAGTGGAGCTAGAGTTAATAGTTTAGCCTAACCCAAACCTAAAGCCCAAAGTGCAAAGATCAAATTTTTAGCTAGCTCCAAACATATCGAAGTTTATATTCAAAAAGATCGCAAATGGCATTTTGAACTCAATGGAAGTGGTCCCGAGTCCTAATTCGACCATTTGCAAAAAGTAGCATTTCGGACTATAATCCGACTAACGATGCTATATTTAAATAAAATATTTAAATACACAATCGTAAAATATGCAGATTATTACAGACTCCCCTCCTTAAAGAAATTGCATCCTCGCAATATTTAAGAAGAAAATATAAAAAGTAATAACCATAAAAGCATATCAACACAAAAGAAATAAGAAGTTCACCTCAAGGAGCACGAGAAAGTAAGTCCGGATGTGTTCGCTCGATGAATTATCTAGATTCCCACGAACAATCCTTAGGATTTAAGGACCATTGAACCTTCATAAGACGGACATCTTTATTTCGAAGGCGTTTTACCTCCGATGCAATGATACGAATATGATGTTGCTCATAAGTTAAATGAGGTGAGACTTCAATTTCTTCAATAACACCGGGCTCAAGAATAGAATTGGAATCTCAAAGGCATTTCCGTAGTTGAGAAACGTGAAACACGTCATGAATAGCAGAAAATTGAGCCGGTAACAAAAGGCGATAAGCCACGGAACCAGTACGTTCGGTGATGGGAAATGGACCAATATATCGAGATGCTAATTTTCCCGATCGACTGAAACGCACAAAACCCTTCATAGGTGAAACACGAATAAACATAAAATCTCCCACAGAAAATTCCAATTTCCTTCTTCGGTTATCAACATAGGATTTTTGCCTACTTTGAGCTTCTTTCATCCTATGGCGGATAAGATCAATCTTTTCTGCGGAATCACGAATAAAGTCTGGACCTAAAACCAACCTCTCACCGGCCTCAAGCTAACAAGAAGGAGATCGGCATGGCCTTCCATAGAGTGCCTCAAAAGGTGCCATACCAATACTAGATAGGAAGCTATTATTATAGGAAAACTCAACAAGAGAAATATGATCTTCTCAACTTCCACCAAAATCAACAACACATGCACGAAGAAGATCTTCAAGAGTTTGATTCACACGCTCCATTTGTCCATCGGACCGAGGGTGAAAAGCGATGCCACAATTAAGTTCGTTCCCAAAGCTTTCTGAAGACTCTTCCAAAATCCACTAGTAAACAATGGATCACGATCGCTAACACTAGAAGTAGGGACTCCATGCAATTTAACAATTTCTTTAATAAAGAGTTTGGCCAAAAGAGGTACGGTTCGGTTGGACCGAACGGGAATAAAATGGGCGGCTTTAGTAAGTCTATTAACTATCACCCATAGGTTATCATGACCCGAACGAGAATGGGAAAGGCCGTCAATAAAGTCCATGGAAATTTGATCCCACTTCCAAATTGGAATGTCCAGAGGTTGCAATAACCCACCTGGCCTTTGGTGCTCGGCTTTAACTAGTTGGCAAGTCATGCAACTCCTAACAAAGTTAGCAATATCATATTTCATCCCATCCCAATAATAAAGTCGCTTCATATCCGCATACATTTTGCTACTACCGGGATGAATGGTAAATTTAGAACGATGAGAATCTTCTAAAATATCTTTACAAAGATCACTAATATTTGGTACGATAAGCCTACCAAATTTTCGAATACCGCCATGAGAATCAATATCAAAGTCTTTCAAACCTTCAATATCAATTTTATCCCTAAAATTTTGGCTAAGAAAAGCCAATTCGGGATCTAGCTTTTGAGCTTCAAGAATGCGGTCAAAATGAGAAGGATGAGCCTCAAGGCTACATAAAACAAGAGATGCACATAAATCGGATTCACGATCTCAAATCTCACAAGTGGACAAAGTCTTGAGATCGCACCATTCAGATATCATCATAGAGACAACCGCTTGTTGCTTACGGCTAAGTGCATCGACAACACGATTTCATTTTCTAGGAGTATAAAGAATATCAAGATCATAAGATGCAAGGAATTCGAGCCAACGTTGTTGACGCAAATTAAGTTCATTTTGGGAAAATAAATACTTCAAAGATTTATGATCGGTGTAGAGAATAAATTTCTCTCCCAAAAGATAATGACGCCAAATACGAAGGGCGAAAATAATAGCCGCGAGCTCTAAATCATGAGTGGCATATCTAGTCTCGGCTGGCTTTAATTGCCTAGAAGCATAAGCAATAACACGATCCTTTTGCATAAGAACAGCTCCCAAACCAACACGACTAGCATCGGTATAAACAATAAAATCTTGGTTCCCTTCGGGAATTACATGAATAGGAGCATCGGAAAGGAGTTCTTTTAATTTCTTAAAAGAAGCTTCACATTTGTCCGACCAAATATATTTAACTCCTTTCTTTGTCAAGCTAGTAAAAGGCGCAGCAATTTTAGAAAAGTCCTTTATGAACCGACGGTAATAGCCCGCCAATCCAAGAAAGCTACGGATTTCCGTAACACTTTCCGGTCTCTTCCAATTTTGAATCGCTTCAACCTTTGAAGGATCCACGGAAATTCCGGATTCGAAAATAATATGGCCTAGAAATTTCACACGAGGTTGCCAAAAATGGCATTTAGAAAATTTTGCTTTTAATTGATTGCTTCTAAGAGTTTCCAACACAATTCGAACATGCTTTTCATGCTCTTCCTCGGTTTTAGAATACACAAGAATATCATCAATATAGATGAGAACGAATCGATCGAGGAAATCTTTGAAAACTAGATTCATAAGGTCAACGAAATAAGCTGGAGCATTCGTTAAACCAAATGGCATAACAAGCCATTCATACGATCCATAACGAGTACGGAATGATGTCAAAGGAATGCTATCCTTTGCAATACGAAGCTTATGAAAACCGGTTGCTAAGTCTGACTGTGAAAAGACTCTAGCACCACTAAGTTGGTCGAATAAATCATCAATCCAAGGTAAAAGATATTTATTCTTGATAGTAAGATCATTAAGCTTGCGGTAGTCAACGCAAAGCCTGAGTGTACCATCAGATTTCTTCATAAAAATAGTTGAAGCTCCCCAAGGAGAGGAACTAGAACGAATAAATTGCTTCGTCTCCAATTCGAATAATTGTTTGCTCATCTTCTCATTTTCTTTATTGGACATACGATAAGGAGGACGAGTGATAGGTAGAGCTCTAGGGATAAGATTGATTCTGAACTCAATTTCTCGCTTAGGTGGTAATCCTAAAACAGGCTCAAATATATCGGGAAATTCACGAACAACGTGAATGAGAGAAATGACATCCTCCACATCATCATTATCGTCATCATGAGGATTTAAAGAACACAAAGATGCTGCCAAATTGGAATCCGAATATTTAAGAACAATAGAAATCTGCTTAACAGATTGAGGATGCCGAAGATGAATAGTCTGCTCAGGACATAGGATATGGGCTTCATAACGGTTAAGCCAATCCATTCCCAAAATCATTCCGAAGCTTAAGTAACGCATGAGATGCAAATCGGCTCGGAAAGAAAAATCACACAAAATAATCTCAACATCTTTACAAAGAAAAATGAGTGTTGCGGATCCACCAACCGGATTCGCAATTCTCAAAGAAGTCATTAAAGCCATAGCACTCAAAGAATAAGTATCAACCAGTTCTTTTGATATAAAAGAATGGGATGCACCCGTATCAAAAAGAACTCGAACAGGTTGATCACGAAACATAATAATGCCATCAAGGATAGAATGAGAAATACCTTGACCACGAGATGTGTTACTAGGAGCTTGTACGACATTTAGCTTTCCCTCCTTCTTGCCTTGAAGTTTGGGACATGTAGCTATATAATGACCCGAACTTTTACAATAGCGACAAGCAAGGGGCTTTGAACACTTATTAGCATAATGGTCCTTAGAACCACAATTATAGCATTGCCCTCCACTAAAGTTAGGAGTCTTTGCTACAGGAGTTGCTTGCTTCCCTTTCTTATTGGGATAAGGGCCTTTGATCTTATTAGGCCTTTTCTTGTTGTTATTGAAGTTTGGTTTGGCACCCATAAATTCAACATCACTTTCCTTATCCGCCTCTTCAAGTCGAAGAGCGATATCAATAAGTTGGTCAAAAGAAACTTTCAATTTCAGAAGTAATGGCTTCTTGAGATTTTTATTCAAGCCATAGACAAATCTATGATTCTTCTTCAATGGGGTATTAATGTAGTCAACCCCGTATTTAGAAAGAGATTCGAAAGATGCGACATATTCCGTCACAGAAGATTCACCTTGAACAAGGTCAATAAAACGACGGGCCAAAGTCACTTTTTCAGCTTCCGGTACAAACTTTGATTCGAATCTTTTCCGAAATTGCTCTCAAGTAAGATCCGCTTCGAATACTTTAGAAATAAGAAGCTCATACCAATCTAATGCTCTTTCTTGGAGCATGATAGAAGCCACTTGGACTCGATGAAGATCAATAAGATTCATGCGAGAAAAGATGCGATCGCATGTTCTAAGCCAAGCTTGGACTTCAATAACGCTCTCGGAACCCCTGAACGGCTTTCCACCTAAATTTGTGTAATCACTGCACAGCGTGCCAATCCGGATTTTGGGTGAGTAGGCTCTGGAATGGGTCCGACAGCTTGCGCATTCTTTACAAGATCATGAAGCTGCTGGGCAGACATAAATACTCCATCCTGGGGAGTAGCACTAGATTGTCCGGCACTCGGACGATGTGATCTAACCATTTCTCTTCTTTAAGAAAGAAAGAAAGAATAAGAAAAGGTTATTCTCAGAATAAATATCAAACAATAATGATTTATAAAACAAAGCATCACAAAAGAAATAGGATAAAACAAGTCCAATGACTCGAATAAAATCCTATGACACGACTCCTAAGATGGGCTAAGGACGATGATCCTTGCTAGAATAATCTACATTGTTTCGAAGTTTGGCTCCGATACCAAGCTGTGACGCCCCACCTCTATACTCATGCTAGCCAAGGACAATACGGAGTAATGCCATCAACTAGCACAAAGAATAAGGCTGTTGAGGAGCGACCATCCATGTAATCACTTTGTGCGAGCACCGATATGTCAGATAGTGTAACAATCATTTCATTTCAAGAGGAAATCCGACATACCGATACAAACTCAAAACTACTACACAGTGGCTATAATATCTTCGGAAACAAATATAGAAATAAGCATAATACAAATCAGTCAGGGAAGTTCATATCTCTAAGGCGGAAACAGATATGAATATAACACATGAAAGTGTGTACATCAGAGTAGTGGTCAAACAAGATCCACAATAGCAAAAAAGAATAGATACAAGTGCTACGCAAAAGAATATGTATACATCAAAGAGTCTCTATCCCTAATGTATATCAACAAAAACTACAAATCTAATGTAGTTAGACAAAAGTCAGATGATGGCTCCATACAAAGAGTCAAGCAGAAGCACCTGTAACATCTTGGTCTGACCCGAGTATTATTTAATAATAAAAAAATAAACGGATCCGTTTAGCAATAAATATCAGATAAAATGATATAGGATAAGAGATATGGCAAAAACGTATGATAACCGTAAAGCCATACTCTGATAAGTATGTAATTGAAAATCAGCCAGAGATTAATCAATATCACAAGAATCTTCTCAAAGATCAAAAAGAATATCATACTCTTTATTTTTATTCACCAAGTCACAAATATTGGCCAACATCACAATGCCAATTGTAAAAGTTATTGAAACACAAATTCACCAATGCACAAATATTGATAGAACCTACCAATGCAATCACAAAAATTGGTGAAACACAAATTCTAGAAATCATCAATAGAAATCCAGAAATCATAAAAAGGGGGAGGCCTATCACAAAACGGGAGCATGAAAACTCACCAACACGATTACCACAAAATGGAACGCTATTCCATGGTTGCTAACCATTTATTTTGAGCCAAAGCTCCACAAAACGGTCCGAAGACCATGAGTCTCTACCCCACCAATTTTGGGCCGAAGCTCCACAGAAACAGGGTTTTTGTCTCCCTCGAAGACAAAGAGACATCGCACATTGCTAGTCCAAATCACAAAATGATCACCATCGATCATCAAGAAGTGTCAATTACACTAAGCTAGTAAATAGATGTGTTTAGCTTCATGTCCCATAATCACTGGCTTAACTTAAATATTTATGAACAAACTGTAAGTCTCCACTCCAAAGTTGTCACAAGAGTTTCAATCAACAAGTCTTAGAATTAACCGACGAAGTAAACGCAAGCGTTTCATACCACTTGTTTTACTAAGCCGTTTAATTAGATTTCTCATACGAGTGAGGTAAAGATTTGTATATACTAATAGTTTGGAAACGGTTTTAAATAACGAGCTTTGTAATAAAATAGTATTGAAATCGTTTTGATGAAAGAGTTTTGATATTTACTTCTAGTATAGAAAACTTTATATTTTCAAAGTGACAAATCACAAAAATGATTGTAGAAACAATCAATCGCCAAAGATTCACATTCGAAGGCATGAATCAAAGACATAAAAATCAATATGGAATCCACCAAATGGATATTCTCAAAAATACTGAAAAGAAGTCATCAAAGTCGATAATAAATGATAACAATAAGTCGGATCGACATGGATCGATAAAAATTGGAAACCCACACAACTTAGGCAAATTAGGCAAAGACAAGCAGATTCAGATGTCTGAAATAAATGATTCAGACGTCTTAATATGGAAAAATTAATGTTTTCCAGAGAACTATTCAGACGTCTGAATCATTTATTTCAGACGTCTGAAAATGGCTAATTTTAGCCTATTTCCTCTCGGGTTGGACTTGAGCAATTTCAGATGTCTGAAATTTATAATTCAGACGTCTGAACTAGGAAATAAATTTTTGCCCAGAACAGTATTCAGATGTCTGGACCATTTGTTTCAGACGTCTAAAACTGAAGCTTGGGGTATTTTCTCCCCTAGGCCATTGATGGCCAAATTATATCGGTAGCAATCGGATGAATGACGATTACGAGGGGTTTACGCCAAACGACCACCCAACTTTAAAGACTCACCAATACACTCCGATCAACATGTCCAACATCCATTTAAGGTTTTTCATAGATTTTGTTTTCAAAACACCAAAAATTGGAATATTCACCAAATCAATCAAAATCAAAATCAAATGAACAAGTAAAGATGTTAGGAATTCATACCTAACAATCAAAGATAATTATAGACTTAGAGTGAGATAAAAATCTCACCTTTTTCACAAAAACAAGGACGGAGAAGCTATAGAGCAAGGAAAGAAAAATCACTCTTCAATTCCAACTTAAGAAGCTTGAATCTAAGCTTAAAAGAATTTTTTTTCCTAAGTTAGACTTTAGGGATTTCTGAAATTGAAGGTAGAATAAGTTAGAGAAGAAGAAGAGGATGCTTAGCAATAGTTTCTCTTTGAATTTGGAGTTAGAACTTGGATTTGAAATGGAACTAGGACTTAGGAATTCTAATTCTTTTTCTCTTTTCCTATTTTTATGAAAGCTTGGAGTGTTAGGAAATGAAAGTGAATAAAGAGAAGAGGGAGTGGAGCAAGAGTTAATAGTTTAGGCTAACCCAAACCCAAAGCCCAAAGTGCAAAGGTCAAATTTTTAGCTAGCTCCAAACATATCGAAGTTTATACTCAAAAAGGTCGCAAATGACATTTTGAACTCAATGAAAGTGGTCCCGAGTCCTAATTCGACCATTTGCAAAAAGTAGTATTTCAAACTATAATCCGACTAACGATGCTATATTTAAATAAAATATTTAAATACACAATCATAAAATATGCGGGTGTTTACAAGTAGAGTCCCAGGTCGGTTACGAAGCTAGTATGTTCTTGGTCGGGTACATACATGGGTATTTGGTTGTAGCTGGAATAAGCATCCATGAAAGATAATAATTCGTGTCCAGCTGTTGAATCTACAAGCTGATCAATCCTGGGAAGTGGAAAAATGTCTTTTGGACAAGCTTTATTTAGATCAGAATAATCAACACATGTCCTCCATTTCCCATTCGGCTTTCGGACAAGTACGGGATTGGATACCCACTCCGGGTATAAAGCATATCGAATAAACCCGTTTGATTTTAGCTTATCGACCTCTTCCTTAAGGGCGGCAGATCTCTCTGGATCCATACCATGCCTTTTCTGTTTGACCGGGATACACCGCAGGTCAATGTTCAATGTGTGGCTCGCGATGTCAGACAAGATTCCACACATGTCAGAGTGCGTCCTGGCGAACACGTCAAGGTTCGCCCAGAGAAATTCAACCAATTCCTGCTGTGTCTCTTGGCTCAATTGGGACCCAATCTTTAACATCCTCGAATCATCATCATCACTGATCAGAACATCGATCATCAGTTAGGTCGAAGAAGCTTGGCTTTCTATAGATTCATCCTTGTTTTCATTATCTCTAGGGTGAAGATCCTTCTGGAATTGGTTGTGGTGCCCAGGCCGAGGCCCAGGCACCAATTGTCAATTATCTACAAAGCGGACGCAGAGAGATTCCTCTACGCCCTTTCCTTTCTCTCTTCGCTGCGCCTCGCGTAGCTCAGCAACTTAACAGGATCTCCCAGTAGCCTGATCTCCTTGAATGACTCCAATCCCACGATCGGTAGGGAATTTCAAAGTTAAACACCATGGGGCAATTGCTGCCCTGAATTCAGCGAGGGACGGTCGGTCCAAAAATGCATTATATAGGGATTGAATGTCTAACACAACAAATTGTAACATCCGGACTCTCCGGCACTCGCCAACTCCGAGCTCCGCTGGCATCTCCACTACTCCAGTGGGTATATTGGCACTTCCATCGAAGCCGTGAATTCTAGATTGACAAGGTTTTAAATCCTTGGCTTCCATTTTCATCAAATCATAAGCTCTCTTAAACAAAATATTTACTGAACTTTAACTGTCTACCAGGATCCTCTTCATCCAAGCAGGATCAACCTGGGAAGATATGACCAGTGGGTCAATAATGGGGGCTTCGACCCTGTCAGCATCCCGACTTCTGAACACTATGTCATCAGTCACTGTTCTCTGTTGTTTGGCTGGAGCCCCTTCATCAAAATTACTGCAACACTCGAAGACCGCATGCCTGATAGAGCTGGCATACGACTCCATTTCCCTCCAGCTTCGGTCTGTTGGATGGGGACCACCACTAACTGTATTTTTTACCAATCTCCTGCCCGTATGAGCGGGTTCCTCCTCTCTTTCTCAATTCTGCACACTATTTTGGTTTGACGGATCCGCACCACTAGACTGCGGCACCCGCACGAGCTAATCTAACTTTCTCTCCCTGATTAACTTTTTGATGAGGTCCTGCAAATGTCTACACTCATTGATATTGTGGCCATAACTCTCTTGGAATCTACAGAATTTTCCCGTTTGAATCTGTCTCTCCGACGATGGCTTCAGGGCAGGCTTCTTATACTGCATGGCATTGCAGGTTTGCAGATACACGTTCTCTAGCGACGTAATCAACGGTGTGTAGTTATCAAACATTGGAGCTCTACGTCGCGGGCCACGGTTTTGAACCCGTTTCTTATTATGATTATCATTGTTTCTCGGTTGAGATTGCTTGTTCTGTATATTCAGCTGTACTTTTCTAGAACTCTCACTCGACTGTTTAACTGCCACATTGCTTTGAATCCCCTCATTGCTGGGTTCCACGTCGTCCTGCTTCCTAGACAGTTTCATGTCCTCTCGCCTTAAGAATTGGGCAGCTTTGGAGTAGAAACGATCCAACAACGCGGGAGGCTTCCCGGCTAACCAATTTCCAAACTAGGAGTCAGGGTCAATTCCCTTAGTTAGCGCCATCAAGATTGAGTTATCGTTGGGGTTACTTATCTCTGCACATGCCGCGTGGAATATCTCTAGATAACGTCTAAGTGTCTCTCCTGGAGCCTGAGTGACACTGGATAATGTGTTAACATCTTTAGGTCTAGCAACATGCATACGAAACTGTTCTACAAACTTCGTGTCCATTTGATCAAAACAAGAAATGGATCGGGGTGGAAATCGCATGAACCACATAGTGGCAATTCCCCCCAAAGAGATAGGAAAACTACGGCACCTTACCGCGTCATTCGCTCTTGCAGCATTCATCATCCACTCATACTTCAGGATGTGCTGGTTTGGGTCTGAATTTCCTTCATAAACCGGTAAAGTAGGCATTCTGAATCGTCGAGGAGGTTCGGCATAGAGTATGTCATCCGTAAAGGGGTGTGACTACGGGAGATTCCCCAGTCGTCGTTGGTAAGACCCTGACTTTCACGGATCATTTGACGTATCATAGATGGAAGGTCTGGCGTTTAAACGTTCTACGCACGTGGAGCCAAGGTATGGTCGGGTTTCACATTGCGAGGCTGGACTAGGCGCTGTCGACGATCCATGTCTCGCCTCCTTGGCTCGATGTCTTCTGGGACGTATGGTTCAGGAGTACGTCCATGTTGATTCCGGACATCAATCTCTATTTCAACCGTGGCGGTGGTGGCACGGTTGTCTGCGGTGTAATGAGGAATAGTCCCTCCCCGAGAAGAGGGTCCAGTATGAAAGCAGGCCGATGGACCAACTCTCAGCTGTCTAACAGTCAATGTAGGCTGATGTCCGGTGGCCTGTGCGTGACCTTCGTCTGGTCGAGGACGAATGGATCTTTGGTTGTAGCCATATGAGGCAAAACTTTCTGTAGAGGAGTGAGAAACCTGATCTCTTCTATGCCTTCTACATTTCTGGCGGTTTAGCTGGTTGGTCAGCTCGGCATTTGCACGCAGCTGTTCTGTTAACTGTTGACAACTCTATGTTAATTCCTGTAGCAACAACTGGAACTCTTTCTTGGTAACCGGGCCTTATGAGTCTGAGTGTCCGGCTGCGTTTTGGTTGGTTGGTGGCAACTGCGGGGGATTTGCCTATCCTGGCCTTCTTGATCGCCAACGTTGGAGGTGGTCCTTGTGCTAACCATATTGAGGGTTGAACTACTTTCCTAGACATTGTGCAAAACTGAATAGGATGGAAGGAATTCAGATTAGTGATCTGGATATTTCTCTTAGATTTATGCAATCCGGTATCGACGATAGATCCAAGCAGCAGGAGAAAATCTGGGTTTTCTTAGCGAAAGCACCAATGTGTTTGTACCGAAAATGGGCGCAACACTCTTCAAAAGTTTTTGAAGAGATAAACGTGAAGAATATAAATTTAAAATGAAGATTATCTAACAAAAACTCCAACAAATAACACAAATGCACATATAAGCAATTTAGAGTGGTTCAGCGTGTTTCCTACGTCCACTATGAAGTTTTTGTGATTTTATTGATTCTCTTTGAAGGATTACAAATGATTACAGTGAACAACAGTGAATTATAGCTTGGAATTCGAATTCAACAGCAAGGGTAGGAAGCAAATCTCGATCCGGCAGAGTCTGGACGCTTGAGAATCAAAAGATCCCTTTTATGTAGGCTCTGGGGCTCTATTTATAGGTGTAGGAGGCTGATATTTCGCTCAAACTTCGGGAGACTCCTTCTGGCACGCGAAGGGGCCTATGCGACCGATCACGAGATGTCTTGACTCATTTTATGATCGATATGAAATCAATTCGTATCGATCAAGATTGCATCCGATGAAGGTGAAACTTGGCAAGAATATTCTTTAGCTTGTATGTAATCTTCTATGAAAATATCATAGCATTTGGATCGATGGATCTCGAGTTATAATCGATACGAATTGGGATCTTCAATTGTAACGCTTCCTTCGAATCGATTAATTTGAATCGATCAATTCGACTTGATGATGGCACGCGTGAGCAAGTTGACGTGGTCGCGTTCTTTATGTCGATCCGCTTTTCACTCCGGTTTGATAGAGTCACCCCGAGTATTTCGCCGTGTTCGCATCCATGACTAACTCGTCATCCCAGGCCTGTTTGACCCGATGGATAGGAACAAGCCATCATCCATGGATTCGAACAGAGGTCTCCAAGTATACGATGTAACCATCTGATGGATAGGAATAGTGGCTATCTGATGAATACGAATATTAGGTATCTGATGGATACGAACATCTGCTCTCTAATGGAAACGAGCTAACAAAGGTGGATGGATACGAACAGGGCAATTACTTCATGGATACAAAATAGTGACTTGTCGCAGTTGATGAATGTGAAGTAGTCACCAGCCGGTCAATACGAAGATGATTGATTCGAATACCGATAGCTCGATCGATACGAACCAAGAGGAACTGATCGATGTGAAGTGGGTGATGGATGCGAACTGAATCGAGTCGAACCGTGGCTTACTAATGGATACGAAGACGAGGCCGTTTCCTCCTGTTTGAATCGATCATAACTAGAGCATATGAACTCGGATTGACTTGAAATTTGAAATGCAGGCTTCCATGGCTTAGTGTGTGATGTCTTGTCAGTTGTAGCTTGATTCAGACTCGGACAAAATTCATCGACATCCATAGCGAACCCGTGCATGCTTGATACCCAGGACGATTGATCCTGTGCTTGTAACAAGTTCTTTGATATCTCGGCCTTGCCAAAAGGCGGGATAACAGGTTTTACTAAAGAAAACGTATTTGTTGATCAACCTCCATTATTTATTCAGGAAAAATATCCCGATCATGTTTTTAAATTACATAAAGTTTTATATGGTTTAAAGCAATCCTCTCGTGCCTGGTATGAACGTCTTAAGAATCATTTAATTGCATCTGGTTTTCAAATAGGTAAAATAGATACGACTTCATTTAATAAACGAGAAAACAATGACATCTTAGTTATAAAAATTTACGTAGAAGATATTATTTTTGGTTCAACTTACGAAAATCTTTGTACTCAATTTTCAAATATTATGAAAAACGAATTTGAAATGTCTCACATGGGTGAACTGAATTTCATTCTAGGTTTACAAATAAAACATCTTGAAAATGGTATTTTTATTCATCAAAAAAATATTATAACGATTTATTATGTCGTTTTGGAATGGATAAAACTTCAAGAAAACCAACACCAATGAGTATTAGTGTTCACTTGGAAAAAGATGATAACGGAAAAGATTTTGATGAAAAAGTATATCGTAGTATAATTGGCTCCTTACTATATTTGACGGCTAGTCGACCCGACATTATGATGAGCGTATCTCTTTGTGCTCAATTTCAGGCAAAACCAAAAGAGTTTCACCAAAGAGCTATTAAACATATCTTACGATATTTATCTTGTACTAAAGATTACGCTTTGTTTTATCCTAAGGGATCATCGTTTGAACTTGTTTCATATAGTGACGTGGATTTCGGTGGATGTAAAAAAGATCATAAGAGTACCAGCGAGATGTGTCATTTTACCGGACAATCGTTGGCTTCATGGTTTAGCAAAAAGAAAAATGTGTCTCTCTATCCACTTGCGAAGCCAAATATATTTCAGCGGCCTTAGCATGTGCACAAGTGATTTACATGCAACAACTGCTTAAAGATTTCGGAAAATTTAGCGATAAATCACCAATATATTGTGACAATATAAGTGCAATAAATCTATCAAAAAACCCTGTAAATCATTTACGTACTAAACACATAGATATACGACATCATTTTTTACGCGACAATGTAGAAAGGAATTATTACATTAGAATACGTAAATACCGGGAATCAAATAGCATATATTTTCACAAAACCACCAAATGAACAAACGTTTGTTAAACTACGATGCGATTTAGGAATATTTTCTCTTAATGATCTTCTCAGCTAATTCTACACTTCATTCATTCTTATTTTGGTTAAAATTTTTTTATCCACAAATCAAAATTTTTAACACTAACCAACAATTTTCTAGAAATTTATTTTCTGAAATTAATTATGTATAACCTTTTAAACCATGTATAAATAGCCTTTCTTTCACAAAACGAAAAATAAAAATACATATATAGATTTCATATTCCTTTTACAAACAAAATAAAACAAAAACATGTTTTTTGACAACTCTCATCTCTCCTTCTCAACACCAACCTCGGATAATTCAACATATACCCCTCATTGACTTCCTACGCCTACACCAAGTCAAGAGCCAACCTATAAGTGGTCCTCCTACCAAATAGGATTCACTCCCGATAAAAAACGGTCTAAACAATCTATATTTGTCTCTCCTAACACCAAGGAGAAAATCGATGAGATGCATCATTACCAAAAGCAACAAATAGATTTACAATGAGAATTACACTTTGAACAAAATGTCACTGCACGACGACTAAGTTTTCTAGAGCAAGTAGCGATCAAATTTTATAATTCGCGAAAAAAGGATGTACATGAACCACTTCCGATTCCTTGCAATCCTTTGGATCCTTCTACATCTCATCGTACACCTTAGGATCCCCCACCTAGGCAATTTTATGGTTCCTCAAGAACCAACGAACGTGAAAATATTTAGTCTCCACTCAAGCCCAGGAAGGATAGCACCTCTCAAGATTGTAATGCTCCATCTTTATCTCAATAAATTTGTTTATTGTATTTTTTATCTACTTATATTTGTTTCTTTTTTCCAAAATATTTATATTATGTGTCAACAAAATTGACCTCCCGAAAATCACGCATAACCTTCAAATATAAGACTATTTTTAGACATATTGAATATGTCAGACGTCTATACAATGCCCACAGGCGTCTGACATCTTTGTGACACAATATTTTTTACTACTGTGCATATATCAGACGTCTGAAAATTATCTTTGCTTCATAAAAAATACAAAACAATCTATTTCAAACGTCCGAAATAATGACCAGACATCTGAACAAAGTCTCTGCCTCCTTAAGATACACATGCAAGCCATTTTCAAACGTCTTATCTTATATCCAGACGTCTGAGAAAAGAATCCGTCTTCAAAAAAAATGCACTTCTGCCTAGTCCAGATGTTGTTTTCTATATCCAGACGTCTTACAACACTTTCTGCTTTCAAAATTTACAAACTCTATCTGCTCCAGACGTCTGCCAACAACTTCCAGATGTCTAACCATATTTAATATCTTCATTCTAGGTTAAAATCAAACATCTGACTCACTTACCAAACGTCTGAAATTCAATCGACGGCCTTCAGTAACCTTATAATGACTATTTTACCCAAATTTTTACCTCACATTTCATTTCGTTTCTCTTTCATATCCAAAACCTTAAATTTCCAAATCGTTATCTCCATAAATTCACACGCTACCATGGCGCCCAAAACTAAAACCCCTAAAATTTTAAAGAGAAAGCTAGAGCAAGCCAAATCCTCCAACCCGCAAGTGTGCTCTGATGATCAATTTTAGAGATGGATGAATAGAGTGCCTCATTCTATCAAAAGATATGACGATATTCAGAAGAAGAAGCTACATACAGATTCTTTCTATAATTTTCTTAAATTTCCTATGTACGATTTGGATGAAATATGCGAAAATGCTGGGTTAGAAACATTGATTTCCTTCAATTCCAACAATGTCCAAATTGATCGGTTCGCCATATTCCTTTTCTATGCTAATCTCGATAGCACTTCCATGTGGAATACCGAAAATGATGATAATTGGCTTTGGTCAAGTGTTTACTGCAACACTATTCGTCTAACTTCGGGAATAATAGGTTGTACTCTAGGTTGTTTTGATTCCGAAGAAGATTTATATAACATCCCAAATATGCGCCTAAAACCAAGAGATAATGTTACCCATCAAATTTGGGATGATGAAATGCCAAAATTTGCTTCCAAACACTTACGACCTAAGGCAAGACTCCTCACCAGGATGATTATCAACACAATCATTCCTCGCCTTGGCAGTCATGAGCAAATAAAAGAATTAGATTACGAAGCACTATATGCCATCTTTAGTGGAACGAGGGTAAATTAGGTGAAATTCATATTTGTTGAGCTTAAACACTATTGGACTCGATCACGTCCATCTATAATCTGCCTTACCTACATCATGCGTCTTCTGAAAGCTCACAATATTCCATCATATTTATCGACTTTTGAAGAGATTTCTCCTAAGTACGCCTCTATAAAGTTCTTCTCTCTTATGCACTTACCAGAAAATCCTCTAGATTTTATGTCACTTGAAGAGTGGACGCAACGTCGTCAACAAGCCAGACAAGCTAGACCTCAACCCCATCAACAACCTCCACAACCATCACAAGAAGAGGAACGGCATCACGATCAAACTCCTCATCCTCCTACACTTTTTGACTATCCAAGCCAAGATGACATTTTGGAGACTCGCACTGAGACTAATCCAAATGAAAATATTCAAAACTTAACTCTCCAAAACCAACATATCTTATCAAGAAATCAAAAATTATTGGCTAAGCATATTGTTAGCTTTGAAACAACGTTTGCTTCTCACTCGACCACAATTGAAACATCGCTTTCAACAACTTTATCTGTACTAAAAGACGTTCTTCAACGAGTCCGTGGCCCTACACTACCTTCGAAAGATTGGCCAACTCCAGTGCCTTCTCCTCCTCCTTCAAAACACTCTAAACTTTTTGAAGAGGAAAAAGAACCTCTCGAACATACTCCAACATCTCCTAAAAACAAGCTAGTTCTTTAAAGAATGAAGATGAAGGAGATGATCAAGCTTAAGCTTCCCCAAAAAATCCTTAGATATTTTTTAATAGGTTTCATCTTTTGTAATGAAATCAAAACATATGCATGTAATTACTGTATTTAATGATTATAAAAAGTGCTTTTTTGGTTTGTTACTTCTACGTAATTTGTTATAACCTTTCATCAATTAGTAAATATTCCAAATTAACAGTATGTACATGCTATCTACATTATAGATATTCATACTTTTTGATAATGCCAAAGGGGGAGAAATAATGGTAAGCACATATTCAGGGGGAGATTTATAAAATTATATCTAAGTACATTGTATAGTTGTCATCATCAAAAAGGGGCAGAAATGTTAGGAAATCCAATCTACGGTTTCGTTGACAACTATACAATGGAAATCAAATATGCATATATATATATATATATATATATATATATATATATATGGTACTTGCTAGAACAAATCACTAGAAAGACAAGAACAAGGCTCAAAGGACACTACAAGAGACTACAAGTTGATAGGTACAAAGAAGCTAAAGAAAAGATGCACAAAACATACATGCACCAGTATCGGACGTCTGGGTGCACAAGCCAGACGTTTGGAAAAGTCCTTTGGAACCACAACATGCTAAACTAGATGTCTGGTAATAGCACCTAGACATGTGAAAATCTACAATGTTCAAAAAATATATAGTATCAGACGTCTGAAACAAATACCAGACGTCTGAATTCAAACTCGAACTTCAGAAAAGAATTGCAACTGCCACATGCGAATGGACATCTCCGCTTCTCTTCGCTACAACTCTTTACCATCTACAGAAGCAACTTTAGAGCATTCGTTAAGGGATGCAACTACTCTAGATACCTATCTACAACTATATATAGCATCAAGAATCAAGAGAACAATACTTATCTTACTCACTTATGCTTTCTAATTCCATACTATTGATCTCTGCACTCTAGCAATCTTTACTTGTATTCACTCTTCCATATACTCAGTTCTTCATATACAATATTATTTAGGTATATATTGGAAGCAATTGTACTACTTAGTCAACATTCATATTACACTTGAACACACATTTGACAAGAACAACTTATTGTAACCAAGCCTATTCCTCCGGCGAAGCGATGGTTTTTGATAGTCGAATTCCCAAGGGAAGCTTCGGGACTGGACGTAGGATGGAAGGTCCGAACCAGTATAAAATTCTGGTGTGCTTATTCTATATTTTCTTAGATTAATATTATTTTAGTTGCATCATATATTCTGTCACATATACTTGCATATACACTACACGATCCACCCTGTAGACTTTCAGGGCCCTCACACAATTATGTAATACCTTCAATCCCTGAAGCAGATCCTTTATGTTATGACCTGTACCCCGTAGTAACATCTACATTAGTTTAACTATTCGTAGGAACTGGTAGCCAGATTAGCTTGACAAATTTAGCCTACAGAATATGGGACTAACATGTGTAATCTGTAGTTACTTATTGTAGGCGATATCTCACATCAGTCCAAAAGTCACAGTTGATGGAAGCTAGATTATCTGAGCAGACTTCTATGTGCTTTTGACCGACCTCACATCCATATAATTTAGTCATAATCTATAACACTCTCTATATATATTGTCACATATCTCACCACATTCCATTTCAAGGCCTTATAAGAAAACTCTTATTTCGCCTTTATAATTAACTTCTCTCTTAAGGGGGATTCAAGATACCTAATAGCCTATTAACTACGTAATCAATATGTTCTAGTTATACGTCATTTATGTTGACTAACGTTTAATTGTCAATTCTTTCAAAATTATACAAGGTTCATTTCCATTTTATCATTCATAGATCCAATATCCGAAAACCCAATCGATAGACTTGTATACAAATAAAATTCAAACTCAACCTATTATATTAAAACATTGGAGTAAATTAAATAACTTACAATTTCAATTTCATTTTATGCTCTATTCAACTTCTTTTTACATGAAATCAGACAAAGAGAATTTCTATGAATTTTTTTAAAATAAGCGGTGCAAACTACAAATAAGAATTCGTACCTTACATACCACTATTTTAATATTAACAATTGAGATTCCAACCCAGAATTGACATTTCACTTTGGGGGAATTGTAAGAATTTTTAATATGATGTTTTCATGAAACAAAACTCCCCAAGGCATGATTCAAATCCAAACTACACTAATTAATTACTACGATAAAAGAATAAGATTTCCACTCACAATAGATCCTTAGCTTTTCCTTCTTTTGGATTTGGTACGCCTTCAATGAACTTTTTTTATCCCTTCTTTTTGATATATACAGCAATGAATTTTTATATATGTTAGATTCAAAAAATTTGAGGTTTAGAGGAGGATAGATTTAGAAAAATACAGTTAATAAAAATAATCATATACAATTTCTTACCAAGAAACCCTAAATAATTTTTCTGAACCTTGAAAGAGATGGACTTACAGTGCTTTGCTAGATTTCCAGAAAGATTTGTGAACAAAAGTGAGGGGGCTAGACTCTTATTTATAGTAGTTGGAATGCATCAGAACCTTCGAATTTAAGTTGGTTTAAAAAAACATAATCTGATACGTTCAAAGTGCACAAAACCCTAGCCTCCATACAAAGGGATCATTCGACCTCCCCTATACTATCGGTCGACCGGTAGTCCTTCTTTGGGAACGTTGTCTTGTTGCCGTTGTTAATTTTATTTTATTCCTTAATTACTTTTTAACGTCAATGTTAACTTTTAACAATTACTTAACCCCTAAATCTAATTACGGTTAACTTTCAAATTTAAAATTTAAGAATTATTTTATTATTTGAATTTTAATTCCATTTAAATTATTTTGAATTCAGAAACTTCAAACATCCATAACTTTTTCATTTGAGCTCCGCTTTCAATATATTATATATGGAAATTGATCATAATTTCATCATGAACACAACGGCGTAACTTTCATGGTCAAAATATGATTACGCAAAATTTCTATTTTTAACTTATTTTATTTAATTTATTATAGATTTTTAGGGTTGTTACATTAATGTATGCTATTTTTTATTGCTTGTATGTTATATCATTTATTTTGTTAGGGATGCCGATTGATGGGCGATTTAAAGTTAGGATGTTCCATTCGATTTAGCCTTATTCATATTTAATGACTACATGAATAATGAAGGCTCATATCAGTGGAATAAATGTTTAAACGTGTTGGAGTTGCAAGAAAATTGGTTGGAAAAAGTAAAATAGTAAAAATGCTAAAATGACTAAGGGCATCAATTATAGAGATTGATCATACTAATCAGATCTGATCATTCCAAAGTCTTCTGAATGACTTGCGATCTATATGTATCAATTAAGAAGGCATCATGAAGTCACATTTCAAGTTTCAAGTGAAATAGAGTTGAGGATCTAGAGTTAAGGCTTGAAACAAGATAGGTTGGCTATGGATGATCGATTATACCTGATCGATCCACATTTATCCAAATGACTTATGATTAATACATGGCAATAAGAAAGGCATTATGAAGCTATTTTTCAAATTTCAAGTGAATTTGAGTTGAGGAGATTGAGTTATGGCTTGAAATAAGATGGATTGGCTATGGATGATCGATCATACTCGGTAGGTTCAAATTCATCAGATGGGAATGCGATCGACATGGACACTAAGGAAGGTCCCTAAAATCTACAATTCAAATTTCAAGTGTATTGAAATTGATGCTCAAGTTATGATGGATTGAAGTGAGGTTGGCTATGGAGTTTGGATGAAGCTGTACTAGCAAAAACTTGATGGAAATTTGGAGAAAACCTAAGTGTGATTTGGGTAAAACTCGAGAACTACTTTGGGCAACAGAATCTGAGTACAAATCGGGAAATCATAAAAAACTTGTAAAAACCCTAAAGTTGCTTCGGGTCGGACTAATCGATACTGATTGGTCCCTACTTGTAATCTGAGCTACCCATTTTGATGTGCTCCGATCATTTTTAAATTATTGAGGATGCTAGACGATGATTCGTGGAAGCTATAAATGAAATTTAGTGGTTATCTAATGGTTAGATCTAGAGATTTTTGAGAATTATTTAAGAAAAATGATGATACTCGATGACTTATGGAAGATGTTTAGAGATATTCGAGACTAAACGACTAATGATGGGAGTTATAGAACAAGAATAAGTTCTAGGATGTGGATGTAGGCTAAACGACTAATGATGGTATATGAGGATGGTGCGAGTTATCATTTACCTAATGCATTAAGTGGGCGATGTGAAGATGGATGATGGATATTATGTTTGCTTTGTTTGCTAGGAATGTCATATTATGTAGTTATCACTAATGTTAATATCTAAACAACCCATATGTTGTCTGATGTGTAGTACACCCATGATGATTATGAAGTAGATTAGCATATATTTGATGTTATGTATTAATTCATTAGATGCAAGGACATGTTAGATATGATTCTCCATAGCCTATGTCCTGCTATATCAACTTTTGAAGTATTCTTAGATTTTCAACTACTCCCACTAGAATATTATCTGATTCAAAAATTATTCTTTGCTTCTTATTATTATAGATACTCTTAAATGAGTAGATTAGAGATAGAAGTTCTAGTGAGCACATGGAGTTATACAAGAGATAAGTAGGAGGCCACGCTTTCCATAGACTATATTAGCCTTATTGCTGCTTATTATTTCACTATGCATCACTTTGGAGCTTGGTCGTGCCTTTATCTAGAGACATTTTTCTTTAAGCTATTATTTGATGTATAACTCTACCATTTTTGCCATATAGTTTTAATGGATCTCTTCAATCTGATATTTTATTTTGATTTATCTAGTTATATTTATTGTCTTGCGTATTTTTTATATTTATGTGATTTTATATTTTATTCGATGCACTGTGAGAAGTATGATGGGTTATAATTTGGAGACTTTAGTACTTTATCACTTCAGTCGTTCTATACCAATAGGCACCATAGCAGTGCACAGTACAGGTTATATTGGGTTGCAAAGGTGTAAGGTGGTCATTAATGTTTGTATATATACTTATGACATCATCACATACCTTTTACCTTGAACTAATTTATTAACCGTAAGTCACGATAGTTAATTTACATTTATGATGTATGTTCCCATATTACCTATATGTTAGATTCATCCTCTTTACCCTGCTTATTATAGTGTTTGTATCATGAATACGAATAAATTATAATGCATAAATAAATTAAATTAACAATAAAATTCTTTTATTAAGTGATAAGAACTAAAAAATAATTTTTATTGCATAAATTTAATTGAAAATCAAAGTATATCTCAAACTTTTTATTAATTAATACTAAATATGATTTAATATATAATTTATTACTTATATAAACACAAAATATGATCTTGTGCAAATTAATAAAATATAATTTTAAATTCACCCTCTTACCCTACTACCAATGCACTTGATTTGACAATGGTATTAGAGTATGCATTGTGTTTATGTAAATAACCAACCAACATGTAGGGAAATTCTTATGTGAATAACCAACCAACATGTAGGGAAATTCTTATGGAAAACCTAATTAGATGCGTTTATCTAGCTTATAGAAGTGGTCTGTTCCCAGCATATACCCTACTGGAAGCTTTAGAAGTGTTTTAAGTCGTAGGCTAATTCAAATAAGTGTATTTGAATTTTGAAAATTAAATTTAAAATTATTTGAAGTATTATATAATTTTATAAAGAGTTATAAAATGCAAATTTAAAATTTGGTGCTTCTTCTTCTGATGCTCCTGCTACCCCCAAAATAGCCTAGCTCTGCTTACTCTCTGGTGGTTGGCTATGCTCCCAACCAAACGCCGGTGAAGCCTTTCGAGCCTTATCCTAGCGTACTGACAATAGAGAAGCTCAATTCCATAGCCACAACATTCGGGATTATTCGTCGGGACATGCTACTACCCGTACCAAATGAAAAGGCATTCTCTCCCCCCAGAGGGATACATTGCATATAGTAAATATCACTTTATGTGTGGTGCAATTCCTCCGCTCACCCGTTGGGTTGCCAGCTTTGTGGTTTATTAAAAAGTTGCTCCGCTGTAGCTTCAATCGAACTCCTATGTTATCTCGGCGTGCTTATATCTGATATTTGTGAAGCGTTATCAAAGACCCCCTACCCATAGAGAGGTCAGGTACTTGTACAATGTGATAAGTTACCGAAAGGGGAGCCTCGTCATCAACCTAGAGTCAGCGCACAAATTCAAGCCCGTTCTTGACTTATACTCAAAGTTTAGTATGTTTAAGAAGGAGTGCTTCTTTGTGCATGACGATGTCGTCCCTCAACATGTTTTCACTTCTGGGTGTAAGTTTCCTTTATATCCTCTTCTAAGTTTTCTGTCGACTTGGTTTCCTGATGCTCTGAATTTTTAGGTTGCGTGAAGGCGGTAGAGGATGAAGGTTTGAAGAAGATGGAAAAGAAAATCCTAGCTATCGTTGAGGCTAAAAGGGAAGCCTCATTCCTGCTTTGTGACACAACCCTTCGTTTTCATAACCTAATCGGACCCGGTCAATCCGTGTTCAAGATCAGGCCGAGCTCAGCAGAGAGAGCAAAGGGAGTTGAAGGAGAAGGGTAAGATGCTGGCAAAGGGTAAAAGGGATGGGGCCCCGAAGAAGTTGAGGCGTAAGAAGACTGCAGTTCGTCCTCCCCATACGGGGAAATCTTTGCGCATACGGGACGCGCCTTCTCCTGATGACGAGGAGGGTTCTCGTTTGTAGGGTGATAGTAAGAACGAGGAGGGGTCGGAGGGAGATTCCAAGGCGACAGAATCGGAGGCCCATGCTTCACAGGATGTGGAGATTATTGGCAGCGATAGTTCGGGCGCGACTCCCTTGAAGAATGCCGAGGCTGTGCGGGAGTGGCCCAAGCGGTTAGATCAACCCAAGACGGTAACTGGGCCAACTTTCATCACTAGCCCCTCTCAAGAGAATGTAGCCACAGGTGACTTGAGTGGAATGCCGGTTCTTCCGGTGCAAAGCGGAGTGGGAATTAGCAAGGCATTCGGGCTATCTCCAGGTACTTTAGATTTCTGCATGGATTTTGGTTAACTTCTTGAGAATTTTTCATTTTTAGACGAGTGTCGGTCTCCACTTGCTCTCCAATGAAGTCCATTCACCGTGTGTCCCTTCTTCTGAGTCCAGTTATGTCCCGGTGTATTCCTTACTTGATTGAGAGCCCATCTCGGCCACTTGATCCAGTCTACCATAAGGGTTTGTAGTAGCTTGCTGTGTCTTAGTGTCTTGACCATTTCGTATTTTTATGCTTTCTCGCTTTCTTGGATCTAACATTGTTTCCCATATTCTAGGGAAAAGAAGAAACCCAAAAAGGAATGAAGTCTCCAGGCGGCTTGAGCAGTTTAAACGGATGAAAATGACTTCCTTTTCTTCCAAGGCGACTCTTCAAGAGGAACAAACTATGCAAGAGACTATTAGGGAGAGCCCACTTGGCCCGGATAAGGGAGAGAGCCATGAGTCGTCCCAAAAACAAGTGAGGTCCCTAGGTAAGGAAGCTACCTCCCCTAGCTCCCAAACTTCCTCCCGTCGTCGCCGTCACTATTCGATGGGTTTTGAAGTGCACGAAGTGCCAGATGAGTCGGGAGAGGGCAATGTTGATTCTTTTTTCACATATTATCAACAGCCGACGTGGAATCCCCTTGGGAGTCATCCTGATATAAATCCCGATTATGCGGGTCGTCACGCAGCGGATCCTGACACCGAGTTCCTTTTACCTCAATACCCCTTGGTCTGGATCCCAGATGAGGCGAAGAATCTTGATTTTTCTAACTTAACAACAAGGATGGTCCAGATTACATATAATACCAGAAACATAGTTGATTATCAGTCCCGTTTGGCCAAAGCCAGTGAAGAAGTAGGGAGTACCAATGTGCGGTTACATCTAGAAATGGAGGACATTCGCAAGGTGCTTAGGGGGAAAGAGGCTAAGTTAGAGGAAGTCGAAGCATCCCACGCTCCGAGATTACGAAGGCTAAGTAAGAGGAAAGGAAAGAAGCTGCTGACCAATGTAAGATGCAGATTGACATCGTTATCAGTTCAGTGGATGAGGCTCGGCAGAAGGATCTGGAGCAAATCCGCTCCCTCAAGGGCAAAATGTAGAAATTGGAAGAAGCTTTAGCCGAGCTGAGGGAGTCTTGAGGTAAGTGGCAAAAGGAGAAAGACTCAAATCTAGCTGAGGTCGACAGGTTGAAGGTGGAGCATGCTCAATTGATGAGAGATTAGGAGTAGTACATGAATAAGGTGGTGGCCCTCTAAACCGAAGTTGATAAATCCAACGACTTTTGCGACAAAATCAACCAGATGCTGAAGGATACTTATTTCATATTTTAGAAACATAGGAACCTTCAGTGGATGGATGACTACCCTTAGGTGATGGTCATGGCCCATGCTCGACTTGTATAGGAAACTATGTTTGTAGTCGCGTAGGAAGAAGGGGCTATGTATGACGATGGTATGGTGAACAACCAGTTCACAGTGGAGGAGACCAAGTCTATAGCCAAGGGGTATGAGTTGTTGGCTGAGGATGAGGATGATGAGGGCGGATCAGATCTCGAGGGGCTTGGTGATCCAAGTTACATTGCCGTAGGTATCTTGCCTTTTTACTCTAGCTCTGTCATTGCCTATTCTGGATCGCAAAATTTATAGTTATTTTTATTTGCCTCGTGCAGGTGCCTCGTGCAGGGGTGCCTTCGATGCAAGTTGGGTCTTCACGAAAGGAAGTCGAGCCTCTCGAGCATTCAGAGCCCTCGAAGGTCATGGCCGAAGGGAGCGGTCCGAGCGGCAAGGACGTCCCTCCTTCTTAGCCAAGGAGATTTCTTTTTCCCTTTTCTGCATGCATTTTTGAAGGATGTATGGACATTCTGTGCATGTACATAAATATAAGCGATAAGCTTTGTATGAGAAAAATTTAACACTGTACTGTTCAAATTCTGTTTTATATATATACATATACATATACATAAATATATATATGTGGGATGACTTTTGTGATGCGTGTTTTTTATAGTTTGCTCTGTCTATTCATGAACTATTTACGACTTAGTTAATCGTTAGAGTGTTTAGAGATACAAAGAACCACAGAAGTGTTGTTATATTATAGGCCGATCATGAACGATAACTGCTCGGGCTAATGCCCATGTCGTGAGTATTATTCGATTTATCGTTGCCGACGTATGTAGTGTCGATCGTCAAGTGCGAACTACCCCCAGTTGCGGCCATGCCTTAATCGTGGGTTTATAATCGGTTTGCAATTTTCGGCAAGCCGAACGCTAATGATAAACTGCCTTGGCTATAATTTGTGCCTAATTCATGGCTTGTGATTGGTTCATCATTGCCGGCTTGGGGGTGCCGATCGTCGACAGTGAATATCCAAGTCTTGTTTCGTGCCCTTTATCATGGCTATCTTATTTTCACTACTACCGACGAGAGTCTGCGATTGTTCGCAGTAGGAATGGTCATTAGATAAAATAATTAAACAAAGAACAATTAAATAAGATAAGTAATATGAGACATCAGATTTTATAGTGGTTCAACCAAAATATGCCTACGTCCACTGTCTTTCTTTTATTGCTTTAGTACATGCTTCTTTAAAACTCAATAGAAGTAGCGGCGGAGATGTTGGAGATTCCATGCTTTCCCAAACAGCTCTTCATCTATCATTGACAAGATGTAAGCTCCATTGTGAAGGCCTTTATGCACAACAAATGTTCCTTTCCAAATTTGATCTAACGCCCCAGGTCGTGGGAAGACACGTTTGCGAACCAACTCTCTTTCTTGTAGTGTTTGAGGCTTCATCTTATAATTGTATTACCTTGCCACCTTTTGTCTATGAGCGGCTGTTTTGAGTTCGATTTCATTTCTCTTCTCCTCAATCACGTCGAGTGATATGTTTAATAGCTCCTCATTTTCTTCCAGATTATAATGTATTCTTTGGTGTGAGGGGACAGTTGTTTCGATAGGGAGCATGGCTTCGGCTCCGTAAGACAGTGCGAATGGAGTGTGTCCTGTAGCGGTTTTATAAGAAGTTCGGTAGGCCCACGAAGTCGTAGGCAATTCGTCGACCCATGCCCTTTTGGATTTTTCCAGTTTCTTCTTGATAAGTGTTTTCAACATCTTGTTCACTGGTTCAACTTATCTGTTTGCCTATGGGTGTGCCACATTTGAAAAGCTTCAATCCCATGCTTGTGGCACCAATTGGCGAATTCCTCGCTGTCAAATTGGAGCCCGTTGTCCGATATGATTTTCTATGGTACCCTATACCTACACAAGATGTTACATATTAGAAAATTTATCACCTTGGCAGATGAAATCTTGTTTAATGGTTCCTCTTCCACCCACTTGGTGAAATAATCCACTACCACTATGGCGTATTTTGCCCCTCCTTGCCCCATGATGAGTTCCCCGATTAGGTCGATCCCCTAGATGGCAAAGGGCCAAGGACTAACCATCTGGGTCAGACCAGTAGGTGGCAGTCTAGGGATTTTGGCAAATCTCTGGCACTATTCGCATCTTTTAGCAAACTCAGTTGCATCTTTGTTCAGTGTGGGCCAAAAATACCCGTAGCGCAAGATCTTTCTGGCTAGAGTTTGACCGCCGGTGTGGTCACCGCAACTCCTTTGGTGCATGTTATTGAGAATATATTTTGCTTCGTTTCCTATGACACATCTTAGTAAGAAATTGGAAAACCCACAACGGTACAGGATGCCCTCCTGGATGGTGTAGCATGATGCCTTCATTATGATTTTTCTAATTTCATTGCGATTTGCCGGTAGGATTCCCTCTTGTAGGCATTTAACAATGGGGGTCATCAATATTTCTTTGTTACTACTGATGGGTGTGATATGAAGACACTCTAAGCTTGGTGTAGCTTGTATCATGACGGAGATTGCCCCCAACACCGGCTCATTTCTCAAGGTAGCTTCTTTGACGAGGGCATCCGCTTCTCGATTCTTCTTCCATGGGATATGTTTGATTACATAGTAGTCTAGCTCATTCATGGGGGTTTTAGCCTTATAAAGGTAAGAGGCAAGTATTTTCCTGCGAGTCTGGGATTCCACCAGGATTTGATTTACGATTGGATGCGAGTCATTATGTATGCATATTGATTTGATCCCTATTTCCTTAGTGATCTCTAAACCAGCTATTACCACTTCATATTCAGTGTCATTATTGGTTGCGGCAAATTCTAACCTTAGCGCGTAACTTAACTTTCTTCCTCGAGGTGTGATGACTACTATTCCTTCCCCTGAGCCAAGCTCGTTGGATGCTCCATCCAAAAACATATCCCACTCGGTTGTTTCCTCTGTTATGATGGTCGTATCCTTGTCCTGAATGCCAATTTCAGCTATGAAATCAGCCAGAGCCTGCCTTTTGATTGCAGTGCATGGATGGTAGGTGATATCATACTGGCTTAGCTCGATACACCATTTTAGTAGATGTCCCGATGTATCCAATTTATGTAGGACCTGGCGCAATGGTTGATTTGTTAGGACCCTTATAAAGTGAGGTTGGAAGTAATACCGCAATTTCCTGGACGCTATGAGCAAAAAGTAGGCCAATTTTGTGATATTCGGATATCTACCCTCTGCCCTGGTAAACCTCTTGCTGATGAAAAGTACTAGTTTTTGGGTATGGTCATCTTCTCGTACCAAGGAGGTGCTTAATGCATGAAGGAACACAGCTAGGTACAAGTAGAGGCTTTCTCCATCTACCGAGGTAGAATGCACTGGTGGTTTCTGCATGTATTCCAGCAGGCTTTGGAAGGTCAAGTGGCACTCGCTGGTCCATTCAAACTTTCCCTTGTCCATTTTCAGGGCTTCGAAGAATGGGACGCACTTGTTTGTGGCCTTAGATATAAATCTGCTTAGAGATGTTACCTTCCCGTTTAGACTCACCATTTCCCTTCGTATTGTTGGTATTTTGATGCCCTTCAGGGCTTAGACCTTTTTGGGATTCGCTTCAATTCCTTTGGCATGCACAATGAAACCCAAGAATTTTCCCAAGGATACACCAAAGGAGCATTTTAATGGATTCTTCTTCATTTTGTATTTGTGCAATACCTGAAACATATCATTTAGGTGGTGTAAATTATCCGTTTCTTTTCTTGATTTGAAAAGCATGTCATCAACATACACTTCAATGGAGTGACCAATCTGCTGCTCAAACATCTTATTAACTATGTATTGATAGGTTGCACTGGCATTCTTAAGCCCAAAGGGCATGACCTTGTAGCAATATAGGCCAAAATCTGTGATAAAGCTAGTATGTTCTTGATCTAGTACATGCATGGGAATCTGGTTATATCCTGAGTAGACATCCTTAAATGATAACAATTCATGCCCTACAGTTGCATCCACCAGTCATTCGATTAGAGGAAGGGGAAAATAATCCTTGGGCCAAGCGTCATTGAGATTGGAGAAATCGATGTAGGTTTGCCATTTTCCATTGGATTTTTTTCACCAGAACCGGGTTGGAGATCCATTAGCAGTAGATAGCCTCGCGAATAAAATCATTGGCGAGTAGGTTTTTTACCTCCTCATTGACGGCAGTTGAGCTTTCCATCCCCATGCTCCTTTTCATCTGCTTGACCGAGGTTTTGGTTGGGTCTATGTTTAGGTGGTGACAGACTATTTCGGGGGATATTCCCACCATGTCTTCGTGGGTCCATGCGTACACATCCAAAACTTTTCGTAAGAACCCTATCAATTGGATTTTTAGATTTTTTTTCTAGCCGTGACCCGATCTTAAAAAGCCTTGTTCCGTTGAGATCATCTACTACAACATGTTCCATAGCCTCCATGGGCTCTCCGCTGGCCTCCTCCTCTCTGTCCCTCGAGTCTAGTTCATTAAATGGGTCACTAGTATACTCGAGACGAGGGGCCTTCTTTAGTTGCTATGCTTCCACGTTTTTGGTGCAGAGGACGGCCTCTACGTTTTTTCCCTTTTCCTTTCTTTTTTGTGGCAGAGTTCTGCCACATAACAATCGTAGGCTGCATCGTGCTCGCCTTCTACTTCTCGTGTTCCCCCATCGGTAGGGAACTTCATTTTCAAGCACCAAGGGGATAAGACTGTCTAGAAATTTAATAAGATAGGTCTGCCTGGAAATGTGTTATATGCAGAATGTCCGTCTACCAGCACAAATATTTGCTTTCGGATAACGGATCGAGGGCGACTTCCTAGTTCAACAAACAAGTCCAACTGCCCCAATGAAATTGCGGCTTCTCTAATGAATCCGTGTAGGGGCTTATTGCACAGTGATATGTCTTTCATTGACAACTTTATTTTATTGAAGTCATGTTTGAATAGTATATTCACAGAGCTTCCCGTATCAACCAAAAAGCGGAACACTTCTGCCGGGCTGATCCAGGGGGAAATGACCATGGAATCGTATGTGGGTGCTACTTTCCAACCAAATCCTCATCGCTGAAAGTTATATTAGTCCTTTCTCTTCGTTTGGCAAGGCGTCTTCTATAATGGAATGAACATAACCTTCTCCCTACTTCAAAGACTTTCCGTACCTCTCCATGTTGGCCTAACTTCCTCCGGCTGAATGCGGGCCTATGATATAGTATGAACAATTATTTTCTCTTGATTGGATCGGATTACACTTGCTTCTTCTTTGCTATTTCCATGTCGGAGCAGCCTTGGTCATTCGTAGGTCGGAGCGGGGGAGTTATTCTTTTGCTATACGTATCGTTCCAATTTCTTTTTTCGGATGTATTCTTCAACAAGGTCCCGCAAATGTTGACATTCTTCCGTGTTATGTCTGTGAGACTCGTGGAAGCGACGGTACTTTCCCGTCCTAACTGTAGCTTCTGATTCCTTCTTATATGGAGGGCATTTGTACTTCAATTCATGTTGAGTGGCCAAGTAAATTTTTTCCACGGTGTCATTCAGAAGAGTGTAGGAATCAATTCTCGGTCCCGGTCTGTATCATTATTTATTTCTTTTTTCAGTTCTGAGGTTGCCCTGATGGTTACCTTTATCGTCATTGCTTGGTTTGCTCCCTTCTCCTTGAGGCGGGACTCTTGTATTTCCATGGGAGTTAGAACCCTATATAGGCTGCTCGCCATGTCGGATAGCCACTGCATCTTCCAATCTCATATATTTTCCAGCTTCATGGTAGAATCCTTGAAGAGTTAGAGGCTTCTCCTTGATCGGTCTTCTTGCAAATTTTGAGTTTGGATAGATGCCTCCGCATAGTGCTATCAATGTAAGTCTTTCATCCATGTTTTTCACTGCTACTACAGTTGCATTAAAATGGGTAAGGTATTATTACAGAGGTACCCTTGATTTCTATTTTACGTCGAACAAGGAATACGCATCCCTAGGCTGTTCCACATGATTTCGGAACTAGCTTATGAACTTCTCCTTTAACATTTCCCAAGAACTGATGGATTCGTGAGGTAGGCAACAGAACCATGTGGTTGTTAAATCTGACAAAAATAGCAGAAAACATTTACATAGTACACCTTTAGTTGCTCCATTCATGAGAATGTGCTGAGAGTATCATTGTAGGTGGACGATTCGGTCAAAGGTGCCCTTATATGGATCCATGGTGGGTATCTTCCATTCTGGAGGCATGGCTGTTGCCTCTATGTCCCTAGTGAAAGCGCTGGATACTCTGGCACCTATCCTCCTTTAAATTTTATCGCACTTGAGGTACTCCCTGAAGAGATGTCTCGTTCATTCTTCAGACTCGGGGGCGGCCCTTGGAGAAGAGGGGCCCTCTCTTTGATGGTGATGGTGTCTGGTGCCTTGATTGAGGCCAGCCTGGCGATGATTGGTTCGAAGCATGACAAGATCAACCACAGACGGTCCATGTTTGGGGCCCCTTTGACTGGGTCCAGCTCTGGACGACCTTGTTGGACCGGCTTTGGGTTGGGCCTTGGCTCGGCATTGAGCCCTTGGATCCTCCTGATCGAACTCATCATTGGCGGGAGACTGTTACTTCTACGCGACTCTCTATAATGGGATTCACCTTGGGATCTGGTATTGTGAGTGGATTCCTCTGTGCTTCTTAAGCGTGCCATGAGTTGGTCCACCAAAGCTTCTTGTTGGGCAGCGAAGCGGTCAGTCATCTCATTTACAACACTTTCTAAGTCTTCTCGGGTGACAATTGAGTCTAGAGGTAGGGAGCGAGCAGTTGGGTTTTCTTGATCTTCTTGGATGGGGTTGAGTGTAATTGCAGTAACTACATTATTTCCCTTGTCGGTTTTTCCCTTAGAGGGAGCCATGTTCTAATGATGCGCTACGGTTGGAAGAATAATGACGGAAGAGTTTGGCTTTCTATGCTTTCCCGTCGTCCTTCTCAATGAAAGCACCAAAAAAATGTTTGCTCAAAAGTTGGACAAACACCTCTAAATCTGATTTTTTTAATTAAGTGTCATTTGATTTGATTGACGTGGGGTTTTTATGTTCCAGCACGTACGAAATGAACTTCAGAAAGTGCAGAGACAGTTCACAAGTGTAAAGTTTGGAAAGCGGATAAGGAAAGCAAATAACATAGAGTTTTTATAGTGGTTCAGCCCGAATGTGCCCACATCCACTTTCCATCTTATTATTCTATCTTTGATTTGATTACAAGTATAAGATATATGTGAAAAGTGTACGAACTTCATGTAGCCGAAGTGGTGGATTTCCAACAGAGTTTTCTCTCTTTTTCTCTCGAAAATCTATCCCCATTGTTGTTGAGGAGCTCCAGTATTTATAGAGTAGAGTTGTGAAGTGTTGAGGTTGAGGTATAACTCTCTGAATTTGGCTTGGCATTTTGGGAAAGAAGGTCCGGTTCGGCGATTTTCCTTGGAGCTTCTTATTTGCCAGACCAATCATCTAGTCTGGCGTGTATGTGTACCGAACCAAATGTTTGGTCCGGTGCTTGATATGTCAAGCCGGACCAAACATTTGGCCCGACATTTCGGAGAGTACAAGACCAAAAATGTTTGGTACGGCATTTTAGTGAATGCCAGACCAAATATTTGGTCCGGTAGTTCTGCCTTGTTGAATATGCGCTTATATGATTTTTTGTTTGATGATAATAAACATATATATACATTCGTTTAAATGTATTTGTTAATATACTATTTTATTTTTCACAGATTAAATAAATATTTGCTGAATAAAATAAATAACACGGAATTTGAATTCAAACGAATATTTTATTCAAACAAATATTTATTACAATTTTGATAGTACAATTTCAAGCTCTCACTATAACTATACATTTTAAATTACAAAACAATTTCTGATTACATCACAAATCTTTTCTACATTCAGAACCTCACTACATATCACTCACGCTCGTATTTTTATCTTCAACTTCTTTCCAGTTTGAATCCAGCATCTGAGCAATCTGCAAAAATATTCACTAACGCAGTAAAATTGAAAATAAAATATTTTGCAATATAAAATAAAAGATGGATTTTGAAAATATTATTTGCCTCAGTTATTTGGGTTGTTCGTCATTATTTACAATTGAATTCATCACACACGAACAATGTGACATGCACAGTGTATCACTGTATATGCCACAAGGCCGTGCACACCAATATACACTTGATAATGCTACAGGACAGGTGAGCACAAGGTCAAACCCAAGTATACAGACAGGTTCAACTCAGGTGCAATATATTCAAAATCTCGTCAACAGCACAAGTTCAAACCCGTGTTTTTGAAACTGGATTCAACACAAGTGAAATTTCAAAAATCAATATGAATGGATGCAAAGACTAGTAATGCAACAGTGATATGCACAGATGCTTTCAAAGTCAAAACCAGTTGCAACATGGATGTCACAAGCACTGACCGAAGTGAACAAAACAGAAGAAAACCAACTAAACCAACATGAACAAGTACCAGATATAACATGAGACAACCCAATATATACATGCAAATTCGACAAGCAATTGAAGGCAATAGGTCCAGAGTATCACACATACAAACAACAAAAACCAAGGCTGCACAATGAACTGCATGAAACAGTCATGAACAATGCACAGCAGTGACCAAAGATAACAAATACAACACAAACATCCAGATTAAATGCACGATATCAAAGACACGAAGGCTACTGACCGAAACAACCTGAATTCTACCCCAGACCAAATGCCTAAGCTCAATAAAGATTGCAGTAAAAATTCAGACCAACCAGTGAAACAAGCAACTGCAATGCAACACAACTATGTATACATGGACCAAGCTCGTAAGCATCTCAAAGAAACACAAATGAAGTCAATATGATCGAGTGCAACAGTGACAGTGCAGCATCAAGAAAGGAGTATCAATGAATTGGTCAGAACTAAGCCATATGAAGTAGACATGGATATGCAAACATGATCAACTCAACTCGACTAACAGTAAACAGTGTACAACATCAAAGCCAAACTACTAGCTGCAGATCAACAGAGTTTCAAAAATCCAATGCTCAACATCATGAATATGAACCCAAATCAACTCTACTGGACAATTCAAGGCAATGAAAAGACTCAGCAATGTTCAAGATCAACACAAGACAGAGTAAACATATATGCACAGGTACAAAGACAGTGAGCATATACATATGTATGTAATGCAAAGGTTCAGGCCGAGACAAAAGCAAGTTCAAGTGATGTAAAATGAAAATCAAAGCCAAGGTTAAACAAGTAAATGACAACGAAGCAAGCAAGTGTGCAGTTTCGATTAATATCCAGAAGTTTAGTTTAAGAAATCAAATGGCTGGAGTAAACATGATCAATGAAGACCGAGTTCAACATCAAGGGTGATCAAGCCAAAAATTCACGTAATCAAGTTAGTCAATGCCAAAGTCAAAATGAAGTCAGAGAATAAAGTCAACAGTAAAATGATCGGAGCTGAAGCCATGGCAACCAAGGAGTTGAAATCAATGCCGTGGGATTCAAGCAACAAAAATATACGCATATGAATAAGTCAGTGAAATCATAAACATCCATACGAAAATCAACGATCAAAGCAATATCAATTGACAAATTCAAATAGAGAATATACGACGCAAATCTAGGGTTACAAACCCTATATAATAAAATTCACATCATCGGCAATATGTATGGAGTTCAATGAAGCATAACAGAACAGCATAAACAAAAGTCACATACCGAATCGAAGTTGAACTCCATCAACTCGAAGTAGCCAGAGAGAGAGCAACGAGAAATCGATCGAGCAAGGCAATTCTCGAACAACCACAGATTCGATCGAAGCAATAACGGCTCTTCGAAATCCCTAATTTGGATCAAGGACGCAAGCCCAAATTTTAATCAGGAGGAACTAGAAGAACACGGCCGCCATTAAAAGGAACTGAGAAAATAAAAAAAAAAGATCGGGTCGAATTACAAAAGGGGGCCGGCCTTGTTAAAGAATAAAATAGGGTTTTGGTTTTATTTTAGGGTTATTTTAATTTTAAATTGTTTTTAACTTGTATTTTCTTTTCAAACCGTTTAAATTTCTAGTCGTGTGACTAGGGGACAAGCTACGTGGCGTAGCTTGAGAATTCGCAACTCGGTGGTTGAGTTGTGGCAAGGTTTTGAGCGTAGAGTTAGATTAGTCGATAGCGGGTATAGCGAGTTTACGTGTGTAAGCGAGGGACTATCTAATTTCTAGTAGAAACCTTGGGGGCAGCACGTAGGCAGGGTTTTGCCGAAGCTGGGTAAATTCTGTGTTGTCCTGTTTTTTCTGTTATTTATATTCTGCGATATCTGTGCTGCTATTCTGTGATCTGAATTTAATATTTTATAAGCTTCCGCGATTAATTCTTATAATTATCACTATCACCCTATTCACCCCCCTCTAGGGTGAAATCGATCCTACAAGTGGTATCAGAGCTAGGAACAAAAGCCGTTTTTGTTTTAAATTTTTTTACAAAAATCAATATTTGTTTTAAAAAATTCGTGTTTTAAAAATTGGTTTTTGTTTTAAAATTTTGAATTTTTGAAATGGCTTCTTTTAATAATACTTTTGTTGAGGGTCGCGCCAATATTATTCCTTCTATTTTCGATGGAACAGATTTTTTGAATTGGAAATTGAAAATGGAATTTTATTTAAAATCTGTTAATATTAAATGTTGGGATATTATTGAAAATGGGTGTGACATAACAGACAAGAAAATTATCTCGATTAATGCTCTTGCGATGCATATATTATATTCTTATATTAATCAAGATAATTTTAATTTCATCTCTCGTTGTGAAAATGCACAGGAAATCTGGAATACTTTAAATACAATATATGGTGCAAAAGTCGACAGCAATGAGAAGTCCTCCACAACCGACTCAGTTAAAGAAATGTTCTTAACAGGATTGGTAAATAGCAGTTGTGATGAGGATGATGATGATGGAGCAGCTGAGCTGGCATTAATAATGAAGAAATTCAAAAGATGGAACCAAAATACGGAAATCCAGCTCTAAATCAAAAATTAAAAAGCAGAATAATCAAAGCGCTAGACAACTCGGAAGAACATGGGATCATTTGCAACAAACCCGGTGATATCAAGCCCAATTATCCCCGATTTCAACGCGATTTTGAAAAGAAATCAAAACGGCGAAATGCTACAGCCACGTGGAATACAAGAGATGAAGATAATCAAAGTACTAGCAGTGAGAGTGAGAAAGCAGATATGTGCCTTCATGGAAATATAACGGATAGCGACGATGATGAGCCAAGCGAGGTATCAAAACTCACTCACTCTGAATTACTTATTTATTTCCACGAAGTAAATGGCTGTTTTGAACGACTTAGGGAAAAATACGCCAAACTTGAATCTCAAAAGGATACTTTGATAGAATGCAATGAACAACTTGATCAATTAGTTAAGAACTATCAAAGTAGGATCCCTAAGTGTGATAAGTGTCCAACATTCGAAGAGGAAATTAAAAAATCAGAAATCAATATAAAATCACTTGAAAATGAAATTCTGATTTTAAAAGAGAATGAAAATACTAGGAGAGAGAATTCTATTAAAAAGTACACACAATTGTTAAACGAAAATGAATCTCTCAAAATAAGTCCAACAATTGTCAACGACTTTGGATAAATTTTCAATAAGTGAAAAATCGTTGAATATGCTATTAGGAAAGAAAACTGTTAATACGGTTAGACAAGGACTTGGATATAATTGTTCGAAAATTGTTGAAAGCAATATTAATCAAGTTAATTCTATGTGCACAATTTGTAGAAAATTTGGACACGATCGCAATAATTGTTGGTATAGACCCAAACATGTGAAAACTATACCGATTTGGGTTCCAAAAGGCACAAATATAAAATCTCTCAAAGTTAAACAAATTTGGGTGCCGAAGGGAACAATTATTAATAGTTTTGGGTCTTTACAAAATTGTTTTTCAAAATTTTCTGCCACTAACAACCATGGACCTATAAAAAAAAAATAGGTCACATAAATCTTTCATCGTGTAGGTGTGGTGGCAAGCTAAGGAACAACAACAGTGTTCTCTGGATTTTTGGCTGTTCCGAGAACACAACGAGCAACAAAGCAAAGTTCCTTAGCCTAGTATAAAGGTGACAGAATCACAATGGACAACGACGAAAAATATCGTAAAGGTAAAAACAGGTAAAATTATATTTATTTGAACGATATATTAAATGTGATAATCTGCACCATATTCTGAATTAAAATCAGCCAATATTGAGATGATGAAAAGATGATGATTTGTACTCTGACTTATTCAACATAGTTGGCCAATTATATTCTTATGCCAAAAACATTATAAAAATCTCTAGATTCTTTGAATTACTTCATATATATCAATTTGGATTAAAAATAGTGTTTTGTTGGATAATACAATTGGTTATAATACGGCTGACTCTATATTCACGGTTTTCTGATTATTTACACGGCTTCAATTCAATTTCAAAAGAATGTCATTTAAATTGTTGTTAAAATTGAATTTGAAATTTTTGGTGCACACTTCATGGTTTGGTCTATAAAATTCAATTAGTGATGATTTTGAGTGAAAGAGAAATTCAGATGCAGATTACACTGGTAATCTAGTTGATAGAAAAATTACTAGTTGAACGTGATTTTTGAGACATTTAGTAACTGCATCGTTTTTCAAAGAAAATATCTGCATATTCTTCATTTCAAATAATTTTCAAATAGGAGAAAATTTTCTTTTAAAACCCCCTGGAGAAAATCATTTTTGACCATATTTTCAGATTAGTCATTTTTGAAAAATTAATTTCATATTTATTTTGGAATTTGATTTTTAAATGACTATTTTGACTAATCTGACTCCCTAATGTTTATCGAAAAGAAAAATAATGATTGAAAAAGTGATGAGTGTTAATATTGATCAAATATTATGACTCGAGACGGTATAGTTAATAAATTTCTTTAGAAATTTAAACAAGAGTCATAAAACTTTTTGTTGGTAAAAAATTCCATGACCATCTCTATATCTATCATATTTCTAACAACCATCACTCGTCAAAATTCTATATAGTTTGTCAATATGTGGTACTTTAAACAGGAATCGTTCATTTTTCATTTTCACAATTTTTTTTAAAAAAAATAAAAATAAAAATAAATAAATAAATACCAAAGTATTCACTCCCATTTAAAAGTCCTTACGGTTATGCATGGGTGAATTACTTGGAATTTGTTATGTGCTTCCATGCTCATTTAAAAGTCCTCACGGTTATGCATGTATGGAACGCATATCAAAAGTTGATTTTTTAAATAAACAAGTTGATTCTAATCCCATTTAAAAGTCCTCACGGTTATGCGTGGTTAGAAGATACTTGAATTCATTTTTTTTAAAATAAAATTGGAATACTACTAATCTCATTTAAAAGTCCTAACGGTTATGCATGGTTAGTAGATATTCAAATTCGTGATATAAATATACCACAAATAGACATAACTATATGGTTTTATATGATGACATCATTCCATCATTCTAAAAGTGGAATATGCGCCTAACAAAATATTTATGATTTTTGTTTGATTTTTTATTGAAATTTAATATTTATATTCAATTGAGTTTTAATGTTGAATTAATATCGATTACTTTATCTCTATTTTCTTTAACACTATTATTCTTTTGCTGATAACAAAAGGGGGAGAGAAAAGTTAAGATTTTGTCAAATAAAATCAAGCAAAGGTCAAATAATTTTCTAAAATAATTTTCTATTTGCATTTAGGCTCATTTGCATATTTTTATTTGTATGCATATATGTAGGGGGAGCTTTGTGTAGAGAGGAAGCATTTAAATAAGGGGAGCAAATTAGAGCATATAAATGATCAAATACATTAAACATATTCAAAATCTTAAATATATGTTTGTTATCATCAAAAGGGGGAGATTGTTGAATATGCGCTTATATGATTTTTTGTTTGATGATAATAAACATATATATACATTCGTTTAAATGTATTTGTTAATATACTATTTTATTTTTCACAGATTAAATAAATATTTGCTGAATAAAATAAATAACACGGAATTTGAATTCAAACGAATATTTTATTCAAACAAATATTTATTACAATTTTGATAGTACAATTTCAAGCTCTCACTATAACTATACATTTTAAATTACAAAACAATTTCTGATTACATCACAAATCTTTTCTACATTCAGAACCTCACTACATATCACTCACACTCGTATTTTTATCTTCAACTTCTTTCCAATTTGAATCCAGCATCTGAGCAATCTGCAAAAATATTCACTAACGCAGTAAAATTGAAAATAAAATATTTTGCAATATAAAATAAAAGATGGATTTTGAAAATATTATTTGCCTCAGTTATTTGGGCTGTTCTTCATTATTTACATTTGAATTCATCACACACGAACAATGTGACATGCACAGTGTATCACTGTATATGCCACAAGGCCGTGCACACCAATATACACCTGATAATGCTACAGGACAGGTGAGCACAAGGTCAAACCCAAATATACATACAGGTTCAACTCAGGTGCAATATATTCAAAATCTCGTCAACAGCACAAGGTCAAACCCGAGTTTTTGAAACTGGATTCAACACAAGTGAAATTTCAAAAATCAACATGAACGGATGCAAAGACCAGTAATGCAACAGTGATATGCACAGATGCATTCAAAGTCAAAACCAGTTGCAACATGGATGTCACAAGCACCGACCGAAGTGAACAAACCAGAAGAAAACCAACTAAACCAACATGAACAAGTACCAGATATAACATGAGACAACCCAATATATACATGCAAATTCGACAAGCAACTGAAGGCAATAGGTCCAGAGTATCACACATACAAACAACAAAAACCAAGGCTGCACAATGAACTGCATGAAACAGTCATGAACAATGCACAGCGGCGACCGAAGATAACAAATACAACACAAACATCCAGATTAAATGCACAATATCAAAGACACGAAGGCTACTGACCGAAACAACCTGAATTCTACCCCAGACCAAATGCCAAAGCTCAATAAAGATTGCAGTAAAAATTCAGACCAACCAGTGAAACAAGCAACTGCAATGCAACACAACTATGTATACATGGACCAAGCTCGTAAGCATCTCAAAGAAATACAACTGAAGTCAATATGATCGAGTGCAACAGTGAACAGTGCAGCATCAAGAAAGAAGTATCAATGAACTGGTCAGAACTAAGCCATATGAAGTAGACATGGATATGCAAACATGATCAACTCAACTCGACTAACAGTAAACAGTGTACAACATCAAAGCCAAACTACAAGCTGCAGATCAACAGAGTTTCAAAAATCCAATGCTCAACATCATGAATATGAACCCAAATCAACTCTACTGGACAATTCAAGGCAATGAAAAGACTCAGCAAAGTTCAAGATCAACACAAGACAGAGTAAACATATATGCACAGGTACAAAGACAGTGAGCATATACATATGTACGTAATGCAACGGTACAGGCCGAGATAAAAGCAAGTTCAAGTGATGTAAAATGAAAATCAAAGCCGAGGTTAAACAAGTAAATGACAACGAAGCAAGCAAGTGTGCAGTTTCGATTAATATCCAGAAGATTAGTTTAAGAAATCAAATGGCTGGAGTAAACATGATCAGTGAAGACCGAGTTGAACATCAAGGGTGATCAAGCCAAAAATTCACGTAATCAAGTTAGTCAATGCCAAAGTTAAAATGAAGTCAGAGAATAAAGTCAACAGTAAAATGATTGGAGCTGAAGCCGTGGCGACCAAGGAGTTGAAATCAATGTCGTGGGATTCAAGCAACAAAAATATACGCATATGAATAAGTCAGTGAAATCATAAACATCCATACGAAAATCAACGATCAAAGCAATATCAATTGACAAATTCAAATAGAGAATATACGACGCAAATCTAGGGTTACAAACCCTATATAATCAAATTCACATCATCAACAATATGTATGGAGTTCAATGAAGCATAACAGAACAGCATAAACAAAAATCACATACCGAATCGAAGTTGAACTCCATCAACTCGAAGTAGCCAGAGAGAGAGCAACGAGAAATCGATCGAGCAAGGCAATTCTCGAACAACCACAGATTCGATCGAAGCAATAACGGCTCTTCAAAAGCCCTAATTTGGATCAAGGACGCAAGCCCAAATTTTAATCAGGAGGAACGAGAAGAACACGGCCGCCATTAAAAGGAACTGAGAAAATAAAAAAAAAAAGATCGGGTCAAATTACAAAAGGGGGCCGACCTTGATAAAGAATAAAATAGGTTTTGGTTTTATTTTAGGGTTATTTTAATTTTAAATTGTTTTTAATTTGTATTTTCTTTTTAAACCGTTTAAATTCCTAGTCGTGTGACTAGGGGACAAGCTACGTAGCGTAGCTTGAGAATTCGCAACTCGGTGGTTGAGTTGTGGCAAGATTTTGAGCGTAGAGTTAGATTAGTCGATAGCGGGTATAGCGAGTTTACGTGTGTAAGCGAGGGACTATCTAATTTCTAGTAGAAACCTTGGGGGCAGCACGTAGGCAGGGTTTTGCCGAAGCTGGGTAAATTCTACGTTGTTCTGTTTTTTCTGTTATTTATATTCTGCGATATCTGTGCTGCTATTCTGTGATCTGAATTGAATATTTTATAAGCTTCCGCGATTAATTCTTATAAATATCACTATCACCTTATTCACCCCCCCCCCATAGGGTGAAATCGATCCTACATGCCTTCTACGTCATATCCCAACTCTGCTTCCTTACCTCCCTCTCTCTACCCGTTGAAAAACCGAGCCAACAATGGGCCTATGAAGTCTAGTGGAGTTTCACTTGATCCTATCTAGTTGTTTTAATAAGATCATATTTTATCAATATTGTCTTGTTCATAATTAAATAAATTAATGTTGATTCTATGTGAATTTAAAAATGTATAAATAGCTCAAACATATTCATATTTCAAATTGTGTAACAAACATGTGAGACATAAAGCAAGTGTAATTGTTAGGTTTTAAAGAATGAGAACAAAAATGAAATTAGATCCATATGTAATCACATCAAGATCTAAACTAAAAGAATGAATGGAGGTGTCATTGATTGATTTTTATCTTTCCTCCTTAACAAAATTTTATTCAAAGTTGATAACTTTTAGAAGATTAAAAATGGAATTTTAGTCATGGTTGAGGGAGGAAGAGAGAAAATATATTGAATGAGGAAATAAATGAGCGGAAATTGTTTTAATGGAAGAAAGAATCCTTTCTTATTCTTTATATAAAACATTCCTCTTTTAATTCCTAACCAATTTTCAATTATGCTAAATCACTCCCTTTCCTTTTCATGGGCGGCTAAGCATATACACTTACGTGGACTAATTTTCCAAAAAGCATGTTGAGAAATTAATTGAGTTTAAAACTATTTAAATGTAACTAATATCGTATATCCGTACGTGCATATATAACTTTTACGTATACATCCAAATAATTATCAACATCTAAAATATTAAATAAATTATTAATAATTAATAATTTATTTAATGTTAGTTAATTTATAACATTTTACAAACTATTTGCATTTTCGAGTTTTTAGGGAATTAATAAATGCAGTCATGGGACTCAGAGGTATGAGTTCAGTCAGCGATCAATATAGAACAATTCAAATATTAATGTTCACCGGTCACCTAAGATAGTGGTATGACAGTTTGGCTAAATCATCGGTTACTGGTTTTTAGTAAAATCTAATTTCACAATTTCTTAAGCAATACCTTTTAGGAACGATAATTTTACACATTTTCTTCCTCAACACTATATCACTTTAGAATTTATGGAATTTGGTTTTGGTCAAAATTCTAGTATCATCTTTATTCAAGTAAGTTTGTCCATAAACAAAATCCTTGGTTCAATAATAAATTTATTATTGACCGTACTACTCTAGCTAAAAATTTTGTCCTTGTTTGACCATAGTTGACCATGATACTAACCTCATACAACTGAGGAGACAAATGCTCTATTGAATAATGTTTCAGATCCAATGCTTTAACTCAGACCCAACTATTGTCTTTTAATGGATCGCCAAGTCATAATTTAACTATAATCAAAGTGAAGTATTCTCATCGAAGTTCCATAGTATTCTCCAGTTGAGGGAACTATGTAACATTGTCACCATGAATATCATGTTTGACCTAGTTTTTATTAACATTAAAAAACTCTTAAACGAGTCATTCCGTGGTTATTTTATATTATGATAATTTTCTCATAATTAATACTCCTTGTAATAGTTACTACATAACATATCATTTAAGGATTTTCTATACTAGTATACTTAAATTATTAATTAATTAATATATCATAATATAGTAAGTATATAATAGAAAGTTAACCACCTTTATTACGAGCAAGATTGGTTATAGAGTTAGACATATGTAAAAAATTATGCAATTGGCCCTAGTGCATACCCTTAACTCTCTCAATCTCCTAATTTCACTTGGGGTCAACTAAGAATCTCAATCTCATTCCTTCAATCAGTTTTCTCAAAACTAAACAAGTCAGTCCCTTCATGAATAAATATGCTGTATTGTTTAATTATCTAACTTTGTTAATCAACTCCCTTTGACATTGATAAACTGCCTTTATCATGTAGAACCCTTCAGAGTATGTTTTTCAGATACTAATGAGCTCTAGGTTCTTTCATGATCATTATCGCGACATTGTTTCACGAAACAAGTGTTGGGATTCTCAAATTTTGAAATCACACCTAACCCAGCTATAAATTTGTGCATTATACGTACATAAGCTTTTGCTACAGTGTTATTCAAGGCGACGTACTTAGCCTTTTGGTTGAATCAGCCATAACCTTTTATTTGGAAAAATTCTAACTTAACGTCTCATAATTAATGTTGAACATGAATTTAGGATTAACATGCTATATTCGATATCACTTATGAAGTTTGGGTCTAAGCACTCCTTCATAAGGCGTTCGTTTTTTCCATAAATAATTCTCTAGTATTTTGTAAATACTTCAAAATACTTTTAACTACAATTTAATGACATTAAACCGGAATTGATATTCACTCACTACATTAAATGTATAAGTGAAATATGGTATTTTACAATCATAGCATATTTATTAATTCCTATTGTCGGTGCATAGGGAATCCATTTCATATGCTCCATATTAATATTTTTAATATGGCACCTACGTATATCATTCGGAGCAATCCTAACATCCTTTTATAGTCAAAAAAGGTGTCATTTAAGAATCCTGTATTGACATCCAAAATGAAATTAATCTTAACATGAGTACATCATTTACAATCAGTAGTATATTGTCTTACTTAGAGTTAATAAATATATTATGTTGTGCCAAAAAATAGCACAATAACCTAAAATGAGTTTAAGTAAAGAGATCTTGCTGTAAACAATAAAATAAAGCAAGAGACATAATACACTTTTATAGCGGTTCAGCAAGTCTGAGGTCTACGTCCATCATAATTTTATTATAGAGATTCTTTGTCACAAGTACATGGGTTTTACTGATCCAATATCCTAGAATAGCAAAAGGTAGCTTCCTTTCTGATAAGATTATGCAGAGAGAGAGAGAGAGAGAGAGAGAGAGAGAGAGAGAGAGTGTTAAGAAGATGAAATGCCAAAAGTCCTTTTTGAGTTTCCATATGCCAGTTATAGAGAAATTGTCCAACGAAATTGTCGGATCTCAAAATACTAAGTCTAACATTGGATCCAAGAATGCAGGAGGGAAGATGAAGTCCCATGGCAAATAAAATCATCCTGATACCGGTCAAAAGTAGTCAATATCAACCTAATTTATTGATGGCAAATCGTGCCATCTTCCTCATTTGGTCTTCTAGCTCCAATCCATCTAGCTCTGAGCACTTTTCTCCTAGAAATCAGGTCGTTGTTGAAAGGTTCTAACTCCTTCTCCATTTGTCCTTTTCTTCTGAGCACTTTTAACTTGTCTACCTATTCCTTTAGAAATGGGCCCGAAGATGTTTACTTTACCAACTCATAATAGACCATAGCTTCAAAGTTCATTAGGAAGCGTAAAAACATATCGGTACTAACTAGAAAAGTTGTTGGTACCGACCTCTTTCTTTGTGTCATATTATTCTTCAACTCCTCAAAGCTTCTTCCATTATCCTTCTAAGCATCCCCCAAGTCCTTGAATCATTTTATCTTCATCCCGATGTCTAAATTCATTTGGAAGCTAGCTGGTCTAAAAGCCAAATAACGCTTGTCCTTCAAAGTATGCTTCAGTTAGAAACAAAGCGTGCTTAGGAATACAACAAGCGCGTACCATTATCCATACAAGTACATTGGTCATCCAAAAGTTGGTTTAAAGTCTTATCTCTATTTTATGGGTATCTGTTTGATTGCTTTGAATAGCAGTACCACCACTGTTCATAATGAGGTCAACATCCACACTCTGAAGATCATTTCATGCCCCAAATGGGAACGTATTACTTTCCCTTTTCCCCTTCTCATTTGCTTTTGATTTTGGGTCCGAAATTCATGTCGATACCAACCACTTTTGGTTGGTACTGAAATGAAATGATAAGTCATCTCATCTCCTTTATAAATTAACACTTATAGAAACTCGAGCATGCTGCCATATTTCATTTCCTTGCCTTCTCCAAAATCTCGATATTGATTCCTTGTGACTCCAACCTCCAAGCCTAAATCAATCTTCAATGACAAATTCAAGTCGTTGTTACCTTCTTCTAGCCTTAGCCACCACTAGATATTCACTTCGATCTTTGGTGCATCATAATAGAGTTTAGGGTATGATCTAGGGGCAATTATGTAATTTATAACATATATCTAACTAGATAATCAATTAATGGTGTTTTCTTTTTATTATATACTTGATATAATGTCATGTATTAAGTAATTAAAATCATATTCAATAGAAAATCCGCAAATAGTGTGTTCTATGATAGTAGTTATGAAGTGTTGTAACCGTAAGTAATTTAAAGTAAAAAAAATATCATTTTAAATGTACCTACTCAAGATGCATTGAGATTGGATATCGGTATATCCGTTTAGACTAGAGTACAATAACACTCTCCAAATGTTGGTTAGTGTATTGCTCATGACTATTAGGGGGCCCAAGGGGATACGTACTTATAGTTATTGGATAACTATGGAATGACTCATTAGAAAGTTTTTGTTGGTTAAGGTAAAAAAGAAAATATCGATGTGAATGATTTACACGGTTCTCTTGATCTGAGAATACTGTCGATCTTCAATATGAAATCTCTTTGATTATAGTTAAATCATGCCATGGCATCCATCGACTGACTATAGTTGGGTCAAGTGGAAGTATTGAAAGTGAAGCACCATTCAAAAGAGGATTCACCTCCTCGGTTATTTGAGGGTAGTATCTGTAACACCCCTGCCTCTATACCTATACTATCCAAGAGTATTACAAAGCAATATAGTTAGACAATACAGATAATGAGGCTATAAGGGGTACATATGTGAATATTCCCTTAGACTAAAATTGGTACATATTAAAAGAACTAATAAATAACTAATCCATACGTATACAGTATCGATATAAAGCAATAGACACATGTGCCTCCATGACAGAACAATACATAATATATAGTGCATCACAGAGAACACCGAGTCAATCGCAGCGATAACATATAATGTATAATATAATAATGTCACAAGAATATAATATAAATCAAATGTCAAATACACTAACGCATACATTGAATCAATATCATATAGATATCAGGTAATTATCCCAATATAATCCTCCTCTAGGCCAAAAGTAAATAGATGATGATCATATCGTCCCTGTACCTTAAAGTTAGGACTGACCCGAGTATTATAAAATAATACATTGGTCAGACTATGCCTAATCAAGGATTAAAAATAAAGGTAAAAATGTGTAGAATAAATTACAATATGATATCACAATCAAAGATACTCAAATCGTTAATTATCATATCTAGTTAGATAAATAAGTATAGAGATGTATGTTTAAAATATTTGTATAATACAATAGACATTTATCAAGGCATCATTCCTCATAAATAACTCGATTAGACATGTAATCGACACTAATATCAAAATATGTTATCACCCATATAGAAATACATCAAATGGGAAAATCACAAAATTGATACAAATGGGTGAATCATACATATCTAGTAATCAACATGAATCTAAAATAATCAGCAATGAGACATTTTCAAGTGAAGGTGGGAAATATAATGAAGCAATGCCCATTATCTCTTTTGATCTCATATTATAAAATATCAATATCAAATCAATAAAATCAATAAGAAAGATTTAAGCCAGCTCATAACAATGCCGCAATGTGCAAAATCATATATCTCGACCTACGGCTCTTGAAGAGATGAAACTTTTGAATGAAAGGTCCTAAGAGATAGAAACAACAAATAAATAGTAAGTAGGCCGTCTACATGAGAATGATACGGGGTTAATCTTACTCTGGACACAGTCCCGGTATAATCTCATCTATACATAATATGTCTATCTACTACTCACACACATACACCCATACCGAAACCAGATGGGAGACTAACAGCATGTTTGCTTGCTGCAGAAGCCACATAGTCCATATGACACGACTCCTACAATCATCGGTTACCATTACATCTCCCCTCTCGGTATCATGACAGTGATCAACCATAGGCTCGACAACACATAGCCTCTTCGACCACGACTACCGACATGTGCCTCCATGGTAAATGATTGCTGGCCTATGCAACACAATGGGTGACCAACTACCAATCTCATGATGCGCATAGTATTGTGGAACTGGGGCGCGACCCCATGCTCTAGCCATTAGGGTGGATACTCGCCAATATAGTTTCGTCTCAAAACATAAAGGGAGTTGGACAAAGGTAGACAAACACATAATGTACATAAGCTATGTGACTAACAAGTAGACTCTATAAATACTCACCAAATTGAATCATACACAACATACCCCATATGAGTGTCATCCATGAGAAAAGAATAAGTGAATAAATAACACGATGGTGTCACATGCTACCATGTGTTACTAGTTTATTTATTCAGTACTCATACATCACACTCTCGCCTCTAATATTCTATATAATGAGTCTAAAGAGTAACTAAAAATTATTACCGGAAGTCCTATACCAGATGTTTTCATTAAATTGTTTATTAAAATTCATCATCACATAGAATAACTATAAATACATCAAGTAGAAAGGTTTTTATCACTGTATCTTAAAAAATACCAAACAAATCCAACTCAATGGTGAATTATTCATATAATTATTATTCAAATAAACAAGGAAGAAGTATTGATATACTAATATCATAGTAGATTATGCAATTAAACACACACACACACACACACAGATATATATATATATATATATATATATATATATATATATATAAACTAATCATTACACAAAAATAAAATACTCTCAACGTATAATTTTATATAATAAAATTAATATTTAGAAATGGATAATAAATACACACACACACATAAATTAATATTCAACAGAATACTTTAAATTGGAATAATATATTAAAATCTCATATATTGCTCTTTGACTATTATAAGATAGTAATTAAGAAATATTACATTACCTAATTCCAAAATTCGTTTTATTAGACATAGAAACTTTAAATTATTTAATATTATAATTTTATAAATATATATAATAGATAACTAAAACTTACTTATGTATGAATAGAGTTGCATATGTCCTCAAGCGAGGAGTATTAAAATTACTGAAGTACATCAAATATTATATAACAATAGGTTTACCATCACAAAATTAATTGAGTTGGCATGGTCAACATCAAGGAAATATAAGTATCCATATAAGTAAACTAGCTCACAAATACACAATTTGTATGCTAATATAAAATGGAGCATTACACGTAAATATTAAATCATTTTTAATAAACAAAATTTAAATCAACCAAATATATGTATATAGTAGCAAGCATTTGCATATGGCACATGAAATATGAAAGATGAAATGGGAACCAAATAATAAATCACAAAGGCATTGGAGCTGAGAACGAATTAAACCATGGAAGCATAGAGCTATAGGATGTAGTAATATAACACATGGCATCATACAAAGTTTAAAAGCAATTACTGTTAATGAAGGCTAAGTTGAGATCCGATCTTAAGGATCCTAGTATGATCGTCTAAATCGATCAGGATGTTGACCATCAGCTCAGCTAGTGCTTCCCATACTTCCTTTGACTTCTTCCTGGAATCCATAGACTTATATAATTTGCTATTGTTCCTGGCCTAGAAATTAGGCGTCAATTGCTATGCTTTCGAGCTATTGATGCAAAGAGCTCTTTGTAAATCCTTTCCTTTTTCCCATTGCTTGGCCTCTCTGAGATCAGCGACGTAAAATTCCAAACTAGCATACTAGTCATAATGAATCGATTCAACCCCATTCTCCATGGGAACTTCATCATCAAGTACTAAAGAACTAGTACTATTGTAAAATAAGCCAGGGCCGATCGTCGCAAAAAGGCCTTGTACGTCGATCACTCATCCACAATCACAAACTTCTAAGCCATCACAATCTTATGGTCTCCATCTCCCAATTCCATGGACAAATCAATAGTCCCAATTGGTTACTTCGCCTCACCGGTAAATCCTGAAATCCTAAACTTACAAGGCTTAACATCCTTTATACTTATCTTCTTCTGATCAAATGTCATTTTGAATAGAATATTCAAATAGCTTCCATCATCTACCAAGACTCAATGCATCATAGTTGGGCCTACAATAGCCATTATCACCATGGGATTGAAGGTTAGCGCTTCAACCTATCAAAATACCTATTTCAAAAAACTATAACATCAATTATCAATGTTAAGAATAGAAAGTTTGAAGTCAAATTATGAAATAAAAAATTAACTTAAGTATAGTTATTGGAAATGAAAAAATGAAATAAGCTAATGAAGTGAATTTATGAAATGAGTTAAATGGATTTTGATTTGAGAGAAAAAAGGGAACATTGGTCATAAATTTAGATTAAATATATCGGGTGTAAATGAAATGAATGTAAGGCAATTGAAACAACTGAATAGAATATAAACTAAAGTGAAAGGGAGTTAATTAGAATAATAATGATAAATGATGTTAATAAGTAATGAAAATGTATAATATTAACATTCGAAAATGAAGTTTATATGGTTTTGAATTAATTGTTTGTATCGGGTACTATGCATTTCGAATCTATCTTATCTTTCTGTTTGCTTATATTTTACTGTCTTGTTCCTTTTCAGCGACGAAAATTTTTGAGCGGGGAAGATTGTAACGACCCATATTTTAACTTGTTAGAATTTATTAAATTATAGGTAGAAATAAATTTAATGATCTATTAATGTAAAATCATTGGATATGAAGTTAAAATGAATTCTTAAATGATAAATTGTGATATGAGGAGTAGGTAACAATTATTGGAATGTGATTCGATGATATTAATCTATAGGTAATAATTAACAGCAACTGAATAATAAGGGTCAATGTGAATAAATAATAAAATGAATGTTATTCAATAGGAGAAACTTAAATTTATTTATTAAATTGTATATGATAAATTGACCTCTAATAAGAAAACATTAAATAAGAGAAGTAGATAAGAAACATTTATTTGATAATTAATGTGCGTATTTGTCGCATGAAATAAACTAATAAATGTTGGAAAATATAAAATGTAAGGAAAATAGTGGTTATGTATTTGTGCTCACTTTTTTGAAATTTAATATTGAACTTATTACAATTGAAATTATTGGAAACCTTTCAATTAAAATAAAGAGAAACTAATGGTAAATTAATGCAATATGAGCATCATTATTTGTGTTAAATTAGATTTAAACATCGTAACGGAAACCAAACAATGTTGTGATTAAAAACAAATAAACATTTTTTTAGTGTAATTTTATAAAAATAGGAGACTTGAATGCAAATAAAAGTTACATATGTTAAATAGCAGAAATAGATAGTACAAAGTGATTGTGACAGTAAACGTTGCATACCGTTTAACCGAAGTTGAATGATTTAACTTTTTTTATGAATAATGCAAACTAAATTTGTTATTGTAGAATTTGAAATTTATTTTAGTTTCATATTTAATTTACATTCATTTATATTCAAACAAAAATATTTGTTTTGAAAATTTAATTATTCAAATCTGATTCAAGTGTGCAACCAACATTCAAATGAAAATTTTAGTGAATAGTCAAATTTGATTAAACTTGGTCAAATTTTGAATTGTAGTTGAAAATTTAAAAGTTTTAAAATTTTAATTTTATCATTGGTAAAAAAATCTAGACCTAAAATATAGAAGGATTCCACTTTTCGTTTCGTCAAAATCGAACTTTTAGAACTGTAAATATGCAATTTATAGTGAAAAACTCGCATAAATGTACAGTGTATTCCCATGTACATGTATATATTGCATCTCCTATTGTAATTCTAGTGTTATTCTCTTTATATTGAATCTTGGATTTTTCACTTTGGCTATTGGGCTTCCCAATGACTATTATGCTTCCTAGGGATACTAACGGACACTTGGAAACTAAAAGGTCTCACCCATTCACCTATAGACACTTCTGATGATACAAAGTACGTACAATCTTTCTCACTTCCCAATTTCTTCTCTTTGTAAAACTTCCATGTATTCTTCTCCTTCCTCTCTCTTGCCAAAATTCCTAAATTAAAACTCCAATCTCCTCTCTCCTCTCCTCTCACTCTCCTTTCCTTCCTCTCCCCTTCTTCCTCATTTTCATTACAATAGAACTTCTTCATTTCTGGGCGAAAAATGTCATTCTTTTTTTACAAACCATTTATTTTTCCATTGGCTTCAACTTTCTTTTAGATCATTTCTTCCAATTATTTAAGATACTATGCCAAAAACTCAAATCTTTTCAAAGTGTTTTTGTTCCCAAATTTTCAACGTAGAAAACTCCTCTGTTTGTTTTGGCCATAACTTCCTCAAGACAGAAGCTTTTGAGTGATCCTTTTATTTAAAGTGGAGAGAAAAGAATTTTCAACAAATTTTTAGTTAGTCACTTTTACACATTCAGTACTATTCTAGTCCAAATCTTTTCTTAAATGAGACCTGTTTTCACGTATGATTATGATTTTGGTGAAATCGATGATCATTCGAAGTCGACCATCACCATCTATCCACTTTGGTCGAGCACTACACCTCTTTGCAAGCATAGAACGAACCCTATGCTCCCTTTTGTCTTCCCTATCTCTTGAAATAAAAGAAATAAAAGAAAAGAAGAAACATATTTGTTGCAAACTTATTTGTATCATTTCTTTGTTTGAATCTTGGATTGCTTTGGATCTGTTATTACTTTGGATTTGGATTGTTTAACTTGTGATATCCACTCCATATTCATTTGTGTTGTTGTCACCTTCATAGCCACGAAAGGTGAGAAATCTCTCACGACTAACATGGTTATGATAATTGAATTGATGGCAATTGAAATGTTAGTTTTAGTTAGTAATTTTTTTATATGAATTGATATGATGTTCCCCTTTGACACATAATTTGACACATAGATAATATGTTTGTTTTGGCACATATATGATATGTTGATTTACAAGATATGTTATTTGTTGCTATGTGATATGCTATGAAACATGTATGGCTATTGTTCCGTTATTTTATTTCTTAAATCACATTTCATATTCCCTTTTTATATATGTCATTTTATTATTACTTCAATCACATTGCAAGTTCCCTTAGATGTTAGGAAAGTCACTATGAGTAGAAATGATACATACCCGAACAATTATATAGATTAGGCAGTTGTTGGCTTGAGATGCGGGTTGAAATGATATATACCTAAAAAATTTAATAATTTTGGGCTGAAATGATAAATACCCGAATCACTTGACCCTTGGATAGAAAACTTTATACTGACAATGTTGGTTGATTTTTAAAGTAATTTTTGAAATTTTGAAATATGTTTGATCTAATAAAAATTGATTTTTAAATTTAATTTAAAGATTTATTTTAAATATATATATATAAACTTTAACTTAAAAAATTATATGTTTTGAATTTTTAAATTTATAATTTAATAAAAAGTCTCAAAATGTAAATTATAAGATTTTTAACTTATAATTTTATTATTTTAAAATAAAATTTAATAAAACTTAACAAAACAAAATAAAAAATTAATTTAATAAAATAAAATAGAATTTAATAAAATAAGATTTAATTTAATAAAAATATAAAATATATTTTAAAATTATTTAAAATTTAAATTAATATAAATAAAATTGATTTTTTGTAATAACTTTAATAAATAGGGATTTGGAAAGATAATTAAGATTAAATTGTAATTTAAAGATTTTTTTTCAAATAAGATGTGATTTAAACTTATTTGTTTATGAGATTTTCAAAGGATATAATTTTAAATTGCATTAACTTGATTTGATTAAAAATGTTAAGTAAACTGATTCAAATTTAAATATAATTGAAGTTAAATATTTAAATTATTGATTTAAATCGTAACTTGGGATTTAATTATGAAAATGTTTTATAAAATGACCATGGTGTGAAATAAGCATTTGGTTATTAAAGAGCGGAGTCGGATATGACATACTCTATATCAATACCGAAACCACTTTAATAACTGTGTACATGGTGGAGAATCCAGAATGAAGTAGGATGGTTTGGAGAACGCTACTGGAATGAAGTAAGAGAATAATAATGGATAACCTTAACTTTCGAGTCATAATTAAAATGACTAAAATAGAAGCTATACCGGGACAAGTGGGGTTTCTCTCTCTATCGAACATGCTTCTTCGAAACTGTATCTATTACATTGTGATTTGATTGGTGTGCACCTTTGATTATGGGAGTGTGTCTCGAGGTAGGCGGTAGTTGCTGCTATGTGTTACCACCAGTCCGACGGTGCAAAATGGTAGAATCCTACCCTGGGCATTGCCTTGTGTGCCTTGTCATATTTATCATGGTCGAGCCCACTACGACTTTGATTTGTATCGTACCTATGGAGTGCTTCCTGAGTATCCCAACAGTTTACGGTGGAGCTTACAGTAGTGTATAAACTACAATAGTTATATAAAAATGTGTTGGGGGTATGAGTAACGTCTTAATGCTACTTAATACTTTACTATATGATAGACACTATTTATGTAGCGTATTCTATTATATATGTAGATATTTAATGGATCCTTAAAGGATGGGAATGCCAAGCATCCTTTGATGTATGGACGCATTTCACTGTACAGTCACTTGAGTTGATTTACTTACACAACAATGTTAATCCTGACTCGAGTTTTTTGTTTTCGCTTTATGCTTTGGTCTGCCAAGGTATCACAACATTCTAGGATATAGGACTGCCCTAAAGGAAGACTTCGGATTTGGCTCGTGCTTATAGACGACTATTGCGAGATTCATCTTTTGAAGCTGAAGACTGGTAGGAGATCTATCTATTTAGATATTTCAGTCATTTCAATTATTTCTGTTCGGACATTTGTCATTTGCTTATGTATTAGCGAATCTCTATGTATTTGGATTCTGTTGTTTTGCTTTAGACTCTGATGTTTATGTAGTAGCTTCATGAACTACTACGTTTATCTATTCCGCTGCATGATGTTGTAATATTCTGTTTCTGTGATTCTTTGACCGATTCTTATTTACCCCAAATTTATATAACAATTTATTGTTTTGAACAATTCAAGTCAGACATGTGTGGTTTCTTGTCGATTTGAATGGTTCAAAACAGCGGGTCGTTACAAGAGTTGATCCATGGTCTTCGTTCATGTTATGGTGCTTGAGTTCGCCAAAAACGGCGTTGATAACAGCGACAATGGCGGTGCCCTAGGCACGACCAGAGAGGTCGCAGCGGTCTAAGCAGGTGCGCCTGGTCATGGGCGTTGCTCTGGCACAAGTGGATCGGAGTGCAAGTGGCCGTAGTTGTATGAGGCGGGAGGTGAAGGCGGCAGCTGAACATGTGCGATGGGTTCTGTATCGCAACGTTAGGGTTTGGGTTGGTGAGGTACGAAATTTCTATTTTACCCCTATATTGATTTTAATTTTAATTTAAATTCTCAATCTTCTAACCTTAATAACCTTTTCATATGGGCTCGGATTTAGACGCGATTTCTTACATTAGGTTCGTATCAAAATTCCGGATATTATGGAACTTGTTGGCTGCATTCTAAAATTGTTCAAATTTTGGGCTTTATTTAGATTTTAAATCGACGATAAATCGAAGGTGAGTGATTTAACCCACTCATAAATACTAAACATTCTTATGTTAGTGGAATTATATTTATGATGTGATAAGAATATTATTGATTGTTGTTTGGTAGTTTAATTTGAATTTTAATTTAATTTGAATTTATATTGAATTAAATTTCCATTTAAATTAATATTGAATTTAAATTGTTAGTTAAATACCTGATAATGATACCAATTAGTTGTGATTAACTAGCAGATTTGGATATTGGTTTTGATGGATGCTATATGTTGACATTTTGGATGATCAGATGTTTATATCTCTGTTATCACTATGAGTTGAAATGATACATACCCGAATGATCTTATAGGGTAGGGAAAATCGTTGAGTTGAAATGATACATACCCAAGCGATTTTATTGATTTGGAAATTATTGATTTGGGACACGGGTTGAAATGATATATACCTAAAAATTTAACTATTTTGGATTGAAATGATACATACTTTATCAATTGACCATATGGTAGAAAATTATATACAGACACCGTTGGTCAGTTTTAAATTATTTTCTAAATGGTAAAGTATGTTTGATTTATAAATTTTATTTTTTTAAATTTAATGTAATGATTTTATTAAAAAAATTATAGATGGAAACTAATTTATTCTATATGTTTTAAAGTTTCAAATTGTATGTTAATATATGGTTTTAAATGTATTTTTAAGTTTTTAACTTATAATTTATTTAGTTTTAAATATATAATTTAAATAGTACTAAATTTTAAGTTATTAAAATATTTAATATAGTTTTATTATATATTTTAAATTTATAATAAGTATATTTTTGATTTAAGATAATAAATATAGACCTTTGTAATAGCTTTAATAGATAAAAGATTTTTGTAAAGGATTTTTTATAAATGTAAGAGGTTTTGTAAGGAATTTACAAAAGTTGTAAGAGATTTTATAATGGATTTTATAAAATGATTTTTATAACAGATTTTTATGAAAGATTTTTATAATGGTTTTATAAAGGAGTCATAAAGGTCTAAAGGGTTTTATAAAAGAACTTATGCAAAGGGATATGGAAGCGTTTTAAAAGAATTTGCGTAGAAGTTAAAGAAAGGGGAAGAGTTGTAAACTATTTCAGAATTATAAATAGCTTTATAAATGGTTCTAAAGCATATAAATAGTTTATAAATGGTTTAGAGAGATCTATAAATTATTTTTGAAATTGATTGAAAAAAATATTCCTCGGTATTTATGAATATATTTTTACTTTTGGAACAAGTATATGGATATCTTGATATGAAGGTATAAAATGTTTTTTGGATTCATTTTTTAAAATGTTTTATGAAATGACCATGGTGCATAATAAGCATTTGGTTGTTAAAGAAAGTGACCGAGGTCGGATATTGTCATACTCTTTGCCTATTTCGAAACCACTTTAGCAACTGTGCACGTGGTGGAGAATCCGGAATGAAGCATGATGGTTTGGTGAATTCTACTAGTATGAGGTAAGAACGTAGCCCGAACCCTCGGGTCATCTTGATATGAATAAAACAGGAGCTATACTGGGCCAAGTGAGGTCGCTCCTCCAATCAAACACACATCTTCGATACCATATCTGTTACTTTGTGATTGATTGGTGGCCACCCTCGATTTGATTATAGGGGTGCGTCTCGAGGTAACGGTAGTAGCTGTTATGCGTTACCATCAGTCCGATCCTTAGGAGATGGAAAATTTGAAACATCTTTTAAGTTATTGCATGCACGTTATACACTGGATATGAGATATGAAATTTGTTAAGCATCTCCGAAGCTATTACAATCATATTTATTTGCCGATGATTTAACTTACATAAGATATTTTAGTTCCGACTCGAGTGTTTTGTCTTTTTCTTACGCTAAGGTCAGCCTGAGCTTTTCAGCGTTGAAGACTTTATTCTTGGAGGACGAAAATGGAGTTTGGTATATTATATTATTAGTAATTTTCCACTGCATCATTATTGGTATGTCGTTGTTTGTACTCTGTTTGTATTGTAAAAGTGTAATCAAATGTTATTTGCAAAACAGTTTCATGAACTGTTTATTTGAGTATTATATTTTGTCATTTTGTTGTGAGATTTTGTATTTTTTTCCTTCTTTTCTCTTATTTTCTTATTTACCCCATTGACAATCCTCCCTTTTGAATGATTTGGGTTGGCATGTGTGATTTATTGTCGATTTAAACTGTCCAAAAAGGTGGGTCGTTACATGGTCCGTAGAGTACTTAGGGCAACACTAGTGATCCACATACTTCTAAGATCATGAATACGCATATCATGCATTCTATCACTTTCTAATGCTCCAAAACTGTAATGATCCTTTCTTTTATTTCAGGTACAATGGGAGGAGACCAATTTGGCTATCTTCATCATGGCACTTCTGAGCAAGGGAATGTAACTCTAGAGCCATAACCACCTCGCTCTAGCTCTTATAGGGAACGAGAGACAAATAAAGAGAGAACACGAAGAAAGGAAAGATAATGCAAGGCAGAAAGCATTTGCCAGGTCGAAAAGGAGAGAAACGAAAGCCAAATAGAGGTGAGAGAATCTTACGACCATAAGAAAAGACATGAAGATTCATGAGACTGCCATGGTTCTTCCAATTGTCTTCCCCCACCTCAGTCTCCACCGTAGCTCTCTTCTTTACAACTTCCAACACCACTTTCATTCATTTACCTTACTAATCCAAAGGGGTTTCTATTCACCCGGCTCCACCACCTCGTCCAAGCAGAATGAAGGCCATATTCCTAAACCTCTGCCCGACCGAGGTCAAATTTGACTGACTCGAAAGATATTCGAAGGGAGGAGGCCAACCACAGAGTTGGAGGTGTCCAGGAGCTAGTAGATCACGGGTATGAGTGAAAAAACTTTGCTCACCCTCTTTGACATCAATAGTATTAACCAAACTAATATCCAATTGTTTGAGTCGAAGAAGAAGAGTGATGAAAAAATAATAGATGAATACAAGAAAAAGTTGGCCAAAGCTGTTGAAGAAAGAGACGAACCTCAAACGGTGAATAATGTTAGAGATTTGGTCAAAGAGATAAGGAACGCTCATAATCAGGTCGATACTGTGATGAAAAAACAAGTAAAATCTACTCACGAAGAGAATGCCAATCTAAAAATGCAAATTACGAATAAGGACCTAGCTCTCCTAGAAAAATAAAACGCCCTTCAGGCTAAAGAAGCCAACATCCAGAAATTCTGAGCCGACAATGAGAAGCTTGAACCCACCTTGCTCCTAGTAAAAACTAGAGAAATTGGAAGCCCATGTCGACCATGCTACAACCATGAATGAGCTAATTGAGCTAAAGGAGAAGGTTGCTAAGGAAAACGAAGACTTGAATTCCACCCTTCAATAATTCTTCACTAACATCAACCAATTCAAAAACTTGAAGTGGATAGGAAGCTCTTATTCTGTTACCTTAGCCAATGCCTAAGAAGAGTAGTACATCATGCGAATGCGTCGGGTGAAAGCCTCATCGAAGATGAATTGAAAGCTAAGTACCTCAATGCTGATAACATTGAAAAACTAGAAAAGGTAAAAGCTATCTTGGCAACAAAGGATGTTACTGCTGCTAAAGTTGCACCTATAGCTCCTGCTGGTTTAAGTGCATTGGGCCACACAAAATCATAATCTCCTAAAAATCAAGAGTTTTCAGCGATAATGCCAGCATTTAAAGGGGTCGGCTTTGAGGTCACCGGGATTATTCCTGCTTCCATTAACATGGCTACCGAAGAGCCTTATATCCTTGCCTCCATTTCCCAACCCATCCCATCACCTATAGAAGAGGGTGAAATCCCTATATCTCCTACTAAGGAAACTCCGACCAGTAAAGATATATCCATTGTTCCTCCAATTTTCACGATTCTTCCGTTCTAACCCGAGACTATTACTAAACTTTACTTCTTTGCTTCTGAACTCATATGTCACCCATCGCTTCCTCATCCTCCATATCCAGTCATACGAGTATTGGGTCTTGTTGCAATTAATAAGGGACTGATTGTTCCAAGCCTTCTCTCTAATTCCATTCCTGCCCTAATTTGGGAAAAATCGCAGCTTCAGAGGGATTGGACGACACTTCGTAGTACCTGGGGGAAGATATTACTTTCACCAGCGCTTTGGGCCCAATGGGTCCTATTTTTATCATGAAGAGGTTGAAGATTGATGTATTCAAGATGAAAATCAAAGTTGAGTTGGGGCTTGAGAAGCCAAACAGCACTGAAGAACCAAAGCCTTCTCCAAGAATCCTTCCTAAAATCATCAGGCCTCCTAAGTGCAGTAGCATCGATGCCACTACAGAGACATCTGAGCCCCCTATTGACCAGCCTAAAGATCCTACCAACACTATTATCAAATGAAACGCCACTCCTTCTGAAGGAAGCAAGCTAAAGGGTGAGAAGGGCTAGAAGATACCTCGTGATAGTTCGGGTAGCAAAGGTAGAAAGAAGAAGAAGACGCATAAGAAGTAGGCTCTCCACTTTGCCTTCAACGATGATGGAACAGTTTCTTTTTGTCTCTTTTAGCTTCCTTCTGTTTTCCTTTTGTACATAGGCCATGCTTGTTCAAGATTGCACCCATATCCATTTGTGTATAAAGAGTGAATGTAATGAAAGATTGTTTTTCTGTTTCAATCTCTGTCTCATTTACATTTCCGCATTTTATATTTTATTCCTGCCTATATAGAATATATAATACAATGAATTGTACTACAATTCATCCATATTATACATTTCTATGTCTGTGCAAAGCTTTACTTACTAAAAGTCTATATATAAGTAAAATACTGCAATTTCTTTAATTATATTCCATTATTCAGCTCTGTTTACTATTGCCAAATGTTTTCCATTTGGTAAAACAAAATAATAGTCAACTAATTTCGTGGTTATTCTTATTTATCTTGGGCCGAGTTACCTTAAACTAATAACCAATTATAACTAAACCTAGTTCCATGCCATCCTTTATTTTCAAGAAGTAGTGATTTGGGCGTTCATGTCCCGACTTTCTTGATTCCGCTAGCGACTGGGCATGATCGATATTTTTCATTGATTTCCATCACTTGGCCTCAGCCAAGCGTGTCCCATTAGGCCACGAGTGGGATCATACTTTTGTAATTTTGACATATATTGAGTCCTATCTCTAGGACCTGGAATTCCAGATGCTAGAATCTGGGCAACATCCCATAACCTAGCCTACCTTTTGGCATCGGTCGAAGGTTAATAACGTAGGGCAAAATATCTAATTGCTCCAAGCCTGATTATACTCTCCCAGTCCTGATCCTAGACCAAAGGAGTCCTATGGTACTTTTTTTCAGGTACCCACTTTCGATTACACCTAACTCAGGCGTTGATCAAAAGCATTCAACAATCATCCTCGGCTAAGTATGTCCTTCTAGGCCGCAAGCACGGTCGGGGAAATCCTGGCCATACACTAATTCCTATCTCTGGGAATTAGTTCTTTGGACACTATCATTGGACATACGCTCATAGCCTCACCTATCTCTAGGTGTCGACCGAAAATATCCTTTAACCATCCTTGTTTATCCTTAGCCTAGCACATCCTGCTAGGTCATAAGCATGGTTATTAAATTTTTTAAACACGCACTATCTTCTATCTCCGAAAAATAGTGCTTAAGTTGCCTGATTCTAGATATCCCTCATCGACCTTGCCTACCTCCAGGCAATAGTCAATATCGGAGGAATAGTGTTGAATTATGCAGCCAACCCTTGTGATTATACTCCTATATTTTGATGTTGGACCAAAGGAGCCTATACTATCTTTTAGTGCTTAACTATACTACTAATCACACAAGATAGGGTTTTGCTTATAAGAACACATACCATTAGTTCAAGAAATTAAATTTACTTATAAACGAATAATGTGGCATGTCCTACCTTATCACATTGCACACAATTTACTAGGGCGGCTTCTTTGTAGAAAATGACCTAAAACTATGTGAAATAGCATCGTATCAGGTCATTATTCCATGCCTGTGGAATCGGGACTCCATTAGCAGTAGCCAGCCTGAAAGATCCATTTCCAAGCTTTTGTTTGATCACATAAGGACCTCCTCAATTTGGACCAAGTGCCCCTGTATTCGGGGGAACTCATTTCAAAACAAGATATCCTATCTCAAAGATACGATTCTAGACCTTGGTGTTGAAACGTCGTGTAACTCTTTTGTGGTGAGCAACTACCCTTAGTTCAGCCTCCTTTTGTTTTCGTCAATCAAATCGAAGGATTTAAACAATATTTCTTCATTAACCTTGGGTTCATAGCGCTTTATCTTGTGAGAAGGGTTTTCCAGTTCAATTGGAATCATGACCTCCGATTTGTAAGCCAAGCTAATGGCATATGTCCAGTCGCAAATTTGTAAGTTGTCTTGTAAGCCAACAATGCAAGTGGAAGCTCATTAATCTCGTTTCCCTTAGCTTTAGGTAACCGTTTCTTCAAGATGGTCATGATGATTTTACTCACCACCTCCCTTTTTATTCACCTATGGTGTGCTGTTGTCGAAAAAAATTTCTCGATCTTGTACTAGTTAAAGAAATCCTAGAACTTTGTACTTTCTAACCAAGCTTCATTGTCTATTATAATTTTCTGAGGTACTTCAAATCTATATAAAATAATTTCCTTCACAAAGTTGATCACTTTCTCTAGTATGATCTTGGCAAGAGATTCTGCGTCAACCCATTTTGTGAAGTAATTCACCACAACAAGAGTGTACTTAGCTCCTCCTTTCAACATCAGTAGCAAATTGATTATATTAATTCCCCAAACCATGAATGGCCATGTGCCAACCATTTGTGTAAGCTCTGTGGATGAGGCTTTTGGAATTTTTGTAATCCTTCGGTATCGGTCATATGGTATGGTGTATTCAGTAGTATCTCAGTTTATTGTTAGCCAGAAGTATCCATAGTGAAGTGTCTTCTTTGCTCATGTTAACCGTCCAGTGTGATCACCACAGGTACCCTCATAGATTTCCACAAGGATTTTCCTAGTCTCATTCTTAGTTACACACTGAAGCGGGATGGTGGTTAAGAAACCTATCCTATATACATTCCTTTTGCATCACAAACCATGACACTTTACAAAGGTTTTTCTTCCGCTCATTCCTCCCTTTTGGAAGAGTTCATTTCAACAAATAGTCCTTGATTGGAGTCATCCATGACTCCTCCTCCACTTCGATCTACAGAATCCAATTAATATCCATTTGATCAATGTTTGAAGTCATTAAAACCTCCATAAATATTTGCAGTCATTAAACCTCCATAGGAACCAATCCAAAGTTGTGCATCTTTAGAGCTAGCTAACTGGCCTGTAAATCGGCCTGTGCAGTCTCCTCTCTAGGGATATGTGTAATGCTCTATATCATCCTAAAATTCTAGCATCTTTATCAGGTAAGGAGAAACTCTTGACCTTTAGCCTAAAATTTCTTTTTCACCTGGTAAACCACCCGCTGAGGGCCACTGAATATATGTAGCATCCATACCTCCTCGTCCTTTGCTGTCATGAGTACGGCTATCAACGATTCATACTCGGCCTCGTTGTTTGTTGTGGGGAACTCTAGCTTTAATGAGTTGTAAATCAATTATCCTTCTAGAGTCACAAATACCAATTCTACCCTAGAACTATGTTCATTAGAAACTCCATCTACAAATAATTTCCATTGAGAAACGTGACCATATCATCTTCTACCTCTTTATCTCGGAAGCTACATTTGGGTATGAAATTCGCCAATTCTTGTCCTCTTATCACCCTCCTTGGAAGGTGAGTAATGTCATACTGGCTCAGCTCGATGTTCTAATTCAATAAACTTCCTGATGTCTTAGGTTAATGCAATACTTTCTTCAAGGGCTGATCCATCAACACATTTATCGAGGACCTTGGAAGTATGGTCATAACTTACTCGATGTAATCATCTAGTAGTAAGAAATTTTTTCTGGCTTTAAATAGTTCTTTTCAGTTCCGATGAATCGCTTTCTCATACAATATATAGGCCTTTGAATCTTTGCCTCCTCACATACCAACGCCACATTTAGTGTGTGAATAGACTTATACAGGTAAAGCCCCGCTAAAGCCCAACAAAATCTCATGATAGCGCATGGCGCTCTTCGACCTCTACATTATTTCAGTTTAACTCTATTAAACAGTAAATCCTCTTTAAACCCCACTATTTTCTACCACACCCGCTAATCAAGGAATTTTAGCATCAGCTTTAGTAATATTAATATACAAAGGTTGATTTGACTAGTTATCTTTTAAATAAAATCGACAGAGTTATGGTAAAGACCTAATTTAAGATATAAATACTCAATATAAGTTAAAAATCTATTGTATTCACTAAATTTAGTGTGCAATAAATTAGGATATTCTTCGGTTTCGTTATATAGGATTAAACAATATTTCTTTTTACTACAAAATGATATGAGAATAGATAAATTTTGTTTTAAATATTTGGTTCTACATCGAACGAAGCTTTTGCTCCTCCACTATTTTCTACTCTATCCCCGCTTTATCCCCGCTACAACTTTTTACACCTCCACCGTTACAGAACCGCTAAGCGCTTTAACTACACATGAATAGATAACAATGAATAAATCCTCTATGTCCAATGGTTTGGATAGGATTGGTGGTATTCCCATACGCCTTAGTAATTCCTTAAAAGCTTCTTGACATTCCTTTATCCAAACAAACTTCCTCTCTCCTTCTTTGGGGCATCAAAGAAAGGTATACATTAATCAATTGCCTTTAGATGAACTGACTTAATGAGGCAACCTTCTCGTTCAAGATTTGAATCCCTCCTTGTGGTTGGGGCGGTTACGTTCCTCAGGGCGTCAGTATGCTTTGGGTTAGCCTTGGTACCTCTCGAATTCATGATAAATCTAGGAACTTTTTCGATGCAACTCTAAATGAAACTCCAAAAAAACATTTTAATGGATCTAACTTCATCCTGCACCGTTGTAGCACTTCAAACATCTCTAAAAGGTCATCCATGTGGTTCCTTAGTAGCCGTGACTTCATGAGAAGATCATCCACATACACTTCCACGTTCATCCAATCTAACTCTTGAACTACCAATCTGTTATAAGTAGCACTAGCATTCTTTAAACCAAATTGCATACTCTATAATCGTATAACCCCAAATGCACTATAAAACTTGTGTGTTATTAATCTAGAATGTTCATCGGTATATGACTGTAGCAAGAATAGGCATCAATAGAAGGGAGTAACTCATATCCAATGGTCTCATATACTAGTTGGTCAATCCTGGGTAATGGGAAGCTATCCTTCAGGCATGCCATATTCAAGTCTAAATAATTAACACATGTCCACCACTTCTAGTTTGCTTTCTCGATTAATACGGGGTTTGATATCCATCCAAGGTACAAAGCATCATAGATAAAGCCATTGGCCTTTAGCTTAACAACTTCCACCTTCAATGCAATAGATTGCTCCAGACCAAACTGCATCTCTTCTGTTTTACCGATGGTTATTCAGGGTCCACATTTTGTGTGCGGTGATATCCCACACAAATCCGAACGTGTCCAAGAAAATGCATCCAAGTTTTCTCGGATAAAACTGATTGTTGAATATGCGAATATATGATTTTTATTTGATGATAATAAACATATATATATATATTCATTTAAATGTATTTGTTAATGTACTATATTATTTTTCACATGATTAAATAAATATTTGCTGAATAAAATAAATAACATAGAGTTTAAATTCAAACAGATATTTTATTCAAACAAATATTTATTATAATTTTGAATAGTACAAATTCGAGCTCTCACCATACATACACAATTTTTATTACAATATAAATTCAATTACATCACAATCTTTCATTTACAAATGTCCTCACTACATATCGCTCGTTCACTCATAATTTATCTTCAACTTCATTCCATATTGAATCCAGCATCTGAGCAATCTGCAAAAATACAAACTGACGCAGTAAAATTGAAAATAAAATATTTTTGTAGTATAAAATAAAATGTGATTTTGAAAATTTTATTTGTCTCAGTTATTTGGGTTGTTCATTATCATTTAATTCGAATTCATCATACATGAACAGCTTATGACATGCACAGTGTATCACTGTACATGCCACAAGGTCGTGCGCACCGATATATACACTTGATAAAATTACAGGGACAGGTGAGCACAAGGTCAAACCCAAATTAAAAGCCCGGTTCAACTCAAGTGCAATATAAATAAAGTCATGACACGAGCACAAGGTCAAACCCGAGCTTTAAAGATGGATTCAACACAGGTGCAAATTAAAAATGAAATGAAACAAGATCCGGCAAAAATGATGACCCAACAAATGAACAAGACAAGCACACAAGTCATGATACACTGAATATATAGTGCAACAAAGTGAAGATGCAACTCAACTCAGCATAACATACATGCACAGGCAAAGGCCACACAAGCGACCGGACATGATCACTAAAACAGTGAATGCATACCTCAAATGCAACCTGAACAAAAGACATAAATACAATATGATATGCCTCAAAGCAAACAGTTAATCAAGATACAAGACAGAACCGGCATATATACAACATGAACAAATGATCAGTGGACAATGCATGAAGACTTGAACAAGACTCGACTGCTACCATGACTCGAAGCAATGTAGTGATATGCATAGTGCACAGCAACTACCCAGTGCAACAAGTTAACAGTTCATCAGGCCTCAACATAAAGTTCAACAACGTACATGTCGAATTCATGGAACAGCAGCCTCAACATCAAAGACCAGACCCAAAGTACATAAAACAGCGGTTAACCATAAAATCAAGTCAACTACAAGTCTAGTGTTCAAGAGAACCAGTAAATGACACAGATGACAACAGTGGTGCAACAAAACCCAATACAGTAAACTACATGATGAACAAGTATGCAAGTGAAGACAACAATGTTTGGACTAAATGCATGTAAATTCTAAGCAATACAGTGATCGAACATACAAACCAGAAATTCTCAAATCAGATGAATACAAGTTGAAATGCCCAGATCAAATGGAACAGGCAAACAGTAAAATTCACATGCCACTGAAACAACCCAGACTAGTATCATACGACAACTATATACATATGCATAACCAGATTACATGATGACTGGAAACACTATACATCCTAGCAGTATGGAAGCAAGACTGCATCTACAGACACATAAGAATAGTCAGGCAATGAACAAAGGCAGAACAAGGTTAACACAGTTTCAAATCAAGGAAGATAGTGACCGAAGTCATCAAAAAAATGAAAGTAAAATTCTCATCTCAAAATAGTTTTCACAAAATCAAGTTTGCAGTCGACGACAACTGCAGGTCAAATCAAAGCCGAAGTCAGCAACATCAAGTTAGAATCGTGGCAATTAAGGAATCGAGCGAGTTCAAAATCAAAACTGTGTTAATCAAGTAAGCGAAATGATTAGATATGAATAAGGTAGAAATCATCACCAGCATCGAAATAAAATCGAACGGCCGAAACAAAGAAATTGACGAACTCAAACAAATACATACGAACGAAATTATAGGGGATTAAACCCTATATAAACCCTATCATCATCGGCCGTAAAACTATCGAGTTCAAGTATTCAAAACAGAGAGAAAAAGGCATAAATTACATACCAGAATCAAAGTCGAACTCAATCAAATAAAAGCAGCTGAAAGCATCTCAAGAGATGATCAATCGACAGAGCAAGGAAATCGAAATCAATTATTCGATCGATCTAATTAAAGTCGGCGTCTTTAAATATTCAAAGCCCTAATTACAGAACGAAGAGGAAAGAACGAGGCCGCCATTTCACAGAGCAAAGAGGAATAAAGGTATAAAAGAAAAAGGGGGACGACCTTTCTATTGTTTTAATTTGAGCTTAACTATTTAAATTAGAGTTTTATTTAAATTTGTTTTAAATTTTTCAGTTAAACCGTTGTAATTTCTAGTCGTGTGACTAGGGGACAAACTACGTGGCATAGTTTGAGAATTCGCAACTCAATGGCTGAGTTATGGCAGGCTTTTGAGCGTAGAGTTAGGTTAGTCAATAACGGGTTTCGCGAGTTTACGTGTGTAAGCGTGTGACTACTCAATTTCTAGTAGAAACCTTGAGGGCAGCACGGAGGCAGGTTTTTGCCGAAGCTGGGTAAGTTCTGTGTTGTTTTATTTCTGCATTTATTATGCTATTCTCTATGCTGCTATTATTTTGATATATGCGTTGAAATAAGTTTATAAGCTTCCGTAATAATTTTTTATAATTGATAGTATCACCCTATTCACCCCCTCTAGGGTGAAATCTATCCTACAAGTGGTATCGGAGCTAGGTATGAAAGCCATTTTTGTTTTTAAAAAAAATTTGATTTTCCAAAAACCAATTTTTTTTAGAAAAAAATTAAAATCGCTTCTTTTAATAATGCTTTTGCGGAGGGCCAGTCCATAGTTAGACCACCAATGTTCACTGGTGAATATGCTTACTGGAAAAATAGGATGGAAATTTTTCTGAAAACCATTGACGCTTGGGACATTGTTGAGACAGGGTATAGAGCACCAACTATATTGTAAATAATCAGGAAATAAATAAACCCAAAGATCAATGGACAGAGCTAGAACATAAATTACAAAATGCTAATGCTAAAGCTATGAATTCTATTATCGATTCATTGGATCAATTTGAATTTAATCGTGTCTCACATTGTCTAACTGCGTAGGAAATATGGCATATACTCGAAGTGACTCACGAAGGAACATTTCAAGTCAAAGAATCTCGTCTTGCCATGCTAAGCAGCAAATACGAGAATTTCACAATGGCCAAGGAAGAAAATGTCAAAGAGATGTACGCATGACGTTCCAATATCGTATACAAATCAAAAGCTCTCGGAAAATCATACACGGAATTGGAAATAGTCCGAAAAATTCTCAGGGTCCTTCCACGAAGTTTTGAAGCAAAAGTGGCTGCCCTTCAAGAATCGAAAGATTTAAAACAAATCAAAGTTGAAGAACTCATTGGAAATCTCACAACTTATGAGCTAGAAATGAAATTCAAGGAAGAGCGTGAAGGAGAAGATACTCGAAAGAAATCAATAGCTCTCAAAGAAACAACTGAAAGTGATGACGATGACGATGACGATGGAGCAGCAGAGTTGGAAATGGTAATAAAGAGATTAAAAAGGTGAAACCGCAAATACGGAAATCCAGCACTAAATCAAAAATTAAAAAGCAGAATAATCAAAGTTTTAGATAACACAGAACATCAAAAAATCATCTGTCATAGGTGCAACCAACCCAGACACATCAATCCCAATTGTCCTCAAAACCGACACGACTTTGAAAAGAAATCAAAAAAGAGAAATTTTGCAGCCACGTGGAATACAAGTAATGAAGATAATAAAAGTACTAGCAGTGAGAGTAAGAAAGCAAATATGTGCCTTCAAGGTAATATAACTGATAACGACGATGATGAGCCATGCGAGGTATCAAAACTCACTCACTAGGAATTACTTATATATTTTCACGAAGTAAATGGCTGTTTTAAACGACTTAGGGAGAAATATGCTAAAATTGAATCACAAAGAGATAGTTTGATAGAAGTAAATGAACAGCTTGAACAATTAGTTAAAAACTATCAAAACAAGTGCCATAAGTGTGATAAGTGTCCAACATTTGAAGAAGAAATTAAAAAATCAGAAATTAAAATTAAATTGCTTGAAAATGAAATTTTGATTTTAAAGGAAAGTGAAAATACTAGGAGAGAGAACTCTATTGAAAAGTGCACATAATTGTTGAACGAAAATGAATCACTTAAAACACAAGTCCAACAACTGTCAACGACTTTAGGAAAATTTTCAAAAGGAGAAAGATCGTTGAAAATGCTATTAGGGAAACAAGCAGTTAATACAGTTAAACAAGGACTTGGATATAATCAAACTAAACTTGTTAGAAGTGAATTTAATCAAGTCAATTCAATGTGCACAATTTGTAGAAAATTTGGACACAATCAAAATAATTGTTGGTATAGACCCAAACATGTAAAAACCATTCCAATTTGGGTTCCAAAAGGCATAAATACAAAATCTCTCTAAGTTACACAAATTTGGGTGCCAAAAGGAACATATATAAATAGTTATGGGTCTCCACAAAATTATTTTTCAAAATCAATTGCCACTAACAACCATGGACTTATAAAAACAAATAGGTCACAAAAATCTTTTAACGTGTAGGTGTGGTGGCAGGCTAAGGAACAACAACGGTGTTACTTGGATTGTGGCTGTTCCAGGGACACAGCGGGCGACAAAGCAAAGTTCCTTAGCCTAGTATAAAGGTGACAAAATCACAATGGACAATAACAAAAAAATATCGTACAGGTAAAACAGGTAATGGTATATTTATTTAAACGATATATTAAATGTGATCATCTGCACCGTAATCTGAACTAAATCAGCCAGTAAAGTGATGATGAAATAAACAATGATGTTGATTCTGACTTATTCAAAATTGTTGGCCAATTATATTCTTATGCCAAGAACATATTAAAATCTCTAGAGTCTTTGAACTACTTCATATATATTAGTTTGGATTAATAATAGTGTTTTAATGGTTGATGATAATACATTTGGTTATTTTACAGCTGACTCCATATTCACGGTTTTTGATTATTTACACGGCTTTAATTCAAATTCAAGGGAATGTCAAAAATGATTTTGAGATATTTTGTTGCACACTTAATGATCTGGTCTATAACATTCAACTAATTATATTTTTGAGTGAAAGAAAAATTCAGATGCAGATTACACTGGTAATCTAGTTGATAGAAAAATTACTAGTGGAACGTGATTGATGAGACATTTAGTAACTGCATCGTTTTTCAAAGAAAATATCTGTATATTTTTCGTTTCGAATAATTTTCAAATTAGCAGAATTTTTTTAAAAAAACCCTTCTAGAAAATCATGTTTGACCTTGTTTTCAGATTGGTCATTTTTAGAAAAATTGATTTTATGATTATTTCTGAATTTGATTTTAAATTACTACATTAACTAATCTGACTCCCTACTAATTATCGAAAAGATAAATAGTGTTTGAAAAAGTGATGAGTGTTGATATTAATCATATATTATAACTTGAGACGGTATATTTAGTAAATTTCTTTAGAAATTTAAACAAGAGTTATAAACACTTTTTGTTGGTAAAAATTCCATGATCATTTCTATTTCTATCATTTTCTATCGACCATCACTCATCATAATCCAATATAGTATGTCAATATGTGGTGATTTAAACACGAATCATTCGTTTTTCATTTTGTATTTTTTTAAATATTAAAATAATAATAATAATAATAATAATAATAATAATAATAATAAATAATAATCCAAAGCATTCACTCTCATTTAAAATTCCTCACGGTTATGCATGGGTGAACTACTTGGAATATTTGATTATGGGCTTTCATGCTCATTTAAAAGTCCTCACGGTTATGCATGTATGGAACGCATATCAAAATTGATTTATTAAATAAACAAGTTGATTCTAATCCCATTCAAAAGTCATCACGGTTATTTGTGGTTAGAAGATACTTGAATTCATTTTTTAAAATAAAATTGGAATACTACTAATCTCATTTAAAAGTCCTAACAGTTATGCATGGTTGGTAGATATTCAAAATCCTGAAATAAATATACCACAAATAGACACAACTGTATGGTTTTATATGATGACATAATTCCCATCATTCTAAAAGTGGAATATGCGCCTAACAGAGTATTTATGATTTTTGTTTGGGTTTTTTTATTGAAATTTAATATTTATATTCGATTGAGTTTTAATGTTGTATTAATATCTATCACTTTATCTTTATTTTTACAACACTATTACTCTTTTGCTAATAACAAAAGGGGGAGACAAAAGTTAAGATTTTGTCAAACAAAAGCAAATAAAGGTCAAATATTTTCTATTTGCATCTAGGCTCATTTGCATATTTTTATTTACATGCATATATGAAGGGGGAGCTTTGTGTAGAGAGGAAACATTCAAATAGGGGGAGCAAATTGAATGATCAAATACATTTAACAAATTGAAAATCTTAAATATATGTTTGTTATCATCAAAAGGGGGAGATTGTTGAATATGCGAATATATGATTTTTGTTTGATAATAATAAACACACATATATATATTCATTTAAATGTATTTATTAATGTACTATTTTATTTTTCACATGATTAAATAACTATTTGTTGAATAAAATAAGTAACACAAACTTCAAATTCAAACAGATATTTTATTCAAACAAATATTTATTACAATTTTGAATAGTACAAATTCGAGCTCTCACTACACATACACAATTTTGATTGTAATATAAATTCAATTACATCACAATCTTTCATTTACAAATATCCTCACTACTTATCGCTCATTCACTCATAATTTATCTTCAACTTCATTGCAGATTGAATCCAGCATATGAGCAATCTGCAAAAATACACACTGATGTAGTAAAATTGAAAATAAAATATTTTTGCAGTATAAAATAAAATGTGATTTGAAAATTTTATTTGCCTCAGTTATTTGGGTTGTTCGTCATCATTTAATTTGAATTCATCATACATGAATAGCTTGTGACATGCACAGTGTATCACTGTACATGCCACAAGGCCGTGCACACCGATATATACACTTGATAAAATTACAGGGACATGTGAGCACAAGGTCAAACCATAATTAAAACCCGGGTTCAACTCAAGTGCAATATAAATAAAGTCACGACACGAGCACAAGGTCAAACCCGAGCTTTAAAGCTGGATTCAACATAGGTGCAAATTAAAAATGAAATGAAACAAGATCTGGCAAAAATGATTACCCAACAAATGAACCAGACAAGTACACAAGTCATGATACACTGAATTTATAGTGCAACAAAGTGAAGATGCAACTCAACTCAACATAACAAACATGCACAGGCAAAGTCCACACAAGCGACCAGAAATGATCACTAAAACAGTGAATGCAAACCTCAAATGCAACCTGAACAAAAGACATAAATACAATATGATATGCCTTAAAGAAAACAATGAATCAAGATACATGACAGAACCGACATATATGCAACATGAACAAATGATCAGTGGACAATGCATGAAGACTTGAACAAGACTCGACTGCTACCATGACTCGAAGCAATGCAGTGATATGCATAGTGCACATCAAACTACCCAGTGCAACAAGATAACAGCTCATCAAGCCTCAACATAAAGTTCAACAGCGTATATGTCGAAGTCATGGAACAGCAGCCTCAACATCAAAGACCAGACCCAAAGTACATAAAACAGTGGTGAACCATAAAATCAAGTCAACTACAAGTCTAGAGTTCAAGAGAACCAGTAAATGACATAGATGACAACAGTGGTGCAACAAAACCCAATACAGTGAACTACATGATGAACAAGTATGCAAGTGAAGACAACAATGTTTGGACTAAATGCGTGTGAATTCTAAGCAAGACAGTGATCGAACATACAAACCAGAAATGCTCAAATCAGATGAATACAAGTTCAAATGCCCAGATTAAATGGAACAGACAAACAGTAAAATTCACATGCCACTGAAACAACCCAGACTAGTATCATACAACAACTATATACATATGCATAACCAGATTACATGATGACTGGAAACACTATACATCATAGCAGTATGGAAGCAAGACTGCATCTACAGACACACAAGAATAGTCAGGCAATGAACAAAGGTAGAACAAGGTTAACACAGTTCCAAATCAAGGAAGACAGTGGCCGAAGTCATCAGAAAAATGAAAGTAAAATTCTCATCTCAAAATAGTTTTCACAAAATCAAGTTTGCAGTCGACGACAACTGCAGGTCAAATCAAAATCGAAGTCAGCAGCATCAAGTCAGAACCGTGGCAATCAAGGAACCGAGCAAGTTCAAAATCAAAACTGTGTTAATCAAGAAAACGAAATTATTAGATATGAACAAGTCAGATATCATCATCAGCATCGAAAAAAATCGAACGACCAGAACAAAGAAATTGACGAACTCAAACAAATACATACGAACGAAATTATAGAGGATTAACCCTATATAAACCCTATCATCATCGGTTGTAAAATTATCGAGTTGAAGTATTCAAACCAGAGAGAAAAAGGCATAAATTACATATCTGAATCAAAGTCGAAGTCAATCAAATAGAAGCAACCGAAAGTATCTCAAGAGGCGATCAATCAAAAGAGCAAGGAAATCAAAATCAATTACTCGATCGATTTAATTAAAGTAGGCATCTTGGAATTTATTCAAAGCCCTAATTACAGAACGAGGAGGAAAGAACGAGGCAGCCATTTGATAGAGCAAAGAGGAATAAAGATATAAAGGAAAAGGGGGCCGGCTTTCTATTGTTTTAATCTGAGCTTAACTATTTAAATCAGGGTTTTATTTAAATTTGTTTTAAATTCTTCTGTTAAACTGTTGTAATTTCTAGTCGTGTGACTAGGGGACAAACTACGTGGCATAGTTTGAGAATTCGCAACTCAGTGGCTGAGTTGTGGCAAGGTTTTCAGCGTAGAGTTAGGTTAGTCAATAGCGGGTGTCGCGAGTTTACGTGTGTAAGCCTATGACTACTTAATTTCTAGTAGAAACCTTGGAGGCAGCACAGAGGCAGGTTTTTGCCGAAGCTGGGTAAATTCTGTGTTGTTCTATTTCTGCATTTATTCTGCTATTCTCTATGCTGCTATTATTTTCATATATCTGTGTTGAAACAATTTTATAAGCTTCCGCAATAATTTTATATAACTGATTAGTATCACCGTATTCACCCCCCCCCCCTCTAGGGTGAAATCCATCCTACATTGGTTAATTTCTTCCTTAATCCTATGCTAAGTTGAGATCTAATCTTATCCAAGTATGGTCGTCTAAATCGATCAGAACGTTGACCGTCAGCTCAGCTGGTGCTTCCTGTACTTCCTCTGACTTCTTCCTGGGATCCATAGGCTTATAGAATTTGCTATTGTTCTTGGGCCAGGGATTAAGCGTAGATTGCTATGCTTTTGAGCTATTGATGCAAAGAGCTCTCTGTAAATCCTTTCCTTTTTCCCAATGCTTTGCCTCTTTGAGGTCAATGACGTAAAATTTCCGACTAGCATACTAGTCGCAATGAGTTGATTCAACCCCACTCTCCAAGGGAACTTCATCATCAAGTTCTAAGGAACTAGTGCTATTCTAAAATAAGCCAGGGTCGATCGCCACAAAAAGGCCTTGTAAGTCGAACACTCATCCACAATCACAAGATTCTGAGCTGGCACAATCTTACGGTCTCCGTCTCCCAAATCCATGGACAAATCAATAGTCCCAATTGGTTACTTCGCCTCACCGGTAAATCCAGTAATCTTAAACTTACAAGGCTTATCATCCTTCACACTTATCTTCTTCTGATCAAATTTCATTTTGAATAGAATATCCAAAGAGCTTCCATTATCCACTAAGACTCAATGCACCGTAGTTGGGCCTATAGTAGCCATTATCACCATGGGATTAAAGGTCAGTGCTTCAACCCTATCAAAATCCCCATTTCAAAAAAACTATTTCATCAATTATCAACCTTCTTTACTTAGCTGGAGCTTCAACCTAAATGGTTAAGAAACTTTCATGTGATACGTGCTTAAACAAACTTGCATATTCTCCATCTCATTCTAGCTTTTCTTGGCTGGATGAGGGCCATAATTTATTGCATTTATAACTATCATCCCTTCTGACCACCTAGGACATTCTCCACTACGTCCAGGTTGGTTCTCTTAGTCGTTTAGCCCTTAGGGTCTAACATTATGTCTGCCATCCTATGGATCTCCAATAAATTTCTACAATCTCTTCTTTCACATCAACTCTTCAATGAAATCTCTAATATGCTTGCACTCGTTCATATTGTGCCCATCAGTTTGGAAGTGATAATACTTGCCAAAACGTCTTTCTTTCTCTGTTGCCTCCTTCCTATGTGGCTTCTTATACCTTTTCCTGCCTTGTGTGACAAGGTAAATGTTTTTGTATGTATCACTTAGAGGCATGTATTCCTCTGGACTCATATTTCATGGATGCTTTTTTGCATCATTCCTTCTGCTCCCAGCACCCCGATTCCTCTTTCTTTGGTTATCAGAATTCCCAACATTCACCGCTATATTATTAAAGCTCTCACTAGTTTGTTTATTTTCTACATTGCTTTGAACTACATCCTTCAACTATCCACAATGGTCTTCCTAGAAACCTAGCTTGCTTCTTCCAAATGCAAGAATTAGTTACTTTCTAATGGAATTCCTCAATAGTTGTCGGCTGCTTCATCCTCATCCATTCCTAAAATCTATGTTCGGATGTATGCCTCAGACTAAGGCCGTCAATACCATAATTTTATTTGGATTGTTTACATTTGTAACTACAATGTTAGACCGGTTCAAAAAAAAACTTTAGGCGACTTTATAGGTCCATGAGATAGGCTCGACAAGGAAATCATGTCCTTAGGCGAGGTAGGGTGGAACTTGAAATGCTTTAATAACTTCTTTGCTAATTCGTCAGAAACCAAAATGGATTTCGGCATAAGCCGAGTAAACCACATTGATGTAAACCCATCCAAAAATATAGGGAAACATCTACATTATACTACAGCTATTGCTCTGGCACCATCCATGTGCCACTCATACTTGAACAATTTTGCACGAGGTTAGTAGTCCCGTTATACGATGACATTATAGGCATCGTTAACTTCTTGGGATACTCTTTCCTTAGGATGATCTCTATGAATGGAGTCCTATTAGACGTAGAACTTCGATCTTCATTCTTTCTCCATTTATTTTCTTCCAACAACCGCTTAATTATGTCCGCTACATGCTCCTCACTAGCCCGGTACTCCGAAAGATGACTATTAAGAGCTATGCCAAGTGTTTGACTTGGTAAAAGGTCTCAGTTTGTTCGTCTAGGTTCTTTGGTCTTTAGGAGAACCACTTCTTCAATTCTTCTTTGTCATCTATTTAGCTCAGTAGTGGCTGTTTGAACACTAATATCCTAAGCTTCGACATCCAGTCCATCCACATAGCGAACATTTTGCAAATTATCCTCATAATCAGAAAAGTTGACAGCATTGCCTCCCTGCCCCTCCAAGGGCCCTAAATTTAGGTCATCACCGACTTAATCCTAATTGACATCGATCTAAATTCCTTTATTAGAGGCTGTTCTTGTCCCTCCAGTATGCCTCCTTATTGCTCTAATGGATTATTCCTTTTCCTTTTGCTTTCCATCCCTTATGTTCTGACCAAAAGTAGATGAGTTCTCCTCTTTAAACCTAGCAGGCGATGCTTCTCTCTTGCTTCTCCTTTTTCTTTAAGAATTTTGGGTCAGCATGGCTATGCTAGCATTCATTTTTTCAAGGATTTCCTTCTGACCATCAATCATCTTTTGATTCTACTCCAGCATCGTTGTATCAAATTGCACTCTTGTGACCATCTCTTGAGAAGTAGATGGTCCTAGCAACGCTTCTACCTATTGGTTAGTCACCTCATCCTGGTGGGAAACTCTATATTCCCTACTTGTAACTTCTCTAGATCTACCATATTTCTTTATTCGTGCCATTAATTCCAATATGAAATTTCTTCAAACTGTTAGATTGAAACCTTCTCAATATAACTCCTTGATGCTCTAATCCATAATAAACAGCTATATCTATGCTAGAAAAGCTCCTTTCTTAGCGAAATCACCAAAAATATTGGGAAAAAAAGTGGCACAAAACCCCAAAATGAAATTAAGAAAGAGATGTTCTATGACCAATATAATAAAGCAAGAGACACAAGAAATTTTGTAGTGGTTCGGAAAATCTGAGGCCTACATCCACTTTATTTTTATTATAAAAATTGTTTGTCATAAGCACAAGGTTATACTGATTTAACAGCCTAAAATAGCAAAAATAGCTTCCTTTATGACTAGGTCGTGTAGAGAGAGTGTAAAGAAGACGAAGTGCCAGAAGTCCTTTTTAGTTGCCATATGTTTGCTATTTATAGAGAATCATACAACGAAATCATCAGATTTCAAAATACCACATCCAACTTTAGATCGGAAAATGTAGGAAAGAGACAAAGTCCTCAGGCAAATAAAATCATCTTCGTACCGATCAAAAGTGAGTGGTCTTGACCTAGTTTGTTGATAGAAAATCATGCCCTCTCCTTCTACTTGGTCTTCTAGCTTCGATCCATCAAGCTCCAAGCACTTTTGTCCTAGAAATCAAGTCATTGCCAATGTTGGAATTGGTCTAAATTGCATCGGAGTTAAATGGTAAATTTCAAAAAATTCATTTATTAGACCTCTAATGGGCCTATGAAGTCTAAATTCATTTAAAACTTTTCTAAATTATTTTAAATAAAATAAACATTTAATTTCATAAGCAAAAAGGATTTTAAATTTAATTTGAATTTAAATATGTAATAATGAATGTATTAAATATATTCATGCGTGTATCTTATAAGTTCATTATATAAGTATACATAGTTCGCATGTTCATATATAGATGTTGGAATTTACACCATAATCGACATATTCGCCTTTTATATATGCCTTTGTTGTCCATAGTTTATTTTGAAATTATATAGAATAACAATATATATATATATATATATATATAGTTTATGTAACTTACTTATATATATTATGTCATAAACTTATTTTAAGTAATCAAAAGTGTATATATATTCAAAATGACAATCAATTAAGTTAAAGTAAGCAATTAATAAGGAGAGAAAAAGATGGAGGAGTTATCTCCTTTCATTTACTTATCTTTAATGCAATTTCAAAATAATTTGAACACCCAAACAGACACACATACATACATATGCATATATGAATAACTACAAACTATGTTTTAAATTAAAATAATGCACACACACACACACACAGATATATATATATATATATACATATATGTATATATATATATAAACTGCGTAATCTATTATATTTTTTAAAATTAAAGTAACAAATTGAAATCTACTTTAACTTAAGAGGGATTCAAAGCATTTATGATGTTTTGTGTAAAAATCCACTTATGTTTTTCTTTTCTTTTATTTTTTCTTTTTTAATTCAAATTTTTTAAATAAATTTCAACAACAACCAAAAGTTACATTCAAAACAACAAATATGTGAAATATTTATTCAATCTCCAACGTAATTTTAAATAATTTATATATTGTTAATTTATATTTATGTATATAATGAGGTACAATATCCATCTCCTAATTAAGGTAAGTTTCCAATTCGTTTGTTTGTTTGCTTTTTTGTATTAAATAATATTTTCTAAAACAATGACAAAATTAGATTGCATAAGTCAGGCATATATAAATTCATTGTAAAATGAATTAGATCTAAACAACATATATAATATGAACATATGATGAAAAAAGTTGTAGCAAATGTACGATCTGCTTATATTATCATGATGAACATACAATCAGTTAACATGTATCAGATCTAAACTTTGGGTCAAAATAATAAACAAATAATGAGATGGGATGTAGCATGTATAGAATTAACATGGTGAATATATAATAAAATGAAATTAGAATTATCTAAAGATGAAGTCTAAGATTTGCATGTTGAATGAAGAATAAAACTCTAATTTGACCGAATCAACCTCTGAATTTTGCAAGGATCTAAAGGCAAACACCAACTTGAATGTTATTAAAAAAATTGAATTTATTTCAAGGAATTTTTTATCATAGAGTCCATCAAGGGAGAGGATGAGAGCAAGAAAAGGAAAATAAGATTTTTTATTAGGAAAAGAATGATTAAAAAAGAGAGAATATGTTTTAAAGGAAACATTAAAATCTTTCAATTCTCTCTATGAAAACACCCTTATTTAAGTCCTAATTAAATTTCATCAAATCCTCTCACCCCTTTTGATATTTTCGATAAAATAAATAGAATTAAAGGGAAAAGAGAAAAAAACATTTTCATAAATGAGGTTTAAGTGAGTCATAAAAGGGCGTAAAGGATGAAGATTTCATTTCTTCTTTTAATTGCGCCTTTTTATTTTCATATCGCATTTGAAACATCTCCCTCTTTCATCATACATGTGGGCCTATAAAACTCAAAACAACTTAGCTATTAATCTATTTAAATCTAGTTTAAATATTTTTCCAATACCGTATATCAGTATACATGTTTATAACTTTTATATACGTACTTTATTAAATGCTAATGGTACAAGCATCAAATAAGGTTTAATAGTTAATATTTCATAAGTATTAATTAACTACATTAATTTATAGTAATTTATAAATTAATTAAATTATGTAGTTCATTCAGAGTATTCATCATTACAGTTGTATGACTCAAAGGTGCAAATCCAGTCGGTGATTAATATCACAAAAATTAACGTTCACATAATTTAGCTAGTGGTGCGACATTTTGGCTGAATATATCACGTACAAAACTTTTTGGTAACATCTAATTTTACTTATTTTAAGCAGTACTTGATAGTAGCAATTGTTTACACCAATTTTCTTCGTTAAAACTGTATCATTTTGGACTTATGGAATTTGATAACGATCAAAATTCTAATATTATCCATATTCAAATTTATAGTCCAAACACCAAGTCCTTGGTTCAATAATAACAATTATTATTAATCGAACTACTATGGCCAATGATTTTGATTTTGATTTAACTTCAGTTGACCGTGATACTAACCCCATATAACTGAGGAGATGAATCCTCTATTGAATAGTGTTTCACTTCCAATACTTCCATTCGACCCAACAATAGTTGTTCGATGGACTCCATGCCACGATTTAACTATAATTCGAAGCAGAGCTTTCATATTAAAGATCAAAGTATTCCCAAATCAAGAGAACTATGTAGATTAGTTACTTTGATATTTTCTGTTTGACCTTAGTTATAACTAGTAGAAAACTATCGAGAAAGTCATTCCATGGTTATCCAATAACTATCAGTACATAACTCCTTGGTGTCCCTGAGTAGCTATGAGTAATACAATGCCCAATATTTTAAGAGCATTGCATCCTCTATTCTCAACGGATGCATCAAAGTCTAGTATCAATACATCTTGACAAAAAAAATTAAAATGACGTGCTTATCATTTTGTGATATAATACCAATGGTTACAACTATCTATAACTGCTATCACAAACACATGATTCATGGAATTTTTGATGTATATACTTAAATTAATTAATTATTTATTTATTTATAACATTTCATAAAAAGTATGTAATCGAAAGGAAACACCTTTTATTTTGAAATAGTTTAGTTATCGAGTTAGATTATGTAACAAATTACATAATTACCCTAGGGCATACTCCTTTATTAGCTGAGAGGTTCCGACTCCTTCTATACTTGTCCTTTTCGTACGAGCTCTTTAAAGTTGTCTACCTATTCCTTTAGAAATGGACCTTAAGACTTTCACTTTAGCCAACTTACCATGGGCCATAGCTTCAAAGTCCATTAGGAGGCATAAAAACATATCGGCATCAACTAGAATAGTGATCAGTACTGACCTCTTTCTTTGTGCCATATTCTGCTTCAACTACTCGAAGCTTCTTCCATTGTCCTTCCAAGCAGCCCCTAAGTCCTTGAATCATTTTGTCTTCATCCTAACGTCTAGATTCATTTGAAGCTGCTTGGTCTAAAAGCCGGATAACATATTAGTACTTTAAATATTCTTTCTTACAAGTGCAGGATTCCTCTGCATTTCTATTGGAAATCAAACTATTTGATTTCTTTGTCAAAATATTTGCCCAACTCTGTCAATTGTTGAAAGATACTATTGAATCAATTCTTATATCTTATCCAGCACTTACAGACTTGGTCATCGCTCTCATCGATGCCATGATATTTTGGTTATCATTTACAAACTTTATTCAAAATTTCTTTTCCAACCAAGATGTATCAATATTTAAAAGTAGTATTGGGCGATAATTTTATGAGTAGAATCTGAATTAACTTAAGTACAATAAGTAACCATTATGTTATGCTAATGCTAATTTCAACAGCTAATATTTACAACGTTATTCTCATCAGTGTTTCTTACTAAATTCTAACCACATCGCCTTCCTTTCAACCCTTGGCCAATGACATATCCCTTTGGGTACTACTACCAAAATTGTATTTTGACAATATACTTTGAATCCATTCCGGACTTTAGCATCAGGCCATCTGTAGAGTTTATATTATTTACCTCTTATTGGCAACTGAAGAATTTGTTATTACTAATAATTCCTTTTTTCTTGACACAGAGAAACTTCAGGCTTCTCTTTAATATGAGAGAACTCATATTAGACATTCTAATGGGTTATGTGGGTTTTAGGCTTGGTTAATTTTTGTTCATCTTAGATAATCTATTTCCACGTTAGAGTATTTGGATCATATCCAATACTTACATAAATAGATTCAATTTACAGTTTATGAAACATGTTTATAACATAAATTGACCATTGTTGATCGGTCCTAAACTCTTTTGGGTACTACACACAAGATCCCTCACGATCGAATTTTTCGTAAAGTGTGACGACCCATGGTTCGGGAGGTTTAACTCGAAAATAATCCACATATGTACGACTTAAACAATCTGAAATGTAGATAATCAATGGGGTTAAATAAGAAACATAAGAAAATAAGAAGTAAACAGATACATAATCTCATAGCGGTAACGATAAAATATATTAATCAAATAAAAGTTCATGAAGCTGTTTATTATACATTTGATTATAACCTATACACATTTATTATATATATATATATATATATATTCCTTCGGGATAAATAATCAATGCGGCTAAATAACATAATGCAGGGGATAATAATAGTAATATACCACATCTTTGTCTTCGTCCTTCAGAGAACAATCTTCAACTCGCTGAAAAACTCAAGGCTGACCCGAGCGTAATGAAAAGACAAAATACTCGAGTCAAGGCTAAAAAACTCTTATCTAAGTCAAATCAATATAAAAAATATGAGTGCAATAACTTAAGAGATGCTATGGGATTTTCCATCTTCCAAGGATCCGTTAAACTATTTATATATAATAGTATACGCTATAATAGATAATGTCTATCAGTAAAATAAATTTCAAAATAGCGTTAAGGCTTTACATTGATCCACCTTAACACATTTTTACAGTTCTAAACCAAAGTCGTAATGGGCTCGTATAAAGATAAATATGATAAGGCACGTGAGGCAATACCCAAGGTAGGATTTTACCAGTTTACCCTTTCTAGCTGGTCGTAACCCATCTGTGGTCGACCATGACAATAAATCCAAACAAAAGGTGCACCGATCTAGTCAAAATCACAATCGTAATACGAGTGATCAACGGCGCTAGAGGTAGCTAACCTTATTGGCCAGATATAGGCTCCTATTTTAGTCATTTTAACTATGACCAAGTGTCAAGTGTATCCATCATCGTTCTCTTATTTCATTCCAATAAACGTTTGCCAATTCAAACACTACAATCTGGATATCATCTACCACGTACAAAGTTGTCAGAGTGGTTCCAATATTGATAGAGAGTGTGCCAATAAGAGGCCCTGGTCTATTTAACAACCAAACGTAATTTCACACACCCGTTGGTTCTCTTACATTATGAAAACAATTCATACTTCATTTCAAAATATCATATTCGCCTCAAAATCAAATCCATTTCGAAATCATCATATTCGCTTCAAAAAAAACCATATTCACTTCAAATGTTAATTCAACTCGATATATCAATTTCACTTTAAACACTTGACTTGAATTACAGTTTTGGTTATAATTCACTTTAACCCAGTTCGCATTTAAACCAAAGATTTAGATATAAACATTCTGCCCTTTGACCAATTTGAACTTTATAAAATAGTTTAAATAGTTTTAAAAAAGTTAAATAGTTTAATAGAAAATAATTTGAGTATTAAAAATGGTTTATATAGTAAAAAAATTGGGAAATTAAAATAGTTTGAATATTTAAAGAAAATAGATTTGAAATATTTTATAGTAAAATATTTTATTTAAAAATAGTTTCCAAGCCATTGTTCAATTCCACAATTTCCAATTCAAATCAATTTCCATTTCGATTTACTCGATTCAATTTCGATTTCAAGTCGAATTTTAATTTCAATTCAAAATTAATTTTAATTCTAATTCTAAATTAATTCCACTTCCAATTTCAAATTGAACCATTTCGATTTATATCGATTACGAGTTCGATTTCCAAAATATCGATTCAAAATACTTAAATCAAATTTTCCTTCAATATTCAATTTAAAATCCAAATCGTTATATACAATTAATTTCCGAGTTCAATTTCGAAATTTTATTTATATCATCTTATACATAGAATATTCAAAGTTCGAGTAAAAGTCCAATCTTTTAAAACAAATAAATTTTCTGAAATTCATATTGTATTTCGATTATAACTTAAAAATCTCAACTTCGGTAAATTAAAAAATTTCTGTTTCAAATTTAAAATTTCAACGTTCCAAGTTCCATTTCGAAAATAATTCGAGTTCTATAAATTCGGTTTTTATTTCTTAAAACAAATCATTTAAAAAAATTCAAATCAAAATTTTAAAATCGTTTAATTTAACCAATCCGGTGTCCGTATATAATTTCTATCCTATGGCCAAGTGAATCAATTATTTCAATTTAATAACAGGGATGGATATATATCATTTCAATCCAAAATATGTGTCATAGGTTGTGACGACCCTGACTCGACCTTCGAAAATTGGCACCGAATACGAACTCATATTCAAATGCCGCAGATCCAAACATCGAATCTGGTTCGTCGGAGCTTATAACACATTAAGTATAACAACACAGTGGAAGAAAAAGAAATGAATATCATATACAACACTAATGATACAGTATCCAAATATACAGCAATGATCAATATCAGAGATACAAAGAAATGCTACAGCAGAAAACCCAATGAACTAGCAGCGAAAATAACTAGAACTTAAAACTCCAGAAGAAACACCAATATCAGCAATCTCCATAGATAGCTCGAACCACCATCAAGTTGCACTAGGCTAAGCAAGTCGCCTCCATGAATCCAAAGACTCCAATATCCAAGATCTTCAAAGAACACCAAAGAGAAAGCTAAAAGCTACCGAATCGATATCTATATCTACTATCTGAAAAACATAACTTTAGACTGCCCGTGTGGAAAATTGGGGGCACCCATAGTTTAGGAAGGGAATAATAAACCCCAGGTCAGTCATGGGACTGGTATGAGCAAACAGAAACAGTTTGTCTTTAAAAACAAACAAAAGAATTAAATTTAAATCCGCAATGCTTTTTGAAAAATTAAACTACCATAAGGCCTCCCGCCACACGCACCATGCAAACGCATAATTGGAGGAGATTTCTCCTTATGATAGTCAAAAATGCTTGATACGTGAAAACCATTTTGATATTATTATTAGTGCATAGTGGAAAAATATTTTGAAAGTATAAGATTAATCTTAGCCAGCATAGACATTCCAAACTATGCCTACTATAGCTACTATCTAAACAGTGGGGCGCCACCATAAGTAGATGGCAGGTTCTACAACTAAAACCGTACAAGGCGCGTGTTGGTGATTGGATTTCCAACAAACGGTCAGGCTAAGGAACTTCCTGGGCCACATGGGTACGCCTCTGGAGGGACGCCCCGAGAACCTAACCGGATCTCTTCCAACACAAGGCCAGTTTACCTCTGCAAAAATAGGTAACTATTGACACGAGTATGCCATCCCCTGGTTGTAAACAACCTTTATCCGGGGCCCCAACAACAACAATCACAAAGTAATATATATATATATATATATATATATATATATATATATTTGCGATATCCACATAAGTTAAGTATCTGGGCTCCATACCATGATACCACTTCTATCCAGAAGGAAATGCACATACCCTAAGGGGCGCTACTCCCTATAACCTTGCTGCATTCTTCCTGTTTCGAACATTTCGGGGTGTGAGGTTCGACGAAGTTTCGTCCACAAAGCTACGCTTTTCACAAAAGCCATGCTTTGATCAACAAATGATCAGCAGCACTTCGTATGCCACATTACCAAATTGGGAATGTATTACTAGTAACCATCAACTACATAACCTCTGAGCTCGTACGTCTCAGAGAAGGGTGTTAAGCTAAGAGAATAAATCTCCGCCACCAAACAGAAATGTATTTGATAGATTCCAGTTTTACATCTCAAAGTGTAACGTCAGACACACATCCATACAAATCCGTTTCGGGATAGAACGGAACTGAAGGCACTTCCGAAGAAGCCCTTGCAAATCTGGATAATTCCAAATCACGTCCGGACTCCCCATCACAAAGGGTGCTCAAATCCCTATACCAGGGATCAGCAGATGCAGAGACATTCGACAAGAAATCCTTTCGTTTTCGAAAATATCCGGTCTTCACCACCGGTCTTCAATTGAAATCCATAACGTCGTATCACTATTCGAAATGGGTTATATGAAACAAAGTCCTCTCCCGGCTAAACCGAATAGTGAGCGCAATATTAAAAAATCATATGGATATTGGATCTCAGTTAAGTCACAACTTATTACCTAAAACTTTTCTTTCAAATGGTTAAACAAATTACCATTTACAAATCTTTTTGAACAAAAGATTCACTTTACAAAGTTCACAAAGTTTACCAATTTTTCACAAAGATTCATTAATATCTTTCCAATTCAAATCCTTTATACAAAAGATACGCTTTTCAGATCCCTTTTCAATTTGAAAACAACTTCACCAATCTTTAACAAAGATTCATTTATAGCCTTTCAAAATGATTTCTCTTTTCAAATTGGATTAACCCATCCAATCAAAGATTCAATTCATAGCTTTCAAAAATCATTTCCAAAGATTCATTCATAACTTTCAAAGCCATTCTATTTCAAACTTGAAATCTTTTCATCATAATTTGGAAATTCTTTCCTTATATAAAAACTATTATTATTTGAGACCACTTGTTTCCATTTCGGAAAACCCAATTTTATTTGCATGAGTTAAGGCCTCTCAAATATAAACTTGGGTTAAATTCAAATTCTCAAAACCATACTTTTAAAATGGTTTAAAAACCCATATAAACACATTTATAATTTGTATAACCTTTTTACATCATAAATTCTCAGCATAGAATTCAATTTCAAATTTTGAATTCAAATTTTAAATCAAATTCCAAAACTAAATCTAGTTATTCAAAAATAACTTTTATCTTTGAAAATTCCTTTTTCAACAGTTTTTCAAATTCAACCCAATTCCATTTCCAAAATCATTTGAATTTAAAAATTCAACTTTTAAAACCATTTCATTAAATTCAAATATCTGTGACTTAACCGATTTCCTCGTGAAATCCATATTTGTGTGCGTATGGTGTGGTCGAGGGGTTTTACACAATAGTGCAACAACATCAATCATGACAGATTCAAATACAGCAATATATTTGATAAGTGGTATAAACTATAACGCTTATCTTTCATTCACAGATCACAGATATATACCACAGATAATAAATTACATTACAGATAATTAATTTATCACAGGATAAATTACATCACAGTTCACAAAACAAAATAATTCATATCACACATTATCACAAATCAAGGACATCAATCAAATCAAAGCACTCCATAGAATCCTAACATCCATGAGAAAGATCAATTGATTATCTGATTTATTTAAATCAGATTAATTACTTATGAATAAATTTCTAATCCTGGTTAATTAATATTAATTAACTACAAACCATTTTGATTAATTACTCTTTAATAATTAATTAACCTTTAATTAATAAATAATCCTTTGATTAACTATTCTTAATTAAATTCAATAATTAATAAATTAATTCTTAATTAATTATGCTTAATTAAAATAAATGATTATCCCCAATCACTTTCATAAATTAATTAACCTTTATTAATTATCTTTAATCAATAAATTAATTATCACTAATTACTATTGATCAAGTCTTAATCACCATCATAAATTAAATCATTTCTTAATTAATTATCTTAATTAATTTATCCTTAATTAATATTAATTAACCCTTGATCAATTATCATTAAATTAATTAAAATTAAACTAAGTCGTTGTCCTTAATCACTTATATCATAAATTAATTACACTGAGTAATTATTCTTTTAATTACTTGATTAATCATAAATCAATTATTTTTAATTAAGTAATTATTTTTAAGTAATTAATTACCTTTATTAATCAATTAAGAATTAAATTAATTATTCTTTAATTACCACTATTAAGATTATCCTTTAAGTAATTAATTATCTTTAATTAAATTACACAAAGTAATTAGCTTATTAAATCAATTTCACAAAGTAATTCATACTTACTTAATCACTTAATTACAACCTTTAAATCAAGATAAATACTCGAAATTGTTATCATACAAAATCATATAAAATCTTCTTGATTAATTAAGGAATAAACACTTCCTTAATCACTTTTCCCATCACAACATTATAATTTTGAAAATACTTGTTATTTAAATTTAATTAGTTAACTAATATAAAATTATTACTTACCAAAACAATTTTTGAAAACATTTCAAACTTTCAAATCTTTGACACTTGTTTTAAAACTGGTTTATAATTTCGATTCAAAAGTTGGTCAATATTTATTTTAAAACAAATTTAAAACCGGAAAAGATATTCCTTTTAAAATTTAAAAACTTGGAAATTAAATCTTTAAAAAACCCGAGCCCATCGCAATTTCACTCGAGCCATACTTCGAGTTCCCCCACATCTTCATTTGCTTCAAGTTTTTCGTGAATCCCTTCGAGTTTGCCCCGACACCAAGCCTTCTTCCCAAACCACCCAACCTTCACTGATACAATCGATACGCCATGCACATGCACCCCTATCCCGATCATCTCCCATCGACGCCGTGACCACCCTTACGTCTCTGATGACCATCTCACATCATATGATCACTCAGAAACTAAAAAAAACTATCGTCGAAATCGAACACATTGAAACAAAACTGGAAACCAGTGCATAACCAAAATCGCCTCGATGCCGACGATCTACGCCACCGTCAACTTCTCCATTCCACCCAGGGCTTCGTCTTCAACCCACACCGAGTCTCCCCCAGGTCTGATCGAACACGATGCTTCCTCGTCCACGAATTCAATTCAAAACTGACAGTAGCTAAAACTCACCCTTAAACCCTACTTTAAACTCGTTTATCCCCTACGATCAATTGGAATTTTTTTAAAAACATTTTTCCCATGCTCCCTTACGTGTCAGCTTCCCTCACCCTAAGTTTCATCGCCCAGAATGACGTGGATCACCGGAATTTGGTCATTTTACGTTTTCCGTTCAACTCGATAATGCGCACTTTATACAGATCTAAAAATCTTGAAACTTACAATAAAATTCCTCGTTTTGTAATTCGAATCTAATTATGAAATCAAAACCCAATTTTATAATCATCAAATTTTGGATATGTTTATGATTTCACTGTAATTTCACAAATTTAAATTACTCACTAATACTTTATAGTTGAGATTATTTTTAAAATTTGAATCTGAGTATCTCTAACAATTTTCCTTACAGATTATAACTCAAAAATGCTTTAATTTTGAGATTTGAAATTAAATGGTTTACTTAGTAAACCTAGAACAAACCTATATGCCTGTAACCAACATGCACACTATCTTCGACATGAACCATATATACAAATAGGCATACTCAAACACTTTTCAATCACCACAGACACAAAAAATCAAAAGAAACTAGTTTAAAATTTAAGTTTGCTCACCTTGCTTTGAAATACAGAGGACAAGATTTTTTTAAGCCTGAACTTTCATGCTTGATTGCAGATTTTATTTCACATGCTTGAACTTGCTGAATTGCTTTCAGATTCCTAATTTACTTGGATCTGGGAGTTGCATTTGAATCCGATCTTACTTTAAATTTGCTCTGCCCCTTGATCTTATTGAATCAAGTTTGAATTTGATTTGGTCAGGCATGTTGCATGCTTCCAGGTTGAAAGCTTGAAAATTGTTTGATTCTAATTTCTGTTTTTCTAATTTGTTTCAGATGTTGAAATTTTTTCCAGGTTTTCTTTTGGATTTTCTTTTGTATATAGGTTTCTTTGTTTCCCGGTTTTCTTTTCTGTTTTAAATTCTCAGTTTTGATTAAATAAAGATGTTGAAGTCTGGTTTGAATCTTTACAGGTTTCTTTTCTTTTATTACATTTTAATTAAATTTTAGTTTAGAATAAATATGCATTTGCCACTTGTTTATTCTTTTTAACACTTGTTAAATTCGAAAAAAATTATGTAAAGACCTCTCCTTTTAATTTATTTACAAATTATGTTTTAGCCCTTATTTGATTTCAATTTATAAAACAATTTGTCTATTTTATATTTACATATATATATTATGTAGTTTTAAATATTATATTTTAAAAAGATATCTTCATATCAAAGCTTGAATATTTATTTACATATAAAACTAACTATTTTATTAAATCTTGTTTATATTTTACAACCCAATTCTAATTCATGTATTAATTTTCAAAAGATATTTTCAATTACTTATACTTATACATCTTTCTCATCAAAATACACATTTACAAAAATTAAGAAACAAGATTTTATTATTTCCAAATATATAGAAATTTTAAATTTACGTTTAGTCCTTGTTTTTAATTTATTGTTTAAACCCTTCTCATTTTTAAAATTTATAAATTAACTTATCGCTTATGTTTTAAAGGTTTACATATATATAGTCCTTATTTTTAAGTACTTTTAAACCCTTAATTATTTATATTTTATAACCTCTATAAGTTTTAAATAGCAATTCAAAAATTATTTTATTTAATTTCAAAATATAGCTTCTCATTCAAAATATCTATTTAATAAAATTTGGAAAACAAATCTTTATTAATGGAAAATATAATGTTTTCAAACCCAATATATTTATAAGATTTTGAATTTCAGTTTCAAGATTTAATTTAAACTAAATTTATAAATATAAATAAATTACAGAACATATCTTTTATTAATCTTAAAACTTTCAAATTCTATTTATTTAAATCTAATTTATATACATATTCATTCCCAAATATTTAATTCTCTATTAATTCATAACTTAACCAAATTTTTACATAAATTTCCAAATTAATTTAGCTTAAAAATCAGGAATGTTACAAATTCCCCCCCTTAGAAAATTTTGTCGAAAGTAGGGAGATAACAAAGAAATACAGAAAGATAGAGAGATGAATCACCAGATCAAACTGAATATCTATTCTGCATTTGGCTTCCCAAATCAGAATATCAATAATGAATACAAGAACAAATCAAGATACTCGGTCACCAGAACTACGAATATATAGGGGTATTGGTTAGTTCGTAGGGATAACTAACCATTCGTAGAATAAATCGAAATCCCAAAGAATAGAGAGATATATGGATAGAATTCTAAAACTTTTAGTTTAAACAACCAAAATATACCTATCAACCAAAGCAACCAAAGCAAACAATTCATCCAAACAAACAATTCTGACCCCTCTAGAGTTTGTGTCCCATGCAAATATATCAAGGCTTTTTCCTGGAGCTACAAGGAACCATCAAAGAATTGAGTAGAGATGATGAACAAAAGAGATTGATAGGAAAATATTGTTTCCGTTGTTGCAGGGTATCGACCATTTGTAGTCGTATTCCACTTTCCCCTATCTCGTCCTCTTCTTGCACTCGTACTTACTATCAGTGGATAACAAGAGAATTTACTGAGGCGTGCAGATGGATATCTTAGGGATGTACTCATTCTAGGGTATACTTCACCCTATCTTTAATGAGTTACCGAATGTGTTATAATCCTGAGCTAAAGTTTCAACCTTCAACTCTGATACCAAATGTGATGACCATGACTCGACCTTCGAAAATTGGCACCGAATACGACGCTCATATTCAAATGCCGCAGATCCAAACGTCGAATCTGGTTCGCCGGAGCTTATAACATATTAAGTATAACAACACAGCGGAAGAAAAAGAAATGAATATCATATACAACACTAATGATACAATATCCAAATATACAACAATGATCAATATCAGAGATACAAAGAAATGCTACAGCAGAAAACCCAATGAACTAGCATCGGAAATAACTAGAACTTGAAACTCCAGAAGAAACACTAATATCAGCAATCTCCATAGATAGCTCGAACCACCATCAAGTTGCACCAGGCTCAGCAAGTCTCGTCCATGAATCCAAAGAATCCAATATCCAAGATCTCCAAAGAATACCGAAGAGAAAGTTAAAAGCTACCGAATCGATATCTATATCTACTATCTGAAAAACCCAACTCTAGACTGCCCGTGTGGAAAATTGTGGGCACCCAGAATTTAGGAAGGAAACAATAAACTTCGGGTCAGTCATGGGACTGGTATGAGAAAACAGAAATAGTTTGTCTTTAAAACAAACAAAAGAATTTAAATTTGAAATCCGCAATGCTTTTTGGAAAATGAAACTACCATAAGGCCTCCCGCCACACACACCATGCAAACGCAGAATTGGAGGAAATTTCTCCTTATGATAGTCAAAAATGCTTGATACGCGAAAACCATTTTGATATTATTATTAGTGCATAGTGGAAAAATATTTCGAAAGTATAATATTAATCTTAGCCAGCATAGACATTTCGAACTATGCCTACTATAGCTACCATCTAAACAGTGGGGCACCACCATAAGTAGATGGCAGGTTCTACAACTAAAACCGTACAAGGCGACTATTGGTGATTGGATTTCCAACAAACGGTCAGGCTAAGGAACTTCCTGGGCCACATGGGTACGCCTCTGGAGGGACACCCCAAGAACCTAACCGGATCTCTGTCAACACAAGGCCGGCTTACCTCTGCAAAAATGGTTAACTACTAATACGAGTATGCCATCCCCCGATTGTAAACAACCTTTATCCGGGGCCCCAACAACAACAATCACAAAGTAATATGTATATTTGCGATATCCACATAAGTTAAGTATATGGGCTCCATACCATGATACCACTTCTATCCAGAAGGAAATGCACATACCCTATGGGGCGCTACTCCCTATAACCTTGCTGCATTCTTCCTGTTTCGACCATTCCGGGGTGTGAGGTTCGACGAATTTTCGTCCACAAAGCTACGCTTTTCACAAAAGCCATGCTTTGATCAACAAATGATCAGCAGCACTTCGTATGCCGCATTACCAAATTGGGAATATATTACTAGTAACTATCAACTACATAACCTCTGAGCTCGTACGTCTCAGAGAAGGGTGTTAAGCCAAGAGAATAAATCTCCGCCACTAAACAGAAATGTATTTGATAGATTCCAGTTTTACATCTCAAAGTGTAACGTCAGACACACATCCATACAAGTCCGCTCCGGGATCGAACGGAACTGAAGGCACTTCCGAAGAAGCCCTTGCAAATCCGGATAATTCCTAATTACGTCCGGACTTCTCATCACAAAGGGTGCTCAAATCTCTATATCGGGGATCAGCTGATGCAGAGACATTCGACAAGAAATCCTTTCGTTTTCGAAAATATCCGGTCTTCACCACCGGTCTTCAATTGCTATCCATAACATCGTATCACTATTCGGAATGGGTTATATGACAAAAAGTCCTCTCCCGGCTAAACCTAATAGTGAGCGCAATATTTAAAAACATATGGATATGGGATCTCAGTTAAGTCACAACTTATTACCCAAAACTTTTCTTTCAAATGGTTAAACAAATTACCATTTACAAATCTTTTTGAACAAAAGATTCACTTCACAAAGTTCACAAAGTTTACCAATCTTTCACAAAGATTCATTAATATCTTTCCAATTCAAATCCTTTATACAAAAGATACGCTTTTCAGATCCCTTTTCAATTTGAAAACAACTTCACCAATCTTTAACAAAGATTCATTTATAGCCTTTCAAAATGATTTCTCTTTTCAAATTGGATTAACCCATCCAATCAAAGATTCAATTCATAGCTTTCAAAAATCATTTCCAAAGATTCATTTATAACTTTCAAAGCCATTCTATTTCAAACTTGAAATATTTTCATCATAATTTGGAAATTCTTTCCTTATATAAAAACTATTATTATTTGAAACCACTTGTTTCCGTTTCGGAAAACCCGATTTTATTTGCATGAGTTAAGGCCTCTCAAATATAAACTTGGGTTAAATTCAAATTATCAAAACCATACTTTTAAAATGGTTTAAAAACCCATATAAACACATTTATAGTTTGTATAACCTTTTTACATCATAAATTCTCAACATAGAATTCAATTTCAAATTTTGAATTCAAATTTTAAATCAAATTCCAAAACTAAATCTAGTTATTCAAAAATAACTTTTATCTTTGAAAATTCCTTTTTCAAAAGTCTTTTCAAATTCAACCCAATTACATTTGCAAAATCATTTGAATTTAAAAATTCAATTTTTAAAACCATTTCATTAAATTCAAATATTTGTGACTTAAACGATTTCGTCGTGAAATCCATATCTGTGTGTGTATGGTGCAGTCTAGGGGTTTTACACAATAGTGCAACAACATCAACCATTACAGATTCAAATACAGAAATATATTTGATAAGCGGTATAAACTATAACGCTTATCTTTCATTCACATATCACAGATATATATCACAGATAATAAATTACATCACAGATAATTAATTTATCACAGGATAAATTACATCACAGTTCACAAAACAAAATAATTCATATCACACATTATCACAAATCAGGGACATCAATCAAATCAAAGCACTCCATAGAATTAACATCCATGAGTGTAACAGCCCAAATTTTAACAAGTGTTTTACTCTTTTATTTTTAAAACTTTGGGGTTTATTATATAAAAATTTAAAATTTAAATTGATTAAATCATTGCCCAAATTTTTCTGAAATTTTGACTTTGGTTAAAGATTAACTCTAATTGGAACCTTAAAATTCTAAATTCAAGAAATATATATGTATAAGATTTATTTTGCGGTTGTTTTACGTATATTGATTTTGTACTTCTTAAAGTGAGTAATAAATTTTTTCAAATTAATAGGGTGTAAATAGGCTATTAAATTTCACGTTTAAATTGGTACGAGCTGTTTAATTTAGATGGAAAATAAATGTGCGAGAAGTATTCTTTGAAGGTATATTTCACTAAAAATAAGTAAGGTAAATAAGAAAATGTATAAATTTAAAAAATTTATTTTCGTTTTAAATTTGGGCATAGAATTTTGCATCTGTAGTACGCATTCTTAATTTTTACCTTAGCTATCAATGGATAAATTAAACAGTAGACGTAAAATTCTAAGTGGTAAATGAATATATTTCCTATACATTTAATTTCGTTTAAAAGTTTGCTTGTAATTTTACGTGTAAACTTCTACACGTTTCTTTTGATGAAATTGTTTATTATAGTTTATAATACTTGATTCCGCTTAGCCGTTGCAAAAGAAATTATTTCTAGCCATATTTTCTTTGGCTTAAATCATGCAACTTCTTTAGAATTCAAAACTCACATTCAAAATTATATTGCATCCCATTTTGTTTCAATCAATCTTGCCTCCTTCATGAACGCCTTCCCTCTTTATCTTATTTTTTTGCGTTTTCAAAAAGGAAAGAAAATTTTATCAACGCATTTACTTCCAAAATTTTTTAAACGGGTACAAATGTTTGCCAAGTAGTCCTGGCCATTTCTTGGTATCAATCAACGCATCTTACCTGAAATTATTGAAACGTTCGAAAATTTCCATTATAGTTCAAAGCTAAAATAATTGCTTGCTGTCCTTTTCCCTGTAATCGCACAAGCTCCCCTATATTTATTTTGCAACTCGCGTTCACAAAATCCTCCACTGCATTTTTTTTCACTTGCGCAAAGCTTCATTAGGTAATGGCTACCAACTTCGTTTCCTTCTTCTTTATTTATTTATTTATTTATTTTTCTTCTTTTATTTGGCTACATTGTGCTCGACTGTTTCACCCTACTCCTCCGCAACCACCGCAAGCACGGCCCCCTAAGCGCAGTTCACCACCTCCACGAGAAAATATACACTGCCGAGCCTATTTTTCTCCCTACCCTTCGTATACAACAAAACCACCCTCTCCACCACTTTGTCACCACGTGACTTCCGACTCATGCAGTGCAACCGCCTTCAGCCCCTCTCCACCACCTTCCACCTCCAAGTGACGTTGCATTGTAGAAATTTGGTTTCAACTCCTCCCCAGCCTTTGCACACCAACGCACATATCAACCGTGCGTGTTCATATTGTTTATCACCTGGGATTTATAAGGAAGAAGTAAAAAAATGTGCATGCACCTATATAAAATGCGCACGCACTTGTATAAAAGGATACCAGCCTGTATGACTAATTACCTATACTTTGATTTAAGTTCAAGCACGCACTTCAGTTGGAAAAAAAAGGAATTTAGGCATGCACCATCCTTTGTATTTGAAACACGGCTTATATTTGGGTAAACACCCCACTGACTTGAATGCTAACGAGTTTTCTAGCCTGGAGATTGGTCTATAGACGAGACTTAGGATGTGGGTCAGGTTGGGTGGTGATATGGTCGAGTGTGTTGTGCCAATTTTCCTCTTATTTAGTTTCGTTCCAGTTTTGATTTGTTTCCAAATTGCTGCGTTTGTAAATGAAATTCGAATACTTAGTTTTATTTATTTATCATGTTTCAAGATTGGAATCAGTTTGTCTCATCTTCAAATATTTGATCGTGCTTTCTGTACTCTTCTTTAGGGGTAGACATCGTTGTTTGAATAAAATCTACAGCTTCGAAAAGGTAAGTATTCTTACTTGATAACCGTACTTATATATCTGTAAATTAATAACAAGTGTAATTGTAGAATGATTTTATTTCATTTTATTTGAATGTGATATAAATTGATGATGTTAAAAATCCTGTTATTAAACCTACACATCATCAGTTATATTATATACCGTTTTATTTATGATGTTACACTATTTATTTATTTACTGTTTATCACTGCCAGTTCCCTGTAGAATAGAATCATTACGGGTTGAAATGATAGACCTGAATGATATTTATTTATTTATTTATTTATTCAGTTATTTATTTAACTTGGGATTACGGGTTTGAAATGATAAAACCCGGATTTTCTTTGTAAATTGAGGATTAAAATGATATATTATCTGTATCACTTGACCTAGGTTGGAAAATATTATACAGACCCGTGGTTATATATATATATATATAAATTTTCTGGAAATATTGAATATTTTTAAATCAGAATGTTATAAATAATTTGTTTAAAATTTGATTAAAAATGATTCTTAAGCATAGTGATATTTTACAAGTTAATGATGTAAATAAATAAATGTTAAGAATATAAAGTATAAATTTATTTTGTAAAATTTGATTTGTAAGATAAAAATGGGTTTCAAGTTAAGAAATAGAATATGATGTTTTGGGCATAAATTTGAATAAGTAAATAGATAAAGGGTTAAGTTGTCTATGAATTAAATAGCTAAGTAAGTGAATACTTGAAATGGAAGTTGAAATAAATAAATTTAGAAATGTAAAGTGGTTTTAGAATAAAGGTAAGTTAAGAAATTGATTTGGGATTAAGTCTATTTTGAAGTGGTAATTGAACTAAAATTTTTAGTAAAAATTTATAATTTTGCACTTGATTTTAATAAGTAAAGTATAAAGAAGTTAGGTATATATTTGCAAATTTACTTTATAAAAATCATAATTTATTGAGTAATTTAAAGGACTATTTAAAGGTGAAAATTTTGATTTTATAAGTTAAATTTGTTTAAATAAAGGTTTAAATTTTGCCGAAATTATATCGAAGTCTAAAATTTAATTTACTCAAATCTGTTGTAAAGGATATTACCGCACTTTGCAAGTGCTGTAGTTGATACAAAGGGTTTTTATATTGGAATAATAACTTCATTTTTAAATAGTTTTAAAAAGTAGTATTTTGATTTAAATATAAAACTATTTTGGATTCTTTATAACCATGGGTAATAATAACGTTGGTTGTTAAAGAGACCGGGATCGGATATTGGCATACTCTATGTCGACTCCGAAAACCACTTTAACAACCGTGTACGCGGTGGAGATTCCAGAATGACGTAGGATGGTGGCGGCGCTTCTTTTGAGGTAAATACATGGACCAACTCCCGTGAGTTGGCATAAGGTGGCTAAAATAGGAGCTATTCTTGGGCCAATTAAGGTAGCACCTTTGATTGGACACATCCCTTCGATTTTATACTTTGACTTTTGGATTGATTCGGTGGCCACTTTTGATTTTCTTTTTTTTTGGGTGTGGCTCGAGGTGGGCGGTAGCTGCGCGCTACGCGTTACCACCAGCCCGGATGCGGAATTGTATATCTACCCTGGCATTGCCTAGTTGTGCCATGTCACCTACCATAGCAAGCCTTGTACGAGTTTGGTTTTCTCCCGTAGCCCATGGAGTATTTAGGGTAGTCTCCCGATCTGGAGATGCGCTGATACTGAATGGACTACTGGGACTATTTACGTGTTAAGGGGAATATTGGGTCACTCCTTAACGCTATTTAAAAGTAATTTTATTTTAATATAGACACTATTATAATAGAGAAATTATTACTACACAGTAAATAGTTTAACGGATCCTTAGAGGATGGGCGGTCCCAAGCATCCTTTAAGTTACTTGCTTTATATCAGTACACTTGAATTAGCTTACACTGTATAAGTATGTATGTCCCGACTCGAGTGTTTATGTTTTATTTTATGCTCGGGTCAGCCTGAGTTTCATTTCGGAATTCATCATCGGAGCTAGGACTTTTGCGATCACCTTTCAAGCTGCTGTCAAATTTTCCTTTCGGTTCTTTACCTTAATTTATGTAGTGGAAACAGATAAATTTGGATTGTTCTATTGTTGATTAAAACTATATTTGGTTTTAAAGACTATGTAAATTTTACTTATTTGAGACTTTGTGAAGGTGGCTTCGTGAACCACTGAGTTATTTTTAATTCCGCTGCGAGTATTCTGATTACAATGTCTGTGATTTTGTGATTTGATTTCATTTGCTGCAAATTTATTTACAATCTATTGTTTTGAACTATTCAAGTTTGACATGTTTTAAATTTATTGTCGAATTTGAATGGTGCGAAATAGTGGGTCATTACAGTTGGTATCAGAGCTCGGTTAACTATAGCCTGAGGAGCAAAAACTCATTAGAGATAGGGTAGAAATACCCTAGAATGAGTAAAGCCAAATCCTAGAATCCTTTACTTGTGAGAGAACGTATTTTAAAGTATAAAATGATTTTAATAAGGATTTTCAAAGAAGTATTTTAATATAAAAACTTTCTTGTTTTAAAATACATTTTTCCAACTACTTCTTTCCTTTTCTCCATCTTATATAATCAGGTCCTTTGTTAAATGTATGTCCGGTTGAACATTATCTTACCAAATCTATCTTGACCTCTATATTTTCCCTCTATTCTTAAATTCATTCTTGATTTCTCAAGATGAATCGAGGAAATTCCAAAGGTAGGGGACGAGGTGCTGACCCAGCTCCTACACCCGCTGCCCCAGTTAGGTTCTCTAAGCTTTGCAAAGAATATACAGAGCTTGGTGGCACCAATTTCACAGGGGCTGAAAGTATCATAGAAGCTCAACAGTGGTTGAGAGACTTGGAGAGAATCTTCTCCGGTCTCGAAATCACTAATGCCCAGCAGCGACAATTGGCAGCTTAGCAATTAAAGGGAGCAGCTTTGGATTGGTGGCTGTCCATTACAGCTCACACTGCTGAGACTGACATCACTTGGGAACAATCTAGGTATCTTTTTCGGTTGACCAAGTATGGTTCAGTTTTCTCCCTTTTGAAATCTATCTTATATCTCTTATCGTTCTTTAGGGATGCTTTCCTCACGAAATGGATGCCCGAAGCGGATAAGTCTCAGCTGTATCGAGATTTTATGGATTTGAAGCAGGGGGATATGTCCTTTACTGAGTATGAGAGGAAATTTAATGAGCTATCGCAGTATGGTCTTAATCTGATAGACACCCCGCTGAAGAAAAACGAGAAGTTTATTGCTGGTGCATGCCCCGAGTACTATGATCGCCTTATTACCCACATGCATGGGACGTTCACCGCTTTGATGGACATGGCTATCAGGTATGAGAACCCTACCTCCAGGGCCCCTCTAGCTGCCCAGTCTGCACCATCTCAGTCTTCTGGAAATTCTGAGAAAAGGAAGTCCAACTTCTACCGTCATAAGAAGAATAGGACTCGGGGGCTAGGATCATCGTCTTCTGCATCCCAGAGGCAGTCGGTAGACCTTTCTACCATCACTTGCCATAGATGCCACCAGAAGGGACACTACGCAAATAGATGTCCTACTTTGGGTGATGCTATTCCTCCTCCTTCTCAGTTGGCTGGACAAGACCTCTACCACATCTGTCTTCAGCCGGGACACTTCAAGAACGACTGCCCTACTCGGAAGAAGGGCAACGCATCAGGGATTTTTTCTGTGACGTTTGCATCCTCCCCAGCTCCGCAGCCTGCACCTGCACCCGCTCCAGCTCCTAGCGATTCTCAAGGTACACTTTAGTGTTCTTTTACTTTGTTTAAATCTTCTGTTCATGTTTTATTCAATACCGAGGCCTCCCATAGCTTCATTTCTTTGGACCTTTATAATAAATTCGAGCACCGCCATTTTCCCGAATTTGCTTCTGTGCCATTATGTGTTTCGAATCCCATCGGTGGCCCTGTAAATCTTGATAGGATTTGTAAGCAAGTGAGGCTTATATATCTTGATCACCGTTTCACTGGTGATTTCTATGTTTTGGGGTTTGACGCTTTCGATCTTCTACTTGGGGGTGATTGGTTGGATAGGCATGATTCTCGTATCTCTTGTAGTTCTCGAGTTGTTGCCCTTAAAGATGATTTTTGAAATCCATTAGAGATCCAGTGTATTTGCCTCAAGATTTCACTGGTAGTTTCATTTATTCTTTGGATTCATCCCCTAGTGACCTTGACTCGACTCATGTGGTCAGACTTTATCCCGATGTATTTGGTGAAGTCACTTCTTTACTCCTAAAGCGGGAAATTGCCTTCCGTATCGACCTTATTTCGGGAACTCGAGCTGTAGTTCTTCCACCCAGGAGAATGGCACCCCGCGAGAAGGTTGAGTTAAGGAAGCAAATTCAGGATTTGTTCGCCAAGGGTCTGATCAGACCTAGTTTTTCCGAATGGGGAGCAGCTGTAGTTTTCGTCTCAAGATGTGTGTTGATTACAGAGAGCTGAATAAACTCACTATGAAGAACAGATATCTCATGCCTCGCATAAATGATATGTTCGATCAACTTTATGGAGCGACTATTTTCTCTCAGCTGGATCTTGCCATAGGTTTCCACCAACTCAGAGTTGCTGAGGAGAGCATTTCCAAAACTGCTTTCCGTACTGAGAATGGTTTCTTTGAATGGCTAGTTATGCCTTTTGGGTTGACAAACGCTCCTGCCTTCTTTGTCGACTTAATGAATCGTGTCTTTCGAGATGTGCTCAATAAATTTGTTCTAGTCTTTATTGACGATATCCTTATCTTCTCAAAGACAAAGGAAGAGCACGAGTCACATTTGAAGTATGTTCTAGAGACTCTTCGAAAACATCAATTGAAGGCAAAATTTTCGAAATGCCATTTCTGGGAAGAGGAAGTCCGATTTCTCAAACATATTGTCTCTAGTGAAGGAGTCTTTGTTGATCCGGTCAAGATCGCTGTGATCAAAGATTGGGAGGAACCTAAGACTCCACCGATATTCGCAGTTTTCTAGGCCTTGCCGGTTACTATCGGAGGTTCATTGAGAACTTCGCTCGGATCTCTACACCTCTCACTGCTCTGACTTGGAAGAACGCTAAGTTTATTTGGAGCGATAAGTGTAAAGCAGCATTCCAAGAGTTAAAGAATAAGCTTACTTCTACACCAGTGCTTGCCGTCCCGAATGGAAATGATAGATTAACGATATTCACCGATGCTTGTCACGAGGGTTTGGGAGCAGTATTGATGCAAGATAGGAAGGTGATTGCCTATGCTAGTCGTCAGTTAAAGACCCACGAAGCTAATTATGCTGCTCACGATTTAGAATTGCTGGCAGTTGTCTTTGCTTTGAAACTTTGGAGACATCATCTCTTGGGCGCTAAGTTTGACCTCTTCACTGATCATCAGTCTTTGAAATATATCTTTACCTAGAAAGATTTGAATCAGAGACAAGTTCGGTGGCTCGAGTTTCTTGCTTCTTACGATCTTGACATAAACTATACCCCTGGGAAAGCAAATGTTGTGGCAGATGCGTTGAGTAGGAAGAAGTCTTTGTTGTGCCAGCTTGTTTTTCTTCTCCTCTTTTGGATCGTATCATGGCTAAGAAGGATGAGGATGTGATGCTTAGAGGCATGAAGGAGAATGTCAGAGTAGAGGTAGTTGTAGTTATGATGGTACCGGAGCTCAGATTGATGGTAAAGAGATTTTGAGGATTAATTATAGGATTTGTGTCCCGAATGTTGATGGTTTGAGACAGGAGTTACTTCGGTAACATCATCAATCCAGACTTTCCATACATCCTGGTGTAGCGAAGATATACCAGGATTTGAAGAAGCTTTATTGGTGGAGGGGTATGAAGCGCGATGTCTCTATTTTTGTTAGTAGGTGTGCGACTTGTCGCAAGTCAAGGCGGATCATCAGAAGACAGCGGGTCTGTTGCAGCCTCTGGAGATTCCCAATTGGAAGTGGGAGCAAGTTTCTATAAATTTCATCGATGGTTTACTGAGATCCAGGAGGGGAAATGAGAGCATCTGGGTTATCGTGGATAGACTGACCAAGTCCGCTCATTTTATTCCAGTCAAGTCTACCTGTTCGGCTTCGAGTTTATCTGAGATTTATATGAGGGAGATTGTTTGCCTCCATGGCGTTCCCCTTAGCATCGTCTGTGATCGAGACCCTATCTTCACTAGTCAGTTTTGGAAAGATTTCCAAGAATCCTTGAATACTCGTCTGAATCTGAGCACTGCTTACCACCCACAGACCGACGGTCAAACGGAAAGGGTGAATCAGATTATGGAGGATCTTCACCGTGCTTGCATTTTGGATTATGGAGGATCTTGGGAAGATCATCTCCATCTCGTGAAATTCACCTATAACAATAGTTATCAGGTATAAATTCCTATCCTCTATTCTTATCTTATCTTAATCCCCTATCTGTCTCATTCTATCGTTTTCAGGCTAGTCTTAAGATGTCCCCTTTTGCTGCTCTTTACGGGCGACCCTGTAGATCTCCATCCTGTTGGATTGAATCCGATAATCGCTTGTCCTTGGTCCCGATATGATTTTGGAAGCTTCGAAGAAAGTCAAGGAGATTAAGAGAAGGTTAAGGATTCCCCAGGATAGGCAGAAGAAGTACGCTGATTGTCGAAGAAGAAGTTTGGAGTTTGCGGTTGGTGATTTGGTTTTCCTTAAGGTCTCTCCCTTAAGGAACGTGGTTCGGTTTGGGTGTAGAGGGAAGCTTGCTCCTCGGTTCATCGGTCCATTCTGCATCTTGGAAAAGGTTGGGTCTCTAGGTTATTGACTAGATTTGCCCGAGAAATTCGCTGGAATACACTATGTATTCCATGTATCCCACCTTCGTCGCTGTCTACATGATCCATCTCTTATTATCCAGCCTTCTGCTCTTGATAGTTTGGACATCGAACCTAACCTGACTATTGAGAGGAAGCCACTTCGTATCGTTGATCAAGGTACGAAATAGCTAAGAATAAAATCTGTCTGCCTGGTCAAATTGCAATGGAGCACTGATGAACGAGATTGCACCTGGGAGACGGAGGAGAGCATTCGTGCTTCGAATCCGGAATTATTTATTTTAGGTACTTTTCTCTTTTATCTTATCTCCTTTTGTTCTCCTTCTTTAGTTCCTTTTCAAGGACGAAAAGTTCTAAGTGGGGGAGAGTGTAACAGCCCAAATTTTAACAAGTGTTTTACTCTTTTATTTTTAAAACTTTGGGGTTTATTATATAAAAATTTAAAATTTAAATTGATTAAATCATTGCCCAAATTTTCCTGAAATTTTGACTTTGGTTAAAGATTAACTCTAATTAGAATCTTATAATTCTAAATTCAAGAAATATATATGTACAAGATTTATTTTGCGGTTGTTCTACGTATATTGATTTTGTACTTCTTAAAGTAAGTAATAAATTTTTTCAAATTAATAGTGTGTAAATAGGCTATTAAATTTCACGTTTAAATTGGTACGAGCTGTTTAATTTAGATGGAAAATAAATGGTGTGAAATTAATGAAGTATTCTTTGAAGGTATATTTTACTAAAAATGAGTAACGTAAATACGAAAACGTATAAATTTAAAAACGTTATTTTCGTTTTAAATTTGGGCATAAAATATTGTGTCTGTAGTATGCGTTCTTAATTTTTACCTTAGCCATAAATGGATAAATTAAATAGTAGACATAAAATTCTAAGTGGTAAATGAATATATTTCCTAGCCATTTAATTTCGTTTAAAAGTTTGCTTGTAATTTTATGTGTATACGTCTACACATTTCTTTTAATGAAATTGTTTATTATAGTATATAATACTTGATTTCGCTTAGCCGTTGCAAAAGAAATTATTTCTAGCCATATTTTCTTTGGCTTACATCACACAACTTCTCTAGAATTCAAAACTCACGTTCAAAATTATATTGCATCCTATTTTGTTTCAATCAATCTTGCCTCCTTTATGAACGCCTTCCCTCTTTATCTTATTTTTTTGCGTTTTCAAAAAGGAAAGAAAATTTTATTAACGCATTTACTTCCAAATTTTTTTTAAACGAGTACAAATGTTTGCTAAGTAGTCCTGGCCATTTCTTGGTATCAATCAACGCATCTTACCTAAAATTATTGAAATGTTCGAAAATTTCCATTACAGTTCAAAGCTAAAATAATTGCTTGCTGTCCTTTTCCCTGTAATTGCGCAAGCCCACCTATATTTATTTTGCAACTCGCGTTCACAAAATCCTCCACTGCATTTTTTTTCACTTGCGCAAAGCTTCATCAGCTAATGGCTACCAACTTCATTTCCTTCTTCTTTATTTTTTTCTTCTTTTCTTCTATTATTTGGCTACCTTGTACTCGACTGTTTCACCCTACTCCTCCGCAACCACCGCCAGCACAGCCCCCTAGGTGTAGTTCACCACCTCCCTAAGAAAATATACACTACCGACCCTATTTTTCTCCCCACCCTTCGCATACAACATAACCACCCTCTCCACCACTTTGTCACCACGTGACTTCCGACCCATGCAGTGCAACCACCTTCAGCCCCTCTCCACCACCTTCACCTTCCACCTCCAAGTGCCGTTGCATTGTAGAAATTTGGTTTCAACTCTTCCCCAGCCTTTACACACCAACGCACATATCAACCGTGCGTGTTCATATTGTTTGTCACCTGGGCTTTATAAGGAAGAAGTAAAAAAATGTGCACGCGCCTGTATAAAATGCGCACGCACTTGTATAAAAGGATACCAGCCTGTATGACTAAATACCTATACTTTGATTTAAGTTCAAGCACGCACTTCAGTTGGAAAAAAAGGAATTTAGGCATGCACCATCCTTTGTATTTGAAACATGGCTTATATTTGGGTAAACACCCCATTGACTTGAATGCTAACGAGTTTTCTAGCCTGGAGATTGGTCTATAGACGAGACTCAGGATGTGGGTCGGGTTGGGTGGTGATATGGTCTAGCGTGTTGTGGCAATTTTCCTCTTATTTAGTTTCGTTCCAGTTTTGATTTGTTTCCAAATTGCTACGTTCGTAAATGAAATTCGAATACTTAGTTTTATTTATTTATTGTGTTTCATGATTGGAATCATTTTGTCTCATCTTCAAATATTTGATCGTGCTTTCTGTACTCTTCTTTCTGGGTATACATCGTTGTTTGAATAAAATCTACAGCTTCGAAAAGGTGAGTATTCTCACCTGACTACCGTATTTATATATCTGTAAATTAATAACAAGTGTAATTGTAGAATGATTTTATTTCATTTTATTTGAATGTGTTATAAATTGATGATGTTAAAAATCCTGTTATTAAACCTACACATCATCAGTTATATTATATACTGTTTTATTTATGTTGTTACACTATTTATTTATTTACTGTTTATCACTGCCAGTTCCCTGTAGAATAGAATCATTACGGGCTGAAATGATAGGCCTGAACGATATTTATTTATTCATTTATTTATTTAACTTGGGATTACGGGTTTGAAATGATAAAACCCTGATTTTCTTTGTAAATTAAGGATTAAAATGATATATTATCTGTATCACTTGACCTAGGTTGGAAAATATTATACAGACCCGTGGTTATATATATATATATATATATATATATATATATATATATAAATTTTCTGGAAATATTGAATATTTTTAAATCAGAATGTTATAAATAATTTGTTTAAAATTTGATTAAAAATGATTCTTAAGCATAGTGATATTTTACAAGTTAATGATGTAAATAAATAAATGTTAAGAATATAAAGTATAAATTTATTTTGTAAAATTTGATTTGTAAAATAAAAATGGGTTTCAAGTTAAGAAATAGAATATGATGTTTTGGGTATAAATTTGAATAAGTAAATAAATAAAGGGTTAAGTTGTCTATGAATTAAATAGCTAAGTAAGCGAATACTTGAAATGGAAGTTGAAATAAATAAATTTAGAAATGTAAAGTGGTTTTAGAATAAAGGTAAGTTAAGAAATTGATATGGGATTAAGTCTATTCTGAGGTGGTAATTGAACTAAAATTTTTAGTAAAAATTTATAATTTTGCACTTGATTTTAATAAGTAAAGTATAAAGAAGTTAGATATATATATTTGCAAATTTACTTTATAAAAATCATAATTTATTGAGTAATTTAAAGGACTATTTAAAGGTGAAAATTTTGATTTTATAAGTTAAATTTGTTTAAATAAAGGTTTAAATTTTGCTGAAATTATATCGAAGTCCAAAATTTAATTTACTCAAATCTGTTGTAAAGGATATTACCACACTTTGCAAGTGTTGTAGTTGATACAAAGGAGTAAGGCTAAACCTTTGGGATTTTATATTGGAATAATAACTTCATTTTTAAATAGTTTTAAAAAGTAGTACTTTGATTTAAATATAAAACTATTTTGGATTCTTTATAACCATGGGTAATAATAACGTTGGTTGTTAAAGAGACCGGGATCATATATTCGCATACTCTCTGTCGACTCCGAACACCACTTTAACAACCGTGTACGCGGTGGATATTCCAGAATGAAGTAGGATGGTGGCGGCGCTTCTTTTGAGGTAAATACGTGGACCCAACTCCCGTGAGTTGGCATAAGGTGGCTAAAACTGGAGCGATTCTCGGGCCAATTGAGGTAGCACCTTTGATCGGACACATTCCTTCGATTTTATACTTTGACTTTTGGATTGATTCGGTGGCCACTTTTGATTTTCTTTTTTTGGGTGTGGCTCGAGGTGGGCGGTAGCAGCGCGCTACGCGTTACCACCAGCCCGGATGCGTAATTGGTATATCCACACTGGCATTGCCTAGTTGTGCCGTGTCACCTACCATAGCGATCCTTGTACGAGTTTGGTTTTCTTCCGTAGCCCGTGAAGTATTTAGGGTAGTCTCCCGATCTGGAGATGCACTGATATTGGATGGACTACTGGGACTATTTACTTGTTAAGTTGAATATTGGGTCACTCCTTAACTCTATTTAAAAGTAAGTTTATTTTAATATAGACACTATTATAATAGCAAAACTATTACTACATAGTAAATAGTTTAACGGATCCTTAGAGGATGGGTGTTCCCAAGCATCCTTTAAGTTACTTGCTTTATATGCAGTACACTTGAATTAGCTTACACTGTATAAGTATGTATGTCCTGACTCGAGTGTTTATGTTTTATTTTACGCTCGGGTCAGCCTGAGTTTCAGTTCGGACTTCATCATCGGAGCTAGGACTTTTGCGATCACCTTTCAAGCTACTGTCAAATTTTCCTTTCAGTTCTTTACCTTAATTTATGTAATGGAAACAGATAAATTTGGATTGTTCTATTGTTGATTCAAACTATATTTGGTTTTAAAGACTATGTAAATTTTACTTATTTGAGACTTTGTGAAGGTGGCTTCATGAACCACTGAGTTATTTTTAATTCCGCTGCGAGTATTCTGATTTCTATGTCTGTGATTCTGTGATTTGATTTCATTTGCTCCAAATTTATTTTCAATTTATTGTTTTGAACTATTCAAGTTTGACATGTTTTAAATTTATTGTCGAATTTGAATGGTGCGAAATAGTGGGTCGTTACAATGAGTAAGATCACTTAATTATTTGATTTATTTAAATCAGATTAATTACTTATGAATAAATTTCTAATCCTGGTTAATTAATCATTAATTAATTACAAACCGTTTTGATTAATTACTCTTTAATCATTAATTAACCTTTAATTAATAAATAATCCTTTGATTAATTATTCTTAATTAATTTCAATAATTAATAAATTAATTCTTAATTAATTATCCTTAATTAAAATAAATGATTATCCCCAATCACTTTCATAAATTAATTAACCTTTATTAATTATATTTAATCAATAAATTAATTATCACTAATTACTATTGACTGAGTCTTAATCACCATCATAAATTAAATAATTTCTTAATTAATTATCTTAATTAATTTATCCTTAATTAATATTAATTAACCCTTAATCAATTATCATTAAATTAATTAAAATTAAACTAAGTGATTATCCTTAATCACCTATATCATAAATTAATTACACTGAGTAATTATTCTTTTAATTGCTTGATTAATCATAAATCAATTATTTTTAATTAAGTAATTATTTTTAATTAAGTAATTATTTTTATGTAATTAGTTACCTTTATTCATCAATTAAGAATTAAATTAATTATTCTTTAATTACCAATATTAAGATTATCCTTTAAGTAATTAATTATCTTTAATTAAATTACACAAAGTAATTAGCTTCTTAAATCAATTTCACAAAGTAATTCATACTTACTTAATCACTTAATTACATCCTTTAAATCAAGATAAATACTCGAAATTGTTATCATACAAAATCATATAAAATCTTCTTGATTAATTAAGGAATAAAACACTTCCTTAATCACTTTTCCCATCACAACATTTTAATTTTGAAAATACTTGTTATTTAAATTTAATTAGTTAACTAATATAAAATTATTACTTACCAAAACAATTTTTGAAAACATGTCAAACTTTCAAATCTTTGACACTTGTTTTAAAACTGGTTTATAATTTCGATTCAAAAGTTGGTCAATGTTTATTTTAAAACAAATTTAAAACCGAAAAACATATTCCTTTTAAAATTTAAAAACTTGGAAATTAAATCTTTAAAATACCCGAGTCCATCACAATTTCACTCGAGCCATACTTCGAGTTCCCCCACATCTTCATTTGCTTCGAGTTTTTCGTGAATCCCTTCGAGTTTGCCCGGACGCCAAGCCTTCTTCCCAAACCACCCAACCTTCACTGCCCTATCCCGATCATCTCCCATCGACGCCGTGACCACCCTTACATCTCCGATGACCATCTCACACCATACGATCACTCAGAAACTAAAAAAACCTATCGTCTCGAAATCGAACACATTGAAACAAAACTGGAACCCAGTGCATAACCAAAATCGCCTCGATGCCGATGATCTACGCCACCGTCAACTTCTCCATTCCACCCAGGGCTTCGTCTTCAACCCACACCAAGTCTCCCCCAGGTCCGATCGAACATGATGCTTCCTCGTCCACGAATTCAATTCAAAACTGGCAGTAGCTAAAACTCGCCCTTAAACCCTACTTTAAACTCGTTTATCCCCTATGATCAATTGGAATTTTTTTAAACATTTTTCCCATGCTCCCTTACGTGTCGGCTTCCCTCACCCTAAGTTTCATTGCCCAGAACGACTTAGATCACTGGAATTTGGTCATTTTACGTTTTCCGTTCAACTCGATAATGCGCACTATATATAGATCTAAAAATCTTGAAACTTGCATTAAAATTCCTCGTTTTGTAATTCAAATCTAATTATGAAATCAAAACCCAATTTTATAATCATCAAATTTTGGACATGTTTATGATTTCACTGTAATTTCACAAATTTAAATTATTTACTAATATTTTATAGTTGAGATTATTTTTAAAATTTGAATCTGAGTATCTCTAACAATTTTTCTTTACAGATTATAACTCAAAACTGCTTTAATTTTGAGATTTGAAATTAAATGGTTTACTTAGTAAACCTGGAACAAACCTATGTGCCTGTAACCAACATGCACACTATCTTTGACATGAACCATATATACAAACATGCATACTCAAACACTTTCCAATCACCACAGACACAAAAAATCAAAAGAAACTAGTTTAAAATTTAAGTTTGCTCACCTTTCTTTGAAATACAGAGGACAAGATTTTTTTAAGCCTGAACTTTCATGCTTGATTACAGATTTTATTTCACATGCTTGAATTTGCTGAATTGCTTTCAGATTCCTAATTTACTTGGATCTGGGAGTTGCATTTGAATCTGATCTTACTTTAAGTTTGCTCTGCCCCTTGATCTTATTGAATCAAGTTTGAATCTGATTTGGTCGGGTATGTTGCATGCTTCCAGGTTGAAAGCTTGAAAATTGTTTGATTCTAATTTCTGTTTTTCTAATTTTTTTCAGATGTTGAAATTTTTTCTAGGTTTTCCTTTTGATTTTCTTTTGTATAAGGTTTCTTTGTTTCCTGGTTTTCTTTTCTGTTTTAAATTCTCAGTTTTGATTAAATGAAGATGTTGAAGTCTGGTTTGAATCTTTATAGGTTTCTTTTCTTTTATTACATTTTAATTAAATTTTATTTTAGAATAAATATGCATTTGCCACTTGTTTATTCATTTTAACACTTGTTAAATTCAAACCAAATTATGTAAACACCTCTCCTTTTAATTTATTTACAAATTATGTTTTAGCCCTTATTTGATTTCAATTTATAAAACAAATTTATCTATTTTATATTTACATATATATGTTATGTTGTTTTAAATATTATATTTTAAAATGATATCTTCATATCAAAGCTTGAATATTTTTTTACATATAAAACTAACTATTTTATTAAAACTTGTTTATATTTTACAACCCAATTCTAATTCATGTATTAATTTTCAAAAGATATTTTCAATTAATTATACTTATATACCTTTCTCATCAAAATGCACATTTACAAAATTAATAAACAAGATTTTATGAGTTCCAAATATATAGAAATTTTAAATTTATGTTTAGTCCTTCTTTTTAATTTATTGTTTAAACCCTTCTCATTTTTAAAATTTATAAATTAACTTATCTCTTATGTTTTAAAGGTTTACATATATATAGTCCTTATTTTTAAATATTTTTAAACCCTTAATTATTTATATTTTATAACCTCTATAACTTTTAAATAGCAATTCAAAAATTATTTTATTTAATTTCAAAATATAGCTTCTCATTCAAAATATCTATTTAATAAAATTTGGAAAACAAATCTTTATTAGTTGAAAATATAATGTTTTCAAACCCAATATATTTGTAAGATTATTAATTTTGAATTTCAGTTTCAAGATTTAATTTAAACTAAATATATAGATATAAATAAATAACAGAACATATCTTTTATTAGTCTTAAAACTTTCAAATTCTATTTATTTAAATCTAATTTATATATATATTCATTCCCAAATATTCAAATTAATTCTCTATTAATTCATAACTTAACCAAATTTTTACATAAAGTTCCAAATTAATTTAACTTAAAAAGTAGGAATGTTACATAGGTATATATCATTTCAACCTATTTCTTAATTTATTCGAAATAATTCAATTTACAGTTTTATATACTATAAATAACATACATGATGTATATAAAATAATTAAACACCCAATCAACCACATATCAATCAATAACATCCATTTGCAACCAATATCCAAAACAACTAATGTATCACAACATTTAAATAATTATCAAACATCAGGTGTTTACTAGCAATTCAATTCCAATTCTATTTGACTGTCAATTTAAATTCTATCAGCTAATTTAGATATTAATTTAAATGTCAATTAAATTTATCAACCAACTATCGATCAATTCAAATCAATTTAGAATTTCAATTCAATTATCACCAAAAAAAAAATTAAGTACTTATGAGCATATAAATGCTCACTTTTCTATTTAAAAATGAAAATAATGTCAGCTTCAAATAAATCCCAGTTCCACTCCAAGTCAAAACAACTTCGATACGATCCCAACGCAATTTTCCTCGCCCGAATTGGACCTTGAATGGAAGATTTACGATTTATATTAGGATAACGATTTAAATTAAACTAAATTTATAAAAATATATATATTTAAACAGCAAACCTCGTCTTCCCCATCACGCAAGCTCCAGGAAATTTCAATCGCGATAACTTTCTTTTTTCCGTGCTGAATAAATCGTGCCTTCCACCATTTGATCGGCATGGCCTATGCTCCCAGACCACCAGCTGCGACCGAGCCTCCTCGTTCCCAATGTCATGGCGTACGAATGCAAATCTAAAAACCCCAAACCCTAGATTTGCAGGCCTCTCGCGGCCTCAAAAATCCCCCAAACCATCAGTCGCGTCGCTCTCCCCCCTTATTGTGTCGCCATGGTTAGCTTTGCCCCAACGCGCCAAGAGCTAAACCCTAGTTCAAGCTTCGAGGTCGAGGATTGAATTTCCCTCTTAGTTTCGATCGTGCTTGCTTCATTTCATTTTCTTTGGAAATTACCTTTTTCTTTCTTTCTGATTGCCTTCAATTCAATTTTGAGCGAGATTTCATTCGTTTTATTTTTTCATTTGTTCGACTGAAGAAAAGGAGAAGGGGTAGAGGGACACATACGAAAATTCTGCTGAGGAAATATATAATTAAACCTTAAGGAATATCTAGCCTTATACGTCTGAATTTTTTGAATTCCAAACGAAGCGTGCCACCTGACGTTTATAATGTTTTACCTCAATTTCGAACACAATAGAACTAGTTTTCGGAAGCCAATTCGATTGTAAGCAGAAGATAGCTTTTCAAATCAAACTATTAAATTAATTCTTAAATTTAATTCTATGCATTTCAAGCTTGCACGACCAAATGACAAGTCCGTTCGCTACGAAACTTGAAATCCTATAATAACTCACTATTATGGATCCGATGAAACTGGTTCCGCTGAAATCGAGAAAGTGGACAGGATGGCTCTTTTCACTCGTTAATTAAAATATAAGGTAGTGTTTGATTTAAAAACGAATTTTTGTTTTTGGTTTTCAATACGTATGTGAAATATGAGAAGAATGGAGGAACGACGGAGAGGATAAAAGAAAGACGGATAGAAGAGCGAAGAGGATAGAGGGACGACGGATGAATGGATTGTTTCGCGTACTCATGTTATTTCTTAAAACATGGAAAATAAAAAAAAGTTGTTTTCTATTTTGTATGTTAACCTCGTTTTCTAAATTAGTCATTTTTGGCAATATTGCGTTATTTGCATTTTTGTATGGGCGAAAACCAAAAACTAAAAACAATAAACCAAACACTAACTAAAATTACCAAATTCTAGTTTTCACATTTAAATCAAATTTTGACAGTAAATGATCTTCATTCATATTTACATAAAATTTTAATCAATTTCCGATGCCACTTACATTCACATTAAATCCAGAATTCCATTATATAAATAATTGCAACATAAATTTAAACCATTTAATTACCATATACATTAATATTAATAATTCATTAAATTTTACATTTAAACATTTTTATTCAATAATTATATCAAATCCTATAATTTAAACAGTTGAAATTACAGGTCGTTATATACTCCCCTACTCAAAACTTTTTGTCCTCGAAAAGGCGTTAAGTAAATAATTTAACAAAAAAAATGTATTTTCTTCAAATGATCAACTTATAGAACATAGACATCTTATTTGCTAAACTATTACTACGCTTCTATTATGCCACTCCAATATCAGTTTTACAGAAAATATAACTTATATATAAAAACAAGCTATAGAATTTTTAAAACTTTAAAAAATTTCTAATCCCGGATTCACGGACAATTTCGGTAGAGTCCTCATTGCGCGGCTCGATTGGAAATTTTTTACAATATAATATATAACACAAATATACCAAACAGATACCAAATATACGTCTCATCTCAATGATGAGGCATCCCGAAGGGCAAAAATATAAAATCACGGTTTGTAATCCAAGACACGTACCTTATTATTTATAATACGAGCGAGTTCGCCCGTATTAAGAAAGCAAAAGCATATAAATTCTCGTATATGTCCAAACGATCTTCGTATGTACCTATCTCAACTCAAATTAAAACATTGGTCACATATAATGATATAGAAGCATGTATAAGTCTAATATAATCGTATAACATGGATTTCAAATTCAAACAATAAATACAAGCACAAATACGCAACATGCAACAATTATATGCAATCAAAATAGTAATAACAATGATTTGCAACACATCCAACCATCAATATCCGTCCAATTAATCCAATTAATTCATAACCATGTGAATTTACGTTATCCAATGTGAATTTTTAATTTATATCCTTTATTTCTTATTAACCTTCATTTCATTAACATTTTAATTGGTTTGTTTCAATTTTATTTGCATTCAACCAACTTTTATTCAATTAGACTCACGTTCAATTGATTTTTCATTTAATTTATTTATTTCCAATTGATTTGCATACACTTATCAACATTAATGAATTTACATTCTATTAATTTACACTTGTTTATAGTCACATTCATTTCAGTTTTTTTCTCTTTCATTATTTCATTTCAATAATTCATATAATTAATTACACTTAAGTAAATTAATTCCATACCACATTCCATATGTTTTAACTTGATTCACATTCACTTATTAATATTTATTTCGTTAATCATACCATGGATTTATATTCAATTCATTCGCTTTTAATTAATTTACATTAACTAATTTAGTTTCAATCCATTTTTAGTTAATCAACTAATATTCATTGCATTCACATTTGATTGATTACAATTATATGTTTACATTCAATCGATTTGTTTCAGTTATTTACATTTGTTTCATCCACATTAAATGGGTTTTCATTCCATCAATTCATTTAATTTACTAACATTCATTACAAATTCATTATATTCAATTTTATTGAATTTAATTTATGAAATTCCAGTTGTTTCGCTTTTTATTTAACCTATTTCATATAAATTCATTGGTTCATTTATAAAATTATTCCACTTAACCATGCTTAAGATAAATTTATTTCCACTTAGACATCCTCCTTATTATTACACTAACATCATTTATAAATTATCTAAGTTTATTACAAATATTCTATACAACACAATTCATGTTTATTGTTATTACTTTATCTCTTACGTTCTTATTAATTCATCGACTCACTTTATTTATTCAAATTCAAATTATTAATTTACTAAAGTAAATTTTATTTTATATCTCAACTCAGGTTAATAATAAAAAATTCACAATCAATTTATTCAACTTCTCTTAAGTTTACTTCAATTGAAAATTTATTCTAATAACTTATTCCATATTATATTAGTTAACATTCAATTTTTATTAAAACTCATTCCATCTGTATTAAAAAAAATTCAATTTTAAATTAAATCCAATAATTCGTACCATTTTTACTTACACGTATTTATTTTTATTCAGTTTCTTACATACTTAAATTTCATTTCATTTTAAAAAATTCAAGTTTGTATTCCTTTGATTAATTCATTTTATAGCTTTAGTGGAATTCACTTTATCATTTTTCTAAATTCATTCAATATCCAATTCAATTCTTTTAATCCGCATTAAGTAAACTTTTATTTCATTTGATCCATTACTCATTTTACTATTTCATCAAATTCATTTCAAATACATTTCATTTTATTTAAGCTTCTTCAGTTAGGCTTCATTTTATTTATTTAATTTCACCGACTCCATTTCATTTAGCAAGGCTAAGCCAATTATTTTATTTCGTATCTCAAATTCAAATTTCTTTCTTTGTTTGTTTAACCAAAATTTAACCATTTTAAATTTGGTTTATTTTCCTATTCAAATTTATAAGTTATAACTTATTTCTTTTCTATTCAAACTTGTAAGTTACAAACTTATTTATTATATACTATTTTCAATTATAAGTTTAAACAATTTTCATATATTTACTAAATCATACTTAAAATATATTTTTCTTTCACAATCAAAACCTGTTTTAATCGAAACTAAATTTCTTCTGGTAGCAATTCCCACCGAGAAACTCAAAAATGAATACTGACGATGCTACAGTCATCCCTAGAATTATTTCCCAAAGACCAAGTGAGTTTAATGTTTTTATTTTTCTTCAAAATATTTTTCTAGCCAAAACTCTTCCAAATAATACTGTATATTAATTTTTAAGGCTTTGAAAAATAATTTTGAAAACAAAAGGTTTTAAATTCCAAAATTCTCGATTTTAAAATCATTTCTATATATAAGCTATATTATAATATACTTATACCAATTTCCTTAACTTATTATCAAAATATTCCATTAATTTACAACTTTGTCATTTTAACCAATTCTTATTGCAATTATATTTCAATTTCAATTTAATTATCAAATGCTTCATAAAATAAAATTCATTAAATATCATTTTATTTTTAATTCAACCAATAATCAATGATAATTAAATATTATCATCGCACAACAGTAATTTCATTAATAATCACTATATATATAAAATAGTTTAGGTAAAATTAGTTCATTTACCCGATTTTTTTTAAAATAATATTTTGTCGACTTGCATCGTTTAAGGTTTTAGAAACCCCTATCAATAACATGGCATCCCGCACATCGGCTAGAATTCATAAACAATTCAACGGATAAGTAAACACATTATAAAACATTTTATAACACTAACAAGCATGCTCTTATACACACACACACACACACACTCTCAAATAGACTCGTTCTAGGGTTTAACGCCCCTACCTCTAATGAGTCAAATCCTATAAAGTCAAGGTCAACGCTAAACCTTGCTCTGATATGAACTGTGACGACCCACGTTTCAGGAGGTTTAAATCAATAATAATCCACACATGTCCGACTTAATCAATCCGGAACGTAGATAATCAATGTGGTTAAATAAGAAAAGAAGAAGGAAACGAATAAAGAATCTCATAGCGAAAACGATAAAATATAATAATCAAATAACACTTCAAGAAGCTGTTTACTATACATTTGATTATGATATTTACACATTTATTAGAGTTATATACGTACATCAGAGATAAATAATCAATGCAACTGAACGGCATAATGCAGAGGATAATATTAATTGTAATATACCACATCATCATCTTCATCCTCCAGAGAACAATCTTCAATACGTTGAAAAACTCAGGGCTGACCCGAGTGTAATGAAAAGAAAAAACACTCGATTCAGGACTAAAATACTCTTATGTAAGTCAAATCAATATCACAAATATGAGTGCAATAACTTAAGAGATGTTATGGGATTTTCCATCTCCTAAGGATCCATTAAACTATTTATATATAATAGTATACGATATAATAGATAATGTCTATCGGTAAAATAAATATCAAAATAGCGTTAAGGCTTTACATTGATCCACCTTAATGCATTTTTGTAGTTCTAAACCAAAATCATAATGGGCTCTTATAGAGATAAATATGACAAGGCACATAAGGCAATGCCCAAGGTAGGATTCTACCAGTTTACCCTTTTTGGCTGGTCGTAACCCATTCGTGGCCAACCATGACAATCAATCCAAATTAAAGGTGTACCCATCAAGTCAAATTCACAATAGTAGTACGAGTGATCGACGTTTCTAGAGCTAACTAACCTCGTTGGCCAGACATAGGCTCATGTTTTAGTCATTTTAATTATGACACAAGTGTCAAGGCTATCCATCATCGTTCTCTTACTTCATTCCAATAAACATTCGCCAATTCAACTAAATACAATCTAGATATCATCCACCTTTTACACAGTTATCAAAATGGTTTCGGTATTGATAAAGAGTATGCTAATAAGAGGCTCCGGTTTCTTTAACAACCAAATGTCATTTTACATCCCGGTTAGTTCTTTTATATGTCAAAAACATTTCATACTTGATATCAAAATATCATATTCGTTTCAAAATCAAATCCATTTTGAAATCATCATATTCGCTTCAAAAAAACCATATTTTTACTACAAATGTTGTAACAACCCTAGATTTTTGAATATAATTAAAATTTGACTTTATTTTGTTTGAAATAATTTTAAATTTTTTTTACTGTAAGATTTCAATTGTAAATATTTTTAAAGTGATCATAAAAATTTTCCAAAATTTATTGCATTTATTTTCTATTTTTAAAGGCCAGTTTCCATTTTTCTGCTATATTCTTCATTTAAATTATACTTAATTAAAATTTATTTATTTATTTTTGTGAATTCATTTTCATTTTGTATTCTTATCTTTATTTATAAATATTTTTCAAGTACATAAAAATTTTCCAAAGTTCATTGCATTTATTTTCAAATTTTTTTAGCCTAGTTTACAATTTTTGCCATTTTTCTTAATTTAATTATATATAATTAATATTTATTTATTTAATAAATTTTCGTGTTTTTATCTGAATTTATAAATATTTTTTAGATTTTTAAAATTCCAAAAGAAATATGGTAAATTGAAGAGTTTAGGGACCATTGATTTGCTTTAGCCTTTATGTATTCTCACCTTTTCAATTTCAACCAACATCCTTTCAACTTTTGCTGCCATAACCTCCCTCTTCAGCTGACCACCATCTCATTTCATTTTCACGTGAATCCTCGTCTCTAATTTGAGAAAAAAAATTGGCCTCCCTCCTTGTCAAAAAGTTTGGTAAATCTTCTTTTCTTTTTCATTTTTTTTGCTTGAATTTATGTAATTTTGCTCATGCTTCCTTTCTTCTAGGTTCGCCCCCATCACTCCATCAGCCTTGCCGCCTCCACCACCACCTGAACTTGTCACCACAATCTCCTCCTCACTGACCATCCCAAGCCGAGCCATCCTTGGTGGTAGATCCACATGAAAATACTCCAAACTCCAACTATATGACCATAGCCGAGCATCAAGTCATCCACCACCTCCAATTTTTCCTTGGCTGCCACCACCTCCTACCTGATTTGAAACCTTTGGCACGTCATCCCCTGACCCCATCAGAGATGGTCGTGCCCACCTATGTTTTGGCCGAGCCCAATTGTTGCATGAAACCATGTGTGTTGCTTTGATTGTGTTGTTTCATGCTCATCAAACATTGCACCACCTTCTACCCATGTTTGGCCGACCCATATCAACCCAAACTAGATCCAAACTCTCACTATAGCTATGTGTTTCTGACCCTAGGCTGAAGCACAAGTTGTTAGAAGCAAGTGCAAAGATTTTGGCTTTGTTTTATGCAGTTAATTCTAACATTGTTTAATCGTATTTTGGGTTGAAAACTTATGTTTTTTATATTGTTTTGTTTGAATTGTATTCAAGGAAATTAATCTTTGGCTCTCCCACTCGAATCTTTGTCGTGCTATCGTGCTTTTGTGGATCTTAGTTGTGCATTCGTTTGTTGTCATCTCCAGCTTATACCATTGAGTTATTTTCACCAGACAGTTTTGTGCTTATATAACTAGTAAATCGATCACATTTGAATCTGTAAAATGCACACCATATTATATCTGTTATGCTATGATTATATGATGTTCACCCATGCTTAAACACCTATTATATCATATGTTACTGTTATATTATGTCGTTCTGTTATTTTTATCAGTTTATCACACTGCAAGTTCCCTTTAGATTAGAATCACTTTGGGTTGAAATGATACTTACCCAAACGGACTTTAGAATAGGGAAAAATCGTCATGGGCTAAAATGATAGGCCTGAACGATTTTCAAATTATTTCATTCACTTGGGACAGCAGGTTTGAAATGATAAAACCTGGGTATTTCTTCGTAAATTACGGGTTGAAATGATATATTACCCGTATCACTTTACCTGGGCTAGAAAATGGAATACAGACCCGTAGTTAAAATATGTTTTTCTAAAAAAATTAAAATATTTTAGAAATGTAAATATTATAATATTTTGATTTAAACTTAATAGAAAAAAATGATTTTTGTACAGTATTATTGATTTCTAAGAATTTATAAGTGAAATAAATTAACGATAAAGTTGGAAATTTGAAATATAAGTTTTTTGAAAATTTTAGTTCGGTGATAATTGGAATTTAAATTAAATATGAAAATATGATAAATTTATGATAATTTGGATTAAAATGAATTTAAAATGATTTCATAATATATTAATGATTTTTGAATAAATTTAAAATGTGAAATGAATGAATATTTAAGTTGAAATTTGGAAATATAACTTAAATTGGAATTTATGAATTTTGTTTAAAAAGTGAATTTTGAAGTTAAGAAAATAAAATGAAAATAAGTTATATTTGAATATTTAAACTTAAGTGTTAAGTTAAGAATTTAATTATATGAATTAAAATTGAATGTTGGAATTTAATAAGTGAATTATTATTAAATATTGATTTTTGAATGGAAATTTAACTTTATAAAATCATGAATTTAAGGAAAATTAAACGATGGTTATAAAAGTAAAAAATATATGATTTTATAAGTTTGAAATGGTTTAAATGAAATTTAATGGTTTATGAAATTATATTGGATATTTGAAAGTTAATTAATAGCGATTTTTGTAATGCTATTATTTCTAATGTAAATGATATTACAGCATTTGTAAATGTTGTAGTTGATATAAATGAACCAAAAATAAAGGGATATTATAGAACTTTGTAAGTGTTGTAATTGCTAAATTTAACTAAGTTTTATTTGGAACTAAAGTAACTCTATTATAGCATTTTAAATGCTGCCTTTTTGTTAAATTGAACTGTTTTAAACATAACTTTCCGTAGCATTTCCTAAATGCTGCGAAAGATGAATTTTCACTGTTTTGATAAATTTAAGTGAATGAATGAACTTTGAAAAGTTTAAAATTTTGGAAATTTAATAATTTAATTATTAAATGTAATAACTTCATTTTTTATGATTTAAATGAAGTAATTCGATTTGAAATATAAAATATTTTAAAATGTGAGCTGAAATGGTATTTTAAATTGAATAAAATGAATGTGGTTTTGAAATGATATGATAAGTTGGATATTTTGAAATGGATTTGAAATGATATTTCATTTTTGAAATAAATACCATTTTTAAATTTATAACTACGGGTTATAATAACGATTGGTTGTTAAAGAGACCGGGATCGGATATGGACATACTCTCTGTCGACACCGAAAACTAATTTGACAACTGTGTATGCGGTGGAGATTCCAGAATGAAGTAGGATGGTAACGACGTTCCTAAGGTACATTACGTGGACCCGACTCCCGTGAGTTGGCTTAAGGTGGCTAAAATAGGAGCGATCTCGGGCCAAAGGACGTTGCACCTCTGGCTGGACACACTTCTTCGATACCATTCTATTACTGTTGTGATCGATTGGGTGCACCCCTTGATTTTGGAGTGTTGTTCGAGGTGGGCGTATGAGGCTGCTGCATTACCACCAGCCCGTGTGCGTAATTGGTATATCTACCCTGGCATGGCCTTGTGTGCCGTGTCACCTACCATGCCAAGCCATTACTACGAGTTTGTTTTTCTCCTATAGCCCATGGAGTATTTAGGGTAGTCTCCCGATCTGGAGATATGCTGATACTGGATGGACTACAGGGACTATTATGTGTGGAGGATGATATGGGTAGCCCGGAACGCTATTTTAAAGTAAGTTTATTTTACTGTAGACACTATTATAATAGCGCAATATTACTATATAGTAAATAGTTTGGCGGATCCTTAGAGGATGGGTGGTCCCAGTTATCCTTTAAGTTACTTATACTTTATTACAGTTCACTTGAATTGGTTTACATTATATAAGTATATATTGTCCTGACTCGAGTGTTTTGTGTTTTTCTTTACGCTCGGGTCAGCCTGAGTATTCACAGCTTTGGATTCTCTTTCTGGAGCTAGTCTTTGCTGGAGATTCTGCCTATTTACATTTATATCTATTTCTGTTTCAACTTTTCTAGTTTATCTCATGTATTAGTGAACTTCTATGTATTTGGGATTTCTATTATGTTGTTTTCGGACTGATATTATGTATTTGTTTTGAGACTCTGTTATAGTAGCTTCATGAACTACTATGTTATTTTATATTCCGCTGCAAGTTATTCTGATTGTTCTGTGTCTGTGATTCTGTATATTTGATTTCATTTGCTCCAAATTTATTTACAATTTGTTATTTTGCATCATTCAAGTCCGACATGTGTGGATTATTGTTGATTTGAATGGTACGAAATGGCAGTCGTCATAGTTGGTATCAGAGCTTTGGTTTTTGGCAAACCATTTCCTCTGCGGAGCAAAAACTCATTAGAGATAGGGTATTTCTACCATAGAATGAGTGAAATCAATCTCAAAATCATATCTTTGTGAGAGACGTATTTACAAAGTACAAAATTATTTTTGTCAAAATGTTTTCAAAAGATTTTGAAAGATTATTTTGATATATAAAAAATTTCTTATTTTAAAGGATTTTCAAATGTTTCTAGCTTACTTCCTTTCTTTTGTATCTACCTTGTTAGATTTTCATTCTTTAGGATATTCATCCAAATGGATTCTCTTATCTTATCTTAATTTATCTCTGGTCATTTTAAGAAGGACTACCCTATCCAGGAGAGGGGTACGCCTTCTGGTATATTTGCTGTCACTTCTGTTTCATCTCCAGTTCCTCCACCTGTTCCTACTTCTGGTGATGACCAAGGTACTCTCCAGGGTTCATTTACTTTATTCCATCATCTTGTTCGTGTGTTGTTTGATACTGGAGCTTCACACAGTTTTATTTATGTTGATTTGTGTGATAAGGTTGAGCATCTCCTATCTCCTGAGTACGCTTCTGTTCCATTATGTGTTTAAATCCTATTGGGGGCCTGCTAACCTTAATCGGATTTGTAAGCAAGTGAAACTTCTCCATTCTGATCGTCTCTTTTGTGATGATTTTTATGTTTTAGGCTTCGATGCTTTTGATTTATTGCTTGGTCAGGATTGTTTAGTGAATCATGATGCTCATATCTCTTGTAAAGCCTGGACCGTTCATCTTGTCGATGATCAGGGGAATTCCTTGATTATTCAGTGCCGCATGCCTTAGGGTTTTGCTGGCAACTTTATTTATTCTCTGGATTCCTCTCCCAGTGATCTTGATTCGACTCCTGTGGTTAGATTATATCCTGATGTATTTGGTGAAGTCACTTCTTTGCTTCCGAAGCGATAAATTAATTTTCGGATTGATCTTATTCCTGGTGCACGACATGTTATTCTTCCTCCTAGAAGAATGGCACCCCGCGAGAAGGTTGAGTTGGGAAAGAAAATTGTGGACTTGTCTCCCAAAGGTCTGATCAGACCTAGTTTTTCTGAATGGGGAGTTGCGGTGGTTTTTGTCACCAAATATGATGGTTCTCTTCGGATATGTGTTGATTATAGGGAGCTGAACAAGCACACTATGAAAAACAGATATCCAATGCCTCGTATCAATGACATGTTTGATCAGCTTTATGGTACCACAATTTTCTCTCAGCTTGATCTTGCCACTGGTTTTCATCAGCTCCGGGTTGCCGAGGATAGCATTCCCAAGACTGCTTTCCGCACTGAGAATGGTTTTTTTGAATGGTTAATCATGCCTTTCGGTTTGACTAATGCTCCTGATTTCTTTGTTGATTTGATGAATCGTGTTTTTCGCGACGTGCTTAATAAATTTATGCTAGTCTTTGTTGATGATATCCTATTCTTCTCTAAGACTAAGGATGAGCATAAGTCGCATTTGAAATATGTTCTAGAGACTCTCAGAAATCATCAGTTGAAGGCTATATTTTCTAAATGCCATTTATGGAAGGATGAAGTCCGATATCTCGGACATATTGTTTCTAGTAATGGAGTTTCTGTTGATCCAGTCAAGATCGCTGCGATCAATGATTGGGAAACTCCAAAGATTCCATCTGATATTCGTAGTTTTGTGGGCCTTGTCGGTTACTACCGAAGATTCATTGAGAATTTTGCTTGAATTGCTGCACCTCTCATAGCTTTGACTCATAAGAATGCCAAGTTTATCTGGAGTGATGAGTGTAAGGCTACATTCAAAGAGTTAAAGAGCAAGCTAACTTTCGCACCAGTTCTTACTGTTCCGAACGGAAGTGATAGATTAACGGTATATACTGATGCTAGTCGTGAGGGTTTGGGTGCTGTTCTCATGTAGGATGGTAGGTTCATTGCCTATGCCAGCCGTCAGTTGAAGACCCACGAGGCAAATTTTGCTGCTCATGATTTAGAGTTGCTTGCTGTTGTTTTTGCTTTGAAACTATGGAGACATCATCTTCTTGGAACCAAGTTTGAGCTTTTCACCGATCATCAGTCTCTAAGATATATCTTTTCCTAGAAGGATTAAATCAGAGGCAAGTTCGTTGGCTTGAGTTTCTGGCTTCTTACGACCTCGATATTAGCTATACTCCCGGTAAAGCTAATGTTGCGGCCGATGCTTTGAGTCGGAAGAAGGCTTTGTTGTGTCGGCTTATTGTTTCTTCTTCTCATCTTCTGGATCGTATTATGGCTAAGCAGGATGAGGATGAGATGCTTAGATTAATGAAGGAGAGTGTTCGTAGCAGGGTTAGTGGTAGTAATGGTAGTAGTAGTGGAGCTCAGATTGATAATAGAGGGATTTTAAGGATTAATGGCAGGATTTATATCTCGAATGTTGATGGTTCGAGGCAGGAGTTGCTTCAGGAGAATCACCGATCCAGGCTTTCTATTCATCCTGATGTGTCGAAGATGTATCAGGTTATTAAGAAGCTCTACTGGTGGAAGGGGATGAAGAGGGATATCTCTATCTTTGTTAGTCGGTGTGCGACTTGTCAGCAAGTCAAAGCCGATCACCAGAAGACCCCTGGTTTGTTGCAACCCCTTGAGATTTCCAATTGGAAGTGGGAACATGTTTCCATAGATTCCATCGATGGTTTACCGAGGACTCGGAGGGGTAATGGGAGTATCTGGGTTATTGTTGATAGACTGACCAAGTCCGCTCATTTTATTCCGGTCAAGTGTACTCGTTTTGCTTCTAGCTTATCTGAGATCTACATGAGAGAGATCGTTCATCTCCATGGTGTTCCTCTCAGTATTGTTTGTGATCGTGACCCTATCTTTACCAGTCAGTTTTGGAAAGCTTTTCAGGAATCTTTGGGTACTCGTCTGAATCTGAGCACTTCTTACCATCCACAGACCGACGGTTAAGCAGAAAGAGTGAATCAGATTCTTGAGGATCTTCTTCGTGCTTGTGTGCTTGATTATGGAGGATCTTGGAAAGATCATCTCCATCTTGCCGAATTCACCTACAATAATAGCTATCAGCTATAATCTTATCTTCTGTTTTCAGTCTATTCTTGATCTTTTTATCTATCTCATTCCATATTTGCGTTCAGGCCAGTCTCAAAATGTCTCTGTTTGCTGCTCTATATGGACGACCTTGTAGATTCCTATCTTGCTGGATTGAATCCGGTAATCGTTTGGTTCTTGGTCCTGATGTGATTTTGGAAGCTTCAGAGAAAGTTGAGGAGATTAAGAAGAGGTTGCGAGCCCTCAAGATAGGCAGAAGAAGTATGCTGATAGGCGTAGGCGGAATTTGGAATTTCTTTTGGTGATCAGGTGTTCCTTAAGGTTTCTCCCTTGAGGAATGTCGTTCACTTTGGTCGTAGAGGGAAGCTTTCTCCTAAGTTCATTGGTCCTTTCTGCATTGTGGAAAGAGTTTGTTCTTTGACTTATTGTCTGGATTTGCCCGAGAAGCTTTCTGGAGTGCATGATGTATTCCATGTCTCGCATCTTCGCCGTCATCTTCATGATCCATCTCTTATTGTCCAGCCTTCTGCTCTTGATAGTTTGGATATTGAGCCTAATCTGACTGTTGAGAGGAAGCCACTTCGTATTGTCGACAGAGGTACGAAGCAGCTCAGAAGGAAATCTGTTAATATGGCCAAAGTACAGTGGAGTACTGACGATCGAGGTTATACCTGGGAATCAGAGGAGATCATTCGTTCTTCGAATCCAGAATTGTTCATTTCATGTACTATTTTGTTTTTCTATCTTGTTTCTCTTTATTTTCCTTACCCGTTCTTTTCGAGGATGAAAAGATTTGAGTGTGGGAGAGTGTAACAACCCTAGATTTTTGAATATAATTTAAATTTGACTTTATTTTTTTAAAATAATTTTAAATTTGTTTTTATTGTAAGATTTCAATTATAAATATTTTTAAAGTGATCATAAAAATTTTCCAAAATTTATTGCATTTATTTTCTATTTTTAAAGGTTAGTTTCCATTTTTCTGTTATTTTCTTCATTTAAATTATATTTAATTAAAATTTAATTATTTATTTTTGTAAATGCATTTTTATTTTGTGTTCTTATCTTTATTTATAAATATTTTTCAAGTACATAAAAAATTTCCTAAGTTCATTGCATTTATTTTCAAAAAAATTTAGCCTAGTTTACAATTTTTGCCATTTTTCTTAATTTAATTATATATAATTAATATTTATTTATTTATTTTGTTTATTTACTAAATTTTCTTGTTTTTATCTAAATTTATAAATATTTTTCAGATTTTTAAAATTCCAAAAGAAATATGGTAAATTGAAGAGTTTAGTGACCATTGATTTGCTTTAGCCATTTTGTATTCTCACCTTTTCAATTTCAACCAACATCCTTTCAACTTTTGGTGCCATAATCTCCCTCTTCAGCCGACCACCATCTCATTTCATTTTCGTGTGAATCCTCATCTCCAACTTGAGAAAAAAATTCGGCCTCCCTCCTTGTCAAAAAGTTTGGTAAATCTTCTTTTCTTTTTCATTTTTTTTGCTTGAATTTATGTAATTTTGCTCTTGCTTCCTTTCTTCTAGGTTCGGCCCCACCACTCCATCAGCCTTGCGCCTCCACCACCACCTGAACCTGTCACCACCATCTCCTCCTCACTGACCATCCTAAGCTGAGCCACCCTTGGTGGTAGATCCACATGAAAATACTCCAAACTCCAACTATATGACCGTAGCCGAGCATCAAGTCACCCACCACCTCCAATTTCTCCTTGGCTGCTACCTACACCACCACCACCTCCTACCTGACCTGAAACCTCTCCCACCTCATCCCCTGACCCCATCAGAGATGGTCATGCCCACCTGTTCTTTGGCCGAGCCCAATTGTTGCGTGAAACCATGTGTGTTGCTTTGATTGTGTTGTTTCATGCTCAACAAACTTTGTACCACCTTCTACCTATGTTTGGCCGACCTATATCAACCCAAACCAGATCCAAACTCTCACCATAGCCATGTGTTTCTGACCCTAGGCAGAAGCACAAGTTGTTGGAACCAAGTGCAAAGATTTTGGCTTTGTTTTATGTAGTTAATTCTAACATTGTTTAATCGTATTTTGGGTTGAAAACTTATATTTGTTATATTGTTTTGTTTGAATTGTATTCAAGGAAATTAATCTTTGGCTCTCCCACTCAAATCTTTGTCATGCTATCGTGCTTTTGTGGATCTCAGTTGTGCATTCTTTTGTTGTCATCTCCAGCTTATATTAGTGAGTTATTCTCACCAGACAGTTTTATGCTTATATAACTAGTAAATCGATCACATCTGAATCTGTAAAATGCATCACCATATTATATCTGCTATGCTATGATTATATGATGTTCACCCATGATTAAACAACTGTTATATCATATGTTACTGTTATATTACGTTGTTCTGTTATTTATATCAGTTTATCACACTGCAAGTTCCCTTTAGATTAGAATCACTATGGGTTGAAATGATACATACCCGAACGGACTTTAGAATAGGGGAAAATCATGGGCTGAAATGATAGGCCTGAATGATTTTCAAATGATTTCATTCACTTAGGACTGCAGGTTTGAAATGATAAAACCTGGGTTTTTCTTTGTAAATTACGGGTTGAAATGATATATTACCTGTATCACTTTACCTTGGTTAGAAAATGGAATACAGACCCATAGTTAAAATATGTTTTTCTATAATTTTTAAAATATTTTAGAAATGTAAATTTTATAATATTTTGATTTAAACTTAATAAAAAAATGATTTTTGTAAAGTATTATTGATTTTCTAAGAATTTATAAGTGAAATAAATTAACGATAAAGTTGGAAATTTGAAATATAAGTTATTTAAAAAAAAATTAGTTTGGTGATAATTGGAATTTAAATTAAATAAAAATATGATAAATATATGATAATTTGGATTAAAATGAACTTAAAATTATTTTATAACGTATTAATGATTTTTGAATAAAGTTAAAATGTGAAGTGAATGAATATTTAAGTTGAAGTTTGGAAACATAACTTAAATTGGAATTTATGAATTTTGTTTAAAAAGTGAATTTTGAAGTTAAGAAATAAAATGAAAATAAGTTATATTTGAAAATTTAAACTTAAGTGTTAAGTTAAGAATTTAATTATATGAATTGAAATTGAATGCTGGAATTTAATAAGTGAATTATTATTAAATATTGATTTTTGAATGGAAATTTAACTTTATAAAATCATGAATTTAAGGAAAATTAAACGATGGTTATAAAAGTGAAAAATATATGATTTTATAAGTTTGAAGTTTTAAATGAAATTTAATGGTTTATTAAATTATACTGGATATTTAAAGTTAATTAACAGCAATTTTTGTAATGCTATTATTTCTAATGTAAATGATATTACAGCATTTGTAAATGCTGTAGTTGATATAAATGAACCAAAAGGCTGAATTTTAGTAAAGGGATATTATAGCACTTTGTAAGTGCTGTGATTGCTAAATTTAACTAAGTTTTATTTGGAACTAAAGTAACCCTATTACAGCATTTTAAATGCTGTCGTTTTGTTAAATGTAACTATTTTAAACATAACTTTCCGTACCGTTTCCTAAATGCTGCGAAAAATGAACTTTCACTGTTTTGATAAATTAAAGTGAATGAATAAACTTTGAAAAGTTTAAAATTTTGAAAATTTATTAATTTAATTATTAAATGTAATAACTTTATTTTCTTTTATGATTTAAATGAAGTAATTCGATTTGAAATATAAAATATTTTAAAATGTGAGTTGAAATGGTATTTTAAATTGAATAAAATGAATGTGGTTTTGAAATGATAAGTTGGATATTTTGAAATGAATTTGAAATGATATTTGAATTTTGAAATAAATACCATTTTTATTATAACTACGAGTTATAATAACGATTGGTTGTTAAAGAGACCGGGATCAGATATGGACATACTCTCTGTCGATACCGAAAACTACTTTAACAACTGTGTATGCGGTGGAGATACAGAATGAAGTAGGACGGTGATGACGTTCCTAAGGTACATTACGTGGACCCGACTCCCGTGAGTTGGCTTAAGATGGCTAAAACAGGAGCGATCTCGGGCCAAAGGACGTTGCACCTCTGGCTGGACACACTTCTTCGATACCATTCTATTACTGTTGTGATCGATTGGGTGCACCCCTTGATTTTGGAGTGTTGTTCGGGGTGCGCATATGTGGCTGCTGCGTTACCACCAGCCCGTGTGCGTAATTGGTATATCTACCCTGGCATGGCCTTGTGTGCCGTGTCACCTACCATACCGAGCCTTTACTATGAGTTTATTTTTCTCCCATAGCCCATGGAGTATTTAGGGTAGTCTCCCAATCTGAAGATATGCTGATACTGGATGACCTACTGGGACTATTATGTGTGAAGGGTGATATGGGTAGCCCAAAATGCTATTTTAAAGTAAGTTTATTTTACTTAGACATTATTATAATAGCGCAATATTACTATATAGTAAATAGTTTGACGGATCCTTAGAGGATAGGCAGTCCCAGGCATCCTTTAAGTTACTTGTGCCTTATTACAGTTCACTTGAGTTGGTTTACATTATATAAGTATATATTGTCCTGACTCGATGTTTTGTGTTTTACTTTACGTTCGGGTCAGCCTGAGTTTTCACAGCTTTGGATTCTCTTTCTGGATCTGGTCTTTGCTGGAGATTCTGCCTATCTACATTTGTATATATTTTTGTTTCAGCTGTTCTAGTTTGTCTCATGTATTAGTGAACTTCTATGTATTTGGGATTTTTATTATGTTGTTTTCAGACTGATATTATGTATTTGTTTTGAGACTCTATTATAGTAGCTTCATGAACTACTATGTTATTTTATATTCCGCTGCAAGTTATTTTAATTATTCTGTGTCTGTGATTCTGTGTGTTTGATTTCATTTGCTCTAAATTTATTTACAATCTATTATTTTGCATCATTCAAGTCCGACATGTGTGGATTATTGATCGATTTGAATGGTACGAAATGGCGGGTCGTCATAGTTGGTATCAGAGCTTTGGTTTTTGGTAAACCATTGCCTCTGCGGAGCAAAAACTCATTAGAGATAGGATATTTCTGCCCTAGAATGAGTGAAATCAATCTCAGAATCATATCTTTGTGAGAGACGTATTTTCAAAGTATAAGTTGATTTTTTTCAAAATGTTTTCAAAAGATTTTCAAAGATTATTTTGATATATAAAAAATTTCTTGTTTTAAAGGATTTTCAAATGTTTCTAGCTTACTTCCTTTCTTTCGTATCTACCTTGTTAGATTTTCTTTATTTAGGATATTCATCCAAATAAATTCTCTTGTCTTATCTTAATTTATCTCTGGTCATTTTAAGGACTTCCCTATCCAGCAGAGGGGTACGCCTTCTGGTATATTTGTTGTCACTTCTGCCTCATCTCCAGTTCCTCCACCTGTTCCTGCTCCTGATGATGACCAAGGTACTCTACAGGGTTCGTTTACTTTATTATATCATCATGTTTGTGTGTTGTTTGATACTGGAGCTTTACAAAGTTTTATTTTTGTTGATTTGTGTGATAAGTTTGAGCGTCTCCTATCTCCTGAGTATGCTTCTGTTCCATTATGTGTTTCAAATCCTATTGGGGGTCCTGCTAACCTTAATCGGATTTGTAAGCAAGTGATACTTCTCCATTCTGATCATCGCTTTTGTGATGATTTTTATGTTTTAGGCTTCGATGCTTTTGATTTATTGCTCAGTCGGGATTGGTTAATGAATCATGATGCTCATATCTCTTGTAAAGCCCGGACTGTTCATCTTGTCGATGATTAAGGGAATTCCTTGATTATTCAGTGCCGCATGCCTTAGGATTTTGCTGGCAACTTTATTTATTCTCTGGATTCCTCTCCCAGTGATCTTGATTCGACTCTTGTGGTTAGATAATATCCCGATGTATTTGGTGAAGTCACTTCTTTTCCTCCGAAGCGAGAAATTGATTTTCAGATTGATCTTATTCCTGATGCTCGACCTGCTGTTCTTCCTCCTAGAAGAATGGCACCATGCGAGAAGGTTGAGTTGGGAAAGCAAATTGAGGACTTGTCTTCCAAAGGTCTGATCAGGCCTTTTTTTCTGAATGGGGAGCTATGGTGGTTTTTGTCACCAAGTTTGATGGTTCTCTTTGGATGTGTGTTGATTATAGGGAGCTGAACAAGCTCACTATGAAAAACAGATTTCCAATGCCTCGTATCAATGACATGTTTGATCAGCTTTATGGTGCCACAGTTTTCTCTCAGCTTGACCTTGCCACTGGTTTTCATCAGCTCAGGATTGCCAAGGATAGCATTACCAAGACTGTTTTCCGAACTGAGAATGATTTTTATGAATGGTTAGTGATGCCTTTCGGTTTGACTAATGCTTCTGCTTTCTTTGTTGATTTGATGAATCGTGTTTTTCGTGATGTGCTTAATAAATTTGTGCTAGTCTTTGTTGATGATACCCCTATCTTCTCTAAGACTAAGGATGAGCATAAGTCGCATATGAAATATGTTCTAGAGACTCTCTGAAATCATCAGTTGAAGGCTAAATTTTCTAAATGCCATTTCTGGAAGGATGAAGTCCGATATCTCGGACTTATTGTTTCTACTAATGGAGTTTCTGTTGATCTAGTCAAGATCACTGCGATCAATGATTGGGAAACTCCAAAGACTCATCTGATATTCGTAGTTTTTTGGGCCTTGCCGGTTACTATCGAAGATTCATTGAGAATTTTGCTCGGATTGCTGCACCTCTCACAACTTTGACTCGTAAGAATGCCAAGTTTATCTGGAGTGATGTGTGTAAGGCTGCATTCAATGAGTTAAAGAGCAAGCTAACTTCCACACCAGTTCTTACTGTTCCGAATGGAAGTTATGGATTTACGGTATATACTGATGCTAGTCGTGAGGATTTGGGTGTTGTTCTCATGTAGGATGGTATGGTCATTGCCTATGTCAGCCGTCAGTTGAAGACCCACGAGGCAAATTATGCTTCTCATGATTTAGAGTTGCGTGCTGTTGTCTTTGCTTTGAAACTTTGGAGGCATAATCTTCTTGGAACCAAGTTTGAGACTTTCACCGATCATCAGTCTCTGAGATATATCTTTTTCCAAAAGGATTTGAATCGGAGGCAAGTTCGTTGGCTTGAGTTTCTGGCTTCATACGACCTCGATATTAGCTATACTCCTGGTAAAGCTAATGTTGTGGCCGATGCTTTGAGTCGGAAGAAGGCTTTGTTGTGTCAGCTTGTTGTTTCTTCTTCTCCTCTTCTGGATCGTATTATGGCTAAGCAGGATGAGGATGAGATGCTTAGATTGATGAAGGAGAGTGTTTGCAGCAGGGTTAGTGGTAGTAGTAGTGGAGCTCAGATTGATGATAGAGGGATTTTGAGGATTAATGGCAGGATTTGTGTCTCGAATGTTGATGGTTTGAGGCAGGAGTTGCTTCAGGAGAATCACCGATCCAGGCTTTCTATTCATCCTGGTGTGTCGAGGATAATCAGGATATGAAGAAGCTTTATTGGTGGAAGGGGATGAAGAGGGATATCTCTATCTTTGTTAGTCAGTATGTGACTTGTCAGTAAGTCAAAGCCGATCACCAGAAGACCCCTGGTTTGTTGCAGGCCCTTTAGATTCCCAATTGGAAGTGGGAACATGTTTCCATGGATTTCAACGATGGTTTACCGAGGAATCGAAGGGGTAATGAGAGTATCTGGGTTATTGTTGATAGACTGACCAAGTCCGCTCATTTTATTCCGGTCAAGTGTACTCGTTTTGCTTCTAGCTTATCTGAGATCTACATGAGAGAGATCAGTCGTCTCCATGGTGTTCCTCTCAGTATTGTTTGTGATCGTAACCCTATCTTTACCAGTCAGTTTTGGAAAGCTTTTCAGGAATTTTTGGATACTCGTCTGAATTTGAGCACTGCTTACCATCCACAGACCGATGGTCAAACGGAAAGAGTGAATCAGATTCTTGAGGATATTCTTCGTGCTTGTGTGCTTGATTATGGAGGATCTTGGGAAGATCATCTCCATCTTGCCGAATTCACCTACAATAATAGCTATTAGGTATAATCTTATCTTCTTTTTTCAGTCTATTCTTGATCTTTTTATCTATCTCATTCCATATTTGCATTCAGGCCAGTCTCAAAATGTCTCTGCTTGCTGCTCTATATGGACAACCTTGTAGATCCCCATCTTGCTTGATTGAATCCATTAATCGTTTGGTTCTTGGTCCTGATGTGATTTTGGAAGCTTCAGATAAAGTTGAGGAGATTAAGAAGAGGTTGGGAGCCGCTCAGGATAGGTAGAAGAAGTATGCTGATAGGTGTAGGCGGAATTTGGAATTTTCTGCTGGTGATTAGGTGTTCCTCAAGGTTTCTCCCTTGAGGAATGTCATTCGCTTTGGTCGTAGAGGGAAGCTTTCTCCTAGGTTCATTGGTCCTTTCCGCGTTGTGGAAAGAGTTGGTTCTTTGGCTTATCGTCTGGATTTGCCCGAGAAGCTTTTGGAGTGCATGATGTATTCCATGTCTCGCATCTTCGCCGTCATCTTCATGATCCATCTCTTATTGTCCAGCCTTCTGCTCTTGATAGTTTGGGTATTGAGCCTAATCTGACTGTTCAGAGGAAGCCACTTCGTATTGTCGACAGAGGTACGAAGCAGCTCAGAAGGAAATCAGTTAATTTGGTCAAAGTACAGTGGAGTACTGACGATCGAGATTGTACCTTGGAATCGGAGGAGAGCATTCATGCTTCGAATCCGGAATTGTTCGTTTCCGGTACTATTTTGTTTTTCTATCATGTTTCTCTTTATTTTCCTTGTCCGTTCTTTTCGAGGATGAAAAGATTTGAGTGGGGGAGAGTGTAACAACCCTTGATTTTTGAATATAATTTAAATTTGACTTTATTTTGTTTGAAATAATTTTAAATTTGTTTTTATTGTAAGATTTCAGTTATAAATATTTTTAAAATGATCATAAAATTTTTCCAAAATTTATTGCATTTATTTTCTATTTTTAAAGGTTAATTTCCATTTTCTGCTATTTTCTTCATCTAAATTATATTTAATTAAAATTTATTTATTTATTTTTGTTAATGCATTTTTATTTTGTGTTCTCATCTTTATTTATAAATATTTTTCAAGTACATAAATGTTTTCCAAAGTTCATTGCATTTATTTTCAATTTTTTTTAGCCTAGTTTATAATTTTTGCCATTTTTCTTAATTTTATTATATATAATTAATATTTATTTATTTATTTTGCTTATTTACTAAATTTTATTGTTTTTATCTGAATTTATAAATATTTTTCAGATTTAATTCCAAAATAAATTTGGTAAATTGAAGAGTTTAGTGACCATTGATTTGCTTTAGCCTTTTTGTTTTCTCACCTTTTCAATTTCAACCAACATCCTTTCAACTTTTGTTGCCATAACCTCCCTCTTCAGCCGACCACCATCTCATTTCATTTACACGTGAATCCTCATCTCCAACTTGAGAAATTCGGCCTCCCTCCTTGTCAAAAAGTTTGGTAAATCTTCTTTTCTTTTTCATTTTTTGCTCGAATTTATGTAATTTTGCTCTTGCTTCCTCTCTTCTAGGTTCGGCCTTACCACTCCATCAGCCTTGCCGCCTCCACCACCACCTGAACCTATCACCACCATCTCCTCCTCACTGTCCATCCCAAGCCGAGCCACCCTTGGTGGTAGATCCACATGAAAATACTCCAAACTCCAACTATATGACTATAGCCGAGCATCAAGTCATCCACCACCTCTAATTTCTCCTTGGACACAACCTATACCACCACCACCACCTTCTACCTGACCTGACACCTCTTCCATGTCATCCCCTGACCCCACCATAGATGGTCGTGCCCACCTGTGCTTTGGCCGGGCCCAATTGTTGCATGAAACCATGTGTGTTGCTTTGATTGTGTTGTTTCATGCTCACCAAACTTTGCACCACCTTCTACCCATGTTTGGCCGACCCATATCAACCCAAACTAGATCCACACTCTCACCATAGCCATGTGTTTCTGACCCTAGGCTGAAGCACAAGTTTTATGCTTATATAACTAGTAAATCGATCACATTTGAATCTGTAAAAATGCATCACCATATTATATCTGCTATGCTATGATTATATGATGTTCACCCATGCTTAAACACATGTTATATCATATGTTACTGTTATATTATGCTGTTCAGTTGTTTGTATCAGTTTATCACACTGCAAGTTCCCTTTGGAATAGAATCACTATGGGTTGAAATGATACATACCCGAACGGACTTTAGAATAGGAGAAAATCGTTATGCGCTGAAATGATAGGCCTGAATGATTTTCAAATTATTTCATTTACATGGGACTGTGGGTTTGAAATGATAAAACCCAGGTTTTTCTTTGTAAATTACGGGTTGAAATGTTATATTACCCGTATCACTTTACCTATGCTAGAAAATGGAATACAGACCCGAAGTTAAAATATGTTTTTCTAAAAAATTTAAAATATTTTAGAAATGTAAATATTATAATATTTTGATTTAAACTAATAAAAAAATGATTTTTGTAAAGCATTATTGATTTTCTAAGAATTTATAAGTGAAATAAATTAACGATAAAGTTGGAAATTGAAATATAAGTTATTTTGGAAATTTTAATTTGGTGTTAATTGGATATGAAATTAAATATGAAAATATGATAAATTTATGATAATTTGGATTAAAATGAATTTAAAATGATTTTATAATATATTAATGATTTTTGAATAAAGTTAAAATGTGAAATGAATGAATATTTAAGTTGAAATTTAGAAATATAACTTAAATTGAAATTTATGAATTTTGTTTAAAAAGTGAATTTTGAAGTTAAGAAAATAAAATGAAAATAAGTTATATTTGAAAATTTAAACTTAAGTGTTAAGTTAAGAATTTAATTATATGAATTGAAATTGAATGTTGGAATTTAATAAGTGAATTATTATTAAATATTGATTTTTGAATGGAAATTTAACTTTATAAAATCATGAATTTAAGGAAAATTAAACGATGGTTATAAAAGTGAAAAATATATGATTTTATAAGTTTGAAATGGTTTAAATGAAATTTAATGGTTTATGAAATTATATTGGATATTTGAAAGTTAATTAGCAGCAATTTTTGTAATGTTATTATTTCTAATGTAAATGATACTACAGCATTTGTAAATGCAGTAGTTGATATAAATGAACCAAAAGGCTGAATTTTAATAAAGGGATATTGTAGCACCTTGTAAGTGCTGTAATTGCTAAATTTAACTAAGTTTTATTTGGAACTAAAGTAACCATATTACAGCATTTTAAATGCTGCCTTATTGTTAAATTGAACTGTTTTAAACAAAACTTTCCGCGGCATTTCCTAAATGCTGCGAAAGACGAATTTTCACTGTTTTGATAAATTTAAGTGAATGAATGAATTTTGAAAATTTTGAAATTTAATAATTCAATTATTAAATGTAATAACTTCATTTTTTTATGATTTAAGTGAAGTAATTCGATTTGAAATATAAAATATTCTAAAATGTGAGTTAAAATGGTATTTTAAATTGAATAAAATGAATGTGGTTTTGAAATGAAATGATAAGTTGGATATTTTGAAATGGATATGAAATGATATTTGATTTTTGAAATAAATATCATTTTTGAATTTATAACTACGGGTTATAATAATGATTGGTTGTTAAAGAGACCGAGATCGGATATGGACATACTCTCTGTCGATACCGAAAACCACTTTAACAACTGTGTACGCGGTAGAGATTCCATAATGAAGTAGGATGGCGACGTCGTTCCTAAGGTACATTACATGGACCCGATTCCTGTGAGTTGGCTTAAGGTGGACAAAACAGGAGCGATCTCGGGCCAAAGGAGGTTGCACCTCTGGCTGGACACACTTCTTCTATACCATTCTATTGCTGTTGTGATCGATTGGGTGCACCCCTTGATTTTGGAGTGTTGTTCGGGGTGGGCGTATGTGGCTGCTGCATTGCCACCAGCCCGTGTGCGCAATTGGTATACCTACGTTGGCATGGCCTTGTATATCGTGTCACCTACCATACCAAGCCTTTACTACGAGTTTGTTTTTCTCCCGTGGCCCATGGAGTATTTAGGGTAGTCTCCCGATCTGGAGATATGCTGATACTGGATGGACTGCTGGGACTATTATGTGTGAAGGGTGATATGGGTAGCCCGGAATGCTATTTTAAAGTAAGTTTATTTTACTGTAGACATTATTATAATAGCGCAATATTACTATATAGTAAATAGTTTGACGGATCCTTAGAGGATGGGCGGTCCCAGGCATCCTTTAAGTTACTTGTACCTTATTACAGTTCACTTGAGATGGTTTACATTATATAAGTATATATTGTCCTAACTCGAGTGTTTTGTATTTTGCTTTACACTCGGGTCAGCCTAAGTATTCACAGCTTTGGATTCTCTTTCTGGAGCTGGTCTTTGTTGGAGATTCTGCCTATCAACATTTATATCTATTTCTGTTTCAGTTGTTCTAGTTTATCTCATGTATTGGTGAACTTCTATGTATTTGGGATTTCTATTATGTTGTTTTTAGACTAATATTAATTATTTGTTTTGAGACTCTGTTATAGTAGCTTCATGGACTACTATGTTATTTTATATTCTGCTGCGAGTTATTCTAATTGTCTGTGTCTGTGATTCTGTGTATTTGATTTCATTTGCTCCAAATTTATTTACAATCTGTTATTTTGCATCATTCAAGACCGACATGTGTGGATTATTATCGATTTGAATGGTATGAAATGGCAGGTCGTCATAAATGTTAATTCAACTCGATATATCAATTTCACTTCAACACTTGATTCAAATTACAGTTTTGGTTACAATTCATATTAACCCAATTCGCATTTAAATCCAAGATTTAAATATAAACATTCTACCCTTTGACCAATTTGAACTTTAGAAAATAGTGTAAATAGTTTTAAAATGGTTAAAAAGTTAAAATAGTTTAATAGAAAATAACTTGCGTATTAAAAATGGTTTATATAGTAAAATAGTTGTGAAAATTAAAATAGTTTGAATATTTAAAGAAAATAGATTTGAAATAGTTTATACTAAAATAATTTATTTAAAAATAGTTTCCAAACCAAACTGATTCAATTCCACAATTTCCAATTCAAATTAATTTCCATTTCGATTTATTCGATTCAATTTCGATTTCAAGTAGAATTTTAATTTCAATTCCAAATTAATTTAAATTCCAATTCCAAATTAGTTTCACTTCAATTTCAAATTAAACCGTTTCAGCTAAGTGGAAGAAGCATGATAGAATAAACTCAAATCATGTTCATGGTCTGTCTACTGTGGAGTGGGATTTGATATGCAAATCTACTAAGTGGAAGAAGCATGACAGAATTGTTTACTTCTTTTACTTCAAGAAATACTTGAAACTGGTATAGGACGAAAGAAATTTTCGATGTTTTGAATATAAGAGCAGGAGTATGGATCAACTATGGGATTACTTAAAGCATGTCATCAAAATTGGCATGAGGGATAGTCAGTATGACTTCAGTTGTCATCTGACTGATTTGTAGCCTTTGCACTTGTTTGTGTGTTGCTCTTTCTGCTCCTTCTTCTAATCTTGTAACTTCGTGTGTTTGTCTTCTTTGCTTGCCTTTGTGTGTTTTTGCAGTGTTTTGTTTGTTTTTCTGGTGATAATGAGCATGTTCATTATCATTTCTCTTTTTCTTTTATCAATAAATCTGGTAGGGGACCAGATAACCCCGCTTGCCTTGCAAAAAAAAATTAAACCGTTTCAATTTAAATCAATTACGAGTCTGATTTCCAAAATACTGATTCAAAACACTTAAATCAAATTTTCCTTCAATATTCAATTTCAAATCCAAATCTTCAAATATAATTAAATTCCGAATTCAATTTCGAAATACCATATTATATCACCTTTTACTTAGAAATATTCAAAGTTCAAGTAAAAGTTCAATCTTTTAAAACAAATCAATTTTCTGAAATTCACATTATATTTCAATTATAACTTAAAAATCTCAATTTTGATTAATTAAACAATTTCCATTTCAAATTTAAAATTTCAACATTCCGAGTTCCATTTCGAAAATAATTCAATTTCCATAAATTCGATTTGTATTTCTTAAAACCAAATCATTTAAAAACAAATTCAAATCAAAATTTTAAAATTATTTAATTTAACCAATCTGGCGTCCGTATATAATTCTCTATCCTCTAGCCAAGTGAATCAATTATTTCAATTAAATTCCAGAGATGGATATATATCATTTCAATCCAAAATACTTGGCATAAGTATATATCATTTCAACCTATTTCCTAATTTATTCGAAACAATTCAATTTAAAATTTAATATACTGCAAATAACGTACATGATAACTATAGGATATATATAAAATAATTAAGCACCCAATCAACCACATATCGATCGATAGCATCCATTTGCAACCAATATCCAAAACAGCCAATGTATCACAACAATTAAATAATTATCAAACATCAGGTGTTTACTAGCAATTCAATTTAATTGTCAATTTAAATTCTATCGGGTAATGTAGATGTTAATTTAAATGTCAATTCAACTATCATAAAAAAAATCAGTACTAGTGAGCATATAAACACTCACCTTTCTATTGGAAAATGAAAATAATTTCATCTTCAAATAAATCCCAATTCCACTCTAAGTCAAAGACGACTTCGATACAATCCCAACGCAATTTTCCTCGCCTGGGTCGGACCTCGTATAGAAGATTTATGATTTATATTAGGATAACGATTTAAATTAAACTAAATTTACAAAAATATATATTTAAACAGTGAACCACGTCTTCGCCGTCATGCAAGCTGCAGGAAATTTCGATCGCGGTAATTTTCTTTTTTTCGCGCTACATAAATCATGCCTGCCACCATTTGATCAACGTCGCCTATCCTCTCAGACCACCAGCCGCGACTGAGCCTCCTCGTTCCCCACATCATCGCGTAAGAATGCAAATCAAAAAATACCAAACCCTAGATTTACATGCCTCTCGCCGCCTCGAATAATTGTCCAAACCATCAGCCGTGTCGCTCTCCCACCCCTTACCGTGTCGCCTTGGTTAGCTTTGCCCCATCGCGCCAAGAGATAAACCCTAGTTCAAGTTCCATGGTCGAGGATTGATTTTCCCCCATAGTTTCAATTGCGCTTGCTTCGTTTCTTTTTCCTTCAGCAGTTACTTCTTTTTTGACTTCGATTCAATTTTGAGCAAGATCTCGTTCGTTTTAGTTTTTGTTAGTTCAGCTGAAGAAAAGGAGAAGGAAGGGGTAGAGGGACACGTAGGAAAAGTTTGTTGAGGAAATATATATATCTTATTAAAACTTAGGAAACATCTGTTCTCATACATTTGAATTTCTTGAATTCCAAACGAAGCGTGCCGCCTAGCATTCATAATGTTCTACCCCATTTCGAACATAATGAAACTAGTTTTGGAAGCTAATTTGATCGTATGTAGAAGATAACTTTTCAAATCAAATTATTAAACTAAAACCTAAAATTAAATTCTACGCGTTTCAAGCTCGCATGGCCAAACGATAAGTCTGATCGCTATAAAACTTGAAATCCTATAATAACCCACTATTAAAGATCTGATGACACTGGTTTCATCAAAATCCGAAACAGTGGCCAATATGGCTATTTTCACTCGTTAAATAAAATATAAAATTTTCAAATTCTAATTATTCACATTTAAATCAAATTTTGTAAGTAAATGATCTTCATGCATATTTGTATAAAATACTAATCAATTCCCGACGCCACTTACATTTACATTAAATCCTAAATTCTATTATTTGAATAGGTGCAACATAAATTTAAATAGTTTAATTACCCAATACATTAATACTAATAATTCATTAAATTTTATTTTTAACCATTTATATTAAATAATTATATCAAATCCTATAATTTAAACAGTTAAGAATATGGGTCGTTACATAAAGCCTCTTGAATCACCTAACCTGTCAACTCTTTAACCTCGGACTTGTGGAGGTTTCATGTTAATTCATATCTTATATGATTTTTGTAAATAGTTCTTTAGATGAAGTCAGATTTAACATATGTACTTCTTAAGTACATATCCTTATCGAAAGAAGTTAATTCAACATCATCAATTGTACTTTGTCCAACAAAGTCTAATTATTTCTTATTGATACACCATTATGTATTATAGGGAGTGACTTTGAGATTGAATTTTATTCATTTTTAAGCACTTTTGAAACTCTTTCTAATGCACTCACCTATTAGATCAAATCGAATTTCTTTATCTCCATTGCATGTTATGTTTTCTCCTTTTGTTTTAAATTCTATGAACTTAACTTATCAAAGGTATACTACTTGGTTATCAAACACACAAGTTCATGTCAATGATAGTTCATTGGTAAACTTAACAAAGTAAGTGGACCCTTTTGGTATTAATCGCCTTAGACTACGTGTAACTATATGTATTAATCCGAAGAGTTCATTAATTATTTTGTCACTCCTACTTAGTGAGTATTTTGCGGCCGATCTTTTAAGTTACAATTCATGAGCAACTTATAATTCATAATCATATGATTAAAGAATTATTTCCTAAAAATATGGCTTGATCCATAATTACAATATAACTGTAAAAATGATACCACTATATTTCCCATACCTAATGCATCACCATTGTTATAGAAACAAATATGTCAATATAATACATTTGTTTTATAATGAATACTCATATTAAAATAAAACATTATCTATTTTCAGCCAATACTAAAGCTCTTATACATTAGAAAAAATATCTGGTACATATACGAAAACAATCTTTTGTAACTTGAGCATTCATTAATATGTGCTATATGGTTGCTCCCATTATTTCTACTATTTCTACAAAGATGTAGGAAATGCGAAGTTTTACTCAACCACTTATTATAGACCATTTATTTCATCCGCTATAACTAGTTTATAGTCGAGAGTTTTATATTAAAAAAAATCTTAAACTTAGAAAAATAACTCGTATATGAAACAATTTTCTATAATATAATTATATTTAGAGCATAAATAAAATTTACCATTCCATATTAAGTATCTATAAAATATATTATAAAATTCTCATTTTCAAGCTCTCTTCATAAAGCAGAAGTGACCATTTAATTTTTTATCACAACTGTGCCTATTTTATATCCACTACTAAACAATACTTTTCCTTTCCAAATGGTCAGACCATTCAAAAATACTTCACTTTAAGACCGCATCTAACTCTTTACAAAAGTGTATTTGGACTTCTTTTGTCATGGTCTGGATTTTCGACGCTTGAAAATCGACACCAATACGTCCACTGTATTACATATCGAACAATTGAATGTCGAAAATACCCGATCGTTAGGGAAAAGAAAAAAGAGGTAGAAGAAGAAAATAGAACAATAACACAGAATCTCACAATCGCAGTGGGACAATATATAATAGATAATAACCGATCTTTACACAAAAGAACTATAAGTGTCTTTATACATTAAATCATCAGAGTACAACACAAATCAATAGTAAAGTACTGGACGGTTATAATAACTGATCTTCACAAAAGCTGAATATATAGCCTACAATAGACGACAGAATATAAATCAGATACGTGAAATACGGCTTCAGCATCTGGCTTGTCTCCTGAGCTCCATAGCATCCTATCCTGAATCTTTAATACTCGGTCTGACCCGAGCATTATAATATAATAACACCCGAGTCAGTCTGGAAAACCAGCGTAAGAAAAACAGACTCAAATTGAATTATTAAAGTTATCAATCCTTTGAAAATCAAAGGTATCTCATAAGACCACGCCACAAATAAACACAACGGTTTTTACCTTACGATAACCAAAACATTTCATACCAAAATCATCTGATATTATAACAGTGTAAGTGCAATTACTTATTCAAATAGTTGAAATGCTTGCATCTCAGGTTCCAGCATAGTTAGGCACAATCGAAACCGTACGGCGCTTATTGGAAAATGGATTCCATCTAAATGACTAGGTACTGGGGTACCACCTGTCACAGTACATGCCTAGAAACACTGTACCGAGATCGAACCTATCGATCCCTGCCAACACAAGACCGGACTATCCCTGACCTAGATAGACCAAATATGTTATCACCCTGGTTGTTCCTACACTTTCTGAGTTCCTTTCACACGCAGTGATAATATCAGAGGTTATCTAGAAAGGCGATAGACATATCCTACTAGTGTGCTACCCACTTAGCCTTGCTGCATCTTCCCTTCTTTTCAGTCATTCCCGGTTGATGAGGCTAAAGGCTACGATTACCTTTTTTAGAAATATTCACATATAATGCTCATTGTCATCCAATGACAATGTACTGATAGCATTCATCTATAACAACCTACTATTTTGGGCCATTCAAATCGACAATAATCCACACATGTCTGACTTGAATAATTCAAAATAACATATTGTGATAAAATTTGGAGCAAAAGAAATACAACCATAGAATTGTAGACACCGAAATATCAGAATAACTCGTAGTGGAAATTAAAATACCATAGTAGTTCATGAAGCTGCTATAACAAACTCTCAAAACAAAATACATAATATCAGTTTGAAAAACATATACAATAGAAATCTCAAATACATAGAAGTTTATAAATACCAAAGCTGCAATAGAACAACTGAAACTGAAAGGGAATAGATAACTAAACAAGCAGAATCTCTAGCGATTCCTAGCTCCAGAAAAGAAATCCAAAGCTAAGCTGTAAATACTCAGACTGACCCGAGCATAAAGTAAAATGCAAAACACTCGAGTCAGGATTAACATTCTTATATCCATAATCTGACGCAAGTGAAATATCAACTGAAATACAATTAACTTAAAGGATGTTGGGATAACCATCCTCTAACGATCCGTGGAACTATCTACAATGTAGAAATATACACTATAATACCGTGGTCATTTCAAATTAATTTATAGTTCAAAACTTAAATATCATTTCATTTCAAATATATCTATTTTCCAAAATAGTATGTATATATATATACTAACTAATTTATAAAGTAAAGTATTTGTAATTTCCTCAAAACTTCACAAATCGCTTCAAAAATCAACTCGACTTTTCCATTCAAATTTAATTCAATCTAAATTTATCAATTTCCATTCAATTCAGTTTCCGACTAAACAAATTCAAATTTTACCGATTTCAAATACAGATTTGAACCACAAAATAAACATTTAAATTCCAATATATTTCAAGGCTTTAAATATTCAACATTTCAAAAATAAATTTAACAATTTCATATAAACGTTGGTTCAACTTCATTATTTTATAGCCTTGGAATATTCACTAAATAAATTCAATATCGTTTAAATAACCTTGAATTACAGTTTACTATATTTTCCTTCAATTTCTTTAATCGGGAAATATTCATTTAATTTCCAAAATCAAAATCAAGTTATAAGATCATATCTAAAAATTCCAAATTCAATAGTTTCAAAACGATTTAATTAAGTAAAATTCTTAACTAAATACAATTTTAATAAATTCAACATTATCTTCCTTACTTATATCAATCATTGAAAAATCGATTTAATAATTTACTACTTAACATAATATATTAATTAAATCACCTTATTTTAAAACTTATTTATATATCAAACATTTCCAATATTAAATAAAACCATATATATATATATATTCCCTTTCAAAACCATAGAAATCATTTTGAAATATTTATATATAGACCAACAGTGTCTGTATATAATTTTCTATCCTATAGCCAAGTGATACGGGTATTTATCATTTCAATCTGTAATTTAAATATATACGAGTAGATATCATTTCGACCCGCAATCCTAAATTCAATTCAAATGAAAATCGCTTAGGTCTATCATTTCGACCCATAACGATTTTCTCATGTTCTAAAGTCCGTTCGGGTATATATCATTTCAATCCATAGTGAATTCTATACCAACAGGGAACTTGCAGAGTGATAACAGATAATATAAAATATAATAACAGGCATATATCATCAATAATAATATAATATAAACACAGGATATGGTGTCATATCCCATAGGTGAACAGTTACATATACTAGCATATATAACAATTTAAATAAATAACAGTTCAAACTAGCATCATATTTCAATTGTCGTTTCAATTGAAATCAAACGTAATAAATATAAGAACATTAATCGTGAGTGATAGCTCACCTTTCGAGGTTAGAGAGATAGACAATGAAGTGAACTACGAAATCCAAAGCAACGCTGGATGGACAAGATTTGATGTAGAAAATAGGCACGATGGACAAGGCTGATAATGGGAAATCGAAGAGAATGATTGAATCAGTCGATATAAATTTGAACTAAATATATATGAAATCAATATTTAGTTTAAAACCAATAAATAAAATTAATCATCATATATACATAAGATTGAAAAAAATACTTGTATACTATATTACCCATATTTCAAACCAATATCCGAACACCATCTAAAATTTAAATCTTTATAAAAGTAACCTTTTATATATATAATATAAAAATCAATTTTCATTTAATATCATATATATTCTTTCAAAATTGTACGACAACGCAGGCATGAATTTATATACATTATCTTTATACATTACAATATGCAGACTAAAAATTTAAGTGCAGACCTTAAATCATACTTAAAACATATATACAATATATATATATATATATATATATATATATTGAAACAAATACATATATATTTTTAAATCAATCTTAAACTTTAAACATATATATTGAATTTAAAGCATATCTATAATAAAAATCAAAACGTTTATGGGTATATACAAAATCATTATTATATCCAAACCCATATTTAGAATACATACCTAATATATAATTTAAACTCAATACCCCTTATAAAATTAAAGCGACTTACTTTAAAATAAACATATAATTCTTATGCAACCCAGGTAGCAGTATATAACTATATATGTAACTGTATAAATGTTACACTTAAACACGTTACATATTTAAAACTTATACCTTCCATTTTAAATCCAAGCATAGAGACAATAAGCCATGACTTAAAATGTCACATATAAGAAAAATGCAGGTCATATATGTGTATAGGTGTAAACTATGTATGCAAGCTATTCAGACATGTGCCAATTAAATCAAAATATGTGTATATATATTATATGTTAAAACAAGATATGAACATATAATTCAAACTCATATACACAATATATAGACTAATATGTGTTCATGATATTCCTCTGATGAAATCATACATATTGAAATCCAACTATTCTAAACTTCTTATATGATATATAAAAGTATGCAGACTTCTAAACTTCTTATATTATATATAAACAGTATGCAACAACCCAATGTATATTCAAAAGTCAGACCAAACAAATTTCAATAAATACTCATATAAAACTAACCATAGAACAAATGCAGATGTTTACAACTTTAAATTTAATGTATACTTACGCTGCACTATATAAACATACTTATATTTTAAAATATATACTAGAAACATGTTATACTTAAAATAAAGGAAAAGCAAAAGCAATATAAACAAGAAGAAAACAAACGAAAAGGATGAAAAAGAAGAAGAAAAAGGAAATAAAGGAAAATCATGCGGCCGTTTACCTACTGCTTCACGCGAGAGAGGAGATGAAGGTCTACTGATATGGAGTAGGATATGTACGTGTGATTTATATTTATAAGAGAAGCCTCAAATTGATAAAGTGGAAAGAAATTTTTTTTAAAGCGGCAAGAGAAAATAAAGGGATTTAATTCCTATTTTAAAAAAAGGAATAAATGGAAAAATGAGAACTCTTCCTATCTTCACGTGAATTGATAGGCTACATGTAAGGAACGGCTATGGGTATTGAGGAATAAGTTAAGGTAGGAAATAAATAAATAAATAAATAGGTAAATAAAGAGGTAGGAAATCAAAAGGTGGGGAAAAAGGGCAAGAAATAAAGATAGTAACGGCTAGACGAAATTTGGAAATTTATTCCTATTAATTAAGGAGAAGTAAAAAGGAAAGAAGAAATTCTCATACGTGAATGACAAGGCAAGCTTTTCATTTCTTTCCTATAGAAAAGCACGACTATTGAATGATTTGATTTTTTTTAGCTAAGGTAAGAAACTAAAGAGTGCGTACAATAGACGCAATAATTAAAACAAAACGTACGCCCAAAATAATTAACAAAGTAACGTAATTTAAATTTATATGTTTCTTATTTATTTAGTAAATATGCTAAAAAATATATCAGGAAATAACGTACCATTAATAACACCAAATAATTAAACAAGAATGGATATAAAACGTGTCAAGTAAACGTATAATTTATTGCCTTTTTACACATTATTTATTACTATATTTAAAATTTGATGGAATGGACATTAATTTCAAATATTATCATAATTTACATTAACAAAATATTTAATTATATTTATTAAAATTTATTTCCCAATTTTATAAATAAAATCAATTAAAATCTTGCAATTGTGCATTAACTAAAATTCCCACTTATATTGAAATTTTGCCAAATATAACATTTGCATTTCTTTTCATTAATTGGTATTCCCTTCAATACATAAATTCATTAACCTTGACTAGTATTGTTTACCTTTTATTTACTTAACACATTCTCATTCCCATTAATGTAACCTTTAATTATATTTTTATTAGAATTTTATTTCCCGTTCCAATTCAATCAACAAATTAAACAGGTAACTTATAATAATTGTTTACAAGCCAAGGTTACTCTTAGGTTTATCATACTCCAACCAAATTTTATAATTACATACATATTACCGAATTCATTCAATTACTATTAATAATATATAAATTCCTTTAGTTATACAGCACATACACTTATTTACTTATTTTATATTTTTACTTTGTACCAAATGCAACAATATACACAATTTCATTTTCATTATGATTTTACTTAAATTGTCAATGATTAGTTCTTAGTAACCATGGCTACAATTCATTTTTAACATTTACTTCAATATAAATTATAAAAAAAATTATTTCTTTCTAAATTTAATTACAAAACCCTATCAATTCAACCAATTATTTATCAAAATTTACGGGTCGTTACATCATCCATACAAGTCCATTTTCGGTCCGAACGGAGCCGAAGGCACTATTCCTACTACATCCATTTTGGAATCACCCTCGGGGTTAGTAGCAATTGGCCCCTGCACTTCGCTGCTCCCTCTTTGACTCCATGCTTTGATCTTCTTTTCGAAAACGTACTCATTGGATCGAAGTAGTTTTTGGATGATTTATCCGATCCCGGTCTCTTTGAAACAACGTTCGATATTTCCCGTTAAACTCAACCTCGGTTCTCTAGGAAGTCAACATATGAAAATAAGACCGGAGATCACCAACTAACGGTTAATGGACGGATTTCCTTATCAACGTCCTAGAAGAACGAAACGAGTTTATTTATAGAGTATAGCACCTCGAACGGTAACTGTACAATATAATTCTCGTGTTCCTTCTAGATATTTCCAAAGTTATATTTAGGCCCAGATTTGATAGTCGGTTATTTAACTATCAAATAAACAATCAATTCAACCAAATTCTTCATTTCCACTTAAAACATTAAATCTCTTTTAAATTTATTTTTAAATACATTAATCTCTTTATCCAAAAGTATGTGCTTATTTTATCGAATTCCGTATATTCACAAAGTATGTTTTCCAAAAATATTTGAAAATCCTTTTAAAATAATATGGAAAGTACCACGGCAGTATCAAACCATGGATCACAGCTCAGTGGTTACATCTCTATTCCAGAGAAATCCAAGACTTAACTGCAAGTATTCACTGCCTCCGATTTACGCCATGCGAGTATACCATTACTTCCCTAAAACTTTATTTAAAAATTTCCAAAATAATGCTTATGAAATTCCTATAATAATTTCCTAAGTAAAACTTTAGGAAACTACTTTTTTAAATTAAAGCTATTATATAAAATATTAATTAAATAATTATCCTTTTAAAATAATAATACCGATTAAGCCTTTCATAATAATAACTACTATAACAAACTTAATTAATATTTACTTTAACAAATTTTTAAACAACAAAATAATAATTTTACTTCTAAACATTCTTTCAAACACTTTTAATTATTTTTATTAATACATAAAATCTTTCTTTTAAAATAAACGTAACTTTTTTGGGAAAATATATTTTCAACTCCAATATAGCCAGTCCTATTATTTTATAAATACCTCTCGATTTATTTCTAGCTTAATTTATGTTCCAATTCCGTAACTTCCTTTTTCACATTTCTAAAAATAAATCTACCATTTATTTTTAAACTGATTTGCCATTCCTTTATAAATCCTCATCGTGAATTTATAATTTCCATTTATACATTGATAATTTACTTTATTTATAAACTTCGTTCTCATAGTCTCGTTTTCCCTTTTTACAACCATTTCACAATATTTAATCGATTTTAAATCGATTTTCTAAATTAATTTTCCTTCACAATTTACTTTTTCTTAATTAACCCCAACTATATTCCAAATCCAACTAAATTCAGATTTCCTCCCTTTGCCATCATTTAAAAGTTCTTTTTTTAATCTGGAATATCAATTTCAGTTTTGTTTTTCAGATCTCCTTTTTATTATTATTTTTCAAAACTATTTTAAACCTCGATTTTAGAAATACTTTATTCTTAAACAATATCACTTAAGTCCTATTTTTAGAAATCCCTTTATTTGCATTATTTCGAAAATCTCTATTTACAATATTCCAAAAATTATATATCGAATCAAAACAATCTATTTCTCCAAATACATTCCTTTAAATAAATACAAATTTAACTGTAATTATTTTTATTTCAAAACTCCTTTAATTTTCTTTTTAAATTAAATTACATATCTATGGTATCTCTAAAAATACCAAAACCTAAACCAGCAATACCATAGCACCAAATAAATTCAAATCACGCTATAATCTATCATAAATTATTCAATATATCATATCACTGCATATAAAAATAATTTTAACATTTTTGAGGAATCCAGTTGGATCCCTCTAACCTGTTTCCCCGCATCCATAGATGTTAGTACAATATAAAATACCAATCCCACTTTGAGGGAGATATCATGGTATATGGAATCATCCGCTATTATGTGGGACGCATAGGGTCCCGTCTGCTATATATATGCAGGAATATCAATCACTCCAATATATATAAATAATATATATAATATCACGTCCAATTGATAATAATTAATCAAATTAATTAATCAAACAATAATTAATTTTAATTATTTAAAATAAATTCTGGTAATCTAAATTAGAGTGAGCTTAACTCACTTTGATTTTTCTATCGCTTTCGCGTTCCGTTTTCAATCCGGACGCATTTTAAAATGTTCGAAATTTTCAAAAGCTCCAATGTCGCTCAAACCAGTTTCATTCCGAAGCTCTCGTTCACCACGATCACAATGAAAAAAAGTCTTATCCAAAACAGACCTCGCATGTGAGAGTTATACATTTTATAAGTTCTCTGATTACTTAAAATAAATTCAACTCAACTAAATAATAAAAATCGCTACCTATGCTAAGAGACCCGGCCCAACAGCCCACTACCTTCCTTCACTTCTTCTTCTCCCCTGTCTTTTTTTAGCTTGAAGCTTTCGTGCATGATACGCCACCACGACCCATGTCCCTTGATGCCACCATCACCCTATGTAGTTAATGCCCCGCTATTACCCCGCTATAACCCCGCTATATCTCATAGCGGATTTCTACTGCTACGATTTTTCCATATAGCCCAAAAATACAGCCTTTCCGCTTTAATCCCCGCTATTTCCACTATATCCCATTATTCTCGCTATATTTTGCTATTTCTGCTATATCTTCTTTAATAAAATGAATTAAAAAATTGCATTTGAGCATTATAAAAATTATGAAACTAATTTATTTGATTTAATTTTTAATATATTTTCAGAAATGAAAATAATATAATGTTCTACTAAATTCAATTATGTTATATAACAGTTTTACGTTTATTTAAAGTATATTCGCATATGTTTTTTGTTTAAAATTATTTGTGTATTAATTATAATTCAACTGAATGATAATTTTTTATTTAATTACCATTTATATATTTGTAAATACATTAAGTACGAGTTTTATATGCTATTTTAGAGACATCCGCTATATCCCGCTATATCCTCGTTGTATCCCCGCTATGACTTTTTGCACCTCCACCGCTTCGAATCTGCTGAGCGCTTTAACTGCACAGCCATCATCCCACGACTCCCCTCCGCATGCTCGACTCAACGGTACCACCATCTCCCCCTTCGGCTACCAAAAATAGAGCGCGATCTAAAGCATCGCGCATGATCCCCCACTATGTGCGACCACTACCTAAGCAGCATGCCACCAGACCCGGCCCTGAGGTGCGCCTTGACAAATTCTACACGATTTCAATCTCCAATCAAACTCAAGCCCTCACGAGTTCCCAGAAACTCCAAGACCTAGCCTACCCTGCTAACATCGAACATCCCCAATCGAATACGCACTATCCAAAAGCCATACCAGGTTGAAGAGAATGAAAAATCATGATTATAGAAACGAGTTTTGGAATTTATTTGTGGAGTATATGCGAAGAACGGAATTTTTGGAAATTCTTTTTTTTCTTACTGTTAAATGGTTCAGCTACTTTTAAAAATGAATATGGGAGGGAAGTGACGGGAGAAAGACAATTAGGTTGCGTGTAAGGAAGGGTGTACAGTGTTTGAGTTGAAGGAAAATATGCTGATGTGCAAATATTTGACTTTACAATATATTATTTAAAAAATAAATCATCTCGAATCCGTAGCTTAAAATCTTGACCTCCTATCGAGGCATGCCACTAGGCATTCACAATGTTATCCCCTATTCTGAATGCAATGGAAAAGGTTTCGAGTCCTAATTCGATCGTATGGAGAAATAGCTTTTTGGACCCAATTATTATATTAAATTTTCGATATAAATTTCAGCGCGTATATAACCTGTACGACCAAACGATAACTCCAAACGCTACGAAATTTGAAATCCAATAATAATACATTATTACAGATCCAATAGACTAGTTTTGTCAAAGTCCAAGACTATGCCTTGAAGGGATATTTTTAAATGTCAATTTAAATGATATATTTTTAAAACTAAACAAATCAGTTTTAAATTCAATTTTAAAACTTTTATTGTACTCAATATCGTTAATATAAATTGTATAAGCCTTTGAATTATTTTCAAAAAGCTTAAACTCTAGATTCAACAATTTACCCAATTTCCAATTATTTAATTCAATAATTAAATATCAATAATAGTTATATTTGAAATTCAATTTAAAATTAACTTTTAAATATTAAATATCAATTAAATATTCCAATTTTCAAATATCGAAAATTCTGGGTCGTTACATCTTTAACATTTTAAGGATATCAAATAGGTTGTATTTGAATAACCTGATCTAAACTGAAATTTCAATAGTCGAACTCTTAGGTAAGTCTTTGGTCCTTAGTCTTTTGTTTTTTCAACATAACAAGATTCTTATTGTATTCAATCGTATTGAACGAATGATCTTATGTAATGACCTGGAAATTTAACAATTTCAATAACGTAATTTAACTAAATTTTCTCAAAAATAAACGATAAAATTTGACAATGAAAATTTGATATTTGATATGCGTCTATTTAAACATAGCTAGTGTCAGATTTTCACTGGAAAATATGAAAGTTTGTTTAGTTGTGAAATTTCAATTTAAAATTTAAATCGGTTGAAAATTTGGTGGAAACAAAATATATTTGAAATATAAATATTTTTATATAAGAAAAATGTATATTATTTTCTTAGTGAGACGTCGTATTTCGTTTCGCCAAATTTGTATTACTCTAGATCTGTTTATTTTATTTTCGATGGTTTAGCAGTATTTTGGCAGCAAATATCAACTTTTGATAGGATGATTGCATCGTCGATATCCGTGTACCATTATTTTCGTCTCATCGTGCTGATCTCCAAAGTATATTCATTTGTATGTTTCGGTGTTCGGTATACGACGAAATTTGCAAAACGATAAGCCTTATCGGTTCTGCATTCAGGTCTATTTGGCTTTCTTTCTCCTTTCATTTTCCATCAGGTAAAACCAATGGATAACAGCCTTTAATATTCTCAAAAATTAAATCACTGACCTTCACTGTTCCCTATTTCAATTTATTATAATTCCTATATTGTTTATCTTTTTCCCTTCTCTATGCTCTTCGTTCTGACCTTGATTTTTGAGAAAAAAAGTTTGTATATAATCAGTTAAATTCTTTTGCATGGAGAAGCTGCTCATTCTTTTTTTGTTTTCCTCCTCCCCTCTTTTCCACTTTCCACCATCGGTCCTCTTCAACATGCCAGACCATTAGCCAAGTATCATCCACATCTACTTCCCACCATCAGCCGCAACCATCGGCCATTTCCCCCAAGTGCCAAACACGATAACCCCTCTACCTGACAGCCTTGCCACCCCATTCATTTCCATCTCACGTCAGCCAACAACAACCTTTCAAACTCCATCACCTCAGCAGCCTGCCACCATCTCCATCCTCACTTCACCAACCATCCACGCCCATCCCTTGCTCAACAGCCTCCTCTCATCATCATCCCACTTCATAGCCACCGTACATGCTCATTGCAGTCTACTTTTCACCGCCAGCCACATCTCCATTGCAGACCCCAGCTCGACCACAGCTTTCTCTCCTCCACGCCCTGTACCACAAAGCGACAGACCACCTGCCACACCGCTCCAAGCACGCGGCAGACACTCTAGCTACGCACCCTGACTTATTCCCCTCCGTTTGCTAACCCCACGACCATCTTCCCCTGGCCAACCGTGATAGCCACTCCTTAATCTTCCTCCAACACCCACTATACCGAATACCCCTGGCCTTCTCTCTTCTATCGAAAAATGAAGCTTGTATATGTTTGCATGTATAAGTTCGCCACCGCCATCCCTCCTCTCCACCAACCTGCCGATCACCCTAGCAACCCTAGCAGTAGCTCGCAAACCCTTGTCCATACTGCAGCTTCTCTTCTATATATATATAAGGAGGAAAATGTATATATATTATATATATATAGTTTGTTTCCATCGAATTATCGAATTCAAGTCAGTTGCTTTGCTTGTTTTCATTGCTGTTCGAAGATTATTTCTGCAACTCTAGCTTATTGGTGCTTATCCATGTCCGTTTGCATCTCATTCTTGTTATTTCTATCCTCGAAAATTGAGCAATCACTCACGATTAATATTCTTATGTTTAGGAAATTTATATTCGCATGAAATGACGATTGAAATATGTTATTAAATTTGAATTGTTAGTTATTTAATTGTTGTTAATATTTAAAATTGTAAACCTATGTTAATTGACATATGACATTATAACATGTTAGTATATGTATTAAATTTTAATTGTTAATGATTATATATGCTTATAATTGATATGTTATGCTATTTTATTCTATTTTTCTCACACTGCAATTTCCCCATTAGTTAGGAATTTCCTATGCGTTGAAATGATACATACTATAATGATATTATAGATTAGGGAAAATCGTTATGGGTTGAAATGATAAACCCAAGCGATTTTATTGGTTTTGAAATTTTGGGATTGCGAGTTATAATGATATATACCTGTAAATATTAAATCACTGAGGATTGAAATGATAAATATCTGTATCACTTGACCATAGAATAGAAAATTATATACGGACACCATTGGTTTATTTTTAAATGATTTCCAAATTTTTGAAAAGGAGAAATTTATATGTGTTGATTTTTAGAATATAATATAAAGATATTTTAATTCTAATATATATGTGTAAAATTTAGACTTTTAGATTATATTTTTCGAAATTTTAAATTTATAAGTTAAGTTTTGAAAATTAAATTTTAAGATTTTACTTATAATTTTATTATTTTTAAATATATATAATAAGATTTAATATAAAAATAAAATTTAATAAATTTAACAATAATTTTTAATTTATTAAAAATTTAATACAATACAAATTAATAAAATTTAATTTAATTAATATATAATATGTTTAAAATATTTATTTTAAATTTTATGTTAACATTTTTAAATGGATTTTGTAATAACTTTAATAAATTAAGGTTGGAAAGATAACTGAAATTAATTTGAAATTAATTTGTTTAAGAATTGAATTTAAATAAGAATTGATTTGAAACTTATTGATTTGTGATTTTAAAAGATATGGATTTGAAACTAGGTTGTTTTTTAGTAATGGTGTTTGAACGGATATTTTCAAATTTTAAATAAAATGGAAATTGAATATTTATTATTGACTTAAATTTGTAATTTGAAATTTTATTTAAATGTTATTAAAAGTGATTAAGTGAGTATTTTCAAATTTAAATAAAATTTAAGTTGAATTTTGAAATATAATGAAATTTATCAAATTGAGTTATTATAAATTGTTTGAATATTTAAACTTTAAAACCTATTGAATTGAAAGTGGTTTAAATTTGTAGTTCAAACCTAGATTTGAAATCGATATAAAGTAAACGGTTTTAATAAGAATTTGAATTGAACCTATTACCTTTAAATTGAAATTGTTGAATTGAGATTAATTTAAATTGAATCTTGGAGCTAAAGTTGATTTGGATTGATTTGCGAAATTGGAGGAAACAATTCCGATTTAAAACTATTTTCGATATAAACTCTTTTAAATATGTAAACCATTATAATATATATTATTTAAAATTTATAAACAATTTTAAATATATATACATACATATATATATATATATATATATATATATATATATTTAAACTAATTTTAGTATATAAACTATTTTAATCTTTAACCTATTTTTAAATATAAACTATTTTTAATTTATAACTATTTCAATATATATAAACCACTTCCAATGTTCAAACTTTTAAGTTGGAACTGTTATGATTTAGATTTAATGGATTTAAATGCGAATACTTTGATATGGTGGTTTAAACTATTTTGTGGTTATGATTATGGAAGTGAATATGATTTCGAAAGTGATATGATTTCGAAAGTGAATATGATTTCGAAAGTGATATGATTTTGAAATGAATATGATATTTTGATATGAAATATGAATTATTTTAAATAAAAAATGACCGGTGTGAAATAAGCGTTTGGTTGTTAAAGAAACCAAGATCGGATATTGTATACTCTCTGCCAAAACTGAAACTACTTTAAGAACTTTGTACATGGTGCAGAATCCAAAACTTAGTAGGATGGTTTGGCGAACGACTATATAAGGTATGAACGCAGCCCTGACTCCCGCGAGTTAGCTTGATGCTACTAAAACAGGAGCTATACCTGGGACAGGCGAGGTCACACCTCCGATCAAGCATGCTTCTTCGATACCATTCTATTACTTTATGATTTGATTCGATGCACTTTTGATTTTGGAAGTGTGTCTCGAGGTGGGCGGTAGTAGCTGGTATGCGTTACCACCATCCCGGTTATGAAAAACGGTAGAATCATACCCTAGACATTGCCTTGCGTGCCTTATCACATGCCTTATCGAGCCCATTACGAGTTTGGTTTGTGTCGTGTCTATGGAGTGCTCCCTGATAGCCCACCAGTTTGGTGGAGTTTACAGTACTGTATAAACAATGGTATTTATATAAAATGTGTTAAGGGGGATATGGGTAATGCCTTAATGCTATTTGAATATTTTGCTTTATTGTAGACATTATATATGCAACGTATTGTACTATGTATATAGATAGTTTCAGGGACCCTTAAAGGATGGTAATCTCAAACATCCTTTAAGTTATATTGCATTTCATTTGGACATTTCACTTGAGTTGATTTACTTGCATGAGAATGTTAATCCTGACTCGAATGTTTTGTGTTTTGCATTATGCTCGGTTAAGAAAGAGTGTCACGGCATTTGAGGCTCACCTTTGGAGCTTGGAGCTTTGCTTGGAGATCTATCTTTTATCTAACTTATCTATTCAGTTTCAGTTGTTTCCGGTTGTTTATGTTTAGACTTGTCACTTTTTGTTGTATTGAGACTTTTATGTATTGGATTTCTGTTGTATTTTGTTTTTGTACTTTGATGTTCTGTAGTAGCTACATAAACAACTATTTATCTATTCCACTGCTTATTTTTGTAATACCCTGTGTTTGTGAATTCTGTAATTGATTTATTTACTGTATATGATAAGTTTTGCCAAATATAAATCAATAATTTGCTGTTTTGAGCAATTCAAGTCTGACATATGCGGATGATTGTCGACTTGAATGGTTCGAAATGCCAGGTCGTTACATCTTGCATTATGGTTTATTTGCTTAATTCAAAAGAACCAATTTCATTTAAAAAATTACATTACAAATGCGACTGTTCATTGTACTAATTTTTCATGTGACATAATATGGATAAAAAATCCATAATCTTGCATTATTGTTGACTTAAAAACTTAAAGAAGATAAAACATAGTCTTGGTCAATTAAATATTTAAGTGGCCAAGGTATGGATGTATTTGGTAGTTGTATCGTTTGGCTTTTGCATGTGTCTTAAATTGACAATATGCAAAATAATTTATTGGTAGGTATATCCTATATGTCTTTATCAACGCTTATTTAGTTCATTAGTATATTTCAACTAATAAACAATTTTATCAGTTATATTGTTGTACAGATTTATTGTAGTTGTCAATTTTAATTTGTATAACACAAGTTCTTATAATATCAGAAAGATCAAATGTATTCATCTCATTTTCTGATAAAGCTCCCACTAAACTGTTATATTCCTCAAAACCTTAAGAGAAATATAGAAATTTTTTAATTCCTCTAGTAGGTGTTAGGACTTGCTTACCTTGATATTTTGACCTAGATTCTGCTTAACAAATATATGCCCACAAGCAATGGATAATTCCTTATCAATTATATCATATACAACTCCTAACCATGGACATTTCCCTAATCTCAATCTCAAACTTAAGTTCGCCCAACAAATTGAGAGATATAATTCATTATTACCTACCATTTAATGATGGCCTAAGTATAATCCTTGTACCTTGAGTTTGCTCAACAAATACATGCACATATCTTACCTTGTCTAGGCAATATATTAACAGTACTACACATAACAACCCTAGCTTGAGTTTGCTTAAGAACTAATGCGCATACAATTAATCTTTTAATATATAAATGGTAGAGGGAAACTTTATATATCAAGGATTCATAATCTTATACATGCACATATTAATGGATATCGATTTAAGAAATAATGTGTTTCTTATGAAAACCCTTGTGATTCAAGTGTCGAACACAAAAATTATTGTATACACACTTTACGCATGATTTATTCCAAAAATATGTTTTGGGCTTATTTTAGTTCCACATACAAGTTCAATTTATTTATCACTATTATATTTAATTAACTTATATAATGCATATATGTATCTTATTAATTAAATCATATCTAGTTAATTTTAATTTTATTATTTAAATCATATTTAATAAATTTACATAAAATTTTGGAAACCTTATATTATTCATTTTAAACTATTTAAGATAAATATACAACTATAACATTTATATATTTATTTATGTATAAATATCAGTATATATATGTATTGATTGGCTTTTAATTAGTTATTTATTTAATTAAACAATTTAATTCATTCAAAAAAATTGATTTGGTCTTTTGTTAAAAAAATTAAGATAAATGTAAATATAACAATTATACTTATATACATATATAAATGTACATACAATGTTAAATTAACAAACTTAATTATTTAATTTTATTTAATTAATCACATTAGTTAAATATATATATTAAAATTTCAAAATTAATTATTTAATTTCTCAAAAGAGTTTTTTAAAATTTAAATTTATTTTGTTACCTTTATTTAATTTCTTTTATATTCTAAACTTAACTTTCAGATTTAAAATATGGTTTTTAATTTAAATCTTAATTAATAAATTAGCCAAGGTGTAAAAAATCTAGGCCTTACGTTTGGGACTACCGTTTGGAATTACTCTACCCATTAGGCTAGGTAATAGCCAAGAATGGAAGAATACTTGATTATTCAACCCCAAGCTTAGACACTACCATTCTGGACACTAATTAGGTAAGCAGGTTTTATTAGTATGCCTTAAACATTAAATAATTTGATTGCATAGACTGTTTGGGCTCTGATTCCATTGAAGGAACCATGAAAATCTACAATAAGTCAATGAGGAGAATTTTAAAAAAAATCTCTATTTAGATCATAAGTCTAATAGGGTTTCATTGGATCCAATCTTGTTTCAATAAGACCATATTTTGTTAATATTGTCTTGTACATAATTAATTAAATCAAAGTTAATTCTGTGTCAAATTGGAAATGTATGAATATATTAAATTATTCATATTTCAAATTACGTGACTAACATATGAAATATAAAGCAAGCATAATTGCTAGGTCTTAAAGGATGGGAACAAACATAAAATTAGACCTAAATTTAATCTCATCAAGATCTAAAAGGAAAGAAATGAACAGGGACATCATTGATTGATCTCACCTTTCCTCTTTATCAAAATTTAATTTAGAGTTGATAATCTTCAAAAATTAGAAATGGAATTTCAACCATGATTGAGGAGGGAGGGAGAAAAGAAATTGAATAAGGAAATAAACAAAAGGAATTTATTTTAATGGAAGACTAGAAACATGTCCTATTCTTCATATAAAACCTTCCTTTTTCAATTCCTAATCAATTTTCAATTATGCAAAATATCCCCTTTTAGTTTTCATGGTTAAACAAGCATATATGCTTACATGGACTAATTTTCCAAAAAGCACGTTAAGCAATTAACTGCACTTAAAATTCGTTTAAATATTATCGATAACGTATATCGAAACGTGCATATATAGCTTCTACACATACACTCAAATATTTACTATCAACACCCAAAACGTCTAGTAAATTAATAACAGTTGATATTTCTTAAATTCTAATTAATTTAATTAATTTGTAAAATTTTACAAACTAAGTAAATCATGTGGCTTTTCAATAATTACAAATATGGTTGTGAGACTCAAGGGTGTGAATTAAATTGGTTATTAATGTTAAACACTTCAAATATTAGTATTCACATGTCACCTTAGCTAGTAGTGTAACAGTTTAGTTGAATTTATCATTTATAGATTTTCGATAAAATCCACTTTCATTAAGCAGTACCTTGTAGTAATGATAATTTATTCACGTTCTCTTTGTTAACACTATATCACTTTAGGATTTATGTAATTTGGTTTTGGTCAAAATTCCAATGTTATTCTTATCTAAACTAGTAGTCCATAAACAAAATCCTTGATTCAATAATAACATTTATTATTATCCGTACAACCTTATCTTAAGATTTTGACTTTGAGTTGACTACAATTGACCTAATACTGACCTCATACAACTAAGGTGATGAATTCTCTATGTAACAGTGTTTCACTACCAATGCTTTAACTTTTATCTAACTATAGTCTCTTGATGTATCACTATGTCATGATTTAAGTATAATCAATGTAGAGTATTCATATTGAAGTTTCATGATATTCTCAAGTTGAGAGAACTATATAACATCATCACCATGAGATTTCATGTTTGACCTAGTTGTTATCAACTAATAGGAAACTCTCACTAATCATTCCATAGTCATCCAAACTACGAGTACATAACCTATTGGCGCCCCTAGTATGTAAAAGTAATACATTGTCTAATATTTAGAGAGCATTACACATTCTGGTCTCAACTGATGTATTTATATCCTTTTTGGAAACATCTAGATTATTAATATTTAAAATAATATATTATTTTATCTTGTGATAATTTTCTTATAATTATAACTCATTGTAATTGTTATTACACAACGTATCACTTAAGGATTTCTTATATTAATATTCTTAAATTATTTACATAATTAATATATCAAAATACGATAAGTATATAATATAAAATTAAACACATGTGTTATGAACAAGAATGGTTATAAAGTTGGATATATGTAATAAATTGCATATCTCCTAGGGCATACCCTTAACTCTCTCAAATGTTTCATCGAAATGAGGAAGTAAACCATATTACATAATCATGTGTTCAATATAATTGAATATACTAAGGATCTTGGTGTGTTAATAACAACACTAGACTAAAGACTACTGACAGACCTAAGGACTTCATCCCTGAAATCTAAGTTACGATCTATTAACTTAAGTGCAACCTATTTAATATCCTTGAATTGTTAAGGATGACCAAATGCATTTCTACAAAGAATTTGGTGTAGTCTTTTAATGGTTCATTTTGCTTTTTAATATCTTGCCTTTCAAATGAAAAAGCAAAAGTAGGAGAATGATAGTAATATTGGCGCAATTGGGATGAAAACGGTGAATGGTCTCTTGTCATGAGAAAATATTAGAAACGTAATTTTTTAAAATATATGTAGATGTCAAGGAGCAAGGAACATGATTTCCATTTCAAATGTTTTTTTCTTATAGAAACATTGTCTTTATAATATTAAAAAAAAATTAGTTTGAAACATTTGATTTAAAACCATCAATTGTAAATTAGATGTAGTAAAAGAAATAAATAGCCTATAGTAAGTGGTTGAATAGAACTCGGCACTTCAAAACATTATTATTCTAGCAGTGGAAATAGTTCGAACATCCGCTATGACACTTGCTAGTAGGTGCATCAATTTTGAAAGATTACTTTCTTGCATGCCAAATATTAGTTATGAAATAATAACCATGTTAGTTTTGATCGAACATAGATGCAATTTTTTTTTAATATAACTATTATGAATATCCATTATAAAACAAATCTGTTTTTGGCATTTTGATGATGACATGTATTTCATAACAATAGTGATTCATTATCTATAGAAAATATAGAAACATCGAAATTTAATGATCATAATTTTAAAATTATGGACTAAGGCATATCTTTGAGAAATAATTCTTTAATCATATGATTATGTGTCGTTTGGTACTTGTGAAGTTATATTAGGTGATTAAGGCAAAGCATCCATATGATGAACATGAAAAAGGAGTTAACAAACTCTTTGTATTGATACATATAGATTTATGTGATCCAATGTCTAACGATACCAAAAGTAGATCCACTAACTTGGTTAAATTCACCGATGAATTATCTAAGATAGGAACATGTGTATTTGGTACACAAGTTAGATATATATGATGAGCTCATAGAGATAAAATGGAAGTAGAAAATAAAATATGCAAAGGAAATAAAACGATTCGATTTGATCGAATAGTATATTAAATAATAGTTCTAGTAGTACCTAAAAGCAAATAAGATTCATTCTCAAAGTCACTCCTCCTTATGCTACATAATGATGTAACAAAAAAAAGTAATCGAACTTTATTGGACAAAGTGTGATTATTAATGAGTGAAGTAGAGTAACCTTTTCCATAAGGGTGTATATGTAAGAGTAAGTACGTATGTTAAATTCTTTTCATATAAACCATAGTTTACGAATTCGTGTAAGATATGAATGGGAAAGAAATCCCAATTTTAAGTAGTTTAACATATGTGGTTATCAAATTTGCGGAATAAATTTATTTTCGTAAAATAAAAACTAGACCTATTTTATGCAAGTTTATAGGCGGTTCATAAAATGTTATGAATCCCTGTTCCACTATAGTGAGAAACTAATTGTTGTTTCTTTCAAGAAACACAACCTTCTTGCTGAAGAAATTTATTTCTAGAGAACTTAGTGGTAGTACGACAGACTTGGATACGGCCCAAGATTCTAACATAGTGATAAGACAGATGAAGTAAATTTAACCGAACCCAAAATCGACATAGCTCATTAGAATGTCTAACAAGAATCCTCGCATATTAAATAAAAACTATGATTTTTTGTCAACTTTGAAAAAAATGAATTACTATAAATAACAATCACCTCAGTTGTCAATAGACCATGAAGAGTATAGACCTTTTCATATAGCTTGATTATTTATATCTGAAATGGATTCCAAGTACATTTACAAAATATGATTTTGGTAAATGTACTTGAAAGGATATGATCCATCAGCTGTAATGTAAGTCTTCGATAAGAAGATCAATGCAGTTGGAATTGTGTAACATGATGTTGAAAGGAAATTACTTCACTGGAACTCAAATGCTGAAATTGATGGTGTAATTTCACTAGTAAACATGCTATCACGCGATATGACTTTGAGTTTTGGCACATTGATGTAGAAATTGCACTTTTAATGGTGATCTAGAAGAGACCGTTTTCATACGACAACAAAAATGTCTTAAACTCAATAGGCGACGACATAGTTTGTAGGTTTTTGTAAATCAAAGATTTGACAAAATAATGGCATTAAATATGCATTTAAACGTTGAGCAAGTATGCTGACACATAAATCAAATAGTTCAATTTCAATTAAAATGCAGGGGAAGCGTGTTTATAAGAAAGAAAATTAGAGGCGCTAAATCATTGCTAACACTATAAGTAAATAACATACAACTGATTGTCAACAATGTATTCGTATTAAAATCATTTTTGGTTTGGTTATTTAATTCTCAATGAAATATTTGAAAGAGATACCTCTTACTCGATATAAGGGATGTTGGGATTACCCCAATTTATATACACAAAGACCATATTAAAATGTTTAATGTGTAACATATGATGTGGATCCCCTATGCATTAGCAATAAGAGTCATCATATGTGCCTTGCTATATGGTATATTATATCTCGCTTATACACTTTGTGTATTAAGTGAATATCAAATCCAATCTAAAGTCGCTGAATAGCGGTGAAGAGTATTCCCGAATTTTACGAATTACTACAGAATTGTTTCTGGAAACATAAAATACTTATGAAGAAGTGTTCGGACTCAAAATTCATACATGACATCAAATATAGTACGTCAATCTTAAATTCATATTCAACCTTAATTAAGGAGCTTTAAGTTGGAAATGTTCCAAATGAGAGGTTGTGGCAGATTCAACTATAGAGGCTAAGTACATTGCCTTGAATGACATTGCGATGAAAGCAGCATAATGCATAAATTTATAAGAAAGCCGGGGGTAGTTTGCAGCATTGAAATCAATAATGTATAATGATTACAATAATGAAATATAGATAGCAAGAGGAACCAACATCTTGATAAAATGTCAAGATATGTTCTCCATAGTAACATTTGATAAAAGGTATATCAATAATGGGAAAGTACAACAAAAAAGTAGATACAAAATAATAATATCACAGATTCATTCACCAAGGCAAATTCTAAGTCTATATTAAAGTATGGTGCAACGACCCGAATTTCAATCACTTTAATCAAGGATATTCATATTATTTAAATATTCAAATATAGTTTATTTTCAAAAAAATCCAGTTTTGTGAAATGAATAAGAATGACAAACTTATTTTGGAGAAATATTCACAAAATATTTACTTTGGATATATCGTTAAAATGGTCGATAACCGTTTTATCGATAAGCAGCTCTATAATCGTAAAACATTGCGCATGAAGCTAGATACGTACACTTATTTTTATAATTAAATAAGAATATGAAATAAAATTAATTATTTTATTGTTAGGAAAGTAAAAGTACTTATGACATCATTGGTGATGCTTTTATATTTGAATATCAATTTATGACTTTAAATTGAGACTAAATTATTAAATAATTATTATAATTATTTAAATAATTGTTTTAAATGATGATAATTCATTTTAATTAATTATAAATGATAATAAATCATTTGTAATAATTTTATAAAGATATATACTTGATTTGAAAATATAAGAATATAATGGCGATTTTTGTAAATATTTGTTAGAATTAATTATATGGTTTTATAAATAAAACGTGTTCATTTTAATTAATTGATAATGATTATAGATTTATTTTCAAATTTTGTTTACATTTTATGTAATTTAAAGTATAAGTGAAAATGTGATAGGAATCGGTTTTTCGATTTTCAATAGTCTAACGCATATAAGTTATGTAACGTTGTTTATATGACTTGAACACATATATGACATACATGTACTCATATCAATGTATGCATATACATGCACAAACATTTCATATGCATATACGAATGGGAACACACGCACACATAACATACTTATAACACATATATATAAGATACTTGTAAAAGCTTAATACTTTAAGCTAATCTAAAGTCAACCATCTCGCATCAAAGTACACACTTGAGCACACATACATGGGGGTGATGATGGTGGATGTTGGAAGACGAAATGGTGGATGGAAATAGGGCCACGTGGTAATGGAGATGGAGCATATGGTGGTGATGAAAGGGGTGGTGTAAGTACTTAGATAATTTCCATCTTCTTTCCCTATAAATACCCACACATTTCCTTCTTCTTCATTCCACCATATCTCCTTCAGAACCGAACCAAATTATGCCATTAATTTTCTCTTACCATATAAAATTTCAATGGCTACAACTTTCTCGTTGACCGCTTCTTTTCATTCTAGGCTTAGTTATACTCAAAACTCCATTCTTTCAAGTACATTCTCGAGCCTAGATTTAAAGGCCAAGAATACCTCCTTTTGATTCAAGCATAACTCCTCCAAAATTGATCCAAATGAAGTAATTATTTTTTTCAAACCATGTCGATTTTCAATGGCTACGACTTTTATGTTTAGCATTTCTTCCAGTTCTGAGCTTAACCATGTCAAAATTCCGCTTCTTTACAGTGCATATTTGGGCTTCATTTTTATGAATCCAAGAATACTCTCTGTTCTTTTGGTCATATCTTCCTCATAACTAGTGCAAATCAATTGTTTCTTTTTTGAAATCCAATAGAAAAGATATTTCAACAACTTTTCCGTTAATAACTTCTTCAAATATTGAGAGTAACATGATCAAAACACCAAGAGAAAATGACCTATTTTTGGGTGCGGATTAAGAGAACTCAAGGTTGTAGGTTCACCACTTATCTTCCTCCTTCCCAAAGCTTGGCCATGAGAACTTGAAGGTCTTGGAAGTGAGAAGACATGGTGAAGGGGAGCTAAGTCCAAGAACAAAAGCATAGAGAGGGGTGGACGAGAACTTGGATGGGGAGATGAAGTTGTTTAAGTGATGGTAGAAGTGTATAAGTGAAATGTTGTGGCGGTATGAATGATGGTAGGAAGATTATTATTAATTATGGTGAGAACTCTAACGTTAAACCATTATAAGTAGTTATAAATGTTTAATATAACAGTTTGGATGCTAATGATGTTTGAATGTTTGAAAAAGTTGTTAGCAACATATAACTAAAAGTGAGACACTCCTAAATTATAGTTATGTATATTGTTGGATGATATATATGTTTGGATATGATTATTCATGAAGGTTGTTTATCATGTTTGAATATGGTAATATGGATGTTTAACATGGTTGTTGAATGTATATACAAGTCACGTTAATACATATCGATAAGCACAAAGGAAATCACTTTCTTTTATTGAATGAAATGGTGTATATGGAATGTTTAAACCTCTTTAAATTGGTTTAGTATGGTTTAGAAATATTTTATAAACATTTAAAAGTGTCTTGGAAAAGTTTAAAGGAACACTGAAAATTGAATTAAAAATAGGCGCGTCACGTAACGGTAGTTAGCGATTTCACCTCGTAAAAGTCAAACGAATATATAGAATGGAATATAGCTCGCAATTCCTCGAGATAAGAACTTTTCGAACAATTATATCCATAGTTTTGAAAAAAAGAAATAAAATCGAGATTTCGTTCAGTAGATTTTAAAATATAAGCAAATCAAGTTTTTTAAAAAAATCGCATTTTAGTAGTTCGGAGGCGAAACTAGTAAATGTCTTAAAATAGATAATTTTAATTCTTTAAAAAATATGAAATAAATTCTAAAAATCTTTTAAAATGCTTTAAAAGTGATTTGAGTTATAAAAATGAATTTTCAAATGATAGAAAAATCATTTTGATCAATACAACTTAAAAGGCACCATTCGTAGCACTTTTCGAAGCACTTTTCTATATTTTTTTGATATATAGTTCTAAACGCAACACTTATTTTCCAAATATTTTATAAATGTTTTCAAATGAATAGTGAATTATTTTAAAGGTAATTTAAAGGATTTATAAATTATTTCAAAGTGGTTAGTTAAATAATAAATAGTTAATTGGGTATGTTAAAAGATTTAGAGTCGATCAAATAACTTGACCGCCTTAAGGGTGATAGGGAGTTAGTCTCTAAGCTTGGGTTTGGAAAACCAGTTGCCTTTCCTCACTAACTACCCAGACTAGCCCGATGGAGGGGATTGTAAATTTGATTTACTCGGATCAAAATTTCCCAAAGTATAAAAAATATAATTTTTCAAAGTTAAACAACTTGGATTACATAGGAATAATCTTTTTATACTTGATATTAACTTCCGAGGAGGGAACCCATACTATATGTGTGAAATTAAAGGTGACTTCGCCGTTATTCGATGGATAGTAAAGGTTGAATACGAAAATTGATGTTGAGTAGAATTAATATAATTTCTATCAAACTTTTTTAACTCAATAATGTTTTCCAATACGACTTATGAAAATAATTCGGAATTAATTTAATTCTTATACTTAAAATTTATTGGTATAGGTTTAAAGTTGATGATGTCATAAATAACATTGTTTTTTATGAGATTTGGAAGTATGATTTGAAAATATTTGTTAATATTTAAATGAAATGATTTGAAAATATTTTCCTAAGAAAAAAATGAAGGTTTTGAGTAATCAAAGGATTTGATAAGGACTTTTAATGATTTTGTATATAACAGAAAGAATGTTTTAAAGAAATATATATCTCTAGAAGAAATTTTGATAAAAAGAGAAATTAATCAATCAAAGAATAATTCGCTATTTACCTAACATCTTTTTATCAATGATTGTGTAACAACCCGCATATTTATCGATTTTTATATTTAAATATTTTATTTAAATATTTTATCGATACTCGGAATTTAGTCCGAAAAGCTACTTTTTGCATACGGTTGAATTAGGACTCGGGACCACTCCCATTGAGTTTAAAATACCGTTTGCGACCTTTTTGAGTATAAGCTCGATATGTTTGGAGTAAGTTGATTTTTGCTACTTTTTCACTTAGGGCTTTGGTTTGGGCTGAGCCCAATAACCCCACTTATGTATTCAGTCCCAACCCCTTATCCTCTTCATTACTTCATTTCTAATTCCTAATATTCAAGCTTTCATAACAATGGAGAGTGGAAGAGGAAATTAAAACTCCAAGCCCTAGTTTTCTTTTGCAAATCAAACTCTAGCTCCAAACTAATAGAAGAACCCATTGCTTAGAATCAAGCTTCTTGAGTTGGATTTGAAGAGTGGTTGATTCTCCTTTGCTTCCAAGCTTCTTTTTCAATCGTTTGGGTTCAAAGGTGAGATTTTTATCTCACATCTTAGTCTATAACTATCTTCGATTGTTAGGTATGAATTCCTAACACTTATTCCTGTGCATTTGTTTTTGGTTTGTTTTGATTTGGTGAATATTCCAATTTTTGGTGTTTTGGGTTCAAATCTTTAAAAATCCTAACTTTGATGTTTGAATGGGTTTTTGGTGATGCAACGAAGAGCTTATATAGCCGGGTAGTCGATTGGCGTAAACCCTTAGTGCCGATGCTCGACCGATAGCAATATGGAAGAGTTTGGCATTCATTAGATTGGCTTAGGGAGTGCTGGCTAGGTCCGGCCGACCGAACTCAGGGTCCGGTTGACCGACCTGCTACCCGAGCACTTCCCAGCCTCTGTTTGGAAGTGCAGGTTACAGGTCCAGCCGACCGAACTCAGGGTCCGGTCGACCGACCTGCTACCTCGAGCATTTCTGTTTTTCTGGTCCGGTTGACCGAGCTCTGTAGCCGGCCGACCGACCTGTTGCAATTTTGACTACTTCGCCTAATTGTTTGAATTTCCAACTTTAATCGATTCGTGTTGTTTCCTATTTGTTGTTATCATTTGTTATTAACTTTGGTGACTTCTTTTCTTCGGAATTTTTTTGGAATATCCGTTTTGATGGATTTGGTATCGATTTATTTGGATTTTCATTCACGTCTTCGAATGTGAATTTTAGTGATTGATTCTTCCTACAATCTTCTTTGTGATTTGTCACTTTAAAAATATAAAAGTTTTCTATACTAGTAGTAAATATCAAAACTCTTTCTTCAAATGATTTCAACACTATTTTATTACAAAGCTCGTTTTCTTAAACCGTTTTCCAATCTATTAGTATATACAAGCCTTTACCTCACTCGTATGAGAAATCTAATTAAACGACTTAGTAAAACGAGTGGTATGAAACGCTTGCGTTTACTTCGTCGGTTAATTCTTGGACTTGTTCGATTGAAACTCTTGTGACAATTTTCTAGTGGAGATCTGCAATTTGTTCGTAAATATTTAAGTTAAGCTAGTGGTTATGGGACATGAAGCTAAGCTCATATATTTACTAGCTTACTGTAATTGACACTTCTCTTTGATCATGACGATCATTTTAAGATTTAGACTAGCAATTGTGCGATGTCTCTTTGTTTCGGTGTGATTTCAACACACACATGTGGGGTAGCTCCCCATGGTCTTCGGGCCATTCGTGTGTCAAAAATTAATGGCTAGCTACCATGAGATAGCTTCTCGTTCGTGTGATACATATGTTGGTGAGTTTTAATGCTCCCGTTCGTGTGATAGGCCTCCCCTCCTTTCTTGTGATTTCTGGATTTCGTGTGTTAAATTCTGGAATTTATGCTTCACCTATTTTTGTGATTTCTATTGATATGCTTTATCAATTTTGGTGCGTTGGTGAATTCATGTGTCATTGACTTGTTGTGAATTTAAGTTTTGGGTATGAAACCCTTTTTGGATCTTTGAGAAGATTCTTGTGATATTGATTAATCTCGTGTTGTTTTTCAATTACATACTTATTGTAGTATGCCATTATGGTTATCATATGTTTATGCCATATCTCTTATTCTATATCATGTCATCTGATATTTATAGCTAGACTGATCCGTTTATTATTTTCTTATTAAATAATACTCGGGTCAGACCGAGATGTTACAGGTGCTTCTGCTTGACTTCTCCTAGGGATTTATTACTCTGACTTTTGGCTACTACTTAGATTAGTAGTTTTTGTTGTATACATTTGAGATATAGACTCCATGATGTATACTTATTCTTTTGTGTAGTTCATGTAACTATTCTTTTGTGATATTGTGGATCTTTTTAGACCGCTACTCTGATGTACACTTCCTAGTGTAATATTCATATCTATTTCCGCCTTTGTGATATGAATTGTCTGTGACTGATTTATGTTATGTTTATTTCTATATTCGTTTCTGAAGATATTATAACCACTGTGTAGTAGCTTTGAGTTTATGTCGGTATGTCGGATTTCCCTCTTGATAAAGAAATGCATGTTATACTATCTGACATATCGATGCTCGCGCAAAGCAATTACACGGACGGTCGCTCCTCAACAGCCTTATCCTCCGTGCTAGTTGACAGCATTCACCGTAATGTTCTTGGCTAGCGTGGGTATAGAGATGGGGCGTCATAGATTGGTTCGAAGGAATTGGGGTCGAACTTGAGTATTTCTTATCTAGAAACCATTTCGAGCCAAATTATATATTCAAAGTAAAGACATGGAAACGATTTGGAAGATGGGTTATAGGGCTGCTTGTCACTGGCCCTCGGGGGGGATATCCCATATCATATTTATATGGAAGTAGTTCTTCATTTGAGATCTACGATGCAAGTACTTCTCACTACTAATCCTAAGGATGATACCCGATAGGATGTGGTAGGAAAGTGCCTTCCTTCTGTCCTATTCCTGGATAACTTGTATGGACGAATGTCTGATGTTGCATTTCTAATTACATTGATTGATCTCTATAAACGTATCATCTGTTTGGTGGTGGAGAAAGCAACTTCTCTTAACTTAACACTCTTTCCTAAGACGTACGAGCTCAGGAGTTACATGATGAAAGAAATAGGTTAAGTGATCATGAATTGGCAATGTGGCATTCAAAGCTGGATGTGCTATGTAAAATGTGATCATGATTTGGAAGATGGGTTATAGGAGTTATACAATTAAATAAATGATGCTTCCAGAGTCATATTGGGGCCAAGGACTAAACGATCACCGTATTTAATCCAGCAAGATGGAGATTTGCAAGATCATCCATAAAGAGCGGCAAACAGAGACATCTTGATAGTTGCCTGAATTCAAAATAATGGGATTTAATTGATTGAAGCTTAAGATGATTTTAAATTTCAAAGACAAGGTTATACCTGATAGCTGTGATTATAAGTGAATTCAATGAGATGGAGATGATCTTCACAAGATCCTCCATGATCAAGAACACAAGCACGAAGAATATCTTCTAGAATCTAATTCACCCTTTCCATCCGACCATCAGTCTGAGGATGGTAAGTAGTGCTAAGGTTCAAACGGGTCCCTAAAGCTTCCTGAAAATCTTTTCAAAACTTGCTGGTAAAGATAGGATCATGATCACAAATAATGCTAGAAGAAACACCATGAAGTCTGATAATCTCTCTTGTATAAACCTCAGCTAAGCTCGAAGTAGTTCAATTCGAGCTGACCGGAATAAAATGAGCAGATTTGGTCAATCGATCGAAAACTACCCAAATACTCTCATAACCCTCTTTTTGTCCTCGGTAAACTATCCATAAAGTCCATAGATACCTAATCACACTTCCAAATGGGAATCTCAAGGGGTTGCAGCAATCCAACGATCTTTTGGTGATCAGCCTTAAGTTGACAAGTGGCACATCTACTCACAAAAATGAAAACATCCCGCTTCATACCATTCCACCAGTATAGCTTCTTCATATTCTGATACATCTTGGTAACTCCTGAATGAATAGAGAGTCTGGACAGATGGTTCTCCATAAGCACATCCTGCCTTAAATCGTCGACATTCGAAACATAAATTCGTTTACCGATCCTCAGAATTCCATTATGACCAATTTGTGCTCCTAACTCACTCTGGCTATCACCTTCCCTGCTATGTATATTCTTCTTCATGAGCTTAAGCATCTCATCTTCATCTTGATTGGCTGCTATATGTTCCATAAGAGACGAAGAAGAAAAATCTGACACAACAGGACCTTATTCCGACTCAAGGCATCGGCCACAACATTAGCTTTCCCATAAGTGTAGTTGATGTCGAGGTCATAAGATGCTAAGAACTCAAGCCATCTAACCTGCCATCGGTTCAAATCCTGTTGGGTGAAAATATACTTAAGAGACCGATGATCAGTAAAGAGCTCAAACTTAGTTCCCTAAAGATGATGCATCCATAACTTCAAAGCAAATATAACAGCAAGCAGTTCCAAATCATGAATGGCATAGTTAGCTTCGTGGGGCTTCAACTTACGAATGGCATAAGCAATGACCTTCCCATCTTGCATCAAGATAACACCCAAACCTTCTCTACTAACATCAGTATAAACTGATAATCCTTCACTCCCATTTGGAATAGTGAGAACAGGAGCAGAGGTAAGCTATTGCTTCAACTCATTAAATGTTGCTTCACACTTATCACTCCAAACAAACTTAGCATTCTTACAGTTAAAACAGTGAGAGGTGCAGTTACATGGGCAAAATTCTTAATGAATCTCCAATAACAACCGGAAACCCCAAAAAGCTACGAATATCAGAAGGAGTCTTAGGTGTATCCCAATACTAGACTAGAATAAGGTGGATAAGTCAAAGAAAGATAGGATAAATTAATTTCAAAAGAAGGAAGGTGGATAGAATCACATTAATCGTGGTGACCTTAACTGAGTCAACCGAAACTCCATTATTAGAATCAATATGCCTATGAAATCGGACTTCATCTCTCCAGAAATGGCATTTAGAAAATTTAGCTTTCAACCGATGGCTCTTAAGAGTTTGGAGAACAAAGGTCTAATGAGATTTATACTCCTTCTCTGATTTAGAAAAGACGAGAATATCATCAATGAAAACCAAGACAAACTTGTTAAGAACATCGTGGAAAACGTGATTCATAAGATCAAAGATGAAGTAGGAGCATTAGTTAATCCAAAGGGCATGACTAACTATTCATATAAACTGTTCTCTGTTTCGAAAGCTGTTTTGGGAATGCTCTCCTTTGCTACAAAAAGCTGGTGGAAACCAGTAGCAGGATCAAGCTAAGAGAATATTTTAGCTCCATAGAGCTGATCAAACATATCATTGATACGAGGCATAGGATATATGTTCTTCAAGATAAGCTTATTCAGCTCCCTATAATCAACACACATCCTCAAAGAACCATCGGATTCAGTGACAAAGACCACAGCTGCTTCCCATTCTGAAAAACTCTACCTAATCAAACCCTTAGAAAACAATCCTCGACCTGCTTCTTTAACTTAGCTTTCTCTCTATATGCCATCCATCTTGGAAGGGTGGATAGTGTTTTAAGGAATTACTAGTTCTTTTTAAGTTTATATTAATTTGAACACAAATGTATGCAATATTCAGACACAGATACGATTATAGAATCAAACACAGATGCAGATATGAAGTAAAAGCAATAAAGGAAAGAACATACCGAATTTTACAACCCTACATCCAGTCCCCCAACACAAGTATGGATTTCCTTTAAAAATTAATTCTTACAATTACACCCTCGATTTCAAGACCACAAGGTACACCGCTCCAGATTCACAGTCCTCTGGGTAGAGACACTTGATTTTACGGGCAACAAGTTCACCTGATTGAGTTTCCAGGCTACAATCACACCTTTTCTCATTTGATTGATTTTACAGGCTACAATCACACCTTTTCTCACTCAATTAATTACAATGAAGTCTATAACTCTGAATAGCACTGGGATCTTGTTGAGATAGTGATAGAGAATCAAACCAGAGATGATCTAGTTAGATTCAATGGTGATTTCGGTAGAGTAATGGTAAAAATGTATGTAAAGAAATGTGGAAGAAGAGGAGGAGTGAAATCAGAGAATATATGAATAGAAATTCATTTAAAACGGCCCCTATTCATAGTAGAACAACACCCATGTCCATTCGTGAAAGGATATGACGAATAGACACTTCCTTTGAAATTCAAATTTTTGAAATAAACCGTCACCTTGTCTACAAGGCTTCCATGGGGTTGTCAACAGGCCTAAGTTATTTTTGGTAATTTGTTTTTCTTTGAAAATAACTTCTATCTTGTATTAAAACTATTTTAAACTTTATACATATACTTAACTATAGTTAAAATACATAAATAATTATAGAGAATAATATTTTGGTAAATATAAAATTTTACTATAATTTTATATTTTAATCTAAGTATAAATATTAAAAGATAAATATATTATAATTAAAAGATAGTATAAAACCAAGGATAATTTGATTTTGAAAATAAAGATTATTTTGAGGCTAAAAGTATTTTAAAACCAGGATCGATGTTTTTGATTTTTTTTAAAGAAGATTTTGAAATCATTTGAAAACAAGATATAATTTTGTAAAACATTTGAATAAAAGTTAGTGGGTACAAAACAATGTTCCACTAGATTTTTCGTACGTTTCATCCTACTTAGGGTTCCATCCCTTTAACGAGCTCGAAGTGGATTCCATTCCACGAATAAAATGGATTTTAAGATAACAGTGCTTTTGTAGGAGTTTTAACAAAATTCCTAACTAAATTACATATAATGAAATCTTGAACTCTTGATAATCTTGATACTCATAAGTCTTGAATCTTGATATCTTCGATCTTGAGTTTATCAATTCTTGAATCTCTTTACTGTACAATCTTCCTTCTTTGGTACCAGTATATATATATCATACATATATATCTAAACAATAATGTTAGTATTTATATTTTGTAATCTTATTCTAAGGTTGTTGTCATCAAAACCAACTTCTCAGGGACTAACAATCTCCCCCTTTTTGATGATGACAACCTTTGTTTATAATATATTACTTCTATCCTAATAACTCCCTCTAAAACTAATAACTCTCCCCTTTAATCTATGCCTAACTATGCTATTTTATACTTCCCCCCCTTTATCATCAACAAAAACTAACTCCAAACTATATAACTCCCCCTTAATCTAATACTATATGACATGTGATTATAATGATAGTGTTATCATAAATAATCAACACTTAATTCTGAATCTAAAACTTAGTCCTTAATTACTAACTATCCTAACTAAGAATCCATATATGATAATACTTATAATAGAGATAATGTGAGAATTCAAATATAAGAACACAAATCATTTAGATATTATATATTGTTATATTTACATTTGCGTAGAAAACATAAGTAAGATCATATAGCGATAAGAAAGAGAGAAAAGAAACTAATATGTATCCTTGAAAATGGGAGATCTATAAACTGAGCAATTTGGGTAGTGGAAACAGAAATTTCCACGTTGTTCAACTAGATTTCCATCCTTGTCAAAGCAGACTTCTCCAACGCAAACAACTTTGTCGTCATCTTCAGCGTACTCTACTTCCATGAGGGCTTCTTCTTCTTCCTCGGTATCCTCTTGCACTTGATCACCTGAAGATTCTTCATCAATCAAGATGGGATTGGCATGATTGTCCATTAGAAACTTTTGCAAGTTTCTAAGGATTTTGCCTCGCCGTTCTTGTTCTTTGGCCATTCTGATTTACACTACCTGAATTTCAATCATTAGTTGCAGTGCATCCTTCAAGGAGTCCTCCATTTTTATCACTAGTGCAAGCGTAGTTCGTTGAAATGGTCCAGTAGAAGGAGAAGGGAACGAAAAGGTTGAACTTTTATTTGATTTGGAGGAGGAGGCCATTTTTTTATTGTTTTCAGAAGTTAGATTAGAGAAAGGATAGAAAGAATGAACAAAATTTCGAAATAAGAAGAATGTATAACCACCAATTTGAATTTTGGTGGGAAAATTTCAAAAAAAAAATCTTTATATGTCGACAGGGGTAGAAGAGGGTTGTCTACAAGGTACCTATATTTTTACTATTTGATTTATTTTAATTTAATTTTTTTAATTATACTTTGTTGTTTATATTCTATATTTCAGTTATTGAACAAATACCTAGTTCTCTTCTTAATTTAGTAAGTATAGATTCATTTAAGGGTTTTGTTAAGATATCAGCAATTTGATTCTCGGAAGTGATATAATCGAGAGTAATTACTTCCTTACTTATATTATCTCTAAGAAATTATGTCTGATATCAATTGTTTAGTTCGAGCGTGATGAGTAGGATTTTTGGATAAATTTATTGCACTTGTATTATCACAATAAATTGGTGATTTTGAGATATTTAAACCAAAATCTTTTAAAGTTTGTTGCATATATATTACTTGAGAACAAGCCAAAGCAGCAGAAATATACTCTGCTTCGGTTGTTGATAAAGAAACTGTGTTTTGCTTTTTACTAAACCAGGAAATCAGAGAATGCCCCAAAAAGTGACAAGTTCCACTTGAACATTTTCGGTCTGATTTATAACCAGCATAATCAGCATCACAGTAAGATATTAATTCAAAAGAATCATTTTAGGATAAAATAAGTCATAATCAAAGGTGTTTTTAACATATCTTATGATACATTTTACAGTTTTTAAGTGGGTCTCTTTAGGTTGGTATTTATATCTTGCACAGAGACAAACACTATGCATGATATCAGGTCTACTAGCAGTGATATAGAGTAGTGATCCAATCATTCCTCTATACAATTTTTGATCTACATCTTTCGATAGATTTTCTTTACTTAGGTACTCATTGGTTGCCATGGGAGTGGGTTTTTCACTTGTAGTAGTCAAACCAAATTTACTAAATAGGTCTTTAGCATATTTTTCTTGACTGATAAAGATACCATTATCTAATTGTTTTATTCGCAATCCTAGAAAGAAGTTTACCTCACCCATATGACTCATCTCAAACTCTTTTGTCATTATTTCAGAAAATTCTTTATTCATTTCAAAATTAGTTGATCCTAAAATGATATCATCTACGTAAACTTGTACTAGTTGAATTTTATTTTTGTTTCTTTTAGTAAAAAGAGTATTATCTACTTTACCAATTTCAAAGTTTGATTGTAATAAGTAAGATCTTAGTCTATCATACCACGCACTAAGAGCTTGTTTTAGACCATATAGAGCTTTCTTAAGTTTGTAAACATGATTTGGTACTTTTTCATTTTCAAAAAGTGGTGGTTGTTCAACATATACTTCGTCTTATACAAATCCATTTAAAAAGGCACTTTTAACATCCATATGAAATAATTTGAAATTATTATGATCTGCAAAAGCAAGTAGAATCCTAATGGCTTCTAATCTTGCTACGGGAGCAAATGTTTCATCAAAATCTATTCCTTCTTCTTGACAATAACCTTGAGCGACTAACCGGACTTTATTTCTAACAACCTCACCTTGTTCATTCATTTTATTTTTATAAACCCGTTTAGTTCCAATTATAGTTTTATTTTCAGGTCTAGGAACAAGTTCCCAAACATCATTTCTAGATTTAGTTCTTCTTGCATAGCCAAAATCCATGAATCATCAGTTGATGCTTCTTTTGGATTTTTGGGTTCAATAGTTGATATAAAGGCTACGTTGCTCATTTTACTTAGTTGATTTCTAGTTGTAACAACAGATTGCATATCTCATTGTATATTTTCTATAGGATGATCTATTAAAAGTTTAATCTTTTTATTAGGATGATTAATTTCATTATTAGTTTCAGTTGACTCTTGATTTTGAGTGATTAAATCCTCTTCATCATTTGTATCTTCAAAATATTTAAGACTTTCACCGAATGAAACATGCATTGTTTCTTCGATGGTGTTAGTTCTTAAATTAAAAATTCTGTATGCTTTACTTCTATTAGAATATTCGATAAAGATACCTTTGTCTGATTTAGGATCGAATTTATCTAAGTTATCCTTTGTATTTAAAATAAAACATTTACTTCCAAAAATTCTAAAATAAGATACCTTAGGTTTCTTTGTGTGAAGAAGTTCATAAGATGTCTTATCAGTTAAAGGTCAAACTAAAATTCTATTTAAAATATAACAGGCGGTAGCAACTGCTTCTGCCCAAAAATGTTTTGGTAACTTACTATCTGAAAGCATAATTCTCGCACATTCTTCAATCGTCCTATTTTTACGTTCTACTGCTCCGTTTTGTTGTGGAGTTCTTAGAAATGAAAAATTGTGAATTATTCCCTTTTTATTGTAGAATTCCTCAAACTTTTCACTTTCAAATTCAACACCGTGATCACTACGGATGGTTATAATTTTTACAGAAAGTTGATTTTGAATTCTTTTTGTAAAGTTCTTAAAACATTAGAAAGTATCACTTTTATGTTTCAAAAACAATGTCCATGTAAATCTAGAATAATCATCTACAATTACAAAAACGTATTTACTATGATTTATTGACTAAATTTGAGATGGACCAAATAAATCAAGATGAAGTAATTCAAGAGGTTTTGAAGTTGAAATCATATCTTTTAATTTAAAGGAACTTTTTCTAAGTTTTCCTAATTGACATGCATCACATAAACTGTCTACTTTAAAATTCATTTTAGTGAGACCTCTTACTAGATCATGTTTTGGCAGTCTAGATAAGAGTTTGAAATTCAAATGCCCAAATCCCTTATGCCAAATCCAGGGGTCACTTGTATTTTCCAAAAGACACAGGTTATCATTTGAAACTTCATACTAAGAATATAAATATTCTTTTTCCTAATTCCCTCAAATATTATGGTTGAATTATTATCTTCAATGTGACACTTATCTTTTTCGAATTTAATTTTATATCCATTATCGCAAAGCTGACTAATACTTAGCAGATCATGTTTCAGATTTTTAACTAGAAAAACATTAGTAATAATAGGAGTTTTAGAGTTACCGACTTTGTCGATGCCAATCACATATCCTTTTTAGTTGTCTCCAAAGTTAACCAGTCCTTCGTCTTTGTATATTATATCATTCAGCATATCTGGATTACCAGTCATGTGTCTGGAGCATCCGCTATCGAGTATCCATTTATTCTTTTTGATCTACACAATTTGTCCATTGTGGATTGATTCCTCAACACCCATAAAACATGTTTCCTGCACATCATACAATTTTGGCAGACAACTTGAATTTGAATATTGATTATATGCAGACTCAAGAGACAATGATGATCTGAATATTTCTAAACTAGTATTAACAAGTTTTTTAAACATGGCCATTTAAAAGCTTTTTCAAAAATCATATTATGAAACTTTGAAAACCTTGCTCTGATACCAAATGTGAGAAATGCGGATTACGGATCTTAAGACTAGAATTAACACTAGAGGGTGGGTGGATAGTGTTCTAAGGAATTACTAATTCTTTTTGAGTTTATGTTAATTTGAACACAAATGTATGCAATATTCAGACACAGATACGATCATAGAATCAAACACAGATGCAGATATGAAGTAAAAGCAATAAAGGAAAGAACATACCGAATTTTATACTGGTTCGGAGTTACCCTACATCCAGTCCCCCAACACAAGTACAGATTTCCTTTCAAAATTAATTCTTACAATTACACCCTCGATTTCAAGGCCACAAGGTACACAGCTCCAGATTCACAGTCCTCTGGGTAGAGATACTTGATTTTACGGGCAACAAGTTCACCCGATTGATTTTCCGGGCTACAATCACACCTTTTCTCGCTTGATTGATTTTACATGCTACAATCACACCTTTTCTCACTCTATTAATTACAAAAAAGTCTATAACTCTAAATAGCACTGGGATCTTGTTGAGATAGTGATAGAGAATCAAACCAGAGATGATCTAGTTAGATTTAATGGTGGTTTCGGTAGAGTAATGGTAAAAATGTATGTAAAGAAATGTGGAAGAAGAAGAGGAGCGAAATCAGAGAATATATGAATAGAAATTCATTTAAAACGACCTCTATTTATAGTAGAACAACACCCATGTCCATTCGTGAAAGAATATGACAAATAGACACTTCCTTTGAAATTCGAAATTTTGAAATAAACTGTCACCTTGTCGACAAGGCTTCCTTGGGGTTGTCGACAGGTCTAAGTTATTTTTGGTAATTTGTTTTTCTTTGAAAACAACTTCGATCTTGTATTAAAACTATTTTGAACTTTATAAATATACTTTACTATAATTAAAATACATAAATAAGTATAGAGAATAATATTTTGGTATATATATAATTTTCCTATAATATTATATTTAAATCTAAGTATAAATTTTAAAAGTTAAATATATTATAATTAAAAGATAGTTTAAAACCAAGGATAGTTTGATTTTGAAAATAAAGATTATTTTGAGGCTAAAAGTATTTTTAAACCAGGATAGATGTTTTTGATTTTTTTAAAAGAAGATTTTGAAATCATTTTGAAAACAAGATGTAATTTTGTAAAAAATTCGAATAAAATTTAATGGATACAAAACAATGTTCCACTAGATTTTTCGTAAGTTCTATCCTACTTAGGGTTCCATCCCTTAAACGGGCTCGAAATGGATTCCATTCCACGAATAAAATGGATTGTAAGATGTCAGTGCTTTTGTAGGAGTTTTAACAAAATTCCTAACTAAATTACTTATATTGAAATCTTGAACTCTTGATAATATTGATACTCATGAGTCTTGAATCTCGATATCCTTGATCTTGAGTTTATCAATTCTTGAATCTCCTTACTGTACAGTCTTCATTCTTTGGTACCTGTATATATATCCTGCATATATATATATATATATAAACAATAATGTTAGTATTTATATTTTATAATCTTATTCTAAGGTTGTTGTCATCAAAACCAACTTCTCAGGGACTAACAGGGCTCCAGGAATAAGATCAATGCAGAATACAATTTCCGCTTAGGAGGTAAAGAAGTGACTTCAACAAAAACATCGGAAAAATCCTTGACAATAGGGGTGGAGTCAAGGTCACTAGGCTGAGAATCCAAAGAAAAGATAAAACTACTTGCATAATCCTGAGGCATTCGGCATCCAATCACAAGAGAATTACCCAGATCATCCACTAAAGAGATAGTTCGGGCTTTATAGGAAATAACTGCATCATAACGCTTTAACCAATCAGCTCCAAGTAAGATATCAAATGCATTGATACCCAAAACATAGAAATCTCCGGCAAATCGACTCTTCTTGTAAAGGAATTTAACCTCTTTACAAATCATACTAAAATTAGTGGGACCGCCGATGGGATTAGTCATTCATAAGGATGAAGATTCCAATTGAGGTTGCAATATGTGCTTAAATTTGTCACAAATATCAACAGAAATAAAACTATGGGTTGCATACGTATCAAAAAGAACACGAACAGGAAAATCATTCAAAGTAAAGGTGCCCTGAAGAGGACCTTGAGTATCACTGGCAGAAGGAGTGGAAGAGGTCGTAGCAAAGACTCCAGATGTCTTGCCTTTCTACTGAGTGGGACATTTATTCTTGAAGTGGCGAGGCTATTAAGTCAGACTTGAAGTGCTCAAACAACATATTGTTATTTATATTTGGCAAAACATAGCATATACAGTAAATAAATCAATCACAGAATCACAGACACAGAGTAATACAATAATACATGGTGGAAATAGATAAATAGTAGTTCATGAAGATACTAAAAAAACAACAGAGTCCAAAGAAAATACAACATAAGTTTAAATACAAAGAAGTCTCTAGTACATAAGCAAATGACAAGTCTGAACATAAACAACTAGAGATAACTAAAATAACTAAGATAACTGAAAAATTGAATGGATAAAAGATAGATCTCCAAGCAAAGATCCAAGCTCTAAAGATGAGTCTCAAATGCTGTAATACTCAGGCTGAACTGAGCATAAAGCAAAACACAAAATACTCAAGTTAGGAATAACATTCTTATGTAAGTAAATCAGCACAAGTGAAATGCCAAATGAAATGCAATATAACTTAAAGGATGTTTGGAATGTCTATCCTTTAAGGATCCGTGGAACTATCTACATACATAGTACAATACGCTATATAAATAATACGGTAAAGTAAAATATTAAAGTAGCATTAAGGTGTTACCTATATCCACCTTAACACATTTTTATATAAATATCATAGTCTATACAGATACTGTAAGCCCCACCAAACTAGTGGGACACTCAGGGAGTACTTCATAGGTACAATCCAAACCAAACTCGTAATGGGCTCGATCAGGATAAATATGATAAGGCACGCAAGGCAATGCCTAGGATAGGATACTACCGTTTTACGGATTTGGACTAGTGGTAACGCATAGCAGCTACTGCCGCCCACCTCGAGACACACTCCCAAATCAAAGGTGTGCACACCAAAATCAAATCACAAAAGTAATAGATATGGTTTAGATAAATGTGCTCGATAGGGGGAGCGACCCCACTTGGCCCGGCTTTGCTCCTCTTTTAGTCATTTTAATTATAACCCGAAGGTCAAGGATATCCATCATCGTTCTCTTACTTCATTCCAGTAGCATTCGCCAAACCATCCTACTTCATTTTGAATGCTCCACCACATGCATAGTTATTAAAGTGGTTTTCGGTATTGGCAGAGTTTATGACAATATACGGTCCCGATCTCTTTAGCAACCAAACGCTTATTTCACACCATGGTCATTTAAAAAAAATCATTTTATTAAATCTCAATTTACAATAAAAATCAAAATTAAGTATTCATCTTCAATTATATTTAATTTTGCAACTATTCTCTTATTCAGCTTTAATCAAATCAAATTATGAAATCATGCCTTTAAAATCGATAAATTTCAATCAATTGTTATTTGAATTCAATTCTTAAAACAATTTCAATTACAAATTAATTCCAACTTACCTTTCCAACCTTATTTATTAAAGTTATTACAAAAGTCTATTTTATTACATTAATTTAAATATTTTTAAAGAAAAATATATATTTTTATTTTTATGAAATTTTATTAAATTAAATCTTATATTATATATTTTTAAAATAAAGTTACAAGTTAAACTTTATATTTACATTATTAAAACTTACTTATAAATTTAAAATTCTAAAAACATATAATTTAAAAATCTAAATTTCTATATATATGTTTTAAAATAAAATCTTTATATTAAATTTCAAAAATCATCTTTTTTTCAGAAACATCTTTCCAAACTTTAAGAGATCGCTATAAAAATAGAAAAATGGTGTCCGTATATAGTTTTCTATCATATGTTCAAGTGATACGGATATTCATCACTTCAATCCGCAATAATTAAAAATTTATCGGTATATATCATTTCAACCCATAATCCCAAATTTCTAAAATCAATAGAATCACTTGGATTTATTATTTCAACCCATAACGACTTTCACTAATCTAAAAGATCATTCGGGTATGTATTATTTCAACCTACAGTAATTTCCTAAAACAAAGGGAACTTGCAGCATGATTTGTAAAAAATAACACATATAAAACATAACACATAACTTGCATAATGATTTACAAAACATAGCACAATACTTACATAACAAATTACATAACATAGCGTATGACTTACATAATAAATTACAAACATAGCATATTACTAACATAACTTATTACGTAACATAGCATATGTTCATATTTGACATGAATATGACATAATATTTTCTTATCATAACATAACATAATATGCAATCATTTCTAATATAACACTTATGTTATTTTCTATATTACAAACATAACAAATGTATGCATATCAATTTTGCTTTTTTTTCTTTTTTTCATAACATATATTTTTCTTTTCTTTTTCTTTTTTTCTTTTTCATTTCATATATTATTTTTCAAATAACGTATTAGTGACATTTTCATAGCATGTGTGACAACTTTTAAATCAATATAACATTTCTTTTTTTTCAACATAACAATTTCATATTAACATCATGAAGCATATATTCTACGCATATAATGACATCTACTTTTATAAATAAACAACATATTGTCAATAACCATATTATGTCAATTCATAAGAAAACATAAGTGAACACATATCATGTCACAAATCATATAGAAACTAAAATAAATCCAAATTATCACAACATTTCATGTGACATGTCAATTTTTATTCATTTACTTAGCATAAGATTATAAATCGTGAGTGAGTGGCTCACCTTTTGAGGCTAGGAAAATTTACAACACAAAGCAACGAATTCCAACAACAATTCCAAAGCACAAACTTGAATTGATGAAACACAAAATATATAAATATATATAGCTATTGTTTTTTTATAAAAAGAGAAGGAAGACAGGGGTTAAGGGGCTCGTCCTAGGGTTGAAAGGAGGGCTCAGCCAAGGGTTTTGGCTTGGGTTTGGGTGCGGTCAAGGTGGGCTAAGGTGGAGGATTGGGTGCGGCTAGGCTAGAGGAGGAGATGGTGGAAGAATGGATGGGTTTTGGTGGTGGTAGGCTCGGTTATAGCCTAGGAAATGGGCTAGGGTTTTCGGCCTTGCTTTGGTGGATGATGGTCGGGATGAGGGGGAAGGAGATAGCCTTGGAGATGGTGGAGGGTGGTGGCTATAGGAGGAGGAAGGAAGGGTTTTAAAGAGAGGAGGAGAGGAGTTTTGATTTGTGAGTTTTTGGAGTTTTAGATCTACAGTTCTCTGTAGATTTTGAGGAGGAAGAAGGAAGAGTGAATAGAAAGTTTCTCAAGGGGAATTATCTGTACGTATATGTTTAATCAGATAGGAAACATAAGGTCGTAGGCAAAGGAATTGTTACATGACTCTTAGTATGACTAGAGTCTCTTGGTTAACCAAGGCTTATAAGGTCGTAGGCAAAAAAATTATTACATGACTCTTAGTATGACTAGAGTCTCTTGGTTAACCAAGGCCCATTAGACCAAACAAACCCAATAGGACTTAGCCAAATAAAGCATAGCTAAACACCACAAATTCATGTCAATTTTTCATAGTAATCCATATTTGTAGAGCAATAGGAATTTTATTTTGACGTAATGAAAAGTGGAGAGGTGATTAGAATTCAGTTTAGTATCATATAAAAAGAACAAAATTTTAAAGTTCAAATTTAAATTTTTCAACCAAAAGTCAAATTTTGACTAGGTTTGACCAAAATTTAAAATTTTACAAAATTTTCTATTTCATTGAATTTGAAAAAATAAAACACTCAATATTCCAAAAAAAAATATTTATAATTCAAATTTATTTAAAGTTTAAAATAATTAATTCAAAATTTCAATTAAAATTCCTTTTAAAATTTGACTAAATTTACTAGTTATTACGCTATTTTAGTTAGATTGTTTGATACGGGAGCTTCTCATAGTTTTGTTGCTAAGAAAACCGTAGAAGAATTAAAACAAGACCCAAAGATTGTTGATACCCCTATTTGCGTGACAAATCCTATAGGTGGTACCACTAACATTTGTTTGAATTGCGAAAAAGTCCAAATTTCCCGCTCTTCCCATCAATTCCCTTTTGAACTATTTGTCTTAGATTTTATTAGACTCGAAATTTTGCTCGGTATGGATTAGTTAACTAAGCACGAAGATATTCTATATTGTGTAAAAAGAATGGTTTTAGTATAAAAAAAGTTAGGGAAGTTTATAGAAATACCTTATGAAGATCCTAGTCAAAGGAGGGGAAATTTCCTATATACATTAGATTCATCTTAGGAAGGATTAGAAACAATATTTGTTGTTCAAGAATTCCCAGACGACTTTGAAGAAGTAAAGAATTTAACCCCGCATCGGGAAATCGAGTTTCCTATTGACTTGATTTCTAATACAAGGCCAGTTAACCAACGGGACCCAAGGATGGCTCCAAAGGAAAGGGAGTAGTTAAATAACCAAACTCAAGAGCTATTGAAGAAAGGGTTGATAAGGCCGATTCGTTCAAGTTGGGGATCGACGGTAGTTTTTGTTACCAAGTCGGATGGATCTCTATGGTTGTGCATAGATTACCAAGATATGAATAAATAAACGATTAAGAACAAGTATCCCCTACCTTAAATAGATGACTTGTTTGATCAGTTACATGATGCTTGTGTATTCTCGAAAATGGATCTAGCTACAGCATTTCATCAACTAAGAGTCGCAGAAGAATACATCCATCTAACTACATTTAAAGGTCCAAAAACTTTCTTTGCGTGGTTAGTTATGCATTTGGGCTAACCAATGCGCCCGCTTATTTTGTAGGCCTAATGAATAGAGTATTTAGAGATGTACTTAATAAATCCATGTTAGTCTTTATATATGATATCCTTATCTATTCTAAGACAGAATAAGAACACGAAAGACATCTATAAATTGTGTTGGAGATATTGAGAAATAATATGCTTAAAGCCAAATTTTTGAAATGCCAAGTCGGGGAAAAGGAGGTAAGATTCCTTGGGAATATAGTGTCAAGGGTTGGGATTTCGGTATATCCTGTAAAGGTTGCAGCTGTTCTAAATTGGAAGCAACAACAAACTCCTAAAGAAGTTCGTAGCTTCTTAGGTTTGGCAGGATATTATAGAAGATTCATTCAAGACTTGTCAAAGATTGTTTACCACTAACGAAGTTTACCATGAAAGATGCTAAATTTATCTAGACTCCTAAATATGAATCAAATTTCCAAGAACTCAAAAGGCGGTTAACAACCGCTCTAGTTCTAACAATTACAAATGGAAATAGTGGATTGACCATTTTGCATATGCTTGTGGAGAAGGAATTGGTGCAGTTCCAATGCAAGAAGGGAAGGTGATTGCTTATTCAAGTAGAAAACCGAAGGTTCATGAGAAGAATTATGCAATGCATGACTTAGAATTATCAGCCATGGTGTTCACATTGAAAATATGGAGGCATTACTTGTTGGGTAAGAGGTTTTCATAGTTTGTTTCAATTAAAACATTGAATTGACCTTAATAAATAAAATTCCCTCTTTTAATTAGGTGAAAAGTTTGAGCTCTTTACAGATCATAAATCTTTAAAGTGTCTTTCCACTCAGAAAAATTTAAACATGAGGCAGCAACGTTGGTTGGAATTTCTCGCATCTTATGAACTAGATATTTTATATGCACCTAGGAAAGCCAACGTAGAGCTAATGCATTGAGTAAGAAGTATGCTGTTATTTCTTGTTTGGTAGTAACTCCAACTCTTTTGGAAAGAATAGCCAGTAAATAGAGATAAGATAGACAGTTTGAAAAGTTTATTACGGTAGCTGAAGAAGGTTGAAATTCAAGCTTTGAAGTGGATAAAAGCGGAGTGTTACGATTGAATGGGCGAATTTGTGTTTCGGATGTGGAAAATCTTAGGCAGAAAGTATCCGTTGAGTGTCACAAATCCAAACTCAACATTCATCCAGGAATTAACAAAACATATAGAGATATGAAGCGCACATTTTGGTGGAGAAGTATGAAAAGGGACATATCCGTTTATGTTAGCCGATACATAAATTGTTAAGAAGTCAAAAGCAACCAACAGAAAATTACATGGTTACATAAACCGTTGGAGATTCCAGTTTGGAAGTGGGATCAAATATCAATGGATTTTATTGATGGCTTACCTCGAATGAGGAAGGGGAACGATGGCATTTGGTTCATTGTAGACCGATTAATTAAAAGTGCACACTTCATTCAGTTAAGCCAATAAGGACCGTTGCAAGCCTTGCAGATATATATTATATATATGTATATATATATATATATATATATATATATATGAAGGAGATTGTCTGATCGCATGGAGTTCCAAGCAGTATAGTAAGCTATCAAGATCCAATCTTTACTAGTCGGCTTTGGAAAGAATTACAAACTGCTTTAGGAATAACGCTAAATATAAGCACTGTCTATCACCCCTAAACTGATGGACATATGGAAAGAGTTAATCATGTTTTGGATGATCGTCTCAGGGCGTTTATTCTGGACTTTGGAGGCTCCTGAGAAAATCATTTGCATTTTGTAGAGTTCTCTTATAACAACAGTTATCAAGCTAGTATTAGCATGGCACCATATGAAGCTCTATATGGTTGTCCGTGCAGGTCACCAACAAGTTGGATCGAAACCGAAGATCGGTTAATAATTTGTCCTTATATGATACGAGAAACTTCAAAGAAGGTCGATATGATTAGAAAGAAGCTAAAGGAAGCCCCAAGCTGACAGAAAAGTTATGCAGACCAAAGGTGTAGAAATCTAAAATTCTTAATCGAAGATTCAGTCTTTTTAAAAGTCTCTCCGATGAGAGGAGTGGTGAGATTTGGAAGAGCTGAGAAGTTAACACCTCGATATATTGAACCATTTTCCATTCTTGAATGAATTAGCCTACTAGTTTATCGAGTGCAGTTACCAGAAAGACTGGCAGGAGTGCACAATGTTTTTCATGTATCTCATTTAAGAAAACATGTGCATGACCCAAAGCAAATCATAGAAACAGATGCTTAGGAAGACTTGGAGATGGAACCGAATTTGGCAGTTATTAGACGACCTATTTGAATCATTGATCGTGATGAGAAACGATTAAGGAGTAAGGTAGTTTGGTTAGTCAAAGTTCAATGGAGTGGAGATACTGAGGATTGCACTTGGGAAACGGAGGATAGAATGAAAAAGGCATATCTCGAATTTAGGATGGAAGAATGGACTATACAAATCATGTCGTTGTAGTGTACTCACCGCTTGTAGCGTGATCACTTATCCATACTTTTGTATGTATTCGTCATATCAAATATATTTCCTTTTGAGATATTTTCTTCTTATCTTTATTTCGAGGACGAGATTCTTTTAAGCATGGGAGTCTATAACGACCCATAAATATATCACTTTAAATAAACGATCGTTTAGCTTTGTCGTTATAATAGTAATTTTGTAAATAATTATTTATATTAACTTATATGATTTTATAAATAAAATATGATCATTTTAATTAGTTAAGAATGATAAGAAAATTTATTTTCAAAATTCGTTTACAAAAATATGCATATTAATTTAAAAGAGAAAATATGACCGAAATTGGGATTTGTAACGATACAACATGTAGAAGTGGTGCAACATTGTAGGAACATGTAACATACACACACATGTACATGTGCATACATGAGAACATGCACATAAACATATATATACAAAATTAATCAAGTATAATTTAATATAAAATATATAATATATTTTAAGATTTCTTACTCCTTAAGCATACATAAGTCAACATATGCATACTTGAGATGATGGAAGCGATTGGCACATGGAGGGTGGATGATTGTCGTTCTTAGGTAGGGGAGAGGTGTGTTGGTGAAGGAATATAATGGTAATGAAGATGATGATGTATGCTGGATACATTTACCCTCTTCTTTTTCTATAAATACCCTACCTCTTCTCTTCATTTTCATTCATCTTCTTCTTCATATTTTCTAAGCTTTTTCATCAACTTTAATGGCTTCCATCCTAAGAGAAATAATGTCAAAATTTATTTCAAAAAGAATTTAAATTATAATATATATATATATACATACATACTTAAACACCTCAAAACAAACCCGAAACTCCAGTTTTTCTCTTTGTTCTTCACAATCACCACCCCACTTCATCAAAGGCCGAACCACTTCCTTGCTCCACCCTGCACCCCCAAGACATCAAAATATTTGATTAAGGCATCTATTATCTAAAATATGAATAATAGTGAGCTTTGGGAACAGAGTAGCGGAGTTATAGCGAATTTTTAATTAATCGTTGAAAACTCAAGGTGAGAATTCACAAACTATTATATTATACGTTGAATTATGATGTGATGTTTGCAAATGTATACTTAATATGCTTTTATCATCAATTTTTGATGTTTTCATATGAATATTGAATATATGAAAGTCATGGAAATACATGTCGATAAGCACAAAGGAAATCACTTTCCTTGAATTAATGAAATGGTGTGTATAGAATGTTAAACCTCTTTAAAAATGGTTTAAAATGAGTTTTAAATGTTTTATAAACATTGAAAATCATTTTGGTGAAGTTTGAAAAGAAATGAAAATTTTAGTCAAAAATAGGCGCATCGTGTAACGGTAGTTCGCGGTTTCACGCCGTAAAGTCAAGCGAGTGTAAAAGATGGAATATAGCAAGGAATTCTGCGAGATAAGAATTTTCCAAACTATTATATCCATGGTTTTTCAACAAAGAAAGAAAATCGAGATATTGATAAGTAGATGTTGAAATATGAGTAAAAACAAGTTTTGAAAAAAATCACGATTTTGCGGTTCGGAATCCAAAATTGGAATTCTTTGGAAATGGTGTTTTAAATTTGTTTAAAAATATGGAATAAATCCTATAAATATTTTAAAATGCGTTAAAAGTGATTTGAGTAATAAAAATGAATTTCCAAATAATAAAAAGTCATTTTGATCAATTTAGCTAAAAAGCACTTTTCGTGGCACTTTTTCACAGCACTTTTCTATAACTTTTGAAATATAGGTTTAAACTTAAAAATTCTCTTCCGGATATTTTATGATTGTTTTTAAATGATTAACAAAGTTTTTTAAAGATGATTTGAAGGATTTTTGGAATGATTAAAGACTTAGAGTCGATCAAATAACTTGAGTTCTTTATGGGTGTCAAAGAGATAATGTGTAGGCTTGAGTTTGGAAAACCAGTTTCCTGCTCTCTCTCTCTGGCTATCCGGACTGGCCCGATGTAGGAGATAGTGAATGTTTCTTACTTGGGTAAATATCTTCCAAAATGAAAAATGAAAATGATTTCAAATTTATTTATAGTAAAAAGAATTTTAAAATTTACCAAGGGATTTTATAATAGAGGTTTAATATCTACGTATATGCCAAAAAGAATGTTTTAGAAATCCATATCTCCAAAAGAGACTTTGTTAAAAGAACTTAATAAATTAAAGAATGATTTCTTATACACTTGACCACTTTTATCGATGAATTGTTTGGAGGAACCGGGGTCGGATTTGGATAATTCCTGTCTGAAAACCACTTCGAACCAATTTACCTATTCGAAATGAAGACATGAAGATAATTGTGAAAGATTAAATGTAGGGCTACTTGTCACCGACCCTCAAAGAAATTTCCCATATCACATTTTAGGGCAATGGTTCTCCATTTAAGATCTTTGATGAAAGGATTTCTTGCTAATAATCCTAGGGTAAATTCCTGATAGGATGTGGTAGGAGAGTGTCTTCGGTTTCATTCAGTCCCAGAACAAACTTGTATGGACGAATGTCTAACATTGCATTTATAGTTACATAAGTGATCTCTATGAACATATCATCTGTTTGGTGGCGGAGAAGGCAACTTCTTTTAGCTTAACACTCTTTCCTGAGATGTATGAGCTCAGGAGTTATACATTTGAAGAAATCAGTTATGTGACTATGGAATGGTAGTGTGGCATTCAAGGAAAGATGATGTGCTATATGAAAGGTAATCGTTACCTCGGGATCACACTCAGAAATGGCGCAAACAGGTTAGATGCAGCAAGGCTATGTGGTTCACAACCATTAGGGTATGATCATCCCCTTCTAGATATATTTCTACCCGACATGACGTTCGAGTTTAAATTATTGTGGTGTGTGCTAAGAGACGTCTCGGATAGGCCGGTAATTACCGAGGTGGTGACATATTCAGTACTATCTAGTGAGAAAGGTAGGCTGGTCTTGTGTTGGTAGAGATGCAGATGTTCGGTTCACCTTGATACATTCCTCTAGAGATGTACTGTCGGAAGGTAGTCCCTTCACCTCGTCAATTGTGTGGAAATCCATTCCCCAATATGTGCTTGCCATTTTGTTTATAGAGCCTAGTATGCTGGAATTTAATAATGGTAACAATTTTGGCTAAGATTGAAAAGTTTACTTGCAAACATTTTCAAGGATATGTCATTATCTAGTATTTTTATGTAAGAATGTTTTGGTTATCGTAAGGTAATACACCGTTCCATGTTTATGTGCGACGTGGTCTTATGAGATACCTTTTTTGTTTTCAAACAATGTATTTTGAGTTCTCACACCAGTCTCATGATTGACCCAGAGTTTATTTTGTTTTCCCTTTAAACTCTGGGTCCCCTATTTTTCCAAGCAGCCAAATAGTCGGGATTTATTTGGAGTATTTTGAGGAAGAGCATGCTAGAAGAGGTTTTTGGAGTATGGAGCTAGAGCAGCCGATGTGGATGTCTATCTATCTATTTATTTTTATTTTTATTCTTCCGATGTGTCTAAGTTAGTTAATATAGGGAAGTGTGGAAGTAGGCAGTTATAACTGTTCCTAGCTGGGTTATTCATACAAAAAACTCTGATATACCCTGGTGTGGGTGGTTGTACGACTATCTATCTATTTTAACGTAATATGAAAATTTGTGTTTCTATCTTTTACTTTACTTTATCCTTGAAAATCTGCCTCTCCGGCACTTAGTTTTTCGGCACATGAATACCATGGATGTATTAGTATTGATTTTCGAGAGTCGAGGAGACGAGTCTTTACAAAAGCACACACTCGAGCACACACTCATGAGGGTTAATGATGGTGGATGTTGGCAGCCGAAATATGGATGGAAATAGGATCATATGGAGATGGAGATGTGGAGGAGATGAAGGTGATGATGTAAGTGATTAGATATTTTCCCTCTTCTTTCCCTGTTAATATCCACACATTTCCCCCTTCTTCACTCCACCATATATCCTTTAGAATCTAATCAAATTATGCAATTATTTTTCTCAAACCATTTGAAATTTCAATAGCTACAACTTTCTAGTTGAACAGTTCTTCCCATTCTAAGCTTAGCTATACTCTAAGCTCTATTCTTCAAAGAACATTCTCAAGCCTAGTTTTAAAGGTCGAGAATACCTCCTTTCCATTCGAGCATAACTCATCCAAAACAGATCCAAATAAAGTGATTATATTTATTCAGACTATGTAGACTATCAATGGCTATGACTTTTATGCTTAGCACTTCTTCCAATTTTGAGCTTAACTATGTCAAAATTCCACTTCTTTATAATGCATTTTCGAGCTTCATTTTTATGAATCCAAGTATACCCTCTCTTATTTTGATCATACCTTCCTCATAGCTAGTCGAAATCAAGTGTTTCTTTTTTTCAAATACAAGAGGAAAGAAATTATAACAACTTTAAAATTAACAACTCCTTCAAATTTTTGGAGTAAAAGAGTCAAAAAGCCGAGATAAATGACCTATTTTTGGGTCTAAATTTGGAGAACTCAAGGCCATAGCTTCACCACTTATCTTCCTACTTCCCAAAGCTTGTCTGTGAGCTCTTAAAGGTCTTGGAAGTGAGCAAGCATGATGAAGAGGATCTAAAGCCGAGAGAAAAAGTAGAGGAGGTGGTGGCCGAGCACTTGGATAGGGAGATGAAGTTGTTTAGGTGATGGCAAAAGTGTATAAGTGAAGTGTTGTGGCACTATGAATGATGGTAGGAAGATTGGTATTAATTATGGTGAGAACACTAACTTTAAACGATTATAAGTAGTTATAAATGTTTAACATAACTATTTGGATGTTAATGATGTTTGGATGGTTGGTTGATGGATGTTCGAAAAAGTAAATAGCAACATATAACTAAAAGTGAGAAACTTCTAAACTATACTTATATATATTATTGGATCATATATATGTTTGGATAACATTATTAATGATGGTTGTTTATCATGTTTGAATATGATAATACAGATGTTTAATATGGTTGTTGAATATATATATAAGTCATGTTAATACACATCGATAAGCATAAAGGAAATCAATTTTCTTTATTGAATGAAATGGTGCATATGGAATGTTTAAACCTTTTAAAAATGGTTTAATATAGTTTATAAATGTTTTATAAACATTTAAAAGTGTTTTGGAAAAGTAAAAAGGAATATTGAAAATTGAGTCAAAAAAGGCATATCGCGTAATGGTAGTTCACGATTTCACGACGTAAAAGTCAAACGAATATATAGAACGGAATATAGCTTGGAATTTTTTGAGATAAGAAAATGTGATATCCCATAATTTTTGGAAATATCGATTTAATAATCTTTATTTAAAATTAAATTTATTTGATAATATTGGTTAATAAAATATGAATTGGTTTGATAACTAATTAAATAAATATTTAATTAGTGATTTTATCTTTTAAAAGTTAAATAAAATTATTTCTATTTATAATGTATATATATATATGTATATATATATTTGTATATATTGTAAATAGAAATGTTGGTTTGAATTAAATAAATAAAGTCTTGTTTTCAAATTCTAATAATATATTTAGTAATTTGGAAATTATGATTTAAATTAATATTAAGTTTTTCAAAGTTATTTAATTAATAACTATATGGTTTGTAAATACTTAAGATAAATGTTATTGTTTAAAATTATATCTTAGCTTAATTTTTAAATTTAAATAAAAAGTTTTTTTATTTCTTTTAAATATTACTTGATTTGATATAGTAGTTTAAAATACAATATGGCATATGATCTTAATTCATTTAATAATAGAAGTGATTTATAATCTCTTTTATAAATCATTTAAAATTTGTTATTTTCAAGCCATATTAATAATGTATTATTTTTCCATATAAATATAAAAAAAATAAGAAAATGGAATTATCAATTTAAATTGAATAAGTTGACTTTAATTTAGATTTCAAAAGTCTAATTTGAATTTGGAATTTATTTTGAAATTTAAAATAACAGATTCTTAAAAATATTTGGATAAGCTTTAATTTATAATTTGTTTTTATTACATTTTCTTTACATAGGAAATTCACATATATATTTATATAAGTATAAATAAATTGAGTAAAACTTTTATTCACATTTAAAATAAAAAGAAAATTTAAACAAGACAAGTGTTAACATATTAAGTAATCAAATAACATGTGTTAGCTAACAAATTAAAGTATTTGACAAGTGTCATTTTATTTTGATCTTTTTCTTTTATTTTGTAAAATTTATTTCAGCCTTTATAAACCATGTTTTCTTCCCCTTCGTTCTCTTTTTCAAAAACAAAAGCAAAGCGAATCATAGAAAACAAAAAGGGATCTGTAATACACTCCTCAAACTAAAAATAATAAATCACAAAAACCTGAAAACATCACTCTTCAAATCTGAAATCATATTCAAAACAGTAAGTACCACTCCTCAAACCTAAATTTCAAACTGAATCGAAAGCTTGTATCTTCTCAAAATTTGCAAAACATCTCATTCAAAACTGAGATCAATTTCCTCAAATCAAACCCTGCATTTCTTTAATTCTGCTTGGCAAAACAAGCAAACCTGTATTTTGTACAACCTGTAGATCAATGCCTGCATTTCTTCCTCTGGAAATCATCAGCATGCAAGCAAAATTGTAGATCAGTGTCTAATTCAAACTTGCGTTTCTTCTAAAATCTGGAACTCCTGCATGCATGAAGTTTTAAAACAGGGAGCAAAAGCTTTTTCATTTTCAATGGAGTGCTCTGTTCTTCTAAATAACTGCGAGTAACACTTTTTAAAACTTAAAGATAATCTGGTTGCTTGGGTTATGTCTAAATTTAGTTTGTATTTGTATACATGTGGAAAATTTCTGTGTATCGTGTGATGCATGAATGATTTTGGATGCCTGTAAAACATCTCTGTTCTAAATTTCAATACCAGTTTCGATTTAAAAATCATTCCCCCTTTATCCATTGATTGTTAGGACTTAGGATCCAAACAAATATTGCTTGTTTGATTTTAAACTAAGATTTAAAAATTATTTAACTTAAATTAAAACTGTACTTGCTCTGGAAACCAAAATGGAAGAGAAGACAGGAGTTTTGTTCAAAAATTCAAATCCTCTAATTCATAAATTAGGTTTGTAATCTGAAACCCTATGGGAAAATATGATTTTTAAAACCGAAAACATAATTTTTAACATTGAATCATGGGAGCAGTTCATATTTATCTGGAAATGGTGTTTGGGGTGTTTTCTGGCGAAAGGGGCAATCTAGATGGTCAGGGTTCTTAATGGAGGAAGTAGAGGGATCAGGTACATTGGCAAAATTTTCAGGTGGTGGTTCAAGGCGATGTGGTGGCGGTAGGAGGTCAATCTTATCTGTAACCCTAGTTTTTGGGTTGGGTTTTTAGACTTTTCGTTCATCGCCTCTGGTGGATCGAGCTCCACCAGAGTTTGGGGATTGAATAAGGGGTTGGAAGAGATGATGTGGCCGGAGGCATTACCGCTCTGATGATCGGAGTTTAGTGAACGTGGATGTTTCAGGTTTGGGTTGGGTTTAGTTCTGTGTTTCCAGGTTTGGGGTGTTGGGTCTCGATTTTGATTTCAGGTGGATGGTGAAGTTCAGGTGATCGTGGGATGGGGCGTGGGTGGATGCCGATGAGATGGAGCTTTGGTGAATGGTTGGAATTGATCAAAGTCACGGTGCATGTGCACCATGCACTTATGTTTTCTGGTGAAGGGTTTTTGAATGGGTGTAGTTGTTCTCGTGTATTGCTCGTGTGACTTGAGTGTTTAACCCGAAGTCAAGTGAGGGAAGATTCGGAGTAAAACAAAGTGGGCTCGAGTAGTTTTAGTTTCAGGTTTTTGAAACCTGACTGTTTTTCTGTTTTGAAATTTAAACTAAATTTTAAAAAGGAAGAAGCAAAGCAAGTTTTAAACTAAAGTTTTGAATTAAGTTTAAATCTGAATTCAAATTGAATTTGAATCTTAGGTTTTGAAAAGAAAATAAAGTTTATAAATTCAAATGTTGTAATTAAATTTGAATAATAAAGTATTTTATAATGTGGTTTTAAAATCTGAAAATAAGATTTAAACAGGATTTTAAATTTAAGTTTGAATCTGAATTCAAAGCTTAGTTTGAATTCTAGTTTGAAACAAATAAAGATTTTGGATTTAAATGTTTAAAACAACTTTAAATGTTTTAAAATATGGTTTGAGTTTAAAAATGAATTTGGTTTTAAATTTCTTTTAAATTTCTTTTATAAGACAAATAGATTCTTTAACATGTAATACAAAGGTTTTTGAATTGTTTTAAAAGCTTTGTTAAAGTTAAAATTGTTTTCATTTTAAACCTTGAATTTAAGATGGAATTTAAAGGAAATTTAAAAAGGCAAATTGTTTAAAATACTTTGTTAATATTTAATCATTAATAAGATTAAGGTTTAACTTAAAATTAATTAGAACTTAATGATTCATAATTCATTAAATTATTAAGGAAATTAAGATGGATAATTAATTAATTTAATTAATTAATGATTTGGGTAATTAATTAAATAATTAAGGGTTTTATTTAATTAATTAAAGGATTAAGTAAGATAATTTAAGATTAATTAAATCGTAATTAAGAAATCATTAATTAGATAAGATTTGATTTTAATTTAATGATTTGAAATTTATTAATTAACAATTAATTATGCTATAGATTAACACCTAGTTAATTAAATAACAAGAGATTAATTGATGGCTTATTATAGATAAATTAATTTGTAATTAATAATAATTAATCTCAGTTAATTACTTTAGAGAAGTAATTAAAGATTTATTAATGGTTAATGGAGGTCATTAACTTAGGATTATTCAATAATTAATTAATGTGATTAATTTTTATAATTAATTAGATTAATTAATTTAAAGATAATCATTTGTGAATTGTTTAAATGTAATTACTTAATGGAAGTAATTAAGAAATTAATTACTAATTGTAATTAATTAAGTTTATTTTGATTGGTTTAAGTTAATTAATTAAGTTTAATTGATTTGAAATAATCACTGGATAATTTAAGAGGTAATTACTCAATGTAATTACTCAAGAATAATTACTTAGTGAAGTAATTAAGAAGATAATTACTGGATGTAATTAAATTGAAGGATAATTAGGTAATGGAGGAGTTTTTGGAGATTAATTACTTTGTGTAATTAATATGAAGAATAATTACTTAGAGAAAGTAATAAATAATTGATTACTTAGTGTAATTAATTAAGATTTGATTAATAAGGTTATTTGGAGACAATTAAGAGATGTAATTAATTAAGGGTAATTAATTACTTAATGAGATTAATCTAAGGTAAATATGATTAATTAAAGATTAATTATTAAAGGTAATTAATTAAGGAGTAATTAATTTATCTGATGAAGTAATTAAAGGTAGTTAATTACTGAATGTGATTAATCAAGAGTGATTAATCAATATGGTTTAATTGATAATTAATTACTTAATGTAATTAATTTAAATAGGGAAATTATAAATAAAAATAATTAAGTATCATTAATTTATATGAATTATGATGTAATTAAGGATTGATTAATTAAGAACAATTAATCAATCAAGGAATTAATTAATGTAATTAATTAATTAATGAAGTAATTAAAGGTTAATTACTGAATTTGGTTTGGGATAATTAATTTGTGAAATTAATTAGAGGTTAATTACTTGAATGTAATTAAAGGATAATTAATCAAGGGTGATTAATTAAGGTGATTTATTTAAGGGTAATTAATTAATTGATTTATAATTAATTAATGGATATGTAAGCTAGATTTGTAATGATAAAGTAATTAATTTAATTTATTTTAAATTAATTAGGGAAGAAGAAATTAATTTAATTCATTTTAAATTAATTATAGAATGATGATTAATAAGTCATTGCTTATGAATGCTGATTGATATTGATTGCCCTGAATAGTTAAGATCTCAAATATGAGATAAGTGAGGTTGTGTGATATGGATGCTTTGGTTGCATTGTGATGATAATATGAATTACCTGTTTGCGTTGATGATATGAATTATCTGTTTATGATGATAATGTTCATTATCTATTATGATATTGTGAATTATCTATCTGTGTGTATATAGATAATATTGAACTGAATTGTTTTAAACTTTAAAACAACTTGGACCTAAAAGACACTTTTTGGATTTCGATGAGACCGGAATCGGGTTTCCATATTTGGATATCTGAAAACCACATCGATCAAAATTAACGATAGGTCGTGAATCTCAAGTGAAGATGAAGATTCAGAGTGCAAGGGTTATCGTCGTTAACTCTGAGGGTGATTCCAAAATGAGTGTAACGAGGTAATGCCTTCGGTTTCATTCGAACCCGGAACGAACTTGTATGGATTGAATGCTTTCAGAACATCGTCAGGTGGACGATGAGCATTCTAAGAGATGTGTTCTCTAAAGGTAATCGTAGCCTCAAGCCTCATCAACCGGGAATGACTAAAACAGGGGAGGTGTAGCAAGGTTAAGTGGGTCATGCCCAAGTAGGACGAGATTTACCCCTGTTTGGAAGTCCCTTTATATTCGGTTGTGTGGAGCAGTTGATTGCAACAACTGCCGGGGTTGTCTTGTTCGGAACTGTTCATTAAGGAATGGTCCCGGCCTTGTGTTGCAGGGGAGTTAGGGTGGCTCCTCAGTATGGTGATCTTGGTTACGTACTGTGACGGGCGGTACCCCAATAGCCCTGCCATTGTATGGAATCCAATCTCCAATAAGTGTCGTACGTTTTAGATGTGCCCAACTATGTTGGAACGTGAGATGTAAGCATTCCAGCTATTTCTGTATTTTACTTGAAAACCCTAGACACTATTATAATACCACTGGATTTCCTATCAAATGTTTTGGTTAGCGTAAGGTAAAAACTTTTCCATGTTTATGTGTGGGAAGTCTTACGTGATACCTTTTGTTTTCAAAAGTTTTAAAAGTTAAGCAACCTTAACCTGTTACTCACACCAGACCCATGTCTGACACGGAGTTTATCTTCTGTTTTCTTAAACTCTTGGGTACTCAAATTTTTACGAGTAGCCAAGGGATTAAGGTTAGCTTTGACGAATATTGGAGGAGCAATGGAGCAGGAGGCTTCGGCGTTAGATATATAGTTTCCGCTGTGTGTTCTCTATGTTTGGTATCTCTGATGTGTTTTCTCTGAGTTGTATTGAGTTGTAATAACTAGACAGGTGTTTATAACTGTCTAGTATGTGATGTATATGTTGTGTAACTCTGATAGATGTTGTATATTATGTAATACTTATGTTATTAATATAATTTTATTCGTTCCGCTGTTGAGATTCTGGTATTGTTTCTTCTTTCTCTTCTTTCTTTTCTCTTTCCTATCCCTTTCTTTCTTAAAGATGATGCGACTTTCTGTGGAGAAAAAGTCGGGTCGTCACAGTTGGTATCAGAGCGCTAGGTTGAGTGAATACCTAGGCTTTGGAGTGATTTCTTCTTGAGAGAGCGCATTTGTAATTTTGATACATACATACATATATACATACATATATATATATATATATATATATATATTTCTACCTATATGTTGGGTTACCTGTTCGGGTTTTCCAATATTAGTTATAAAGGTAGATGAGGTAGTGGTGTGTGTAATACGACTACCAATTGGTTGGAGTTTGAATGCTTAAGGTTGGAAGTGTACTTGTCGAGACTGTAGACCTAATACCATCTCGAGTGAGTTTTAATGTGGTGAAGGATTTCATCGATCTCTGAAGGCAACCTGTTAAGGTTCGGAGTCGATCTTTAAGATAGGATAAGTAGAGTTTGGATCTGTCGGATGGACAGAAGCGAGTGATGGTACCTTGATACCTCAGGAAGTAGTAGCTGCGTGATGAGATGCAGTGGCTATGGATGTTTCCGAAGATGATTTCTTGGGAACAAGTTTAAGGAAGTAGGTCTGCTTCGGTGTTGTGGCTGAGTTCAGCAGGGTGTTTCTGTTTGATTTGAAGTCCGAGTTTTTCGAAGAGCTTTGGATTGGGAATTCTTTGGCATTAGTGTCAGCAATACAGCTCGGAGTGTTCTGTGTGTCGGCAGAGTTTTCTGGCTTAACAGTTTTTGGAGATGGAGTTCAGAAGCAGCAGGGTGGATCCATTTCTTCGATGATTTGGCTAGTTAAGCGTAAGCTGTTCTGGTTGGTAAAGAGAGAGCATTTTTTCTTTGGAACTAGGCTGGGTTGATCGCAAAAGTGACTTGCGATAGTTTGAGTGTTCTCTTGTGTTTTAAGAGATTTTTCTAGATTTCTTCAGGGAAGTCAGAGGTTGTCCGCATCTAGAGATTTAGTTTTCTTATCGACCAGGATTCCAAATGTGGTACCGGTGGTTCAATCTAGTTGAAGGTTGGTTCCTTGAGATGGAGTTTGTTGAAGCAGCACAGGGTTGGAGGAACTTTTGAGTTTTCTCTTGGTTATCAGAGATCTTCTGGGTCATGTTGTCCAGTTTGTGCTTGAGTTCTTCATCAGCAATCTTTTCTACTCCAGATCAGAGTTGTGCAGCGGAAGCAGTTTGGGAGTGCATCTGCTTTTCTTTTCTGAATAGGAGAAGTTTGTTTTCTTCTGATGGTTGTGAATGGAGTTTGTTCTTGATCTTGGTTGATCTTAGAGGATCATTCTGGTGGATTGGGTTTGGTCCAGTTTGTTTCTTGAGACGTCAGCGAAGTTTAAGCTGATCAGGAAGTTGTAGGCAGCCTATGATCGTCTGAAAAGTTTTGTGGATCAGAATCGAAGATCTGATTTTGGATAAGTTTTCTTAGGTTTTAGAAGCTATAAATTTTGGTGAATCTGGGAAGCTAGCTGTAATATCCAGGAATTTCCAGGAATTTAAAAAGTGATAATCTCTCAATTTAAATTATTTGAAAGTGATAAAATTGTTATTTTCAAAAATAAATAACCAGGTAATAATAATATAATGTTTTAATTATGGTTATAAATTGGTTTTAAAATAAGAATAATTATTTTGTATTGTGTAAATAAATTCTAAATTGACTTATTATTTTCAAAATTAATAAGTGTGTTTAAAAATATTTATATCTGTGTATTTAAATAAATTTTAAAATAGGACAAATTATTTGTAAATAATAATGAGCTTATTTAAAAATAGATATTTATATTTATTTAAATTGATTTTAAATTTTGATTTTTAAATTAACTTTGAATTGGATATAAATTTGAATTTAAAGAATATACATACATATTAAAATAAAATGATAGTATGGTTTGAATTTAAAATATATAGATAATGTTTTAGTTAAAAATAAGATATGATTCATATTTTTCTTTTTATAGAAATTTATCTATAGAAATTTGATATGTATTTATTTAATAAAAATAAATACAAGGTTTTTGAAATAGCACTTTAAAATGAGTTTGTAATATTATATATATAATTTTATTTAAATTATATTTGGTTTCATTTCTTTTTAAAGATTGTATTTATATAAATTTAGCAAACATTTATAAATGTATAAATGTATTTGTTAATTAGGAATTTAATTAGAAAAGTATTTTTAAATTAAGAAAACATATTTGTTAATTAGGAAATTAATTTAAAAAGCTTTTAAATTTCTTTTAGAATTAAAATAAACTCAATTTGACAAGTGTTAAGTTAGAAATCATTTAGACAACAAGTGTTAAACATTTAAAATGGGATAAAGAGATGTGTCATATTTGCATTTCCTTTTTAATTTTAATAAAATCTAAAATTACTTATAAACATTTCTAGTCTCCTTCTCATTTTTCTTTTTATCTACTTCTCAAAAATTAGAAAACAATGGCAGATTGAAATTCTAAAAATTTTCCACAAATTTGTAAAATACTCTCTTCTGAAATTCAATTCCAGAATTAAGCACAAAATTGTACTCTTCTTAAACCAAAAATCTGACATCCTCAAAAAAAAAAACCTGAAACGTCCTAGTTTAAATCAAATATGCAAATTTTGTTCCCTGCAAAACTTTTTCTCAAATCAATTCCTCAAATTCAAGCACCATCCAGAAAATAAACTTGAAACCCTGTAACCCAATACCATGATCTGAAATCATGCAAAAGTTCAAAACAGTTCAAGCATTTACCAGTTTTCAATGCATGCAAGTGCTCCAGTTTTTAAACCTCAGCCAATTCAAAATTTCTAGAATTTGTAAGTTTTTAAAAGAGGCAACCAGATGCATATTTGTTGAAAGCAATTCAAAGGAATAAAGCATTTCTGTTTTTAAAAGCTTCAAGTTCAAAGCATTTTGCAAATCTCCAACTTATCATCACCTCTGCACTGCATTTAAAAAAAGTGAGTAAACAATTTACTAGAATTTAAGTAGTAATTATCTGTTGCAAATGAGTTAGTGACGATATTTATTATATATATATAAGTTATCTCTGTGTAGAGATAAAGATGCAATAGGTTTTGTTTTGTTGAAACTGTGCATGTTGGTTTCATTTTTCCTCTCTGTTATCTTACTGTAGAATCTGAGTAAAGATCAAATCTTCAAGCTATTCTATTTAAACAATTGTTAAGTCATAGATTTAAACCAAACAAGTTAGTTTAAGTACAAACTAAGAACAAAAATAGAACAAAGTCTCTGATTTTTGAAATTTACCTGGAAACCAAACTATGCAGTAACAATTTATTTCCAATGCTTGAAAACAAATGTTGAAATTAGATGAAATAATTTCATAATTTGGATTGTCACTGGGAAGTATGAGTTTTAGAAAGTAAATCACAATTTTAAAAATTAAATTGAGAGAGGAATTGGGATTTATCTGGGATTTGGTTTATGTAAAATTCTGTTGGTATATGCATCTGGAGTGCTCGGAATTCTTGATGGAGCTAGGGGTAGCATTGGGGAGTGTGGGAAAAATTGTTGAAGGATTGTTAATCCATCATGGAGTTTGAAATTGCTCGAATTTGGTTTTAAACCTAAATGTTGGTTCTTGCTGTAAAGTAAATCACTGCTCCTATTATTGTGTTTTGAGTTGTACCTAATTTTGGGAAGTGGAAGCGCGGTGGGTCAGCAAGCACTAGCCGTGATCGTGGCGGTTATCATTGATCGGAGGCGGGGAATTCAGGGATTTTTCTGATGATGGTTTGGGTTCAGTTCACCCCGAGGAGCTCGATTTTGAATCGTGGCAAGGAATGGAGTTCTGTTGATTGTAGGGGTTTGTAGGGTTGTTGAGTGACGTGTCGGTGGAGTCGTCGTTGACCGGAGGCGATTCCGGCGCCGGTGCACTTGCACTGGGGGATGAGTGTGTCTGTGGGTTGTTGCTTTGGGTTTGTTCGTTTTTTTCTCGAGTAAGTCTCGGGTGTATTGGGTGAATGACTCGGAGAAACTCGAGTGTTCTGGGGTTTTTTTGCATGCTGGTTAAACTATTATGTTTAACAGTTTTTAAAGTTTTAATTAAAACAGTTTTTAAAATTTTAAAGTCAAATTTGTTTTTTTAAAAAAAAGAGAAAAGATAGTATACTTGTTTCTTGGTTCAAGTATTAATGGGTTGGACCCAAAGTGAACATTTAACCACATTTTTAAATTTAAAATGAAGAAGTTTTAAACTTTAAATAATTTAAGCTAAAAATCCATTTCTTTGAATTGATTTGCTTTTACAAATGAATTTGTATGAATGGTATTAAATGTTTTAAGTTAAAAACCTTAATGTTATTTTCAAAACTTATTTTGAAATATAAAGGGAATTTTAAGGAAATGATTTTTAAAATTAGTTAGTGAATAATGATTTATTAATTAACAATTAAGTTTTAAATAATTGATTAACTAAGGAATTGTTAAGTAATAATTAAGGGTAAGTAATTGATGATTACCTTATATCCTAAACTAATTAATGACTTATGTTAAGTTAAGTTTTTCAAGAGTAATTTAAGATAATGTTTTATCTTAAATAATAATTAAGTGTTAATGAATAATAATTAATTAGTTAATTAAGAAATTTTAAGTTTAATTAATTAATTTAATTAATTATTTTTAAGGATTAATTAAGTAATAAATTAAATATGATTATTAAATTAATTAACTAATAATTATGATGATTTGATTAATGACTAATGATTAATTAAATTATAATTATTAATTAATTAAGTAATTAAACTAGTAATTAAGTTTAATTGGGTTTTCTTAAATAATAATTAAAAGGGTTATTAATCTATAATGCAAGTTAATTAAGAATTAATTAACTATTATTAAAGGTTAATTAATTATAATTAAGGATTGATTAATTTTAATTAATTTGTAATTAAGGTTGTTAATTAATAATTAAGTTTTATTAATTAATGATTAAGAGATGATTAATTAGTTAAATAAGGTTAACTAATTAATTATAAAAGTAATTAGTGATTGATTATTTTGTAATAAAGGATTGATTACTAATTAAGGTTTATTAATTAATAGTTGAGATAATTAATCTATTAATTGATGATTAATTTGGTTAAAGAGTAATTAAGGAATGAACTACTCGATTTTGATTTATGAGATGAGTGTGATCAAGTAAGTTAATTAATTGTTAATTAATTAAAGAAAGTCACTTGATAAATGATTAAGTATAATTACTTAATAAGTTTGATAAGAGTAATTACTTAAGAGAAGTAATTGACGAATAAATTACAGGGTAATTGAGATAAGTAAAATTACTTATTGGCAAGTAATTTTAAATGGATAATTACGTGGTAAAGTAATTAAGGGTTTATTACTTGGTGTAATAAATCAAAGAATTTATAAAAGTAATTAAAAATAATTGAGAAGTAATTAAGAATAATTAATTACTGTTTATTAAAGTTGATTAATTGAAAGCAATTAATTTAAGCATGATTAATTAATATAATTAATTAAGAAATAATGTAATTAATTATAGTTAATTAATTAATGGAAGTAATTAATTAAGGTTCATTAATTAATATGATTAATGAGAATAATTAAGGATTAATTACTTGATTAAGAGTTAATTAATCAAGGTTGATTAATTAAGATAGTGATTAATTAATTGGTTTAATTAATGTTTATGTAAGCAAGATTTGTTGTAATGAAGGTAATTAATTTAATTAATTTTAAATTAATTAAGAGATGAAGTAATTAATTTAATTCATTTTAAATTGATTAGAGATAGAGATAGTTAATTTAGTTCATTTTAAATTAATTATGTTGTGATTAAGTAAATCATTGCTTATATATGAATGGGTGACATTGATTGTCTTGAATGGATGTAATCTCAGAAATGAGATAAGTAATGTTGTGTGGTATGAATGCTTGGATTGCATTGTGATGGTAATATAGATTATCTATTGTGATAATGATGTGGATTACCTATTTTGTTATGGATCATCTGTTTATTTTGATAATGTGATTATCAATTGTGACTTGTGAATTATCTATCTGTGTGTATATAGATAGTTGAATTTAATTGTTTAACCTTAAAACAACTTGGACCTAAAAGATACGTTTTGGATTTCGTTGAGACCGGAATCGGGTTTCCATATTTGGATATCCGAAAACCACATTGATCCAAATTAACGATAGGTCGTGAATCTCTTATGAAGAGTGAAGACTCGAGGTGTAAGAACTATTCGTCAGTATAACTCTGAGGGTGATTCCGTGATGAGTTTGACGAGTAGTACTTTCAGATTCGAGATGAAGGTTCAGAGTGCAAGGGTTATTGTCGTTAACTCGAAGCGTGATTCCAAAATGAGTGTAACGAGATAATGCCTTCGGTTTCGTTCGAACCCGGAACGAACTTGTATGGATTGAATGCTTTCAGAACATCGTCAGGTGGACGATGAGCATTCTAAGTGATGTGTTCACTAAAGGTTATCGTAGCCTCAAGCCTCATCAACCGGGAATGGCTAAAACAGGGGAGGTGCAGCAAGGCTTCGTGGGTAGCCCCCACTTGAGAGTGAGATTTACCCCTGTCTAGAGGTTCCTTTATTACGGCTGTGTGGGCGGTTGAATAACTACATCCGCCGGGGTTGTCTTATTCGAAACTGTTCAGTAAGGAATGGTTCCGGCTTTGTGTTGCAGGGGAGTTCGGGTGGCTCCTCGGTACGTTGATCTAGGCCACGTACTGTGACGAGCGGTACCCCAGTAGCCCTGCCATTGTATGGAATCCAAAATCCAATAAGTGCCATCGGATTTGATTGTATTACCCACTTTTGTGGCTAGTGGCTGGAATTTAATAATGTAACAATTTCGGCTATTTCATATTTATTTGAAAACCCTAGACCTGTTATAATATCACTGGATTTCCTAGCAAATGTTTTGGTTAGCGTAAGGTAAAAACTTTTCCATGTTTATGTATGGGAAGTCTTACGTGATACCTTTTCTTTCAAAAGGTTTTTAAAGTTAAGCAACTTTAACCGTTTACTCACACCAGACCCATGTCTGACCCGGAGTTTATTCTTTTTTTCTTAAACTCATGGGTACTCAAATTTTTACGAGTAGCTAAGGGAATTCAGGTTGGTTTGACGAATTCTGGAGGAGCAATGGAGCAGGAGGCTTCTGCGTATAGCTATATAGTATTTCGCTGTGTGTTCTCTGAGTCGTTTTTCTTTGTGTTGTATTGAGTTGTATAACTAGACAGGTGTTTATAACTGTCTAGTATGTGTTGTTTAGTTGTGTATCTCTGATGTATATGATACTATGTAATGTTTTATGTGATTAATAAAATTAATTTGTTCCGCTGTTTAGATTCTGATGTTATTTCTTTCTTTCTTCTCTGTCTTTTCTCTTTTCTATCCCTTTCTTTCTTAAAAATGATGCGATTTTCTGTGGTGAGAAAGTCGGGTCGTTTCACTAGCTCCGAGATGTTTTGGATCTCTTCTGTGTTCTATTTTGGATAAGTGTAGGTCTTCTGGATTGAATTTCCAGTTTGGACAACTGGAATTCGATGTGTTTCACGTATCTCTGAGGGAGTACGTGTGTGATTTATTTCTGGTTGTGGAATCAGCTGTTTTGAGAGATTTGGTTGTTGAGTCAGACTTGACTATGGTCTGATATTCCGTTTAGCTTGGTAGATCGAGATGAGTAGGAGCTCTGTAGCTTAGTAGTGTTGATGTTTGGATTCTGTAGAGCGAGTATCCCGGTGTTTATACTTAGGAAACTCGAGAAAATTCAATTCAGAATTTTTGTCTGGATAGTTAAATTTGTTTGTTTGGGTAAATTGGTTGCTATGGTTGTTAGCATATGGTTGTTAATATATGCTTGTATTTTAAAATTAGAATCTTTAAAATAGATTATTAAATTACCTTTGTTTTAAATTTCGGGGACGAAATTCTTTTAAAGGGGAAGGAATGTGATATCTCTGAATTTTTGGCAATATCAATTTAATAATCTTTATTTAAAACTAAATTGATTTGATAATATTGGTTAATAAAATATGTATTGGTTTGATAATCTAATTAAATAAATATTTAATTAGCGATTTTATCTTTTAAAAGTTAAATAAAATGATTTCTATTTATAATGTATATTTATATTTGTATATATTGTAAATAGCAATGTTGGTTTGAATTAAATAAATAAAGTCTTGTTTTCAAATTCTAATAATATATTTAGTAATTTGGAAATTATGATTTAAATTAATATTAAGTTTTTCAAAGTTATTTAATTAATAACTATATGGTTTGTAAATACTTAAGATAAATGTTATTGTTTAAAATTATATCTCAGCTTAATTTTTAAATTTAAATAAAAAGTTTGTTTTATTTATTTTAAATATTACTTGATTTGAAATAGAAGTTTAAAGTACAATATGGCATATGATCTTAATTCATTTAATAATAGAAGTGATTTATAATCTCTTTTATAAATCATTTAAAATTTGTTAAATTTGTTATTTTCAAGCCATATTAATAATGTATTATTCTTCCATATAAATATAAAAAAAATTAAAATAAGAAAATGGAATTATCATTTTAAATTGAATAAGTTGACTTTAATTTGGATTTCAAAAGTTTAATTTGAATTTGGAATTTATTTGGAAATTCAAAATAATAGATTCTTAAAAATATTTCGATAAGCTTTAATTTATAATTTGTTTTTATTACATTTTCTTTACATAGGAAATTCACATATACGTTTATATAAGTATAAATAAATTGAGTAAAACTTTTATTGACATTTAAAATAAAAATAAAATTTAAACAAGACAAGTGTTAACATATTAAGTAATCAAATAACATGTGTCATTTTACTTTGATCTTTTTCTTTTATTTTGTAAAATTTATTCAGCCTTTATAAACCATGTTTTCTTCCCCTTCATTCTCTTTTTCAAAACCAAAAGCTACGCGAATCATAGAAAACAAAAAGGGATCTGTAATACACTCCTCAAACCAAAAATAATAAATCACAAAAACCAGAAAACATCACTCTTCAAATCTGAAATCATATTCAAAACAGTAAGTACCACTCCTCAAACATAAATTTCAAACTAAATCAAAAGCCTGTATCTTCCCAAAATTTGCAAAACATATCATTCAAAACTGAGATCAATGCCTACATTTCTTCCTCTGGAAATCATCAGCATGCAAGCAAAACTGTAGATCAGTGTCTAATTCAAACTTGCATTTCTTTTAAAATCTGGAACTCCTGCATGCATGAAGTTTGAAAAAGGGAGAAAAAGCTTTTTCATTTTCAATGGAGTGTTCTGTTCTTCTGAATAACTGCGAGTAACACTTTTTAAAACTTAAAGATAATCTGGTTGCTTGGGTTATGTCTAAAGATAGTTTGTATTTGTATATATGTGGAAAATTTCTGTCTATCGTGTGATGCATGAATGATTTTAGATGCCTGTAGAACATCTCTGTTCTAAATTTCAATAACAGTTTCAATTTAAAAATCATTCCCCCTTTATCCATTGATTGTTAGGACTTAGGATCCAAACAAATATTGCTTGTTTGATTTTAACCTAAGATTTAAAAAATTATTTAACTTAAATTAAAACTTTACTTGCTCTGGAAACCAAAATGGAAGAGAAGACAGGAGTTTTGTTCAAAAATCCAAATCCTCTAATTCATAAATTAGGTTTGTAATCTGAAACCTTATGGGAAAATATGATTTTTAAAACAGAAAACATAATTTTTAACATTGAATCATGGGAGCAGTTCATATTTATCTGGAAATGGTGTTTAGGGTGTTTTCTGGCTAACGGGGCAATCTGGATGGTCAGGGTTCTTCATGGAGGAAGTAGAGGGATCAGATACTTTGGAAAAATTGTCTGGTGGTGGTTCAAGGCGATGTGGTAGCGGCAGGAGGTCAATCTTATCTGTAACCCTAGTTTTTGGGTTGGGTTTTTAGAGTGTTCGTTCATCGCCTCTGGTGGATCGAGCTCCACCAGAGTTTGGGGATTGAATAAGGGGTTGGAAGAGATGATGTGGCCGGAGGCATTGCCGCTCTGATGATCGGAGTTTGGTGAACGTGGATGTTTCAGGTTTGGGTTGGGTTTGGTTCTGTGTTTCCAGGTTTGGGGTGTTGGGTCTCGATTTTGATTTCAGGTGGATGGTGAAGTTCTGGTGATCGTGGGATGGAGCGTGGGTGGATGCCGATGAGATAAAGCTTTGGTGAATGGCCGGAGTTGATCAAAGTCACGGTGCATGTGCACGGTGCACTTATGTTTTCTGGTGAAGGGTTTTCGAATGGGTGTAGTTGTTCTCGTGTATTACTCGTGTGACTTGAGTGTTTTACCCGAAGTCAAGTGAGGGAAGACTCGGAGTAAAACAGAGTGGGCTCGAGTAGTTTTAGTTTCAGGTTTTTGAAACCTGACTGTTTTTCTGTTTTGAAATTTAAACTAAATTTTAAAAAGGAAGAAGCAAAGCAAGTTTTAAACTAAAGTTTTGAATTAAGTTTAAATCTGAATTCAAATTGAATTTGAATCTTAGGTTTTGAAAAGAAATAAAGTTTATAAATTCAAATGTTGTAATTAAGTTTGAATAATAAAGTATTTTATAATGTGGTTTTAAAATCTAAAAATAAGATTTAAACAGGATTTTAAATTTAAGTTTGAATCTGAATTCAAAGCTTAGTTGGAATTCTTGTTTGAAATAAATAAAGATTTTGGATTTAAATGTTTAAAACAACTTTAAATGTTTTAAAATATGGTTTGAGTTTAAAAATGAATTTGGTTTTAAATTTCTTTTATAAGACAAATAGATTCTTTAACATGTAATACCAAGGTTTTTGAATTGTTTTAAAAGCTTTGTTAAAGTTAAAATTGTTTTCATTTTAAACCTTGATTTTAAGATGGAATTTAAAGGAAATTTAAAAAGGCAAATTGTTTTAAAATACTTTGTTAATGATTATTTAATCATTAATAAGATTAAGGTTTAACTTAAAATTAATTAGAACTTAATGATTTATAATTAATTAAATTATTAAGGAAATTAAGATGGATAATTAAATAATTTAATTAATTAATGATTTGGGTAATTAATTAAATAATTAAGGGTTTTATTTAATTAATTAAAGGATTAAGTAAGATAATTTAAGATTAATTAAATCGTAATTAAGAAATCATTAATTAGATAAGATTTGATTTTAATTTAATGATTTGAAATTTATTAATTAACAATTAATTAAGCTATAGATTTACACTTAGTTAATTAAATAACTAGAGATTAATTAATGGGTTATTATAGATAAATTAATTTGTAATTAATAATAATTAATCTCAGTTAATTACTTTAGAGAAGTAATTAAAGATTTGTTAATGGTTAATGGAGGTCATTAACTTAGGATTATTTAATAATTAATTAATGTGATTAATTTTAATAATTAATTAGATTAATTAATTTAAAGATAATCATTTGTGAATTGTGTAAATGTAATTACTTAATGGAAGTAGTTAAGAAATTAATTACTAATTGTAATTAATTAAGTTTATTTTGATTGGTTTAAGTTAACTAATTAAGTTTAATTGATTTAAAATATTCACTGGATAATTTAAGAGGTAATTACACAATGTAATTACTCAAGAATAATTACTTAGTGAAGTAATTAAGAAGATAATTACTGTATGTAATTAAATTGAAGGATAATTAGGTAATGGAGGAGTTTTTGGAGATTAATTACTTTGTCTAATTGATATGAGGAATAATTACTTAGAGAAAGTAATAAATAATTGATTACTTAGTGTAATTAATTAAGATTTGATTAATAAGGTTATTTGGAGACAATTAAGAGATGTAATTAATTAAGGGTAATTAATTACAATTAAAGATTAATTGTTAGAGGTAATTAGTTAAGGAGTAATTAATTTATCTGATGAAGTAATTAAAGGTAGTTAAATACTGAATGTGATTAATCAAGAGTAATTAATCAATATGGTTTAATTGATAATTAATTACTTAATGTAATTAATTTAAATAGGTAAATTATAAATAAAAATAATTAAGGATTGATTAATTAAGAACATTTAATCAATAAAGGAATTAATTAATGTAATTAATTAAGGATTAATGTAATTAATTATAATTAATTAATGAAGTAATTAAAGGTTAATTACTGAATTTGGTTTGGGATAAATAATTTATGAAATTAATTAGAGGTTAATTACTTGAATGTAATTAAAGGATAATTAATCAAGGGTGATTAATTAAGGTGATTTATTTAAGGGTAATTAATTGATTGATTTATAATTAATTAATGGATATGTAAGCAAGATTTGTATTGATAAAGTAATTAATTTAATTTATTTTAAATTAATTAGGGAAGAAGTAATTAATTTAATTCATTTTAAATTAATTATAGAATGATGATTAATAAGTCATTGCTTATGAATGCTGATTGATATTGATTGCCCTGAATAGTTAAGATCTCAAATATGAGATAAGTGAGGTTGCGTAATATGGATGCTTTGGTTGCATTGTGATGATAATATGAATTATTTGTTTGCATTGATGATATGAATTATCTGTTTATGATGATAATGTTGATTATCTATTATGATATTGTGAATTATCTATCTGTGTGTATATAGATAATACTGAATTGAATTGTTTTAAACTTTAAAACAACTTGGACCTAAAAGACACGTTTTGGGTTTCGATGAGATCGGGATCGGGTTTCCATATTTGGATATCCAAAAACCACATTGATCCAAATTAACGATAGGTCGTGAATCTCAAGTGAAGATGAAGATTCAGAGTGCAAGGGTTATCGTCATTAACGCTAAGGGTGATTCCAAAATGAGTGTAACGAGGTAATGCCTTTGGTTTCGTTCGAACCCGGAACGAACTTGTATGGATTGAATGCTTTCAGAATATCGTCTGGTGGACGATGAGCATTCTAAGGATGTGTTCTCTAAAGGTAATCGTAGCCTCAAGCCTCATCAACCGGGAATGGCTAAAACAGGGAAGGTGCAGCAAGGTTAAGTGGGTCATGCCCAAGTAGAACGAGATTTACCCCTGTTTAGAAGTCCCTTTATATTCGGCTGTGTGGGGCAGTTGATTGCAACAACTGCCGGGGTTGTCTTGTTCGGAACTGTTCAGTAAGGAATAGTCTCGGCTTTGTGTTGCAGGGGAGTTAGGGTGGCTCCTCGGTACGATGATCTAGCCCACGTACTGTGACGGGCGGTACCCCAGTAGCCCTGTCATTGTATGGAATCCAATCTCCAAATAAGTGCCGTACGTTTTAGATGTGCCCAACTATGTTGGAACGTGAGATGTAAGTATTCCAGCTATTTCTGTATTTTACTTGAAAACCCTAGACACTATTATAATATCACTGGACTTCCTATCAAATGTTTTGGTTAGCGTAAGGTAAAAACTTTTCCATGTTTATGTGTGGGAAGTCTTACGTGATACCTTTTTTTTTCAAAGGTTTTTAAAAGTTAAGCAACCTTAACCTGTTACTCACACCAGACCCATGTATGACCCGGAGTTTATCTTCTATTTTCTTAAACTCTTGGGTACTCAAATTTTTACGAGTAGCCAAGGGATTCAGGTTAGCTTTGACGAATATTGAAGGAACAATGGAGCAGGAGGCTTCGGCGTTAGATATATAGTTTCCGATGTGTGTTCTCTGTGTTTGGTATCTCTGATGTGTTTTCTCTGAGTTGTATTGAGTTGTAATAACTAGACAGGTGTTTATAACTGTCCAGTATGTGATGTGTATGCTGTGTAACTCTGATAGATGTTGTATATTATGTAATACTTATGTTATTAATATAATTTTATTCGTTCCGCTGTTGAGATTCTGGTATTGTTTCTTCTTTCTCTTCTTTCTCTTCTATTTTCTATCCCTTTCTTTCTTAAAGTTGACGCGACTTTCTATGGAGAAAAAGTCGGGTCGTCATAGAAAATTTCAAACTATTATATCCATAGCTATCAAAGAAAGAAATAAAATCGTGATTTTGTTTAGTAGATTTCAAAATATGAGCAAATCAAGTTTTAAATAAAATCGAGCTTAGGCAATTCAGAGGTCAAAGTAGTAAATGTTTTAAAATAGATATTTTTAATTCTTTATAAATATGAAATAAATTCTAAAAATCTTTTAAAATGTTTAAAAAGTGATTTGAGTTATAAAAATGAATTTCCAAATGTTAGAAAAGTCTTTTGATCAATACAGCCTAAAAGGCACCGTTCGTAGCACATTTCGCGACACTTTTCTATAACTTTTGAAATATAGTTCTAAACGCAACAGTTTTTTCCAAATTTTTGTAAATGTTTTTAAATGAATAATGAATTATGTTACAGGTGATTTGAAGGATTTATAAATTATTTCAAAGTGGTTAGATAAATAGTTAATAGTTAATTAAGTAGAGTCGATCAAATAACTTGACCACCTTATGGGTGACAGAGAGGTAGTCTCTGGGCTTGGGTTCGAAAGACCAGTTGTCTGTCCTACCTAGCTGTTGGGACTGGCCCAACGAAGGGGATAGTAAATTTTATTTACTTGGATCAAAATTTCCCAAAGTATAAAAGATATAATTTTTCAAAGTTAAACAGCTTGGATTGCATAGAAATAATCTCCTTTTACTTGGTATTATATTCCGAGGAGGAAGCCCATACTATCCATGTGAATTTAAAAGGTGATTCACCGTTATTTGATGGATAGTAAAAGTTGAATATGAAAATTGATGTTGAGTAGAATTAGTATAATTTCTATCGATCATTTTAACTCGATAACATTTCCCAATATGACTTATGAAAATGATTTGGGATTAATTTAATTCCTAGACTTAAAATTTATTGTTTTGGGTTTCGTAGTAAATGATGTCTTAAATAACATTATTCTTGACCTGATTTGGAAGTATGATTGAAAATATTCGTTAAATATTTTCCTAAGGAAAGAATTGAAATGGTTTTGATTTTTCTAAGATTCAAAAAAGTTTTAAGTAATCAAAGGATTTGATATGAGAGGTTTAATGATTCCATATATAACGAAAAGAATTTACAAAGAAATATATATCTCTCTATAAGATATTTTGATTAAGAAAATTAATCAATTAAAGATTAATTCCCTATTTACCCAACATCTTTTTATCGGTGATTGGCTCGAAGGAATCGGGATCAGACTTGAGTAATTCTTATTTGGAAACCACTTCGAATCATTTTACGTATTCGAAGTAAAGAGAGAGAAATGATTTGGAAGATGGAATGTAGGGTTGCTTATTACTGACCCTCGGGGGAGATTTCTCATATCACATTTATGTGGCAGTTGTTCTTCATTTGAGATCTTTGATGTAAGGACTTCTCGCTACTAATCCTAGGGATGATTCCCGATAGGATGTGGTAGGAGAGTGCCTTCGGTTTGTCCTATTCCTGGACAATTTGTATGGACGATTATTTGATATTGCATTTTAATTACATTGATTGATCTCCATGAAAGTATCATCTGTTTGGTGGCGTATAAGGCAACTTTTCTTAGCTTAACACCCTTTCCTGAGAAGTACGAGCTCAGGAGTTATATGTTTGTAGAAATAAATTGTGTGATCATGAATTGGAAATGTGGCATTCAAAGTAGAATGTGCTATTTGAAAGGTAATCGTTACCTCAGGCCTCTTTAACCGCTAATGACTTTAACAAGGCATGCCATAAGGCTATGTGGGTCGCACCCATAAGGGTATGGTCATCACCTTTCTGGAGTACTCTCTATATGTTGAGTATGTTGTGTATGTTATGGCTACGAATAGGTCGGTTACGACTGGGTGATGTCATATTCGGTTCTATCTACCACTAGATGGGTCTATGGGTAGGCCGATCTTGCCAGGTTCAAACGTTTCGAAGATGTCGATCCTTAATACATCTCTCTAAAGATGTACTGTATGGAAAGCAGTCCCTTACCTACCATTGTATGTAAATCCATTCCCCAATAAGTGTCCCCAGATTTAGTTGCAAACTTATTATGCCGTCAAATTTAACCAATGTAATAATTTCGGCTATTTTAATATGTTTATTTGAAAAACTTTTTCAAAGAATTTCATTAAAAATAATATTTACCTGATTTTGCATAGCAAATGTTTTGGTTATCATAAGATAAAACCCATTCCGTATTTATGTGCAGTGTGGTCTTATGAGATATCTTTGTTTTCAAGACGCATATTTTGAGTTTCTCACACTAGTCTCATGAATGACCCAGAGTTTATTTTTCTTATTCCTTAAACTCTAGGTGCCCTAATTTTCCCAAACAGTCTAGTAGTCAAGTTTAGTTAAAAGAAATCCGGAAGAGCTCGGAGCATGGAGTTAGAAGAATCTTCTGAAGATTGATATCGGTTTCCACTGCACTCGTGTATTATTGTATTCCGTATTCATAAGGATAGATATTTATAATTGTTCATGTTAAACTCTGATAAATGTATTTAAAATTTCCACTATAAATATTATATATTGAAATAATATATGTTATTCCATCCATGTGATATTCTGTTCTGTCTTTATTTCTTTTTACCCTTAACGATCGAGCTTTCCAAGCACGTAATACGGTGGATGTATTAGTGTCGTTTATTGTGGGTCGAAAATCCTGGCTATTGCATATATGTATAAGGCACATAATTGACTCCAAGTGCAGGTGGAAGATTAATAGAGTTAAGAGTGTGCTCTAAGGGAAATTATGTTATTTGTTATGTAACTTAACTCCTACAAAAGAATCTATTTTAAAATAAAGTATACTTATAGGTTTAATTTATATATATATATATATATATATATATATATATATAAAAGTCATGTTAATTAGTACACTAAACATATGTAAGAAGAAAATCCTAAGTAGAAGTATTTGATCGATTGTAGTTACAAATATGTTCGTAACCATGGCTATTGATGCATACTTACTCCTTAAATGTTCCTAGTCAAAATGTATTAAGAAACATATATCAATACATCTGTTGTGACTAACATACATAATGATATCCTTATAACGGATAGTGAATTACCTATAACCATTGAGGGACCAAGGGGTTATGTACTTGCTGTAACAACATAGAATTTTGGTCAATGGATTTTGAATGTTTAATTGATTTTAAATATTGAAATATAGGGATTATTTTAAATTTAATAACTAGAATTGAAATATGGAGATTATTTAAAATATTTGAATAGTAATTTAAGATATCGATATTTTAAATTGAATATTAATTTAATGGTCTTATTTAACTCCGATTAAATTAAGAAAAAATAACGATGAATTTATTGTGTAAATTTATTTGTAATAACATTGGTTCAAATAAACAATAAGAAATTTTATTTTAATACAACAACTCTATTTTTATTAATGTATTTTTAGTTTAATTAATTTGATTTTTCCTTAATTTGGAAAATATTTAAATTGTCATTTGATAATTTTTCGACAAACGACGATATTTTTATGATTTTATAGAATAGGATAACTAGTGTATATTATTTTCGTTTTGAGGCCATGTTCTTGTTCTAACACGACCATATTTTTGTTTTTATCGTTTGGAGTTCATACGCGAACAAAAATCTATATGGTGAAAGATAAGAAATTTCAAATTTAATATAACACTTAACTTCTCCAACACACAATTCATCAAATCCACTCTTTCGCATTTCAAAGTCAATATCTATAAATCAAAAATCAAAACATTAAAATGATCTAAGCTTTAAAAACCAATTCCTCTTAAAATACTCAACAAATAAAATATGAAATTTTCTTCATTGGATTTGAATCGACTGGATCTTTAATTTGGTATATATCTTGGAGGATGCAGCTAACATGGAGGAAATGCATGCAAACTGTAGTGGTGCTAGGGCTTAGATTTGGCAATTATACAATCAATAATCGGTGGAACGAAGATCGGTTACGGGTTTGTCGAGGCAAGGTGCAGCTCATAGGTGAATTTAGTGGGTCATGGTGATTTCTTATGGAATGTGATATCGTACAACCACTTGGGCGATGTCCCAATCGCGGTTGTTTGGTGGGGCGTGCGTGTGTTGAGTTTAGATCGAGGGGGTGTAGTTTGCAGAGGAGAATCCATTTCAGTTGACATTTCTTCGAAGCATTGAGAGATGAAGAAGAATTTGGGTTTAAAGAATCGGTGGTGATGTGTTTTATATGCACGACTTTGTTCATGTACATTGATAGATTAGGGGAGAAGAAGAGGGTTTAGTGGATTTAAGTGGCAATTAGTTTCTAATTAGTAAATTAATTAAATTATTTAAAATGAAATCTTATAAAACGCATAACTCTTTTATACGAGGTCCAATCGAGAAAAAACTTTCTTATTGCACTTGTAATAACAATAGTAATGCGATAGAATTGGTTTGGTTGAATTTGGAGCAAGTGAAAATTTAGGCTAAAGTCGGACGTCATTCAATTTTAGTTCAAAACAGAATGCTTCATCGCCTACTGAAATTTAAGTGAGCGTAACTCACCTCTTTGGATAAATTAGTATGTTATATAGTAGATTAAATTTTATTGTTTGTGTTTGATTGAAATTATTTCCTGATTGGTTAAAATATCCTCTTTTGAAAATTGATTGGCATTTAAAATTAAAATACAATAAAATTTGTTGAGAAATCTGAATTTCCTACCGTAGTGGTTTTTAATTTTTAGTACTTTACCTGTTGATTTATTTCAATTACATTCTTGTTAAATATAAATGCTGAAATTTGATTGTTTGGCCATATTGGATGTGACACCAACATATGTTAAAAATTGAATCTTTTAAAAGAAAGTGGTAGTGATAGCATTTTTAAATGCTATAGTAACTATTACCCTTGATATAGTATTTTGAAAATACTATAAATTGTGGTTTGATTCTGGAAATGATTTTCGATTTGACAAATGATTGTTAATTTGATCTTTTGGATTTTCGGTGATATTTTATTTTAAAATTAGTTTTCGTATTTCTCAATTTTACTTCAACTTCTTTATTTATTCTTTTCTAATAATGTATATATGTAAATGCTTTAAAATCACTTTAAAGTATTGGGTTTGTATAAGAAAAGTTATTTTAATAATGAATGTTTTATCTTAAAAGAAAATAAAAAGGTTTGTCCTTTATTTTAAAAACAGATTCTGTTTTTGTAAAAGAAGATAGAAATATTTCGGAACAAATATTTGTGAAATGTTTATGTATGAAAGGATAGACTTATAAGTTTTATTTTATAAGTGGAGTATAATCTTATAAATAGTATATTATCAATAAAAGAATGGTTTTATAAATAATATCATATAAAAAGAAAATCAATATCATTTTGATGAGCTGGAATAATTAATCCCATTCGTGAATTTATTGAAATATGTGGAATGATTGTGCTATGAAAAGTTATATGAGTTTTATAATTATATTTGGAGTTTGTTTTATATTTAGGGTTTGGTTTATACTTGGAGTTTTGGTTATAAAAAGGAGTTTGACATTCTATTTAAAATTTTAGAAAGGGAATTTTATATTGAATTGGAGTTTATGGGAGGAGATGCAAATAAATTAAGGTTTATAGAATGAGTTCTATAAATGATATTTTTAAAAGAAGTTTTATACAGAGTTTGTATAAAGAATATAAAGGATGTTTATAAAGGAGATATTAGTTAAATTTGGAGATTTATAAAAGGAGGCTATAGTTATGCTTAGACATTTGTAAAAGAGTTCTATAAAAGTATTTTAATTTATAAACAATATTTTATAAAAGGAGTAGTAAATATAAGGAGTTTCACAAAGGTATTTTATTAAGGAGTTTACTCATAAATGAGATTTGATTTTCAAAAAAGGCCTTCTTAATTATGGTGGTATGGAACAATTTTTTTTCGGACTTAACATGGAAGGAATAGTGGTTTGAGTTATTGTTATCTCTGTTTTTAAATGACATTTGATTTTGATCCAACTAAGTGTGGATTTTTGATAGTGAAATCTTTCATAAGCGTTCTGTTAATATACTTGCACCGATGAGATAAGTATAAAGATATTTTCAGAGTATTGAAAGTGTAGGGAAGGGTTTATGAAACATATCTTTATAAAAGTATTTAATTCGAGAATTTACAAAGAAGTTCGAATTTATGAAAAGATTAATTAAAAGGGCTTAGTGGTTGCTTTGTGCTTAATCATACTTGGTTAAATCTCTGGTTGAATTGTTTGTTATTTTATAGTAAAATAACCGACTATCAAATCTTAGGTAGTTTTTTTGAGAATCATCCTTGTCGACCAGGATCATATATATTATCTGAAAACTACTTCGAACCGACTAAGCATTCGAATTTAAGATATCTTGAAGATAATCGAACATGGAGTTCTTTGAAATGCAAGGGATACCTTGCTACTAATACTGATGGTGATTCCAAAAAGGATTTAGTAGAAGTAGTGCCTTCGGTTTGTTCATATCCTGAACAAATTATATAGATGAATGCTGGCAATACATTATTGCCAAAAGGGTAGTGTTAGCATTCCAAGTGGGATTGAAATATGAAAGGTAAGACGTAGCCTCTAGCCTCATTAATTGGGAGTGAAAAAAAATAGAGGATATGCTTTAGGGCTATGTGGATCACACCCATTAGGGTATTGTCATCTCCCTTTCTATATATATACATTTATGGATTTGGTTGTGCATGAGAGCTCTCGCGAAAAGGTTGCAAAGCTGCCAGGGTGATGAACTATTCAGAAATATCTAGTAAGGGATAGGGTCGGTCCTGAATCGTAGGGGTTCCATATGAGGCCCTTGGTACATTGTCTAGAAGTGTACCACGGTAGGCAGTACCTCGGTGCCTTGTCATTGTATGAAATCCATTCTTCAATAAGTGCCCTTCGGACCTAGTTGTATACCTATTACGTTGGAATTTAATTAATGTAACAATTTCGCTATGATTCCATATTTATTTTAAAAATAGATATTATTATAATATCAGAAGATTTTTTGTGAAATGTTTTGATTATCATAAGGTAAAAATCCATTCGTGTTTTTGTGCAATATGGTCTTACGAGATTCCTTTATTTTGAAAGGTTTTATAACATTAAAATCCATTTGAGGTGCGTTTCTCTCGCTAGTTTACCAAACTGATTCAAGTGTTATTTTATTATAATGCTTGGATCATACTGAGCATATTTTCAGATCTAATTTGGATGCCTTGGAGCTTCAGGAGATGAGCTCGATGTCCAAGACATATCTCCTGTATATTTTTTATTTCCACTACATGTTGATTTATTTGTCAGCATTTATGTGAACAAGTTGTTATTACTGTCCAGGTTGATGATTAGTGACTAAGTGTACTCTAATTTTGATGTATATATATTACAATTTTCTTTTGTAAAGATCTTTTGTATATAATATATTCGTCGGCATGATGTGATATTCTATTATGTCTTTTTTTTTTCTTTTTTTCCCAACAATCTGTCTTTCCAGCACTTGGATGCTTGGCATGTGGATATGGTAGATGTATTAGTGTTGACTTTTGAGGGTCGAAAAGGTAGGTCATTACATGTGGTATCAGAGCTTAGGTTGAGCAAACACCTAGGCTTTGGCAGAGGGTAAACTCATTTGAGATAGGATAAATGAGACCCTAAAATGAGTTTGAGTGTGTTATATATATGAGCGCATATTTGTTAGTGCTATAAAATGTTTTACATTTGTTGATTTATCGATTGAGTGGTTTATGAATTCAAGTCCATTCTGATGTGACAACCTTATTGATAAAGGTTTCTAAACACTTGAACAAGGCAAAACGACATGGCATTATTTTAAAATTGTGCAAATGAAATAATTTTACCTAGATTATATTTTTATATAAAAATAATAATTTTCAGAAATCAATATAGATATATGACATGTTTGGTTGTTAGAGAATGATAATATTCAATTATTACTGTTTATTGCTTGATTAGTTATGCTCCCCCAGTTTAAGAGCATTGATTATTGTTGTTGATTGATTGTTTGTGCCTAGATAGTTTATGAGCATTTATTATTTGGTCGAATTAAATATGAACACCTTGTGAAATTCAGTTTCATAGTTTGACTATAAGGGGATCGGGAATAATGTGAGTTAAGATTTAAAATTTTAATGGAAGTTGTTTATTATAAAACTAAGCAAAGATAAACATTTATGAAATGAGTTTATATAAGAAAGTGAATTTATAAAAAGTGAACTATAAATTATTGTTGATGATTAAATGGATGTAAACTGGGAATTTTAAATTTTAAATACTAATGTTTTGGAAATTGTTTTTGAAAGTTTTTACAAAAGCAATGATGGTATTATTTTGGAAATACTATAAAAGGATTTTAAAAGAGGTAAAAAGCATTGAACTCATTTTGATCGCTGGAAAATAATTCTAGTGATGACTGAAGCATAATCGGTGTCTATTTTCGAATTTCGAAGCGACGAATTACTACCATGGTGTTTTGCTTTAGAATTGTTTTGCTAAAACAAGTGTTTTTTTAAATTCTCAAAATATGATTTGATATACAGAAAAAGGAAGCTAGGTATATTATTATATTTCAAAATGATTTGAAATAAACAATGGTGTTTAAATTCTAAAATTTTCATTTAAGTGATATTATAGACTCGTATATCCTATTCATTAGGATAGTTTGGATTGTGCATCCCATTATAATATATTGAGTGATAATTTTCATTCGTTAAAATGAAAATGGAATTTTGACGTTTTGGACAGTCGAAACTTCCGAATATATTGAGAAATTTAAGTTAATTGCTTTGGGAAATTATAAATAAATAAGTTTCGGTAACTTATAAATTTGAGAAATTAGCAAGTTAAAACTAATTAGACGAAAATTCGGGTTGAGTAAAACAAAGCAGAATTTTTATGTATATATATTCTTTGGATACAGGAGAGTATAATTTGAATATGAACTTGAGATATGAAATAAAATTTAACTTATGTAAAGTTAAATGAAATAATTTATAAAATGTATCGTAAATGAATTTTAGTGTTAAAGGAAAATACTATTGGTGTAACAAAATATGATTTAAAATGAATGTAAATGAAAACTAATTGGTATAACTAAGAAACCAATTGGAATAAATATATAAGTTGTATGTAGATCATTTTGTTCAAATAAATGTTCGATCTAGTTTCGAGTACACGATTTTAAGGTGATTTACATCGATCCGAGTTAGGACTTTTCACTCGATTCTTGATGGAAAACACTTGATACATATTTTTGGTTTGATTCTGAAGTTTTCTACCATAGTGTATTGCTATGTAAGGAGAACGAAGATTTCTACTTAAAGAATTAGATCAGAGTCTGCACAAGGGAGTTCGAGTGAGTGATACTAGTTTGAAAGTGAAATCGTGTGATCGAACAAGCAATTCGATTTTAATATTCCGTACGGATGGTATATGTATATTGTATGGGTTTTAAATAATTGTATGCTTCTTTATTAGCAAATGCAAGTATATGGGTTGATATCATTTGTAAGTAAGATGTAGGGTTATTGGAGCAAAGGCTAGTTTGATGCTTTTGGTTTTAGAAGCAGAGTTGGTTGCTTGACTAACAGGTACATGTTTATATTTTGTTTTGGTTTGATGGTTTTATGCCCCAGATATGGGAAGCTACTTGCTTTTGTTTTCTTTTGTTTGTTTGGACCTGTAGTGAAGATTTGTAGTTTCTCGGTCAAGCCGCGCAAAGGAGATGCTGTCGAAATTTTCCATAATTTTAAAAGGCTAAGAAAATTTAATAACAAGTTTCACCTTATTGGTTTTGAAAATTTTAAGGTTTGGAGGCATTTTTCCAACCTTTTGAATTTTGGGGATGAAATTCTATAAAGTGGGGAAGCATGTAACTACCTGGAATTTTTGTCATTGGATTTTGAATATTTAATTAATTTTAAATATTGAAATATATGGATTGTTTGAAAATTAATAACTAGAAGTCAAATATGGAGATTATTTAAAATATTTGAATAGTAATTTAAGATATCGAGATTTTAAATTAAATATTAATTTAATGGATTTAGTGGCCTTATATAACTCTAGTTAAATTAAGAAATAATAACAGTGACTTCATTTTGTAATTATTTACAATAATAATGGTTCATTATTTAATAAGAATATTTATTTTAATACAATGACTCGATTTTTATTGACGTATTTTTCATTTAATTTATTTGATTTTTCCATAATTTTTAATTTGAAAAATATTTAAATTATCGTTTGATGATTTACGACAAATGAGGGCATTTTTGTGATTTTATAGCATATGATAATCAGTGTATATAATTTTTGTTTTATCGTTCAAAGTTCATATATGAACAAAAATCTATGCGCCAAAATGTCAAAATTTCAAAATAAATATAAACCAACACTTAACTTCTCCAAAGGATAATTCATCAAATCCATTCTTTCTCATTTCAAAGTCAATGTCCTATAAACTAAAAATCAAAACAAGAAAATGATCTATGCTTTAAAAATCAAATCCTCTTAAAATACTCAACAAAAATAATATGAAACTTGCTTCGTCGTATTTATATCAACTAGATCTTCGATTTGGCATATATCTTGGTGGATGCGGCTATCATGGGGAGGTGTGTGCAAACTGTAGTGGTGCTATGGCTTAGATTTGGCGTTGATGTAGTCAATAATTGGTGGAATGAAGGTTGTTTCGGGTTTGTCAAGGCAAGGTGCAGCTCGTAGCCGAATTTAGTGGGTCATGGTGGCTTCTTGTGGAATGCGACATCGTATGGCCATTTGAGTTGTGTCCAAGTCGTGGTTGCATGAAGGGTCATATGCGTGTTGAGTTTAGGTCGAAGGAATGGAGTTCGCGGAGGAGAATCAATTTCATTCGACGGTTCGTCGAAGCATTAAGAGATGGAGGAATATTTGGGGTATAAAGAATCAGTGGTGATGGTTTTTATGTACACGGCTTTATTCATGTACAAAGATAGATTGGGGGAGAAGACGAGGGGTTAGTGGAGTTAAATAGTAATTAGTTTGTAATTAGTAAATTAATTAAATTATTTAACATGAAATTTTATAAAATGCATAACTCACTCATACGAGATCCAATCCAGATGAAACTTTTTGCATTGCACTGGTAATGGCAATAGATATGTGATAGAACTGGTTTGGTTGAATTTGAAGCAAGTGAAAATTTAAGCTAAAAACGGACGTCGTTCGAGTTTTCGATTGTATTTCACACCGGAATGCTTCGGCACCAACTGGAATTTCAATGAGTATAACTCGCCTCTTTGGATAAATCAGTATATTATACAGTATATAAATTTTACTATTTGTTTTTGGTCGAAATTATTGGCTGATTGGTTAAACTTTCCACTTTTGAAAAGAGATTACCATTAAAAATTGAAATACAAGAAAATTTGTTAAGAAATATGGATTTCTCACTGCAATGATTTTTAATTTTCAATTATTTACTTGTTGATTTATTTCAATTATATTCTTGTTAAAAGATTTGATAAATGCTGGAATTTGATTATTTGGCTATATTGGATGTGACACCGAATATGTTAAAAATTGAACCCTTTTAAAGAAAAGGGTAATAATACCATTGTTATTGTGCTATAGTTACTATTGGCATCAATATAGTATTTTGAAAATACTATAAATTAGTGTTTGATTATGGAGATGATTTCCAATTTGAAAAATGATTTTTATTTCGATCATTTGGATTTTCTATGATATTTTATTTTAAAAATTAGTTTTCGTACTTCTATATTTTACTACAATTTCTTTTATTGTTCTTTTCTAATAATGTATATATGTAAATGTTTTAAAATCATTCTGAAAATTACTGGGTTTGTGTAGGAAAAATTATTTTAATAATGAACATTTTATTTTAAAAGAAAATCAAAGGGTTTGTCCTTTATTTTAAAAAGTGATCCTATTTATGAAAAAGAAGATTGAAATATTTTGAAACAAATATTTGTGAAAAGTTTATATAAAATGCTATATAAAAGGATAGACTGATAAGTATTATTTTATAAGTGGAGGATAAGTATTATAAATAGTGTTTTATAAATAAAAGAATGGTTTGATAAATAATATCCTATAGAAATGGAAATAAATATCATTTTGATGGACTGGAATAATTAATCCCATTTGTGAATTTATTGAAATATATGGAATGGTCGTGTTATGGAAAGTATATGAGTTTTATAGTTATATTTGGAGTTTGTTTTACATTTAGGGTTTGGTTTATATTTGAAGTTTTGGTTATAAAAAAGGAGTTTAAAATTCTATTTAGAAATTTGAACAGGGAATTATGTATATAAATTTGGAGTTTATAGAAAGAATTGCAAATAAATTGGGGTTTGTAATGAGTTCTACAAATGATATTTTATAAAACAAATTTTACAAAGGTTTGTATAAGGAATATAAAGGATGTTTATAAATTATTTAAATTTGGAGATTTATAGAAGGAGGCTATAATTATGTTTAGATATTTGTAAAAGAGTTTTGTAAATGTATTTTAATTTATAAAGAATATTATAAAAGGAGTTGTAAGTATAAGGAGCTTTATAAAGGGATTTTATTAAGGAGTTTATTTATAAAAGTGATTTGATTTCCCAAAACGACCTTCTTAATTATGGTGTTATGGAACATTCTTTTCCATACCTAACACCAAAGGAATAGTGTTTTGGATTATTGTTATCTCTGTTTTTAAATGACATTTGATTTTGACCCAACTATACGTGGGTTTTTGAAAGTGAAATCTTTAATAAGCGTGTCGTGAATATACTTATACCAATAAGATAAGTATATGAAAATTTTCAAAGTATTGAAACTGTAGAGAAGGGTTTGTGAGACATATCTTTGTAAAGGTATTTCAATACGAGAATTTACAAAGTACTTTTAATTTCTAAAAAGATTAACTAAAGGGGTTAGCGGTTGCTTTGTGCTTAACCATGCTTGGTTTAATCTCTAGTTGAATTGTTTGTTATTTGACAGTGAAATAACCTACTACCAAATCTTGGCCAGTTTTTTTTGAAACCGTCGTTGTCGGTTCGAAGAGACCACGATTGGATATATTATCCAAAAACCACTACGAACCGATATAATCATTTGAATTTTAAATATCTTAAAGATAATCAAAGATGGTGTTCTTTGAAGTGCAAGAGATTTTTCCTACTAATCCTGAGGATGATTCCAAAATGGATGTAGTAGAAGTAGTGTCTTCGGTTTATTCATATCCTAAACAATTTATATGGATGAATACTAGCACTGCATTGTTAAATGGAGGGCAGTATTAAAATTTCAAGTGGAATTGTTATATGAAAGGTAAAATGTAGCCTCTGGCCTCATCAAATGAGAATGACAAAAACTAGGGATATGGTTCAGGGCTATTTGGGTCGCACCTATTAGGGTATTGTCATCACCCTTTCTAGATACACACACACACGCGCACACACACACACACACACACACATATATATATATATGGATTTGGTTGTGCATGAGAGCTATTGGAAAAGGGCTGCAAAGCAACTAGTGTGATGAAATATTCAGAACTATCCAGTAAGGAATAGGGTCGTTCCTGATTCGTAAGAGGTCCATGTGAGGCCATTGGTACATTTTCCAGAGGTGCACCATGGAAAGCAATACCTCGATGCCTTGTGATTGTATGGAATCTATTCTCCAATAAGTGCCCTTCGGACTTAGTTATATACTTATTATGAATTTAATGAATGTAACAATTTCGGCGATGATTCCATATTTATTTTAAACCCTAGATGTTATAAGAATATCAAAAGATTTGCTATGAAATGCTTTGGTTATCGACGAGTAAAAATCCATTCGTTTTTATTTGCGGCCTAGTCTTATGCGGTACCTTTATTTTGAAAGGTTTTATAACACTAAAATCCATTTGAGCTGTGTTTCTCACGCTGGTTTAACAAACTTTTCTAGATGTTATTTTATTATAGTGCTTGGGTCAAACCGAGCAAATTTTCAGATCTAGTTTGGATGTCTTAGAGCTTCAGGAGACGAGCTATGTAACAACCCGATATTTTCAGCCATTCGCATCCACACATGCCGGACTTGAATTGCTCAAAATACCGCATTGTAAATATATTTGGAGCAAATGAAATACAATCACAGAATCACAGACACAGAAAAATCAGAATAACTCGCAGCAGAAATTAAAATACCATAGTAGTTCATGAAGCTACTATAACAAACTCTCAATAACATAATACATAATATCAGTCAGAAACATATACAATAGAAATCCAAATACATAGAAGTTTATAAATACCAGAACTGAAATAGAACAACTGAAACTGAAAGGGAATAGATAACTAGACAAGCAGAATCTCCAGCGATTCCTAGCTTCAGAAAAAGAAATCCAAAGCTAAGCTGTAAATACTCATGCTAACCCGAGCATAAAGTAAAACACAAAACACTCGAATCAGGACATATATACTTATATAATGTAAACCAACTCAAGTGAACTGCACTAGAAATGCATAATAACTTAAAGGATGATTGGGATCGCCCATCCCTTAAGAATCAGTTAAACTGTAAATTAAATACATTCCGTGGTTAAAATTTAAAAATGGTATTTTATACTTTGAAATCAAATATCATTTCAAAATTTAATATCATTCAAAAATCCATTTCAAAATATCAAAATATCGTATCTTCCAAACCACATTCATTTATTTAAAATACCATTTTAACACACATTTCAAAATAGTTTATATTTCAAAACAAATTACTTCATTTTAAATCATAAAAATGAAGTTATTATATTTAATAATTAAATTATTAAATTTTCAAAATTTTAATCTTTCAAAACTCATTCATTCACTTAAAATTATTAAAACAATGAAAATTCAACTTTCGCGGCATTTAGAAAAATGCTACGGAAAGTTGCTTTTAAAACAATTCAATTTAACAAAAGACAGCATTCAAAATGCTGTAATAGGGTTACATTTATTCAAATAAAACCTTAGTCAAATTCAACAATCATAGCGCTTACAAAGTGCTATAATAGCCTTTAATTCAATTTAGCCCTTTAGTTCATTTATATTAACTACAGCATTTATAAATGCTGTAATATCTTTTACTTTAGAAATAATAGCATTTCAAATGCTGTTAATTAAATTCCAAATTTTCACTATACTTTCACAAGCCATTAAATTTTTATTTAAACCATTTCAAACTTATAAAATCGTATATTTTCACTTTTATAACCATCGTTTAATTTTCCTTAAATTCATGATTTTATAAAGTTCAATTTCCATTCCAAAATCAATATTTAACAATAATTCACTTATTAAATTCCAACATTCAATTTCAATTCATATAATTAAATTTTTAACTTAACACTTGATTTTAAATTCCAAAATATACTTATTTTACATTTTATTTACTTAACTTCAAAATTCACTTTTAAACAAAATTCACAATTTTCCAATTTAAGTTATATTTCAAAATTCAACTCGATATTCATTTATTTCACATTTAACTTATTCAAAATCCATTAATGTATTATAAAAATCATTTTAAATTTCATTAAATTCAAAATATCATAAATTTAGCATATTTTCATATTTAATTTAAATTCCATTTATAATTAAATCAAAATTTCCAAAATAATTTTTATTTCAAATTTCCACTTTATCATTCATTTATTTCACTCATAAATTCTCAAAAAATCAAAATACTTTACAAAAATCATTTTTTAATTAAGTTTAAACCAAAATATTATAATATTTACATTTCTAAAATATTTTAAAATTTTAGAAAAATATATTTTAACCACGGGTCTGTATATCATTTTCTACACTAGGTAAAGTGATATGGGTAATATATCATTTCAACCCGTAATTTACAAGGAAAGCCTGGGTTTTATCATATTAAACCCGCAGTCCCAAATAAAATGATATAATTGAAAATCGTTCAGGCCTATCATTTCAGCCCATAACGATTTTCCCCTATTCTAAAGTCCATTCGGGTATGTATCATTTCAACCCATAGTGATTCTAATCTAAAGGGAACTTGCAGTGTGATAAACTGATATAAATAACAGAACAGCATAAAATAATAGTAATATATGATATAACAGGTAAATAAGCATGGGTGAACATCATATGATCATAACATAGCAGATATAATATGGTGATGCATTTGACATATTCAAATGAAATCAGTTTACAAGTTATATAGGTATAAATTGTCTGGTGAGAACAACTCACAGGTACAAGCTGGAGATGACAACAAACGAATGTACAACTGAGATCCACAAAAGCATGATAGCACGACAAAGATTCGAGTGGGAGAGCCAAAGATTAATTTCCTTGAATACAATTCAAACAAAACAATATAACCACATAAGCTTTCAACCCAAAATACGATTAAACAATGCTAGAATTAACTGCATAAAACAAAGCTAAAAGCTTTGCACTTGCTTTCAACCTTCCTTAGGCTCGGCCATAGGTTGGAATACATGGCTAAGGCATGGTTTTGATCTGGTTGTGGGTTCAATTGGGTCGGCCAAACATGTATGGTGATGGGGCAAAAGTATGGTGCATGTGAAACAACACAAAACAAGGCCACAACAAAATTTCAATGCAATTCAAGGCCACGGCCAAGGCACAGGTGGGCACTTCCATCTCTGGTGGGGTCAGGGGATGACATGGTAGAGGTGTCAGGTCAGGCTGGAGGTGGTGGTGATGGTGTAGGTGGCGGCCAAGGGGTGGTTGAAGGTGATGGATGCATAGATGCTCGGCTAGGTCATATAGGTGAATCCTTTTGCATTTGGTAATGGATCTACCACCAAGGGTGGCTCGGCAAGGGATGGCCAGTGAGGAGGAGGTGGTGGTGATGGGTTCCAGTGGTGGTGGAGGCGGCAAGGCTGAAGGAGGAGGCACTGAACCTAGAAGAGGAAGAAACAAGTGCAAATCCATATAAAACAATGAAAAGGTGAAATAGAAAAAGAAGATTTACCAATGTTTTTTAACAAGGAGAGGCCGAAATTTTTTCAGAAATGAAAAGGAAAAATGTGTGCGTGAAAATGAAAATGAGATAGGTCGGCTGAAGGTAGGAGTTAAGGCAGCAAAAATAGGATAGGTGTTGGTTGGAGTTGAAAAGGTGTTGAATACAAAAGGCCTTAAGAAATAAAAGGTCACAAAACCTTTCACATTTCTCTTATTTCTTTTTGTAATTTTAAATAAAGGGAATATATATATAAATTAAGATAAAATACGAAAATTTAGTAAATAAACAAAAATAAATAAATAAATATTAATTATATAAGATTAAATTAAGAAAATAGCACAGAAAATGAAAACTAGTTAAGAAAATTTGAAAATAAATGGAATAAACTTTGGAAAAATTTTATGTACATGAAAAATATTTATAAATAAAGATAGGAACATAATATAAAAATTCATTCACAAAAATAAATTTAAAAAAATTTAATTAAATATAATTTAAATGAAGAAAATAGCAGAAAAATGGAAACTAGGCTTTAAAAATAGGAAATAAATGCAATAAATTTTGGAAAAATTCTATTATCACTTTAAAAATATTTAGAAATGAAATCTTACAAATAAAAAAAAATTAAATTAATTTCAAACAAAATAAAGTCAAAATTAAAATTATATTCAAAAATCTAGGGTTGTTACACTCTCCCCCACTCAAATCTTTTCGTCCTCGAAAAGAACGGCAAGGAAAAATAAAGAGAAACAAGATAGAAAAACAAAATAGTACCTGAAACAAACAATTCCGGATTCGAAGCACGAATGCTCTCCTCCGATTCTCAGGTACAATCTCGATCGTTAGTACTCTACTGTACTTTGACCAGATTAATAGATTTTCTTTTAAGCTGCTTCGTACCTCTGTCGACAATACGAAGTGGCTTCCTCTCGACGGTCAGATTAGGCTCAATATCCAAACTATCAAGAACAGAAGGCTGGACAATAAGAGATGGATCATGAAGATGACGACGAAGGTGCGAGACATGGAACACATCATGCACTCCAGAAAGTTTCTCGGGCAAATCTAAACGATAAGCCAAAGAACCAATTCTTTCCATAATGCAGAAGAACCTTCAAAGAAGAAGAAGGTAGGAATAGCTAGGAGGAAAAATAGGTTGGAACACAAAGATGGACAATTTTTTTAAAACCATATACATTTCAATTTAAAATTTTATATTTACAACATTTTAAACATTTTTATAATATGATAAATAGTCATTTGATTCAAATTTGATAGTTAAACAATATTTAAAACATTTTACATAAACGATCAAAGTATCCTTTATACAATACTTTATCAAAATACATTTATAACTCGATGTCTTAACAAGTTTACTTTCGTTCCTGCAGACTCTGGCCATGCGTTGATCGGGCGCAAAGCTAGAATTCTCCAAGTACTTAGTAGACTTGTTTCAACACCAAGTGAAAATACTTGAAAAATCTTTTTAAAAAACAACAGATATGGAAAGTACAATCCAAACAAATCAACCAAACCAACCATTTGTCTAACCATGGATCGCAGATACACAATGGTTACGCCTGGATCTCCCAGGAAACAATCTGTATCCGTAAGCTTTATCAGCCCTGCAAGTTACACCATGATGACTAGTAGAATGCAGGATACACAATGGTTACGCCTGGCTCCCCCAGGAAACAATCCGTACCCTTATGCCGTCTCAGCCAGGCAGTTTCGCTACTAATGCGACCTACATAGATTGTAGGATACACAATGGTTACACCTAGATCCCCCAGGAAACAATCTGTACCCCTAGGCCATCTCAGCCAGGCAGTTGCGCTATGCAGTCGCGCTCGTAAGACCATGGAGATCGCCATGGAATTCGATGGACACTCGAGTATCATATCCGGAAAACCCAAATCAGATAGAGAATAATATCGATAAAATGAATCCACGGTGTGGCCACAAAGCGGATATCAAGCAGAAGGCACTTTCCATATCTTTACTTTGAAAATATGCATCATATAGTACCTTTCAAAATCACTTTCAAATATCATACTTATAATAAAGTCCATTATATATAAGATTCCATTTCAAATCGAATATTTTCCAAATCCATAGTGTATCAAATCACACTTATAGAAACTTCGATTACATAAAATTTCAATTTACAAATTGAGTATGAGTACCTTTTCGAATCAACAGTTTTCAAATCAATTCCATACTTATACAAATCAATTTTATACCTGTACAAATCCATTTTATATAAGTTCGATAACTCTCAAATCACAGTATTTAGTAAAACAAGGTTCTCAATTTCAATTCTTTTTCAATATCAATTCAGTTTCAAGATCATATATGATTTCGCCAAATCATTTTTTCCTAATTACATATATATAGTTTCAAAGTTTCTTAAAACAATAGATTGAGAAAATAATCCAAATTTCCAAATCAACAAAATTTATGTCAAACAAATTCATTTCCAATTCAAACATATATTCACTTTCAAAAATCATATACTTTCAAAGTTATAAATCTTTCGAAACCAAAATACTTGAAATCATTACACTTTGAAAATCATAACCTTTCGAAATCATACATTTGAAATCATAAAACATTCCTTTAATTCTTTACATTTCATAAATTTATTCAATTAAACCCAAGTCTAAATTTCCAATTTTAATTCAATTCAAACCATTAGTTTCAATTCAATTTAGTTTTCCAACAAAACCAATTCAAATATTATCGAATTTCAAATAAAGATTTGATCCATAAAAAAACTATTCAATTTTAATATATTTCTAAGCTTAAATATACCATATTCCAAAACTAAATTTTATAATTTCATATATCTCAAATTTTGCTTCATTATTACTTAGTTTTGAAATATTCATTTCATAAATCCATCGTTTAAATAAACTCAAATTACTAGTAAACCAAATATCCTTTCATACAAATATAAACTTCAAATATTCGTTTATCAAACCCAATTATCATTTCAAATTCACATTCTTTATCAAAATAAAGATTAAATCATTCCAAGCCATTTCAATCAAAATATCTAAAATGGTTACTAAGTTTAAAACCATCCCTTTTAAAAACCTTCAAACTATTTATTTCTATATGAAAAATCAAATTTACCATTGAAAGATTATTGTTCTATATATATATATACACACACACACTTTATTAAAAACATTTCAAATCTATATTTCATACCAGTATAATTCAAAATAGTCTTATTTATTTCACTCAACAAACAGTTTCAACTTATATAAATCATATTACTTTATATTTTAATCGTACCAAACTAAACTTATATTCTTTATCAAACACCTTATACCTTTTAAAATTTCTTAGCCTTGAAAAGTTAACCTTGATTTGGAAGTGCTCGAACCTTCAAAATAGTCGAAGAAATCATATTTTCAATCCAAGAGTTGGAAATCACCAACAAATCAGTAAACCAATTTCAAAACATAGGGTTATACCAAAACAAATCTGAATCTCGAGGACTAAACACCGGCTTACTTTAAATCATTTCAAATATACATACATACATACATACATATATCTTTCGAATATCAAGCCATACTTCAAAATCTGAAATCAAAATTTGGTTTCCCAAAATCACTCGCATAGCAAAGCTACTGGAATGGCCTCTCCCCCTCTCAGAAACTCGAAAATCAATGTCGATGATGCATGCATTCATCACCGAAATTATTTTCCAACGACATAAGTGGCATCTGGACTTTTTATATTTTCTTGAAACTTCTTTGAAATCTCTTCGAAATCGTTGGAATTCATTCGAATACATTTGAAACATTTCTTATTCAGAAAATATCTTTAAATTATATTATTATTATATATTTCAAAAATCTTAAAACCGATTTCAAAACACCGGAGTTCGATTCCTCAAAATTCAAATTCAAAACCCTTCAGTTATAAATCATTTTATATAAGTCAAATTCTTATAAATTTTCAAAATTTCAAATTTCCATTTTTAAAAGATATAAAATCTTTATCAAAAACATTTTACTTTTATATATAAAATGGGGTCATCCTTATCAAGAAAATAATAATTTCGATGTATGCACGAATTCAAATACAATCAAACACAAATTTCCAAGGGATGATTCAAGGTTAGATTTCAAAACAAACAGAGATTCAAATTTAGAGGAACTCTAATCAAATAGAATTCTGATTCGAAGATAAGCTCGAACTAAGATGAGATAATTTAGTTACCAAATAGAAGATGGATAACCCTTTATAAATCGCGGGCGACCTTAACCGGTCAACCGTGATTTCATGAATATAATAAATTCGAAAATCTAAGGCAAATCAACATTCAATCGCCAGAGATAGAATCCAGATATAGCAGAAGGTAGATGGTATCATAAACCGAGGATATAGAAATCTCCGGTTAATCAATGCCAATTGTAAAGGAGTTTCACCCCTTTACGAATCATTCAAAGATTTATGGAACCACCGATCTTTATAGAGGTCATTCAAGGTGGAGTTATGGAATGCTCTAAAATCAAAAGGAAAAAAATTGGGGAAGATAAGACTGGATTTCAGAACAAGTGGGAGCGTTCCGAAGTTCAAGGAATCCTAATCGATAAGAATCCTAACTAAGAGATTTCTAACTAGGTGGATACCGAAGAGATGAAGTTTTAAAAAAAATCTTGATATCAAAATAAGGAAAATTATTTATACTAATATAATCTTTAAAAATCCCTTAAATATAGTTTGGAAATTATTTTATACTTCGAAAATACGCTCTCTCACAAGAAAATGATTCTGAGATTGATTTCACTCATTCTAGGGTATTTCTACCCTATCTCTAATAAGTTTTTGCTCCGTAGGCTATGGTTCGCCTAAAACCAAAGCTCTGATACCAACTGTAACAACCCGATATTTTCAGCCATTCGCATCCACACATGCCAGACTTGAATTGCTCAAAATACCGCTTTGTAAATATATTTGGAGCAAATGAAATACAATCACAGAATCACAGACACAGAAAAATCAGAATAACTCGCAGCGGAAATTAAAATACCATAGTAGTTCATGAAGCTACTATAACAAACTCTCAATAACATAATACATAATATCAGTCAGAAACATATACAATAGAAATCCAAATACATAGATAAATACCAGAACTGAAATAGAACAACTGAAACTGAAAGGGAATAGATAACTAGACAAGCAGAATCTCCAGCGATTCTTAGCTCCAGAAAAAGAAATCCAAAGCTAAGCTGTAAATACTCATGCTGACCCGAGCGTAAAGTAAAACACAAAACACTCGAGTCAGGACATATATACTTATATAATGTAAACCAACTCAAGTGAACTGCAGTAGAAATGCATAATAACTTAAAGGATGATTGGGATCGCCCATCCCTTAAGAATCAGTTAAACTGTAAATTAAATACATCCCGTGGTTAAAATTTAAAAATGGTATTTTACACTTTGAAATCAAATATCATTTCAAAATTTAATATCATTCAAAAATCCATTTCAAAATATCAAAATATTCCAAACCACATTCATTTATTTAAAATACAATTTTAACACACATTTCAAAATAGTTTATATTTCAAAGCAAATTACTTCATTTTAAATCATAAAAATGAAGTTATTATATATAATAATTAAATTATTAAATTTTCAAAATTTTAATCTTTCAAAACTCATTCATTCACTTAAAATTATTAAAACAATGAAAATTCAACTTTCGCGGCATTTAGAAAAATGCTACGGAAAGTTGCTTTTAAAACTATTCAATTTAACAAAAGACAGCATTCAAAATGCTCTAATAGGGCTACATTAATTCAAATAAAACCTTAGTCAAATTCAACAATTATAGCGCTTACAAAGTGCTATAATAGCCTTTAATTCAATTTAGCCCTTTAGTTCATTTATATTAACTACAACATTTATAAATGTTGTAATATCTTTTACTTTGGAAATAATAGCATTTCAAATGCTGTTAATTAAATTCCTAATATTCACTATACTTTCACAAGCCATTAAATTTTTATTTAAACCATTTCAAACTTATAAAATCGTATATTTTCACTTTTATAACCATCATTTAATTTTCCTTAAATTCATGATTTTATAAAGTTCAATTTCCATTCCAAAATCAATATTTAACAATAATTCACTTATTAAATTCCAACATTCAATTTCTATTCATATAATTAAATTTTTAACTTAACACTTAATTTTAAATTTCAAAATATACTTATTTTACATTTTATTTACTTAACTTCAAAATTCACTTTTAAACAAAATTCATAATTTTCCAATTTAAGTTATATTTCAAAATTTAACTCAATATTCATTTATTTCACATTTAACTTATTCAGAATCCATTAATATATTATAAAAATCATTTTAAATTTCATTAAATTCAAAATATCATAAATTTAGCATATTTTCATATTTAATTTAAATTCCATTTATAATTAAATCAAAATTTCCAAAATAACTTTTATTTCAAATTTCCACTTTATCATTCATTTATTTCACTCATAAATTCTCAAAAAATCAAAATACTTTACAAAAATCATTTTTTAATTAAGTTTAAATCAAAATATTATAATATTTACATTTCTAAAATATTTTAAAATTTTAGAAAAATATATTTTAACCACGGGTCTTATATCATTTTCTACACTAGGTAAAGTGATACGGATAACATATCATCTCAACCTGTAATTTACAAGGAAAACCCGGATTTTATCATTTCAAACTCGCAGTCCCAAGTAAAATGAAATAATTGAAAATCGTTCAGGCCTATCATTTCAGCCTATAACGATTTTCCCCTATTCTAAAGTCTGTTCGGGTATGTATCATTTCAACCCATAGTGATTCTAATCTAAATGGAACTAGTAGTGTGATAAACTGATATAAATAACATAACAGCATAAAATAACAGTAATATATGACATAACAGGTAAATAAGCATGGGTGAACATCATATGATCATAACATAGCAGATATAATATGGTGATGCATTTTACACATTCAAATGAAATTAGTTTACAAGTTATATAGGTATAAACTGTCTGGTGAGAACAACTCACGGGTATAAGCTGGAGATGACAACAAACGAATGTACAACTGAGATCCACAAAAGCACGATAGCACGACAAAGATTCAAGTGGAAGAGCCAAAGATTAATTTTCTTGAATACAATTCAAACAAAACAATATAACCACATAAGCTTTCAACCCAAAATACGATTAAACAATGCTAGAATTAACTGCATAAAACAAAGCTAAAAGCTTTGCACTTGCTTTCAACCTTCCTTAGGCTCGGCCATAGGTTGGAATACATGGCTAAGGCATGGTTTTGATCTGGTTGTGGGTTCAATTGGGTCGGCCAAACATGTGGTGATGGGGCAAAAGTATGGTGCATGTGAAACAACACAAAACAAGGCCAAAAGAAGATTTCAATGCAATTCAAGGCCACGTCCAAGGCACAGATGGGCACGGCCATCTCTGGTGGGGTCAGGGGATGACATGGCAGAGGTGTCAGGTCAGGCTGGAGGTGGTGGTCGTGGTGTAGGTGGCGGCCAAGGGTTGGTTGAAGGTGATGGATGCATAGATGCTCGGCTAGGTCATATAGGTGAATCATTTTGCATTTGGTGATGGATCTACCACCAAGGGTGGCTCGGCAAGGGATGGCCAGTAAGGAGGAGGTGGTGGTGATGGGTTCCAGTGGTGGTGGAGGCGGCAAGGCTGAAGGATGAGGCAGGCCCGAACCTAGAAGAGGAAGAAACAAGTGCAGATCCATATAAAACAATGAAAAAGTGAAATAGAAAAAGAAGATTTACCAAAGTTTTTGAACAAGGAGGCCGAAATTTTTTCAGAGATGAGAAGGAAAAATGTTTACGTGAAAATGAAAATGAGATAGGTCTGTTGAAGGTAGGAGTTAAGGCAGCAAAAATTGGATAGGTGTTGGTTGGAGTTGAAAAGGTGTTGAATACAAAAGGCCTTAAGAAATAAAAAGTCACAAAACCTTTCACATTTCTCTTATTTCTTTTTCTAATTTTAAATAACGAAAATATATATATATATTCAGACAAAATACGAAAATTTAATAAGTAAAAAAATAAATAAATAAATAAATATTAATTATATAATATTAAATTAAGAAAATAGCATAGAAAATGAAAATTAGTCAAGAAAATTTGAAAATAAATGGAATAAACTTTGGAAAATTTTTATGTACATGAAAAATATTTATAAATAAAGATAAGAACATAAAATAAAAATGCATTCACAACAATAAATAAATAAATTTTAATTAAATATAATTTAAATGAAGAAAATAGCAGAAAAATGAAAACTAGGCTTTAAAAATAGGAAATAAATGCAGTAAATTTTGGAAAAATTATATTATCACTTTAAAAATATTTAGAAATGAAATCTTACAAATAAAACAAATTTAAAATAATTTCAAAAAAAAATAAAGTCAAATTTAAAATTATATTCAAAAATCTAGGGTTGTTACAAGCTGGATGTCTAAGATATGTCTCTCGTATATTCTTTATTTTTGTTGTATATGTTGATTTGTTTGTCAGCATTTGTGAGGGCAGGTTGTTATAGTTGTACATTAAGTTTTCTTTTGTAAAGATCTATTGTATATTATATATTACTTGGCATGTGAGATTCTGTTCTGTCTTTTCTTTCTTTTTACCCAATAATCTGTCTTTCTAGGACTTGGATGCTTGACACATGAATATCGTAGATGCATTAGTGTCGACTTTTGAAGGTTGAAAAGGCAGATCATTACACTTATGGTTATTTGGAACGATCAAAGAATGACTTGATGAGGTTCTCCTACATGTTAATACAACTCAAAATAGAAAATATCATGTTAATTATGTACAATAATCTTTCGACTTCAAGATAGTGTCAATCTTAAGTAGCGAGACTATACTTTGATTATGGTTAAACACATAGCATGGTAACTATGTTAAGATCTTAGTACGGTATATATTTAATTAATTAAAGTAAAACACTACCTAAGAAATGATTCATCTCCTTCGTTGTAGAAGATTGGTATCACTGTAACTGTAGCCAATTTGAAGTCAAAATCTTAAGCCAGAGTAAACCGAATGTTATGAACCGAATTAAGAACTCTAGTGTAGTCTATGCAACTAAATACGGATATTAATAGAGTTTTTACCCTTACATTAAACCCTAGATATTTAAGTGATATAATGGCGATGAAAACAATACGTATACAAAATTTCGTTACTAGGTGAGCTCAGTATGGATTAGAAATTGGATTTCAACTACATGTTCTATAAGCGTTAAACTGTTGCCTGTTATTGTATTTCAGCAAAGTTCCTACTCGCTTATGTATTTAAAATGTTTAAACTTTGATAGAGGACCGAGTTCACATTAGGGAGTTAACACGACCAACCCATTAGTTATTTCTTGGTTCAAAAAATGTAAAATTAATTTATAAATTAATACAAATGTTGTATTAAATTTTAATGGCATTTTAGTTATTTATTTAAAGCTTAAGAATGATGTATAATGGTTGTATGTCAGTTTAACTGAAAAATGAACTTAAATAAAATAATTAAATAATTGATTCAAAAAAGTCAATTTAGAATTTTGGCCAAGCAAGGGTCAACATGAAGCCATTTATAGTAAGTGAAGGGTGAGGGGACCTAGTCTCCCAAGTCAGTGGAAAAAGAAGGTAGATATTTGATTTATGCTAGGCTATAAATAAGTAGCCTTCTCATTATCACCACATTTAAACAAGTACACCTTATTCTCCTTCTAACTTTGGTGAAGCCAAGGCGATGACATTTCAAGAGACAAAGGAGAGATTTAATAACCAACTTGTCCTACAATTGACATAATCTAGAGGAGGAGGCAATTCCTTATTTTAATTATTCAATCTTATATATATGCGCATGTATGCGTGTGTGTATAAGAAACATCCTCATACCTATGCTTACCATCACCTAGTTGAGTTGAGGCATGATTAAAAAATATCAAAAATTAATAATTTGTAACTGGTTAATCAATATTGAATTTTTTTAATATATATTATATATTTATAAATAGTTTAGTTTTTTCAATTTATACATAAATACATACATACATACATATATATCTATATATGTATATGTATATATCATAATCAAATCGCAAGTATGTGTGCATATATAACAACTACTTTAGATCCAAAAAAGTAGTCTATTTTAATTTGGCTTAAAAAATATATGTACTATTTTTGCTATTTTTCAAGTTATAAAAAGTTTAATATTATATATATCTGAGTGTGTTATGTTGAGAAATTATTTATATAAACGTTTTTTAACATATAGCAGTTATAAGATATATATGTGTATGTATATATATATATATATATATATATATATATATATATATATTTAAAAGGCCAAACTATTTAAAGTTGAAAAGTTTGAAATATTCAAAACAAAAAATATTTGTGTGGATACTAGTTTAAAAAATAATCCATTTTCAGTTTTCAAGGTTTAAAAAATCTTTGTTTGAAAATGTTAAACTAATTTTAAAAACTTTAAATTTCAATATATATATATTATGAATATTAAATAATAATAATAAATATATATATATTAAACATATGTACATATATTTATAAGTTATAAAACACACACATATACGCATAAAATTATACGAAAATTATATAATATTAACTACAATCATACACACACACATATGTGCTATATTTATTTTAATATATTATTATATATATGCAATACAGGAAAAAGGCACAAGGGTAAACTTCGAAAAAATTAGGTTGAAGGACATGCTTTTTTGGCTAAAGGACAATGTTAATTATAACTAGCATTCTGTACAGTGTAAAGTTGAATATAATGCTAGTTATAGCTAACATTTTGCATAGTGTAAATTGATATAATGCCTATTATAACTAGCATTTTTCCTTTAGCCCAAAAATAAATTTTGATGTCCTTTGGCCAATTTTTATTCTAAATTTGTCCTCCTAGATTCCCCATATATAATATATTTATATTTATATAAATTAAAAATGATGGCTTAAATAAAAAAATAAAAAAATAATATTATTAAGTTATATTGATGAAAAAATAAATTTAACTGTTTTTATATATACTTCCAACATCATCATAGGCCGTTTACCACAAGCTAGTTTATTAATCGTAAGTCACAACAGTTAATTTACGTTTATGATATATATTTCAATATCACCCTTCGGTTAGATTTCTATACTTATTATGTTGTTTGTATTATGAAAACGAATAAACTGTAGTACATAAGTGTTATCCCACTTTTTGGGTAAAAATTGGAATACCAACAAATTAGCAAGGAATGATGGATGTCGGGATTGGAAATCGATTGGGATCAAGGCTACGGTCGATATTATTAAAATTTGGTTGAGTTCCGATCGGGACGAAATTGATTGGAAATGATGATAAAGACTAGGAAAGGCTATGTTTCAATTTTCAGGATAATCGGAGTTCGTATGAAGGAGATATGATCTACTGGGCACGTTTTTACCTATTACCGGTCCAAAACAATGCCGGTCCAAGCTCCATCTTCAAACAATGCCGGTCCAAAGCATAGCCGAACCAGCCATCTTCCCTTCCCACCGAACCAACTCCACTTCCTCTCACCACCGAACCAACTCCACTTCCCTTCCCACCGAACCAAGCTCCACCGGTCCAAGGCCTCGCCGAACCAACTCACCACCGAGTCAAACCAACCACTACCCGACCGGGGCTACCGAACCAACCCACGCTCCACACACTACAGGTCCAGTCAACACTCCACTCACCGCCGAACCAAGAAGCTACCGAACCAACTTTGCCAGGCCAGATTGCATCAGCTCAGGCCCACCAGCAGCTATATACATCCAAGACCTCTGCCCCCAGCCTCACTCTATAAATAGAGGGGCAGAGGTACAACAATGGGGGACGAGTTTGAGAGCTCAAGCCTGGAAGGAACTTTCAAACAACTTTGATATACTTGTAATCAAAGCTTTGCACTTGTAATCGGATCGGAAAAGGAAAATAACATATAAAGTGGACGTAGGCACATTCTGGCCGAACCACTATAAATCTGTGTGTCTTTTACAGTTTAGTCCCGGTTTTTTATGTATTTGCATAAACCATCCAAATCACTACGAACAACATAAAATCAACTAAATCATACGACTTGGAGGTGTTTGCCCATTTTTTGTGCAAACATATTTGGGTTATTTGCTGAGATCTGTGATTTGTGTTTGAATATCGCTGATTTGTATTCATACACTGGTGCTTTCACGGTATTTGGGGTTTGTGGCCAATTTTGGCGCAAACACTTTGGTGCTTTCACTGAAAACGACTAGCACCCGCTGCATCGGATAGAAGTTTGGATTTGGAAGACAGTGGCTAGGCAAAACAGTAGAAGGCTAAGGGCTGAGAGAAGCCAACAGGAAGGAAGTCAACAAGCATCCTCCGGAGGTGAGGAAGTACCAGCTTCGATCTACATAACCCGGAATGAAATGGAAGCCATAACAAATTCACTGCAAGAGAGATTGTTGAAGAGTCAACAAGAGATGATGCAGACTTTCTTGGAGCAAATGAGAGCTGCAGGGGCCTAGAACTTAGGAACAGCTACAACAGCCGTGGATGCAGGACAAGGAGCTAGGGTTATGCAACCCAATGGAGGACAGGATGTAGAGCCAGAGGGAAATCGACAAGGACTTGGGGGCAGGCCCGCAGGATCCAGCACAGGAGGACCTTTGGAAGGAGTTCAACAGGCTAGAACCAACGTTGCTGCTAGCGAGCCACATGAAGAGTATGTACCGGAATTCCCTCGGGGGCAACCCCCGACAGACAACGCTGGATTGGTAGATATAATCAGGAAGACTGTGCGAGGTGGTTTGACCAACGGAGACTTGGAAGGAGTGAACAGGAGTCCGTTTGCTCGGGAAATAAGGATGGCTCAGAATCCACCTAAGTTCAAGCTACCTAGCGTGGAGGTATACGATGGCAAGACAGACCCTACGGATCACTTGATGAGGTACACCAGACACATGGAGGTGCTGGGGGCATCGGAGGAAGTGATGGCCCGATGTTTCCCTTTGTACTTAACGGACTTAGCTGCGATGTGGTTTAGGCAGCTGGGAGAAGGATCTATCAGGACTTGGAGGGAATTGGTGGAAAGGTTTTTGGGACAATTTCGGGTTCATGTCCAGAGACCGAAGAACGTGATGACATTGACATCGGTAAAGCAAAGGATCGATGAATCGCTTAGAGCCTTTCTAACTCGATTCAGTGCCGCAGTTGCTTCGGTGGATCGGCCCGATCCATCGATGGTTTTAATGGCAGCAGTATCAGGAGTCAGGGAGAACTCGGATTTCAAGGTATCTCTGATACGAGATCCCCCACGGGATCTCGACGAATTCTTTCACGAGGCAGAAAGGTTCCTTCAGCAAGAAGATGCGAGTACGGATTTAAAGTTGAAAAAGGTTAATGCAGTTGAGGTTGGAGGACCATCCAGCAAAGGTTTAGATAAAGACAAAGGAAAAAGAAAGTTGGACGATGGTTCTGGAAATGCTAGAAAGCAATGGAAGGATCCAAAGTTTTCCGCATACACAAGATTGAACGAGACGCTGGAGCGGATATACCTGGATACTCGGAATCGCCTTCCCTACCGGAGGCCGGCTAGGAGAGAACCAACAGAACGAGAAAGGACATCAGGAAGGCACTGTCTCTTTCATGATTTGGATGGACACGACACCAACAGCTGCAGGCACCTAAAGGACATAATTGAGGAGCATGTAAGGAATGGACAGCTGCCACAATATGTTGGACCTCGGAATGCAACGGCGGGGCAGGAGCAACCGCCGCCTACCTCAAGCTACGATGGTGGGAGGCCCAGGAATGATGGTCGGTTGATCATCCATTGACCAGTTTAATATGAAATAAGTAGCGAACTATTGGCAAGCAACCAAGTCATTTACACATGTACGGGGACGGAGATAGCCCCTAGGCATGCTCTGAATGATGATAAACTGCAATGCTATGGTTTGTGAAATTTATCTTTTGCTTTTGGATTGGACACTGCTTTTCTTTTTGGTTTTCGGTTTTGGAGCTTGGATTGAGCTCCTGGTTTTTCTTGCTTTTTGATTTGGATTTTCCTTTGGATGATTGTTTTCGGTTTTGGATGCTGGTTTGGATTTCTGGTTTTCTGCTTTTGATTTGGATTTTGGATTGGATTTTGACTGGATTTTTATCTGATTTTTGATAAACGGTCGTCAGGTATGGATTATGTCTGGCAAGGGGTGAGTCGCTTTGCCCGAACGTGGTAAATTGACTCACTCAGGTCGTCGAGTATGGACTATGCTCGGCAAGGGTCCGGAGTGACCAGGATTCGGCCTAGGACTTAGGCCCTGTATTATCAATTGTTATTTTCAGGTCGTTGAGTATGGACTATGCTCAACAAGGGTCCGGAGAGACTAGGATTCGGCTTAGGACTTAAGCCATGGCATTGTACAGCGTCCAGGGACACTGGATCAAGGTCGTCAAGTGTGGATTACGCTTGGCAAGAACCCGGAGAGGTTAGCTCAACGTCCAGGGACATTGGACCAAGGCCATCAAGTGTGGATTACGCTCAACAAGAACACGATGAGGCTAGCTTAACATCCAGGGACACTGGATCACGACCGTCAGGTGTAGATTGCGCTTGGCAAGAGCCCGGAGAGGTTATGGATTTGAATATCGACCCGGAGAGGTCCTGAATTCAGTTATTGGCTATTGGATAAGGATGGTTTGGGACTCGGTTGTCGAGTTCGAATAGACATGGAATTGGCTCAAGCTTTGGTTATTGGATTTGGGATTGGATATCGACTCGGAGCAGTCAAGGATGATATACTCTGGCAATATGGTTATGGACTTCGGATATTGAATTCGGAATTATTCAAAACACGCCTTGTTATCACAAGGCATGTTTTGGGGGGCAAAGTGTTATCCCACTTTTTGGGTAAAAACTGGAATACCAACAAATTCGCAAGGAATGATGGATGTCGGGATTGGAAATCGATTGGGATCAAGGCTACGGTCGATATTATTAAAATTTGGTTGAGTTCCGATCGGGACGAAATTGATTGGAAATGATGATAAAGACTAGGAAAGACTATGTTTCAATTTTCAGGATAATCAGAGTTCGTATGAAGGAGATATGATCTGCTGGGCACGTTTTTACCTATTACCGGTCCAAAACAATGCCGGTCCAAGCTCCATCTTCAAACAATGCCGGTCCAAAGCATAGCCGAACCAGCCATCTTCCCTTCCCACCGAACCAACTCCACTTCCTCTCACCACCAAACCAACTCCACTTCCCTTCCCACCGAACCAAGCTCCACCGGTCCAAGGCCTCGCCGAACCAACTCACCACCGAGTCAAACCAACCACTACCCGACCGGGGCTACCGAACCAACCCACGCTCCACACACTACAGGTCCAGTCAACACTCCACTCACCGCCGAACCAAGAAACTATCGAACCAACTTTGCCAGGCCAGATTGCATCAGCCCAGGCCCACCAGCAGCTATATACATCCAAAACATCTGCCCCCAGTCTCACTCTATAAATAGAGGGGCAGAGGTACAACAATGGGGGACGAGTTTGAGAGCTCAAGCCTGGAAGGAACTTTCAAACAACTTTGATATACTTGTAATCAAAGCTTTGCACTTGTAATCGGATCGAAAAAGGAAAATAACATATAAAGTGGACGTAGCCACATCTGGCCGAACCACTATAAATCTGTGTGTCTTTTACAGTTTAGTCCATGTTTTTTACGTATTTGCATAAACCATCCAAATCACTACGAACAACATAAAATCAACTAAATCATACGACTTGGAGGTGTTTGCCCATTTTTTGTGCAAACATATTTGGGTTATTTGCTGAGATCTGTGATTTGTGTTTGAATATCGCTGATTTGTATTCATACACTGGTGCTTTCACGGTATTTGGGGTTTGTGGCCAATTTTGGCGCAACCAATAAGTAAATTAAATTAGTAATAAAATACTACCATTAAACTATAAGAAATAAATAAATGTAGCGCCTCCGCCCCTACACCTGTACTATCCAAGAGTATTATGAAGTAATACCATTATATAATATAAAAATGAGGCTATATGGGGTATACAGATGAATATTTCTTGGACTAGCACATGTATGTATTAAAACATCAAATAAATATCTCTCTTATACATATACAGTATCGGTGCAAAGCAAGAAACACATGTGCCTTCAAGATAGAATAGTACAAAGTGTACAGTAGCAAACAGAGAACACAGAGTCAGAATCGCAACGCTAACATATAATATAAAATATATGATGCCGTAAGGATACAAATCATCTCAAAAGTCTACCGACATAATGCAATACATTAAATAATCAATATAAAATTCAGTATTATATATATAGTGAATAAATGTCATACAAATGTGATACAACAATCCTAATGTGAGTTTGTATATGAAATGTCTCGATCTGACCCGAGTATTATATAAATAACATACAGGTCAGACTATGTATAACCAAAGATTTATAAATATTGGTGACACAATATAATATCGGGATAATAATATAATAACACCGATAGAGAAACTCAAGTCAACATCAATACATCAATATGTGTGTGTGTGTGTAGGGTGTGTGGGTAAACAATGCATGGAATATACTTATAATACCATAAATACTCAACAAAATATCATATCACTCGAACAACTCAAAATCATGCATAAAGATGTCATCATCCATATAGAAACATATCAAATCAATAATCATAGAATCAACATGAATGGGTGAATCATACTTATTCTGAAATCATCATCAAAATCCATAAAATATCAGTAAGTGAGATATCACCAAGCATAATCAGGCTAGCACATAACATCGCCCAAATATATCCCTCAATCTCGATAAATAGAACATCATCATCAATATATGAAAGATATGATAGGACACCTATGAATATTAATAGTAATATGAGAATCCATTATACTTAAGAGAATTATCTTAGGTATAATCTCATCTTCTCATAGATACAACTATCTGACTACATCAAGACGGAATATGACCACACGATAGACACAAAATAGAGCCCTACGAATATAATAATATGCGGTCTCATAGCCCATCTTTGTATTAAAGTGAGGTGTATCAATAGTATATGCTACTATTCCGTCGGAATCAAAAGGGAGACCGATGGCACAAAGCACGCTCCAAAGACAAAAGTGTAACGACCCGTATTTTTTTCGATGATTAAAATATTAAAGTAAATAAGATTTTGGAAATTTAATATTGTAAGAAATTCAAATTTATGATCTGTTAATGGGAAATAGTTAAATTATGATTTAATAATGTTGTTTGAATATTTTTGACAACTATTTTTAATGTGATTTCGATCAATTGAAATTATTGTAAAGTTAATTTGGTTATAAATTATAAATAAGGAATTAAATTGGTGATTAATGGAGTTAATGCAACTGAAATATTATAATTAATATGAGCAAAGACATTAGTTGTAGAATAATGAGTTAACATAAGAAACATACATTTTGTGTTAGAAATAGAATGAACACTTTGATGAAAATAAAAGAGTGTTTTGAGAAAATAAAATGAACATTTTCATTTTGAATACAAATATAATTTTATAAAAAGAGAAAATTTGAATTTTGTAGCAACATTTTACAGCCGCTAAATAGTAGTCATAGGCGTACAAAAGTAATTTTTAACGCTAAACTTAATTTTTCAACAAATTAAAGTTGTATGAGTTAAACGTATTTTAATAAGTTTAATATGGAATGAAAATATTTTGTTTATTTCAAAAATTTATTTGGTTTTGAAATTTAATTCGAAACCGGTCAATATTTTAATAAAATATTAATTTTTTTGAAATATAAATATTTCTACATAAAAATGTTCTAATTTTTTTTTCTTTTCCAAGTAAGGCATCAGAGTTCATTTCGTCAATTTCTGATCTTTCTAGCTTCATTTACTACAGTTTGAAGTTTACCATACGTTCTGAGTCGGTGCAACTAGCGAAGACGGTGAATTTTGACGCGAGCGTTGAAATTTAGAATCATGTGTGTAATACATCCATATTTGAGCGCTAAGAAAATCAGAATTTTATTTTCGTGTTTGGACACCCAATGTGTGCTGTAAAGCTAGTTGAGTTAAATTCAGGATACGCTACGTTTGGGATAAGGTCCGGACGCAAATATAGGTTTGCATTTGAGCTTGGAGGACGAAGTCTTTTTGTTCTCCCCTATTTAGTTTTCATTTCCATGTTTAGATAACAGAAGTTTTTATAAGCCACACACTCCACTATTTATCTATGTAAATCTTAGTCTCAACATTGTCCATTTGGTTTACAAACGTCATTCTTCCTGTACATTTTAATTCTTTTCATTTTCTTCGTGCCAACTCACCTTTTCTTTTGCCTGAAGCCTCCAAAACTTTTTGTTTGCCCCTCATTGTTTCATTAGTTTGTGTGTTCCAATTGTTCATTTTCATTTCAATGCAAACCTTACTGTTCATTCTTCTATATTCTCAGTCGTAAAAGAAAAAGGGTTGATCTGAAGCATTGTTTTTGGCCGCAAACATCTTACGTTCATCAAGCCCACATCCGCTTCCTCAGTCCGCCAGCTCCACCTTCCATCACCAATCACCCACTTCCGCCCGCTTGATTTGAGCTACAGCCTCCCAGAGCTAACGGCTCCATCCAAAAAAAACAAAACAAAACGTGACCCATAGCCTTAGATGTTTTGTTGTTGCCTTCATATTTGAACGGGCATGCTCCTGTAGCTGAATGTGAGAACGTATAGAACGTGAGTATATACTTTTGTTTATTTTAATATTAAAATATGTACTCATTTATTAGTTTAATAATAGTTTACAATTTGAACGTTCTCCGCATACAAACTCCAATTCGCGCGCGGTTTCTTCCTTTGGATTCGCATTGAAATTCTGGACAATATGGCGCCGGTTTGGACGGATTTTGAGACTGTTCAAATTTTGGGCTTAAATTGGATTTAAATTTAATTTAAATTTAAAAGGTGAGTGTTTTAATCCACTCAGAACTTCTAAAATTTCTTATATTTGTTAAATTGATTTATGATGTGATTAGAAATTTATTTATGACCGTTTGGCATATTTTTAATCATCATCTCGGTTAAATCGAATTTATTGAATTAAATTGTACTTAATTTATTATTGCATATAAAATACCAGTTAAATAGCTATTTAATTTATTATTAAGTATAAACTGCCAGTAAATACCTGTTATTTATTATCTGTTCTATATTGATGTTATTGATTGAATTGGATGATAATTGTGATAAATGTTTGATGATTGATGTTGGATGAATGAATGTTGTATTTTATATTGTTATAAACTGCAAGTTGTTATGGATTTTTATTTCATTCGTGATTGCGGTTTGAATGATATATTAACGTGTTTATATTTTAAATTACGGATTGAAATGATAAATATCCGTATCACTTGACCATAGGATAAAAAAAATTATACAGACAAAATAACATCTATATATATATATATAATATTTTGAAATGATTTCTATGGTTTTGTAAAGAAATATATGGTTTTAGATAAATATTGATTTTTGATATTATATAAATGTTATTTTTTCCTTGATTTTAAGCTATGTATAATTTGTCTTAATATAGAATAAGCTTAATAACAAATTGATTTTTATTGAAGATAATATGGTTAAGTATTTAAATTATATTTTAATTTAGAGTTTATAATGACTTAAATAAATTAAGGTTGGAAGATAAATTCAAAATTTATTTGAAATAGAATTTATTTAAGAATTAAACTCAAATAAGTTGATGTGAAAATTTATTAAATTTGAAATTTTAAAAGGTATGATTTTTATACCTTGAGCTTAGTTTAAGATGGATTAAATGAATATTTCAAGTATAAATAATTTGAAGGAAATATTTAGTTATTTGTAATTTGGGTTTTATTTAAATGTTAACGGATGTATTAAGTAAAATATTTCAAAACTAAAATATAGAAAATTGAATTGTTGAATCGTAAGTACCAAACTTAGTTTTGAAATTTTTGAATACTTAATGTTTGAAATATATTGAATTTGAAATGGTTTATTTTGTGGATCAAATCTGTTTTGAAACCAGTATAATTTGGAATAGTTTATTGGGAAACTAAATTGAATTGAAGTTTACGATTTGGGATTTGGTTAAATATAAAATGTAGAAATTCGAGTTGTTTGAAAATGATTTGAGGGATTGAAGAAGCTATTTATTATATAAAGTATTTTAATATTTAAACCATTTAAGTGATGAAAGTTATGTTTCAAAGTTACGAGTTTCGAAGTATTATGATTTAAAGTGTTATAATTTCAAGTGTTTGGTTTCGAAGTGTGTAACTTTGAAAGTACTATGATTTTGAAAAAAGATATATTTGAAATAAAAATGATATTATATTGATTTGGATTTTTATAAAAATGATATCATATTGATGTGGTTTTTGAAATGGAAATGATATTGTATTTATATGGTTTTGAAATGGATATTATATTTTGGTTTTGAAGTATAATTATTTTGAAATGATCGCGGTGTTATCATAACGTTTGGTTGTTGAAGAGACCGGAATCGGGAGTTGTCATACTCTCTGCCAACTCTGAAAACCACTTTAACCACCGTGTACGCGATGAAGATTCCAGAATGAAGTCGGATGGCGGCAGCGTTCCTTTGAGGTATATACGTGGACCCGTCTTCCGTGAGTTGGCATAAGTGGCTAAAACAGAAGCGATTGACGGGCTAAGAAGGTAGCACCTATTATCGAACACACTCCTTCGATACCATTCTATTACTTTGTGATTGATTTGGGCCCCTTTGATTTTGGGGGTGTGGCTCGAGGTGGGAAGTAGTAGCTGCTACGCGTTACCACCGGTCCAGAAGCGTAATTGGTATATCGACCCTGGCATTGTCTAGTTGTGTCATGTCACCTACCCTAGCGCGCCTTGTATGAGTTTGATTTGTGTTGTACCTATGGAGTATCCTCTGGTAGCCTGCCGATCAGGAGGTATTACGGTACTGTATATACTATTGGCACTATTACGTGTTAAGGGGAATATTGGGTCACTCCTTAACGCCATTTAAAAGTAAGTTTATTTTACTAATAGACATTATTATAATAGCGAAATATTACTACATAATAAATAGTTTAACGGATCCTTAGAAGATATGAATCCCGAGCATCTCTTAAGTTACTGCACTCACGTTAGACACTGGATAGGAGATGTCAAATCCCGTAAACATCTCTGACGCCGTTACACTCATATTTATTTCCATTGATTTAACTTACATAAGATCTTTTAGTTCTGACTCGAATGTTTTGTCTTTTCAATTCGCTCAGGTCAATCTGAGCATTTCAGGATTCGAAGACTTATTTCCGGAGGACGAAAACGAAGATTGTATTACTATTATTTATTATATTATTCTACTACATTTATACTGTTCTGTTGCATTATTTATTATTCTCTGATATGTGTAACTCTGATATGGGTTGTATGAGTATAATCAAATGTTTTGTAAAACAGCTTCATGAACTGTTATTTGATTATTATATTTTGTCATTCTGCTATGAGATTCTATTTTGTTTTATTTCCTTCTCTGCTTTTCATATTTACCCCATAACAATCCGCCTTCTATATGCTTTGAGTCGGCATGTGTGTCGCTTAAAACGTATAAAAAGACGGGATGTTACACAAAGTCTCTACAGTCTTGGCTATTCATCATGGAATCGTGATACATATCCATCGGTGTGCTCGTCAACACGAGGACTCAATAGTTACGTCCGACTCTAGCCCCTATAGGTAACAGACTGTTGGCCTATGTGACACAGGAGCAGATGCACTAAGCAAAAGCACAAAGCTATATAAATATAGAGTATCATAGATTTGGGGCACGACCCCACAATCAGGCTACTAGAGTGGATCAAGCCATCTAGTCCTCTCTAATGCAAATAAAAGGAGTACTTATATAGAACTAATAAATAAAGACATAAAAGTCTTGCTAATTGTTAGGCTCATAACCATACTCGGTGAATATAGGCATAAAGCCAAACTCATCTCTACGTCATCACCTCACACATATAGCACTATTCCCTTTGCATGAGTGTCATTTACTTACAATGAATAATCGAATAAATATCACACCAGCGACCCTACAACTGCATGATACTCAAATGTTTATTCACTACTCATAAACTACAATCAATCTCCACAGTATTCTATATAATCGGTTTAAAGAATAACCGGAGAAATATTACCGAATGCCTCATTCCAAGCAATATTATAAATCTATTTATTTAGATTTCTTGTCACATGGAATAAAAATCATCACAAAAATCATATAATAGGATTTCATTACCGTATCATATCAATCATCAATAAACCTATATCAATGGTGAATCGCTTACAGTATCGAAATCTGTGCAAGAAATAGAAAATCGAAAGACGTAGGAGTCATACATAAAATCCTAATATTTATTCAAACATAGATACAATAAAGTTCAACAAGATATTTCTTTAACCACTAAATCAAATATATATATATAGACATACACACACACGCACGCATATACATGTATAATATTCAAAATCACTTTATAAATCAAATATCCTTTATTGAAGTCATTCCAAAATAAGATTCAATTACAAAAATTCATTTCCAAATCCTTTTATATATATTTCCTAAAACATCCAAACTCACTTTGCAAGTCAAAATAATAATTATATAAACTATTTAGTAATTTTTCTATAACTAAACAATACTTTAAAAATGATTTATATTCCATTTCAAACTATAGTTTATAATTCAAAACTTTCGTTATATACACTAATAGTTAAAAATAAATTATTTTCAAAACAACTTTTATATCCAAAATACTTTTCAAGAAATAATTTTATTTTCCAACCAGTTTTAATTATTATAGATATACTTCGATTAAATTTTAAAATACTGAAAATAATTTATCAAAGCTACTAAAAATATTTTATAATAGAAAATCAATCAAAGGTTCAAAAATATAAATCATGGAGCAAATTTCAGCAAAATCAATAACTAATCATCAAAATGTATTTTCTCATTTGGCCCGAATCGAGTCACATCGAATTCCGGCCACCCAAACAGTATAAACACAATACGAATAAATTACACAGTTTAAATGCAAACGAACATCGTCTCCTTTGCATTTCAAACATATAACAAACACGAAACTCCACTATCAAACAACAAATAACATCTAATATCACAACAACCAATCAATCCCTAATTAGTATACCAACAAATATCTTAACTATGCAATTTAACTGATAATTAGGATTTACATATACATACATAGGTACACACATGCATACATATATATATATACACACACACACAGAAATACAGACATACATATATATATATATATATATATATATATGTATGTATGTATGTATATATGTATATATTGCAATAAGGTATGGATATAGCTATGAGTTAAAAATAAATCACCGAAGCAGCAATGTTCAACCAATCAACGACTAATTTCTGCTCACTATCATTGCCACCAAAACCGCCTCAATGTTGCCAAGCATTGCTACTGCACCAGTGCATGCCTTCACCATTACTTCTAGTCCATGTACACAGTCGCTCCCCGATTCCTGACATTGCCGCAACCACCGCCCATCAATCGATGACCTCTTCCACTGCTATCTCATTCAGCATGCACGCACATAGTCAAAGTCTCTACTCAATGTCCTAGCATTGGCGTCAAAGTCTTTGGTCGAACATGACTAAGTTCATTCATTTTTTTCTCGTGAGTTTAGTGCATGCATACCCTTTTGGGATTAGGGCACAAGCCATAAGAAAGAGAAGGTGGGTTCGGGTTTTTGCAAATGAAGGAGAAATAATTTTCTAGAATATAAGGTGGGCTTGGGCTTGATTTGGGCCTTGTTTTAATTAATTTAATTTTTCCTTTTTATTTAAATAACCAAATTATTTATTTATAGATTAATTAAAATCTAGTGTGGATTAATTTGCACATCATTTTACATAATATGTTTTGATAACCGAATAATTTCATTCATTTCACTAATCAATTATTTTTATTTAATTATTTGTTATTCCAACATAAAGTAAATTTATATTTTTTAACACAATACATAAAAATAATTTACACTTTAAAATATTTTATATTCAATTTAAATAATTTATTCGATTCAAATAAATTATCCAAAAAGAATTTATTAATTTTTCTCAATTTATTAAATCAAAATCTTATATTAAATAAAATTTTATTAACTAAAATTTATTTTTAAAATATTAATTATCAAGTACCGAATTTAAAAAAATTTATTTTAATTAAATTTATTTATTTATATGACGTAGGATAACAGGATTGTTATAGACTCTCCCTTAAAAAAATTGCATCATCACAATTTCTTATAGGGCGACATCGAACAACTCACACTCTGTCTTTTCTCGTATTCTATAAACACCTAACAAACTTAACACTCAATCATTTATGTGGCTCTTATGTCGATTCTCTTATCGTATGCTGCAATTTAAATAGATTTAATTTCCGACTTTCTATTTTCCATATACGATAAAATTGTTGTGAAAATTTTTAGCAGAGTCCCTTTTGTACAGAGAGCATTTTAAAAAATCAAAACACAATATAATTACATGATATACACCTCTAAAGAGGCATTTCAAAATGGGCATCCCAAAACACGAGAAAACAATATAACATCATAATATATATCGGTATACCAGAAAACATACCTTTTTATTAGCATTTTAAGCAAGTTATATCGCGTTTGCACGAGCAAAGGCGAGTTAAAATGACCAATAAGTCCATATATGCTCCAATTGTACCTATACCCAATTCATATTTAAATATTAGCTTCATGTAGGGAAGTATAATAAATATGCTCTTATGTGATGTAAAATAAACACGTTTCCATAATTAACATCCAGTAAATTTTTAAATGGCAAAAGCACTAAATCAAGTTATAGTTTCTAAATGTGTGTTAGCTTTCCAAAACATCTTTCAGGTTGCAAAAATATGGAGTACAGCTCAAATTATCAAGGATTTTCTAAACATATATAGCTCAGATTTTTGAAATTTGTGCGCAGGCCCATCTATGAAAACCGTGTTTTTAGCCATGAAAACATCAAAATTTTGTGAAACACAGAATGAAAGTTGTAGCTTATACTCTTAGCATTCCAGAAAGTTTAAAATAATCGAATTTAGTTAAGAAGCTTGAAAGTTATTCATAAATGAACGCACTAAATTCAGGCCTTAAACTAGTCAAAATTTCAAGCACTTTAGAAAAACAATACATATACACATGTGTTTGTACACAAAGTACATAAACCAGTTTTCAAAGAGGATTGATCAAACATAATCAAATAATGCATCGATAATGATAATCACTACTATCAAATAGCAGATACACATAAGTTACAAACTTGTCGCAGAACCTAGTAAAACAAAATTGCAGATCTTGGCGAACCTCGACCACACAGAGCACTAGTCGAAATATGTTCATTAATTCGAAACGAAAGTGTGTGTTATAAGTCTAAAGTTCTCAGAAATGACATCAAACCAATATGAGGGATGGTGGGTGGGGGTGAATATACAAAAATCCTGTTAACTCTGAATGGTACAAGACTAACATAAAATTCAAAGTCAAGTGGTAAATTCAAAAACTAAAGTCACGCTCATTCATCAACTTATCTCACACCCTACATAGATTATGATAATCAATGCAGCTTATTTTTTTTCAATTGTAAAGGAGAATAAGTAACCGTTCTGTAATTGCAATAGATTATATATATTACAAAATAAGAAAATGAATAATGGTTTCAAGAAAGCTGAATCCAAATGGAGCCTTAAATGTACGGGATACATTTGGTTAGATTTTTAAAGTTAACTATGTTAAAATAATGCAAGATAATACTTGTAAAGCATCCATAAGAGACCCAGAAGACAGAGGAAAAACAAAAACCACTTAAAGTGATAATGTACAAAATATTCTTGGAAAACTAGCAGTTTGCTAAATTTCTGTTCTCGTTGCCTTAAATCCACGAACGTGTACAATCTGCATCATTTAGGTGCCATATGAGTTGATTCAAACCTCCAAGAAGACACCTTGCTCCCTTATTTCCTGAGTTAGCTGGACTATGATTCTACAGACCTGATTCTCTTTCTTAAAAACTGAGTAACCAATATACAATTGAGCTAATTATTCAACTTACAACTATAACATTATTGTGACAGATGCAAGAAACAAAAGATCATATATGTCAAACAAGTGCATTTCAACAACTCACATGTTAATTACACTAAAGTACTAGTTGTGCTAACATTTAACACTGCCAATGCCAGAATTATTGCCCTTCCATCTAAAAAGATCATATATGTCAAACAAGTGCATTTCAACAACTCACATGTTAATTACACTAAAATACTAGTTGTGCTAACATTTAACACTGCCAATGCCAGAATTATTGCCCTTCCATCTTCTTAGAACACTTAAACTAGAATGCCATCAGGTTGTGTAAAATGATTAATCTAAGGTTTGATTTAAATACTTCTCCAATATCCTTCCACTGGAGTCTGATACTTTTCATTTGTCGGGCATTTTTCAAAGAATCAATCAAAACTGGAGCGAGAAGTAGATTTTTTTTATTTCCACAAGTTTTAAATCCGAACTATATATAAATTCACCAGGGGTAGGGGGCTTGGATCAACGGAAGGCTTTATCATACCCTCCTCAGGAGTTTACTGGCCCGCTGGGTTCTCCTGGGTTTTCAGAAAAGAAAAAAAATTCAAACTACATAAATCAAATTATTTTAAACTAGAAAATAATACAAACTTAAACTATATTAATTCCAAACAACTTTTCAATTTATTATGAGCTAAATCCCTCAAAATATAGTTTTCAAAACGTTAGTTACTTCACAAAATATTATTTATAACATTCTCGAAATCTTTACATTTTTTTTCCAAAATATTAACTCTTCATTTTTTCAAACATTGCGTTGTTTGTTCAAAATATTGTTTTTTTTTTCAAAATATATTATTCTTTCCAAACCATTGTTTCAAAATATCTTATCCTAGCAGTTTAGGAATCCTCATCGATAACAATGGTCAGACGCATCAACCAGAATTCTTAAAGCACTCAGTATACAAATTAACACAAATTTGATTACAATAGTTTTTTACAAGTATTTTGGTTTATATAATTAATTTCCTTATTTTATCAAAGTTATATGCTTGATTTTAGTAGATTCACATATTAATGGTGATTACATTAATACCTAAATAAACTATCACTATCAACACACAATCAAGTAAACAACCAACAAACGACTCCAATGGAAAACTATTTATCAATTTTTGCTATGCAACTCTGATCACTTCATTCATATATAAGCCAATCAGAGGTTTATTCACCATCAAATGCCTTTAGTAGATTCACATATTAATGGTGATTACATTAATACCTAAATAAACTATCACTATAAACACACAATCAAGTAAACAACCAACAAACAACTCCAATGGAAAACTATTTATCAATTTTTGCTATGCAACTCTGATCACTTCATTCATATATAAGCCACTCAGAGGTCTATTCACCATCAAATACCGACACTATTTATTGAGCTAAATACTCTTTACATCATGATCCCCTTCAATAATTTCTACTTTACATGGAAACAAATACATACTAAAGAGATAGAGATAAGGAATATATATACATATAGGAAAATAACAAATACGTCCCCAGGTAATTACCCCAATAATCATCGTATACTCTTACTTTCCCTTTATTATAAGGCAACTGATTTATACACCCAATGGGATAGGGACTCTAAGTCTCATCTAAGGGCAAGACTCGTGTCTCTTATATATCTGCATTGTTCTAAACCTACTCTAATATCAAATATAGTGCCCCCACCTCTATACCTATACGTTAACCTGCTTTTTATCAAAGAAGATTCCAACTGGACTTAGAAGGTCAATGCAAAGGCACAATGATTCACAAACTTGAAAACACCTTGAGAAAGACTAGAGAATTGAGCTCGGGAAATTTGGTTGAAAATTGGCTAAGTCCTTAATTCACTCTTGAGTTAAGGCCTTAGGTCAAACCCCCCGAGTTAAGGCCTTAATTCAACCCCCCGGGTTAAGGACTTCGACGAGTTGAGGATTTCGATGAGTTAAGGATTTTGACGAGTTAATGATTTGAGTTAGTACTGAGTTAAGGATTTGAGTTGGTATCGAGTTAACACTAAAGCATCTTTAACTTGACGTAGAAGATCGAGACAGAGATGAAACGACTTGAAATTTGACATGTACACTTAGAAAAACACAAGGAAGGACTTAGAAAAGGTTTGGAGTGGTTGGACCCCACCAATTAAACTCAACTTTGAGGTAAGGCCTTAAGTCAACCCCGGGTTAAGGACCTTAGCTCGACACGAGTTTAGTATAAGATTGAAACGGAATCGAAATGACTTCAAATTTGACAAGAGCATATAGAAAAGGTAAAAGAGGGACTTGGGGAAGTTTCACCATCATTGGGCCAAGCAACTAAACTCAACTCCGAGTTAAGTACTTAACCCGAGATAAAGAGAACATCAAGAGGGAACCAAAATGACTTGAAATTTGACAAGTGCACTTAAAATGGCAAAAGAATGACTTGAAATATGTAACGACCCCACCGCTATACCATATTATTAAAGAACATTACAAGTAATGTCGTCTAATAATATGGAGAATATAGCTAGTTAAGGGAGATCGAATGTGAATATATATTTGTACTAACACTGACACGTCTTTATTGCCTTTTGAGAATTTGAACTGAAAATTATAACGTGTACAATACTAATATAAAGTAATAAACACACTAATTTAAAAATATTCAGAACAGTATATAATATAAATAAATTAGAATCAAGTCGTAGATCAGAGCAGAATAATATACATCATATACATAATAGAATGTGAGTCTACAAAATACCGGTACTAGTCTCATATAATACACACACGTCATATCCAAACTACCATATTAGATACACAATAACTACTACATAATATATATGATATAACTACTAAATGCCAATATATACAAGTATGAAGTAAACTGAAACGGTCAAAATAGTCTACTTTAATGCTAGCTAAAAATCGAAAGGTTAATTAGTACCTGTACGTGTAGAGTCTCAGCCTAAAATCCGAACACTCTAAGATAATACAACTCTGAGTGTTAATTACTGTCACTTAAGTAATCATAAGAATTTAATTAATTGTCCCATACCAGATAGTAAATTTAATTATTTTGCTAAAAGATAGTAAATTCCACTCAAACTTTATTTAACAAATTATAACAATAAGCTAAAGAACTGTCTGAAATGTCTTATACCAATCTGACAATTCAATCGTTTATTAAAATTCTTACTTCATTTTAAAATCTATACAATATTTATTTATTTATTTTCATGAAATATTTATCAACTTTAAAACCTAACAATCTTTTAAGAAACAATTACTTACTTAAAAAAGACTTGAAAACCCTTTCAAATATTTTAGATAACTTCTATAATCAAAATCATACGAAATAAGATAATTATGTTTATAATATATATTTTATAAAGAGTAGTATATTTTATTTCCTTCCAATATATTTTTGAATTTCTAATATAATTGAAATGATGATTTTTTTGAGGATTTTCAAAATAAATAAAACTCATTTAAAACTAAAAATAGAATCCAAATAAATAAACGAGTTAAGAAATACGATTTGGGAAACTTTTCAAAATCAAATTTTAACCAAAATCCATAAATGGAATAAATTACAATTGAGTTTTAAGATATTAAATCTATCTCGTAACATCATTCATCAAGTAGAGAACCATTTTAATGATCTGAGGCACCTTTTTGGTGAATTTCGATCATACAAATAATGTACAAACTATATATAATCTTGCTACAAAATCAATAAGTTTTAATGGTTCTCGACATACATGTTGTTTCATAATCGATTATCGGATCGGATTTAATATGTCAACACACGTTTCAACCACGAAACAAATTGAAGCCGTGGCAAGCAATTCAACATTCGCTACCAATTATTATCTCAATCCAAAATCAAACAAGCATGCCAAACAATCAAATCTCACCAAATAATCAATTATTCGATAAAATAGCTAAATCACAGTATGTAACCATATTTTAATCCAATTCATTCGCATACAAAAATTATTCATTGAGATCTATGATTAGGGAAAGATATGCAAAAAAAATTCCTAATACAGAGATAGTAGAGTGAGTTGAAGTAACTCACCGATTTGAAGAGTAAAAAAGCATAATGCAACATTACAAACATCGCTGCCTGTAACCAATTTTAATCCAATTATTCATTGAGATCTATAATTAGGGAAAGATATGCAAAACAAAATTACTAATATAGAGATAGTAGAGTGAGTTGAAGTGACTCAATGATTTGAAGAGTAGAAAAGCATAATGCAGCACTACAATCATCGCCGCCGGTAACCAATTTTCTGTGCTTCAATCCCACAACTACCACTAGCATGCTAGTCATCATTACAGGAACTCATCGCTATCAGCTTAGGTTCGTACCACCCTTCACATCGTCATCTTCCGCCCTACCTTCCCCGCGCATGGCTAGTCATCGACCCGCCCTAACACCGTCGCACGTCGGCCTCACGCACCATCACAACACCCCATCTCCTTTAGTCGCTGCTGCTTTGAGGCTCACGTCGACCTCGGCCTTAACATCACCTCCAAGTCACAGCGCCTGCTGCGCTACCAAACCCACGCCAGCCGTCGTTGTTGCCCCTCCTATCGCCAGTGTTTATTTTGATCAATGATCATTTTTTTCTTTAATTTGATTTAGGGATTTTGCCATTGTGAAGAGTAGGGGCATACGGGTCTGGAGATAAGGATGATTAGAATGGGTTTTGGGCTTTCAAGTGAAAAGGGAAAAACATAAAAGGAATTATTCTATAATCTATTTTATTCTTAATTAAGCCCTTGTTTTATTGATTTCCAAAATATTTTTTAAATTGCAAAATTTGAAATCTCTTTATTCATATATGAACAATTCAAACATTGAATTATAGATTCATTTTCAACTTTAATTAATATCTCATAAATTTTACCCAAATTTATTCAAATTCAATAAAAAAAATTTTGATTTATTGGATTTATTAAATTTCAAATAAAACTTCTTAGCATCTATTTCAATTCTGTAAAGTTATTTACACTTTAAAAAAATTATATTTAACAGTAACATTTTATCTAATTTAATATAATTTCAAAAAAAATATTTTATTAATTAATTCAATTTGCTAAAACAAAAGTCTATTATTAAACAAACTTCAACTAAAAAATCTTATTTCCAAAGTACTAATTATTAAAAAAATCGAATTCGGATACATTTACAATAATTAAATTTGTTCATTATTATGGCTTTGAAAACAGGGTTGCAATAAAAAAATTCACCATGATTCGGCCTAGTACCTAAACTAAATCCTAAGATATGGACCTTAACTCGGCATGAGTTTAGGATTTGACTTGGGTTGGCCTGGATCTTCTGGCATGACTTTGTGCTATCTTTTGAACTTCATTGCTATTGGACCTCTTACTTTATGCTGCCCAATTCCTCTATAAATACCAACCTACCTGCTACTAGAAAAGGATATTCTTTTTGCTGGATCTCCTTCAACACTCTTGGATTTGGAGCTACCATTACACTTTCTTCACTTTTATCCCCCCCCCCCCCCCAAATAACATTCTTAACTCCATTGTAAATCTAGGGTCAACTAAATTGTGGTTAGATCAGATCTAACTAGTTGTAATCCAAAGAGAGAACAACCAATAAAATAGATGGAAGTTGACGTAGGTCGGAGATTACGCCAAACCGCCATAAAAACTTCTATGTGTTCTTATATACTTTCTGCTTTTTTCCTTTTACTTTTATCTGAACGGATGCATTCATCTTGATTTTGGATGTTAATCCACTTTTTGGGTTAACATTTTGGTGCTTTCACTGAGAACAAAGCAAAATCTGAAGACTTGAAGCTTGAATCTAAGATTTTAAGAAGATATGAAGAGGCCGAATACCGGATCTAAGGCTAGATGAAGTCAACCGCAATCGAGGGATACTAGGAGGTGTCTTCAAATTCTAATAATTCCATTTATGTCACCAGAAGGAAGACGGAGAAAATGATAAAGGAGATACATGATATTAATGGCTAGATAACATTAAGCGCTAGATGGATTTTTCAAAAAAATTAGACAACAAGTGGTAGTTGGAGTGGTTGGAACTCAGAACAAACCAGGAACGCAGGAGCATCTGGAGTTAGAGCAAAACAAACTTAAACAATGCCCCCATGACTCGAGGGTGTTGAATATGCGCTTATATGATTTTTGTTTGATGATAATAAACATATATACATTCGTTTAAATGTATTTGTTAATGTACTATTTTATTTTTCATAGATTAAATAAATATTTGTTGAATAAAATAAATTACACAGAATTTGAATTCAAACAGATATTTTATTCAAACAAATATTTATTACAATCTTGAATAGTACAAATTCAAGTTCTCACTATACATATACAATTGTAATTACATCACAATTCAATTTACATAAATGCCTCACTACGTATCACTCACACTCGTAGTTTATCTTCAAGTTCATTCCAGTTAGAATCCAACACTGAGTAATCTGCAAAAATATTCACTAACGCAGTAAAATTGAAAAAGAAATATTTTTGCAATATAAAATAAAATATGGTTTTTGAAAATATTATTTGCCTCAGTTATTTGGATTGTTCGTCATCATTCACATTTGAATTCATCATACACGAACAATGTGACATGCACAGTGCATCACTGTACATGCCACAAGGCTGTGCACATCAATATACACTTGATAATGCTACAGGGACAGGTGAGCACAGGTCAAACCCAAATGAAAAGCCGGGTTCAACTCACGTGCAATATATTTAAAATCACGACACGAGCACAAGGTCAAACCCGAGTTTTTGAAACTGGATTCAACTCAAGTGAAATTTCAAAAATCAACATGAATGGATGCAAAAGACCAGTGATGCAAGCAATGACCAGGTCCAGTTACAACAGAGAATCAAGACTAAGGCGACAATGTGCACAGGTCAGAGACAATACAGCATGTACAAGGATCAATGAAGAGAGGTGAACAAAAAGTGCAACAAGCAGCATTGTGCAAGTGCATACCACAAAGACAGTAACATGCAGTTTGCAGTGATACAAATGAGAGGAAAAAACACAATTCAGTGCACAAGACAACAAGTTCAGCTACTCAATGCAACACAGTGGAAAAGCCACAAATGGACATACACCAAACATATACATGGATGATCAGTACGACCAAGTATGGAAGTGACTCAAAACAGCAGTGTATAACTCGAGCTTCAGAAAGATCAGAGGAAAAAAATGCCCAACTCAATATCACAATATAATGCAATCATCATGAAGCACTTGCAACATAAAGTCAATGAAAATGGAACTAATTTGAAACCACAAGAGACTGCAACAGCAAATACATCATGAAAGACCACCAAGTACAACAATGCACAAGTGACACCACTGAACCATCAAAGATATGCACAGGCAGTCCAAATAAACAAGCGAGAGTGCAACAGGTTATACTACAGGGATGAACACAGCATGAAGCACTGCAACTCAGAGAGATAGTCGACCAACAGCTCATAAATCAATAGCAACCAAATAAACCCAGACAAAGGTCAGAGAGTGCAGACATGATTATCAAGCTACAACTCAAATGAAACAGATCAAGTAACATGATGAAGCAGTGCAAATGAGCAAGTGCAACAGAGAATAGCAACATGCAAATAAAACCAACAAAATACACAAACAAGACCAGAACAATCATGCCAAAAGTATGGTTACAGCATCAAGGCGGTCAAGGCTAAAATCAAACAAGGCCAGAGACGAAGCTCACAGGGATGAAAACAGTGATGGCCGAAGTAATGCAGAGTCGTGGATTGGTATACACGAAATCAAGTATGTGTGAAAATGAAAATTGCCGAAAATAGGAAAGTCAAACAAATCAAAACAGGAAAGTTTTCTTTTCGTATGACTCAAGAAAAATCGAACGTTCCATAATCAAAGCCGTACGCATCAGGCAATCGAAATTTAGGAAAGTACCGAATTGATTAGGGTCTCAGAACCCATATAAATATTCACCCAACAAATTCATCATCGGCATCGAGTTCAAGCAAGCAATTAAACCAGCAACGAAAGGGAAAAATTACATACCACAAGCTATCGAACTCGATTAAAGGAGCAGCTGCGAACGAGCACAAGCAAAGCAACCAGAGAATCGATCATCAGAGAAGCAGCGAGCAAGGAAACACGCAAACCACTGTATCGATCAACAAAAAGGCGAAGCTTCAAAAGCCTAATTTTGGAAGCAAGGAATAAAAGAGCCGAAGTCCTAATTTAGTTGCAAAGAGGAATGGCTGCCATTATTCTCACAAGCCAAAAGAAAAGGAACGGGCCAAAGAAGAGAAAAGACGATCGGGTTAAAGAAGAAAATTTGGGCCGACCTTGTTTTATTTCAAAGGGCTTTATTTTAATTTCTGGGTTTATTTTATAAGGGGGTTTTTGTTTATCCGTTTTATTTTTTATCTGTTCTTTTTTCAAATCTTGATAAATCACCACCTAGTTTTAGGTTGTGTCAGATTGTCTAGTTAGAATTAGTTCAGTGAGCAGGGTGTGCGAGTTTGCAAAACTCTATAGGCGGGAGCAGAGTTTGCGAGTTTGCAAAATTCCATAGGCGGGAGCAGGGGTTGCGAGTCTATTAGAGTGTTTGTAAGTGGGAGCAGGGTTATCGAGTCCGTTAGAGTGTTTGTAAGCGAGAGACTGTTTAATTCTAATAGAAATCTGGGAATGCAGCAGTAAGCAGGGGTTGCCGAAGCTGGGTAAATTTTGTGTGTGATTTACTTTTCAGCATATTTATTTCTCTGAAGTTTGTTTTTGTGTTTAACTCGAGAAAATTTGCTATAACCCTATTCACCCCCCCTCTAGGGTTAATCTAGATCCTACAAGTGGTATCGGAGCAAGGTATTTTTTTATTTAACTCTAGAGTCATGAATCCACCAAATAATGCTTTTTCTGAGGGGCAATCTATTGTTAGGCCATCCATGTTGAATGGGAATGATTATGCTTATTGGAAAGTTAGGATGGGCATTTATCTTAGTTTTGTTGATTATGATGTTTGGGACATTATTGAAATTGGCTATAAATCTCCCACTATAACTATTGGTGATACTGAGATTCCGAAACCTAAGGATAGGTGGGATGCTAACGATAAGAGATTAAAAACTACAAATGCTAAAGCCACGAATGCTTTAATCTGTGCTCTTGATAAGACCGAATTTAATAGAATTTCTCATTGTAAAACTGCACAGGAAATTTGGCATACCTTGGAGGTGACACATGAAGGAACTTCTCAAGTCAAGGAGTCTCGTCTAGCCCTATTCAGCAATGAATACGAGAACTTTGTGATGGACAAAGGCGACAACATAAAGGACATGTTTGGACGCTTTTCAACTTTGGTGTACAACGCTAGAGAGCTTGGGAAGATATTCACTGAGGTAGAGCTTGTGAGGAAGGTGCTACGAGTCTTACCGATGAACTTTGAGGCAAAAGTCACGGTAATACAAGAATCGAAAGATCTGAGTAAACTAAGCATGGAGGAGTTGATTGGCAACTTGATGACATATGAGCTTGAGCTAAAAGCAAAGGAGGAACGCAACAACTACGAACCAAAAAAGAAGACGATTGCCTTAAAGAGCAAAGAAGAGAGTGATGAAGAAGAAGAAGATCCAATTGAAGAGCTTGCAATGGCTGTCAATAATCTTATAAAATGGTCAAGATTCAAGCCACACAAGAAGAAAACAAATGGTAATAGGTCAAAAGATTCTGACAATTCCGATAATGATTCGACGTGCTTTAACTGCAACAAGCCTGGCCACTTCAAACAACAATGTCCACTTCTTAAAAACAACAGAGGAAAGAAAAAGAAGAAGAAGGCCTTTGCAGCAACTTGGGATGATGAAGAAGGAGAGGTAGTTTCGAATAATAGCTCAGAGGAGGCTAACTTGTGTCTTATGGAAAAATCAGATTCAAAAGCAAGCTCAAAGGAATCTAGTGAGGTAGGTGACTATTCTTATAAAGAACTTGTTTTTAAGTGTCTTGATCTTACTAAAGTAGTTGATACTCTTGAATCTAAAATTGAAAAACTGAAATCTGATAGGAGAAAACTTGCTCATGAAAATTTTAGGTTAGAAATTGAACTTGAAAATATTCAAAACCTACAATGTAATAAATGTAAAATTTTAGATTCAGAATTAACAAGACTTAAGAATAGCTCTGAGAATCTTGAAAAAGAAAAATTGAGTCTTAAGGAAATCATTGACACTAGGAAAAAGGATTTTATAAATAGATGCACCTCACTTGTAACTGAAAAACACAACACTAAAAACCAAAGTCCAAAATCCTGAGAAATCTCTGAATAACTTTTCAAGAGGCGAAAAATCTTTCAACAAGCTATTGGGAAATCAAATTTTTGCTAACAACAGAAAAGGACTAGGCTTTGGGAAAACACAATTTAAGGATAATGCAAAAGGTGAGAGTGTCTTTGATAGATGTGAAATAATTGGGCATCGTGTTGAAAATTGTAGTCATAGGAACAAGAACACAAAATTTATACAAGTTTGGGTTCCTAAGAATTCTACAAACAAATTTCATGTCTATTGGAACAAGAATGAAATGACAAAACAAGTTTGGGTTCCAAAGGGTGTGTTTATTCACAATGCTTCAGCCACTAACAAGCATGGACCTATAAAAAAAAAATAGGTCACAAAAATCTTTCATCGTGTAGGTATGGTGGCGGGCTAAGGAACAACAACAGTGTTCGTTGGATTTTGGCTGTTCCAGAAACACAACGGGCAACAAAGCAAAGTTCCTTAGCCTAGTACAAGGGTGACAGAATCACAATGGGCAACCATGAAAAATTATCGTAAAGGTAAAACAGGTGAAGGTATATTTATTTGATCGATAAATTAAATGTGATAATCTGCACCACATTCTGAATGAAATCAGCCAATATTGAGATGTTATAAAGATGATGTTTTTTTATTCTGACTTATTCGACATAGTTGGCCAATTACATTTATGCCAAAAACACTATTCTTTGAGTTACTTCATACATATATGTTTGGATTAAACATAGTGTTTTATTGGATGATAATATTTTTGGTTATAATACGGCTAACTCTATATTCACGGTTTTCTGATTATTTACATGGCTTCAATCAAATTCAAGAGAATGTCATTTAAAATGTTGTGAAAAATTGAGTTTGAATTTTTATGCACACTTCATGATCTGGTCTATCAAATTTAGTTAGTGATAATTTTTGAGTGAAAAAGAAATTCAGATGCAGATTACACTGGTAATCTAGTTGATAGAAAAATTACTAGTTGAATGTGATTTTTGAGACATTTAGTAACTGCATTGTTTTCAAAGAAAATATCTGCATATTTTTCATTTCAAATAATTTTCAAATAGCAGAAAATTTTCTCATATAACCCCCTCGAGAAAATCATTTTTTGAACATATTTTCAGATTTGTCATTTTTATTTGATTTTAAATGACAAATTTTGACTAATCCGACTCCCTACTAATTATTAAAAAGATGAATAGTGATTGAAAAGGTGATAAGTGTTGATATTTAACATACATTACTCAAGACAGTATATTTGGAAAATTTCTTTAGGAATTCAAATAAGAGTTATAAAACTTTTTGTTGGGTAAAGATTCCATGACCATTTCTATATATATCATATTTCTATCGACCATTGTTTATCAAATCTTAAATATAGTTTGTCGATATGTGGTACTATAATTAGGGATCATTTGTTTTTCATTTCACATTTTTTGTAAAAATAAATAAATACCAAAGTATGCACCCTCATTTAAAAGTACTCACGGTTATGCATGGGTGAATTACTTGAATTTTTGATTATGTGCTTCCATGCTCATTTAAAAGTCCTCACGGTTATGCATGTATGGAAGACATATCAAATTTGATTGATTAAATAGACAAGTTGATTCTAATCCCATTTAAAAGTCCTCATGGTCATGCGTGGTTAGAAGATACTTGAATTCATTTTTAAAAATTAAATTGGAATACTACTAATCTCATTTAAAAGTCCTAACGGTTATGCATGATTAGTAGATATTCAAATTCCTGATATAAATGTACCACAAGTTGATACAATTGTATGATTTTATATTAGAACATCATTTCCATTCTTTCTAAAAGTGGAATATGCGCATAACAAGGGTAGTTATGATTTTCGTTTGATTTTCATTGAAGTTTAATATTTATATTCAATTTGAGTTTAATGTTGGATTAATATTGATCACTTTAGCTCTATTTTCTCTAACACTATTATTCTTTTGCTGATAACAAAAGGGGGAGAAAAGTTAAGATTTTGTCAAATAAAATCAAGCAAAAGTCAAATAATTTTCCATTTGCATCTAGGCTCATTTGTATATTTCTATTTGCATGCATATAGGTGGGGGAGCATCATGTAGAGAGGAAGCATTTAAATAGGGGGAACAATTAGAGTATATCATTGATCAAATACATTTAACACATGTACAAAATCTTAAATATATGTTTGTTATCATCAAAAGGGGGAGATTGTTGAATATGCGCTTATATGATTTTTGTTTAATGATAATAAACATATATACATTCGTTTAAATGTATTTGTTAATGTACTATTATATTTTTCATAGATTAAATAAATATTTGTTGAATAAAATAAATTACACAGAATTTGAATTCAAACAGATATTTTATTCAAACAAATATTTATTACAATCTTGAATAGTACAAATTCAAGTTCTCACTATACATATACAATTGTAATTACATCACAATTCAATTTACATAAATGCCTCACTACATATCACTCACACTCGTAGTTTATCTTCAAGTTCATTCCAGTTTGAATCCAGCACTGAGTAATCTGCAAAAATATTCACTAACGCGGTAAAATTGAAAAAGAAATATTTTTGCAATATAAAATAAAATATGATTTTTGAAAATATTATTTGCCTCAGTTACTTGGGTTGTTCGTCATCATTCACATTTGAATTCATCATACACGAACAATGTGACATGCACAGTGTATCACTGTACATGCCACAAGGCCGTGCACATCAATATACACTTGATAATGCTACAGGGACAGGTGAGCACAGGTCAAACCCAAATGAAAAGCCGGGTTCAACTCACGTGCAATATATTTAAAATCACGACACGAGCACAAGGTCAAACCCGAGTTTTTGAAACTGGATTCAACTCAAGTGAAATTTCAAAAATCAACATGAATGGATGCAAAAGACCAGTGATGCAAGCAATGACCAGGTCCAGTTACAACAGAGAATCAAGACTAAGGAGACAATGTGCACAGGTCAGAGACAATACAGCATGTACAAGGATCAATGAAGAGAGGTGAACAAAAAGTGCAACAAGCAGCATTGTGCAAGTGCAGACCACAAAGACAGTAACATGCAGTTTGCAGTGATACAAATGAGAGGAAAAAACACAATTCAGTGCACAAGACAACAAGTTCAGCTACTCAATGCAACACAGTGGAAAAGCCACAAATGGACATACACCAGACATATACATGGATGATCAGTACGACCAAGTATGGAAGTGACTCAAAACAGCAGTGTATAACTCGAGTTTCAGAAAGATCAGAGGAAAAAAAATGCCCAACTCAATATCACAATATAATGCAATCATCATGAAGCACTTGCAACATAAAGTCAATGAAAATGGAACTAATTTGAAACCACAAGAGACTGCAACAGCAAATACATCATGAAAGACCACCAAGTACAACAATGCACAAGTGACACCACTGAACCATCAAAGATATGCACATGCAGTCTAGATAAACAAGCCAGAGTGCAACAGGTTATACTACAGGGATGAATACAGCATGAAGCACTGCAATTCAAAGAGATAGTCGACCAACAGCTCATAAATCAATAGCATATCAAATAAACCCAGATAAAGGTCAGAGAGTGCAGACATGATTATCAAGCTACAACTCAAATGAAACAGATCAAGTGACATGATGAAGCAGTGCAAATGAGCAAGTGCAACAGAGAATAGCAACATGCAAATAAAACCAACAAAATACACAAACAAGACCAGAACAATCATGCCAAAAGTATGGTTACAGCATCAAGGCGGTCAAGGCTAAAATCAAACAAGGCCAGAGACGAAGCTCACAGGGGTGAAAACAGTGATGGCTGAAGTAATGCAGAGTCGCGGATTGGTATACACGAAATCAAGTATGTATGAAAATGCAAATTGCCGAAAATAGGAAAGTCAAACAAATCAAAACAGGAAAGTTTTCTTTTCGTATGACTCAAGAAAAATCGAACGTTCCATAATCAAAGCCGTGCGCATCAGGCAATCGAAATTTAGGAAAGTATCGAATTGATTAGGGTCTCAGAACCCATATAAATATTCACCCAACAAATTCATCATCGGCATCGAGTTCAAGCAAGCAATTAAACCAGCAACGAAAGGGAAAAATTACGTACCACAATCTATCGAACTCGATCAAAGGAGCAGCTGCGAACGAGCGCAAGCAAAGCAACCAGAGAATCGATCATCAGAGAAGCAGCGAGCAAGGCAACACGCAAACCACTATATCGATCAACAAAAAGGCGAAGCTTCAAAAGCCTAATTTTGGAAGCAAGGAATAAAAGAGACGAAGCCCTAATTTAGTTGCAAAGAGGAACGGCCGCCATTATTCTCACAAGCCAAAAGAAAAGGAACGGGCCAAAGAAGAGAAAAGAGGATCGGGTTAAAGAAGAAAATTTGGGCCGGTCTTGTTTTGTTTCAAAGGGCTTTATTTTAATTTTTGGGTTTATTTTATAAAGGGGTTTTTGTTTATCCGTTTTATTTTTTATCTATTCTTTTTTCAAATCTTAGTAAATCACCACCTAGGTTTAGGTTGTGTCAGATTGTCTAGTTAGAATTAGTTCAGTGAGCAGGGTGTGTGAGTTTGCAAAACTCTATAGGCGGGAGCAGGGTTTGCGTGTTTGCAAAACTCTATAAGCGGGAGCAGGGGTTGCGAGCCTATTAGAGTGTTTGTAAGCGGGAGCAGGGTTTGCGAGTCTGTTAGAGTGTTTGTAAGAGGGAGACTGTTTAATTCTAATAGAAATCTAGGAATGCAGCAGTAAGCAGGGTTTGCCGAAGCTGGGTAAATTTTGTGTGTGATTTACTTTTCAGCATATTTATTTCTCTGAAGTTTGTTTTTGTGTTTAACTCAAGAAAATTTGCTATAACCCTATTCACCCCCCTCTAGGGTTAATCTAGATCTACAGAGGGCACGATAGATTTATATTTAGGATGAACTTTAATTCCTGGAACATGTGATGCTGAAACCAGAGAGCCAAATCGGAATACAAAAACATGACAACAAGAGTTGGAATCAGAAGCTCACCGTTGGAATAGGGGGCAGAATGAAGTTATGGATCAAAGGCTTCCATTAGATGACAACCCCATGATTGGGATAGATTAGGCTCAGATTTGATACCTTTATCCTAACTTCGAATAAGTGATGCAATATAACCTCAGGTCACTTACATGTGTACTGGATCCCGAAAAGTCCCTAGGCATGCTCTAAATCAGATGTCTAAGATGATTATTTAGGACAATAATAACCCCGGACCACTTAAACATGCAAAAAACCTAGATTGGTCCCTAGTCATGCTCTAAATCGAATGTCTGGGGTGATTTCTTAGGATAATAGTAACCTCAGATCGCTTAGACGTGCGCAAAACCTAGATTGGTCCCTTGTCACGCTCTAAGTCGAATGTGGGATGAACACTTAGGATTTTTGCATGTTTTCTTTGATTTGACTTGAATATTTGAATTTTGAAATTCCACTGAAGATTGATGATTGATTTTGATCGCCTTAGAATCTCGACCAGAGAGATGAGACTGGAGTGCAAGGTGCAAGTCCCCCTTGTAAGAGAGCGAGCAGATGGACTTGTACGATATTGATCGCCTTAGAGTCTCGACCGGAGAGATGGAATCGGAGTACAAGAAGTAAGTCCCCTTGCCGAAAAGTGAGCGGATAGGCCTACTTATTTGTTGAGTTCTTTTGCCGGAGAGCGTACGGACTCATCAAGGATCTGGAGAGATTGGAACCTTAACTTAAACAATAAATGATCCAGAGAGATCGTCCTCATAAATTAAATATTAAATAGTCCGGAGAGATTATCCTCTCAAATCAAACAACAATCCCGAGAGATCACACATTAAACTTAATGATAAACAATCCAGAGAGATTGTGTGTTAAATTGAATATAAAACGGTACAAAGAGATTGAACCGTAGAATGAAAACAGATTTAGTTTCACCAAAATGATTTGAACATCTTGTAATTAAAATGAAATAGCTAAATCCTGGATGAAAATAGGGTGGTTTTGATATATGATGTAATAACTTCGAATGAAATAAGATATGTGATGTAATAAGAGGTATGTGATGTAATAACTCCAAATGAAATCAAAAGGAATGTGATGTATAGATTACACTTAGTCAGAGTCTAGAGTCTTAGGTTGTAATAGGTTTGAAATGACCTGAGATTGACAAAAGAATCTGAAGGAACTAGATGATGCACCAAGATTGAAGTAGCCAAAGAGCTCAACCATCCAAGAATGGTTACTGGATCTTGTTCTTGAGCAAAGCATACTTTACATTCAAAAGGCGTATTTTGGAGGGCAAGTGTTAACTTGATTTTTAGCAAAGTAGAGTCCAATTGGATTTAGAGAGTCAAAGCAAAGGCATAATGATTTACAGACTTGGAAACACTTTGAGAAAGACTAGAGAATTGAGCTTAGGAAGTTTGGTTGAAAAATTGGCAATGTCCTTAACTCACCCCGAGTTAAGGCCTTAAGTCAACTTCTTGAATTAAGGCCATGAGTAAACCCCTCGAATTAAGAACTTCGACGAGTTAAGGATTTTAACAAGTGAAGAATTTCGACAAGTTAAGGATTTGAGTTAGTACTGAGTTAACACTAAAGCATTTTCAACTGAACGTAGAAAATTGAGACAGAGACAAAATGACCTGAAATTGACATGTACACTTAGAAAAACATAAGGAAGGACATAGAAAAGGTTTGGAGTGGTTTGGCCACACCAATTAAACTCAACCCCGAGTTAAGGACCTTAACTCAGCATGAGTTTAGTAGAAGATTGAAATGGAATCGAAATAACTTGAAATTTGGCAAAACACTTAAAAAAGGCAAAAGAAGGACTTGGGAAAGTTTCATCATGATTGGGCCAAGCACCTAAACTCAACCTTGATTTAAGGACCTTAACTCATCCCAAGTAAAGGAGAACATCGAGATGGAATCAGAATGACTTGAAATTTGAAAAAAGCACTTAGAAAAGGTAAAAGAAGGACTTGGGAAAATTTCACCATGATTAGCCCAACCATCTAAACTCAACCCCGTATTAAGGACCTTAACTCAGCATTAGTTTAGGATTTGACTTGGACCGGCATAGGTCTTCTGGCATGACTTTGCGCTATCTTCTGGACTTCATTGATATTGGGCCTCTAACTCTATGTTGTCCAATTCCTCTATAAATACCAACCAACCTGTTACCAGAAAATGATCTTCTTTTCTCTAGATCTCCTTTAACACTCTTGGACATGGATCTTCCATTACACCTTCTTCACTTCTAATCCCCAAAAATAACATTCTTAACTATATTATAAATCTGGAATCCACTAGATTATGGCTAGATCCGATCCAACTAGTTGTAATCCAAAGAGAGAGAAAATAATAAGATAGATTGAAGTGGATGTAGGCCGGAGATTACGTCGAATCATGTTAAAACTTCTATGTGTTCTTGTCTACCTTTTGCTTTTTCCTTTTACTTTTATCTGAATTGGTGCTTTCATCTTGATTTTGGGTGTTGATCCATGTTTTTGGTTAATAAATACTATCCAAGAGTATGATGGAGTAATGATGTCAAATAATATGGAGAATGAGGCTATATGGGGTACAAACATGAATACTTCCTTGGACTAATATTGGTACGTATTAAAACATCAAATAAATATCTATTCTATATATACACAATGTTGGTACAAAGCAATAAACACGTGTCCGTCCAGCACAAAACAATACACAGTATACTGTAGCAAATAGAAAAAACACAGTCATAATCGCAGGGTTAACATATAACATAAAATCACTATAAGGATACAAATCATCTCAAAAGTCTATTGACACAATGCAATACATCAAATAATCAATATGCAATTTAGTATCATATATATATATATGCATACATACATACATATATAATTAATTTCATGCAAATGTGATAGAACAATCCTAATGCGAGTCACCTCTAATCCCACTAAAATACATGCGGGTCATGTCGTCCCTATACCTGAAATGTCTCAGTCTGACTCGGGGATTACATTAATAACACACCAGTCAGACTATGTCTAATCAAAGATCTATGAATATAGGTGATGCAATGTAAGATCGGGAAAATAATATGATAACACTAATATAGAAACTCAAGTCAACAATCAATACATCAATATATATATATATACACATATGGAACTATATGCATGGAGTATACTTATAATACCATAAATAATCAATAAAATATCGTATCACTCGAATAACTCAAAATCATGCATAAAGATTTAATCATCCATAAAGAAACATATCAAATTAGAAATCACAGAATCAACAAAAATAGGTGAATCATACTTATTTAGAAACCATCATCTAAATCCAAAAAATATCGATAAGTGAGATATCACCAAGTATAATTAGGCTAGCATGTAGCATTGCCCAAATATATCCCTTAATCTCGATAGGTAGAACATCATCGTTAATAATATGAAAGATAAGATAGGATGCCTAATGAATAGCACTATGAGAAACCATTATACTCAAGATGACTATCTCAGGTATAATATTGTACAAAATATGCATGTTGCCTCGCCCCATTTGCTTCGATTGTGTTAACAATCCAAGTAAATGTACCAAAGCAAATAGTGTTATTTGCTTCAGTTGTCCTTACAATCGAAGCAAATTGTGTTATTTTCTTTAGTTCCTTGGGAACCAAAGCAAATGCACTAAAGAAAATAGTGTTATTTGCTTCGGTTGTCCTTACAACCGAAGCAACTACAAATTATTCTAATCGTAGAAAATGCACACATCAATAATCATAAACAATAGCTTTATGTCATTATTTATATTTTACTATAATTAATGATTATCAGTAAATAGTTTATAATTACTAATTATTGTAAATAATCAATAATTATTTTTTATATTTAGTAAATTATAGTTAATATATATTAATTGCATTTAATAATTAATAAATTAATTAATAATTATTATTAAATAGTTAATAGTTAATAATTAATAATTTTTTTGGCAAAGTCAGCCGACTTTATAGTGAGTTGTGCCACTGCATATAAATGAAGAAAATGTGTTCTGCACAAGCACAGAAACAACTATATGGTTTTATAGTGGCTATTCCACTTAGATTACATAATATGTGAGAAGCATAGGTGCTTCTACAGCTATAAAAATGACCTAAGGAAACATAGGTTCCTCTTCTCAAGAGGAGGAAGAATCACTTCTAGTAGGACCTAACACATGCAAATAATCTACAAAGAGAGACACAATATCCAATACATAAATTAGGTGTTCCGTACTGTATATATATCTCCTATCCCAACTCTCATCAAGGAGAATAGATCAATTCCGCTTACCTCGTGCTACATCCACAGAGAGAACAAGGCCACGACCATCTATAGCGTAATGAATACGCCTAGATTCACCAACATCATTACTAACAAAAGTATGAAAATCATGCCTAGCCGGGTCATATCTCATGTCGGACCAAACATGGATCCAAGCCATCTCATCAGGATGCCATACAATACCAGAAACTCCAAGATCTGAAAAGGAATCCATATCATCATCAAAGAGGGAAGGAGCAGTAGGAGGCACTGAAGGCTCAACGGGAGAGACAGGATGCACATAAGGAAGGACAACGCACACTTTCAGGATCCATTTCGTGGTCGGAGGCCTAGGAAGAGGGGTCCGAACCGAGAGTAGTTCAACAAATGACTTACGAGAGTATGCAGATGATATATGTCCAAAGGAATGACAGGACATACATATGTCTGGCTTCCAACCATAGCAAACAACAATCTCTGCTATCTGATCCTCAATCACCCTAACTTTGACTGTATCTGGTAAAGGCTTATCCGGTGAAATCTCAATCAAAGCTTTTGCATAGACTAGTTTTTCCCTAGCAACGGTATTAGCATCAAAGCATTTTACTTTATCTGCTGCACAAGCTAGCCAGTTAAGACCTAACATAGGTTGCAAAATGGAGGAAATATGAGAGAAGTAGGTCCATACAGGAATAAATAATACCCGTTCTTTGGCACAGTCAACAAACGGACTCCAAAGGGAAACTATAAAAGTCTTGCCTCTGATAAATATAGGATCTTTACTAAGAATTCATGGACGCTCCTCAGGTCTCGAGAACTTGAAGAAAAACTTAGAGTCGTCCATATGGACTAGGAGGCTACCCTTAGGCTGCCAAGCTTTGAAACAATGATCCTTAACCACCAGATAAGGTGGGTTATAGTCCAAAAAGAAACCAACAAGATAATCCGACCAATAACCAACACCTGCTTGAATTACCTCTAGAGAGGGGATCAAAACCCCGTCTTTGTTAACCATATGAAAAGAGCTGGGCATAAAATCACCTGCATTTTTTGGCAATGAAGAGAATAAGGAGGTCCATTTAGAATGAAGAGCTATTGTAGGAGGAATTCCAGCATCTACATGCATATTATTAGTATCTACCAGGGGCTGCTGAAGTTGGTGACAGGAGATAAAATTGTACTATTTCGGGCAATATTTGGATCATTGATTCACACAACATTTAAATCTATCCTTGAGCTATCATTCACTGTGCAAGTAGAGATAGCAGATCGATAAATTGAACCAACATCATTAGATACCAGACCATCAGATAATGGAGCATTTTCATGGTTAGCAGTTACCATAGAAGGAGCATTCGTTATTTTGTTCACACCAAAACAATCAACCGCAGCCTCAAAGGTTTCAATATCCACAGATTTAAGGTTCAAATCAACAGTATTATATTGATTGACTACATTTTGATGGACATCAGAACTATTATTAACCAAGACATCTCCATTCCATGCTGTGATCGGTTGTTGTAGGATAGGAGAAACTGTAGAGGATGTAGTAGGATGCGAAATACCTGAAATAAGACCAAATGGCGATTCAAAAGCCAGGGCATCCAACAATCTCGCATTACAAGTGAGTCATAACCATCACAAGCAGACAAAAGCGGAGTAACACAAGATCGAGAGCCGACAGTAACTTCGAAAGAGCGTGATTCATACACACAACCAGATCTGGTACTCGAATGGTTTGCAAAGGAGGAATTAAACCTCAATTTATTTGTACAATCCTTTACCATTAACGGTATATAAGGGATTAGGCGATGTAGATAATAGAGGAGGGAAAATCGATGGTAGGAAAGAATAGATTAAGAAGGATTGGGCAAAAATCTCCAATCGCCAGTTTGAAGAGCACGAAGTCACCATTTTTGATGTCTAATTCGCTGTGACCATTAATAATAATTAATGTTTATCATTAAATATTTAACTAACAAGTAATATTTAATAACTAAGAACGAATATTTGATATTTGATAATTAATTTTTAATAATTAATAATTACTAGTTACTACTAAATAATTAATTATTAAAAATTATATAATAATTAAGACTGATATTTAATAATTAATGATTAGTAATAAAATTTAATACTTATGAAGCGGTATTTAATGTTTAATACTTAATTTTAAATAATTGTTAATTAATAATGACTACTAAAAAATAATAAATAATCGATAATTATGAAAATATTTAGTAATCGATAATTAATAAGAATTACTAATAATTGAGAAGTAACATTTAGCATTTTATATTTTATAATTATAATTAATAATTATATTTAATGTTTAACTTTTTTTTTAAATTGATAAATAATTATTTCTGTTTAATAGTTAATCGTTAATAATTTATCATTTTTAACAATTAATGATTTGCAATTAGTAAATTGCAAAATTAATGTCAACTAGTTATTGTTTTACCAACTTTTATTCTAAGCGTTGCAAAAATTAATTTACTATAATAAAAGTTACTTTACTCATATATTATAAAAATATTTGAGGAAAGATACTATAGGAGAAGGCTGAATTAATGAAACCAGTAAATTTTTTTTATATTTAATAATTTATTATGGTTAATTATTAATAATTAGTAAATTATACTTAATAGTTATTTACATTTAATAATTAATAAACATAATTAATACTTAATGATTAATAATTAATACTACATAATTAATAATTAATATTGAATAATTAATAATTAACTATTAATAATTAATATTAATTGTTAATGTTAATATTTACCATTTTATTTATCTATCAGAGTTCAATAATTAATAATTAATAATAATATTTAATTTACTATTTAATATTTTATTCAATAACTGATAATTAAAAATAAATAATGATTGTTGATTATTGATAATTACTATTATACACATGATAGTTAGTATTTAAAATTAATATTCAATTATAATTAAGAAAAAATAAGTAACAATTGGTAATTAATAATTTATAAATAAGAAGTAAAATTTAATAATTAATTTTTAATAATTAATAATTATAAAGTACTATTAAATAATTAAGACTAATATTTAATAGCTAATAATCAATCGGTACTTAGAATTTAATAATTAAGAAGTATTATTTATTATATAGTATTTGATAATTAATAATTATATTTAAAATTTTTAAAAAAATAAATTTAAATTTTTTTGAAACATATTTAAGAAGTCCTAAAAACAAGAAACAAAATTCTGAAATTTTACCAAAATTGAAAAAAAAAGGTTTTTAGGCTCAACGAAAAAGTTAGAGAAAAATTTAGTTTTAGGAACAAGAAATTTGTTTTTAGGCCGAAGAACATTTTCTAGTGTAATTCACAGAATGATAGTTGTAACTATCATTTTCAATTTGCACTAAAATGTATCATTCCGACTAAAAAACAAACTTGTTGTCCTGAGACTAATTTTTTTTGAAACTTCTTCTTTATGCCTATTTACCCAAAAAAATTATTATAATAATTGTTATTCCACTCGTTTTGATCTTCCATGAAACTAAGGGCTGGACAATAGTTTTCTTTGTTTTCCCATCCTCTCATTTTCATTTCTCGCTTCCCTTCATTCATTAAACCTAAATTCCAAATCCAGTCACTAATTTATACTTTTCATTTCCCTTTCTCCCCTCTCCACTATTATCGAATCCCCTTTCTCCACCTTCTGTGATACCAAATCGCCAATTGCCTTTCGTGATACGTAATCACCTTCCATGATACATAATCGCCAGTCACCTTTTGTGACATGAAATCGCCAATTGCCTTTTGTGAAAGCTGAAATCAGATGCACCAAAAATTCAAAAATTAGAATCGACACTGGAATCAAATTGAACTATTCTGTTTGATGCATTGAAGTTGGAGCTGATCGACGCATTCGAATCGTCCAGGTCATTATTTAATTTTTTGGGGTTTTCTTGTTAGTATTATTTGGTGGGAGATATGATTTAGTGAGATTTATTAAGCTAGATAAGCAAGCTGGATTATATGTTCATCTTCGCATTGGACCTTACGCTTGTGCAGAATGGAATTTTGGGTAAAGAAATTAACTTTCGTGGATTTATTTATTTTTGAAAAAATAATCTTAGAATTAACTTACTAATTCTTTTGGTTCGGATTTGATTTACAGGGGATTTCCTATTTGGCTGAAATATGTTCCTTTTATCAGTTTCAGAATCGATGATGGCCCTTTAAAGGTTATTGTTAGTACTCTTAAATCTTAGTTATTATACATTTTTTTTGTTTTCTAATGCTAGCATTGTTCATAAAGTAGGATACAATGGTGAAGTTTACATATAAAATTGTGTTTATGATGAAAGTGGAGAGATGAATCACAGTGAAGTCCTATTATCCTCTCTCAGGTACAATGATATCCATAGATAATGATCCAAACTATAACCAATATTATCGCATCTTATAGTTAATTTCCTAGTCAGATTGAAAATGAGTACGGACCAGTAGAATACTAGGAAGGAGCCCTGGATATGCGAATTGGGCAGCAAAAGTGGCAGTTGGATTGAACGCAGGAGCGCCATGGGTTTTTTGTAAACAAGATGATGCACCTGATCCAGTGGTATGTTAAAGATCAAATACATATGTTGTATAGTTTTTAACTTGGAATCAAATGTCTTATTTTGACTATGTTGTTATTTTATGGTCATTTGGATAAGCTGAGAAAAATTAACTGACTTCTAAAAGTTACTACTTGACTTAACTTGAAAGCAATTGTTATTGCTTTTTGACTTTGAAAAGTTAGTTGCTTTTACTCAGTAAAATAAAATAAAATGAAACAAATATGGAAAAATAAAAATGTTATACAAGTGTTTTGACAAATTGGTTTTTTGACTTCTTAAAAACAAAAGATATCTTGCAAAAGAAATGTTGGGTTTGATTGCCAAACTGGCCCACTGTCCAGTTACAGTTTTTATTATTATTATCCCAAACTTTGCCCGGAGGACTCGATGGGGGTGTCAAGAGTTTGAACAAAACTTGATAACCCTTTCTACCGAATTGATACTAAATTTGTATCAAAATTAGTGTTAGTTCGTACCCCTATTGTAATTAAAGATACGAGTACGAAGAACCTTTTCTTTTTTAGTTAAATTTTGATATAGTTTCCTATTCGTTTTAATTGTAAGACTAACCTTTTTGATTGAACTTAGATATCATGTGTGCTTGCTGTCATATCACTTGATGTTTAGTTAAGGCATCGTTTTCTCTTATTTTATAGACCTTTTACCAACATGAATTATGTTTATTTTTTTGACATAGTTTGGACCAGTTTCATAGCGTGGAATTTGCAGTGTGTTCGTATTTAAAAACGGAGGCTCCACCTCGGATAAAGAGACGCTAAGTAGGTTTACATGAAATTAGATTATAAACATGTTAAGTGGCAAAATAAGCTCAGTAGTCAATGAATTAATGTTTTGCGGTACAAGTGTTTGATGAAATGAATTATTAGTATTGGACAATAATTGTACTAGAACACCCACATATACACATACAAACGACTTGTGCGAATTTTTTTTGACGAATATAAGTATACACGCATATATAGAACTTCCTCTCATGTGTCTACTAAATTTAAAAGTTAGACTCTAACGAATCTGGAATTTTTTTTATTGACTGATATATAAAACTAATGTGTAGTGCTTAGAGTGAATGTTTTAAGTGAGACCGTCAAATTTGATCATGTCATATTTTTCTGGAATGGAAACCGTTCTGGGTATTTTGATTAAAGCATGGAAGGGTATGCTGAAATTCCAAGTGACGGTGGGATCACATTTAATCTTAAACCCAAGATGAAGGCTTTAGAAATTGCTAAGAGGGCTAGAGATGCTATTCTCGGCAAGAAATTTGACCAAGTATAGCTGTAATGGAAAAAAATTTAGGTTGAAGATTTAACATCTTAAGTTCTGTTAATAAATAATATGATTTCCAGGTTCGTGTCAATCTTCCTGATTCAGATATGATGGGGCATGTTGGTGATATAGAAGCTGATGTTGTGGCTTGTAAGGCTGCTAATAAAGCAATTAAGATAATATTTTATGAATTTAGTATAATGTTTTATTGAAGATGATAACTTTTATGCAGTCGAGTTTCCATCCTTATTAAGTTTATTTTGAGTTAACTTGAGCTAGTTATAATACATGCATATTTGAAATAAATGTAAAAATATGTTTGATATAGAGGAAAAACAAACCCAATCTTGAATGTTCGTACGTTTTATCTATGCTTATTTATGCAGGATGAGACACTACATCTTTGTAAATCAAACCTGATATAGAGAAAAGGAAAAATGCTAAATAATATATCTACAATTTTTTTTAATGCAATTGAATACTATTTCAAGTTTTAAAACTTGAAACGATATCAATTTTTTGCTTCAGCTAACATGTGCTTTGGTTGTTAAACCTCTATTGCTTCAGTTCAGTATCGAAGCAATAAAGACGATGTGAAAGGTTAACACCTGTTGCTTCGGTTGTTGGACTGAAGAAAATGACGCTATTTTGATTCAATCGTTTGGCAATGACCGAAACGGAAGAGTGTCATTTGTTTCGGACATTGCAAACGACCAAAGAAAAAGATGTCATTTGCTTTAGTCCAACAACCGAAGCAACATGTATTTGTTTTTTACATCGTCTTTATTTGCTTCGATCGTTGAACCGAAGCAATTCTGCTTAAACGACTATAGCAAATAGTCTATTTTGTAGCAGTGTTAATCTCATATTATTATAGATATAACTATCTAAATAAATCATGACCGGCATGTGGGTCTCATAGCCCGTCTCAATTCTAAAATGAAGTGTATCAAAAGTATATGCTAAACTACTACTCCATTAGAACCAGAAAGGAGACTGACAGTACAAAGCAAGCTCTAGAGAAATAAAGTCTCTACGGTCTTAGCTACCATCATAGAATTGTGACATGTATCCACTAGTAAGCTCGTCAACGCGAGGACTCAATAATCACATTCGACTTTCGCCTCTATAGTTAATAGACTACTGGCCTATGTGACATAGGGGCAAATGCACGAAGCAAAAGCACGAAGATACATAAATATAAGGTGTCATAGATCTGGGGTGCGACTCCACGATTAGGTCGCTAGGGTGGATTCTAGCCATCTAGTCCTCTCCAATGTAAAAAGGAGTACATCATAGTAATGACATATAGAACTAATACATAAAGACATGAAATCTTGCTCATTATTAAGCACATAGCCATACTCGCGGAATGTAGGCACAAAGCTAAACATATCTCTGCATGTATCATCTCACATACATAACACTATTCCCATCACATGAGTGTTATTTACTTTCAATGAACAATCAAATAAATACACAACATCCCATATCACTACGTGGAACTCAAACATTTATTTTCTGCTCATATATTGTACTCAATCTTCATAGTATTCTTTATGACGAGTCCAAACAATAACCCGAGAAATGTTACCAAATTTCTCATCCTAAACGATATTATAACTCCGTTTATTCATATTTCTTCACATGGAATGAAAATCATCATAAAACCTTACAACAGGATGTCACCACCATATCATATCAATTATATATAAACAGTGGCTCATTCACAATATGAAAATATGCATAGGAAAATGGGAAATCAAAAGGCATAGAAGTCATACATAAAATCCTAATATAATTTATCAACGCTTCCAAAAATATTTTAAAACGAAAAATAAATCGAAGGTTCAAAATATAAATCGTGGAGCAAATTGCCTCAAAATCAATAACTAATCATCAAAATGTATTTTATAGTTTGGCCCGAATCGAATTACATATAATTCCGACCACCCAAAACAGGTATACACAATATGAATGAATTACATAGTTCAAATGCATATGGGCAGCATCTCTTTTGCATTTTGGACATCTAACAAACAATAAACTCCATTGTCAAACACCAAATAACATTCAATATCATAACAATCAATCAATTCCAAATCAATATACCAACAAACATCTCAATTATGCAATTTAACCGATAATTAGAATATATATACACACACATACATACATACATATATAAACACAATAAAGTATGGATTCTGTGTGAGTTAAAAATAAATAACTCACCGAAGCGATACTCATCCAACCAATTAACGGCTAATTTCTGCTCTCTTCCCTTGCCACCAAAACTGCCTCAACATTGCCTAGCACTGCCACCGCACCAGCCACTTCGTCCTTCGCCGTTACCACCCATGCGCACACAGTCGCTCCCTTATTCCTGACGTCGATGCTCGCCACCACTACTCCATCAATCCATGACCTCAATGTAACAACCTTAATTTTTTCTAACATTACTTAGTGTATTTAATTAGATAAATTAAATAAAATAATGTTAAATGATAAGAAAATTGATATTTAGTAATTAATGAGGGTCAAGCCTAATTAACGAATTAATAGAATCAATAAGAATATTAATAAGTAGGTGTAAGGACCCGATTCTTCGACTTTCGAAAATCGACATCAATACGTCCACTGTATTAACTGCCGAGCAATCGAATGCCGGAAAACCGAACACTTAGGGTTTAAGAAGAAGAAAGAGGTAGAAGAAGAGAGAAAAGGATAGAACAGAACAGGAAGCAACAACAGAACAATATCAGAATCTCACAATCGCAGCAGAACAACATATAATAGATAAATGAATAATCTTAAAAACAAAGAACTATATCAGTTATTACATTACATCACATTACATTTCATCAACAGAGTGTACAACAACAAACAGCGGAAAATAAATACTATATACAATAGATAATATGCTACGACATCCAGCTCGCCTCCAGATTTCTGTAGCAACCCTGAATCCAGAATGACCTGATAACCTAACTCTAGACTGCCCATGTGGAAATTGATGGGCACCCAGAGTTTAGGAAGGAAACAATAAACTCCAGGTTAGTCATGGGACTGGTGTGAGAACTTAAAACAGTTATTTATCTTTAAAATAAAAACAGGAAATTTTAAAATAGATTCGCAATGCTTTTTAGAAAATGAGACTACCATAAGGCCTCCCGCACACACACACAATGCAAACGAAGAATCGGAGGAGATTTCTCCTTATGATAGTCAAAGATGCTTGATACGCATTAAAAAGAAACATTTGATATTATTACTAGTGCATAGTGTATAAAACAATTTCGAAAGTAGAATATAAATCTTAGCCAGCATAGGCATTCCGCACTTATGCCTACTATAGCTACCATGTTCAATAGCAGATTACCGCCACATTCCATAGCAGGTTATACAACTAAAACCGTACAAGATTGTATTGTTTCTTTGGATTTCCAACAAATGGTCAGGCCAAAGAACTTCCCATTGCCACATGGAAACGCCTCTGGAAAGACGCCTCGAGAACTAACGTTACGGTTAGAACTCTGCCAACACAAGGTCGGGTTACCCCTAACTGGGTAACTGCTGACACGAATATATCATTCCCCGATCGTAACCGATCTATCCGAGGATCCTCGATTTCACCAACAACCACAAAGTAATAAATTTGCAGCAACAACATAAGTTATGTATCTGGGCTCCATACATGATACCACCTCTATCTGGAAGGAATGACATACACTAAAGGGGCGCTACCTCCTAATAACCTTGCTGCATCCTTCCTGTTTTGACCATTTCCGGGGTGTGAGGCTTGATGAAGTCTCGTTCACAAAGCTACGCTTTATACAAAAGCGGTGCTTTAATTCACAAATGCTCAACAACACTTCGTATGCCACATTACTAATTTGGCAATGTATCACTAGTAACCATCAACTACATAACCTCTGAGCTCGTACGTCTCAGAGAAGGGTGTTAAGCTAAGAGAATAAATTCTCCGCCGCCAATAGAAATATATTTGATAGAAACCAGCTTTACATCTCAAATTGTAACGTCAGACATACAATCCATACAAGTCTGTTCCGAGCTCGAACAGAACCGAAGGCACTTCCAAAGAATCCCTTGCAATCCAAATATTCACTAATCACGTCCTGACTTCCCGTCACTAAGGGTGATAAAACCTCTGTATCGGAGATCAGCCGATGCAAAGTAACTCGACGGTAATCCTTCCATTTTCACAAATATTCGGTCTTCAACACCGGTCTTCAAACACAATCCATAACGACGTATCACATATTCGGAATGGGTTATACGACCCAAAGGTCCTTTCCTGGCTAACCCGAATAGTGAGCGCTTATTTTTTTTTTAAAATAAGCGTGGCATTCAAATTCAAGCAATTCACAACAAATACCTATTTAAAGGTAAATATTGATAGTCAGTTATTTAACTATCAATAGGTATGCACCACATCACCAGATTCCAAAAAATTTCTAAATTATTTATTTTCCAAAGATATCTTTACAAGATATATAATTTTCCACACTTCAAAAATAAATCAACGTTTATTTTTTTAAACCAATTTTCCCTTTCTTTTATAAATTCCATAGTGAATTTACATTTCCAAAATATCTATGAATATACGATTTTTTTTCCAATCGATTTCAAATATTCACTTTCAACCTATCTTTAAAAAGATAATTCTCAAAACGTTCATTTCATATTGGAAAACATTTCCATACTTATTTGATAGTAAGTATTCACAAATCTATTTATTTTCAACATTTGAAAATATCTAATATACTTAAATCAAAATTAAGTATATTTTTTCATTCTTTAAGGAAAACGGCCTTTTAAACACATTTATTGCAGTTAAAACGAATGTTGCGTAAAACATTGTTACGACGGCCCAAAATCACTAATATAGGGATTCAAAATTAAGATAAATATATAAATCCCAATACTATATAAAAAAATTCCTTTCGGAAACCATTTACTATAACAACAGTGTTATAGTCCACCATTTCCTTCTATTTCTCGAAAACGTCTATTTCAACAATGAATGTTGAAATCTATGTATTCGATATTTAATACATTAAAACATTTTTTAAAATCATTAACTTCATTTCATAATATCCCTTCCCCAAAAATATATTCGTTTTATCTAATAATATATTCACTGTCCAAAATCGTGAATAAAATTCCTTAACCAATTTCAACATTTCTACACGTTCTTATATAAAGAATAATTTGCTATCCAAGATCGCGAATATACTTCCTTTTAACACTTAATAAACTTGTTTTATAATTCCAATATTTTTAATTTATAAATATCAATTTTAAAAATCTTTTATATTCATCCTCTATAAAAATTCAAAAATCTAAATTTATACCATTTTATAAATTACTTAACTATTTATTTTAAAAATCTCTCTTTGGTTATATTCCACAAAAATAGTAATTTTTATAACTTTAAGATTTTAACGTTATTTATTTAAAATAAATCAATTCAAAAATTTAATGAAACATATACTTTCAAAAATCACTTAAAAATCCTTTTATATTGGAAATCATTATCTTAACATTTTTTAAATTTCAAAATAGGGCCAATGATGCAACACACCAAACAAATCAATCACAGCATCCAAACATCATATATCATCATATGATAAACAACAAATATCACAATATTTGTAAATAAATAATTACAGTTGAGGAATCCAGTTGGATCCCTCCAACTTGTTTCCCTGCATCCACAGACATTAGCATAATACCAATTCCGCTTCGAGACAGAATATCGCGGTATATGGGATTTATAAAATACTATTCGCTATTATGCGGCGCAATAGGGTCTCATCCGCTATATAATGCGGGAAATCAATCAACTGCAATATATACATATGCCAATATATATATATTGCTATATACTAATATAGATACTATATCACATCCAAATAGCAATCAATCAATAACTGCATATCCAATTTTAATTTGAGTGAGAAGATTTCACCTTTGCTTTTTTTTATTTTGCAATCCGTTTCTAATCCAGTTTGTTTCCTTTGTAGTTTTGACCTTGTATAAATATTTATACAATTCATCAATATTCATACAAATCGAATAATAAAATTTTCATTTTGATAATTTCGATTTATTGGTGATTTCCTTTTAAACAAAAATTTAAATTTTTAACTAATTTCCTTTTGAAATAAACTTATTTAACTAAGAGTTTATTTTTTTGACCCAATTTCTTTTAAATAAATTTATTTAACTAAACCTTTTTAATTTCAAACTAACTTTCCTTTTAATCTAAACTAAAATCTCATTTACATAAATATTTCAAAAATTTTACTTATATAAATTCCTCCAATATTTAAAATCCTTTTTTTTATAAATTTAAAAAATTGCATATACATATAGTTATCATATTAAATTAAAACAGATTTTAAACTTAAATTAACTTGGTTTAATTAACAGTTTTACCTATATACTAACTCACTGTATATATGTATTTATTTATTTTTACTCATATATATAAATTAATTTAGAAATCGAGTAAAAAAAATAAAAAAATTATCTCACTGCAAAACTCAAACTCAGGCGACCACCTCCCTACCGTTCGACTTCGCCCATTCGAGTGCTCCTTCTTCCTCGCGTCGGCGACCTTGTCGCGATTCATTGCGATGCCTCCCCTCCTTTTCCCTTCGAACGATAATCCTTTCCTAGATTGCGACATCGACCAAGCCTCGTGCTCAAGCTACCACGGCGTCGCGAATGCCGCCGCCTCCTGCTCGATCGCGATAGCCTCTCGAGTATCATGCGAGCTCCCAGGCTTCAAATTGATTTAAGGCTTCTCCTTTCAAACATTTGACTTGTGGAATTTTGATCTGGTTTTTGCCCTAATTTTTGTTTTGAACGAAGGTATGGGTTTTGGATTTGGTCGCGGCCATTATTATTGTTTTTAGAAGAGAAGGGGGGTCTCGATTAACTGAAGAGGAAGAAAGAAGGAATTCGATCCACTTGATTTTGAAAATGGGGCTTCGGCCATGATTTTTTTTTTTCGTTTGAATGGGTGTGAAGGAGGGGGCGAGATAATTAAATTCGAATGAAACATGTCTTACACGATTTTCTTCAGTGATTGTAGGCGTAGTTTTAGGCATGAATTTAGGAACGAAAAGTAACTGATGTGACCAAAATTAAAATTAAAATTAAAATTGAATTTCGTTTTAAAATTTCAACGCGTTTACTCATCGTGTGCTCACGTATCAACTCTGAAAAATACGAAATTTGAAATCCGATAACAATTCAATATTACGGACCCAATGGAACTGGTTTCGTCGAATTCCGAGACTGTGTGAAAAATGACAATTTTTAAATACCAATTTAAATGGTATAATTTTAAAACTGAACAAATAACTGTATAATTCAATTCTGAAGCTTTGATTATCTTCAATATTATCAATATAAATTTTATAAGCCTTTGAAATATTTTTAATATTGATAAAATTGAAGATTCAAATTTTTATTCAACTTTCAATAGATTAAATTTTATAATTTAATCGCCAATTTCATTGTGGAATTGGGAATTCAAGCTAAACAGTTATTCAAATATTAAAATTAATTAAATATTTTCCACTTAAATTGTTCAAAATTCTGGGTCGTTACAGTAGAAAGGTATATGAGGAGGGAAAAATAGGAAAAGAGCATACTTTCTTATCATAAACCCTTATTCTCATTTCCTCCATCACTTTACTTATTCAAAAACAAAATCAAAGAAAGCTTAGGCCGTTAACAAGTGTTCAAGAGGAACTAAAAGCTAGAAAAAAGATCCATGCTTAGGGGATTCAAATCAACAACACAAACCTCAACTCTCTTAATTAATACAAGGTGAATAATAGATGCATCTCATTTTTTATTATTGTTTTCGGTTTTAAGTATAAAATATGAAATGTTTTGATGATATTATGGCATGCTATGATTGTTTGAACAATTATATGCTTTTTGGTGACTTTATAAAAATTATTCATGAAACTTAGTGATATATTAGAGGTTGAAAACCTACCATATGTCACCTAAATGATTTGAAATTTTAGTACATTGTTAGAAACATTATTTTAGGAGTGGATTTTTAATTTCATAATTTTCCAAGCAATTATGAATTTTCTAAGTGTAGAAAATGAGTTATTTCATATTTTAATTATTAAAAATAATTAAGTAAAGATTTTGGCCTCGAAAGTTTCATATGTCGAAGAATATAATAAATTTGATCTATATGATTTTAGGGATTTTTCCCAAGCATACAAGATTTATTGCGGTTTATTTAAATTAGAAAGCTTAAGTATTATATTATAGTACTAAAATAAAAGGGGTAGTTTGCAAGGTGGTTTGGAAATGTAAAATTTGCACCAAGGCAGCTTTTTGGAGAAGGGTTATGATAAAGTTATTGTTAGCCAACGATATTTTGACAACGATTGAGGTTAGGTAAAAAGATATTGCTTTTATTAGTAAGAAATCGGTTTTCTTTGTAATTAGGCTTTGCCACGTCGCGTTCATGATGCCGCACCCTATCTTCCGTCTTTATGAAGTTCGACGATGACCTAGTAAGATACATAGAATACCAAAGCCAGTTGGTATGGAATTTATTGTCCTTGGTTCTAGTGCGAAAACATCAGGGTCGACACCATGGTCTTCGATGCTGTCATTATCGTATAACTTAAATACCGCATTTATATATAAAGGCATGTTGCCGCTTATTTTAAACAGAGTCATCAACCACAATGTTTTCAAAGAGGCTATAGCGATGCCACAGTGTTTTGATAAGGACTTCGTGTTTGACCTTATAGCTTGTCGCTTTGAATCCTTGACCCTTATTTTAGAAGAGGCTATGTCATTGCATATTATGTCTATGACCCTAATGAAGTTGTTATTTTAGTTAAGGCATCGATGCCGACATCCATCAATGTCGTTGAAATCCTTATGTAGTGTTATACTATTGTTTACTAAGGGGATGACTTTGACTATATCCACTTATGTCTTTAAGTTAAAAACTTTAACCTATTAGAGGAACAAAGACCCTCGTCGATGATGACCTCATAGCTTTTTATCAATAAAAGGACTTATAATGTTTTGGCTCTGTAGCTTATGGTTTTGAGAGGCGACGAACTCTAATGGTTTCGAATTCATCAATAGTGTTTTATAAAAAGCATATATCATGACATAATTATAAAATGAAGGGCTATAATTTTCCTAATTTTAATAATGATTTCATAGGTAAGATCATTTATAAAGAAAAGTGTTCTGAAGGAAATAATAAGGGTTACTTAGCGCAATATTTTGGTAAAGAGATTATTGTTCTTATCACTTTTGGATAAATGGTAACAGGATGAATTGACTCGGACATTAGAAAACCAGATGAGACTGGTGTAGGGTCGCTCCCTATAATTCAGTTGTTAGCCCCTAGCTGATATTAGCCCAAAATTTCAATGCGTAGGGATGTGTCACGGGTAAGGCTAAAAGTAGGTGTACGCACAGAAAGGAATATACAAAGATAAGTTAGGTTATTCGTGAGCCCGCAAAACCATTAGATTCAATTGACCCCAGGAATAGTAAGTTTCAGATGGACCATCCAGTTTTCTTCTAATAGGATGGTTAGAAAATTTGATTTATCTGGTAGGCCTGATTCAGCCATGCAGGTTGGTAGTTTCCCTGTGAAAACTAAAAATTGAGACAGATGGTCCACTGACTTTTTCGGATAGTCAAGATTACCCAAGTTGCATGCAAACCTATTGCTATTATATTATTATATTGTTATTTTAACCAGATAGGTTACAAGACTATGATTTGCAAAAAGATATATTTTAAAGGATATTAGTGAGAGGAATACACGTTTCGCTCAGTAGCATGGTCTCACTTAATATCTATAAACCAAGATGAAATATTATTATTCACATCAGGCTTTTTATCTGACTCGAAGTTTTGTTTTTCCCTTAAACTTTTGGGTGCTCAAAATTAAATTTGAGTAGATTGAGAGTTAAACTTTACAAGTTTAGTAATTTGGCGAATAAAGCTTTTGAATATGTGTAGGAGACAAAGCTAGCTATTTAGGAGTCTATCTATATTTATTATCTGCTATGTTATGTTAGTTATTATATGAATGTACTGACAGTAGACGTGTTTGTCTATTTAGTAACTCTAATCATCTAAGGGGGCACCTTCATATGTCGCCCTTAGCGTAATTTGTAATGAGTATATTTTATCTAAATCTGGGCAACGTTTTGGGATTATGTAATGAATATGAAATGTTGATTTGAAATGTAATGAGAAAAGTTGTTGTGAAATTATGTTTAAATTATTTCATATTCTTGTGCTCCTGATATTATGAATACCATTATCATGACCGCATTATATCACTAGGAATTAATACTATAGAGATTGCAGCATTTGTAACGCTTAGTTTCAGACCTCAAAATAGGGGATGTTACACTCAGCCACTACTACCCCATTCAACATGAATGCACACAATCGATTCCTCCTTGCTTACTTCAACCAAAATGCGACTCCCATCCTCCCATGATGCGTGCCTACACTTCATCAATGTCCCCAACAATTGCGTTAAAGTCTCTGGTCGAACGTGACCTCATTCGCTCTCTTTTTACTCTTGTGAGTTCCTGCATTCAAACCATTCTGGAATTAGGGCACAAGCCATGTGAAAGAGAAGGTGAGTTTGGGCTTTTGCAAATGAAGGGGAAGAATTTCAAGAATATAAGGTAGGCTTGTGATTGATTTGGGCCTTGTTTTAATTAATTTAATTTTTCCTTTTTATCTAAATAACTAAATTATTTATTTTTAAATAAATTACAATCTAATTTGTATTAATTTGCACTTTATTTTACACAATATGTTTTAATAACAAACAATTTAATTCATTTCACAACTTAATTATTTTTATTTAGTTATTCATTGTTCCGACATAAAGTAAATTTATATTTTTAATTATTTCAATCGCATAAAAATTATTTACACTTTAAAATGTTTTATATTAAATTTAAACAATTTATTCGATTTGAATAAATTATCAGAAAAGAACTTATTAATTTACCAAATCAAAATATTATATTAAATAGAATTTCATTAACTAAAATCTATTTTCAGAATATTAATAATCAAATATCACATTCAAACGATTTTATTTTAATTAAATTTATTGATTTATACGACATAGAAAACGTTACTGTTATAATAAATTTAATGCACAAATTTAATTAAAAATCAAAACATTTCCCAAACTCTTATTATTAATAATACTAAATATGGTTTAATATAGAATTTATTATTCATATAAACACAAAACACATATCGTGCAAATTAATAGAAGATTTTTTTGAAATTCATCCTTTTTACCTCCCCTTTCCCCCGACAAAGAACGATTGATGATAAGTGAGGTTGAGTTATTATATTCCTATAAGGATATGTACTTAGGAATAAGGACATAATTAAATTAAATTTCGTCTAAATCTTAGTTTATGAGATGATATAAGATATGATTTGATAAGAAATCCCGATCCCAAACAACTTACGGTATATGATTATCTAATTTATGTTATGAGCATAAGTTTTGTAAACTCAAAAGCGAATCAGTTTTATGTAACTATAAAGGCAGTTTATAAAATGTTTCTAGATGCATATTCTATGACATCGAGAAATAATTGTTGTTTTAAGAAATAAAACATTGTGACATGTAATATTTGCTCATGACGGATCGTATATAGACTGCCCCAAATGAGTTTGGGTCTGACCAACAATAGCAATTAATAGCACTGCAACGGACTTTGATGTAATCAAAGCTCTCACATGGGAATCGAATACATAAGATGAAATAAAATTAATCAAGCTTAAAATGGGCATAACTCATTAGAGTTTTGATAGTAATTCTCATACATTAAAAAATAAACTATAAGTGTCTTATCAATGTCAAGAAAAATAATTGTTAGTAATAGCAATTTATTTAGCTGTTAATAAGCCAAGAAGAATATAGACTCTGCCATGAAAAAGAATTGTTAGTAATATCAAATCCAAAATGTATTCCAAGTTCATTATCAAAATGTGATTTGGTAGTTGTACCCGAAGGGATATGATCCATTGGCCGTAGGTGTGTCTTCAAAGGAAGACCGATGTAGTTGAAATATAGTAAACAACATTAAAGAGAATAAACTTATAAATTTGAATTGTTTAAATTAGCATAGCGGATTCGTTGTGTGCCTGACTTAATTTGGATTCTGCTCACAAAATTATCATCTAAAACGACTTTGAATTTTGGTACATCTTTATTGAAACAAAAATTCTAAATAATTATGTAGAATAGGCTGTTTTTACTTGACAACCAAAATGTCACAATGTCGGTGGGAGCAATAATTGAGTGTGTAAGTGGTGGATAAGATCCGTGGACTAAAACGACAATATCTTTCAACAAGTATCAGAATTGAACAAATATTTTGATAAAGATATCATATAGCTTGATTATTAGTAAAAATATAAAGGATGCATGTAGCATAAGAAAGAATATTAAGTGGTACTAAAATATTTCTGAAACTATAAGTAAGGATGTTAGATTATCCAAAATGATATGCATTAACACCATATTAACATATTTAATGTGGAGCATATGAGATGGATTCACTAAGCATCAAAAATAGTAGTCATCATATATGTTATGCTATCAACCATATCACTAATCTCATATGTAATTGATAAATTGAGTGAGTGTCAAATCCGAGTTAACATAACTAAATGTTAGTTATGATTATTCTCAAGTATTTTTGAAATACTATAGAAATGTTTATGTAAACAATAAACTCCTTATAAAGGAGTATTAAAACTCGAACTTCGCAAGTGATATGGAATATGGTGTATTTATACTAAATTCATATTTAGCCTCAGTGAAGGAGATTTGAGCTAGAAACTTTCCAAAAGATAGGTGGTAGTTGATTTATCTAAAGGCAAAGTTCATTACCTAAATAGTACCGCAATAAAGCAGTATACATAAATGCACAAGTTTATAACCGAGCTAGGGTGATTCTAAATGTTGAGAATTCCATAAAAAAATTGTGAAAACAATGCTACATTTCGTATCATAAGAACTCATTCTCTTTTAAGTACACTTAGAGCTCATTCCAACGTACTCACCGTCTTAAATAGATTGAAGCAGTTTATATTTTTCCTATTTATCTGATTTTATACTTCATTCTTATATTTTTTGAATTTATCATAGGCCTCTAGTTTGTGTTTCATAGGATACAACTATCCATATGTAGATAAATCATCAAGAAACATAACAAAGTGAGGGGTTCTACCTTTAGTAGTCGTAGAAATATGATCATATACATTAGTATGTACCAGTCCTATGTTTCAGTAACTCTTCTACTACTCTCAAGGGATGAGTGCTTGGTCATTTTACCTCTAAAACGCAATGTATAAGTATCAAATAATTCAGAATCAAATGATGGAATAAAATATTGATTTATTGACTTATTTAATCATTTCTTACTTATATGGCCTAGTCCAAAATGCCAAAGGAAGGTGTCATTTATTTTAGGCACATTATTATTTTCAACAGCAAATACATGATCCTGAATATGTATATAAATGCCATTATTCAAAGTCCCAAAAAAATGTTTATTATCATAAAAAATATTCACAGCATTATCATTACAAATAAAATATATTAGTTTTTGTCAAACGGAAAACATAAATTGTTCCATAAATAAAATTTGGTGCATATTAATGATTATATATTTCTTAAATCATGTCTAGTACCAATCTGCTACTGTAACGGCAACTATCATAGCACTATTTACAACTTCGAATTCCATGCTACCTTTCGCCAAGGTACTTTTGCTCCTGAGTTCTGTAACGAATTACATATACGAGTTCTAAATCTTGTATCTTAAAACTAACTAATAACACTTATAGATAAATAATTTTATATATGGAAAATACCTTTAGGAGCAGAATCAAATTCCTTCCCTTTGAGCGTCTTCGGATAATCCAGACGATTGCCTTCCAATATCCCTACTTAGAGAAAAAGTGACTTTCACCCTTCTCTTGATTGGTCTTAGCTTTAAACTTTCCACCCTTCGACTTATGTTTCTTCTTCTTCGAACTATTCGAGAAAAAAGCACCCTTCACACTAAATATCACACTTGATTCTTTCGTGAACGTATTGTTAGCCGTCCTTAACATATCAAGGAGTTCCATAATAGTGCACTTCAAAAATTCATATTTAAGTTAAATATTGATAGACTAAATGACAGAGTCGGTGACCCACAAATCAAATCGGTTTAAACTCAATGGTAAGAGTTGTTCTTAACTCTACCAATCTCTCCATGTAACCAATCATACCGAGTACATCATCTTAAATAGGAGAAACCTTGCACATCTTCGCACGGAACGGTTTTTATGAGATCTTGTACCTTAAAGTACGAGATTACTACTATACAACTTTTTTAGATGTAGGAATATGGCTCAAACATCGGTATTCTCATGCTATCATTGGAGCTTGAGACTCAGTGTTTGCAGTATGTAGCATTAAGCAACTCACAGTCCAAATAGCATGGCTCATAGGACATTATTTTTTTGGTTATGGCATCTTTATCGGGTTTATCCACATGTTCATAGGCAAATCAGATACTAGAGTATTTCATATGTGACTGCAACTTCTAAGTGAATCTAGACTTCAAGATGAATATAAAATAAATCAAGAAATTGGGGAGATGATTAGGATGATGGAATGAAGGAGCACAATAATTTTGAAGTGGTTTTGTGTAGGTGAATTATTTTCAGTACCAAACATAACTATGGTCAGCACTGTGTTGATTTTAAGAGGGGGACCCCACATTAAGCCTGGAACTTGAAGATATGTACAAGTATAAGACAGCACGCTTGTTGTTGACGAGCCAATATGCTCTGTACCGACCATATTTTGGTCGATACCAACATGATTTTTATGCACATAACTGATTCGTTCTTCCTTCCTATTTCTATTAATCTAAGCTCTTGCTTAGTCTTCCGTGATCTAACGACTATAGTGGATAATTTTTACTATAAATATGAGTGTTAAAGAAACACGAAGAGGACTTTTCTACACTTTTGGACTTTGGGCACACCTTCATCTCTTTTATCTCCTTAGATCTAATGCTGTGCCATAAAGTGATGTCAAATCCAAAATTATCTTGTTTTCTAGACTTGATATCATTTCGTATCATTTGTATTCATGATAAATCCATAAGCAATAAAAGTAAGTATATGTAGGCATAATTTGAGGCTGAATGGCTATAAAATTCTTGTATTCTTTCTATTCTTTCTCATATTTGATTGTTCAACTCTCATTTTTAATTGATTTAGGGTTTTGTTTCATTTACTGATCCAACATTTTTAGTGCTTTCAGTGATAACTATGCTTCTCAAGTAAAGATTTAACTTAGAATTTTAGATTTCAAGTGGCTAAAAATTTATTGTTGTAGATCTGAAGATATTTGGATTTAAGGAAGAATCTTGATCGGATCAAAAGGTAATGGTCTTTCGAAAAAAATTTAGATTCGGAACTGTTGTTTGAGAAGATGAAGCTTCTCGGCACAATAAAGAGACTACGTAGCCAATCAATTCTTTTCTAAGACCTTCTTCCCCATAGGAGATGGTGACCAAAGCTAAATTTGATAGATGGAGTATTAAATGAATAAAAGAATGTCGGATACCCAGAACCATCTTTGAAATAATGGTGAAAAGCTATATTATGTTGGCCCGAAAAACAGCAAAGGCGTACGAAGAGCTTTATAGATTCATCATCTTCAAGTTCCATGGAAGAAAGTTTATATTCAATAGATTAGAATAGAAGAGAAGGCAAGGAAAAGGTAAAGTGAAAGGCTACTGGGTATCGAACAAGCAAAGTGGAGGAAATGACACTATTCTAGTGACAACCAAAATGGTCGGTACCAACCACAATCAACTCCATACTGACCATGTTAAGGGTGGCTGCATTGGAAAACCACTTGATGCAGTGAACCTTTTGGATAGCGAGGATGATTTGCAGGATATTGGTAATGATGTTGGGCAGAATGCTAGTGTGCATAATGATCATGTTCAGACGAATACCACAAAACTGACAAGACATCGTAGAGGGTTTGGACAAGTAGCTCCCCAAAGACAGGAGAGCCTAGAAGTCACAGGACAAACTAAGAGCATTTGCATATCAAACACTTGGAGTACTCCCTAATAATCGCCGTCCAACTGCCCAAACCGGCGAAGAGTTCATAGCAGATATAATTAAAAGATTGTTGAATAAAAATCATCATAGAAGTAACGATGAATAGGGTTTCCACTTAGTAGGACTCCATTCACTAATGATATATTGCAAGAGAGTTGTCCTAAAAGTTTTTGATGCAAATATTCCATCTTATAATGGAATGATAGATCAGGGACAACTTCTATTGATGTTTAAATGGCACATGGATAGTGCCCTTGCTACTGATGCGATGAGATGCTGGTGCTTCCACGTATTATTTGACTGGGTTGGGTACGATGTGGTTCACTCCGCTCGAATCGTGGTCTATATCTTCTTTTGATCAGTTGGCAAAGATGTTCATAGAGCAGTTTAGACTCCATACTGCTAGACCAATGAATGCGATTGTCAATCCGCCTTTTGTTAAGGCTATAAACAGGCGGATTCAACCTAACTAACTTCACGATTATCGAGGCTGAAATATGATGGATTCAGTTTAAGGAGATGAAGTTCACCTAGATGTGCCGCTCGGCATTGAGGTGACGTTATGCCGCTCGGCATGGAGGTGAGGTTGTGCCGCTCGGCATGGAGGTGAGTGTAACGGCCCTAACTCGACCTTAGAAAATCGGCACCGAATACATCACCCGTATTTGAATGCCGCATATCCAAACGTCGAATATGGTTGCCGGAGCTTATAACTCATTAAGTATAACAACACAGCGGAAGAACAACAATATATATCATTGATATAACAATGAATACAAAATCTGATACAATCGAATATCAATACAAATATCAGAGATAAATAAAAGCGGAAGACACAGCAGCAGCAGCGGAAAAACAATAACTCCAATGCCAAAGCTCTAAAGACTCTAAAAGCTAGAACCACCAACATGCTTTCCAAACACGAAGCGAGAAACCCCCATCATGCTGTATTAAGCAAGGTCGGTCCAAGTGAAACAAATGCGATCACCAAATCCAAAGGCTTCGAAGATTTCCAAAAGCTACCAAACCCGAGACTGAAAGCTACCAAATCTACATCTACTATCTGACTATCTGAAAAATCTAACTCTAGACTGTCCCTGTGGAAAATTGTGGGCACCCAGAGTTTAGAAAGGAAAAAATAAACTCCATGTCAGTCATGAGACTGTTATGAGCAAACAAAAATAGTTTTATCTTTTAAAAAAATATACAATAAAAGAAGTAGAAGCTATGCTTTTAGAAAATGAAACTGCCATAAGGCCTCCCACCACACACATAATGCAAGCGCGCACTAGGAGGAGGTTTCTCCTTATGACGGTCAAAAATGCTTGATACGTGAAAATCCTTTTGATATTATTATTAGTGCATAGTGGAAAACATTTGCAAGTATAATATTAATCTTAGTCAATATACGTACCATTATAGTATGCCTACTATAGATACCATATTAAATGGCAGGTTCTACAACTAAAACCGTACAAGGCGCATATTGGATGATTGGATTTCCAACAATGATCTGGCAACGGAACTTCCTACACCGAATGGAACGCCTTTGGGGGGACGCCCCCGAGAACCTAACTGGATCTCTACCAACACAAGGCCAAGTTACCTCTGTAACTAGGTAACTACTGACACGAGCATGCCATCCCCCGGTCGTTAACGACCTTTATCTGAGGTACCTCTACGCCAACAACCACAAAGCAATAAGTTTGCAGCAACCATATAGGTGAATATCTAGGATCCATACCATGATACCGCCTTTTATCCAGAAGGAAATGGACATATCCTCAGGGAGCCTACCCTCAAATAACCTTGGTGCAACGATTCCTGTTTCGACCACTATCGGGTTATGAGGTCGACGAGGTTATGTCCACAAAGCTACGCTTTACACAAAAGCCATGTTTTGATTAACAAATGATCAGCAGCACTTCGTATGCCACAGTACCAAATTGGGAATGTATCTCTAGTAACCATCAACTACATAACCTCTGAGCTTGTACGTCTCAGAGAACGGCGTTAAGCTAAGAGAATAAATTCTCCGCCACCAAATAGAAATGTATTTGATAAAAACCAGCTTTACATCTTAAAGTGTAACGTCAGACATACATCCATACAAGTCTGTCCCGATTTCGAACAGAACCGAAGGCACTTAGAAAAAGCACTTGCAATCCGGGAATTCCCAATCTCGATCGGACTTCCTATCACATATGGAGATCTCTATACCGGCGTGACTCAGTGCAGAGATATTCGACGGGTAATCCGTTCGTTCTCAAAAATACCCGGTCGTCACCACTGGTCTTCAAATGCTATCCATTCCGTCGTATCACTATTCGAAATGGGTTATATGACATAGAGTCCTCTCCCGGCTAAACCGAATAACGCTTAATTTCAAAAACATATGGATATTGGGATCTTAGTTAAGTCACAACTTATTACCCAAAACCTTTCTTTCAAATGGTTTTAAACAAATTACCATTTTCAAATCTTTAAACAAAAAGATTTACTTCACAAAGTTCACCAATCTTTAATAAAGATTCATTCATATCCTTTCAAAACAATTTCCCTTTTAAATTGGATTAACTCGTCCAATCAAAGATTCAATTCATAGCTTTCAATACCATTTCCAAAGATTCATTCATAACTTGGAAAACCCTTTCAAAAGAAACTGGAAATCCTTCCTTTATTTGAAAGCTATTATCATTTGGAAACAAATACTTTTCGTTTTGGAGAAATTCGATTAAATATGCACAAGTTATAGCCTTTAAAGTATAAACTTGGGTTGAATTTTAATTCCCAAAACAATACTTTTAAAATACTTTAAAGATGGTTTAAAAACCATATATATTATATAACTTGTATAAACCTTTCAAACCAAATTTCTAAAATAATTTCAAACTTAAACGAGATATATTATATTCAACACTAGTTTTCACTTTCAAACTTCCTTTTCAAAAGCTTTTCATATTTAACCCAATTCCATTTCCAAAACCATTTGGCTTCAAAATTCAACTTTACAACTATACCATTAAATTCAAATACCCGTGACTTAACCAATTTCCTCATGCAATCCATATTTGTGTGTGTATGGTGTAGTCCAGGGGTTCTACAAAAAAGTGCAACATCATCAATGATCACAATCCAAACACAGCAATATCGATAAGCGGTATAATCCTATAACGCTTATCTTCATACACAGATTCACAGATAAACAATATAAGTCCATCACAGATAAATAAATTACATTCATCATAGCTCAAATCAAAACAAAGCATTACACATCAGGGATATAAAATAATTCAAACCATTCAATACAATTCAATCATCCACAAGTAAGATCAATTCATTATGTGATTTTAATTAACTTAAACCAGGTCAATTACTTATGAATAAATTATTAATCCTGGTTAATTAACATTGATTAGTTATAAACCATTTTAATTAATTAACCTTTAATCATTTATTAATTAACCTTTGATAATAAATTAAAAATCTTTAATCATTAAATAATTAGCCCTTAATTATTTAATTTATCCTTTAATTAATTATCTTTAATTAATTACATTGATTAATTAACCGTTAACTAATTACCATTTAAATTAATCATCCTTAATTAATTGCCATAAGTGATTATCCCTAATTAATTCCATTAATTAACAAATCTCAAATTAATTTTAATCACTTGATTAATCAAATTTTAATTATTTAATTAATAAATCTTAATTATTAATTAATTAACCCTTAAGTAATTAAGCAATTAACCTTTCAATTAATTACATTAAGTAATTACTATTAAGAAATCAACACTTTAACTGTTCCCATTAAGTAATTAAATAAGTTGATTAACCTTAAATTAATTACAATAACTAATTTTCTTTAATTACTTCTATTAACCGGTTAACTTTAAATTATCAATAAATTAATTTTTAATTACCAAAATCCTTAAGATAAACCCCTTATCTTAATTACATACCTAATCACCAAATTCTTTTCAAATAGTTAAGAATATTTAAATAAAGTCATCCAATAAAATTACTCAAACCAAAAATAATTTTAAACATATATTTTTGACTTAAACCCAAATCCTTGAAAACTTATGTAAATTTTTTTTCATTTAAATTCGAAAACTTGGATTATTATTTATTTTTAACATACTCTTAAAATTTCTTTAGCTTTAAAACTTGGATTAGTTTTGTTTTCTCTTTGTGTTGGAAAACTTAGTTATCATTCATTTGAAAATTTATACCTTCTAATATAATTTAACACTTATTTAAATAAAACTGTTTAAAACTTAATCATTTACTTTATTTTAAAAGTACATTATATTATCAAATTAAGAACCCCGAGCCACACAAAACTTTCCCCGATTCCAGCTTCGAGAAAAATTTGCAAACCCAACTACTTCGAGAATTTCCTTCAACTGCTTCGAGCCAAACCCCAAGACGAAACCTTCTTCCCCAAACAAACAGATACAAGCCCATATGCGTGCATGTGTACAGGTGGTCGGACCATCTCCGACCAATCTCGCTACACTCGGCAAGTCGAGGACGATGCCCTCAAGCCTCGCTATTCGATTTAAACTGGAACCAAAACCGACCACCTACAAACACCTCGTTCTGATCATTTCGACCTCCTGACGCTACACGACTACGTCCTCAGCTTCATCATCGTCTTACGCGACATTTTCTCCATGTCCGATCGCTTGAATCACCTTACCGGCGACGTAGTTCCACTTCAAACACAAACAAGCAAAACTAGCTTTAAAACCCTAAATTTATACCTTGCCGTCACTATAATAATCGTGAAGTTTTCCAATCATTTTTCCAGCAATCTACAACACATCATCCTCCTCCAGATTCGAACTCGAAGCTTGATTATTCTTTAATCGACGAAAATTGATGTTTTTCACAATTCCGTTCATCTCGTAAATTCACAACCAATACCAAACTTAAAATCATCATTTTATTTTTAAAATTCATAGTTTTGGAACACGAATTCATTCCTATGGTTTGAAATCAAAATCCAGACATTTGGTTTTGAACCTATTTTGATTTTCTATTGTTTTTCTCATTCTTGAAATAAATTTACAATATAAAATCTTGGATTTATTTTTAACATTGATATTATCCTGTTTAAATCATCTTTTCTTTAGTAACCATTACTCGAATTTGTATATATTGTAAGATGTGAATTTTTCAAAATAAAATTTCAAGCCTGCAAATAAAAGAACAGAGGCTAACTACATCTACAGGCATTTTCACAAACATAACATTATATATATCCATGCATTCACATATATTCGTATAGGCAGAACATCATTAGCTACTTATCAATCACAATCATCAAAAATATATGAATAGATTCAGGTTGAATTTGCTCACCTGTCATGTGAAGAACAGAGGACCTGGAATTTGATATTTGAAACTGCAAATTAAACCTTTGAACTTGATTAGTTGATTTTAAATCCCGAAGCTTGATTTGATTTCCAGTTTTGAGATGAATTGGTTCCAGATTGATTGCTGAGATGATTTTGTTTTGATTCATCTTGAATCTGGTTTTGATTTCAAGAATGAAAATTGGTTTTGAACTTTGCTGTGTTTATCTTATTTCCAGGTTGAAACCTTGAATTGAATTTCTTTTTTAGTTTGTAGGCTTTTGATTTTGTCTGAGTTAAATTGATCTGGTTTTGTTTTGATTTTTTTGTTTTCTCAGGTTTGAAGTTTTAAAAACTTAAAGAAAACTTTGGAACCAAAAAAACGTGCAGTCTGGTTTCTCACTAAACATGTTATTGTATTTAAATTTTTAAAAGAAAAACAAGTTTCCACTTGTAATTATATGTTAACACTTATATTTGCATGATTTAAATTATTTACACTTATGAATATATGATATAAATCTTTCCACACTTGTTAAAACAAGTAATATTATGTTTAAGTCCTTGGGTTTAATTAATTTTAAAAATTTTGTTTTTTAAACCCTTATGTTAATAAATTTACAAATTTTGTTTTAACCCTTTATGCTATTATAAATTATGTAATATAATTACACATGTATTATATTTTCAATTCTATACTTATTATGTTTTAAATGTTATATACTTTTATAACTATTTATATAACCTTTAGGAAAATGATTTGTAACATTCCCGAAAATTTGCCAAGTTTAATTTGGCAATTAAATTTATTTTTGAAAATAAATTGTGAATTAATTAGAGTTTTCTAGAATAAATAAATAATTTTTGATTATAGATAGAAATTTAATTAGAAATTTAAGCATAAGTATCTTATAAATAAATATTGAATTTAGGAAAAATAAAATGTATTAGAAAAATAGAAATTAAAAGCTTTAAAAGGTTAATAATAGTTTGCTTTCTAAAATATTAAATATATTTGGAAGATACAATAAATTTCAAAAAGATTTATTTTTAGTATTTAATTCTCTTATATAAATAAATGTAACAATTTTTAATATGAAATCAAAGTATTTAAATCCATTCTTTTCTTTTTTATAAATTTGTACAAAAAAATGAAAAAAAAGTATGAATGTATGTAAATAGATATAAATAAATTTTAATTCAAATAAATTGGGAATTTGAATCTACATTTGAAATAAATGTTTTTAAAATAAACATTTGGCTTTAAAAATCATTGAGGGGAAATTTATATAATTTAAATGTTGGCTAAAAATAATTCTTTGAACATTGTATATATATATACACACACACAAAAGAATAAAGAAGTATATTTATTTATAGAATGGATATGATACAAAAAAATTTAAAATTCTTTGCTTTATGAAATTATAAATATCAACCATAGATATGTAAGTATAAAATTTACAAGTGTTTAAGATTCCATAACCATCTCTTTTTACACATGGCATTTAAGATATTTAATTGAATAAAAAAATGAAATTTAAAATTATGGAAACTTTTGAGCTCCCTCATATGCAACCATATAACTTTTCACCCAAATTTGAAAATATACAGTAAAAAGATTTGAGTATCACAAATCCAAACCACCATCACCTTCTCTTCTCAGATCTAAAACAAAGTTAAATCTGAAATGAAACAAATCTGTTCAAAAAAAATTCAACCTGGAAGTTTAAAAAAGAAAAAAAATCTGGATCAAGGCAAAGACCAGAGTTTCTCAAATCTAGAAGTAAACAAGCTTCAGATTAAAAGTTTTCAAAGTTCAAGCAGCAAGCAAAAATTTCCAGATTTAAAACAAAATCTGTTCAAACGGATTTGAGCAAGCGAAAAAAATTCAACCTGGAAATTACAAAAGAAGATTGAATGCAAAAGTTCAAAGCATAGATCTTCTCAGTTTTAAGCATGCAAGTTCAATCTGAAGAAGAAAAAAATCAAACTCGAAACAAAATTCAACATGATCAAGCAACTTTAGAAAACTGGAAACCCAAAAGCAAATGCCAGTGCAAAGTATATCTGGAGATAATTTTAAGTTCAGGATTACAAAGCCTGAAATAATTCTGAAGCAAGTTCAACTCAAATATAAAACAAGAATTCAAAATCTGAAGTAGTTAAAGAATCAAACAATTTCAAAGTTTTCAAAGCACTGGAACAAATCAAAGTGAAATGCAAGGCAATCAAAGAAAAAAAATATACAGGCTCAAATTCATCCTCTGTTCCTGTTCTCTGTCAACATGATCTTTAGGTGAGCAAAACTTTTCAACTTAAAGGCTAGAATCTGTTTTGCAGTTTGATGATGCTTGAGAAAAAATTTGTTTTGCTTTGTTTGCATGTGAAATTGTGAGTAATTTCACTTTTAAACTTAAAGTAAAAGTATGGTTGCATGTTTTGTTTATCTGAGTCCCCCTGTTCATGATTTCCAGGTTCTGGTTTAATTTGAATTCTAAAGAACTCTTGAGTTAATCTCTGTTTAAAACTTAAGTTATAAACAAAACTTGTTTGTTTCATCTCAAAATTTAGCTTGAAATTATACTTAAGTTAAAATTAGTGAAGTGTCTCTAGAAATTGCCTGGAAATCAAAAATGACTGAGCAAAAATAAAAATGTGTTAAAACCCAAACTTTGTAATTCATAAATTCAGGGTTATAATTTGAATTCATAAACTTAAACATGATTTTTAACACTAAGATCATAGTTTTTAATTTGGGATTGAGTGAGCATTTCTGGTTTAACCAGAAATGGGTTTTGGGGAGTTTTTGGTCATCTCTGTGATCTGGGGTGTCGTGGTTCGTTCTGAAGGTAGTAGGGTGATCAGTGAAGTGAAGAAAAGTAACTGGAAGATGATCAGAGAATTGTGGAGGTGGTGGTTGTGGTTTGAAGGTTGGAACCCTAGTTTTAACTAGGTAGATTGAATCGATCACCACGGCCTATTAGATTGATCGAGTGTTACAAGTTTTTGGGGGATGATAGTTGGGTAGTTTACGAATATGTGGCCGAAGTCGCTGATGCTCAGGTGGCCGGGTTGAAGGAGCGAGACGTTGACAGGTTTGGATGAGGAGGATTTCAGCTGTTCCAGGTTTGATTGCGTCGTCTAGAATTCGATTTCGAGATTTGAGGGATGATCTGATGATCGCATTAGAGTGTATGGATGAAGATTGGTGTGGGAGGGTCATCATTGATGATCTGAAGTGATCAAAGGCACCGTGCATGTGCACGGTGCCCTGTTGGTCTAGTGAAGGTGAATTTGGTTTGGATTTGTGCTCGCATTAATTTATGATCGACTCGGAGTGTTGTGATGTTTTCTCGGGGAAGTCTGGTTTTGGCTCGAGTAGATTAAGTTTGCCTCGGGTAAAAAATTATGTTACAGGTTTTTGACAGAAACCTGTAGTGTTTGTTTTAAAAAAAATTAAACTAAGTTTAAAATGAAAACAAAGTTTCAAACTAAGTTTGAAACCTAAGTTTGAATCTGAATTCAAGTAAGTTGAACTTTAGTTTTGAAATAATTTAAGTTTTTGAAATTTGAATTTGTTTTAACACCTTTAAGTATTTAAAGTGTATTGGGCTTGAATTTAAAACTGAAAGTTTGAATTGTAAGTAAAGGGTTAAATAAGTTTAAATATAAGTGTTAAAATCTGGAATGTGAGTTTTAATCTCAGTTTTAAAAAAATAAAATAAATTTTTTTAAATTTAAATTGTTATAACTACTTTAAAAATGCTTAAATGATGTGAAATTTAAAATGAAGTTTAAATGTAAGTTTTTGAATCTAAGTAATCTGGAATCAAAATTTAATATGTATTCCAATTTTGAAATAAATGAAAGTTTCTAAATTTAAAATGATTTAAACAAATTTGTTTGTTAAAGTGTAATTTTAAATTGATTTGAGTTTAAAAGAAATGAATTGGTTTAAAATTCTTTTAAACTTCTTTTATAAAATGAATATTTCTTTAACTTGTGAGGTAAAAAGGTTCTTGAATTGTTTTTTAAAAAAAACTTGTTTAAGTTAAATTTGTATTCATTTTAAATCTTAAATTTAAAATGAAATTTAAGGTAAATTTGAAAACAACTTGTTTTTAAATGCTTTGATTAAGTAAGAAATGTTTTATCTTAAAGATAAATAGAATTTAATGATTTGGATTCATTAAAATATTAAGTTAATTAATCAAGTAATCAATGAATGATTAAATAAAAATAAAAATTACTTAGTGAAAGTAATTAAGAGTACATAATTAAAGATTAAAGATTGATTAATCAAATATTAAGGGTTAATTACTTTAAAGCATAATAAATTAACGTGGTTAATTAATTAGAGTAATTAAATTAAGAATAATCAACTAAGGGTAATTAATTATAACTAAGATTTAATTAATAATTAAGGATTTATTAATTAAAGTAATTAATTAAGGGTTAATTAATAAAAGTAATTAAGGTTTAATTAATTACAATTAAGGCTAATTAATTAAGATAATTAATTAAAGAAATGATTAATTAATGAAGGTGATTAAGACTTAATAAATTGTAATTAATGATAATCAATCATTGATTAAAGATTACTAATGAGGGTAATTATGTGGGTAATAAATTTAAACCACACGATTTATTCATCTTAATTAAAGATGTTTAATTGTTATTGAATGTTATGTGATGGATTGATATATTTGATATGTGATGTGATGCTATGTAATGCATTGTGCTAAGCTGTTATATCTGTGATATGTATATTGTTATATGAATATGCAAACCCCTTGACCCGTAAAACGACATTTGAATTTCGATGCAACAGGGAGTCGGATTCCAGTTGGTTATTCGAAACCCACATCGAATCATAATGATGAATCTTTGTGATTGATAATTTATTTTATCTATGAATCTGTGAATAAAGATAAGCGTTATGGGTTATACCGCTTATTGATATATTGAATCTGTGCTGATTGATGGTGTGGCACTTTTATTGTGTTGAACCCCTAGACCACACTTATACACACACAAATATGGGTTGCACGTGGAGATTGGTTAAGTCGCATATTTTTGAAATAGTTTAAAATTTGAATTTTTAAATTCAAATGATTTTGGAAATGGATTGGGTTTAAAATAAAAAGTTTTTAAAAAGGAGTTTCAAAGATAAAAGTTAATTTTGAATAACTTGATTTAGTTTTGAAATTTGATTTAAACTTGAATTCAAAATTTGGAATTGAATTCTATTTATGGTTTAAAAAGGTTATTCAACTTATAAATGGGTTTATATGGGGTTTTAAACCATTTTAAAAGTGATGTTTTGGAATTTAAATTTAACCCAAGGATTTTAACTTGTATAAATGAAATCGGATTTTTTTTCCAAAATGAAAACTGTTCATTTTCAAATAATAAAAGCTTTCACATAAGAAATGAACGTCCAATTTGTGTTAAAAGGATTTCAAGTTTAAAAAGAAAATAGTTTTCCGAGTTATGAATAAATCTTTGGAAATGGGTTTTTGAAAGCTATAAGTTAAATCTTTAATTTAAAGATTTAAATGAGTTAATCCATTTGAAATGGGAATTGTTTTGAAATCTGTAAATGGATCTTTGTGAAACCAGGTGAACTTTGCGAAACGAATCTTTTATTTTAAAGATTTGAAATGGTAATTTGTTTAACCATTTGAAAGAAAAGCTTTGGATTTCTAAGTTATGACTTAACTAAAAATCCCATATCCATATGTTTTTAAATATGGCGCTCATTATTCGGTTTAGCCGGGAGATGTCCTTGTGTCGTATAACCCATTCCGAATAGTGATACGAAATTATGGATTGCATTTGAAGACCGGTGTTGAAAGACTGGGTATCTTCGAGAACTATAGGATAACCTGTCGATTGTCTCTGCACCGAGTATCTATGGTATAGAGATTCCCTAAGTGATGGGAAATCCGATCGGGATTGTGGATACCCGGATTTGCAAGGGCTTCTTCGGAAGTGCCTTCGGTTCTGTTCGAACCCGAGACAGACTTGTACGGTTATATGTCTGACACTACACTTTGAGATATTAAACTGATCTCTATCAAATACATTTCTGCTTGGTGGCGGAGAATTTATTCTCTTAGCTTAACACCCTTCTCTGAGACGTACGAGCTCAGAGGTTATGTAGTTGATATTTCTCTGTGATATACTCCCAAATTTGGTAGTGTGGCATGCTGAGTGCTGCTGTGTATCATTTGTTGATCAAAGCATGGCTTTTGTGTAAAGCGTAGTTTTGTGGACGAGACTGCATCAAGAAGTCACACCCCGAAAATGGTCGAAACAGGAAAGATGTGGCAAGGTTATGAGGGTTGCTCCCTTTAGGATTTGTCATTCCCTTCTGGAAAAGGGTGGTATCATGGTATGGAGCCCAGATACTTCACTCATGTGGGTACGGCGGATCTATTACTTTGTGATTGCTTTGTGGTTGTTGGTGTCGAGTGCTCGGATAAAGGTCCCAAAGGACCGGGGGATAGCACGCTCGTGTAGTAGTTACCTAGTTACAGAGGTAACCCGGCCTTGTGTTGGCAGATAGTTGGTTAAGCTCTCGGGACGTCCTGCCAGAGGCGTACCCATGGACAGTAGGAAGTTCCTTAGCCTGATCATTTGTTGGAAATCCAATCAAAACAATACGCGCCCTGTATGGTTTTAGTTGTATAACCTGCCATGAAATGTGGTGGTAACCTGCTATTGAACATGGTAGCTATAGTAGGCATAAGTGCGAAATGTCTATGCTGGCTAGGATTTATATTATACTTTCGAAATGGTTTTCTACACTATGCACTAGTAATAATATCAAAGAAATTTTCTCGTTTCAAGCATATTTGACTATCATGAGGAGAAATCTCCTCCAATTCTGCATTTGCATTGTGTGTGTGGTGGGAGGCCTTATGGTAGTTTCATTTTCCAAAAAGCATTGCGGATTTATTTTAAATTCCTATGCTGTTTTTTTCAAAAGATAAACTGCTTTTGTTTGCTCATACCAATCCCACGACTGACGTGAAAGGTTCCTTTCCTAAACTTTGGGTGCCCGCTATTTTCCCACATGGGCATTCTAGAGTTGGGTTTTTCAGATAATCAAAAAGTAGGTGTAGATTCGATAGCTTCCAGCCTTAGGATTTGGTAATCGCATTTGGATCGAGTTGCTTCTCTTCATCTTGATTTGGGAGTTCGAGCTATTTCTGGATTGACGCTTTGGAGATGGAGTTGCAGTTCTGGAGTTTCTTTCTTAAAGAATACCTTGGAGATTTTGTTCCGCTGTTGGTGTTATCTTTTCTTTCCGTTGCTATTATCTTGTATCATATCTCTGATGTATATTCATTATATCATTGGGTTGTATCATATTTTATAAATGTTGTATATGATATATGTTATTCTTTTTCTTCCGCTGTGTTGTTGTCTTAATGTGTTATAAGCTCCGGCGAACCAGATTCGACGTTTGGATCTGCGGCATTTGAATACAAATGTCGTATTCAGTGCCGATTTTCGAAGGTCGAGCCAGGGTCGTTATAATTGGCATCAGAGCTGAAGGTTAAAACTTTAACGCAGGAGTATAACACATTAAGTAACTCATTAGAGATAGGTTGAAGTATACCCTAGAATGAGTATATCCCTAAGATATCTGTTCGAATGCCTCAGTAAATTCTCTTACTATCCACTGATAGTAAGTATGAGTGCAAGAAGTGGACGAGATAGAGGACAGGGGAATACCACCACAAATGGTCAATACCCTGCAATAGCGGAAACAATTTACTCTATCAGTCTCCTTTGATTCAATTTCCAAATTCTTTGATATCTTCGTGACAGCTCCAGAAAGAAGTTCCGGTGTGATGGTGGCCCTACGTATCGTTGTTGAGAATCCTTATTTCGAATCTTCATTGGGTTCTTATCAGTTTTTCTATTTAAACTCTAATGAATTTGAAATTGAAATTGAATTTTTTTAAATAAATTGGAAATTTTAAATTAAGTTTAATTGGTTAATAGAATATAAGAAGTTAAATTTGAATTGTATACATAAAACGGTGTCGGTTAAAACCAAATTGGAAATTCCATTATAATTTCTTGCGTAGACTGAAGTCCGAAGAGAGACAAGTTATATATACTTTGGGGTATTCCGACGCGAATTTGGAATCCATACCTAGTGTGACGACCCGGGTTTCTGACCCCAGAAAACCGTATCGTCTTGAAGAAAGAAAAGGGTGAGAAAATAGAAAAGATAGAGAAGAAAGAACAACAACATCAGAATCTCACAGCGGAACGAATAAATTATAATAATCACATAAGTATTTACATAGTATACAACATCAATCAGAGTTATACAGATGATACATCACATACTAGACAGTTATAGATACCCGTCTAGTTAATACAACTCGATACAACTCAAACAAATACAGAGATACCAACACAGCGGAACCATATGTATATCTACAACGCTGAAGCCTCCTGCTCCATTGCTCCTCCAGAATTCGTCAAAGCTAACCTGAATCCCTTGGCTACTCATAAAAATTTGAGTACCCGAGAGTTTATGAAAAACAGAAAATAAACTCCGGGTCAGACATGGGTCTGGTGTGAGTAACAGGTTAAAGTTGCTTAATTTTGAAAATCCTTTTGAAATAAAAGGTATCACGTAAGACTCCCCACACATAAACATGGGTAGGTTTTACCTTACGCTAACCAAAATATTTGATAGGAAATTCAGTGATATTATAATAGGTCTAGAGTTTTCAAGTAAATAGAAACTAGACGAAATTGTTACATGATTAAATTCCAGCTACTAGCCATAAAAGTGGGTATCAAAACCGTTGGCACTTATTGGATTTTGGATTCCATACAATGGCAGGGCTACTGGGGTACCGCCCGTTACAGTACGTGGCCTAGATCAACGTACCCAGGATCACTCCCGACCCCCTGCAACACAAGGCCGGAACCATTCCTTACTGAACAGTCCCGAACAAGATAACCTCGGCAGTTGTTGCAATCAACCGCTCACACAACTGAAAAATATAGGGACATCTAGACAGGGGAATATCCTTGTCCTGTTTGGGCATGACCCACCTAACCTTGCTGCACCTCCCCTGTTTTAGCCATTCCCGGTTGATGAGGCTTGAGGTTACGATTACCTTTATAGAACATAGCTCTTAGAATGCTCATCGCCCACCTGACGATGTTCTGAAAGCATTCAATCCATACAAGTTCGTTCCGGGTTCGAACGAAACCGAAGGCATTATCTCGTTACACTCATTTTGGAATCACCCTCAGAGTTAACGAAAATAACCCTTGCATTCTGAATCTTCATCTTCACTTCAGATTCATGACATGTCGTTAATTTGGAATCGATGTGGTTTTCGGATGATTCAAATATGGAAAACCGAACCCGGTCTCATCGAAATCCAAAACGTGTCTTTTAAGGCCAAGTTGTCTATTTAGTCTTAACAGTTTAATTCAATATTATCAATACACACAGATAGATAATTCATAATATCATAGTAGATAATCATATCATCATCATAAACAGATAATCAATATTATCATCCAAACAGATAATTAAATATTATCATACTTAAACCAAGCATCCATGTCACATAGATATTATTCATGTCAGATCAGAATTCGCAATCATCAAATGAAGTATCAATATCATTCATCCATAAGCAATGATTCATAAATCACAATCTATAATTAATTTAAAATGAACTAAATTAACTACTTCAATCTCTAATTAATTTATAGTGAATTAAGTTAATTAATCCTTCAAGAAATCCTGCTTATACAACCATTAATTAATTATAAATCAAATTAATTAATCATCCTCTAAATATTCATCTTGGTTAAACACCCTTGATTAATCATTCTCTAATTACAATAGGTAATTAGTCTTTAATTAATTTCACAAATTTAATTATCCTAATCATTTATAGTAATTAACATTTAGTTACTTCTTTGACTTAATTACATTTATTCTTTTAATTACATAAATTAATCACCCCATTATTAATTATTCCTTAATAAACCAATTCTTAATTACATCATTAATGATATTAACTAATGGTTCTCTAATTTAGATTTAAATTAAATTACTTTAGTTAAATTATTTACATTAAGTGATTAATTTTTAACTAAACACAATTATTAATCATCCTTGATTAATATCATCCAGTAATTAACTACCCTTAATTACATATTAATAAATTAATTATTCCATAATTAATTATCTCTATTAATTAATTCCATGATTAATTACAAAAGTAATTATCCAAATTACTCCATTAACACATCATCTTCCACTAATTACATTCAGTAATTAACATAATTACTTCCTTAAGTAATTATGCTCCATTGAATACACTAAGTAATTACACTTATCAGTTTATCAAATGATTCTCTTAAATTAATTAAACTAAATTAATTAACTTAATCATTTTATCAAAATTAATTACAACAAGTAATTAATCTCTAAATTACTTTTATCAAGTAATTACACTCAACAATTTACAATAGATTACCTAATTAATCTAATTAATTATCAAAATTAATCACATATATTAATTAATTAACAATCTTTAGTTAATTATCTTCATTAACTAATAACATCTCTTAATTTACTTCTTAATTTATCTTTATTTATAAATTAATCTAAATTATTAATTTATAAATTTAATAAATACAACATTCCCTTATTATCTTATTAATTAAATCATTTAATGCCTTAATTATTCTTAAGATAATTTATTTCATATTTAATGACTTAATTAATATTAAAGTGTATTAGAACATTACACTTTTAAATTTAAATTCAAATTCCATTCTGAATTAAAGATTCAAAAGGATTATTTATTTAAACATTAATCTAATTTAAATTCAATTTATAATCTTGTAAATAACATTAATTACGTACATATGAAACTTATATAAGAAAAGCCCTTTTTAAAATTCTACTATCAAACTTTTATTTAAATTTAAAATTTCCAAAATACATTAATGTTTTAACTTGCAAGCTCAAGTTAAAACAATTTATTTACTTTCCATTTAAAAACTTTTCTCAACAAATTTACTTTCAAAACTATTTTATTTGAACTTATTTTTAAAACAATCATGTTTAAAAACTGATTTAATCTTTCAGGTTTGAATTCGAAGTAAACTCGAATCCATCAATTTATCTTTGATTTAAAAACTTTGATTTAAACTTCCCTTTATGCTTGAATTAAAAACTTGATTTTTCAAATCCAAATCTATTTTAAAACCTTAAGATTCAAATATTCATTTGAAGCAATACTTTTTAAAACTCGAATTTAAACTACTGTTAGAGCTTTATTTCAGATTTAAATTTTAAAAAAATCTGGAAACTATCAGGTTTTTAAACCTAAAACTCATTCAAATATTTTAAACCTTATTTTAGATTTCCAAAATATAAGTTTGAATTCATACTGCAAACTGAATTTAAACTTAGTTTAAATCCATTATTTATTTTTAGATAGGTTTCATTTGAATTTGTTTTTAAAAATCAAACTCTGCTTCCAGGTTTACAATGCCTGAACAAATACTGGCTCGACGTAAACCCAAAAATGCTCCGAGACTTCACCCCCTTGCTTCGAGTCACCTACTCGAGTGACTCGAGTACTTCCCGAGCCAAAAACCCTGCACCACCCACTATTGCTTCAACACCGAAATGAGCACGGTGCACGTGTACCATGGCCCCAGCCACCTCCGGCCATCCACTAGAGCTGCTACCTATCAGCAACTATCTCCAGATTATCTCACGATCACCAGAATCCATCACCACGTCTCGAATCAAATTCGAGTTCTCCACTTCAAACCTGGAACACGAACATGTCCCCCTCTCGAAACCTGTCAACACTTCGCCCCTCCTCCTCCGACCTCCAGAGAACCACCACCACCGGCAACGGCTTCGCTTTTCACCCCTCTACCCATCCCCAAACCCCCGTTGAACTCGGTGCTCCATGGAGTTGGAACTGACCCAAAAACTCCACCCAGATCAAACTAGGTTTATAGGAGATAACTCGCCACCGCTGCCTCCTCGACGAAGTTCAACACCACTCACCATTTTTGCCTTCAACACTGATCACTCCTCCACCATCGCTGAGAATCCCAGACCCCCAGAGCAACAAGATCACTAGAAATCCCCAAGTTAGCATTTTTAATGCATTTCAGAACTGCTCTTAATTCCTGGTACTAAAAATCCTGTTTTAAGTTTTAAAATTCGTATTTTGTTACAGAGATTCAAAGTATGTTCCTGAATTTATAATTTAAAATGTTTGGTTTTTCTCTTATTCAAGTTTTTCACTGTTATTTTAATTTTCCAGCACAATATTCAAATTTTATTCAACTTAAATAAAACTTAAACTCTAAATTATGTTGAAACAAACAATTTCTGTTTGTATTATAAATCCTAAAAGCTATTAGATCAAATGATTAAAATGATTTGAATCAACTCAAGCCTGGAAACAAAATGAATAGGTTTGTTTACAGAGACTTCAAAATGTCTCAAGACAACATCCTTTTGCATAGAAGATTTCATACATACAAATCACACTTATCCTAGATTTTAACCTTGCAACTAGTTTAAATACTTAAATTTTGAAATTACAGTTACTCACAGCAAATGAAAAACATAGCAAGTTCAATGAAGGCAGTTTGAATTTGCAGGTTTGAAATATACAGAATTTCATCACACAAACACCCAGAGAAAAATGAATATATAAATATTCACACAATATATTTAAGCATCCAAATATTATCATGCAACAGATTTTAAAACTTAAGTAATAAAAGTGTTACTCACCGTTTGGGAATGAAGACAGAACACAGCTGTTTGCAAACAGCTTTGAACCTTACATCCTCTTGTATTACTTGCTGAAGTTGTAAAAAATGTTTTCAGTTTTATATTTGAGTTTATATAAAAAAAAATGAAGAGGCTTGCAATATAGTTCTTCTCTGGTTTAAACGAATTGAAATGAGAAGATATATATAGAAATGAGTTTTACAGGGTTTGTATAAACTTGTACAAACATTTTCTGTTTGTATCAGAGATTTTTTCTCTTTGCTTTACTTTTTTTTATCAGGCAAGATATTTGCATCAGGGAGGTTGGAATGATTTTATACAATTCGAAATGACATAAGTTTATGCTGAGATGAAAGCTTTTAATGTGGATGTACCTTATGTCTCAACTTTCTTATTTTTATGCTTAGATATTTTGTTTTGCATTTCTCTTACCTGCATATGTTTTGAACTTTACTTTGTTTCTTAACTTTTGCCATTTAAAACCTACAGGCTACACATATACAAACCTAGTTTGTATTCATCTCATGTACATTAGAAAGTTGTTTTAACTTAAGTATTTTAGCTCTCCTTTATTTTAACATAACTATCAAATACTAATTTATTATTTTTATACTTGGGTTAGTATTAATAAGGTTTATTTTAATTTAACATTTAAAAAGACTTATTTTTAAATCTTTCAAATTATAGCTTCCTCCAAAATACACATACATGTATTTAAATAATTTTAAAATAACCATTTCTATTTGTATTGAAATCCATTTGTAAAAATATTACATTATTTAGATTGTTTTAAAATAACTCGTTATTAAATTAAAAATTTATAAATGAAATTATCACTACCTAAATATATTACTTATTTTATTAACCACATTTAAAATCAAAACAACCTTTGTTAATTTTAAATTTAAGTTAAAATCATTTAAACAAATTTTAATCTTATCTTGAGTATATTTAAACCATATTTTTATCAAACTATACTAAAAAGAAAATAAACAATCTTAAATTTAAACCTAGGCTAGAATTTATTTTAAACAAATTAAATTTATCTTGAGTATTTTTAAAATCATATTATTATTTATTCAATATTAAATTTCCAAATTATCAAAAATAATAGAATTAGAAAACATAGCTTTATCTATTAAATTTAAAAACAAAACTTATCTATTTATAATATATACCAATATATACATATATACATTATAAATAGAAACAATTTAAATTAGCTTTTAAAATATAATTTATCAGTTAAATATTTATTTAAAAGAAGATTATTAAATCAATTCAAATTATTATCAAATTAATTTAAATTTTTACACAGATTATTAAATTGATATTGCCCCAAATTTCTGGGATGTCACATTCCTCCCTCCTTAAATGAATTTCGTCCCCGAAATTTAAAACAAAGGTAATTTAGTAATCTAATTAAATATTTATTTTAAAACACAAGCATATATTAATCATATGCTAACAACCATAGCAACCAATTCATCCAAACAAACAAATCTAACAATCCAGACAAAATTCTGGATAGAATTTTCTCGAGTTTCCCAAGTACAAATACCGGAATACTCGCTCTATAAAATCCAAACAACCAAAACTTCTAAGCTACAGAGCTTCCACTCATCAAGATCTACAAAACAAGACAGGATATCAGACTACAGGCAAGTCTGAAACAACAACTAAAACTCCCTGAACTGTTGGTTCTACAACTAGAGATAGATCTTACACGTACTCCCTCAGAGATACGTGAAACACAATGAATTCCAGTTATCCAAACTGACAATTCAATCCTGAAGACCAAACACTTAGCCAAAATCAAATCTCCGACTTCGAAATCCAAATTCTTCCGTCTCTTATCCACTAACTCTTCGGACAATCATGTGCTGCCTACATCTTCCCTGATCAGCTCAACCCTTGGTGATGCTCCTAGAAATAAACTGGACCAAAAACAATCTAACAAAATGATCTTCCCAATATCAACCGAACTCAGAACACAAACTCTATTCCAAAACAGAACTCACTTCTCTCATCCGAAAGAGATAAAATAGGTGCACTCCAATCTAGTCTCAGATCCTGAAAAATTGCTCGTAGAACTCTCCAATCCAAACACTGCAACATCTAATTGCTTCCAAACTAAAACAGCTGCCACCATGCTTCCACTGCGCAACTCTGATTGAACAGATGAAAATGCTGAAGTCGAACATAGACTGGACAACCCATCTCAACAATAGGGTCTACACATCCAAAAATAAAACTCCGAAGTTCCTCCAAAACCTGAGCTACTTCACCAAACTCAAAAATCATCCTATTACTGAGCTGGTCCATCGGTACCTCTTCTGAAATCCAGTCAGTACCAAACTCAATCTTCAAATGCTTGCGAATCCCTGACTTCTTGAAGACATCCAGAAAAATTTCTGAAACACAAGAGAACACCCAAACTATCGCAAGTCACTTTTGCGATCGATCCAGCCTAATTCCAAAGATACTGCTCTCTCTTTACAAATCAGAACAGCTTACACATATGTGGCCAATCCGTCGAAGAAATGGATCTACTCTGCTGCTTCTGAAGTTACCCCAAGAATAACTGCTAAGCCAGAAGACTTCCTAATCCAAAGCTCTTCGAGAAACTCGGACCTCAAAGCAAACAGAAACACCCAGCTGAACACAGCCACAACACCGAACATACACGCTTCCTTAACTCGTTCCCAAAAAAATATCTTCGGAGACAACCATAGTCACTGTGTCTCATCACACAGCTACTACACCTTGATGTATCAAGATATCATGACTTGCTTCAGTTCAACCGACAGACCCAAACTCTAGCTCAACCAAACTTACACTTCAAAAATGAACTCTAAATCTTAACAGATTTTCTTTAAAGATTAATGAAATCCTTACACCATCCAAAGCTCACTCGAGACGGTATTAGATCTACAGTCTCGACAAATACACTTCCAACCTCAATCATTCAAACTCCAACCATTGGTAGTTGTGTTACACACACCACTACCTAATCTACCTTTATAACTTATATTGGAAAACCGGAACTGGTAATCCAACAAATAGGTAGAAATATATATATATATATATGTATATATATATCAAAATTACAAATACGCTCTCTCAGGAAGGAAATCACTCAAGAGCCTAGGTAATCACTCAACCTAGCGCTCTGATACCAACTGTGACGACCCGGGTTTCTGAACCCAGAAAACCGTATCGTCTTGAAGAAAGAAAAGGGTGACAAAATAGAAAAGATAGAGAAGAAAAAACAACAACATCAGAATCTCACAGCGGAACGAATAAATTATAATAATCACATAAGTATTTACATAGTATACAACATCAATCAGAGTTATACAGATGATACATCACATACTAGACAGTTATAGACACCTGTCTAGTTAATACAACTCGATACAACTCAAACAAATACAGAGATACCAACACAGCAGAACCATATGTATATCTACAACGCTGAAGCCTTCTGCTCCATTGCTTCTCCAGAATTCGTCAAAGATAACCTGAATCCCTTGGCTGCTCGTAAAAATTTGAGTACCCGAGAGTTTATGAAAAACAGAAAATAAACTCCGGGTCAGACATGGGTCTGGTGTGAGTAACAGGTTAAAGTTGCTTAATTTTGAAAATCCTTTTGAAATAAAAGGTATCACGTAAGACTCCCCACACATAAACATGGGTAAGTTTTTACCTTACGCTAACCAAAATATTTGATAGGAAATTCAGTGATATTATAATAGGTCTAGAGTTTTCAAGTAAATAGAAAATAGCCGAAATTGTTACATGATTAAATTCCAGCTACTAGCCACAAAAGTGGGCAATACAATCAAAACCGTTGGCACTTATTGGATTTTGGATTCCATATAATGGCAGGGCTACTGGGGTACCACCCGTCACAGTACGTGGCCTAGATCAACGTACCTAGGATCACTCTCGACCCCCTGCAACACAAGGCCGGAACCATTCCTTAATGAACAGTCTCGAACAAGATAACCCCGGCAGTTGTTGCAATCAACCGCCCACACAGCCGAAAAATATAGGGACATCTAGACAGGGGAATATCCTTGTCCTGCTTGGGCATGACCCACCTAACCTTGCTGCACCTCCCCTGTTTTAGCCATTCCCGGTTGATGAGGCTTGAGGTTATGATTACCTTTATAGAACATAGCTCTTAGAATGCTCATCGCCTACCTGACGATGTTCTGAAAGCATTCAATCCATACAAGTTCGTTCCGGGTTCGAACGAAATCGAAGGCAATATCTCGTTACACTCATTTTGGAATCACCCTCAGAGTTAACGACAATAACCCTTGCACTCTGAATCTTCATCTTCACTTCAGATTCACGACCTATCGTTAATTTGGAATCGATGTGGTTTTCGGATGTTCCAAATATGGAAAACCGATCCCGGTCCCATCGAAATCCAAAACGTGTCTTTTAAGGCCAAGTTGTCTATTTAGTCTTAACAGTTTAATTCAATATTATCAATACACACAGATAGATAATTCATAATATCACAGTAGATAATCATATCATCATCATAAACAGATAATCAATATTATCATCCAAACAGATAATTAAATATTATCATACTTAAACCAAGCATCCATATCACATAGATATTATTCATGTCAGATCTGAATTCATAATCATCAAATGAAGTATCAATACCATTCATCCATAAGCAATGATTTATAAATCACAATCTATAATTAATTTAAAATGAATTAAATTAACTACTTCAATCTCTAATTAATTTATAGTGAATTAAGTTAATTACTCCTTCTACAAATCCTGCTTATACAACCATTAATTAATTATAAATCAAATTAATTAATCATCCTCTAAATATTCATCTTGGTTAAACACCCTTGATTAATCATTCTCTAATTACAATAGGTAATTATACTTTAATCAATTTCACAAATTTAATTATCTTAATCATTTATAGTAATTAACATTTAATTACTTCTTTGACTTAATTACATTTATTCTTAATTAATTACATAAATTAATCACCCCATTATTGATTATTCCTTAATTAACCAATTCTTAATTACATCATTAATGATATTAATTAACGGTCCTCTAATTTAGATTTAAATTAAATTACTTTGGTTAAATTAATTACATTAAGTGATTAATCTTTAATTAAACACAATTATTAATCATCCTTGATTAATATCATCCAGTAATTAACTATCCTTAATTACGTATTAATAAATTAATTATTCCATAATTAATTATCTCTATTAATTAATTCCATGATTAATTACAAAAGTAATTATCCAAATTACTCCACTAACACATCATCTTCCATTAATTACATTCAGTAATTAACATAATTACTTCCTTAAGTAATTATGCTCCATTGAATACACTAAGTAATTACACTTATCAATTTATCAAATGATTCTCTTAAATTAATTAAACTAAATTAATTAACTTAATCATTTTATCAAAATTAATTACAACAAGTAATTAATCTCTTAATTACTTTTATCAAGTAATTACACTCAATAATTTACAATGGATTACCTAATTAATCTAATTAATTATCAAAATTAATCACATATATTAATTAATTAATAATCTTTAGTTAATTATCTTCATTAACTAATAACATCTCTTAATTTACTTCTTAATTTATCTTTATTTATAAATTAATCTAAATTGTTAATTTATAAATTTAATAAATACACTATTCCCTTATTATCTTATTAATTAAATCATTTAATGCCTTAATTATTCTTAAGATAATTTATTTATTATTTAATGACTTAATTAATATTAAAATGTATTAGAACATTACACTTTTAAATTTAAATTCAAATTCCATTTTGAATTTAAGATTCAAAAGTATTATTTATTTAAACATTAATCTAATTTAAATTCAATTTATAATCTTGTAAATAACATTAATTACGTACATATGAAACTTATATAAGAAAAGCCCTTTTTAAATTCAACTATCAAACTTTTATTTAAATTTAAAATTTCCAAAATACATTAATGTTTTAACTTGCAAGTTCAAGTTAAAACAATTTATTTACTTTCCATTTAAAAACTTTTCTCAACAAATTTACTTTCAAAACTATTTTATTTGAACTTATTTTTAAAACAATCATGTTTAGAAACTGATTTAATCTTTCAGAATTGAATTCGAAGTAAACTCGAATCATCAATTTATCTTTGATTTAAAAACTTTGATTTAAACTTCCCTTTAACAGCTTGAATTAAAAACTTGATTTTTCAAATCCAAATCTATTTTAAAACCTTAAGATTCAAATATTCATTTGAAGCAATACTTTTTAAACTTGAATTTAAACTACTATTAGAGCTTTATTTCAGATTTAAATTTTAAAAAAAATCTGGAAACTATCAGGTTTTTAAACCTGAAACTCATTTAAATATTTTAAACCTTATTTTAGATTTCCAAAATATAAGTTTGAAATCATACTGCAAACTGGATTTAAACTTAGTTTAAATCCATTATTTATTTTTAAATAGGTTTCATTTGAATTTGTTTTTAAAAATCAAACTCTGCTTCCAGGTTTACAATGCCTGAACAAATACTGGCTCGACGCAGACCCAAAATGCTCCGAGACTTCACCCCCTTGCTTCGAGTCACCTACTCGAGTACTTCCCGAGCCAAAAACCCTGCACCACCCACTATTGCTTCAACACCGAAATGAGCACGGTGCACGTGCACCGTGACCCCATCCACCTCCGGCCATCCACTAGAGCTGCTACCTATCAGCAACTATCTCCAGATTATCTCACGATCACCAGAATCCATCACCACGTCTCGAATCAAATTCGAGTTCTCCACTTCAAACCTGGAACACGAACATGTCCCCCTCTCGAAACCTGTCAACGCTTCGCCCCTCCTCCTCCGACCTCCAGAGAACCACCACCACCGGCAACGGCTTCTCCTTTCACCCCTCTACCCATCCCCAAACCCCCGTTGAACTCGATGCTCCATGGAGTTGGAACTGACCCAAAAACTCCACCCAGATCAAACTAGGTTTACAGGAGATAACTCGCCGCCGCTGCCTCCTCGACGAAGTTCAACACCACTCACCATTTTTGCCTTCAACACTGATCACTCCTCCACCATCGCTGAGAATCCCAGACCCCCAGAGCAACAAGATCACCAGAAATCCCCAAGTTAGCATTTTTAATACATTTCAGAACTGCTCTTAATTCCTGGTACTAAAAATCTTGTTTTAAGTTTTAAAATTCGTATTTTGTTACAGAGATTCAAAGTATGTTCTTGAATTTATAATTTAAAATGTTTGGTTTTTCTATTATTCAAGTTTTTCTCTGTTATTTTAATTTTCCAGAACAATATTCAAATTTTATTCAACTTAAATAAAACTTAAACTCTAAATTATGTTGAAACAAACAATTTCTGTTTGTATTATAAATCCTAAAAGCTATCAGATCAAGTGATAAAATGATTTGAATCAACTCAAGCCTGGAAACAAAATGAATAGGTTTGTTTACAGAGACTTCAAAATGTCTCAAGACAACATCCTTTTGCATAGAAGATTTCATACATATAAATCACATTTATCCTAGATTTTAACCTTGCAACTAGTTTAAATACTTAAATTTAGAAATTACAGTTATTCACAGCAAATGAAAAACATAGCAAGTTCAATGAAGGCAGTTTGAATTTGCAGGTTTGAAATATACAGAATTTTATCACACAAACACCTAGATAAAAATGAATTTATAAATATTCACACAATATATTTAAGCATCCAAATATTATCATGCAACAGATTTTAAAACTTAAGTAATTTTAAAAGTGTTACTCACCGTTTAGGAATGAAGATAGAACACAGCTGTTTGCAAACAGCTTTGAACCTTACATCCTCTTGTATTATTTGCTGAAGTTGTAAAAAATGTTTTCAGTTTTATATGTGAATTTATATAAAAAAAATGAAGAGGCTTGCAATATAGTTCTTCTCTGGTTTGAACGAATTGAAATGAGAAGAGATGAGAAGATATATATAGAAATGAGTTGGTTTGTATAAACTTGTACAAAAATTTTCTATTTGTATCAGAGATTTTTTTCTCTTTGCTTTACTTTTTTTCTATCAGGCAAGATATTTGCATCAGGGAGGTTGGAATGATTTTATACAATTCGAAATGACATAAGTTTATGCTGAGATGAAAGCTTTTAATGTGGATGTACCTTATGTCTCAACTTTCTTATTTTTATGCTTAGATATTTTGTTTTGCATTTCTCTTACCTGCATATGTTTTGAACTTTACTTTGTTTCTTAACTTTTGCCATTTAAAACCTACAGGCTACACATATACAAACCTAGTTTGTATTCATCTCATGTACATTAGAAAGTTGTTTTAACTTAAGTATTTTAGCTCTCCTTTATTTTAACATAACTAACAAATACTAATTTATTATTTTTATACTTGGGTTAGTATTAATAAGGTTTATTTTAATTTAACATTTAAAAAGACTTATTTTTAAATCTTTCAAATTATAGCTTCCTCCAAAATACACATACATGTATTTAAATAATTTTAAAATAACCATTTCTATTTGTATTGAAATCCATTTGTAAAAATATTACATTATTTAGACTGTTTTAAAATAACTCGTTATTAAATTAAAATAATTTATAAATGAAATTATCACTACCTAAATATATTACTTATTTTATTAACCACATTTAAAATCAAAACAACCTTTGTTAATTTTAAATTTAAGTTAAAATCATTTAAACAAATTTTAATCTTATCTTGAGTATATTTAAACCATATTTTTATCAAACTATACTAAAAAGAAAATAAACAGTCTTAAATTTAAACCTAGGCTAGAATTTATTTTAAACAAATTAAATTTATCTTGAGTATTTTTAAAATAATATTATTATTTATTCAATATTAAATTTCCAAATTATCAAAAATAATAGAATTAGAAAACAAAGCTTTATCTATTAAATTTAAAAACAAAACTTATCTAGTTATAATATATACCAATATATACATATATACATTATAAATAGAAACAATTTAAATTAGCTTTTAAAAGATAATTTATCAGTTAAATATTTATTTAAAAGAAGATTATTAAATCAATTCAAATTATTATCAAATTAATTTAAATTTTTACATAGATTATTAAATTGATATTGCCCCAAATTTCAGGGATGTCACACCTAGTGTTTGAGGAATTGTTGAAGATTGAATCTATATATCTATTCTCTGGGATCCGGTATATTCTACGAACAATTAGTTATCCCTTCGAACTAATCAATGCCCTTGCATATTTGTAGACCGGTGGATCCAAGTATCTTGTGAAATTATTGTATGGGTTTGTTATCATATTATTGATATTCTGATTGGTAAACCGAATGCAGAATAAATATTTTGATCTGATATGATCAATCATTTCTTTATCTGTCATCTATTATTTCTTGTCTCCCTTGCAAATTTCGAGGACGAAATTTTTTTATGGGGGGGAATCTGTAACATTCCCAGAAATTTACCAAGTTTAATTTGGCAATTAAATTTATTTTTGAAAATAAATTGTGAATTAATTAGAGATTTCTAGAATAAATAAATAATTTTTGATTATAAATAGAAATTTAATTAGAAATTTAACCATAAGTATCTTATAAATAAATATTGGATTTAGGAAAAATAAAATGTATTAAAAAAATAGAAATTAAAAGCTTTAAAAAGTTAGTAGTAGTTTGCTTTCTAAAATACTAAATATATTTGGAAGATACAATAAATTTCAAAAAGATTTATTTTAGGATTTAATTCTCTTATATAAATAAATGTAAAAATTGTTAATATGAAATTAAAGTATTTAAATCCTTCCTTTTCTTTTTATAAAGTTGTACAAAAATAAATGAAAAAAAAGTATGAATGTATGTAAATAGATATAAATAAATTTTATTTCAAATAAATTGGGAATTTGAATCTACATTTGAAATAAATGTTTTTAAAATAAACATTTGGCTTTTAAAATCATTGAGGGGAAATTTATATAATTTAAATGTTGGCTAAAAATAATTCTTTTAACATTGTGTATACATATACACAAAAGAATAAAGAAGTATATTTATTTATAGAATGGATATGATATAAAAAAAATTAAAATTCTTTGCCTTGTGAAATAATAAATATCAACCATAGATATGTAAGTATAAAATGTACAAGTGTTTAAGATCATCTCTTTTTACACATGGCATTCAAGATATTTAATTGAATAAAAAAATGAAATTTAAAATTATGGAAACTTTTGAGCTCCTCCATATGCAACCATATAACTTTTCACCCAAATTTGAAAATATACAGTAAAAAGATTTGAGCATCAAAAATCCAAACCACCTTCGCCTTCTCTTCTCAGATCTAAAACAAAGTTAAATCTGAAACGAAACAAATCTGTTCAAAAAAAAATTCAACCTAGAAGTTTAAAAAAGAAAAAAACCCGGATCAAGGCAAAGACCAGAGTTTCTCAAATCTAGAAGTAAACAAGCTTCAGATTAAAAGTTTTCAAAGTTCAAGCAGCAAAAATTTCCAGATTTAAAACAAAATCTGTTCAAACAGATTTGAGCAAGCAAAAAAAATTCAACCTGGAAATTACAAAAGAAGATTGAATGCAAAAGTTCAAAGCAGAGATCTTCTCAGTTTTAAGCATGCAAGTTCAATCTGAAGAAGAAAAAAATCAAACCTGAAACAAAATTCAACATGATCAAGCAACTTCAGAAAACTGGCAACCCAAAAGCAAATGCCAGTGCAAAGTATATCTGGAGATAATTTTAAGTTCAGGATTACAAAGCTTGAAACAATTTTGAAGCAAGTCCAACTCAAATATAAAACAACAATTCAAAATCTGAAGCAGTTAAAGAATCAAACAATTTCAAAGTTTTCAAAGCACTGAAACAAATCAAAGTGAAATGCAAGGCAATCAAAGAAAAAAAATATACAGGCTCAAATTCATCCTCTGTTCCTGTTCTCTGTCAACATGATCTTCAGGTGAGCAAAACTTTTCAACTTAAAGGCTAGAATCTGTTTTGCAGTTTGATGATGCTTGAGAAAAAAATTTGTTTTGCTATGTTTGCATGTGAAATTGTGAGTAATTTCACTTTTAAACTTAAAGTAAAAGTATGGTTGCATGTTTTGTTTATCTGAGTCCCTCTGTTCATGATTTCCAGGTTCTGGTTTAATTTAAATTCTAAAAAAACTCTTGAGTTAATCTCTGTTTAAAACTTAAGTTATAAACAAAACTTGTTTGTTTCATCTCAAAATTTAGATTGAAATTATACTTAAGTTAAAATTAGTGAAGTGTCTCTGGAAATTGCCTAGAAATCAAAAATGACTGAGCAAAAATAAAAATGTGTCAAAACCCAAACTTTGTAATTCATAAATTCAGGGTTATAATTTGAATTCATAAACTTAAACATGATTTTTAACACTAAGATCATAGTTTTTAATTTGGGATTGAGTGAGCATTTCTAGTTTAACCAGAAATGGGTTTTGGGGAGTTTTTGGTCATCTCTGTGATCTGGGGTGTCGTGGTTCATTCTGAAGGTAGTCGGGTGATCAGTGAAGTGGGGAAAAGTAATTAGAAGATGATCAGAAAAATGTGGAGGTGGTTGTGGTTTGAAGGTTGGAACCCTAGTTTTAACTAGGTGGAGTGAATCGATCACCACGGCCTATTGATTGATCGAGTGTTACGAGTTTTTGGGCGATGATAGTTGGGTAGTTTACGAATATGTGGCCGATAAGCTGATGCTCAAGTGGCCGGAGTTGAAGGAGCGAGACGTTGACAGGTTTGGTTGAGGAGGATTTCAGCTGTTCCAGGTTTGATTGTGTCGTCTCGAATTCGACTTCGAGATTTGAGGGACGATCTGATGATCGCATTAGAGTATATGGATGAAGATTGGTATGGGAGGATCATCGTTGATGATCTGAAGTGATCAACGGCACCGTGCATGTGCACGGTGCCCTGTTGTTCTAGTGAAGGTGAATTTGGTTTGGATTGTGCTCGCATTAATTTATGATTGACTCGGAGTGTTGTGATGTTTTTCTCGGGGAAGTCTGGTTTTGGCTCGAAGTAGATTAAGTTTGCCTCGGGTAAAAAAATGATGTTACAGGTTTTTGACAGAAACCTGTATTGTTTGTTTAAAAAAAAAATTTAAACTGAAGTTTAAAAATGAAAACAAAGTTTTAAACCAAGTTTGAAACCTAAGTTTGAATCTGAATTTAAGTAAGTTGAACTTTAGTTTTGAAATAATTTAAGTTTTTGAAATTTAAACTTGTTTTAACACCTTTAAGTATTTAAAGTGTATTGGGCTTGAATTTAAAACTGAAAGTTTGAATTGTAAGTAAAGCGTTAAATAAGTTTAAATATAAGTGTTGAAATCTGGAATGTGAGTTTGAATCTCAGTTTTTTTTAAAATAAAATAAAGTTTTAAATTTAAATTGTTATAACTACTTTAAAAATGGTTAAATGATGTGAAATTTAAAATGAAGTTTAAATTTAAGTAAGTTTTTGAATCTAAGTAATCTGGAATCAAAATTTAATATGTATTCCAGTTTTGAAATAAATGAAAGTTTTCAAATTTATAATGATTTAAACAAATTTGTTTGTTAAAGTGTATTTTTAAATTGATTCGAATTTAAAAGAAATGAATTGGTTTAAAATTCTTTTAAACTTCTTTTATAAAATGAATATTTCTTTAACTTGTGATAAAAAGGTTCTTGAATTGTTTAAGTTAAATTTGTATTCATTTTAAATCTTAACTGTAAAATGAAATTTAAGGTAAATTTGAAAACAACTTGTTTTTAAATGCTTTGATTAAGTAAGAAATGTTTTATCTTAAAGATAAATAGAATTTAATGATTTGGATTCATTAAATTATTAAGTTAATTAATCAAGTAATCAATGAATGATTAAATAAAAATAATAATTACTTAGTGAAAGTAATTAAGAGTAGATAATTAAAGATTAAAGATTGATTAATCAAATATTAAGGGTTAATTACTTTAAAGCATAATAAATTAATGTGGTTAATTAATTAGAGTGATTAAATTAAGAATAATCAACTAAGGGTAATTAATTATAATTAAGATTTAATTAATAATTAAGGATTTATTAATTAAAGTAATTAATTAAGGGTTAATTAGTAAAAATAGTTAAGGTTTAATTAATTACAATTATGGCTAATTAATTAAGATAATTAATTAAAGAAATGATTAATTAATGAAGGTGATTAAGACTTAATAAATTTTAGTTAATGATAATCAGTCATTGATTAAGATTACTAATAAGGGTAATTATGTGGGTAATAAATTTAAACCACACGATTTATTCATCTTAATTAAAGATGTTTAATTGTTATTGAATGCTATGTGATGGATTGATATATTTGATATGTGATGTGATGCTATGTAATGCTTTGTGCTAAGCTGTTATATCAGTGATGTATATATTGTTATATGAATACGCAAACCCCTTGACCTGTAAAACGACATTTGAATTTCGATGCGGCAGGGAGTCGGATTCCAGTTGGTTATCCGAAACCCACATCGAATCATAATGATGAATCTTTGTGAGTGATAATTTATTTTATCTATGAATCTGTGAATAAAGATAAGCGTTATGGGTTATACCGCTTATCGATATATTGAATCTGTGCTGATTGATGGTGTGGCACTTTTATTGTGTTGAACCCCTGGCCACACTTATACACACACAAATATGGGTTGCACGTGGAGATTGGTTAAGTCACAGATTTTTGAAATAGTTTAAAATTTGAATTTTTAAATTCAAATGATTTTGGAAATGGATTGGGTTTAAAATAAAAAGTTTTTAAAAAGAAATTTCAAAGATAAAAGTTATTTTTAAATAACTTGATTTAGTTATGAAATTTGATTTGAACTTGAATTCAAAATTTGGAATTGAATTATATTTATGGTTTAAAAAGGTTATTCAACTTATAAATGGGTTTATATGGGTTTTTAAACCATTTTAAAAGTGATGTTTTGGAATTTAAATTTAACCCAAGGATTTTAACTTGTATAAATGAAATCGAATTTTTTCTCTAAAACGAAAACTGTTCATTTTCAAATAATAAAAGCTTTTACATAAGAAATGAACGTCTAATTTGTGTTAAAAGGATTTCAATTTTAAAATGAAAATAGTTTTTCGAGTTATGAATAAATCTTTGGAAATGGGTTTTTGAAAGCTTTAAGTTAAATCTTTAATTTAAAGATTTAAATGAGTTAATCCATTTGAAATGGTAATTGTTTTGAAATCTGTAAATGGATCTTTGTGAAACCAGGTGAACTTTGTGAAACGAATCTTTTATTTTAAAGACTTGAAATGGTAATTTGTTTAACCATTTGAAAGAAAAGCTTTGGATTTCTAAGTTGTGACTTAACTAAAAATCCCATATCCATATATTTTTAAATATTGCGCTCATTATTCGGTTTAGCCGGGAGAGGACCTTGTGTCGTATAACCCATTCCGAATAGTGATACGACGTTATGGATTGCATTTGAAGACCGACGTTGAAGACCGGTTGTCTTCGAGAACGATAGGATAACCTGTCGATTGTCTCTGCACCGAGTGGCTACGGTATAGAGATTCCCTAAGTGATGGGAAGTCCGATCGGGATTATGGATACCCTGATTTGCAAGGGCTTCTTCGGAAGTGCCTTCGGTTCTGTTCGAACCCGGGACGGACTTGTACGGTTGTATGTTTGACACTACACTTTTAGATATTAAACTGATCTCTATCAAATACATTTCTGCTTGGTGGCGGAGAATTTATTCGCTTAGCTTAACACCCTTCTTTGAGACGTACGAGCTTAGAGGTAATGTAGTTGATATTTCTCAGTGATATACTCCCAAATTCGGTAGTGTGGCATGTTGAGTGCTGCTGTGTATCATTTGTTGATCAAAGCATGGCTTTTGTGTAAAGCGTAGCTTTGTGGACGAGACTGCATCAGGACCTCACACCCCGAAAATGGTCGAAACATGAAAGATGCGGCAAGGTTATGAGGGTCGCTCCCTTTAGGGTTTGTCATTCCCTTTTGGAAAAGTGTGGTATCATGGTATGGAGCCGAGATACTTCACTCATGTGGATACTGCAGATCTATTACTTTGTGGTTGTTGGTGTCGAGCGCTCGGATAAAGGTCCCAAAGGACCGGGGGATGACACGCTCGTGTAGTAGTTACCTAGTTACAGAGGTAACCCGACCTTGTGTTGGCAGAGAGCTGGTTAAGCTCTCGAGACGTCCCGTCAGAGGCGTACCCATGGACAGTAGGAAGTTCCTTAGCCTGACCATTTTTTGGAAATCCAATCAAAACAATACGCGCCCTGTATGGTTTTAGTTGTATAACCTGCCATGGAATGTGGTGGTAACCTGCTATTGAACATAGTAGCGATAGTAGGCATAAGTGTGAAATGCCTATGCTGGCTAGGATTTATATTATACTTTCAAAATGGTTTTCTACACTGTGCACTAGTAATAATATCAAAGAAATTTTCTCGTATCAAGCATATTTGAAGGAGAAATCTCCTCCAAATATGCGTTTGCATTGTGTGTGTGGCGTGAGGCCTTATGGTAGTTTCATTTTCCAAAAAGCACTGCAGATTTATTTTAAATTCATATGTTGTTTGTTTTAAAAGAAACTGCTTTTGTTTGCTCATACCAGTCCCACGACTGACCTGGAGTTTTTTGTTCCTTTCCTTAACAACAAGCTAAGGTGAATAATAGATTACACCTCATTTTTATTATTTTCGGTTTCTAGATGAGATCCAATTTATTTTGCAAGTAAAATTCCATGATTTGATTTTTTAAATGCATATATATGCTTGTTGATGATTTATGTTGCTTTACGTAGATTTTATGATAAGTTTTGATTTGAGAAACCTATTAAATGACATCCAAATGCCTTGCGTCTTTGATATGTAATGTGGATTTACAATGAATTTTCTAGGAAAGAAAATGGTTAAATTGGTTTAAATGATTTTCGACAAATATATGATAGCCTTGGGTCTGAAATTTAAAAATGTTAGAAAACATATTAAAAATGATTTATGGGAATTTTTGGAGAATTTTCCTAAGTATTTTATCATGGACATAAAATTATTTAAGGTATGGGACTTAAATGTTTTATATGCTTCTAAAAGGAGAAGGGGCTAATTTGCTAAATGTTCTTAATTGTTAATTACTGAATTCAGTAGCACTTTTAGAAAAATACTTTAAAAAAGAATTGGCAACGATTCTATATTGAAAAATCAGGCAAGTTAGTTCATAAGATATTACTTTAAAAGGCTAATGATCATTTTTGCAAAGAATTACTATTTTTTTCACTTACAGCAGCTACCTTTTGACTGGGACTAGTATAGGGTCGCACCCTATACTTTAGCTAGTAGCTCCTAACTGATATAAGTCTAAAAATCCAGTGTGTAGGGCTTTGTCACAGGTAAGACTAAATTGATGTTAAATATACAAAGATAGATAGGTTATTAGTGAGCCCATAAAACAATTAGGATCAGTTGACCCTGGAAGGATTAAGTTAAGGATAGACCGTCTAGGAGTGTGTCTAATAGAAGTTAGATTATTTATTTTGTCTAGTAGGCCCGAGTCAGCCAATGGCTAGTAGTTAGCCAAACAAAACTATATTGTTTAGACAGATAGTCCATTGATTACCTTATTTTTGTGCAAATATGATATTATTACTTTAATCAGTTTGATTGTTGGATTCTCATTCGCAAAAAATGTTTTGAAAGGGATATTAATGAGAGGAAACTCATTCCGCTAAGCGGCGTGTTATCACTTAATATCAATAAACCGAGATGTAATAGTGTTATTCACGTCAGGCTTTATGTCTAATTCGAAGTTAATGTTTTCCCCTTAAACTCTCAAGTGCTCAAAAATTGATTTGAGTAGATTGAGAGTTAAGGTTTTACAGGTTTAGTAGGTGGACGAATAAACTTTCGAAGACGTGCAGGAGGCAAAGATAGCTATACAGTAACTTTTTAGTTCTATATCTACCGTGTTGTATATAAGACAGAAAATTCTACTTAGTACTCTAATCTTCCAAGGGGGTATCTTCTTATGTCGCTCTTGGCGTAATTTGTAATAATCATATTTGATCAAAACCTAGGAATCATTTTGGAATTATATGTCTGAATATGAAATATCATTTTGAAATGTAATCGGAAAAGCTCTTTTTGAAATCTGTGTTGATTTTATTTCATTTCATGTGCTTCTAATATTATGGATACCATTAACATTACCGTATTTTGTCACCGAAAGTTAATATTATGGTAACTGTAGCATCTGTAGCGCCTAGCTTCAGGCCTCAAGATAGGGGATGTTACAAATGATGTGATATCTTTGTCAAATGCTTGTCAAAGTTCTAGAGAGACTCTGAATGATTTGCTAAAACAATTTAACACTTTTGTAACCGAAGTTGGTAATAAAAAGGAAGAGATTGTCTTTAAGGCATTGATCCGAGGAGTTCGTCTGGATACATAATTCTGTAGATGGCTTAATAGAAAATAGCTTTCTATCATGAAAGAGTTTTATCATAAGGTGCCCTAATTTATTCACTTTGAAGAAGCAAATATGGCCACAGGATCGATTGGTCGTAAATTTTCAAATGAGGTTGTACAGAGAAATGCTGCTATTAGAAAAACCATTAAGAGTGCCAGAAATATTTCTGCAAATGTTGGAAATAGAAATCAGAAGAGGATAAACATAAGCACTAGTGGAAAAAAGTAAGACACCAAAAAGCATCCAATGTATATGAGACTAGAAGATTACACTTCCTTGAATGATACCATTGGGAACATCTACCTTGCCACGCCGGATACGGAAAATTATAAGACGCCATCTCAAAGGAAAGAAACTGAACCTTAAGATGCTCGGGAAGTATTGTCCCTTTCACGAGACTTATAGGCATACGACCAATAAGTGTCATCAACTAAAAGATGTAATTGAAGATTTATTTTGGAAGAAGAAATTACACCAAGATGCAAGGAATCCATAATATGGCAGATAAAATGATAGACTCCAGGGGCAAAATGCCCAAAGGGACCATCCTGGGTCCAGTCGAGAGGGATCGAGGTGACCTAAGAGTAGGATTGTGTTAAACACCATATCTGGAGGACTACATACGGCGGGGAAAAGCCAGAACGAATTAGAAAGGTATAGTAGTTGACTAAAGCATGTCACTCAGGAGGGTTGTTTCTCTATCGAAGAAGGAGCTCTAACGAAACAATAGAGGACAATGAACCGTGAAATTGTTTTCTGGAACAGAGAATCAAATGGGATAGAAGCGTCGATGCTTGATTCCATAGTGGTCACAGCCGTTATAGGGCAGATGATAGTCCACCGAGTTTTGATTGACTGTAGAAGCTCGGTTAATAACTTATTCAATAAAATCTTTGATCAAATGAAGATCAGTACAAAGGATTTAAATCCATGCATATCTCGCATTTAGGGATTTTCCGAAGAGGCTAAAGAACCCATTAGATGTGTTGAATAGCCTATAGAATTAATCCAGGGGGACCGCAAGATTGTGCGGGTGTAGATTTTTATGGTGGTCGATGAATTCTCGACCTACAATGATTATTTAGGCTGATCAGCCATTGCTAGTTTCAGGATAACACTTGTTTAGTGGTTTTTAATGATGAAATTCCTCACCAAAAATGGAGCTAGTGCTATTCAAAGCGACCAGAGCACTGCTCGAGAATGCTATGTCACTAGGCTTGAGATGCGAAATGACACAAGGAAAGGATGTAGAGAAGATTTTGTACATCAAGGTGGTTGATGCATAGAAACTACCGCCCAAGCCCTAGCTCAGTTCCTATACTAAGTTATACAAGCCTATGGACCCCTAAAAAGGGCTAGAGGGGTAAGGGAGGCGCCAGTGAAGCTGACGCTCAACATCCCAATCGACATTAATGGTCTCGCTCGGGTTCTCTAGGTTGGATCGTGGCTCGGCATGGAGATGAAAGTGGAGTTGGTAGGGTTTTTCTGGACAAATATTGATGTATTTGTGCGATATTATGGAATTTCACTAGAGATAATGAGTCATGCATTGAATATGGACCAAAGATGCCCTCTTGTTAAGCAGAAGAGATGCAGCTGAGGTCTAAAGTGATCCGTTGAATTAAAAGAAGTAGTGGGTAAGCTAAAGGTAAAAGGCTTTATCTATGACCCCTTGTAACCTGAATGGGTATCGAAACCTGTGTTGGTCAAGAAGATAAATGGAAAACAGCAAACTTGCATCGATTATTTGGACCTAAATAAAGCATTCCCGAAAGGCAGGTTCTCGCTGCCTAAGATCAACTTATGGACTCAACAGATGGACATGAACTGTTATCCTTTATGGATGCATATTTTGTTTAAAACCAGATTGCAATGCGCATTTCGTATTTGGAGCTCACGAGTTTCATCACCGATTTGGGACTGTAAAGTTATCAAGTAATGTCATTCGATTTGAAGAACGTTGGAGCACTAACCAACAACAGGTAAATAAGATTTTCAATAATAAAATCGAATAGATGATGGAGGTTTATGTAGATAATATTCTTATGAAGTCATAATCAACGATGGATCACATGGGTGACCTCTTTGAAATGTTCTATATGCTTCGAAAGTACGAGATGAAACTTAATCTATTAAATTGCTCTTTCAAAGGTGCACCGGGAAATTTTTTACGTTTCATTGTAAACTTAAATGGCATTGAAGCTAACCCAGAATAGATTAAAGCATTTGAGAGATTAGTTTCCCAAAAAATGAAGTAAAAGCGGAGCTTGAACAAAAAGGTCGCTACACTGAGTCGATTTATTTCAAAGGCAATAAAAAAATGTTACCATTCTTTAATGCCCATAAGAAAGAAAAAGTAAAGTTTATTTGGATAAAGGAATGCTAGGAAGCTTTCCTGAATTTGGCAGATTACATGGAGAGACCACTAATCCAATCAAAGCCATTGGAAGGATAAAATATATTCGTTTGCTTAACAATATCTGCTCACGCATTAAGTGCAGCCTTAGTACGTAAGGAGTTCAGAATCCAAAGGCCTGTATATTATATCAGTAAGTGGTTTATCAGAGTAGAAAATAATTATCCAAGGTTAGAGAACCTGGCTAACTGCTTATTGATAGCTTCGAGGAAGTTACGACCGTACTTCCAGGCTCACTCGATCAAAGTATTGACAAATCGGCCGTAAAGGTAAGTACTACATCGACTTGAAACGTAAAGAAGATTACTGAAGTGGAATATCGAGCTAAGCTCATACGACATAACGTACCACCATAGAAGAGCGATACGAGGACGGGATGAAACACCCCACCTCTATATCCATGCTATCAAAGTGTATTGCTAGGTAATATTATCTGATAATACAGATAGTGAGGCAATATTACACTATCACATGTGAATATTACCTTGGGCTAACACCTATATGTATTTCAAAAAATATCATAAACAACTTACCAAACATACTTAGTATCGGCAGGTAGTAAAAACATGTGTTTCTAGGATTGAATAATACATAATATAAAATAAATCAAAGAGATCATAGAGTCATAAAGCGTAGCGATAAAATACAATAGATGAAATATACAAGTCTGAGTGGGCCTACAAATAGAGTCAAATACCTACTACCATCAAAATATATAAAGTATATGTCCATCAAATACATCTCACCATAACATCTTATACATATAATAGACTACATACAGGAATGAATATCTAATACATAGTCCTACTAAAACTAGCCTCTAAAACTATGCTCAACAACCCAAGCTAGTCACTTCATCCCCGAACCTAAAATGTCTTAGACTGACCCCAGTATTATATAAACAACACACTGGTCAGACTATGTATAAAATATGGATGTCAATATATGTAATAACAATGGCATGGTATAAGTAAGTATAACACAAGGCAACATATTAACATCTTCCAATACCATGCATATAGCATACCACCCATGGTAAAGAATACGTAATCATCATATCGAATAGCACAGGAGTAAAAAGGATGAAATAACAACTAAATAACCAAGCTGCTATCTAACTACAACATCCAGTAATGTAATCTCAACCATATGCCCTAGTGAAAGAAGTGAGCCCTCAGTTGCATGGCCCTAAGAGAAATGCAAATAATATGATATGCAGATCAATAATGTAGAACACAAATATGATATAGCATACGACAAAACATAATAACCTATCTCGATCAATTGTCCTGATGAGAGACAAGAACTCTTGATTGAGGGACCCTAGGAGGTAGATAAAATAAATCACATCAGAATATCCCTCAGCCATTGGTTCTAAGAGAGAAAGACAAACAAGCACAGAACAAGCCTCTAACGTCATATGGAAATGTCGCATGTAGCTAACCAAGGGTTAGGATATCATATGGTAGACACGCATGTAGCAAGTCTCTAACGTCTTGTAATCATTATCTCAAATGAGGTGATAACATCAAATAACTCATCAGAAGTGGATCTACCTAATCCATCCAAATTGGAGATGTTATACAGCAACACCGCTCCAGAAAACACTAATGATCGCAACTCGTTTTCCAAGTACCTTAGTTACTCCCAGAATCGCAATGTCCTTATCCATCTACATGTCATAAACATGCTGCCAAACTACACTGAGCATTAGTCATGATTTTTACTTGCTCTTGGTAATAGACTTTTGGTCCTTAAGAGACATTACGCAATGGCTCTAGTGAGAGTAATATCTCTTGGCCTTTTACACATCAACTCATACAATTGACATCGTGGATCTAGGGCATGACTCCACAATCAGGACCCTAAGATAATTGATAGCATATCAAGACGGTCCTAGTCACATGCTCTCCATAGTGGCATAAACCATAGGGCGTTGAATCCTAACAAATACTCTCGACTCCAAAAATCCCAATGAGAGTGTCACCACAAAATAGATCCTCGATTGCTATGCCTAGGAATAAATAATAATACTCGACTAATTAATCCTTAGATGATGAATCCATGAATTCCAATATATCTTCAATTTGTAGCCCTTAGAGAGGAATAAACTTTTCGACTACCAAACTCATAAGTTACACCTTTAGATGATCACCAAAATTTCAAACCCTCTAATGATAAATGATATTTTCTTACAAGAAGTAATCAAACAGATATCAGTTGAGTGTCCCATACCATTCAGTATTACTCGATCATTTGCTAAATACTCGAAAATTACACTCAATACAACCATATAATATTCTATACAATGAGAGAGAAGAATAACCGAAAATATATTACCGAATGTCATACACCGCTCAGTATTATTAATCCCTTTATTCAGTATTCTCATAATATAGAACTACACACCATACAACCAATTATTGATCAAAAATGGTGTTTATTGCATTAAAACTTATAAAAATCTTCATTTTAATTTCAAATATCGATATAAAATTTCAGATAGGTTTCAAATTATAAAATTCTCATTATATTCCAAACTCTTTATTTAATTCCAATCTCTTTTAAACCACTTTTGAAAAGTAATTTATTAAACTAAAATTTCTTGCCTTTATTTCAAAATAATACCAAAAAGTGCTTTCAAAGAAGAAATTCCTTACTATAACAAAATTCAAACTTCGCATTTCCATTTAAAAATGATTTTCATTAAGTAAACTCACCATACGACAATTATGACACATTCAAAACTCATTACTTTTGTCCCATAATTATTGTTATTTTACAAAGCTTCACATTTATTTTAAAGCAAAGAAAGAATCTAACTACTTTAAAATAAAATTCCTTAAATCCTCCTTATAATAAAAGAATCATTTTTTATAAACAAAAACAAAATAAGCATTTATCTACAAATTCCATTGTTTGTCAAATTATTATAATTTCAACTTTCAAAAGTCAATTTCTACTTACACTTCTTAATAATATTTACTTTTAAATATATTTTTCTTTTCCTTATTTCCAAACAAACAACATAGCATCTAAAAGAATAATTATTTAAAATGTTGCTTTAAACATAAAAACCTTATTTCTATTAATAAATTGATATAAAAATCTCAATTTCTAAAGATAATTTATATTTTTTGGATTCAAAAATATTTACTCAAAAAATTTCTACTTCTCTTTAATTTCAAATCAACTAATTTTAATTCTATCACTTGAAACCGCTTTAACTCTTCTCTTCTATAAAGTCTTTTATATAATTAAATACCAAAATCTGTTTTTTTTTTCAAAATAATATATATACTTTAATAAATTAATATAATTATTTACAATGTACTTAAATCAATTTCCTCATTTTAATCAATTCTGGATATGAATTCCAGTCTAATTCTTACTGTAAAACAATAAAGATATAGATAACGAAGCATCATATCAATATACAACCAAAACTTCAATCCAACAACTAATAAACCATGTCACTCATCTCAGTTTCAACCAAACCAAACAATATCATACCAATTCATCCATACAACGATCAATTAACAATGATAAAAAAGGGAATCCTAGATAATAACTGAGATAAATAAATAAATCATCTTAATTCCAAGAAAATTTCCAACCAATGCTTTATTGCTCTCATTAAACTAGCCCTTCTTCTTCATCGCTTGTCCAGCAATGCTCCATCACCTCAGCCTTAACTACCACCGCTAGCTCAGATCCAACCCATCGATCTTCAACCTCCCCACGTCGCACAAGCATCAAGCTCAAGGTCCAACTATGGCCATGTCCTTATCCCCGCTTCGTCATAGATCGCATGCTTGCAACCATGCGTCTCCACCTCTTTCTTACGCATGAGCCCCCTTCTCTGATGCCATCTGCACATGTTTTTTTTCTTTAATCTTTTTCTCTCGAATGAAACTGATATCAAACATAATTTGGGGGGTTTATGGGGTTGAGATAGATGGACGGGTTTGGATTTGTAGTGGGTTAAGGAAGGTTCTAAAAGAGTTGAGATGGTTGAGGAAGGTGCTCGATAATTATTCTTTACAATTAAGGCCTTCTCATTTATTTAACTTAAACAGCATACATTAATTTTCCTTTTAATTAATTCTATTATCTATTTATACATTCACTTCCAACTTAAATTTAACTAGTAAATGTTCCATAAAGTATATTTGATCATTTAAGCAAAATATTTAAATTCAATAATTATTTGTCTTCGTCGAATATTGATTTTACTAATACTAAATAATTCTCCATTTTCATCTATTTCAATTATATAACAATTGTTATAAATATTTTTATATTGAGTTTAACATATTATTATTATTTGAAATGAATTTATTAACCAGCTCAATTTACTAAAATAAACTCCTTTATTGACTAATATTAGCCATATAAAAGATATTTTCAGAAGTAAAATATCCAAAAATTGAACTTGAACATTTTATTTCAATTAAAAACAATTTATTACAAGAGCATAAGTTAGGTTATCACACAGGCATTGGTTGATTTCATTACCGAATTTATCATCTGGGATGAAGAAGTGGAAGCAGATATGGTCCAATTATCCAAGCGGATATTATACATAGATGGGGCCTCCAAATGAACATAGTTTCAAGACAAAAATGATTCTTATTACTCTCAATGGACGGAAGATATGCTATGCTTTGAAGTAAGAGTTCCCAGAGATAAACAATGAAGTTGAATATGAAGCATGGGTAGCGAGATTCAAGAGAGCAAAGAAGCCAGGAGTCAAGACACTGGTTAGTGGTCTACTAGGTTAAAAGGGAATTTTAGGCTAAGGGCACGAACTACTGAACTACACAGAGCACTACACTATCATGCATATTCCTAGAGAACCAAATACGAAAGTTGATTCGCCGGTGAAATTGGCCAGCCCTAGGAGTGCACATCATATGGGACTCATTCCAATAAAGGTTTTGTCAACTTTGAGCATTGATCAGACTGTGGTCAATTGGATCTTCGGGGACAAGGAAGAAAAGGTGTCGTGGATGACACTAATTAAAGAGTATTTTCTAAAGGGGTCTCTCCTAAATGGTAGGAATGAACGATGAAAACGCTTGTGTAAAGTGTCACGATTCGTTATGCAAACCCCCAACTTCAATGCGTTAACAAAGATAAAGCTAAGGCAATCCTTATGGAGGTACACAAAGGAAGTTGTGCCGACCACATTGGAGGTGGACTTTGGCAAAAAAGGTTCTTTGCTATGGATACTTTTGGCCAACATCAATCGAGATGCGGTTAATTACAGCAGATAATGTGATAGATTCTAAAGGTTTGCGAAGATGTTAAGAGCCACATCCATAAAGCTTACGAAAACGGGTATCCCAAGGCCGCTGGTAGTTTGGGGAATTAATTTAATCAGTATGCTACTGATGTTAATGGATGGAGCAAAGTATGCTGTCATAGCTATGGACTACTTCACAAACTAGGTTGAAGCAAATCCACTAGCCATGATCACCATGAAGATAGTGATAAAATTCATAGTAAAAAACATCATATTTGATTTGAAGTCCCATAGAAAATCATTAATAACAGTGGAACTATATTCGAGAGTGTAGAGTTCAAAGATTTTGTAACCGGTACCAAATTAAGAAAAGCTTTATGATAGTAGCACACTCGTAAGAAAATGCACGGGTAGAGGTGGTGAACACGATTATCAAATCCATCCTAAAGAAACTATGAACGGAAGCTAAGGGAAACTAGGATGATGAGCTACCATTAGTATTATGGGCTTATAGGACAACCTATAAGTCCACGGCTAGGCATAACCCATTGGTTCTGGCCTGTGGAACTAAGATCATGACTTTGATAGAACTAGAATTATCTTCATGTAGAAGAAAGCATTATGATCCCAATATAAATGAGGAACACTTGCTTGAGTCTCTTAACTTGGTGGATAAAAAACAAGAAGAGGCTAAACTGAAGGTAGGTGCTTACCTAAAAGGAGTAGCAAAACATTTCAATGCCAAGGTCAGAAACCATACCTTTAAAGTGGGCGACCTTTTTTTGAAATTGGTCCACCTTAGTATGGGGGAACTTAGTCCAAACTAAGAAGGTCGTTATGCCATTGAATAATAGAATGGAGATGGAACTTTCTAATAGAGTCCTAATTCTGTAGACATGGAATAGCGAGCATCTATGATGCTATTTCACTTAAATTCATTTATTTTTTGAAAATTAAACATCATGATTGATGGGATAAGATGTAATAAGGCAATAATTTCCATTTCTTTTTTTATAAATGAAGTTGGCTTTTAGAACCAATGGAATCGTGTTTGTAAAAGTCTGGCATTAAATCGCATGATCACGAGTAAAATAAGACAGTCCATATTTTGAAAAACCAGATGTCTAGGTACCCAAAGATAGGTACGAATGACATCCTTCAACCCATGATTGGGATGGAGTATAATCATTCTAGCGTTAATCAAACAATTTCCATTAAGCACCTGATATTTGACCGATGTCTAGAGATTGGCCAGGTAAAGAATCGATGCCCGAAGGTTGGCATCTAAGACGCCAAGTCTTAGAGATGGGAATAGTGCAAAATTGTATTCTTTTTATAGGAATAACCAAGCTTACCACTTAGAAAGATGCATTTGGTCAAAGATAAGCAAAATTGGTAGATGAATCCTCTCGATTGACACCAAGAGACAGATCAAGAATGGATGCCTAGAGATAGGCATCTAAAACATTGATTCTTGGAGATAGGAATTAACGTGCAATTGGAACTTTTATAGACACAACTACACTTACGACCTATCGTAAAGCGCTTGGTCGATGGTAAGCAAAGATGTCCGGTGGATGTTTTTAATCGATGCTTGGAGATAAGCGAGATCGAAGATGGATTTTAAGAGATAGGAACCCAAGGCATCGATTCACTGGGATAAAAGTCGGTGTACAATTTATTTTTTATAAGTAAAACCGTGTTCAAAGCCCAACGTGATATGTTCAGCTAATGATAAACGAGGTTGATTGATGAGGTAGCTTTAATTATTAGTTGGAATGGATGAAATTAAGAGTGGACGTCTAGAGATAGACGTCCAAACTCCTACTTCCTATATATACGAAACGGTGCAAAGTAAATGGTTGTTTTTAATACAACCTCAACCATGGTCGAATGGAACCCTGTTGAAAATAAACAAGTTAGCCATAGAGTTGGCTAAAGTGATGTAGCTCTGCTTATAGCTAGGCGAGATATGCTTAGGCGAAGATAAGTAAAGTTATCCAAAGAAATATAGTTCTATTTAGTCAAGAAAGAAATACATTAGCAATGGTAAATAGAGCTAAGTAATGAAATAACATCGAGCAATTACAGAGATGTACTTATATGTACAAAATTACAGTTAATAATGGCATTGCATAGATGTATGCATGTATAATATAAATGTAACCGAATTACTAATGATTATATTATATATGAAGGCAGTTATATAGGCAAGTAAAACTAGAAAATAAAGAAATGTAAATATAGAAGAGATTAAACAGAAAACAACCTTTTATTTACATAGCTTTCCATAGAAGTTGCAGGGGCTATTCTCGCACAAGGATGGCCTATATATAAGAAATACCAAAAGAAAACAAAGTACAGGAAAGGTAAAAGGAAAATTTCTTCCAAAAACCAAGACGATCGCCTACTGTCGTCTCTCACATTTGCTGCTCTTGATTGCAAATTTGGCATGAAGTTTACTTAAAGTCTTCTTCTCCTTCTCCTCCTTATTTTCTATAAATCTCTCCTTAGAAGAAGTGACTTCCTCTATTGTTGTCCCATATAATGGATCCTCAGATTTTTTCGAGGTAGGGTTGAAGGTCTTGGGTCCGCCAGCACCTTGACCTTTAGGAGGCCTTATTTTCATTCGAGGGACATTGGTGGTAGGTATGGTTTTCCAAAGCCAACTGGGGGCTTTTGAGTCCCTGACTCTTGTTGGACTTTGATGTTGTTGAAGTTGCGCTTCAACCTCTCCACCATTATGATAGGATCATTGGGATCCTTAGTGCCCACAATAGTCACTCCTCTTCTTGATATTGATCGATATCCTCCAATTCTTTTAATGCCTCTATCTTTTTCGAGTACGTCTGGGCCAAAGCTAAAGGGAGGAATTCAAGCGATCGACATTTGTGATGGAGTTAGACATTGTTGTAATAGCACTTGAGCCCAAGGCTTGAGTAGCTAGTGACGGAAGATGCAGTGACATATGATATGCAACTTGACAGATAGAATAGTATAGATTAGTGATGTCCTTATGCGAGAACTGAATTTTTTTTGAAAACTGGAGAAGGATATACCTTGGCTAGATGGACTGTCCTTGGCTGGGGGTTTTCTAATATCACCCTCCTCAATGGAAGATTGGGTTGGTTGAATATCTAGAAAAGGGATATGGGGATTTTCAACACTTGATGTAGTAGGGACACGAGTTTTAATGAGGGTGGCCTTAGAGGTTTCCATCATAGAAGCGACGATATTTATTGTAGGCTTTTTTGAAGTAGGAATAGATGTTTCCACCTGATCCGATGCACTATGACAAATGGAAGCCTCAGCGGCTGCCTTCCCTATAGTTACATCTTATGCCACCAAGACAGCCTTTCCTTTTTCTAAGGCAATAAGATCCTCCTCATCTAGAAATATTGTTTCAGATAGTCTTTGGTGATGCCTTAGTCTACTCCATTGGCCCTATGGAGGATCTCTTCCCAAGCATCGGCCAGCATGACTAGGTAGCTCTCTCCAAGCCATTTTAGATTTTTTTTGTTCGATTACATTGGCAAAGAACTGAAAGAGAGTGGCTTCTATTTCTCTTTAGTTTGAGAGGCCTTTTCTTTGAGTTTCATAATTTATTCTCTAGTGTCGAAAAGCTTACTAGACTTAAAACATTATATTTTACTAAACCCTCCAGCGAGCATTAAGCTTATCTACTTCAGCCAAAGCACTACAAGTTGTTCATCATTGGCTTTGAATTGTTCTCTATACTTAGGATTTAAAGTGTTGGCATTCTTTTTCCAACCGTTCATGACTATGGTCGCTTGCATGTGGACCTTTGATAGCTTGGCTATTTTTTCTTTGGAATCCTTGGCTATTTATCTGCTTCTTTCATTTTATTTGTGACATAAGCCAATTCTTGCTTGTAGCATCCCACTATCATATCATGATTGGCCCACTCTAGGTCAAAAGAACATATGATTAATTGATCAGCCCGATCGACTTCGAAGATGCCTTTTGCCAGTCTTCTCCATTCAAACAACTAACACGCGATCTCCATGACTTTTTCAATGTCCTTGTTTACCTCTTTTTGAGAGATATCTTTGACATTATAGACAAATATTACACCCTCAAAGCAATAGTCAGGCAAATCCTCTTTCATCTTAGTAGCGGTGGCTGTGGATTGGCCTACAAGGGGTGGAGGAGCAGCATAACTAGGAGTTCCTTTAGATTTATGGGAGACGGAAATGGTGGTGTTAGGAAGTTAAGCTCATGGAGCTTGCTTCTAAGAAGGTTGAGAGTGAGAGTTTGGTTGTTTGAGATCAAATTCGCTCCCAGAGTGATTGGGTGGACCCTTCTGTTCGTATGAGCAATGTTGTTTTCTTTCAACGTCATGGTGCTCTTGCTTTTCATAGCGGCACTGCCTATCCTACTCATCTTGGCATTCCTTCTCTTTTCCTCCATTACAGAGTCAGTCTCTTAATGAGTGCTGGAGCATTGATATTAAATCTCCAGAGTCAAGAACCGGCATTAATCCATGTCGAAATGGAGATAACTAAAATGGTCCCTGCCCATTGTACTTAAAAAAAGAATGAATGTGTCAGAACAAAGGCACTGGATTAAGAATGAGTACTCAGTGCCTGTGGTTATGATCCTATAAGTGTGTGAAGTGCTGGTGTGTACCAATTTAACCTATGGACTATGCTCGAAGGGTCCCAGAGATGGAGTTTCATCACTCTTGACAAGAACATCTCCAGCTGGAAAGCTGAATTAAAGGGGGATGGTGTTGAGGATATCTCCAAAGCTTATTCCCCCAAAACCAAAAGCCGACCAGTTACCAAGGTCACCGAAGGAACCGAAGGTTTTCTTGAAGGAGCATGCAAGAGGAGTTGTTTCTTCGATTGGTTCAATACTTGGTTTGGGTGCAAGATCAAGCGACTTGATGACTAGGCATTTTGGATGGTCGGTGCTATGGTTGTAATGCCCTAGAGAGATGTCTCTCTCTATATGTTATCCTTGCAGAGGTTGTAATTTTCATCATCCTTACCATCTCCTTTATCTCCCCCTCCTTCTTTTCCTTCTCTTTTTTTGTCTCCCTCTTCTGCAACATTCTATTCTTCTCTTCTTTTTTCCTTGTCAACATTTACATTGCTTAATTTACCTTGTCTTCCTCTTGATATTCGTCATCAAAATCATGAACTGGGTTAGAGGGACCGGTAGTGGCTTGAGATTTCTTAATGGGAAGTTAGTTTGGAATAGCGCTCCTGCCATTGTATAAAATATGTTATTGGCAATGTCGGGCATTTGTTACAAGATAAGAAGTAGTGCGGAATTCATAGGCAACTCCCTTCACATACTCCATAGGTTGAGCGTATTTTGTTATTAACCTCTTGTTCAAGAAGATCTTTGAAGGATAAAAAAGGAAGTTAGGCGCTTAGGTAAAGAAAACTAAAGTACGAAAAGGACATTAGATACAAATACTTATGGTCACTCAACTAGAAGCGATTAAAGCCATGAGGGAAGCAAACGAAGAAATACTCCCTTGAATTAACTGCTCTCCTTCTAAAGTCCCTTGACGACCTTGCAATGACTAAATGCCTCAACTATCAGTAAAGAAGGTGAATCTCGCCTCTTCTTGAAGCTCAAGAGGTAAATCAACTCTTTTATTGTTAGAGGACGTTTTAGTTGAATCATAAAGATGATGTATAGAGAATGAATTACGTTATAGTTGTTAGGATGCACTTATATGAGAGCCGATCTAATTTCTTGAAGGAAGAGTTTTATGAAGTCACTAAATTATGGCATGGCTCTGGGCTTGCACATAAACTTATTGCATGTGGTATAGCTTGGAGGGGGGAGATGAACCCGTTGGTCGAGTGTTGGAAAGAGAACCTTGTAACAACCCACATTTTAATGATAGGATATTTGAATAATTGATTTAAATATTAAATCATTAATTAATTGAAGGTTCGAAAATTTGACATTTTGCATACGGTCGACTTGGGACTCAAGACCACCTCTAGTCAGATTGATGTTGCAAAACAAAATTAGTATAAATATTATTATATTTCGAGTCATGGTACTTTTATGATTTACATTATAGGTATTTTGAAAAAAATACATGCATATTCAAGTCTAATGGGATCTCGTGCTTATGTTTTTGGGATGAGGACTTCATTATGAGATGTACGGTTAAAGAGTTATTGGAATTAAGTAAACCGATGGCTAAAACAATCTCAAAATGCATGAAATTATCACCCCAAAGCGCCATCTTGGATGCCGCCATCTCGGATGGTGATGAAATTTATACCATCAAAACAAAAAAAATGAGGTGATGTGTGCCGATGAGTGTTGTGGTGATCTAATGTGCCGTGTGGTCATATAGACTCGAAACGTATGGCAATATTATTTAAAGAATTGAATAAAATTTATATTATATATATGCATACATATATGTGTGTATAGATATGCTTGTATTCTCCACCCCTACTTTTCTCTCCTTCCTTATAATATCTTCTTCTTATCCTATATTCAATAGCATGCAAATCCTCTCCCTTAAAAAAATGTTAACCCATTTCCTTCCTTAAAATGCTTCATGCACTTTCCTTTATCGAGACTAGAGAAGTGTCGATGCTTCAAAGGGTTAGGAGGCGACAGTGGCGAGCTCGATGGAGCTTTGGGTTTGGTTTTGGGAAGCAATGTCAAAGGTAGAATGGAGGGCATGTGTAGTAGCTGCTTAGAATGGGAAGGAGCTCATTTGTAGTGGCAAAGGCCATCGATAGCCAAGGCGGTGTGGAGGCAAGGTCAACGCTTGGTCAAGGGTTTGGCCATGGGATACCACAATAATCAGGAGGCTGGAGATTATCAAAGTGATGTGGTTGGACTTGGCTTGTGAAGGGGTAGTCAATGGTGTTGCTCTTTGGTGATTTAGTTTCCTTGGTTAAATTGCAATAGCGGACGACGGTTGGGGAGGATAATATCACAAATTGAAGGGGGGCTGAGTATGGTATGTAGGTATCTGTTGTAGAGTGCATGCGAATAGGTACCCATTGGAAGTTATGGTTCATCATTTCATGGGGGCACGGAAGGAGAAGTGGAGGTAAGAGTGTGCATGGGTTGGATTTGTGCACATTGTGTGGAGGATGTATCATTTGGGGAAGAAGTGGGATGGAGTAATTTAGTGGGTTAATTAATTTAGTTATCTATATTTGTACTTAACTCATACCTCTTTCATACCAGGTCCAATTGAGATGTGGATTTTTTCATTGCACTCGTAGTGAGATTATCTGCGACATATTATTTGCTTGGACTAAATTAGAACATTTGGGAATTAAAGACATAGGTGAGAAAAATTATATTTTTGAATTTATATTGCAGTATAAATCCCCGTAATTATGTATATATATATTGGAAATATTACTTTGACGAGGTAGGATAATCTATATAGGTAATTATTCCCCTTATTTGATTGGATTGGTTTGAGTAGATATTCAGAATAATTGATTAAGGTCCCGTATATATATTATGTTATATTCATATTGAATGGAGTTAGATGGAGTTGATATTAATTTATAACATGGTTATGAATTAATTAAACTCCAATTTGTAGTTATGTTAGAAATAGAAATATTATTGTATATTTTATTATAGGTATCCGAGATAATTGATTAAGATCCCATATATATAAATATTGTGTTCTATTTGTAATGAATAGTTTAGATGGAGTTGATATTAATTTATAACTTTGTTATAAATTAATTAAACCCTATTATGTAGATATATTAGAGATTGAATATTATTATATATTTTATTACTAATCGAGAGCTAAAAGTATGACCATTAAAATAAGCTATAAGGCTAAAATAATTATATAGGTAGGTTAAATTTATATTAAAATGAATTTGAAGTTTATCTGGCCTTGATATTTGTTTATTTGGTGTAGTTTAATAATTAAGTAACTACTAAATTTCTATAAAGGTGATTTGATAAGTTAGAAATTACAAAGAAGTATCATATTATTTTATAGGGTTTGATTAAAGTTACAAAATCTAGAATATTGTAGTAACGTGATTTACTAACTTTAGACCCTAAGAAATGGTTAGAGAAGTATCTGTACACACACACACTATGTATATATAATATATGATATTTTTTAGGCCATGTTGATAGCCAAACCTAATTTATAGAAGATTTAAGTAAAAATAAGATATAGTATGATTGATAGGAAATGGCATTACTTTATAAAATAAGTGTGAGACTTCTGTAAAATAATATGAAGAACATATAATTGTTAGGTTGGTGACTTAAGTAAGATGCATTTTTGTTGAATTTTTTATATGATTGTATGTGTGAATTGTTATTGATTGTAATGATAGACTTGTTGCTTTGGTTGTGTATTGCCTTTTTGTATGTAAATGTACATGGTATGTGTTTATTAGTTCCATATAGTTGGACTAGTTATATATACCTACATATAATTTATGTGATTTACATATGCTTATATATGCCTATATTTACGAATATAGTTTTGATATGTCCGACATGGGGCTATCGATAGGTAAAAGGAATCGATTATACCATTGAGACGCACAACCTGCAGATGTGATCGTGGAGTAGGGATAGAGAGAGATTTGGATGCCAATCTAGAGTAGGTCATATATTATTTCGATTTATAAATGGATGTTGTGATAGGACCTACATGCCAACTTCTTTTGAGATGTTAGTTTTTAGGGTAGTCCATAAGTTAGTTGTGGCTCTTGATAGTTCTGTTTGGTAGCTATGATCAAGGAGGCATGATTTATCGATATACAATTTAAGCATATGTATAGTTTGGTATACCTGGGTTACCCAATAATGGACGAAATATTTTGTAGATGCATAACTATGCGATTCAAGCAATTTACACACACACACACACACACACACACACACACACACACACACACACACACACACATATATATGTATAGATGCATGGTTTGGGGGATTTATACATATATTGGTTTGGTATGCCTAACTTGGCACAACCGGATAGTCCAAGGCACTTCAATAACACATCACGATCTATATAGGGATGATAATACTTCGATGTTGTGTATACATGTAGGAACGTGTACATGGGGTAGCTTGAATTCAGATTGTCTATCCATATACAATTGGATGTTATCAATTCTGCAAAAGGAATCTATTTTATCATTGAGATGCACGACCTGCGGCTATGGTTTCATAAGGGATGGAGAGAGATTGGGACACCAATCTAGAGTAGGTCATATATTGTTGTGTTGTACATATGGGTGCTGCGATAGGACCTACATGCTAACTTCTTTTACGGTGTTGGTTTTCAGAGGAGTCCACAAGTTAGTTGTGGCTCCTGATAGATCTCTTTATAGCTATTGACAATTCGAAACGGATACAAATTATAGATATTCTTATTTAGGTTTTAGGTATGGAGATGTTATGTTAGTAGCATAGTTATATCGTTGTATTTGTTTTGCATTTCAGATGCTTCGATAGGGACTGAGAGATCTATAGTATCGTTGCTTATAAATTGCAGTATTACGCTAACACTCTTTTTTCATATTTAGTAGCATGGATTGTTATAGTATGTACTTTTCTAATTAGAGAACCACCACTATGTTTCATCCTGACTTGTTGATGTATGGATAAAGTAGGACGAAGTATGATTAGTATTACCCATTGATCCTTGCTCACGTTTATTAGATGTATAAATGTTGCATGTATATACAGTATTTAGTGATAGTTCCCCTCACATAGGCTTTATGTCTGACCCATGTTTTGTTTTTGTCTATTTTTTTATGACAACTCTTAGGTACTCGGTTGAGTGGTTTGGGGACACAGGTGCTTTTGGAGATAAGCTTATATAACAGATGGAGCATTCTAGAGACGCAAAGTTGATATTTTGGAAATGTATACTTAATGGTGATGTAGTACGTAGTAGATATGTTATTTTGTATATGAAACTTATGATATTAGATACTATATTCAAAACTCCATGTGAATGTAGTTAATGTATTCTGACTTTCGGTATTGATATTTATTTATCAGTTGCTTTTGCTAATGCAGTCTCTTGTATATTATATACCATATTTTGTTCATGTATATTCAATATACTATATGTTACCTTCCCGTTGTGAGATTGTATTGATGTGCCATGTTATGGTGTTTTATTTTAATTCTTTTATGGTATTCAAGAGTCAGACATTTGTTGTGTAACATTTTACGATTGTATATTTAAATATTTAAATTAAATATAGCATCGTTAGTCGGATTTTAGTCCAAAATGCTACTTTTTGCAAACTGTCGAAGTAGGACTCGAGACATCTTCCATTGATTTCAAAATGATGTTTGCAGCCTTTTTGAGTACAGACATCGATATGTTTGGATTTAGCTAGAATTTCGACATTTTCATCTAGGGCTTTGGGTATTGGGTTTCAGCCCAATAGCCTAACATAAGACCCTAGCTCCACCCCTCTCCTCTTCATTCCTTCATAATATTTCATAACACTCAAGCTTTAGCAAAAATGGGGGAAGAGATTGGAAATTAAAATCCTAAGCCCTAGTTTCCTTTGCAAATTCAAGTTCTAGCTCCAAAATAAAAGAGAAGCTGAGGTAAGCATCCCCTTCTTCTTCTCCATCTCAATCTCTCTCCAGTTTTAGAAATTTCTTATAACCTAACTTAGGAAATATTTGCTTATGATCTTAGATTGGAGCTTTTTATAGTTGAGATTGAAGAGTGATTGATCTTCCATTGTTTTCAAGCTTCTCCTTCCTTGTTTTTTGTGTAAAAGGTGAGTTCTTGAACTCACATCTATGTTTATAGCTTTCATTATCGTAAGGTATGAATTCCTAACATCTATTCATATTCATTTGCTTTTGATTTGAATTGATTTGGTGAATTTTCCAATTTTGGCGTTTTGAAGTCAAAATATTTAAAGATCCTATCTTTGATGTTTGAACATGTTATTTGTAGCGTATCAAAGAGCCTATAATGCTGGGTCATCGATTGGCATAAATCCCTAGCATCCATCGCTCGTTCGATCGTATTTCGGCCCTTTTTGTCTAGGCTGTTTTTTTTCCTAGTAGAAAATTTTAGACGACTAAAACCAAATCCAGACAACTGGTTGAAAAATCCAGACGTTTGGAAAGGGGTTTGGAAAAGGCAGAAACAAAATCCAGACGTTTGAAACAAAATCCAAACGTCGGAAACCAAATTTAGACATCCGGTTGAAAATTTCAGACGTCTGAAATGGCCAATGAATTAAAAAGAGAAAGGAGAAAAGCATGTATTTTCCAGAACATAGGGCCAGACGTCTGGGAATACCTAGCAGACGTCTGGAACTCTCAATTTTGCCTATTTTTGAGTTTATTTCCAATTTTAATCGATTTATGTCGACCCAATTAGTTGTCATCACTTATTATCGACTTCGATGACTTCTTTCTTTGGATTTTTGGGAATTTCCATTTTGATGGATTTGGTATCAATTTCTTTGGATTTAATTCACGTCTTCGTATGTGGATTGTTGGTAATTGATTGTTTCTGCAATCATTTCCATGATTTGTCACTTTAAAATACAAAGTTTTCTATACTAGTAGTAAATATTCAAACTCTTTCATCAAAATGATTTCAACATTTACTTTCAATAACGAACTCGCTTTTAAAATCGTTTTCCAATCTATTAGTATATATAAACCTTTACCTCATTCGTTTGAGAAATCCAATTGAACGATTTAGCAAAACAAGTGGTATGAAACGCTTGCGTTTACTTTGTCGGTTAATCCTTAGGCTTGTTCGATTGAAACTCTTTTGACAATTTTCGAGTGGAGATCTACAATTTGTTCGTAAATATTTAAGTTAAGCCAGTGGTTATACGACATGAAGCTAAACTCATTTATTTACTAGCTTAGTGAAATCAACACGTTTTTAATGATCGACGACGATCATTTTTGTGGTTTAGACTAGCAATGTGCGATGTCTCTTTGTCTGCGAGAGAGACTAAACCCCGTTTCCGTGGAGCTTCAGCTTAATTTGGTGGGGTAGCGACCTATGGTATTCGAGCCGTTTGTGGAGCCTCGGCTCAAAATTGATGGTTAGCAACCATGGAATAGCGTTCCGTTTGTGATACACGTGTTGATGAGTTTTCATGCTTTCGTTTTATGATAGGCTTCACCTTTTGTGATTTTTGAATTTCTAGTTGATGATTTCTAGAATTTGTGTTTTACCAATTTTGTGAATGGCATTGATGGATATTTATCAATATTTGTGGTTTGGTGAATAAAATAAAGAATATGACATTCTTTTTAGTGCTTTGAGATTTCTTGAGATATTGTATGATTTTTGTTGTTGTTTAATGTATACTTGTCGCAGTATGGCATTATTGTTATCATACATTATCTATTATCCTATCCCGTTTTATCTGACATTTATAGTTGGACTGATCCGTTTATTATTTTCTTATTAAATAATACCCGGGTCAGACCGAAATGTTACAGGTGCTTCTGCTTGACTGCTGATCTAGGACCATCATCTGACTTTTGTCTAACTACTTAGTTTAGTAGTTTTTTTCAATATACATTCGAGATAGAGACTCCTTGATGTATACATATTATTTTATGTAGCACTTGTATCTGTTCTTTTGTGTCGTGGATCTTGTTTGTGCACTACTCTGATGTACACTTCTATGTGTTATATTCATATCTATTTCCGCCTTTGTGATATGGATATCTGTGACTGATTTGTGTTATGCTCATTTCTACATTTGTTTTGAAGATTATATATAGCCACTGTGTATTAGTTTTGAGTTTGTATCGGTATGTCGGGTTTCCTCTTGAATTGAAATGCATGTTATACTATCTGACATACGGTGCCCACACAAAGTAATTACACGGATGGTCGCTCTTCAACAACCTTATTCTTCGTGCTAGTTGACCGCATTACCTCGTAGTATCCTTGGCTAGCGTGAGTATAGAGGTGGGACGTCACAGCTTGGTATCAGAGCCAAACTTCGAAATAATATAGAATAATCTAGCAACGATCATTGTCCTAAGTCCTTCTTAGGAGTCATGCCTTAGGATTTAATTCATGTCATTGAACCTGTTCTATCCTACTTTCTTTGTGATGCCTTGTTTTATCAATCATGATTGTTTGATATTCATTCTGAGAATAACTTTTTCCTCTTCTTTCTTTCTTTCTTAAAGAAGAGAAATGGTTAGACAAGGACGTCCCAACGCCGGTCAATCTAGTGCTACTCCTCAGGATGGAATATTTATGTCTGCCCAATAGCTTCTAGATCTTGTAAAGAATGCTCAAATTGTCGGACCCATTCCAGAGCCTACTCACCCAAAATCCGGATTTGCACGCATGTGCAGTGATTATATAAATTTGGGTGGAAAGCCGTTTAGGGTTTCCGAGAGCATTATCGAAGTCTAAGCTTGGCTTAGAACATGCGATCGCATCTTTTCTCGCATGAATCTTATTGATCTGCATCGTGTCCAAGTGGCTTCTAATATGCTCCAAGAAAGAGCATTAGATTGGTATGAGCTTCTGATTTTTGAAATTATTGAAGCGGACCTTACTTGGGAGCAATTGCTGGAAAGATTTGAATCGAAGTTTGTACCAGAAGCTGATAAAGTGACTCTGGACCGTCGTTTTATCGACCTTGTTTAAGGTGAATCTTCTGTGGTAGATTATGTCACATCTTTTGAATCCCTCTCTAAATATGGGGTCGATTATGTAAATACTCCATTGAAGAAAAATGTAACGACCCGTTGAAATTAATAATATTTAATAAATTAAATTAATATAATTTCTAATTTGTTTAAGAATAAATGTAGAAATTTGGTATAGTAGTTGTAACCTAGTGTAACAATAAAATTTTATGACAATAGATTTGGATAATGTAATTTGTCACTTTTTGTTAAAAGTAAATTTTAAGAAATCAATAAATGTTGAATTGAGAATATTAATAAAAAATATTAACTAAAATGAGATTCATTAATATAAAATCAGTAGTGAAGATGTCACCTTTGGTTGTAATAAAGGTGAATGCTATTAGTGGATGTCAACACTTAATAAAATTTATTTAGAATAAAAAGAATTTAAATGCATGTTTGAATAGAGTATTAAATTGATAGATTAAGCGTAAGTAATTAGAATTTAACCCTATAAGATATGGAACTGAATGTATGAATATAATTTTGTAGAAATAGTTAATTAACAAATTATTTGTGCATACCCAATTTAATATAAATAACAAAAGGGCTAGCACTTGATGTGCCTAAGTATTAATATATTGGAACTATAATAAAATAGAGAGTTTGGTAGTAAATAGAAATAAAAAGACCGTTATTAACTAGTAAATTAATAAATGGATTCTAACAATAGGTAGTAATTAATGCGTGTATATTGGGCATTTGCGGATTACCAATTTTTCTACCTATTCATATAATTTATTTATGTAAATCTAAACCTATGGCAACATTTTGTTAATAAATGTTGGAAGTGAATTTGAATATATCAAAGGATAACAAGTGTTTAGGTTAACCATTTATTTTATTTAGTTAAGAAGGGAAATAGATTGAAATAAAGCTAATTTAATTTTTTTGGTTGTTAATGGGTATAGTTAAATAAGGAGAAGTTATAGGAAATAAAACGCGCACTAATGAGATGTAATATAATTCCAAAGTTATTTATACCCACAAATAGGTTAATTACTGTATAGAAAGAGTCTAAATCAATAAATGAATTTATTAAGATTACATTTATAATTTTATAACCTTTATGCTGATTTAAGTTCAATTAATTTATTTGATTAAATAGTGCAGTAGCGTAGTTTTGTGCGGTAGTTGAAATAGCTAATTCTTTTAGGTGAAGTTAAGGCTAATTCTATGTATATATTTGACCTATTGTTGATATAGATTCTAGGAAGCAGGATCTATTAATTAAATGGAGTATTAGATTCAATAATTGCATTTATCGCATAAATAAAGAGAATATAACGGTTAAAATTGGCGTTATTGAAATTAAAAAGGAATGGGGGAATAATAATTTGAAATCATTGCAATAGATATTAATTTAAGGTTACCTTAAATAAATTAAGGTAATAAATGGAGGATAGTGTAAATATCTTTATAATACGATGATTTGTGTAGTTAGGGTAGTTTTGATTTGTCACTTAAGATGGAGGATTTTTATAAAATGTAATAAATGCAGTTAAATTAAGGCATTGACGTTTGGGTATTTAAGAAGTGATAAACTAAAATTTATTTATTTATTTGAAAATTTGAAATCCAATTTGTGGATTTATTGCAAATAAGTGAAATTTGTGTTTAACCATTACATCGATAGGAATAAATTAAATTTAAGGTTATATTAATAAAATTTGGACTAGAGAAATGATATGAATCGGTTTTAGAAGCCTTAAATATAAAATGGGAAGTAGACGAGATTTCACGTTACAACCATTTTTAAAAAATCCTGATGTATGTAGAAATATTTATGAAATATAACGTAAACCAATGTTGAATCAAAAGAATAGAGTCAACACTTATTTATTCATTTAATGTGATATAACTACGAGTATGATTTATTGCAAATTACATGGAAATCTAATATATAGGACATTACCTAAAAAGGAAGAGTAGATAAAATTTATGATAAACATATTTGTATATGAAGGTTATTGATTTAAGGAGAAATTGGGCAAGTTTTATGTATTTGGGTTAAGTGCAACCTTTAATAGATAAATTTAGTGCAATTAAAGAAATTGACAATTAATATTTCGATAACCTAAAATTTGATGGGATAAGAACATTTGGGTAATGAAGGGATGACAAATATTAGCTATGATTCTAGAAGGAATTAAATAGATAATGGGAAGATTAAAATCAGGTTCTAAGCAATAATTATTAAATAACAGAAGTTTAGGAGTAAAGTGAGATAATTGAAAATTTTAATCATTCATATAAGTCATTTGTTTATTAATATGAGTTAGCTAATAAATTTAATTTGGGCAATACCTATATATTGGAAACACATTTGTAAAGTGTAATTAATTGAATTTGGTGAATTGGGAATGAATCCAAGGTTATAGGAATTGATGTAATACTACGCAAATAAAAGGTAACCGCATAAAATCAATGTTTCGTAATAAATTGTAATTGATAATTAAGTAGGAATGGGTTTGAATTTGACAAAAAGGAAAATTTATTATTTGCTTACCCATCTATTCAATCTATTAAATTTGATCAGATCCATTTGCAATTAAACGAATTTATTTACAAGTTAGTATGTATTTAGCTGATAACTATAAACCAATTAGGGCAATTGGGTATATATATATTACCAGTTAAGTTATATAAGATAATGGTTGACTTAATTAAGGGAGTTTATGTAATAATTTCATTTATTTTGTAAGTGGAAATAAAACGTTAATGATAACAAGTATTCAAAATTTACCATCTATTTAGTATATTAAGTATAATTGATAATCAACTGCAGCAAGTAATAAATAATAAATACGTAACGTTAAATGAAGTAATATTTGAAATTTAATATTTAGAAACTATGTAAATATAAGTGAAGATGAAATTGGGGATATTTACATATTGAAATATGAATCCAATGATAAATCAATCTAATTGACAATAAATAATGGAAAGTAAATTTAATTAAATTTTGGAAATTTAATATATATATATATATATATATATACAGTTATAAACCCTAGCTCCATCCTATTGTCATTTGCTGTATATTCATTTCTTCATATCCTTCTCCTCCTCAAATGGTTGCAAAACCTAGATCTACTTCAATCCAAATTTCAATGAAAATGCAAACACTTCAGAAAAATTCCACAAAAAATATATGTTAATGTTCTCGAGGCACGTAATCTACTGGTGCAATTCGTTTTCTGTTTTGAACATTCGTTAGACCAGAATTAATTCAAACAGTCCGTGACCATTCATCATCATCGTCGCAAACTTCGTCGGATCGTCAAACCTTTTCTGGGTTTTGTAGAGTGGACGATGGGGATCGCATCTATATGGTTTGTGTGTCGTTTTATTTATTTTCAATTTTGAATTCAATCATCATTTTTCGCCATAACTTTCTCATACGAAGTCGGATTCACACGAAATTTCTTTTGTTAGGATCGTAATTTAATTCCGGATTTGATGACGCTGGTTTGGACGAATTCCGAGAAAGGCGAATTTTTGGGTTTAAATCGAATTTAAATTCGATTTAAATTCCAAAGGTGAGTGTTTAAACCCACTCACAACTACTAGAAGCTTTTATGTTTGTTAAACTAATTTTAGAAATGAATAGAAATTTATTTATGAGTATTTGGCATGTTTATTTTATTCATATCTGTTGAATTGCATTTATTTAATTTAACTGTTAATTTAATTAATTTATTGCGTATAAATTTACAGTTAAAATTTATTTGTTTGTATATGAACTGCTAGTTAACAGTTATATAATTTATTACTGAATATAGACTGTAGATTAATAGTTGTTAAATTTAATTTGAATAAAATTGCCAGTATTACTTGTTATGTAGTACCAAAAATAATATTGTTATTGATTGATACTGATTGATGATTGCGATTTGGATGATGGATGATGTTGATGAATGGATGTTTATTGTATATCATTAAATTGCAAATTATCATGCATGTTTCATTTCATTCGGGATTGTGGTTTAAAATGATATACAACCGCAAAATTTTATATCTTTTACATTGCGGATTGAAATGATAAATATCCGTATCACTTGACCATAGGATAGAAAATTATATACAGGCACCGCGGTATATATATAACTATTTAAAGGTGATTTCTATGGTTTGGATGGAATACGATTTATAATAATCTTAAATTTTATATTGTATAAATATTATTCTTCCATATATATACATATGAAGTTGAACATTTTGAAATTAAAAGGTGTATAAATCTCTTTATTAAAAATGGAAAAATTTAAGAAAATGGAGTTTGATAATTTATATCATATGTTTAAATGTTAAGTTTGGAAATTTTAAGATATGATATTTATAATTGGATTTTTTTTCCAAGATAAATTGAAATGAATATTCTAGTATAATTTGAATTGAAAAAAATATATATTTTATTACTAGAAATTGGAGTTCTTATTTATTTATGGATTTTATATGAATATTCAAGACTAAATAATAGAACATTTAATTTGGTTGAAGGAATAAATTCCAACTTTAGTTTTGAAATATTAACACTCCAAATGGATATATATATATATATATATATATATATATATATATATATATATATATAAATTGAAGTGGTTTTGGAACTTGAGAGAGATAATACAAATTTTGGTTTAGACTTTAATAAAGAAATGTATTTGTAAAGCCATGAGAACTATTTTCTTTACAAAGTAACATTTAAGTTAAACCTTTTAATTCATATACCGTTGAATATCCAAACCATTCAAGTTTTAGAAGTTATGGTTTTAAATTATGATTTTCAAAATACTATGCTTTGAAAATATTTGATTTTCAGACGATATGAAGTTAAAGCATTTTGATTTTGGAAAAGAATTATATTTGGGATAAGTGATAAAATATGGTTTTGGGTTTTGAAATGATATCGTATTCATGGTTATGAAATGGAATGTTTATTCTGATTTTTAAAGTATAACCTATTTTTAAATGACCGCGGTGTTATAATAACGATGGGTTGGCAAAGAGACCGGGATCGGATATCTGACATACTCTCTGTCGATACCGAAAACCACTTTGACTAACCATGTACGCGATGGAGATTCCAGAATGAAGTAGGTGGTGGTGACGTTTCCTGTAAGGTAAATACGTGGACCCGACTCCCGTGAGTTGGCATAAGGTGGCTAAAACAGGAGCGATTCTCAGGCCAATGAGGTCATTCCTCTGATCGGACCCTCCTCTTCGATATTATACTTTGATTTTGGATTGATTCAGTGGCCACTTCTATATTTTGATTTTGGGGAGTTAGTCCGAGGTGGGCGGTAACTGCGGCTACGCGTTTCCACCAGCCTGGATAGCAATTGGTATATCTACCCTGGCATTGCCTAGTTGTGCCGTGTCACCTACCATACCGAGCCTTTACTACGAGTTTCTATTTGTGTCGTACCTATGGAGTATCCTCTGGTAGCTTCCCGATCAGAAGGTATTACGGTACTGTATAGACTATTGGCATTATTTGTGTTAAGGGCTATATGGGTAACCCCTTAACGCTATTAAAAAGTAAGTTTATTTTATAAATAGACACTATTATAATAGTGCAATATACTACATAGTAAATAGTTTAACGGATCCTTAGGAGATGTAAATCCCGAGCATCTCTTGAGTTACTGTACTCATATTTATTTCTGTTAATTTAACTCACATAAGATCTTTTAGTTCTGACTCGAGTGTTTTTGTCTTTTCAAATTCGCTCGGGTCAGTCCGAGCGTTTCAGGATCGAAGACTTTAGCTTTGAAGGACGAAGACGAAGGAGTCGTATTATTATTATCTATAGTATTGCACCACACTTATACTGTTCCGCTGCATTGATTGTATTGGTAGGTGTAACTATGATATTTATTATATAAAGCAAATCAAGTGTTTGTAAACTGTTTTGAACTGTATATTTATTATTATATTTTATCCTTCCGCTGTGAGATTCTGTTTTGTTTTATTTCTTCTCTGTTTTCTTATTTACCCCATAACAATCCACCCTTGCGTATGCTTTGAATTGGCACGTGTGTCGGTTTAAAGTGTGCGAAAAGGCGGGATGTTACAAAAAATCAGAGGTTCGTCTATGGCTTGAATAAGAATCTCAAAAGGCCTTTACTTCTGAAACTGGAAGTTTCTTTTGATCAACTTGTTGATATCGCTCTTCGACTTGAAGAGGCAGATAAAGAGACTGATGTTGAAGTTGGGAGTGCCAAACCGAACTTCAACAACAAAAGAAGAGGCCTAATAAGTTCAAAGGTCCTTATCCCAACAAGAAAGGGAAATAGGTAGTAAAAACTCCTACTTCTAGCTGTGGAGAATGCTACAATTGTGGTTCTAAGGACCATTATGCAAATAAGTGTTCAAAGCCCCTTACTTGTCGCTATTACAAAAGTTCGGGCCATTATATATCTTCCTGTCCCAAGCTTCAAAACAAGAAGGAGGGAAAGCTAAATGTGGTGCAAGCCCCTAGTAACACTTCTCGTGGTCAAGTTATTTCTCATTCTATCCTTGATGGTATTATTATGTTCCGTGATCAACCTATTCGAGTTCTTTTTGATACGGGTGCATCCCATTCTTTTATATCAAAAGAACTTGTTGATACTTTTTCTTTAAGTATTATGGCTTTGATGACTTCTTTGAGAATTGCGAATCCGGTTGGTGGATCCACAACACTCAGTTTGCTTTGTAAAGATGTCGAGATTATTTTATTTTATTTTTCTTTTCAAGCCGATTTGCATGTCATGCGTTACTTAGACTTCGGAATGATTTTGGGAATGGATTGGCTTAACCGTTATGAAGCCCATATCCAATGTCCTGAGCGGACTATATATCTTCGACATCTTCTATCTGTTAAATAGATTTCTATTGTCCTTAAAGATTCGGATTCCAATTTGGCCACATCCTTATATTCTTTAAATCCTCATGATGAGGATAATGATGATGAGGAAGATGTCATTTCTCTCATTTACGTTGTTCGTGAATTTTTTGACATGACATATTTGAGCCCGTTTCAGGATTACCGCCTGAGCGAGCAATTGAGTTCCGAATTAATCTGATCCTTGGAGCTCTACCTATCGCTCGTCCTCCTTATCGTATGTCTAATAAGGAAAATGAGGAGATGCATAAGAAATTATCCGAATTGGAAGAGAAGCAACTTATTCGTTCTAGTTCCTCCCCTTGGGGAGCTTCAGCTATTTTTGTGAAGAAACCCGATGGTACACTTAGGCTTTGCGTTGACTACCGCAAGCTTAATTATCTTACCATTAAGAATAAATATCCTTTATCTCGGATTGATGATCTGTTCGATCAAATTAGTGGTGCTAGAGTCTTTTCACAGTTAGACTTAGCAACCAGTTTTCATCAGCTTCGTATTGCAGAGGATAGCATTCCTTTGACACCATTCCGTACACGTTATGGATCTTATGAATGGCTTATTATGCCATTTGGTTTAACTAATGCTCTAGATTATTTCGTTGACCTTATGAATCGAGTTTTCAAAGACTTCCTCGATCGATTTGTTCTCATCTTTATAGATGATATTCTTGTTTATTCTAAAACAGAAGAGGAGCATGAAAAGCATCTTTGGATTGTGTTGGAAACTCTTAGGAGCAACCAATTAAAGGGAAAATTTCCTAAGTGCCACTTTTGGCAATCTCGTGTGAAGTTTCTCGGCCATATTATTTCTGAATCCGTAATTTTCGTAAATCCTTCAAAGATTGAAGCGATTCAAAATTGGAAGAGACCGGAGAGTGTAATGGAAATCTATAGTTTTCTCGGATTGGCGGGTTATTACCGTCGTTTCATAAAAGACTTTTTGAAAAATTTCCTTGCCTCTTACTAGTTTGACAAAGAAAAGAGTTAGATACATTTGGTTGGACAAATGTGAAGCTTCTTTTTAGAAATTAAAAGAACTCCTTTCCGATGCTCCTATTTTTGTGATTCCCGAAGGGAACCAAGACTTTATAGTTTATACTTATGTTTGTCGTGTTGGTTTGGGAGCCGTTCTCTTACAAAGGGAACGTGTTATTACTTATGCTTCTAGGAAAATAAAGCCTGCCGAGACTAGATATGCCACTCATGATTTAGAGCATGCGGCTATTGTTTTTGCCCTTAGAATTTGGCATCATTATCTTTTGGGAGAGAAATTTGTTCTCTATACCGATCATAAATCTTTGAAGTATTTTTTTTCTCAAAAGGAACTTAATTTGCATCAACAACATTGGCTCGAGTTCCTTGCATCTTATGATATTGATATTCTTTATACTCCCGAAAAGGGAAATCGTGTTGCCGATGCCCTTAGTCGTAAGCAACAAGCGGTTGTTTCGATGATGATATCCGAATGGAATGATCTCGAGATTTTATCCACTTGCGAGATTCGAGGTTGTGAATCCGATTTATGTTCATCTCTTGTTCTATGTAGCCTTGAGGCTCATCCTTCTCTTTTAGACCACATTTTTGAAGCACAAAAGCTAGATCCCGAATTGGCTCTTCTTAGCCAAAGTTGTAGGGGTAGATTAATATTGGAGGTTTGAAAGACTTTGATATTGATGCTCGTGGCGGTATTTGAAAATTTGGTAGACTTATCGTGCCAAATATTAGTGATCTTCGTAAAGACATTTTAGAAGATTCTCATCGTTCTAAATTTATCATTCATCCTGGTAGTAGTAAAATGTACGCAGATATGAAGCAACTTTATTATTGGGATGGAATGAAATCTAATATTGCTAACTTCATTAAGCATTGCATGACTTGCCAACTTGTTAAGGCTGAGCATTAAAGGCCCGGTGGGTTATTGCAACCTTTCGACATTCCAATTTGGAAGTGGGATCAAGTCTCCATGGACTTTATTGACGGACTTCTCCGTTCTCGTTCGGGCCATGATAGCCTCTGGGTGATAGGTGATAGACTTACAGAATCTGCCCATATTATTCCCGTTTGGTCCAATCGGACCGTACCTCTCTTGGCCAAACTCTTTGTTAAAGAATTGCTAAATTTCATGGAATTCCTACTTCTATTATTAGCGATCGGGATCCATTGTTTACTAGTGGATTTTGGAAAAGTCTTCAAAAAAGATTTGGGAATGAAGCTTAATTTTAGCACCGCTTATCATCCTCAGTCCGATGGACAAACCTAGCGGGTGAATCAAACTCTTGAAGATCTTCTTCATGTATGTGTTCTTGATTTTTGTGGAAGTTGGGAAGATCATATTTCTCTTATTGAGTTTTCCTATAATAATAGCTTCCAATCTAGCATTGGTATGGCACCTTTCGAGGCACTCTATGGAAGGCCATGTCGATCTCCTTCTTGTTAGCTTGAGGCCGGTGAGAAGCTGGTTTTAGGTCCAGACTTTATTCGTGATTCCACAGAAAAGATTGACCTTATTCCGTAGGAAGAAAGAAGCTCAAAGTAGACAAAAATCCTATGCCGATAACTGAAGAAGGAAATTAGAATTTTCTGTGGGAGATTTGGTGTTTATTCGTGTTTCACCTATGAAGGGTGTTGTCTGTTTCAATCGATTGAGAAAATTAGCGCCTCGATATATCGGTCCATTTCCCATCACCGAACGTATTGGTTCCATGGCTTATCGCCTTTTATTACCGGTCAATTTTCTACTATTCATGACATGTTTCACGTTTCTCAACTACGGAAATGCCTTTGAGATTCCAATTCTATTCTTGAGCCCGGTGTTGTTGAAGAAATTGAAGTTTCGCCTAATTTGACTTATGAGCAACATCCTATTCGCATCATTGCTACGGAGGTTAAACGCCTTCGAAATAAAGATGTACCGCTTGTGAAAGTTCAATGGTCCTCAAATCCTAAGGATTGCTCTTGGGAATCTAGAGAATTCATCGAGCGAACACATCCGGACTTACTCTCTCATGCTCTTTGAGGTGAACTTCTTATTTCAAATTTCTTTTGTGTTGATATGCTTTTATGGTTGTTACTTTTTATTTTCTTCTTAAATATTGCGTGGACGCAATTTCTGTAAGGAAGGGAGTCTGTAACAACCCGTATATTCTACGATTGTATATTTAAATATTTAATTTAAATATAGCATCATTAGTCGGATTTTAGTCCGAAATGCTACTTTTTGCAAACTGTCGAATTAGGACTCGAGACCTCTTCCATTGAGTTCAAAATGACGTTTGTAACCTTTTTGAGTATAAACATCGATATGTTTGGAGTTAACTAGAATTTCGACATTTTCATTTAGGGCTTTGGGTACTGGGTTTCATCCGGATAGCCTAACATAAGACCCTAGCTCCACTCCTTCTCCTCTTCATTCCTTCATAATATTTCCTAACACTCAAGCTTTGGCAAAAATGGGGGAAGAGATCGGAAATTAAAATCCTAAGCCATAGTTTCCTTTGCAAATTCAAGTTCTAGGTCCAAAATCAAAGAGAAGCTTATGTAAGCATCCTCTTCTTCTTCTCCATCTCAATCTCTCTCCTATTTCAGAAATTTCCTATAACCTAACTTAGAAAATATTTGCTTATGATCTTATATTGGAGCTTTTAGAGTTGAGGTTGAAGAATGGCTGATCTTTCTTTGTTTTCAAGCTTCTCCTTCCTTGTTTTATTATGTAAAAGGTGAGTTCATGAACTCACATCTTTCTTTATAGCTTTCATTGTTGTTAGGCATGAACTCCTAACATCTATTCATGCTCATTTGCTTTTGATTTGAATAGATTTGGTGAATTTTCCAATTTTGGCGTTTTGAAGTCAAAATCTTTAAAGATCCTATCTTTGATGTTTGAACATGTTATTTGTGGCGTATCGAAGAGCCTATAGTGTTGAGTTGTCGATTGGCATAAATCCATAACATCCATCGCTCGTTCAATCGCATTTCGGTTTGGATTTGCCCTTTTTTTAACTAGGCTGTTTTTTTGCCTAGCAGAAAATTTCAGACGTCTGAAATTAATTTCAGACATCTGAAACCAAATCCATACATCTGATTGAAAAATTCAGACATCTGGAAAGGGGTGCGAAAAAGGAGGAAACAAAATCCAGACGTCTGAAACCAAATTCAGACGTCTGGTTGAAAATTTCAGACATTTGAAATGGCCCAGGAATTAAAAAGAGAAAAGAGAAAAGCATGTATTTTCCAAAACATAGCGCCAGACGTCTGGTAACACCTACCAAACGCCTGGAACTTTCAATTTTGCCTATTTTGGCTATTTTTGAGTTAATTTCCAATTTTAATCGATTTATGTCAATGCAATGAGTTGTCATCACTTATTGTTGACTTCGATGACTTCTTTTATTGGATCTTTGGGAATATCCATTTTGATGGATTTGGTACCGATTTCTATGGATTTAATTCACGTCTTCGTATGTGGATTGTTGGTGATTGATTGTTTCTACAATCATTTTTGTGATTTTTCACTTTAAAATACAAAGGTTTCTATCCTAGTAGTAAATATTCAAACTCTTTCACCAAAACGATTTCAACATTTACTTTCAATGTCAAACTCGCTTTTAAAACCGTTTTCCAATCTATTAGTATATACAAACCTTTACCTCATTCGTTTGAGAAATCCAATTCAACGACTTAGCAAAACAAGTGGTATGAAACGCTTACGTTTACTTTGTCGGTTAATTCTTAGACTTGTTCGATTGAAAATCTTATGACAATTTTCGAGTGGAGATCTACAATTTGTTTGTAAATATTTAAGTTAAGCCAGTGGTTATGGGACATGAAGCTAAAATCATTTATTTACTAGCTTAGTGAAATCAACACTTTTTGATGATCGATGACGATCATTTTTGTGGTTTAGACTAGCAATGTGCGATATCTCTTCGTCTGCGAGGAAAACTAAACCTCGTTTCTGTGGAGCATCGGCTCAAATTGGTGGGGGTAGCGACCCATGGTCTTCGGGCCGTTTGTGGAGCCTCGGCTCAAAATTGATGGTTAGCAACCATGGAATAGCGTTCCGTTTGTGATACATGTGTTGGTGAGTTTTCATGCTCCCGTTTTATGATAGGCCTCCCCCTATTGTGATTTCTGGATTTCTAGTTGATGATTTCTAGAATTTGTGTTTCACCAATTTTGTGAATGGCATTGATGGATATTTGTCAATATTTGTGGTTTGGTGAATAAAATAAAGAATATGACATTCTTTTTAGTGCTTTGAGATTTCTTGAGATATTGTATGATTTTTGTTGTTGTTTAATGTATACTTGTCGCAGTATGGCATTGTTGTTATCATACGTTTTTATCATATCTCTTATCCTATCTCCTTTTATCTCATATTTATAGCTAGAATGATCCTTTTATTATTTTCTTATTAAATAATACTCGGGTCAGACCGAGAAGTTACAGGTGCTTTCGCTTGACTCCTTATCTGGGACCATCATCTGACTTTTGTCTAACTACTTAGTTTAGTAGTTTTTGTCAATATACATTTGAGATAGAGACTCCTTGATGTATACATATTCATTTATGTAGCACTTGTATCTATTCTTTTGTGATATCGTGGATCTTGTTTGAGCACTACTCTGATGTACACTTCTATGTGTTATATTCATATCTATTTCCGCCTTTATGATACGAATATCTGTGACCGATTTGTGTTATGTTTATTTCTATATTTGTTTCCGAAGATTATATAGCCACTGTGTAGTAGTTTTGAGTTTGTATCGGTATGTCGAATTTCCTCTTGAATTGAAATGCATGTTATACTATCTGACATATCGGTGCTCGCACAAAGCAATTACACGGATGATCGCTCCTCAATAGCCTTATTCTTCGTGCTAGTTGATGGCATTACCTCGTAGTGTCCTTGGCTAGCGTAAGTATAGAGGTGGGGTGTCACACGTTGATTCAGCTGCCATTTAAGCGAGGGTTCTTCCCCTATTTGGGTGCGGGTTGTACAAAACTTTGGCACAACTTTAGGAAAGACTATGGGCTACTCGAGGAGGTAGAATGCAAGGTGAAGCTCGAGATCCAAATGCAAATGTTAAGTGATTCCTATGGGATCAATAACGATGGGCATGGGATCGATATAGTGATTGATTACATGATCACGTTTGACGAGTATGTATAATCAAGCGAAGTAAATCAATACTTTTAGGCTTTAACCTCAGGGTACACATAATTCGATGAATTTTATCGGTCTTATATTAGTGATCGTACATATTTCTGATTTTATATTACTGACCGTATTTGGTACTGATCTTATATTAGTGGTCATGCATGTCATTGGTCCTTCAGTGGTACCCATACAAGATGTTACATTTAATGTGTGTGTACGACATCGATGTTCCTTTGTGATCTCGATAGCGTATTACACGAGACACAATCGTCATTCTCTCTTTGATAGGGGCATATGTTGGTTATTTGAGAAATCCATGATGACTAGAAAAAGGCGATGACGACGATTATCGATGAGTAGACTAGATTTCACCAAAGCTCAATGCAGAGTGTATGGTGTAGTTCATCTAGGATAACAATCATCTACGAGTGTACGAGATGTCATCAAAGCTCGATGTAGAGGGTATGATGTGATTCACATAGGTTTCAAGTAAATAGAGTATGTCAGATATCACCAAAGATTTCTTTTAGAGGATACGATGAGATCTACACGAGACCTATCATTAAGGATGTGGCTTGGGGTATAAGGTACATTTGAGTACCGATTCTATTTATTTTGGACCATTGAAGGGAATCATTAGATCGTAATTGATTTCTGTAGTGAACTTCAACCATTTGTTATGCTGGGTATCAATTTGTATTCCTTGGTTTTCTTTCATTGTTATATTATGCGTGTTATTGGTTAGTAGATGCTATTACTGTTACATTTATTATTGTTGTGCACTTTGCGTTATATTTATATTATCATAACCCTATTTTTGGATGTTGGGTTACCTTTATCATAGTATATTATTACGTGGCAATCACATTATATTAGTTGTGTTGACTTATTGATTACATGAGAAGAGAAGGTTTGTTATGATTTTCTGTCTTTTGGATAGATTTACTTTGCTTCTTTATGGACAGTCTGGATTATCCCTGAGCCACATTTGTGGAGAGGATAGGTTGTACCATAGCAGTTCATGTTCTACTTGTATATAATTTTGATATATAGTATTTTTAGATAGTTCTCCTCACACTAGGCTTTAAGTCCGATCTGCATTTTTCCTTTGTCAGTTCCTGTTATGACAACTCTCGGGTACTCGATTGAGTAGTTTGAAAGTCAGGTGCTTTTGGGATATGCTATCATTAATCACAGCTGGAGCATTTCGGAGGCGTGGCATCTATATTTGGATATGTATACTTAATATTTTAATCGTACATAACAGGTGTGTTTTTGTATATGAGACATGTTGTATCATGTATTTATTCATAACTTCGTGTGGTTGGGAGTTGATGTATTCTGACTTTCTGCAGTGACATTTATTTATCAGTTGCTTTAGCTAGTTCGGTCTTTTATATATTATCATCCTATTATGTTCATGTATATTCAGTATATTATATGTTATCGTTCCATTGTGAGATCTTATTGATGTCTTGGTTAGTGCTTCTTTCTAATTTTACCTAACAATATGTCTTTTGCGGTACTCGAAAGTCAGCCTTTGATGTAAGACGATGATTTTAGGGTATTTCAAAGGATGGGTTATTACAGCAAAACCTCATAGTTATATATATTTAAAATATTACCTAGAAGAGGCAGGATAATGTGTATGTAGCTAATTTTCCCCAATTTGATTGGACTAGTTTGAGTAGATATTCAATATAAATAATTAATGTCACACAAGCACGGATATATATGTAACGACCCAGAATTTTAAACAATTTAAGTTTGAAAATATTTAATTAATTTTAAATATTTGAATGATGGTTTGAACTGAATTCCAAATTTTCATAATAAATTGGCGATAAAATTCTAAGATTTAATCTATTGAAAGTGAATAAAAATTAGAATCTTCAATTTTAAAGCTGATTAAAAATATTTCAAAGACTTGTAAAATTTATATTGATAATATTGAAGATAATAGAAGCTTCAAGAATCGAATTTGAAACTGTTTTGATCGGCTTTGAATTTATATCGTTTAAATTGAATTTGAAAATAACCGTCCGAGGCATAGTCTCGGAATTCGACGAAACCAGTTCCATTGGGTCCGTAATATTGAATTATTACCGGATTTCAAATTTCGTATTTTTCGGAGTTTATATGTGAGCACACGACGTGTAAACGCGTTGAGATTTTAAAATCAAATTCGATTTAAATTTAAATTTTAAAACATGTCAACTCAGCCATCCTACTCTTGAGCAAGCAGACCTACTCTCTGCTTAATCACGTTCGCTGTCTCCCCATTTCTTTACAAATCTCACGCAAAGAAAAGAAAATCAAAATGCATAAGAAATAGAAAAATCAAGTTCTCAGATAAACTAAAATGGCGACTATAGTTTTCCTTCTCGTCCTAACTGAAAATTCTCCCTTCCCCCTCATTTCGATTCCTCCTTTTCAAATAAAGAGAATAATGGCCGTAGCCCTTCGTTCAAGTAAAAAAACATAAAACAAAAGGGCAGCTGAAATCAAATCGAGAGCGACCGTATACCCCTTCTATTCCCTCATTCCAAAATTTGTTCGTCATATACAAATAAAATTGAATCGAACTCACGAATGAGCTGTCCAAATCGACTCGAACGGGGGGAGGCGGCATTCGCGACGCCGTGGGGGCTCGCGTGGGATGCAGTGGGTCGCGATTCGCCATGAGGCCAGAGGAAGAGCTCGCGATAGCTGGGAGGTGGTTTTGTGGGACGCGTTGCTGGTGGCGCTCGCGTATGGTGAAGCAAGCGGCGACGATCTGTAGCGCGCGCGATGATGGGTGGGGCGGCGAATGGCGATAGCGAGTTCGTCAATAAGGTATTGACTGTGCTATTTTTAATTTAGTATTTTATTTAGATGTTAGATTAAGACTTTAATTTAATTTGTGTTTATTACTAAAAAAAAATATTATCATTGTTATAGTTAAAAAAAAGAAGTGAAATCAGTATTTAAAATTTTATTAAAGTAAGGTGAAGTTTGAAGCAGTTTTTATTTTCAGCTAACCTTAATTAATTTGAAGGTTTATGAAAAAAAATTAAATTAACAGTGAGAAAGATAAATAAGTAATTTATTATAAATTAGATTTTTGCACTTAAATGAAATTTTAGATTGTTGGATTTCTATGTAAAATTTGTTTTTGAAATTTTAAATTTAATAAGTTATATTTGTTTAATTTATTCAATTTTTAGTTAAACAAATTTGTTTAAAATGAAATTGGTTTGAAATGGAATCATTTGTTCAAATTAAATTGTTGGTAAATTAAATTTGTCAAATGGTTAGACAATTAAATTTATTTAAAAGAATTGGGTCAAAATAAAATCTTAGTTAAATAAGTTTATTTCAAAAAGGAAATCAATTAAAAATTTAAATTTTTGTTTAGAACGAAATCGCCGATGAATTGAAATCATCAAATGAAAATTTATTATTCGATCTGTTCGAATATTAATAAATTTGTATAATTGTTTATACAAGGTTAAAATTGTGAAGAAACAATCAGGGTTGGAAAATGGATTGCAAATAAAAGCAAAGGTGAGAACTTCTCACTCAAAAAGGGTATTTAAATTTTAAATAGTTATATTTAAAATTTGCTGATTGATTGATTGCTATTTGATTGTGATATTAGATACAGTAGGATATATCTATATATATAGCAATATATATATATATATATATATATATATTGGCATATGTATATATTGCAGTTGATTGATTTCCCGCATTGTATAGCGGATGAGACCCTATTGCGCCGTTAGTAAGCAGATAATATTTTATAAAATCCCATATACCGCAATATTCCACCTCGAAGTGGAATTGGTTGTGCTAACATCTGTGGATGCAGGGAAACATGTTGGAGGGATCCAACTGGATTCCTCACAAATATTTATATGATTATAGATATTGTGTGATTATTGATTATCATATCGATATATGATATTTGTGCCGTGATTGACTATTCGATGCTGTTGCATCATCGGATTCATTTTTAGAGTTAAAAGTAACGATTTTGAATTTAAAAGGGTTTTTAAAGTGATTTTTCAAAGAATATGTTTTATTAAATTTTTGTATTGATTCATTTTAAAATAAATAAACTTATAAATTTTTATGTTATAAAAATTAACATTTTTAAGAAATATGACAGAAAGGTAATTTCTAAAATATATAGATTTTTATAAAATAGTTAAATTGGGATTTTGGATAAATTTTATTATCGGTTTATATAAAAGATTTTATAAATGGATATTTGTGAATTAAATTTATTGGAATTCTGAAACGGTTTATAAAGTGTTGAGTTGAGGTAAAAATGAATTTCATTAAAATTTATAGATTTATAAGTTGTGAAAGTTATCAAATGAATAGATGTTGAAAATAAAAGATTTATAGGAAATTAACTTATAAACTGGCTTTTGGGCATTTAAATGGGATACTGGTAGAAACAGTTAATAAAAGATTTTTTTTATAAGTTGAAATTGAAAGAAAATATATAAAGAAATCTTATGAGTAATAAGATTTAAAAATTTGTGAAGTTCAAAGGAACGATTTGGTAAATAAATAATATTATAAGTATTCAACTTATAATATAGGTTTTTGGTTTATAATTGGGTCATATAAATTGAATTGGATTTAATAAAAGAGATTAGTAAATTGAAGTTTATAAATAGAGATGGAATTTATAAACATTGTTATAAATTCGAAAATAAATGGAATTTGATAAATTGAATATAGAATTTGTTAAAGGAGTTATATTCACGTTTTTGAACAATGAATATATCGTTAAATAAAAGGGATATCTTTTGGGAAAAGGATGTTTTAAATAAAATTTAAAACAATTTAAAGATGTTTTAAAATGCATCAAGTATTGAAAACATAGATTTCAACATTCATTGTTGAAATAGACGTTTTCGAAAAATAGAAGGAAAGGAAGTCGTAGATTTCAACATTCATTGTTGAAATAGACGTTTTCGAGGAAAAGAAGGAAATGGTGGACTATAACACTATTGTTATAGTAAATGATTTCCGAAAGGAAATACTTTGTATAGTATTGGGATTTATATATATCTATTTTAAATTTTGAATCCCTATACTAGTGATTTTGGGTTGTCGTAACGATGTTTTACGCAACATTCGTTTTGACCCAAATAAAAGTGAATAAAAGAACGTTTTCCTTAAAGAATGAAATATATACTTAACTATGGGTTAAGTATATTGAATATTTTCAAATTGTTGAAAATAAATAAGATTTTGTGAATTACTTATTAAATAAGTATGGAAATGCTTTTCCAATATGAAATGGAATGTTTTTAAGAATTTATCTTTTTGAAGATAAATTGGAATTGAATATTTGAAATCTATTGAAAACTGTAGATCAATAGATAATTTGAAATATAAATTCACTATGGAAATTATAAAATGAAAAGGGAAAATTGGTTTCAAAATAAACGTTGTTTATTTTCAGAGTGTGGAAAATTATATATCTTGTAAAGATATTTTTGTAGAAGTAAATAATTTGGAAAATTATTTGGAATCCGATGATGTGGCGCATCTTTATTGATAGTTAAATAACCGACTATCAATATTTACCTTTAAATGGGTGTTTGTTGTGATTGCTTGAATTGGATGCCACACTTATTTTTAAAATAAACGCTCACTATTCGGGTTAACCGGGAAAGGACCATGGGGTCGTATAACTCACTCCGAATATGTGATACATCGTTATGAATTGCATTTGAAGACCGGTGTTGAAGACCGGATAATTGTGAAAACGGAAGGATTACCGTCGAGTTACTCTGCATCGGCTGATCTCCGGTACAGAGGTTTTATCACCCTTAGTGACGGGAAGTCCAGACATGATTAATGAATATCCAGATTGCAAGGACTTCTTTGTAAGTGCCTTCGGTTCTGTTCGAGCCCGGAACAGACTTGTATGGATTGTACGTCTGACATTACAAGTTGAGATACAAAGCTAATTTCTTTCAAATATATTTCTGTTGGTGGCGGAGAATTTATTCTCTTAGCTTAACACCCTTCTCTGAGACGTACGAGCTCAGAGGTTATATAGTTGAAGGTTATTAGTGATATACTCCCAATTTGGTAGTGTGGCATGCTGAGTGATGCTGTGAAATGATCGTTGAATGATCATTTGTGATAGGATCATTTGTTTGATCGTTTATCTTGATGATCATTGCTTTGATCATTTGTTGACCCAAAGCACTGCTTTTGTAAAGCATGGCTTTGTGGACGAGACTTCATCGAGCCTCACACCCCGGAAATGGTCAAAACAGGAAAGATGCGGCAAGGTTATTAAGGGGTAGCACCCCTTTAGTGTATGTCATTCCTTCTGGATAGAGGTGGTATCATGGTATGGAGCCCAGATACTTAACCCATGTGGTTACTGCAAATTTATTACTTTGTGGTTGTTGGAAATCGGGGATCCTCGGATATAGATCGGTTACGATCGGGGAATGACATATTCGTGTCAGTAGTTACCCAGTTAGGGGTAACCCGGCCTTGTGTTGGCAGAGATCCGGTTAGGTTCTCGGGACGTCATTCCAGAGGCGTTTCCATGTGGCAATGGGAAGTTCCTTGGCCTGACCATTTGTTGGAAATCCAAAGAAACAATACGAGCCTTGTACGGTTTTAGTTGTAGAACCTGCCATTTAATATGGTAGCTATAGCGGGCATAATATAATGGTACCTATGCTGGCTAAGATTTATATTCTACTTTCGAAATTGTTTTCTACACTATGCACTAATAAAAATATCAAAAATGATTTGATTTCTGCATAGTAAGCATCTTTGACTATCATAAGGAGAAATCTCCTCCAAGTCTGCGTTTGCATTGTGTGTGTGGCGGGAGGCCTTATGGTAGTTTCATTTTCCAAAAGCATTTCGAATTTACTTAAAGAAAAATATTTCTTTGGTTGTTTTTAAGAATAAACTGTTGTAAGTTCTCACACCAGTCACATGACTGACCTGGAGTTTATTGTTCCCTTCCTAAACTCTGGGTGCCCACCAATTTCCACACGGGCAGTCTAGAGTTTGGTTATCAAGTCATTCTGGAATTAGGAGTGCTATGGAGCTCGGGAGGCGAGCAGGATGGCGTAGTCTATTATTTATTGTATCTATTGTATATAGTATTTCTTTTCCGCTGTTTGTTGTTGTAAACTCTGATAATGAATGTGATGTAATGTATAAAATGTATAGTTCTTTGTTTTAATAAATATTCATTTATCTATTATATGTTGTTCCGCTGCGAATTGTGAGATTCTGATATTGTCTGTTGTTCTTTCCTGTTCTGGTATTTGTTTTTCTTTTTTTCTTTCTTTCTCTCTCTTCTTCTACCTCTTTCTTCTTTCTTAAACCCTCGTGGTTCGATTTTCCGGCCTTCGATTAGGCGGCATTTGATACAGTGGACGTATTAATGTCGGTTTTCGGAAGTCGAAGAATCGGGTCCTGACAGTGTGGTATCAGAGCATATGGTTAAGCGACAACCATGGTTCTGTTGGGTATTACTCATTAGAGATAGAGTCAGCAGTACTCTAGAATGAGTTTGAGTGTAATAATAGATATGAGCGCGTATTTGTTAGTGAATATAAATTTTTTTTATATTGTGTTGGTTGATTTATTGAGTGGCATATGAACCTTCGTCAGCGCAGTCTGCACAACTGTGCCGAAAGGGTTTCTAAACACTTGAGTAAAACAATTCGACACAGTATTGTTTTAAAAATAGGGTAAATGAAATAATTTTACCCAAGGCTATTTTGTATATAAAAGAAATGATTTTGTGTAAATTATTATAATGTAAATATGGATGCCTGGATGTTAGGAGTGGATAATATTAAAATTATTACCATTGATTATTGAATAAGAAATTGGAATCATAATCAAAAGTTAGAAAATAAAATCCATATGCAAATGAAATCTGAGAATGTAAATTATAAATGTGATTTGTAATTGGAAATAGAATTCCAGGGAAGTTTTTGGAAATGTTTTTGGAAATTCTAGGAATTAAATTCCTGTTTGGTTTGGAAATAATTTTCAAAGGTTTTGGAAAAATGTTTGAAGGATGGAAAGCTCTAAACTCTTTTCGGTCGCTGGAAAATAATTCCGATGATGACCACGGCATCATCGGTGTTCATTTTCGGGTTTCCAAAAGAGGTATTGCTGTTAAATTGTTTTGGAATGAAAATAAGTTGATAACTTATAGAATATTTGAAATTTGATTGGAATGAGATTTGATTTGAATCAAGATGAATAAAACCCAAACTTGGAAAATAAAATAAAGTGGATTGAATTCAAGTAAATTAACTTGATAATTTATTAATTTGTGAAATAATTTCAAATGGAATGAATATGAATATGGAATGTAAATAAAATTGAATAGAATCAATTGGAAAATTAAAATAAATTGAATTAGTATCAATTTAAATTAGTTATAAACTAGAATGAATATGAATTCGTTTTGCTTAGAAATGAATAGAATGAAGAAAATGAATTGTAAACCATTGAATTAAATGGAAATGGCATATAAATGGGTCGTAAGCGACTAAAGATGAATTGAAACTTTATGAATTGCTAATGGAATTTATATTGAATGTATTGCTAATAAAATCTATATATTTGTTATTGAAGATAAATGAAAGTTATAGATAAAGTTCAATATTCAGAAATAGAAGTTAAATTGAATTCAAACGAAATTGAATAGAATTGAATTGAAATTGAAATGAATGAAAACAAATATGTAACTTCAATAGTAAAGCTAAAGATGGTATAAGAAGCATATATTGAATATTTTGAAATGGAATTGTATAAATTGGTTTGAATATTGTAGTTGGATATTATGTATACTACTACTAGCAGGTTATACAGGTGTTATAAAGGAATTGGGACTTTGATTTCAAAGATAAAAATTGAATTGCTCGACAAAAAGGTACGTATTTGAATTTCGATATGAGATTTGGTGATTTTCTTCTCCAGCCACTTGGCTTTCTCTTTTCTTTATGATTCTGAGGGGCTGTGGTGCCCTTTTGTGGCCGTACCGATCGAGCCGCGCAAAGGAGACGCTGGCGAAATTTTTCGAAAATTTCGGGTGTTAGAAAATTTTTGAGAAAATTTGAAAGTTTAAAATTTAAATTTGAATTTAAATTTGAATTGTGAGGTAAACAATGTTCTTTGAAATTTATAATTGAAGTTAGAAAGCTAGTTGAAATGATAATGAATCTCTAATAAAAAGATTTAGGTTAGTAAGTGATAAAACAAATTTGGATTTTGGAAAAAAGTAGACGTGTTAAGGACCACTTCTTCCTAACTTGCAATTTCGAGGACGAAATTCTTTTAAGGGGGGAAGGTTGTAACGACCCAGAATTTTGAACAATTTAAGTTTGAAAATATTTAATTAATTTTAAATATTTAAATGATGGTTTGAACTGAATTCCAAATTTTCATAATAAATTGGCGATAAAATTCTAAGATTTAATCTATTGAAAGTGAATAAAAATTTGAATCTTCAATTTTAAAGCTGATTAAAAATATTTCAAAGACTTGTAAAATTTATATTGATAATATTGAAGATAATAGAAGCTTCAAGAATCGAATTTGAAACTGTTTTGATCAGTTTTGAATTTATATCGTTTAAATTGAATTTGAAAATAGCCGTCCGAGGCACAGTCTCGGAATTCGACGAAACCAGTTCCATTGGGTCCGTAATATTGAATTATTACCGGATTTCAAATTTCGTATTTTTGGAGTTTATATGTGAGCACACGACGTGTAAACACGTTGAGATTTTAAAATCAAATTCGATTTAAATTTAAATTTTAAAACATGTCAACTCAGCCATCCTACTCCTGAGCAAGCAGACCTACTCTCTGCTTAATCACGTTCGCTGTCTCCCCATTGCTTTACAAATCTCACGCAAAGAAAAGAAAATCAAAACGCATAAGAAATAGAAAAATCAAGTTCTCAGATAAACTAAAATGGCGACTATAGTTTTCCTTCTCGTCCTAACTGAAAATTCTCCCTTCCCCCTCATTTCGATTCCTCCTTTTCAAATAAAGAGAATAATGGCCGTAGCCCTTCGTTCAAGTAAAAAAAAAAACAAAAGGGCAGCTGAAATCAAATCGAGAGCAACCGTATACCCCTTCTATTCCCTCATTCCAAAATTTGTTCATCACATACAAATAAAATTGAATCAAACTCACGAATGAGCTGTCCAAATCGACTCGAACGGGGGGAGGCGGCATTCTCGACGCCGTGGGGGCTCGCGTGGGATGCAGTGGGTCGCGATTCACCATGAGGCCAAAGGAAGAGCTCGCGATAGCTGGGAGGTGGTTTTGTGGGACGCGTTGCTGGTGGCGCTCGCGTATGGTGAAGCAAGCGGCGACGATCTGTAGCGCGCGCGATGATGGGTGGGGCGGCGAGTGGTGATAGCGAGTTCGTCAATAAGGTATTGACCGTGCTATTTTTAATTTAGTATTTTATTTAGATGTTAGATTAAGACTTTAATTTAATTTGTGTTTATTACTAAAAAAAATTATTATCATTGTTACAGTAAAAAAAAAAGGAAGTGAAATCAGTTTTTAAATTTTTATTACAGTAAGGTGAAGTTTGAAGCAGTTTTTATTTTCAGCTAACCTTAATTAATTTGAAGGTTTATGAAAAAAAATTAAATTAACAGTGAGAAAGATAAATAAGTAATTTATTATAAATTAGATTTTGGCACTTAAATGAAATATAGAAATTTTAGATTGTTGGATTTCTATGTAAAATTTGTTTTTGAAATTTTAAATTTATTAAGTTATATTTGGTTAATTTATTCAATTTTTAGTTAAACAAATTTGTTTAAAATGAAATTGGTTTGAAATGGAATCATTTGTTCAAATTAAATTGTTGGTAAATTAAATTTGCCAAATGGTTAGACAATTAAATTTATTTAAAAGAATTGGGTCAAAATAAAATCTTAGTTAAATAAGTTTATTTCAAAAAGGAAATCAGTTAAAAATTTAAATTTTTGTTTAGAACGAAATCGCCGATGAATTGAAATTATCAAATGAAAATTTATTATTCGATCTGTTCGAATATTAATAAATTTGTACAATTGTTTATACAAGGTTAAAATTGTGAAGAAACAATCAGGGTTGGAAAATGGATTGCAAATAAAAGCAAAGGTGAGAACTTCTCACTCAAAAAGGGTATTTAAATTTTAAATAGTTATATTTAAAATTTGCTGATTGATTGATTGCTATTTGATTGTGATATTAGATATAGTAGGATATATCAATATATATAGCAATATATATATATTAGCATATGTATATATTGCAGTTGATTGATTTCCCGCATTGTATAGCGGATGAGACCCTATTGCGCCGTTAGTAAGCGGATAATATTTTATAAAATCCCATATACCGCGATATTCCACCTCGAAGTGGAATTGGTATTGTGCTAACATCTATGGATGCAAGGAAACAGGTTGGAGGGATCCAACTAGATTCCTTACAAATATTTATATGATTATAGATATTGTGTGATTATTGATTATCATATCGATATATGATATTTGTGCCGTGATTGACTATTCGATGCCGTTGCATCATCGGATTCATTTTTAGAGTTAAAAGTAACGATTTTGAATTTAAAAGGGTTTTTAAAGTGATTTTTCAAAGAATATGTTTTATTAAATTTTTGTATTGATTCATTTTAAAATAAATAAACTTATAAATTTTTATGTTATAAAAATTAACATTTTTAAGAAATATGACAGAAAGGTAATTTTTAAAATACATAGATTTTTATAAAATAGTTAAATTGGGATTTTGGATAAATTTTATTATCGGTTTATATAAAAGATTTTATAAATGGATATTTGTGAATTAAATTTATTGGAATTCTGAAACGGGTTTATAAAGTGTTGAGTTGAGGTATAAAATAATTTCATTAAAATTTATAGATTTATAAGTTGTGAAAGTTATCAAATGAATAGATGTTGAAAATAAAAGTTTTATAGGAAATTAACTTATAAACTGGCTTTTGGGCATTTAAATGGGATACTGATAGAAACAGTTAATAAAAGAATTTTTTTTTTATAATTTGAAATTGAAAGAAAATATATAAAGAAATCTTATGAGTAATAAGATTTAAAAATTTGTGAAGTTCAAAGGAACGATTTGGTAAATAAATAATATTATAAGTATTCAACTTATAATATAGATTTTTGGTTTATAATTGGGTCATATAAATTGAATTGGATTTAATAAAAGAGATTAGTAAATTGAAGTTTATAAATAGAGATGGAATTTATAAACATTGTTATAAATTCGGAAATAAATGAAATTTGATAAATTGGATATAGAATTTGTTAAAGGAGTTATATTCACGTTTTTGAACAATGAATATATCGTTAAATAAAAGGGATATCTTTTGGGAAAAGGATGTTTTAAATAAAATTTAAAACGATTTAAAGATGTTTTAAAATGCATCAAGTATTGAAAACATAGATTTCAACATTCATTGTTGAAATAGACGTTTTCGAAAAATAGAAGGAAAGGAAGTCGTAGATTTCAACATTCATTGTTGAAATAGACATTTTCGAGGAAAAGAAGGAAATGGTGGACTATAACACTGTTGTTATAGTAAATGATTTCCGAAAGGAAATATTTTGTATAGTATTGGGATTTATATATATCTATTTTAAATTTTGAATCCCTATACTAGTGATTTTGGGTTGTCGTAACGATGTTTTACGCAACATTCGTTTTGACCCAAATAAAAGTGAATAAAAGAACGTTTTCCTTAAAGAATGAAATATATACTTAACTATGGGTTAAGTATATTGAATATTTTCAAATTGTTGAAAATAAATAAGGTTTTGTGAATTACTTATTAAATAAGTATGGAAATGCTTTTCCAATATGAAATGGAATGTTTTTAAGAATTTATCTTTTTGAAGATAAATTGGAATTGAATATTTGAAATCTATTGAAAACTGTAGATCAATAGATAATTTGAAATATAAATTCACTATGGAAATTATAAAATGAAAAGGGAAAATTGGTTTCAAAATAAACGTTGTTTAATTTCAGAGTGTGGAAAATTATATATCTTGTAAAGATATTTTTGTAGAAGTAAATATTTTGGAAAATTATTTGGAATCTGATGATGTGGCGCATTTTTATTGATAGTTAAATAACCGACTATCAATATTTACCTTTAAATGGGTGTTTGTTATGATTGCTTGAATTGGATGCCACACTTATTTTTAAAATAAGCGCTCACTATTTGGGTTAACCGGGAAAGGACCATGGGGTTGTATAACCCACTTCGAATATGTGATATGTGACGCCCCACCTCTATACCCACGCTAGCCAAGAACACTACGGTGTAATGCTGTCAACTAGCACGGAGAATAAGGCTGTTGAGGAGCGACCATCTGTATAATTGCTTTGTGCGAGTACCGATATGCCAGCTAAAAATATAACTTTTCATCTCAAGAGGAAATCCGACATGCGGACACAAACTCAAAGCTACTACAAAGTGGCTATAATATCTTCGGAAACAAATATAGAAGTAAACATAACATAAATCAGTCACAGACAATTCATATCACAAAGGCGGAAAGAGATATGAATACTACACGTGAAAGTGTACATCAGTCAAAAGGATCCACAATAATACAAAGGAATAGATACAAGTGCTAGACAAAAGAGTAAGTATACATCATAAAGTCTGCATCTCAAATGTATACAACAAAAACTACTAAACTTAAGTAGTTGGCCAAAAGATCAGATGATGGTTCCGGATAGAAAGCCATGAGGAAGCACCTGTAAAATCTCAGTCTGACCCGAGTATTATTTAAGAAGAAAATAATAAACGGATCAGTCTAGCAATAAATATCAGATGACGTGATATATAATAAGAGATATGACATAAACATATAATAATCACAATGCCAAGCTGTGATAAATAAGTAATTGAAAATCAACAAGAGATTAATCAATATCACAATAATCTACTCAAGATAAAAAGGAATGTCATACTCCTGATTTCATTCACCAAGCCACAATAAATGACATATATATCAATGCCCATCGTAAAAGTTGGTGAAGCATAAATTCCAGAAATCAACACACGAAATCCAGAAATCACAAAGAAGTATCTATGAGTGGAATCACACAAGTGGTGTCTAGGCTAACCGAAAAGTGTGAATGGAATCACACAAGTGGTGTCTAGCCTAACCAAACAGCAAAAAGTATGTGTGAGTGGAATCACACAAGTGGTGTCTAGGCTAACCGAAAAAGTATGTGTGAATGGAATCACACAAGTGGTGTCTAGCCTAACCAAGCAGCAAAAAGTATGTGTGAATGGAATCACACAAGTGGTGTCTAGGCTAACCGAAAAAGTATGTGTGAATGGAATCACACAAGTGGTGTCTAGCCTAACCAAGCAGCAAAAAGTATGTGTGAATGGAATCACACAAGTGGTGTCTAGGCTAACCGAAAAAGTATGTGTGAGTGGAATCACACAAGTGGTGTCTAGCCTAACCAAACAGCAAAAAGTATGTGTGAGTGGAATCACACAAGTGGTGTCTAGGCTAACCGAAAAAAGTATGTGTGAATGGAATCACACAAGTGGTGTCTAGCCTAACCAAGCAGCAAAAAGACATCGCCCATTGCTAGTCTAAACCATAAAGATGATCGTCATGATCAACGGGAAGTGTCAATTACAATAAGCTAGTAAATATATGAGCTTAGCTTCATGTCCCATAACCACTAGCTTAACTTAAATATTTACGAACAAATTGTAGATCTCTACTAGAAAATTGTCACAAGAGTTTCAATCGAACAAGTCCAAGAATTAACTGACAAAGTAAACGCAAGCGTTTCATACCACTTGTTTTACTAAGTCGTTTAATTAGATTTCTCATACGAGTGAGGTAAAGGTTTGTATATACTAATAGATTGGAAATCGGTTTGAGAAAACGAGCTTTGTAATAAAATAGTGTTGAAATCATTTGAAGAAAGAGTTTTGATATTTACTACTAGTATAGAAAACCTTTATATTTTTAAAGTGACAAATCACAAAGAAGATTGTAGAAACAATCGGGCATAAAAATTCACATTCGAAGACGTGAATAAAATCCAAAGAAATCGATATAAAATCCATCAAAGTGGATATATCTAAAATTCCTAAAGAAAGGTCATCAAAGTCGATAATAAATGACAACAACAAAAGGGAGACCACACGAATCGATTAAAGTTGGATATTCAAACGGATTAGCAAAATAGGCTAATCTGGCAAAAATCATCAGGTCGGTCGACCGGACCAGGGGATCGGTCGACCGGACCCTGTTCCACAAAAATCCTCGGGAAGCAGGTCGATCGGCCGAACCCCTGTAGTCGGTCGACCGGACCCTAAAACAGAAAGTGCTTATGCACTTAGAAGCAGGTCGGTCGACCGGACCAGGGGGTCGGTCAGCCAAGCCTGTTTCCAGCCTCATCCATGCCTATTATAAATGAGGTTCAATCTTGACCAAATTGCATTCGCACGAGCAACAGCGCTAAGGGTTTATGTCAATCGACTACCCGGCCCTATAAGCTCCTCGATGCATCACCAAAAACATGTTCAAACATCAAAGTTAGGATTTTTAATGAATCGAACTCAAAACACTAAAAATTGGAATACTCACAAAAGCAATCCAAATCAAAATCAAATGCACATGAATAAGTGTTAGGAATTCATACCTAACAATCGAAGATAATCATAAGCATAGATGTGAGATTAAAAATCTCACCTTTGAACCCAAACGAATGAAGAAGAAGCTACGAAGCAATGGCAAGAACAAGCACTCTTCAATTCCAACTCAACAAGCTTGAATCTAAGCTTAAAGGATAAACATTTCCTAAATTAGGTTTAGGAAATTTCTAAAATCAAAGAGAGAATGAGTTGGAGAAGATGAAGGAGATGCTTACCGATGGGTTTTCTTTGAATTTGGAGCAAGAACTTGAGCTAGGAGATGGATTTGCAAAGGTAGCTAGGGCTTGGAGTTTTAATTCTTTTTCTCTTCCACCATTGTTGAAAGCTTGAAGAGTTAGGAATTAGGAATGAAGTAATGAAGAGTTGGAGTGGGTTGGGACTGAGTTAGTAAGTGGGTTCAGCCCAAACCAAAGCCTAAAGCAAAAAGTAGCAAAATTCAACTTTCTCCAAACATATCGAAGTTTATACTCAAAAAGGTCGCAAACGGCATTTTGAACTCAATGGGGGTGGTCTCGAGTCCTAATTCGACCGTATGCAAAAAGTAGCTTTTCGGACTAAAATCCGACTAACGATAAAATATTTAAATAAACTATTTAAATATAAAATCGATAAATATGCGGGTTGTTACAGACTCCCCTCCTTAAAGAAATTGCGTCCTCGCAATATTTAAGAAGAAGATATAAGAAGTAACAACCATAGAAGCATATTAACACAAAAGAAATTTTGAATCAAGAAGTTCACCACCATAAAGAGCACAAAGGAGTAAATCCGAAAGTTTTCGTTCGATGAATTCTCAAGATTTCACATGAGAAATCCTTAGGATTTGAGAACCATTGAACTTTGATCAAAAAGAATATCTTTATATCGAAGGCGCTCAACCTCCAAAGCAATGATGCGAATAGAATGTTGCTCAAAAGTCAAATTTGGTGAAACTTCAATCCCCTCAATAACACCGGGATCAAGAATAAAAATCGGAATCCCTAAGGCATTTCCGTAGATAAAAGACGTGGAAAACATCAAGAATAGAAGAAAACTGAGCCAGTGCAACGGCGTAGTACAGAAACGGTATGCCCGAGAAACTAGAAACTCGAATAATTTGGAACACCGACGTAGTACAAAAACGGTACGTCCAATGAACCGATGAAACGGAACAACGATGTAGTATAATAATGGTACATCCATTGATTCAGATAAGACGAACATCGATGTAGTATAATAATAATACATCTGATGAACCGAACACTATAAAAGAACATCGGACGCAAGTCCATAAAAGGAATGAGATAAAACTCAATAAGACGAAGTACATCAAAACGTTCGATGAACTTGATAAAGAGATAATTCCCTTCAGACATCATCAAAGAATCAACCACTTGTTGCCTACGACAAAGTGCATTGGCAACACGATTTCCCTTCCGGGAATAAAAAGAATATCAAGATCATAAGATGCCAGGAACTCGAGTCAACATGGAGTTCCATATGAGAAAATAATTATTCCAAAGATTTATGATTGAGGTAGAGAACAATTTCTCATCCAAATATGATGATGCCAAACTCTAAAAGTAAAAACAATAGCCACGAGCACTAGATCATGAGTGGCATATCTAGTCTCGATAAGCTATAATGATTTAGAAGCACAAGTGATAGCACATTCTCCTTTGCAAGAGAACGGCATCCAAATCAATACGACTAGTATCGGTGCAAATAGCAAAGTCTTGGTTCCCCTTCAGGAATCACATGAACAAGAGTATCGAAAAGAAAGAATTTCTTTTAAATAATCTTCTTTCCGGAAAAGTTAAAACTTTCAAAATCACAATTATCTCAATGCAAAAATGTTTCTAGAAAAATTTACATTTTACAAGTCAGTTTATCGTGTCTGATTGTCACATCAAAGCGTTTAGGAAATTTCTATCGATAACGTTGATCAAGCGCATCGACCAAAATTCTTAAAGCACTCAACGGGCAATACAATCACAAAATCATCTTTTATAGGATAAATAAATCTCTTAAAAAGTTTTAAGAATATTCTTTGTTCGTTTCAAGAACAAAATCCAGTTTTACTTATAAATAAATCTTATGAAAAAAATTTGCAAAATTTTAAATTACTATTTTCATCTAAAATCAGTAAATACAAGAATAGTCTCATCGAAATATTCATAGAATATTCGATTTATAAAATGGATGAAATAAGTTGGACAAACTGAATGACAAAATAAGTCATTCATAAGAATCGTAACGAGTGCGGAATGCGGTAAATGGAATGCGAACTCCCGCAACTCGTAGCCAAATGAAAACCGGTGGTAAAGTCAAACTAGAAAGACCTTAACACCACACAAAAGATTTCTTAGGTGATAATCCTAAGACAAACTCAAAAATACCGGAAAATTTCTCAAACTACATGAATGAGAGAAATAACACTTTCCTTATAAGTGGGCTTAAGGAATAAAATGATGCCATCAAGTTGGAATCAAAATCATAAAGGAAAAATAGAAATCTGCTTAACAGATTGAAAATGTCAAAGATGAATAGTCCACTCGAGAAAATAGGATATGGGCTTCACAACGATTAAGCCAATCCTTACAAAATCAATTCCGAAGCCTAACTAAAAATATCGGCTCGGAAAGAAAAGTCTCATAAAATAATTTCGACATCAATAAAAAGCAAATTGAGTGTTGCGGATCTACCTTCCGGATTCTCAATCCTCAAAGAAGTCATCAAGCCCAAAATATTCAAAGAAAAAGAATCGACAAGTTCTTTTGATATAAAATAGTGAGATGAAACCCATATAAAAAAGAACTCAAATAAGAAGACCACGAAATAAAACAATGCCATCAAGGATTGAATGAAAAATACCTTGACCAAGAGAAGAGTTGCTAGGGGCTTGCACAATATTTAGCTTTCTCATGTCCTTGTTCAAAAGTTTGGGACATGCAGATAAAAGATGACCCGGTTTCTTGCAATAGCGACAAGAATGGGGTTTTGGACACATATTCGCATAGTGTTCCATAGAATTACAATTGTAGCATCCTCCACGATTAGGGATTGGAGTCTTTGCTACAAAAGTAGTTTGCTTCACTCTCTTATAGGGATTAAGGCTCTTGAACTTAATATGCCTCTTCTTGGAAGTCCCAATATCACAAACACTTCCTTTACCAACCTCACCATGAAGAAGAGTAACTTCCACAAGCTGATTGAAAGAAACTTCAAGTTTCAAAGGTAGAACCATTTCGGGGTTCTTACTCAAAGCATAGATAAACTCTTGATTCTTTACAAGATCCAAAAGTTGTTGAGCAGACATGAATACTCCATCCAGGGGAGTAGCACTAGATTGACCGGCGCTGGGATGGCCTGGTCTAACCATTTCTCTTCTTTAAGAAAGAAAGAAGGAGAAAAGTTATTCTCAAAATAAATATCAAGCAATCTTGATAGATAAAACAAGGAATCATAAAAAGAAAGTAGGATAGAACGGTACGAAGACCCGAATAAAATCCTAAAGCACAACTCCTAAGAAAGACTTAGGACATGATCCTTGTTATAATGTTCCATATTGTTCCGAAGTTTGGCTCTGATACCAGGCTGTGACGCCCCACCTCTATACCCACGCTAGCCAAGAACACTACGGTGTAATGCTGTCAACTAACACGGAGAATAAGGCTGTTGAGGAGCGACCATCTGTATAATTGCTTTGTGCGAGTACCGATATGCCAGATAAAAATATAACTTTTCATCTCAAGAGGAAATCCGACATGCCGACACAAACTCAAAGCTACTACAAAGTGGTTATAATATCTTCGGAAACAAATATAGAAGTAAACATAACATAAATCAGTCACAGACAATTCATATCACAAAGGCGGAAATAGATATGAATACTACACGTGAAAGTGTACATCAGAGTAGTGGTCAAAAGGATCCACAATAATACAAAGGAATAGATACAAGTGCTAGACAAAAGAATAAGTATACATCATAGAGTATGCATCTCAAATGTATACAACAAAAACTACTAAACTTAAGTAGTTGGCCAAAAGATCATATGATGGTTCCGGATAGGAAGCCATGAGGAAGCACCTGTAAAATCTCAGTCTGACCCGAGTATTATTTAAGAAGAAAATAATAAACGGATCAGTCTAGCTATAAATATCAGATGAAGTGATATATAATAAGAGATATGACATAAACATATAATAATCACAATGACAAGCTGTGATAATTAAGTAATTGAAAATCAACAAGAGATTAATCAATATCACAATAATCTACTCAAGATAAAAAGGAATGTCATACTCCTGATTTCATTCACCAAGCCACAATAAATGACATATATATCAATGCCCATCGTAAAAGTTGGTGAAGCATAAATTCCAGAAATCAACACACGAAATCCAGAAATCACAAAGAAGTATGTGTGAGTGGAATCACACAAGTGGTGTCTAGGCTAACCGAAAAGTATGTGTGAATGGAATCACACAAGTGGTGTCTAGCCTAACCAAACAGCAAAAAGTATGTGTGAGTGGAATCACACAAGTGGTGTCTAGGCTAACAGAAAAAGTATGTGTGAATGGAATCACACAAGTGGTGTCTAGCCTAACCAAGCAGCAAAAAGTATGTGTGAATGGAATCACACAAGTGGTGTCTAGGCTAACCGAAAAAGTATGTGTGAATGGAATCATACAAGTGGTGTCTAGCCTAACCAAGCAGCAAATAGTATGTGTGAATGGAATCACACAAGTGGTGTCTAGGCTAACCGAAAAAGTATGTGTGAGTGGAATCACACAAGTGGTGTCTAGGCTAACCGAAAAAAGTATGTGTGAATGGAATCACACAAGTGGTGTCTAGCCTAACCAAGCAGCAAAAAGACATCGCATATTGCTAGTCTAAACCATAAAGATGATCGTCATGATCAACGGGAAGTGTCAATTACAATAAGCTAGTAAATATATGAGCTTAGCTTCATGTCCCATAACCACTAGCTTAACTTAAATATTTACGAACAAATTGTAGATCTCCACTAGAAAATTGTCACAAGAGTTTCAATCGAACAAGTCCAAGAATTAACCGACAAAGTAAACGCAAGCGTTTCATACCACTTGTTTTACTAAGTCGTTTAATTAGATTTCTCATACGAGTGAGGTAAAGGTTTGTATATACTAATAGATTGGAAATCGGTTTGAGATAACGAGCTTTGTAATAAAATAGTGTTGAAATCATTTGAAGAAAGAGTTTTGATATTTACTACTAGTATAGAAAACCTTTATATTTTCAAAGTGACAAATCACAAAGAAGATTGTAGAAACAATCGGGCATAAAAATTCACATTCGAAGACGTGAATAAAATCCAAAGAAATCGATATAAAATCCATCAAAGTGGATATATCTAAAATTCCCAAAGAAAGGTCATCAAAGTCGATAATAAATGACAACAACAAAAGGGAGACCACACGAATCGATTAAAGTTGGATATTCAAACGGATTAGCAAAATAGGCTAATCTGGCAAAAATCATCAGGTCGGTCAACCGGACCAGGGGGTCGGTCGACCGGACCCTGTTCCACAAAAATCCTCGGGAAGCAGGTCGGTCGGCCGAACCCCTGTAGTCGGTCAACCGGACCCTAAAACAGAAAGTGCTTATGCACTTAGAAGCAGGTCGGTCGACCGGACCAGGGGGTCGGTCGGCCGAGCCTGTTTCCAGCCTCATCCATGCCTATTACAAATGAGGTTCAATCTTGACCAAATTGCATTCGCACGAGCAACGGCGCTAAGGATTTATGTCAATCGACTACCCGGCCCTATAAGCTCCTCGATGCATCACCAAAAACATGTTCAAACATCAAAGTTAGGATTTTTAATGAATCGAACTCAAAACACTAAAAATTGGAATACTCACAAAAGCAATCCAAATCAAAATCAAATGCACATGAATAAGTGTTAGGAATTCATACCTAACAATCGAAGATAATCATAAGCATAGATGTGAGATTAAAAATCTCACCTTTGAACCCAAACGAATGAAGAAGAAGCTACGAAGCAATGGCAAGAACAAGCACTCTTCAATTCCAACTCAACAAGCTTGAATCTAAGCTTAAAGGAGAAACATTTCCTAAATTGGGTTTAGGAAATTTCTGAAATCAAAGAGAGAATGAGTTGGAGAAGATGAATGAGATGCTTACCGATGGGTTCTCTTTGAATTTGGAGCAAGAACTTGAGCTAGGAGATGGATTTGCAAAGGAAGCTAGGGCTTGGAGTTTTAATTCTTTTTCTCTTCCACCATTGTTGAAAGCTTGAAGAGTTAGGAATTAGGAATGAAGTAATGAAGAGTTGGAGTGGGTTGGGACTGAGTTAGTAAGTGGGTTCAGCCCAAACCAAAGCCCAAAGCAAAAAGTAGCAAAATTCAACTTTCTCCAAACATATCGAAGTTTATACTCAAAAAGGTCGCAAATGACATTTTGAACTCAATGGGGGTGGTCTCGAGTCCTAATTCGACTGTATGCAAAAAGTAGCTTTTCGGGCTAAAATCCGACTAACGATAAAATATTTAAATATAAAATCGATAAATATGCGGGTTGTTACATGATACGTCGTTATGAATTGCATTTGAAGACCGGTGTTGAAGACCGAATAATTGTGAAAACGGAAGGATTACCGTCGAGTTACTTTGCATCGGCTGATCTCCGGTACAGAGGTTTTATCACCCTTAGTGACGGGAAGTCCGTACGTGATTAATGAATATCCGGATTGCAAGGACTTCTTTGTAAGTGCCTTCGGTTCTGTTCGAGCCCGGAACAAACTTGTATGGATTGTATGTATGACATTACAAGTTGAGATATAAAGTTGATTTCTTTCAAATATATTTCTGTTGGTGGCGGAGAATTTATTCTCTTAGCTTAATACCCTTCTCTGAGACGTACGAGCTCAGAGGTTATATAGTTGAAGGTTATTAGTGATATACTCCCAATTTGGTAGTGTGGCATGCTGAGTGATGCTGTGAAATGATCGTTGAATGATCATTTGTGATAGGATCATTTGTTTGATCGTTTATCTTGATGATCATTGCTTTGATCATTTGTTGACCCAAAGCACTGCTTTTGTAAAGCGTGGCTTTGTGGACGAGACTTCATCGAGCCTCACACCCCGGAAATGGTCAAAACAGGAAAGATGCGGCAAGGTTATTAGGGGGTAGCGCCCCTTTAGTGTATGTCATTCCTTCTGGATAGAGGTGGTATCATGGTATGGAGCCCAGATACTTAACCTACGTGGTTACTGCAAATTTATTACTTTGTGGTTGTTGGAAATCGGGGATCCTCGGATATAGATCGGTTACGATCGAGGAATGACATATTCGTGTCAGTAGTTACCCAGTTAGGGGTAACCGGGCCTTGTGTTGGCAGAGATCCGGTTAGGTTCTCGGGACGTCATTCCAGAGGCGTTTCCATGTGGCAATGGGAAGTTCCTTGGCCTGACCATTTGTTGGAAATCCAAAGAAACAATACGAGCCTTGTACGGTTTTAGTTGTAGAACCTACCATTTAATATGGTAGCTATAGCGGGCATAATATAATGGTACCTATGCTGGCTAAGATTTATATTCTACTTTCGAAATTGTTTTCTACACTATGCACTAATAAAAATATCAAAAATGATTTGATTTCTGCGTAGTAAGCATCTTTGACTATCATAAGGAGAAATCTCCTCCAAGTCTGCGTTTGCATTGTGTGTGTGGCGGGAGGCCTTATGGTAGTTTCATTTTCCAAAAGCATTTCGAATTTACTTAAAGAAAAATATTTCTTTGGTTGTTTTTAAGAATAAACTGTTTTAAGTTCTCACACCAGTCACATGACTGACCTGGAGTTTATTGTTCCCTTCCTAAACTCTGGGTGCCCACCAATTTCCACACGGGCAGTCTAGAGTTTGGTTATCAGGTCATTCTGGATTTAGGAGTGCTATGGAGCTCGGGAGGCGAGCAGGATGGCGTAGTCTATTATTTATTGTATCTATTGTATATAGTATTTCTTTTCCGCTGTTTGTTGTTGTAAACTCTGATAATGAATGTGATGTAATGTATAAAATGTATAGTTCTTTGTTTTAATAAATATTCATTTATCTATTATATGTTGTTCTGCTGCGAATTGTGAGATTCTGATATTGTCTGTTTTTCTTTCCTGTTTTGGTATTTGTTTTTATGTTTTTCTTTCTTTCTCTCTCTTCTTCTACCTCTTTCTTCTTTCTTAAACCCTCATGGTTCGATTTTCCGACCTTCGATTAGGCGGCATTTGATACAGTGGACGTATTAATGTCGATTTTCGAAAGTCGAAGAATCGGGTCCTGACAATATATATATATATATATATATATATATATATATATATATATATATATTGTGTTTTATTCATGTTGAATAGAGTTACATATCATAACAAGTAGAATACATATATCATACATCCACATATGAAAATACATACCAATAAACGATAAACTGTAAATACCAATGATAGTAGATATTAAGAAATAGTATGGATTTACATACAATAACCAATTGGGTCTAAAAGCAAAAACGATGGGGATTTCTAACTAAAAATCCAAATTAGTTGTCCAACTATCGTCGACAACAAAAATTCAAGTATTAAGGTCCAATTATAACACATATTATTAACAATGTTAAAAATACAATTTTCGATGTCAAATATGAGTGTCCATTTAATAATATCAAATGTTAAGGTCTAACTAACAACATTAAATATACATGTCCAATCGACAATATAAAGGGTTGCTTCCATATATGACAACGACATTAATATGATCAACAATAAGTAAACAACTTACTCCCATTTTCTCGAACAAGTCACACTCGACCAAAGTATTGCAACTCGATAGAACTAGTTTTCAAATGTTTGGAATATCGATACGACTTCAACGATGTAATCTGCACGCAAATTAAACCTAATATCCAAAAATTATAAGATTAGAAGTAATATAATTTTATTCATAAATAATAAAAACAAAGGGACTTATTTGAACTTTCCTTCTACAATCCCTAATCCTAACTATCACTAATGCATGACTTCAGAAAATTAACATCACCAATTCTTACTTTCAATAATATCCACCTTCATTAGACTTAGCATCACTTACCGCCCCTACTAAATCGATCCGATGACACTTAGCCTTATTGTCGTCGAGCATTAAACACGTTGTCACATGGTTATGAAGTCTTAGTTTAATGTTTTCTACCGCCTCTGATCGAACCAGCCCTTACCACCACCATCACCTATCTTAGCAACCCCAACTGCTACTGAATATCCCGTTCTTACTTCATATAGATGTCATTGACTAAACTTCTTTCGCCAAGCCTATCATTTTTGACCACTTGACTAAAAAAATATGTTACGCACAGTGGATACCTTCTGCCTAAAGAAATCCACATATGAAATTCCATGTTTTTTGTAGAAAAATGTATTCTAATGTCAATCGATAATTTCCATAATATATTGGTCATGGGAGAACAATCTTCCACTGGATGATAGAGGAAGAGATTAGAATTACATGGAGGAAAAGTGAGGAGTCCCTTTTCTGATAAATGCTATAGTTTTTACAAGCCTTTAAATAGTGCATGAATTCCTCAACCCCCCCTCTTATGTGTTCTCATATGCCCACTCAAATCAAGTCCATTCATTACTTATAAAAAGTAATAATTTTTTAGACCAACGTTCAAAATGAATATGTTGAATTAATTGAGGATAGTAGGCACATGAATTTAGGGACATAGGAATAACACTCTTTGAAAAAGAAAAGGGTTCAAGGTCATGCCTACATATCACTTTAAAAAAACAAATCAGCTCTCAAATTATCTGAATCCTAAAATTTTATATACTAAACAGCTTGTCTGGCTAACCCAAACATCATAAAACAGTCTAGATGCACAAAAAGCAACACTGCCCAAAGTTTACATATCATACACGCTCATTTGTGTGGTAATCAAAGACAAAGAAACAATATAGTATGCTATTTGTAGATTGTTACGATACACACACACACACACACAAATATGTATGTATGTATGTGTGTGTGTGTGTGTGTTTGAGTGTGTGGATCCACATCTTAGCATTTTATATCCTCGGTTTGTGTTTGATTTTTTTGTGGTATCCATGGCCATTATAATTTGACTTTGTGCAAACATAATTTTCATATCATCAACATTATTTCTATATTACCTTAGTTTTATATTTATCCAACTAAAATTAATTATTCAATAATTTTATTTTGGAACCCAAGAACCAATTAGGTAAACCAGAGGGAGCCTGAACCGAACCCATAGTTAGACTCCAAGTAAGTTATAGAGCGGTCAAGATTGTTTCCCTGTTTGTTATATCCAAAAATTGAATCTTCAACCTCTTAGTAATTGACTTTGGGTATTACTTACATGTCTTTAACAATCCAGCCACTCTATCAGGTTTAAATTACTTGATATTTTGTATGTATAAAATTCTAATTATAATCATTAGTTCAAAAGTAATAGTATTTGGCAATTAAGAAATATTGCATTCACATGGTATTGATGATACATAGATCATGCCTACAAATTTATTTTTTATCAAATTTTGATTATTACAGATACTAAAATTTTAACCAGACACAAATCAAGGTTACGAATAACCTAAAATTTATGCGTGTGCATACATGCATCTGTCGAGGGATCCATTTCCATCCACTTTTAGCCCCTTTATAGCCTTTTTTATTGACCATTGCATTTCATAAATCAACAAATGGATTCAGTGTAAACAGTAAACACTCGTCCACAATTTCATTTTTCTCTCTATTAATCATCATTTATTTCAGTTATTTATTTACTAAATCCAATGGATAAATCAAAGGGCCAAAAAAAAGAGGTTATGGATCTTCCCCCTACCCAATATATATATATACATACATACATACATACATACATACATACATACATACATACATACATACATACAGATATATATATACATACATACATATATATATACATACATACATATATACATATATATACATACATATTAATATATATACAGACACACACACATATATATACATACATATACATATATATACAGACACACACACATATATATACATATGTATGTATGTATGTATGTATATACATGTGCATATGTGTATGTGTGTGTGTATATGTATATGTATATATATATATATATATATGTATATATATATATATATATATGTATATATATATATATATGTATATATATATATATATATATATTTGTGTATGTGTGTGTATGCATGTAGATGTATGTATGTATATTTGTGTGTGTCCATGTGTGTAATTATGTATGTATATGTATGTATGTATGCATGCATGTATGTATAGCAGAGCCACTCTTGAATGTTTTAACTCCCGAGGCAAGTTTTTTTTTATGCCCGTATATTTATTTTATACTACAACAAAATGTTGAGTTAAAGCAATAAAATTCACCATTTATTTTGCTAGGATTCGTAAAAAAACATTTCTTATCAATAACAAAAAGTACCAAACATGCATGTAACATATGAAATAAAGTACCATTGAATTTATCATATGATTTTTTTCATTGTAGGGAAAAAGTACTTTTCGGTCAAATATAGATTGTTATACGAATTTTTCTCTTATAAAAACGTTTGCAGCCAAAAGACCATGGTCCAAGCATAAGAAATAAATGGCCCGCACAAGACAAATAAAAGAGTAAATCACGCAATTACTTCATCAGGGGGAACTGCGTAAAATACAACATATGAAGTCTAACAGGCAATACCCAAGTACGATCAAGCCTGAAATTCATATGTAAAAGCCAAAATAAATGTGATGCAAAAAAATAATATGATTAAAAAGAAAACTGCACCATTGCCAAAGTAACAACCTACATCAGCTAAGCATTAACAGAAACTACCCTCTACAAAATTAAGAACCATTATACTGCGCACGTATAGACAGCTGAAACCAATGTCAGGGATTAACCTAATGTAGCGACACCAAACTCCGCCAGCATAACCAAATGGTGGGCGCTAAACAAAGATAGGACATAATTTAACATGAACCAAAGACAGTCCAACAGAAGAAAAGCTATGCTGACACCTTGAGAAGAAACTGCACCACCTTCCCATTTTGGACAGCGCTGCCATCCCATAACCGATTGCGCTGCTTCCTCCATGTGGGTTGCACCCCCACCAAGAAGAGATTGCGTCATAATATCAAAGAAAACTGTGCCAACTCTCCAAGGTGGATTATGCCTCCATTTTAAGCTACATCCAAGAAGCCATAACTAATGTCTAATACAACACAACAAGCAATTCATGTGAAGTTTGCATACCGAGCTTAGAAGCTCACACCAATTGTTAAAAATTCAAATCATCTTCTTAAACTCCAAATTCAAAATTCCTGCCTCTAGTAAAATATTCCCGCCTACAGAAATTCTCAAAAGCACCAGCCACGTCAACAATTCATGCATAAATCAATAGGCAAAGTGGTGAATGACACTATGAAGGATTAGATTACAGAGAAGAAAGCTAATGTAGGAAAATCTGTAATCCATGTAATGTCATAGAACTGTAAATAGAATGTACTATAGTAGAGAAAAAGACTTTTGGGATATTCTCCAAATTCTATAGTAAATACGCTTGTATTCTCTGCCGTTAAATTTTTTGTACCAGCGAGAAGAATAGAAGAAAAGATTTGACCTGTAGATGTGGGATTCTTCAAAATCGAAACCACGTAAATTTCTGTATTTTTTACTTTTTCTGCACATTTTATTTTCTATTTCCATTCTCTTTGATTTTACAAAAATTGGATACAAGTTGAAGGTGACATTTTAACAAACAGTTAAAGTACAACTACTTAATTGTGTAAGCATACAACGACATAATTACCACCCTTAATGAAAATTTAATACTACTTAAAAAAAATTTAATTCACAATTATGGAAGCGTACAACATTTTAATTGCTTGTAATTAGTTTTGTTTTGTGAATCCAAAAATTTCACTAATATTTTTTGCACTAGAAGGAGGCCCAAGTGTAACGACTTGTAATTTCGAACACTTCATTAAATATTTGAGTTATTTAAATATTTAAATCTTGGGTCAAATGTAATTAAATTGATTTAGTAACCTTTTTAACCCCCTTTTAATTAATATCTAGCAATGGTAAAAAAAATTATAAAAATGTTTACTAAAATACATATTTTGAAGAAATATTGGTAGTGTGGTCAAAAATCGTTTTATCGATATACGACTTTTTACTCGACAGTAGTTGTTCGAAATAGTTTTACATAAACTAAAACACTTAGAAAATCATTAATATGCAATAAAAATATTTTTCTATTTATTGAAAATAAAATATTAATGACGTCATGCATGATGAATGGATAGATATTTCCCTGAGGGTAAAATAGTAATTCGCTAAGGAGAATGAGGTATAAAGTAAAAGGCTTGCAAGGCACATGGAGGGGGGGTCATTTGGCTTGCCAAAGGGTATACAAGAGAGGGCTTAGATGTGTTGACAGGTCATAAATTCTAAAACTTCAAAGAAATAAAAAAAAATGGTAGAAGTGGATTAGCCCAATCTACTTTGTTCTTCGCTAATCTTTCTCTAGTTAGTTCATATCTATTCCAAAATCCACTAAAATTTCACCAAAACCTTAAAACAACTTTGGAAGCTTGGATCCATAGTCAAAGTGGAAGAAAGATGAAGGAAAGGGGGATTCAATTTGGGCCATGATCATTGATGAAGGGGGGCACTTGGATTTGTGATTTTAGAGCTAAAGGTGACTTGCTTTTTTACAGGCAAAGCGGAGCATTATTATTTTGCACGAGCAAGCGGTTTTATAGTGACCATTCCACTTTGTAGAATATTGTAAGTGTGAAGCACAGATGCCTCAGCAGCTAATACAACTCACAAAAACAAACATCACATGCCAAATTCACTTAGCTCAGAAACAACTACTAAAAAACAACAAAATAGTCTAATCAAATTATTGAAATAAAAACAAGAAATCATGTAGGATCAGCAGTTATAGAGATCAAAGCAGGCTGGTGCAAACTATACTTAATGCCTTCATCAAGGTCACTAGAGTCTGAAAAGTATGGCAAAAGGGAGAGATGCTTACTATGAGAGCGATCTGGTGCCTTTATCACTAGGGAAGAAAGAATGGCCTGTATGGCATGGAGTTTCTCTGTGGCAGCTTTTGAAAGTGAATCAGGTGATACATCTGATTGGGTTTTAGTAGGTGTCTTGACACGCTACACTTTGGCATTAACTTTACGCAAACGGGATAATTGTGGGATTGGAATCACTAGAACATACTCATCTAACGGGAAAGCATGAATACTTGATGAATCAATATTTCGAGAATAATAAGTAGAGAAAATGGGGGGTTTCCAGAGGAAGGAAGCCTAAACATGATCAGCAACGTGCTCAGATAGAAAAACAGGAATAGAAGAAGTTAGCTCTTTCTTAAGAGATATCACTATCAGTGCACATGCATAAGCAATCCTATCTCCACGCTCTGTGACTTCATCGAAACAAATAAGTTTCCCCATATGGCTAAATATCCAATCTAATCCTTCTAAGGTTTGGTAAAGCGATGGTATATTGGATTGTTTAGCCCAAACTCTAATTGATTCAACTTGTCCACGAGCTTTATAAATGGTAGGAATCCACTCAGTGATGAAGAATACTTTTTCAAAAACAATGAAGAGGTCTGATTCTCATATTCTAGCCTTATCATCTATACAAGAGAAATCAAAGTAAAACATTTCCTTATCATAAATTACTTTGACATTTCCTTTGAGTTTCCATGCACGGAGAAGGTGTTTAATAACTACAGTGTGACGGTAGGAAGTGGTTCTTTGTTCTTAAGTGTTTGATCTTATTGTAGGCTTGGATTTAGGTGAGCTATCACACTATCTTGTATATATTGTATGTGTATATTTGTGTGTGCAAATATAAAGTTAAAGTGACATTAACTAATTAAAATTTGAAACTTTGGACCCTCTTGCTTTTGAAAGAAAAAAATAATTTTACATTGTATAACATCACTCTTATTACCTTCTATAAATGTGGCATGACCTTGACTTGATATTTAAATGGTTGTTTGGATCGAATGTTGAACCGAAGTATGTTTGAAAATATTAGAAGCGAGAAAAGTCGCTATAGGTGCACTTTGATATCCCTTAAATTTAACTTGCGTAAATTAAAGATTTATGATTTTAATTTTGTAAATTGTTTTGGTTGTTCTCTACACATATTTTGGTGTATTGGACAGTAAATGAATGGTTTGGAAAGTTATAGAATTGTGAAAGAAAGTTGTGAATGTTAGAAGTGAAAAGGTCGCTATGAATGCACTTTGAAAACGCCTTATGTTCGATGATTTTTGAAGTCAACTTTAAAAGACATCCTAGTGGCTTCTTTGCATCTTTAATAATCAATATAAGTGTAAATATTACTGTAAAAACATTGAAATTTAATTCATACATTAACTTGTGAAATAAAGTTGCAAAAAGTTATAGCGAGAAGAAGGTAGTTATATGAGCATTTTAAAATACCTAGATTTTAGGAGTTTTTGGGAATTTTTGTAATAAATATGAAAGATATCCTTAGGGGTTTCTTTAAATTTTTAATAAATATTATCAGTGTACTTATTACTAGGAAAAAAATCGAAGTTTTAAATATTTTAGAACTGATCAAACAAAATGGCTAAAGTTAGAGTCGCTAAACGAAAACTTTGGTAAATAGCTTGTTTTTAGGAATTTTTATAAATAACTTGAAAGATATCCTTAAGAGTTTATTTTCATAGTTTTTAAGTATCCTAAGGTAGTACTTACTATAAAAATATAAGGTCTTAATCATTTGTTTAAGTTGTGAAAATTGGTCGCAAAGTGCATGCTTTTCTATATTGTACTTTATCAAGAACTTTTAACAGCGTTTATAATTGACGTAGAAAGTTTCTTAATGTTTTGAGTGCCTAAAAGTGATATCTAAATTTTTTGTTTTTTCCTAATCGTTTTAGGGATGTTTTTGAACATATTTTCAGTATTTCAAAGTTGGTTTTAAGTTTAAATATATTCTTAATAATTATTGATGAATTTTGAAAGTAAAGGGGTTTTATGATAAGAAACGTGCTTTTTATTTATTTTCATAAAATTATAAATTATTTATTTTCAAGTAATATTTTACAAATTTATTTAAAACCTATTTATAAGTAAAAATTAAGTTAAATATTTATGAAGGAATAAGAGAAATTTTGGATTATAACACCTATGTTATTATAAATAGTTTTGGAAAGTTAAGTAAAAGTATATTTTCTTGTTTAATAACTGTAGGTATACTTAAATCTATAAAAAGAATGTTGAAAGGATAATGTTGGGTATAAATGGATTTGGGTTTGTTGTGACAACATGTTAATAACATTCGTCTTAACCCTTGTTGATTATACTTATGAATGTAAATGGATCTTTAAAAGGAATGTTTAAAAGATAAGCATAATTGAAATAGTTTTGGATTTGTAATGACAATGCTTAAGTAACATTAGTCCCAAACCATTTTGAATAGATTTGTGAATGTACTTATATCTTTAAGATGGATATTTTAATGAAAATAATAAGTATGTAATCTTTTGGAAAAAGATAGAAGAGGTAAAGATTAAAATAAGCAAATCTAGTTAAAGATTTGTGGACATGCTTCACTTGGGATAAGTATATGAATACATTTTGAACTATTTGAAGAGTACAAATGAATAATAGAAATCGATAAACGTAGTTTTATTAGATGAAAAAAGTTTATACTAATAAAATAGGTTTTAATTAATAAAAGGATAAATGAAATAAAAATGGCATTAGAAGTCACTTATGTGAATTAATCGTGATGTATGTGACTTAATTATGCTTTATATGTTTCTCATTAAGGTAAATTATAGCACTAAAAGACGTCGAAGTAGTCTTGTCTATTTGTGAGAGTTAAGAATGAAGTGTCTAGGCAGGGCTTTGGTGCAACCAGTGCTCTAACCTACCGGTGTCACTCTTGATCGAGGTATAGTGTGAGATGAAAAGTTGAAAACGTGATAAGTGCATGAGAGTTGGTTTCTATATACGATCATCTATTTTAAACATGATATTCGAGTAGTCTTTATCACTCGAACAAGACACGAATCGTCAAATATATTCTGGCATCTAGAATAGTCGTCAAATGGATTCCTCAGGTTCAAGGTGCTTGAATTCATGTAGAGATTCATGATCTATTCTAGATGTCAAAATCCATTTGACGATTCGTGTTCTATTCAAGTGATAAAGACTCATATGAGAGATACTAAACATGACTTCACCATCTATAAATGAATAAAACCAGAGTAGGGGGGCATAGCCAGGGAAGCGTTAGCGTTTAGCTAAACCAAAGGTGCAGTTGACTCCATGCTAATTGTAATGGCCCAAAATTTTCGACCTCGAAATCGACACTAATACGTTCACTGTATAGAGTGCCGAGCAATCGAGTGTCGAAAGTCCCAAACTTTTAGGCTTAAGAAGAAAGAGGTAGATGAAGAAACAGAAAACAAAAGCATAGAATTTCACAATCGCAGCGGATACAATTTATAATATACAAATAGCAACATTTTATACAAGAGAAGTTATAACTATTTATATACACACAATATATTAGAGTACAACAAAAATTGGACAGTTATAATTACTTGTCCTTGAATACTATCAATACAAACACTAATACACAGCAGAATATAGTCAATATGTCTCTGCCATCCAGCTCATCTCCTGAGTCCAGAACGTTCTAATCTAAAAACCTGTAATACTCAGTCTAGCCCGAGTATTACAATAAAGTAACACCCGAGTCAGGCTGGAAACCAGCGTGAGTAAACCCATATAATATGAAATACTTAAATTGTAAAACTTCTTTGAAAACCCAGGTAACTTGTTCATCACTATGAGTTTTATCTTGCTACAGCCAAATGCTTATTTCACAAAATAATATCTAAGTACCGTTACTTAGTTTAAATGGCCAAGTTTACTTAATTTATTCCAATCCAGCCTATTTGATTTTATAATCAAATCCTTAAGGTTTTGTAGTTGAATCGGAGTGGTTCCGGATATCGCTGATATCCGATCCCGGTCTCTTTGGATCCAAACACCATCTTTTAAGCCAAGTTGATTTAACAAAACAATTTCAATTTCAGAATGTCATGTTCATATAGAAATTTCCATCACCCATATCTATTTCAAATAACGTCTCACGTTATATTCACTATTCAGTTTAGGGTATAGAACAACTAGAAATAACACACTGTATAAATCAAACAATTCAAAATACTTAACTATCAAACTATCCATGGATTAGATTAACCAGTCACACAATCGTCTCTTTAATTTAAACAGAATTAATTATCTTCGAATCCTATTTTATTATTATAAACTAATTACAACCCATTTTATTTTATTTTAATTAAATATCTTGAATTAATTTATAATTAACGGGTATAGTAAACTTAAGGCTTTCAGTAAATTAAAGGTTGAGATCATTTTATTTCATTATTAACTATTTACTAATTACAACTACTTCCTTTAATAAACCCTAGTAATTAATAAATAATTAACATATATATAATTACCTTAATTAATTATTTTTACTTACCCTAGCCATTTCTAAACTTAAAGTTTAAGTAAACTTAAGATTTTTAAATCACTTAATTTACATAACTATAAACTGATTACTTGGACCATTTCCTTCTCATTTAAAAACTACTATATTTTTCTCCTTCTTATGTCCTTACCTTATCTTTTCTTTTACTTACCTTTTCATTTTCCCTTTTCTTGTTTGGCCTAACTTCTTTCCCCCGGCCCAACTCCCTTCTTTCCCTTTCCTCTATTTCCCTTCCTATCTTCTCTACTCTCTCCGGTTCTTATCTCTAGAAGTTACTTGTGCACACAAACATGCACACAGTATCCGGTCGTCGGAACCCACCGCCGACCTTCCCCATCTATCACCCGCGACCGCCTCCTCTCTTCTGGCCACCTGGAACACGCAACACGATCCCCACTCGGGAATTCACCTTCTCCCAAAATCTGAACCGTGACGACCCCTCCCCCCACAAATCACCACGCCCCACACCCTCAGGCCATCGTCCATCGCCGTAGTCCACCATGAGTTCTACCACTACCATTCCCACCAAATCCCCCTCATGCGCGCACCTCCATGCGCCTAACATCACCACCATCGAACATCAACGGAGCACCCTCAAAAATGGCCCTTAAACCCTACTTCCTCCATGTCAACCCTCCACGACCATCTAAAAACCCATGCCCTACTCCTCCTCCACGTCAAGTACCACGCCTCCAAATCAACCCCACCGCCTGAATTTGCCGTCTCGCCCAATTTTCGGTCATCTCCAATTTTATAATTCAACATTTATTATAGTTTTAAATCAATTTATATATTCAGATACCTTAAATACCAAAACTCATTTATTTGACTTATAAAGTTAATTTCCAAATGTTTGATCCAGTTAAATATATGATTAACAAACGTCCAAAAATCTGGGTTATCGCATTCCTCCCCCTTCTAGAACTTTTCTTCCTCGAAAAGGAACGAAGCGAGAATTTAATTAATGCTTTATTTAGTTAAATTATATTCTCTAAACATTTTTAATTCCTTTGCTCTTTTATTTAAAAAAAATAAACACTTTAAAATCAACATAATATTACCAAAAATAGTTTTTATATAAAAATACTTTTTATAACTCGATGTTTCAAAAATTACATCCTTGTTCTCACAGAAATTCGGTAATATATTGATCAGGCGCAGGACTGAAAATCTATGAGTACTTAGTAGACCCGTTTTCAACACCCAGTGAAAATACTTAGAAAACATTTTTGTGAGAATGTAGAAGACATTTTGTGAGAATGCTCTGGAAATCATCACCCCCTCCATGGATCACAGTTAGCCCGATGGTTGCGTCGCCAACCCGGCGAAACCATAGAAAACGGTAGGTATTCGCACCCCTTGATTTCACCATGGAACGGCCACATATCGCAGCTGCATCCAGGATTACGTTGTCATCACGGAAAAAACCATGTAACTATAGGTATCATCGCCCTCGAATTTCACAGCCAAATGAAACTTCACCACATAGATCACAGACTACATCAGTCGAGTCCTAATGTAGCCTGTAGGCACTCATTGCCACACGACTTCCGCTACGTCCTCATAGATCGTAATCTACCGATGTTACGTCGCTCTCCCGGCGAAACCAAATATAGACTTTAGGCAATCACTGCCCCTCGACTTACGCTTTGGAAATGCAGTAGATCACAGTACACCAGAGTTAAATTGCCGTCAGAACATAGCCACAATGTCTCTGTAGGCATCAGCGTCCTCGACTTTCGCTACCTCAACCACAATCCACAGGAACTACGGTTTAGTTCGGACATTCTATGGGATTCAAATTTAGAACCCCCCTTAGGGCTCAAGGCAGATCCACCCCGTGGATCTTTACTACAAGTTTCAACTCTAAATGGGAGCGCCTTTTTCCCCATAGCATTCTCAAAACATTTTATACTATACACATATAGTATCTTCCAAATCATATTCTTATATGTACCACATATAAATCCCATTTACACAAAATCGATATCTCAAAATTGATAGTTCTTAAACTTGGCTTTCCAAATTCCCAAAATTTGTTTTTTTTGAAAACAAAAGCCTTTCAAAATCAATGATTTCCAAAAAAAAATTCCCAAAAACATTCATATATATATATAAGTTTATTCCTTCATTCAAATATATTATGAATAATACTATTTATTATTTCTTTTTAACACTTTGAAACAATTTCAAATTTTCTAGACTTAGATTTTAAAACTTCACAGTTTAAACTCTTTTCAATTTATAAGTCGTACTTATCTAAATTGTTACTTCCTTAAAACATTTCATTCTGCTTTATCATTGTTTATTTAGAAAAATAAACATCCCTTTATTTAGATACAATACCCAATTTATGGTAATTATCATGTCTAGAAATCATACACACCACATATTCCATAATCATTTGCTGGAAAATCAAATCAAGGTAACTAATTTTAATAATTTGAAAATTCTTTTGAACTTTCTAGGATTTAAACTCGGTTTTGAATCCATTTTTAGCTCAACTTATTTGCATAGTTAATCCTTACCCAAATTCTATTCGGTTATGTATATTATTACCACTTAATTCTTATTATTATATTTATTTTCAATAATCAGCAACCAATTATCTTAAAATATCATAATAATTAGAAAAATTATTACTTTATACATCAAAATATAGGCTCATATGAAAATCATTTTTAAAACGCTTTTAAAATCATTATATAAGAAATAACCATATAATACACTCAACTCATTCTAGGGTACTACTATCCCTATCTCCAATGAGTAATCCCCACCAGAGCCATGGTTCTCACTTAACCTTCAGCTCTGATACCAAATGTAACGGTCCGAAATTTTCAACCTCAAAAATCGACACTAATATGTTCACTATGTAGAGTGCCGAGCAATTGAGTGCCGGAAGTCCCAGACTATTAGGGTTAAGAAGAAAACGAGTTAGATGAAGAAACAGAAAACAAAAGCACAAAATCTCACAATCGCAGCAGATACAATTTATAATATACAAATAACAGCATTTTATACAAGAAAAGCTGCAACATTTTATACACACACAATATATCAAATTACAACAAAAACTGGACAGTTATAATTACTTGTCCTTGATTACTATCAATACAAACACTAATATACAGCGGAATATAGTCAATATGTCTCTGTCATCCAGCTCGTCTCATGAGCTTCAGAATGTTCTAACTTAAAAATCTGTAATACTCGGTGTGACCCGAGCATTACAATTAAGTAACACCCGAGTTAGGCTGGAAACTAGTGTGAGTAAGCCTACATAATATGAAATACTTAAATTGTAAAGCGTCTTTGAAAACCCATGTAATCATTCATCACTATGAGTTTTATCTTGCTATAGTCAAACGCTTATTTCACAAAATAATATCTAAGTATCGTTACTTAGTTTAAATGGCCAAGTTTACTTAATTTATTCCATTCCAGCCTATTTATTCTATAATCAAATCCTTAAGGTTTTGTAGTACTTATTGAATCGGAGTGGTTCCGGATATCGCTGATATCCGATCCCAGTCTCTTTGAATCCAAATGCCAATCTTTTAAGCCTAGTTGATTTAGCAAAACAATTTCAATTTCAGAATGTCATTTTCATATAGAAATTTCCATCACCCATATCTATTTCAAATAACGTCTCACATTATATTCACTGTTCAGTTCAGGGTATAGAACAACTAGAAATAACACCTAGATAAATCAAACAATTCAAAATACTTAACTATCAAACTATCCATGGACTAGATTAACTAGTCACACAATAGTTTCTTTAATTTAAACAGAGTTAATTATCTTCAAATCCTATTTTATTATTATAAACTAATTACAACCCATTTTGTTTTATTTTAATTAAATATATGGAATTAATTTATAATTAACGGGTATAATTAACTTAAGGCTTTTAGTAAATTAAAGGTTGAGATCATTTTATTTCATCATTAAATATTTACTAATTACAACTATTTCCTTTGATAAACCCTAGTAATTAATAAATAATTAATATATATATAATTACCTTAACTTAATTAATTATTTTTATTTACCCTAGCCATTTCTAACCTTAAAGTTTAGGTTAAGTTAACATTTTTAAATCACTTAATTTATATAAGCACAAATTGATTACTTGAAACATTTCCTTCTCATTTAAAAACTTCTATATTTTTCTTCCTCTTATTTCCTTACCTTATCTTTTCTTTTACTTACCTTTTCTTTTTATTTTCCCTTTCCTTGTTCGGTCCAACTTTTTTCCCCCGGCCCAACTCCTTTCTTTCCCTTTCCTTTCTTTCCCTTCCTATCTTCTCTATTCTCTCCAGTTCTTATCTCCAGAAGTTACTTGTGCACACAGTCCCCAGTCGTCGAAACCCATCTCCGACGTCTATCACCCACGATCGCCTCCTCTCTTCTGGCCACCTAGAACACGCAACACGATCCTCACTCGAGAATTCACCTCCACCCAAAATCTGAACCGTGATGACCCCCCCTCAAATCACCTCGCCTCACACCCTCAGGCCATCGTCCATCGCCGTAGTCCACCATGTGTTCCGCCACTACCATTCCCACCTAATCCCCCTCATGCGCACACCTCCACACACCTAACATCGCCACCATCGATCCTCAACTGAGCACCCTCGAAAACGGCCCTTAAACCCTACTTCCTCCACGTCAACCTTCCACGACCATCTAAAAACCCACGCTTCATTTTTCTCGAGTCCCCCATGCCCTACTCCTCCTCTACTTCAAATACCACGTCTCCAAATCAACCCGGCCACCCAAATTTGGCATCTCGCCCAATTTCTATTCTTCTCCAGAGATTTTATAATTCAACATTTATTATAGTTTTGAATCCATTTATATATCCAGATACCATACATACCAGAACTCATTTATTCGACTTATAAAGTTAATATCCAAATGTTTAATCCAGTTAATTATACGATTAACAGACGTCCAAAAATCCAGGTCATCACACTAATAATGCTTATGGATAAGCATGCAGAATTTATGACACTCAGAGCTACAAGATCGGGCGTTGACCCGCTATGGCTTCCCTATAGTGTAATTTATCCAGAGATATGCGACGATCAAAAGGATATCTCTTATCCTTACGTAGGAATTCAGATTCGGCTTGAATGTAGAGATCTCCACAGAAATTTTTACACATATAGAAACATGGCTTAGCAGTATTTATTGTGTACCTATTATTGTTATGGCATACACGCGGCATAGCTATTTTTTGATTTATATTCTACACCCTAGACATTATTTACTATATCACCTAATATACTTATTTGATGGTGGTTTTTTTGAGGGGGTAATCGTTATCGCACTCCATGCGGTCTAAAAAGTACTTTTATATGTTAGTTGCATATTACTTGAGTTTCTCACACCAGACTTAGGTTTGACTCATGGTTTTATATTTTCTTTATTTTCATGGTTGCTTTTTAGAGATGTATGAAAAAGGCAGGTGTTAGGTGAATGTTCTGGAGCTCAACGAGACGAGCCGGATGTTTCACATACCATAGTATTCTTATTTTCGCGGCATTACTATTATGTATATATCAGCGTTTGTGAGAAAAGGTTGTTATAACTGTCCAGGCAAATGATAGTATTTAGAATGTGGAAATTAGCCATAAGGGCCTCTTGGGCAAGTGCAATTAGTTTCTAGGACACACAACTGAAATAATTACTCTTAAGGACAAAATGCATAATAATTAGTTTCTAAGGCCTAAAAACCTATGAAATTATGTCCTTGAAAGTAATTGGACTACTGACTTTGTCCTTAAAAGTAATTATTCTTCTGACTTTGGCCTTGAAATTAATTTCTATGGATGTATGTCCTAGAAACTAATTGGACTGCAAAGTTTGTCTTTCTAGTGAAACGCCCCCATTTAGAAATGTAACTCTAAAATGCCTTTCATCTTAGAGTGACTTTTTTATATTGTCTTTTGATATTATATGTTATCATTACGCTATGAGATTCTAATACTGTACTCCTTCTTTCCTTTTATGTTTCTCTTTCTTTATTATTTTGCCCTAACAATTTGTCTTTTTGGCACTTGGATGCTCGATACATGAATATCGTGAATTTATTACTGTCGACATTCAGAGGTTGAAAAGGCCGATCGTTACATGTGGTATCGGAGCTGAAGTTTAAGCGAGAAGATTAGCTTTTGTTGGGTATGAATCATTAAGAGATAGGGTAATGGAAGGCCCCTAACATTAGCTGAATATATATATATATATATATATATATATGAGTGTATATGTATTTGTTATATTAGTAGTACATATATATATATATATATATATATATATGAGAGTGTATATGTATTTGTTACATTAGTAGTATATACAAGTAGGAGTTAATAGTGTCGTCTAACTCTAGTAGGGATTAATGATGTTTATTTATTATCCCTCGTTGATTAGCTTAGACAAGCTCGATAGGTTTATGAGCATTGCTACCCTTTATAGAATGATTCGATATGCTCGACCAGTTTATGAGCATTATTATCATTTGGAGAATCTTGTGCTTAATTATTCTCAGCTAGTCTACAAGCATTGTTATCTTGTGTTGATTAATTACTTATGCTCGGCCAGTTTATGAGCATTGATTATTGTTTGTTGATTATTGACTGTGCTCAACCAGTTCATGAGAAATTTACCTTTTTATTGCATGGGTTGGATGGGTAGTATTTGTAGGAGCATTGAAACGAAAACCTTGTGAATTGAGTTTCACAGTTTGACGATGAGGCGGTTTGTGACAATTTTGGATGAGAAGTTGACTTTGTTAAAAGATGTTTATTGTAATCTAAAGGAAGGATAAGGTATTTGTAACGACCCGAAATTTTCAAATCCCAAAATTCCAGATTGTTAGAGAAAAGAAGAAAGAAAGTAGAAGAAGAACAGAAACAACATCATCTCAGATTCGCAGCGGATCAAAATATAATATCAAAATAAGAACATTTATACAAGAAAGATGTAATTGTTATTTAACATTCAATACATCAAAGTTATAAACATATACACATAACTGGACAATTATATCAACCTGTCCCAGACTACTATCAACACAACTCTAATACACAGCGGTAAACTCCATACATTTTTTCCATCCAGCTCACCTCCTGAACTCTAGAACGTCCTCACTTGAAAATCTATAATACTCGGTATGACTCGAGCATTACATCAAAGTGACACCTGGTCAGGCTGGAAACCAGCGTGAGTAAACCCATCTAACATGAAATACCAGGATGTAAACCTTAATTGAATATCAGGGTAACTCGTACTTTTCTATGAGTTCTTAACTGTTTCAAGTCAATTACTTATTACAGAATAATATCCAGGAACTGCTACTCTGGTCAAATGTCCGTGTAACTTAATCTATTCCATTCCAGCCTATTGATTTCACATATCGAATTTATAAAGAATTACTGAAGATTATTAATCGAAGTGGTTTTGGGTATTTGTTGATACCCGACCCTGATCTCTTTGAATCCAATAACATCTTAAAAATAAAGCTGCTTAAGTTTAAAAAATTCTATTTATATCTGGAATTACATATTTACATCGCCATCTATCATAGATAGACAAATCATATTATCACAGTTCAGTCCAAACATATTATACCACATAGCATCATAAATCACTTATCAGAGATATCAAATAATCCAAGGCATACAATATCATCCAATCATTCATAAGTAAGATAAGTTAGTCACACCATTTCTAATTGATTTGAATACATTAAATTAATTACTTCAATCATCTTTTTAAACCATGGTTACTTAATCATTAATTAATTGCAAATAAATTAATTAATCATCCTTTAGTTATTATCTAAATTAATCATCCTTGATTAATTATCCTTTAATTACATTAAGTAATTAGCCCTTAATTAATTACGCAAATTAATTATCCTCAAACCAATCACATTAATTAACCTTTAATTACCATCTTAATTAATTATTTATAATTAATTTCTTTAACTCACAATTAATTACATTAATTAATTATTTTATAATCACTTTCTTTAATTAATTATCGTTAATTACGAATTAATTAATCTCTAATTAATTAACTTATAATTAATTAAATTAATTAACTACCCTTTTATCATTAATTAATTAAATAATTTAATTATTCTCTATTTACTTCATTAGTTTAATTAATCCTTAATCATCCAGGGTCTTAATTAATCTTAAGATAAACCATTTATCTTTATTTAATTTCTTAAAAATCTTATTTAATAACTTTAGAAAATAAATAATTTATCATTAACCTATAACTTAACTTAAACCTTTTAAGTTTAATTAATGATTAAACACATTTAAATCTTCTTAATTTAATTATATTACTAATTAAATTTCAAACAACTTTAGGAAATAACTTAATAGGTTGAAATAAATCATACAACTCAATTAAATCAACATTTAAATAAACACCTTTATTTAAAATAATGATTTAGCAAATAATTAAAAGCTTAATTATGTTATCTTTAATATTTGAAACATTATCATTTTTCCTGAGAAATCCTAGGGTTACTCGAACCAAAACCCGAGTTTTCTCACATTTTTCCCAAGCTTCCTCCTCTTCTTTTTTTAAACTTGTTTAAAATTTTAAAACTGCTATACTTAAAATCTGGAACAACACACTCATAAAAAAATCAAAGACCCACTCGAGCAAATCAGCTGAAATCTCGAGTATCACTTCGAGCAAAATTTCTTCCCAGATTCCACTTCTTCTTCTTCCCGTTTCTTTCTTCCACTTGCACGCCGTATCACGGTGCACCTGCACACCCACCTCCGATCGACTCCAACCTTCACCGACGCACCCACAAGTCGACCATGATCTATCCCAGTGCTCCTAGCACTCAACTCTGACGAACTTGCCAGAAAACGAAATCGAACAAATCAACCTTACCTAGAACCAAGTTCAACCAGATAAAATCATCCTCGCCATCGCCTTTGATCACCAAAGGACACGCAACTCCACTCAGGTCTCTGCCTTGCTCACCTTCTTCTTTTCCCCTACCATCGATAGCCTCTACATCATCCATGACGACGCAAATGCCCCAACCTCGGCATTGACCAAACGAACTCCTAAAACCCTATTATCTCCTCGCCGCGACTCCATGGCGACGTATAAACCCGCCGACTATTTTTCTCTCGATCGTCGATCACCCAGCTACCTTCGACCCAAAGCCCGATACTATAGAACCACGTGATTGTCAGAAATCGAACGAAACCCATTCTCTGATCAACTCGAAAATTCTCAACAACCACTAATTTGAAATTTTGAATTTTATTATCAAAATTCCCTATTTTCAAAGATTAATCAGATTACATAAATGAGAAAACCAATTATTGAAGTCAAATTTTTGATATGTTTGAGTTTTTACTGTAATTCTTCTTCCAGTAAAAACGTCCTTCAAATTTAACTCAAAATACTTTCAACATTTAGATCCTGAAGATTCAAACATGTTTTGTTTAAACATCACAACCTGTAGGAGAATATGATTTTTGAATCTCGTTTTTAGTCTGTACAACCAACAGAGACCTCTGTATATGAATATATAGACATGCACACTCAATCCATTCATATTCATATACATGCAAGCGTCATACACATTCATGTAACTTCTATCACAACATTGTTACAAATATTATTCACAAGCATCAAGATTTTAAACTGATTTAAGTTATGGAAAGCGGTTTTTACTCACTGTTTCAGAAAGTAGAGAATAGGGAAACAGACTTCTTCTTTTGATCTGGTGCCTGATGTTTGAATTCAAATTGCTTGATTCATGATGATCTTGAATCTACTAGCTTTGATCGGGTTGATTTGAATAAGTTGAGGTTGTTGTTGTTTTTAATTTTAATTCCTCTAGTTTTGGTATTGAAAAATGAAAGATGAAGAAAGAAAATGGATTTGAGAAAGTGAAAATGAATTTGCAGCCTGATTCTTTAAACACGTAATCCATATATTTCCATTAAAAGAAACTAATGCCACTTGTTAACTATGCATATAACCTTAGCTACAAATGTTAATTCATGCATTACAAGGCTTCCAAATGTTTAAAACCTTTATTTATATATTTCTTATATTTTATAGATTATGAATTATGAATTATATTTTTTTTATTAATTACTATATGTCTTTGTATTTATTTTTATGTGTTATATTTGTTATTTACCTTTATACATATATATGTATATATTGAAAGAAAGTATGAACTTTGTTAAATTCTATTTTAAACTTGTGCTTTAATACATTAACAAATAAATATATACATATACTATCTTTGTTGTTGTAAAAATATAGAATTCATCTTCAATAGATTCGAAAATTAATATTGAACTTAAACCATAGCTAACTATTTACAATATACATACATATATATATATATATATATATATATCTGTGTGTGTGTGTGTGTGTTATAATAGAAAACATATTTATTGTAAAAGATAAGTTTTTCCAAATTGAATAATTATAAAAGAAAATCATTAAACAAATATTGTCAAATTACAATAATTATAACAGGAGATTATTAAATAAATATCTATCCAAATATTTATAATTCAGCATTTATATAGTTCAAATTTTTCTATATACATATCCAGATATATGTATCAGAATTTTATTTGCTCAATTTACAAATTAGTATATTAATAAATTTAATCCTGCAAATTACCAATTAACATATGTCCAAAAATCTAGGTTATCAAGTATTTTATAAATAAACATTCGTGAAAAGTTTTGTACAAGAAATTGATTTCATATAAGTATGGTTTATAAATATATAGTTTATAAACGAAGAGGATTTAAACTAATATTTTAATAATTTAAATCCTGGTATTTTTGACACTGGTTTTATAAGATTCTAGGAAAAATAATAACAAAAAGTAAATATTTGGAAAATTGGTTTATGAAATTGGGATTATGATACTTAGTACATTTTTATGAAGTATTTGATACCATTTTGAAAATGATTCTAGTTAAGTCTCAAAGGTAATATTTTGATGCACTGAACTTAATTCCGTCGCTTGAAAATAATTCTGATGATGACTACAACATCATCGACATTCATTTTTGGGTTTCTAAGTGGGGGATGCTATAGAGTTGTTTTAGTAAAATAGATTTTGATTTAATTTCCAGAAGTATGATTTGATATGGAAAAAAATTTATGTATATATTTTCATTTCAACTGATTTGAAATAAAACCCCGGTGTTTTGTTACTATAGTTTTCTTTAAAGAAATATGATAAAAATATAAAGTAGTTTAATAAAGATTCTAAAATAAAATTTCTATACGAAAAACTTAATATGTATGCTATGTTGGGTGCCTAAGCGGTAGTCGCATAGCCCTAATAATTAAGAAAACCTTTTATGTTTTCTTTTTATAGCAAAAGTTCCTTTAATAAATAAGTGAAATTTTGTTAAGTTATTTTATGGACGTGTATCATATAAATTAGGATGGTATGTTAAGTGCATCATGTTATGATATGTTGTTTGGTAGTTCTCGTTCATTAAAATGAAACGAATTTTTCGACGATTTTGGACAGTCCGTAATTTTCAAATCGTTACAGAACTTAAAGCTAAGTGTTTTGTGAAAATAAAAATAATACTTGAATGGAAAATGTAAGTTAAAACAAGTTTTAAATTTTTTAAATGTTCATGGTAAGTAAAATGAATTTGGTGTTTTGTATATACTCTTAGGGTGTAATGGAGTATTATACAAGTATGAACTTAAGTTATAAAATTTCTATAAACTTGAAGTTATGTTTTATGAAATGATTCATAAATGATTTTGGTATTGAATGACATACTTTCTGTGTAAATGATTGCGATTAAAAAGTAATTGGTATAAGTTAGGAAACCAATAGAGATAAACACGTAAGTCTACGTAGATCATTTTATTCACATTATTATTCTTAATCCAGTATTCAAGTACATGATTTTGTGGTATACCGGTCCGAACAAGGATTTTTAACTTGATTTTGCACAGCGAACACTGATATGGATTCTTGATATGATCCTGAAGCTTTCTTCATAATATATGACTATGTAAAGAAGAAGAAAAATTCTAATCAAGTAAGCGTGATCAGAGTCCGCAGTAGAGAGGTCAAGTGATCTAAATTGGTTGGGAGTGAAATTATGTGATCGAGCAAGTGATCGAAATTGATATTACATATGGCTGTTCCATCTACATCATATAGGCTTTAGTATATGAATTCTATGTTTTGTTGGCTTATGGGGAGTTTAGGGGACGACTCTTCAATTTTCTATGAGGTGGCATGAATAATTGACTAAGTAATGATATGAGACTATTGAGCATAAGGTACACATAGTAAGAAATTTATCATCCTTATGCGATAAGTGGACTCGTTAACTTGAGCAAACCATTAGCTATGTTTGCTAGTAATTTTGAATAATGTTAAGTATAGTTATGTGATTGTTTCCATTTGTTGCTAGTATTGGAATTTTGAAGATGTGTGATGTCCCGAGATTTTCGGCAATATTTATTTAATAATTTCATTAATAATTATTTTAAAATTGTGAAATATTGATTTAATAATCTAATTCAAACAGGAATTTTCTTTTGAAGATTTATAATTGTTTAATTTATCAAACGTTATTCTTTTCAAATAATAATAATAATAATAATAATAATAATAATAATTTAATTTAAATTGAGAATCTGATTGTTTTCAAATGTTAAAAATATTTAAGTAATAAAATTCATCTTTCTAAACTGATTTAAAAATATTTATTTATAATGTATATATGTGTATACATTGTAAATAGAAGATTTGCTTTTAATTTAAATATTAATAAAGGATATTTTCTAATTATATATATAAATGTATAAATTGTAAATTGATTAAATTGATTTAAATTAGTATTGAAAACTTTTCAAAAGTTTGTTTAAAAATCTATCTTATATTTTCATAGAAATGTAAGTAAGTATTTATTTTGTTTATAAAAATAAATATAGTTTAAATTTTGTTTTATAATAAAAGTTTATTTTGTTTATTTTAAAGAAAATTGTTTTCATTGAAATAAATTTAATTCATTCATATTAGAATATAATATTTTTATTTAAAACTCTTGAATAAAATTGAATTCAACATTTCTTTTCTTTTTAAAATCTTCTCTTTTGAAAATTGGTTTTAAAGGAATATTATTTTAAAAATAATCAAGCAAACATTTAAAATGTATAAATGTTATAAAGAAGTTTATAAGTAAACATGTAATCATTTTAAAGGCTAATGTTAATAAATAATTAAAACATGCTAAAACAAATTAGAAATGGTTTTAGATAAATTTAAATACATTTATAAATTTAGAATTTTGTTTTTAAAAATGAACATGTGTTAGACTCTTAAAACATAAAATGGACACTTGTAATCACATTACAAATTAAATACAACAAGTGGCATTTGTTTTAAAACTTATTATTTAAATTATATTGATAAGAAATATAACAAATGCATTTGGTTAAAACATTCTCTTCAAATTAAAAATCTGAAAACCAGATTTGTGAAAAGAATTTCAAAACCCAAATCTACAGTTCAACTTCATATCTGCAAAGCTAATCTTCAATCAAAATCTACAAAACCAAAACCTTCTAAAAATCTGCAAATTCAAACTTCAAACCTACAATCTGGAAGCAAACTTCAACTCTTTCTCAATTCATATGAAAATCTGCAAAATCAAAAATCTGCAATCATTTTCTTCAAAGTATTAACTGCAATGTAAAGATTAATTACATACTCAAGCAAAGAAGAATAAAAACCAACTGCTAAAATTCAATTCAACTTCAAGCTAGTAATGTAGTATTCAAACTTGGAAGCAAACTCATCAGATTCATCAACAAGTTCAAAAGGGAGATCCAAATTGAAGTTCCAGGAAACAGAATTGCAACTAAGTTGTCTCTGCTTCTTCAATATTAAGGTGAGTAGACTTCTATTTCAAAAACAGATCTTTCTTTTAAATTTAATGCTTAAGCAATATACTAAAACTCAAGTTCAAACAAAATTGTCATTTAAAAAAAAAAAATCAAAACTGCTATGATTTGAAAACAGCAGTGCCTTCATTTTGATGAATAACTTCACAATTTTAAGGGTTGTTTTAAATTAGTTGTGCATATGACTTGATAAAAGTAAGCATGTTTGTTCGATTATATTGTGATGATGTTTTGTTTATACATATATAAATATGTATATGTGTGTAGCTGATGCCAAAAAAAAACTATCTTCATACCTGTCTCTGTTTGAAACTCAGATTTGAATGGAAACTCATTTCCACTGGATTTGATTCTCTGCTAGCATTAATGTGTAAACAAAATATGTTGTTTAGTATAAATGTAGGTTTTATAAAATTATGATTTAGTTAAAATAAGTTAGAACTGAAGTATGTTACCCTCTGAAACAACTCTGCAGTAAACATTTTGAAATAAAAACAAATACCAAACAGCTTAAATCAATAAATCAGTTTTGTAACCTAAATTCATGTTTAAAAACATGAATTTTAAAGCAAATAGTACATTTTTAAATAAGCTGTTGAAATGAATATTTCTGTGGTTAACAGAATTGAGTCTTTTTGGGGTTGTTTGAATTTCTAATGGATTTAGTGGCTATGGGTCTTCCTGGAGGTTGAATTCAGGTGGAGGGGTGGGGGATAAGGATCAGAAGTTGTGTCAGTAGGTGGTGGCGATGGCAGTATTGATTGCCAGGTTCTAGCCCTAGTTTTTGTAGGGGTTGATTATCTTTAACTTCTTGTTTACTGTAGAAGTTCGAGTGATTCGAGGTTATGGGGAGTTGCAGAGGAGACATAGAGGGAGGGTTTGCCGGAGTCTCAGGTTGATGATGGTCGGAGGCGAGTTTAAGGGCTGTTGACAGGTATGGATTTAAGGTGTAGCTGAGTTTCTAGGTTTACAGTTGGTTTCTCAAATCTTGAATTAGAATTACAATAGGTTTCTGATGATCGTAACCATGATAGGAGATGGTCAGTGATTTGTAGCAGTAGGTTGGAGTGGCCGGAGTTCGCCAAGGTGACTGTGCATATGCACCATACATGATGAAATCGGTGAACTTCTGGGGTGTGCAGGGTTTCTAGCTCGAAGTCACACTCGGGTATTTTTGATTTTGACGCGAAGCTTGGGGGTTGGAGACTCGAAGTAAGGAATGGATTTCTCGGGTTAGAATAATTGCAGGTTTTAAAACCTGTAGTTTTGCTGTTTTTAAAATTTGAATGAAAATCATATTTATAAAATTGAAACTTGATTCAAGTGTAACTTGATTCAAGTGTAACTTGAATCTGAATTTAAATGAAGTTTTGAATTCAAGATTTTTAAAAATGAAAATTTTAAAATTTAAACAAAATTTAAATTTAGTTTTAAATCAAGATTAAAAACAGTTTCAGGTTTACTTTTAAAACCTAATTTTTGATTCAAAACAGTTTTTTGTAAATTTTTAAATTATGAACAGATTCAAATGTTTTAAAAGTGGATTTGAAAATGAAATTTGATTTCAAATAAGATTTTACTTGAAATAATTTATTTCCTTTAATATTTGAATTTGAAATATGAAGTGTTAATTTAAAATTGAAGTTAAAGTAATCAATCTATTTTCAAGCTTGATTTATTTTAATCAAGTAATTTTGTTTTAAACTTTTCTTTTATATTTAAGTAATGAATGTTCTTTACCATTCATTTTTATTTTTAAGGTTTATAATTATTTAAAATTAGGATTAATGTTTAAATAGTTTAACATTTTAACTATTAAATTTTTAAATGGAATTTGAATTTAATTTTAGAAATGTAGTGTTTTAATACATTTTGAATGTAAATGAAGTCATTTGATAAGTAAATAAATTATTTTCAAAATAATTAAAATAATTAAGAATTTACTTAATTATTTGGTTTTAAATAATGGTCAAGGTTAATTTTATTTAGAGATGATTTATTGATAATTAATCTAAGATAATTTTTCTTAAGTAAGTAATTTTTGAAAATGTTGTTAATTAATAAAAATAATTATCTAAGGATAATTAAGTAGTTAATTAATGTAATTAATTTTGATAATTAACTAGATTAATTGTATATAATTAATTGTAATTTGTTAAGTATAATTAATCGATAAAAGTAATTAAGGAATTAATTACTTATTGTAATTAATTTTGATATTGTGATTTGTTTAAATTAATTAATTTAGTTTAATTAATTTAAGTAAATCATTTAATAATTTAATGGAAGTAATTACTTAGTGTAGTTAATGGAGCAGGATTACTTAGAAAAGTAATAATGATAATTACTGGAATGTAATTAGTGAAAGGTGATTTATTTTAATTAAGTAATTTGGATAATTACTTTACAATTAATTAAGGGATTAATTAATGAAGATAATTAATTATTGGGTAATTAATTTGATTAATGAGTAATTAAAGATAGTTAGTTACTAAATTTAATATTAATCAAGGTGATTAATAATTAGATTAATTACTAAATGTAATTAATTTTAATTAAATAATTTATTTAAATATTAGAGATCATTAATTATAATAATTAATGATGTAATTAATGATTGTTTAATTAAGAAATAATTAATTAATTAATTGTAATTAATTAAGGATAAATATAATTAATTATAATTAATTAATAAATGAGTAATTAAATGTTAATTACTTATGAATAAGGTTAATTAATTTGTAAAAATTAATTAAAGACTAATTACTTATTGTAATTAGAGGATGATTAATCAAAAGTGCTTAATCAAGTTAAATACTTAGTGGATAATTAATTAACTGGGTTAATTAATTAATGGATGTTAAGCAGGAATTAAATGTGGTAATTAATTTAATTTATTTTAAATTAATTAGAGATAGAAGTAATTAATTTAATTAATTATAATTGATGGTTAATAAATCATTGCTTAGGGATATTATTAATGGTTGTGATCTCAGTAATGAGATGAGTTATATCTGTATGATATGGATGATTGGTTTAATTATGATGGTTTGTGATGGCTGTTTGTGATAATGATATAGATTATCCGTTTATGATATGAATGTGATTATCCATTGTGATATGTAATTTATCTGTCTGTGTGAAATAGATAATAATGAAATGAGTTAATTGTTTAAAACCCTTAAGTACAATTTGGACATTAAGATGCGTTTGGTTTCGATGAGACCGGGACCGGGTTTCTATATTTGGATATCCGAAAACCACATCGATTCCAATTAAACGTTAGGTCGTTAATCCAAGTGGAGCAAGTGAAGACTCGAGGTGTAAGGGCTATACGTTAACTCTATGGGTGATTCCATAATGAGTTGATGGAATAGTGCTTATAGATTCGAGATGGTGATTTAGAGTGCAAGGGCTATGGTCGTTGACTTTGAGGGTGATTCCAATACGAGTGCAACGAAATAGTGCCTTCGGTTTCGTTCGAACCCTGAACGAACTTGTATGGATTGAATGCTTTCAAAACATCGTCAGGTGGACGATGAGCATTCTAAGATTGATATGTTCTATAAAGGTAATCGTAGCCTCAAGCCTCATCAACCGGGAATGGCTAAAACAGGGGAGGTGCAGTGAGGCTTCGTTGGTAGCCCACACTGGAGAGCAATATTTATCCCTGTCTAGAGGTCCATTTATATTCGGTTGTGTGGTAGTTGGCGACGGCCAATCTGCGGGGTGGTCTTGTTCGGAACTGTTCAGTAAGGAATGGTTCCGGCTTTGTGTTGCAGGGAGCGGGCGTACTCCTTGGTACGGTGATCTAGGCCACGTACTGTGACGGGCGGTACCCCAGTAGCCCTGCCATTGATGGAAACCCATTCTTCCTACGAGACCCTACGGTTTTGATTGTATTACCCACTTTTGTGGCTAGTAGCTTGAATTTAATAGATGTAACAATTTCGGCTATTTCTTATTTATTTGAAAACCCTAGACACTATTATAATATCACTGGATTTCCTATCAAATGTTTTGGTTAGCGTAAGGTAAAAACTTTTCCATGTTTATGTGTGGGAAGTCTTACGTGATACCTTTTCTTTTCAAAGGATTTTTATAAAGTTAAACAACTTTTATCCCCGTTTACTCACACCAGACCCCTGTCTGACCTAAGTGTTTATTTTCTGTTTTATTAAACTCTTGGGTACTCATATTATGTATGAGTAGTCAAGTGATTCAGGATTGCTTTGACGAGTTCTGGAGGACATAATGGAGTAGGAGGCTTCAGCGTGTAGATATATGTAGTGGTTCCGCTGTGTTGAGTTGCATCTGTTTTCTCTGATATACTTGAATTGTAATTGCTAGGCAGATGTTTATAACTGTCTAGTTTGTGTTGTATTAGCTGTATAACTCTGATGTATATGATACTATGTAAAGTTTTATGTGATATAATATAATTTATTCGTTCCGCTGTGAGATTCTGATGTAGTCTGTTTCTTTCTTTCCTTTCTTTTCTCTTTTCTATCCCTTTCTTTCTTCTTAATGATGCGTCTTTCTATGGAATGAAAGGCGGGTCGTTACATTGTGGTATCAGAGCTCTAGGTTGAGCGAATACCTAGACTCTGGAGTGGTGTCCTTCTTGAGAGAGCGTATTTGTAATTTTGAATATATATATATAAATTTACTTATTTCTACCTATTTGATTGGGTTACCTGTTCGGGTTTTCCAAAATAAGTAATAAAGGTAGATAGGGTAGTGGTGTATGTAACACAACTACCAATGGTTGGAGTTCGAGTGTTTGAGGTTGGAAGTGGTCTGCTAGGGAAGTATTGGGCATCTCTAGTAGTTTTGCAGTTTGGTATAAAGGATTTTTCTGGTCTCTGAAGGAAATCTTTTCAAGATTCGGAGTTCATTTTTGGAATATAAGTTTGATAGCACTCGTGTGAGTGGTTTTCTTGAGTTTGGATTAGTTAGGAGTGCTGAAGCCAGAGTTGGTATCTTGGTAACCTTAAGAAGAAGTTCTGTCTATATTTGAGCTTGGTTTGAGAGCGAGTTTCCTGGGAGATATATGTCTACTGGAAGGCTCTATTGTGACGAGGCTGGTGTAGCTTTGTGATTCGATGAGCTTTTGGATTAGGAAGTCTTTGGCAGCAGTAGCAGCAGTGAGTGGCCTGTTCTTCGGTGGTTCAGAAATCTTTGTGATTCTTCTGTTAGAAGTCCGGGCAGATGATGAAGCTTGTCCATTTCTTCTGGAAGCTCAGCTGGTTGTGATGTTTGTGGTTGGAGGTAGACCACTAGTTCTTCTTTTAGATTAGAAGGTTTTAGTTGTTCTGATTTTGAAGTGAGAATGATTTCTTGGGATCTGAACTGAGTGGAATCGCAAAAGTGACTTGCGATGGTTCGAAAGTTCTCTGAGTAATCTTTGTTTGGATCGAAGCATCTCTAGAGGATGTTTGAGTTATCGAAGTGGTATTTTCTAGATATCTTCGAAGGAGTTAAGATTTGCATCCATATCGAGAGTTTGAGTTCTGTTTCGACTTGGCTCTTGAAGCTTTACCGTTGGATCAGCATAGTAGGAGGTTCTATAAGAGAAATCTATTTAAGTTGGTAGGATTTATTGAATCCAGTTTTCTAGTTAAAATTTTTGCTGTAATGTTGTGACCGAATCGGATAGATCACTGAGATTTTATGGAATTTGATGAACAATGTTTCCGGTGAGTTGATCAAGTTTATACTTGTGTTCATCAACAACATTCTTGAATCAGAGTTGCACAGTGGAAGCATGGTGGCAGCTATTCCAGGATAGAAGCAACACCCGATTCTTTAGGAATTTGAGTTTTGTCTTGAATCAGAGGATTTCTACAGGAAATTTATTTTGGATCTGGAGGCTTGATTGTTTTGTGCATTTGTTTTGTTTTCCGGATAAGAGTAGTATGTTTGGAGTCTTCTGATATTTGTGTAGAAGAGTTGTGTAGTTGATTTGATTGACCAAGAAGTTGGAGGCAGCCCAAGATCGACAGGAGAGACTTGTGGATATGAGTATTGGATTTTTCTGTATTCTCATAAGGATTAAGTGTTCGATCTACAGGATTGAATTGCCACTTCGGATGGCTGGAATTTGTTATGTAATTCACATATCTCTGAGGGAGTACGTGTATGATCTACCATTGATTTTCGAATCAGTAGTTCTGAGAGATTTGGAAGTTGATCAGGACTTGTCTGTGGTCCAGTTCTCTATTTAGATTAATAGATCTAGATATATAGGAGCTCTAGATCTGAGTGGTGTAGCTAGTTTAGATTCTGTAGCCCGAGTGCCCCGGTGTTTGTACCTGGGAAACTCTAGGGAATCTTATCCAGAATTTTATCTGCATAATTAGAATTTTTTGTTTGAATTGGTTGCTATGGTTGCTAGTATTTGGTTGAAACATATGTTTGCTCTTTTAAATTTTAAAATCTGTATGGGATTATTAAATTACCTTTTCTTTTAAATTTCGGGGACGAAATTCTTTTAAGGGGGGAGGAATGTGATGTCCCGGGATTTTTGGCAATATTTATTTAATAATTTCATTAATAATTATTTTAAAATTGTGAAATATTGATTTAATAATCTAATTCAAACAGGAATTTTCTTTTGAAGATTTATAATTGTTTAATTTATCAAATGTTATTCTTTTCAAATAATAATAATAATAATTTAATTTAAATTGAGAATCTGATTGTTTTCAAATGTTAAAAATATTTAAGTAATAAAATTCATCTTTCTAAACTGATTTAAAAATATGTATTTATAATGTATATATGTGTATACATTGTAAATAGAAGATTTGATTTTAATTTAAATATTAATAAAGGATATTTTCTAATTATATATATAAATGTATAAATTGTAAATTGATTAAATTGATTTAAATTAGTATTGAAAACTTTTCAAAAGTTTGTTTTAAAAATCTGTCTTATATTTTCATAGAAATGTAAGTAAGTATTTATTTTGTTAATAAAAATAAATATAGTTTAAATTTTGTTTTATAATAAAAGTTTATTTTGTTTATTTTAAAGAAAATTGTTTTCTTTGAAATAAATTTAATTCATTCATATTAGAATATAATATTTTGATTTAAAACTCTTGAATAAAATTGAATTCAACATTTCTTTTCTTTTTAAAATCTTCTCTTTTGAAAATAGGTTTTAAAGGAATATTTTAAAAAAAAAATCAAGCAAACATTTAAAATGTATAAATGTTATAAAGAAGTTTATAAGTAAACATGTAATCATTTTAAAGGCTAATGTTAATAAATAATTAAAACATGCTAAAACAAATTAGAAATGGTTTTAGATAAATTTAAATACATTTATAAATTTAGAATTTTCTTTTTAGAAATGAACATGTGTTAGACTCTTAAAACATAAAATGGACACTTGTAATCACATTACAAATTAAATACAACAAGTGGCATTTGTTTTAAAACTTATTATTTAAATTATATTGATAACAAATATAACAAACGCATTTGGTTAAAACATTCTCTTCAAATTAAAAATCTGAAAACCAGATTTGTGAAAAGAATTTCAAAAGCCAAATCTACAGTTCAACTTCATATCTGCAAAGCTAATCTTCAATCAAAATCTACAAAACCAAAACCTTCTAAAAATCTGCAAATTCAAACTTCAAACCTACAATTTGGAAGCAAACTTCAACCCTTTCTCAATTCATATGAAAATCTGCAAAATCAAAAATCTGCAATCATTTTCTTCAAAGTATTAACAGCAATGTGAAGATTAATTACATACTCAAGCAAAGAAGAATAAAAGCCAGCTGCTAAAATTCAATTCAACTTCAAGCTAGTAATTTAGTATACAAACTTGGAAGCAAACTCATCAGATTCATCAACAAGTTCAAAAGGGAAATTCAATTCCATAGGAGATTCAAATTGAAGTTCCAGGAAACAGAATTGCAACTAAGTTGTCTCTGCTTCTTCAATATTAAGGTGAGTAAACTTCTATTTCAAAAACAGATCTTTCTTTTAAATTTAATGCTTAAGCAATATGCTAAAACTCAAGTTCAAACAAAACTGTCATTTAAAAAAAAAATCAAAACCGCTATGATTTGAAAACAGCAGTGCATTCATTTTGATGAATAACTTCACAATTTTAAGGGTTGTTTCAAATTAGTTGTGCATGTGACTTGATAAAAGTAAGCATGTTTGTTTGATTATATTGTGATGATGTTTTGTGTATACATATATAAATATGTATATGTGTGTAGCTGATGCCAAAAAAAAACTATCTTCATACCTGTCTCTGTTTGAAACTCAGATTTGAATGGAAACTCATTTCCACTGGATTTGATTCTCTGCTAGTATTAATGTGTAAACAAAATATGTTGTTTAGTATAAATGTAGGTTTTATAATAAGTTAGAACTGAAGTATGTTACCCTCTCAAACAACTCTGCAGTAAACATTTTGAAATAAAAACAAATACCAAACAGCTTAAATCAATAAATCAGTTTTGTAACCTAAATTCATGTTTAAAAACATGAATTTTAAAGCAAATAGTACATTTTTAAATAAGCTGTTGAAATGAATATTTCTGTGATTAACAGAATTGAGTCTTTTTGGGGTTGTTTGAATTTCTAATGGATTTAGTGGCCATGGGTCTTCCTGGCGGTAGAATTCAGGTGGAGGGGTGGGGGATAAGGATCAGAAGTTGTGTCAGTAGGTAGTGGCGATGGCAGTATTGATTGCCAGGTTCTAGCCCTAGTTTTTGTAAGGGTTGATTATCTCTAACTTCTTGTTTACTGTAGAACTTCGAGTGATTCGAGGTTATGGGGAGTTGCAGAGGAGACATAGAGGGAGAGTTTGCCGGAGTCTCAGGGTTGATGATGGTCGAAGGCGAGTTTAAGGGCTGTTGACAGGTTTGGATTTAAGGTGTAGCTGAGTTTCCAGGTTTACAGTTGGTTCCTCAAATCTTGAATTCGAATTACAGTAGGTTTCTGATGATCGTAACCATGATAGGAGATGGTCGGTGATTTGTAGCAGTAGGTTGGAGTGGCCGGAGTTCGCCGAGGTGACTGTGCATATGCACCATACATGATGAAGTCTGGTGAACTTCTGGGGTGTGCAGGGTTTCTAGCTCGAAGTCACACTCAGGTATTTTTTATTTTGACTCGAAGCTTGGGGGTTGGAGACTCGAAGTAAGGAATGGATTTCTCGGGTTAGAATAATTGTAGGTTTTAAAACCTGTAGTTTTGCTGTTTTTAAAATTTGAATGAAAATCATATTTTTAAAATTGAAACTTGATTCAAATGTAACTTGAATCTGAATTTAAATGAAGTTTTGAATTCAAGGTTTTTAAAAATGAAAATTTTAAAATTTAAACAAGATTTAAATTTAGTTTTAAATCAAGATTAAAAACAGTTTCAAGTTTACTTTTAAAACCTGATTTTTGATTCAAAACAGTTTTTTTGTAAATTTTTAAATTATGAACAGATTCAAATGTTTTAAAAGTGGATTTGAAAATGAAATTTGATTTCAAATAAGATTTTAACGTGAAAGAATTTATTTCCTTTAATATTTGAATTTGAAATATGAAGTATTAATTAAAATTGAAGTTAAAGTAATCAATTTATTTTAAAGCTTGATTTATTTTAATCAAGTAATTTTGTTTTAAACTTTTCTTTTATATTTAAGTAATGAATGTTCATTACCATTTGTTTTTATTTTTAAGGTTTATAATTATTTAAAATTTGGATTAATGTTTAAATAGTTTAACATTTTAACTATTAAATTTTTAAATGGAATTTGAATTTAATTTTAGAAATGTAGTGTTTTAATACATTTTGAATGTAAATGAAGTCATTTGATAAGTAAATAAATTATTTTCAAAATAATTAAAATAATTAAGAATTTACTTAATTATTTGGTTTTAAATAATGGCCAAGATTAATTTTATTTAGAAATGATTTATTGATAATTAATCTAAGATAATTTTTCTTAAGTAAGTAATTTTTGAAAATGTTGTTAATTAATAAAAATAGTTATCTAAGGATAATTAAGTAATTAATTAATGTAATTAATTTTGATAATTAACTAGATTAATTGAATATAATTAATTGTAATTTGTTAAGTATAATTAATTGATAAAAGTAATTAAGGAACTAATTACTTATTGTAATTAATTTTGATATTGTGATTTGTTTAAATTAATTAATTTAGTTTAATTAATTTAAGTAAATCATTTGATGATTTAATGGAAGTAATTACTTAATGTAGTTAATGGAGCAGGATTACTTAGAAAAGTAATAATGATAATTACTGGAATGTAATTAGTGAAAGGTGATTTATTTTAATTAAGTAATTTGGATAATTACTTTACAATTAATTAAGGGATTAATTAATGAAGATAATTAATTATTGGGTAATTAATTTGATTAATGAGTAATTAAAGATAGTTAATTACTAAATTTAATATTAATCAAGGTGATTAATAATTAGACTAATTACTAAATGTAATTAATTTTAATTAAATAATTTATTTAAATATTAAAGATCATTGATTATAATAATTAATGATGTAATTAATGATTGTTTAATTAATAAATAATTAATTAATTAAGTGATTAATTAATTGTAATTAATTAAGGATAAATATAATTAATTATAATTAATTAATAAATGAGTAATTAAATGTTAATTACTTATGAATAAGTTTAATTAATTTGTGAAAATTAATTAAAGACTAATTACTTATTGTAATTAGAGGATGATTAATCAAAAGTGCTTAATCAAGTTAAATACTTAGTGGATAATTAATTAACTGGGTTAATTAATTAATGGATGTTAAGCAGGAATTAAATGTGGTAATTAACTTAATTTATTTTAAATTAATTAGAGATAGAAGTAATTAATTTAATTAATTATAATTGATGGTTAATAAATCATTGCTTAGGGATATTATTAATGGTTGTGATCTCAGTAATGAGATGAGTTATATCTGTATGATATGGATGTTTAGTTTAATTATGATGGTTTGTGATGGATTATTTGGTAGCGATGATTATCTGTTTGTGATAATGATATAGATTATCCGTTTATGATATGAATGTGATTATCCATTGTGATATGTAATTTATCTGTCTGTGTGAAATAGATAATAATGAAATGAGTTAATTGTTTAAAACCCTTAAGTACAACTTGGACATTAAGATGGCGTTTGGTTTCGATGTGACCGGGATCGGGTTTCCATATTTGGATATCCGAAAACCACATCGATTCAAATTAAACGTTAGGTCGTTAATCCAAGTGGAGCAAGTGAAGACTCGAGGTGTAAGGGCTATACGTCAGTATAACTCTGTGGGTGATTCCATAATGAGTTGACGAAATAGTGCTTATAGATTCGAGATGGTGATTTAGAGTCCAAGGGCTATGGTCGTTGACTTTGAGGGTGATTCCAATACGAGTGCAACAAAATAGTGCCTTCGGTTTCGTTCGAATCCGGAATGAACTTGTATGGATTGAATGCTTTCAGAACATCGTCAGGTGGACGATGAGCATTCTAAGATTGATATATTCTATAAAGGTAATCGTAGCCTCAAGCCTCATCAACCGGGAATGGCTAAAACAGGGGAGGTGCAGCAGGGCTTTGTGGGTAGTCCCCACTGGAGAGCAATATTTATCCCTGTCTAGAGGTCCCTTTATATTCGGTTGTATGGCAGTTGGCGACGGCCAATCTGCGGGGTGGTCTTGTTCGGAACTGTTTAGTAAGGAATGGTTCCGGCTTTGTGTTGCACGGGAGCGGGCGTACTCCTTGGTACGGTGATCTAGGCCACGTACTGTGACGGGCGGTACCCCAGTAGCCCTGCCATTGATTGGAACCCATTCTTCCTACGAGACCCTACGGTTTTGATTGTATTACCCACTTTTGTGGCTAGTAGCTGGAATTTAATAGATGTAACAATTTCGGCTATTTCTTATTTATTTGAAAACCCTAGACACTATTATAATATCACTGGATTTCCTATCAAATGTTTTGGTTAGCGTAAGGTAAAAAAATTTCCATGTTTATGTGTGGGAAGTCTTACGTGATACCTTTTCTTTTCAAAGGATTTTTCTAAAGTTAAACAACTTTTATCCTCGTTTACTCACACCAGACCCCTGTCTGACCTGAGTGTTTATTTTCTGTTTTATTAAACTCTTGGGTACTCATATTATGTATGAGTAGTCAAGTGATTCAGGATTGCTTTGACGAGTTCTGGAGGAGATAATGGAGCAGGAGGCTTCAGCGTGTAGATATATGTAGTGGTTCCGCTGTGTTGAGCTGTATCTGTTTTCTCTGATATACTTGAATTGTAATTGCTAGGCAGATGTTTATAACTGTCTAGTTTGTGTTATATTAGCTGTATAACTCTGATGTATATGATACTATGTAAAGTTTTATGTGATATAATATAATTTATTCGTTCCGCTGTGAGATTCCGATGTAGTCTGTTTCTTTCTTTCCTTTCTTTTCTCTTTTCTATCCCTTTCTTTCTTCTTAATGATGCTTCTTTCTATGGAATGAAAGGCGGGTCGTTACAAGATGAAATGTTTTAAGTGAAGGAGAATTTAACGACCTAGAATTTTAAGCATTTCATATTTAATATCTGAATTACTTAATTATTTGTATCTTGGATTAAACGTGATTAAACTGATTTAATAACCTTATTAGTCCCCTTTGATGAAATAACTAACGATGGTAAACTTGTTTTAGAAAAAAATTCAAAGAAATATCGATATTGTTATGAATTTTTTTTATTGATAATCAGCTTTTCATTCGACAGAAGTTGTTCAAAACTTTTTTTACATACACAAAACACTTAGAAAATCATTCACATGAAATAAAAATATTTTTCAATTTGTGGAAAATAATATATTTATGATGTCATGTATGAAGTATTGGATGGATATTTGTGCATAAGGGTAAAATGCTAATTTGCTAAGGAGAATGCGGTGTAAAGTAAAAAAAGCTTGTAAGATACATAGGGGTTCTTTTAGCTGGCCAAATGGGTTCAAAGAGAGGGTTTAGATGTGTTAACGCTTCGTAAATTCTAAAGCTTCAAAAGAATAAAAAAATCAAAAATGGTGGAAGTGGATTAGCACTAATTCACTTTCTTCTTCACCAATCTTTCTCTAATTAGTTCAAATCTTCTTCGAACTACACCATACTTTCACTAATACCTTAGAATAACTTAGGAAGCTTGTGCCTAAAGTCAAAGCGGAAGAAAGATGAAGCAAAAATGGATTCCACTTGGGTTGCGAGCATGGATGAAGGGGGAGCTTGGCTTTGTGATTTGGGAGTTAAAGATGGTGTCTTTATGCTTTTGGGTGATGGTAAGAAGTGGTTATTTGTTCATGAGTGTTTGAGCTTGTTAAAGGTTTGGATTTGGGTAACTTATATCAATATCTTTTCTGTATATATATTATGTGTGTGCGCGTAAATATATAATAAAAGTGACATTAACGAATTGAAGTTGTAAACTTTGGACGCTCTTGTTTTTGAAAGCAAACAAAAACTTTTATTATATAATATTACTTCTACTACCGTTTATAACATTTGGCGTGGCCTTGACTTGACGTTTTAATCGTTATTTGGATTGTGTGTTGAATTGAAATATGTTTTGAAGTGTTTGAAGCAAGAATAGTCGCTATAAGTGCAATTTGATATCCCTTAACCTTTACTTGTATAGATGGAAGACTTATTATTTAAACTTGGTAGAACTTGTTTTAGATGTTCTCTACATATATTTTAGTGTATGAGACAATAAATGAAAGGTTTGAAAATTATAGAAATTATGAAACAAAGTTCTGAAAATTAGAAGAAAAAAGGTCGTCATGGATGCACTTTGCAAATGCCTTGTGTTCGATGATTTTTGAAGTCAACTTTGAAAGGCATCCTAGCAGCTTCTTTGAATTTTTAATGGGCAATATAAATGTACTTATTACTGGAAATTTTTTGAAGTTTAATTCATTTATTAACTTTTGAAATAAAGTTGCAAAAATTTGTAGCAAAAAGAAGGTAGTTATATGAGCACTTTAAAATATCTAGTTTTTGAGAATTTTTGTAGTTAATTTGAAAGATATCCTTAGGAGTTTCTTTGCATTTTAATAAGTATTATATGTGTACTTATAACGAGAAAGAAATCAAAATTTAAAAGATTTTAGAATGGGACAAATAAAGTTGCTAAAGTTAGATTAAAAAGGTCGTTAAACGAACACTTTGGTAAAAAGCTTGTTTTAGGGAATTTTTATAAATACATTGTAAGATATAATTAGGCTTTCTTCCCATGGTTTCTAAGTACCCTAAGGGTAGTACTTACTGCAAAATTTTCAAGCTTTAAATCACTTATTTATGTGGTGAAAACTGGTCGCACAACTCATGTTTTTCTATGTTGTTCTTTATCAAGTACTTTTAATAGCATATATAAATGTTGTAATAACTTGCATCTAGTTTTAAGTGTCTAAAGTTGATTCTAAATTTGATATTTTTCCCTAATCATTTTTGGATGTTTCCAAAAATATTTTTAAGTGTTTTAAAGTTGGTTTGAAGTTTAAATATATTTTTAATAATTATATATATTAATTTTGAAAGTAAAAGGGTTTTATAATATAAAACATGCTTTTATTTATTTTCATCAAATTATAAATTAGTTGTTTTCGATTAATATTTTACATAGATATTTAAAACCTATTTATAAGTATTTTTAAAGTATTTATATATATAAAAGTTTGGAAAAACAAGTTAATTATTTTATAAAGGAATGAAGGAAGTTTTGGATTATAACACTTATGTTATAATAAATGGATTTGGGAAGTTAATTAAAAGTATACTCTTATTTAATAAGTGTAGGTATACTTAGATCTTTAAAAAGAATGTTTTAAGGATAATGTCGAATATAAATGGTTTTGGGTTTGTTTTAATAATGTGTTAACAACATTCGTCTTAACCTTTATTGTACCCATGAATGTGAATAGATATTTGAAAAATGTTTTAAAGATAAGCATCGGTGAAATGGTTTTGGATTTGTAGTGATAATGTTTAAGTAACATTAGTCTTAAACCTTTTTGAATAGATTTGTGACTGTACCAAGATCTTTAAAATGGATATTTTGATGAGAATAACAAGTATGGAATCTTTAGGAAAAAGACACAAAAGTAAAGGTTAAAATAAGTAAATCTAGTTAAAGATTTGTTAATATGTTTATACCATTTGAGATAAGTATATGAATACTTTTTAAAGTATTGAAAGAGTACAAATGAATAGTAGAAACCGATAAAGGGAGTTTTATTAGATAAAAGAAGTTTTTACTAATAATGGATTAATTAAATAAAAAGGAGGATAAAAGTCACTTATGTGACTTAATCGTAATGTGTATGTTATAACAGTGTTTTGTGTGTTTATTCGTTTATGGAAAGTATTTAGTCGTGTACTTAGCACTAAAAACTGACAGAGTAGACATGTCTATCTGTGAGAGTTAAGAATGAAGTGTCGGGCAGGACTTTGATGCATTCGATGCTCTAACTTACCTGGCTTCACTCTTGATCAAGGGATGATGTGAGATGAAATGGCCAAAAACATGATACGTACACGAGACTTTGATTTCCATATATCGTCTATTTTGTCGACTATCAAATTTAACCAAAATAACTTACGAGAAATCTAAAAGAAACACGTGGACTTTATTGTACAATTATCTTTAGAGATGCTATTCTGTACATATAAACTCATCCTGCTCTTCTAGGACAGATGATATGGAAATAGTTCTGGATAAAAGATGATCTCCACCCTTATGCATTGTTTGTTTATTTCTGAAAGAACCAAGATTAAGTTAATCGGAAATCTATCTATTGGTTTTGGAGCATTCAGTAAGTGGGGAAGTGTACTCATATGAGATGACTCAAAATCGAACCACCTCAGAACCATATATGTGATCTATGTTCTGGAAGCGGTCATGAAGTGGAATGTTATAAAGTTGCACCGTCTATCCTAACGTTAAGTCCAAGTGAGAGGTCAGCATTGAAATCTCGAATGATGTTATCATGAGGGACTGTCTATCTGGGGGGTGATCCTAAGAGAGAGGAGATCATTAGCATTTTTCAAAGAACTTATGCTAGAATCTATGTGGAAATTTGAGATATGTTCGAGGTGCTCGAATCCATGTAGAGATTTGTGTTCTGTTCGAGACATTGAAATCCATTTGGGGTTCGTGTTTTGTTCGAGTGATGAAGACTCATGTCAAAGACGCTAAATGTGACTCACTATCGGTGAATGACTAGAATCGGAGTAAAGGGCATAGCTAGGGGAGCATTAGCGTTTAGCTAAACCAAGGGTGCAAGCAACTCCATACTAGTAATACATACGGATATGCATGCAGAAGTGATGACACTCAAAGCCACATGATCGAGCATGGACTGGCTGTGGCTTCCCTATGGTATATTTTATCTAGAGATATACGAAGCTCGGAAAGATATCTTTGATCCTTGTGCAGTAGTTTAGATTCGGCTTAGTCGAAGAGATCTAAACGGAAATCCTTACACATATATAAACACGCCTTAGCGGTATTGATTATTTACCTATTATTTTTGTAGTGTACATATCATATGACTATTTTCTGATTTATATTCTACACCCTAAACATCATCTATTATATCACCTTATGTGCTTATTAGATGGCGGTTCTTTTGAGGGAATAACCGTTACGACATTACATGCGACCTCAAAAGTACTGTTATATGTTGGTTGTATATTTCATTAGTATCTCATACCAGACTTATGTTTGATTCGTGGATTTATATTCTCCTTATTTCCATAGGTACTCTTTCGAGCAGTTTGAAAAAGTCAGATTTTATTTGGATGTTTTGGAGCACATGGAGACGAGCTTAATGTTTCACCCACCATAGTAATCTTATTTCTACTACATCATTATTATGTATATATCAGCATTTATAAGGATATGTTATAATTGTATATGCTAATGATAGTATTTAGAATTATAACTCTGATATGCTTTGTATCTTAGAGTGATGGTTTTGTAATGTCTTTTGATATTATATGTTGTCGTTCCGCTATGAGATTCTAGTATTGTATTATTTCTTTCTTGTTTTGTTTCTTTTTCTTTTTTATTTTAGCCTAACATTCTGTCTTTTCGGCACTTGTGTTCTTGACACATGAATACCATGGATGAATTGTGTTGACGTTCGAGGTCGAAAAGGCAGACCGTTACACTGGTCCTCCAACAAATCTTGACTAAACTACCATATCTTCAATTCCCCTAACTTCTCTAAAATTTGAATCATGCAACCCACAAACACTTCTACTTCTCCTCTATAAGAACATGAACACCTAGCTACGAAGCTAGGTAATAGATCCTCCACTTCCTCATTAAAACCATTTCACCCAACATAGAAAATAGCCACCGACCCCATACTTGATACTCTTAACACCTTAGTTGCTCGGATTAATGAGAGGATGGACGACATCAAAAAACTAGTGTCCTAAAACCTCCCATGGTCATCAAAATTCCACAACTCCATAGCACACTACCAACGTCCACCTGTTGCGCAATAAGTGCAAGTAGGGGACAAGCACGACAATGTCGTTAATGAGAACGATGATGTCGGACTATTCAACTTAGGGCCAAGGGAAAAGAACAATGCCCAAACAAACCTGAACGTTAAATTCAAACTAGCTAATATAAACCCGTTGTTGTTGGGAAAATGCAATAATCAAACTGCCTAAGATGCCAATGAGGCTGCCTCTTTCTCTAGAGGCGGCTCATCGCGTATGAGCTCAAAAGACAAAGAAATATGGAAGCTAAAAGCCCGTATAGAATAGTTGGCAAACTGTGTGCGCACAGCAAAAGGAAGGAGGAAGGGAAGAATGCTCTTCCCCATTTAGTGAAGAAATCATAAAATCTGCTTTCCTAGACAGTTTCAAGGCCCCCACCATCAAAAAATACGATGGATCGTCCAACCCAGACGATCACCTGTCCATTTTTGAATATTACATAGACGTTTTAAAGGTAGGAGTGTTAGCTCGTTGCAAGTTGTTCCCTATGTACCTTACAGGAGCGGCCTCCAGATGGTTCTAGAGGTATTGCCAAAAGGGATACATTTTTTGATGAAGATGTTAGTGAAATTCTGTAGACAATTCCATGCAAGGAGAGAAATATCACTAGAAGTAAATACCCTATTATGCATTAAACAAAAAGGCAATGAAATCTTACACAACTATATCAAATCACTACAAGAACGGCAACAGATAGCGACGGCTTTTAGCCGTCGCCGGCCGTCGCTAGCCGTCGCTAGCCGACGCTAAAAGTCGTCGCTAAATTTGTCGTCGCCCAACAGTATAGCGACGGCTCCGTCACGTAAATAGCGACGGCTCGCGACCGCAAATGTGCCACGTGGAAATTTTTGCAACACCTAAATGCCGTCGCTAGTCGTAGCTCGCCGTCGCTAACCTGAACCAGAAGGTCGTCGCTAGCCGTCGCTAATCTGGACCACATAGCCGTTGCTAGCCGTCGCTAATCTGGGTTAAATTCCAGTGCGCATGCACAGCCTATATACACTTCATCCAATCTGAACCAAAAAACCGCTATATATTATATTCATCATGTATAACCATCATATATCCATCATATAACATCACTATACATTCAAACAATATAAAATCCAACCAAATCTCATTTTCAAATCCAACCAAATCTCATTTTCAAATCCAACCAAATCCATTAACCTGAATATGTAAATTTCTACATAATATCCCGACATACATATACATAATGTCCAACCAAATCCATCAACTACAAGTCATCAAAATATGTACATAATATCCTGAAATATATATACACCATACCAACCAAAATGTGTATATACCAAACCATAAGCAAACAAACATACCTACTTCTCGCCATCGCTGCCGTCCTCTCCAGGCATACTCCCATGTTGTTGCAAATAAGCCGCAATCCGCTCATCCAGCTGTTGCTCAAAGAAACTCTTCCTCCAATCATTTATTTCTTCCACTGTCGCCCTCAACTGAGCAATCTCCGCCTCTTGCTGCGACCTCATGTATGCACTCTGCATTCTCATCGCCTGTAAAATAATTCATAATTATATATATATATATATTGGTATATATATATAATATTATTAAAATTATTTAACTATTCATATGCATGAGTAAATTTATATATTAGTACATGTCAAAATTTACCTCCACATTTCCATAGCTATACCGTCGACTGGTCCGAGAAGGCGGGTCAATAATAGCATCCCAAATATGGTTCTCCTCCTCTAACGTAAGCTCTTCCCGACCAGTGAACTGTGCTACACGAGCCCGCTCTGCTTCGTACCTCTCCTGCGATTACAAACAATTGTTTTACACGATAAAAACCGAATTTCAAAATTTTGAAAATAAAATAAGACAAAATATTGTTATTAACAGTAAATTAATTTACCATTACGGATTGTGATTTGTCATCCGTCCAATCCTACGAAACATTGCCCTCTTCGTCAGTCCTCCGCACGGCATGCGTGGCCTTGAACAGCTCGGCCATAGTGGGCTCGCGGTTGTATCTCACGGCCTGAAAATATATAAATATTATTGCTAATCTTCTTACAAAGTATTGTAATAAAATGTAAACACAGTTTATAAATTTAATTACCAGCTCTCTCTTATGCTCCTGAAAGGATTTGGAGCCACCACGGTGCAATGCAGGATTTTTATTCCTGTTTGCCCTGTTCCGCGCAGATAACTCCTACAAATTAAGATAAATTATCACGTATATATCTTGCGAGATTAATATTAGATTTAAATAACAAAGCAAACATATATTACTTACTCTTGCTGCCGGACTGTCCCAAAGCCGAAGAAAATCATTCCATACACCCTCACCCATCCAGTTTGGCTTTTTCCCTGAATTCTTAGCCTTCGACAATGTATCTCTGTAATTTTTTCTCATTCGTTTGTTCCAATGATTTAAAAAAACGTCCAAGTCATCAGGGTCGACGCGGACTGCAGCCTGTAAATTAAAATTATTTAACATTATATAGATTATATTAATTTACAACTGAAATTCAAACTACTACTTACAAGTAAATCCGCCTGTATTGCATTCTTGACATGAGGGGGGATGTCGTCCCAGTGAGGCCAACAACCATCCATGCGACTCTGAAAAGCCTTCCTCGACACCTGTAAAATATAATCTGGTGGCTCCACCTCAAAGCCACTGCAAAAGTTATGATATACATATTTAGTGGATTTTAAAACTTATACTTTAAATAAAATTGATACTTACCCAGCACTTCTAGGAACAACTTCTGCAATCGGACGTAAGTCCGATGCAGTGCCACTACCACCTGCACCGGGAGATGGGGATGGCGTGCCACCACCACCTACACTCCGTCTCCTGCCAGACATATCTACTATAGAAAAACAATATCATCAGAGAACAATCATAGAAATTCACTACTACATAGCATGTTTCAATCACTTTCACAGAAACAATTATAAAAATTTACTAGTACAAAACATGGATAAAAATTAAATAAATGATCATCACAGAACAATAATAGAAATTCACTACTACATAGCATGTTTCAATCACTTTCACATCGTCCTTGGTTTTGCCCTTTACATTCAAAATTGTATTAAACATATTATCAAACACGTTCTTTTCGTTGTGCATCACGTCAATATTATGTCGGAGTAAGAGATCTTTCCAATATGGTAACTCCCAAAATATACTTTGTTTGCACCAATTATGAATGTCTGGCTTTTCTGAAATTCCAGTCTGGACTCCAGTTTCATGTATCTTTGGATAGTCTCTTATAATTATTAAATAAAAATTTGTCAATTTAAATTCACTTAACAAATTAAATTTGTAATTTATCAATTTCATAAACTATGAAATACTTTCATGTACATTTATCAATAATCAAGTTAACCATTAATATACGTTATTTTTTCACCTAAAACAACTAATCATGTTAATCGCCAATACTAATTATCTACATCAACCATTTATTCAACTTGATTATGATAAACTAATTAATATGTAATACTTAATTCAAGTTCATGATAATAAACTAATTAATCTACCAAATCAACATACAACACTACTAATACATAATTTAACAACACTACTAATACCCAATTTAACAACAAATCTCAATTTTACAACAAATCATAATTGAATTAGGGTTTAAACTAAACCTAAAAACATCAAATTTACATTCAAACAAGAGATTAGAAGCATACCGACACAAAAGTGGGTGATTTGGAGGCGTTGAAGGCTGGGGCGTCGGCTACGGTGATGGGGGGCGACGGATTGGGGGAAGGAGGAAGGGTTTTGGGAGGAAGGAAAGTGAATCTGATGCTCTCGGGTAGGACCTGTATATTGCGTATAGCGACGGCTAGCGACGGCCGCTTTTTTTAGCCGTCGCCAGCCGTCGCTATGGTGCGTCGCTACACCAAGCCTTTCTTGTAGTGAATGCTTCAACAAAGAAGCGATGATGATAGGGGATACAAGTGAGGATGCATTGCTGATGGCAGCTCGCTCAAAAGTAAAGAGAGATATAGATATATGGGATCAAAATAGTAGGAAACCCTATAAGAGTATGAAGGCAGGAAAGGACGAGTGGGAATATACGGACTGAAGAACCAAGAGCGGTTGGAGGAGTTGCAATAGGAAGAACTGCTCTAGCAAATAATGAAAGGAAGCAGAGAGGGGTAGAAGTAACAAAAACCCACCTTCAAAAAGGCCAAGAGAATTCAACTTTGCAACCTAAACTCCACTCATTCATACTCTAGGGAAGATCAATGAAATGATCAAAATAGAACAGTCATGCAACATTCCAAACAAAGGAGAGACAATTGAGCCAAACAAGTGTGACGTATACTACAGAATCCATGGAGTGAATAGACAGCACAATGATAACTGCTGTTATCCGAAAAATGAGATTAAGAGGCTGATACAAAAAGGTTACTTATGCATTTACCATAAGGATAATCCAGTCATTCCTACACATAACTGATCACATGACCTTCACGAGGACCTAGTGCAAAACCCCAATACTGTCATAGCTTCAATTAATTGAGGGACCCCATCTTGCAGGCCAAAGTAAGAAGGCGTAGAAGAGATACATCCAAAAAGCCCGCCCTGAGCATAGGACCTTGTTTCATATCAAGTAAAAGCATGAGCCATCACTTTTACCCCTACAGATTCAATCGAGAGTACATTCCCACATCAATACCCTTCAATGATAACTGTGCAGATTTCAAACTCCACAATGAAGAGAGCTTTTGTGGTTTCTGAAGATTCCATAAATGTTATCCTTAAAAATCATTTTACAACAAAATGAGATCCTAGTAGAGATCCTAAAGTTGAGCTCAGAAACAATATAAGACTTCTATAATACGTCAGTTATCCTACTAGGAATGGCTCGATTTCTTGTCAATGCGGGGATTTTGCACTACATATATTGGTTCAATAATTGGTGAACCCTAGCAATAAAATTGTTCGAAATTATACTATAATGTCCTCTGATTTATGTAAAACTGAAAACGAAGATAACAAGCAAATTTAAGAACTGCATTGGAATGAAGTTCCAAGGCAGATATTGATACAAGTCATCTTATAACCACAGTATCTACGAGAAAATCAAAAAGAGAATATTTCCAAATGAATTGAACGGAAGAATACGACTTGGTGTTTGGCAGTATCTATCGAATGCATCCCCATCCTTAAAAAGTTCAATCTCATCAAAACCAAAAAAAGAAGAGAATGAGATGGACTCACATTTAGGAATGAAAAGAAAAGACCAAGGGCTAGTAGATGACTTGGAAAACATCCAAATAGATCCTTCAGATCCAACCAAAAAGATTGGGAAGAACCTAAGAAGCATACTACGCACTGAGATGGTATATTTGTTAAGTCTTATAATGTCTTCATTTAGACCTATTTAGATATAAAGGGAATCGACCCTGCTATAATATATCGCACCCTTAACATAGATCCCGATGCATATCTAGTCAGACAAAAATGGCATATCCTGATCAAGAAACATAAATGCTCTTTATAAAGAAATCAAGAAGTTGGAGGAAAATGGGTTAATTCAAGAAGTGTATTATCCAAAGTTGATAGAAAAACTGGTTTTTGCGAAGAAATCTAATGGAAAATAGAGGAGTTGCATAGTCTATACAAAACTCAACAAAGCCTGACATAAGGAAAGTTTTCTATTACCAAGAATAGATCAATTAGTTGACGCAACTAGTGGGCATGAGCTATTAACTTTTATAGATACATATTCCGGATACTATCAAACAGTCATGTCTGAATTGGATCAGGAACACACAAGCTTCACTACTAACAAATGGCTATATTGCTATAAGATAATGCCATTCAAAGTAAAGAACATGGGAACAACGTATTAGAGGCCAGTTAATATGATATTTGAGAACCAAATAGACAAGAATGTTGAAGTCTATGTCGATGATATGCCGGTTAAATCCAAAATAGCTTCAAATCATATGCAGGATTTGGAGGAACCCTTCACAACCCTAAAGTGGTACAAAATGAAATCAAATCCATTAAAGTGTACTTTCGTAATCCAATCTAGAAAATTTCTAGGATATACAGTGAGTGCTAAAGGAATATGAGCCAACCCAAGAAGATTGAAGCTATTATGAAGATGAAAATTACAAATAAGCCCAAAGACGTGATGGGTTTAAATGGGAAAGTAGCAATTCTATGCAGGTTTATTTCTAAGGCCATGGAGAAATGCATTCCTTTCTTCGATCAAATAAAAAAGTGTAGAAACTTCAAATGGATAGAGGAATGCAAAGCAGCTTTTGAAGTATTAAAAGACCACTTAGCCAATCCTCCTATTCTTTTAAAGTCGGTCTTAGGTGAAAACCTATTGTATACATAGATATAACTAATCAGGCTATGACTGTAGCGGTAGTACAAGAAGAAATTGTTATATAATGACCAATATACTTCACTAGCAAGCGCCTAAGTGGAGTCGAACTAAACTATTCAGTGATAGAGAAGCTAGCTTACAACCTACTAGTTACAACATGAAAGCTACAGCCATATTACTAGGTGCATCCCATTAAGGTACCGATAGGCAAGCCACTAAAGCAGATACTTCAGATGCTAGAGACATGTGGCCATATCTTAAAGTGAGCCATTGAGCTAAGCCAATATGATACTTTTTACTGCCCTCGAAATGCTATAAAAGGACAGGCCTTGGGCAGTTTTATCATGGCATACACAACTCTAACAATGCAACCCAATAAGGATCCAGAAGAGCCTCATAGATTTAGAAACTCTATATGGACATGTGAATGGCGCATCCAACGAACAAGTGGCATGAATTGGGCATGTCCTTGTTACCCAGATAAGTAGAAGTTTATGGAGAAGTTTAGCTAGAGTTTAAAGCAACAAATAAACTCAAGGAATATGAGGCACTCATCGTCGAGCTAAAAGTGGCGCATATAATGAAGGTAACACACATTAAAGTTTATAAAGACTCGTAACCTGTTGCAAATCAAGTGTAGGAAAATTATCAAACTAAAGAATCAACTCTAGCCAAATACATGGGATGGTCCAAAGAGTTATTAGCCAAATTAGAACAATCTGGTATAGGGAAAATTCCTAGAGAGGAAAACTCTTCAACAGATTCCTTAGCTAAGCTGGCCAACCTAAGGTTTCATAGGAAATGAAGGTTGTTCCTTAGTACTTTTACCTAAGTTGAGTATTTCCAGAGCACAAGGGATTCCAATGCTTATGGGAGCTCAATGAGAAAGAGGTCATGAGACTGTATGTTAAGGGGAAATAGGTGAGATTGAGGATAATCATACCCCACTGAGAGTAAATCAAGAAGAGGTGGAATCTTGGATGACTCTCATCAAACGCTTCTTTGTAACGACCCATAATTTCGCTACTTCGAAAATGAAAGATATTGTTTGTTTTAAATTTAAAAAGGTTTAAAACTTAAATAAATAGGTTATATATAATAGATAATAATGGAGAAATTATTTTTTCTTATAGTTGATAATTTAAAAAGTATAAATTTGAATTTTGGAACAAATCAGCAAAAGTTAAGTTTTATTAACAATAACTAAATGCTTAAATAAATAGGTTTAAATATTAATTTAAAAAATAAATATTATTGAAAATATTTAATAAAGATAATAGAGTATATTTAAATATTTAAAAGTATGTTAATAATCATTTTACGAAAATAACCAAATTTTGTAGCATTTTGTCAGTTTTACGTACATTGTAAAATTAGATATTTTGATATTATTTAAATATGATTTTAAAATATAAAGATACATGTTTTAATTTATTTATAGAAGAAAAAAATTATTTTTAAATTTGGTTTACATAAATAAATAGTTTAAACAAAACGTCAAAATGTGACCGTAAAACATTATGCCGAAAATCAACGTTCTGTCGATTAAAAGTTGTCGCGATATTGTCGCACATTTATTTTCTTATATAGAAACATATATTCCAATAGTATAAGTATTAATTGATTCACTAATAAAGTTTACTTTTATTAAACATACTTAGAAAATTCTAGAATATAATTAAGAAAAAGTAAGCACAAAAAGACAAACATGTATTTCAAAACAAAAAGTAAACATCAAATCAAACCACACATAATTATTATATTCCTTATTTCTTAAGTGAAAATGATATAAAGTAATGATTTGAAATATGATGTTAAATATTGAAAAAATGAGGTTGCTTAAAAAGTAAGCAAAGGGTATTTTGGTCTTTTTACAAAATATTATTTTAATCCAAAACTTTTTCTATAAGCATCCACTTTCTCACTTTTTTACACTTCTCTTCTTCCTTTTTCAAGCTTCCTTCCACCTCTAATGGCTTCTTCTCTTATCTTTCCTTACTAACTTTTCTTAAAACCATATCAAGTCAACTTCAAACACTACCAAACTTTGTCAAAGACCTTGAAATACTATTAAAACATGGTTTCGCATCTAAGAAGTGAAGAAATGATGAAGAAAGTGATGGAATAGGAGGAGGCCAAACCTATGGAGGAGGAAGGAGCAAGTCCTGAAGCTTTGGAGCAAGAAAAAGAGAAGAAGGTGCTACCAAAATCGATTCGGGAATCTACATAAAAGATTGGTGGAGTGGAACTAATCGTGAGTACTCAAACCTTAGTTTTATTTTAATAAAACTTAGTTCGATAATACACATGTTAAATTAGAAATTAATATGTTGAATATTGGTTGATATTGGATGGTAACTAGGTTAATACTATGGTTGATTATATGTTGTGATATGGATGATAACTTGGTTTGATAAAAGATAAGAGAAATGGTTAGTAAGCATGGCTAATTAAATGTGTTAAATCCATACAAGTATATGTATGGAAATTATTTAGCCTCTTAATGATTTTAAATAATCTAAAAAGTTTAGAAATGATATTATAATAATATAATATTATAAAATGAAATGAAATGAAATGAAAATTGAGTTTCTAATGACGAAAATATTGTTTTAAATGAGTTAAAATAGTTTAAATATGGTTTAATCCAAATTTGAAGTGTTTTGGACAAGTTCCAAAGTAATTCACAAAATTGATCAAAATAGAGCCCGTCGCGTAGCGGCAGTTCGTAAATTTCGACCCGTAACTTCAAATTAACGTAGAGAATGATTTATAAGTTGGATTTCTTCGAAATAAAAAAATTTTGGTCCACAATGAAAATAATTTTTCAACGAAGAAAGAAAATCAAGATTTCATCAAGTAGATTTTGAAATATGTCCAAAACAATTTTCTAGAAACATCGCGGTTTTGCAGTTCGGATCGAAAAGTGGATTTCTTGATAAATGATATTTTTAAATGATTAAAAATATGAAATAAATTTGATCAATCTATTAAAATGGTTTAGCAGAAATTTGAAATGGAAAATATGAATTTTAAAATATTTAAAAGTTGTTTAAATCAAATAAGCTTATAAAACCCTTTCCGTAGCACTTTTCTGTTGTTGTTTCTACGACTTTTTAAAGTTGGTTTAAACTTAATGATTTTTCCTAGAATCAATTATGAATGTTTTTAAAAAGAAAAATTAAGAGTTTAAAAGATAATTTGGAATCTTATAATCAATTCGAAAATAAAGCTACTAACTGAATATGTGGAAACGACTAGTACATTTGTCCTGCCTGTGAGATTTGGAAAGATAAAACAAGGTGTTTAAATAAGGTTAGAAATGGAGCAACCAGTGCCCTGAACTTACCTGGCCTATATTTTCTCTTTTTAGATGAGGGGAGGAATAGATCAAAAGGAAAACCCGGATGCTCTAAAAGATCATATTTGAGTTTTTCCAAGATAAAACAAAAGAAACAAATTCGTTGAATGTTAATTAACCACTTAACACCTTTTATTCGATGATTGGTATGAAGGAACTAGGATCGGATTTGGGTGGTTCCTATCCGATGAACGGGGATCGGATTTGGGTGGTTCCTATCCGAAAATCACTTCAAACTAATTTTTGAAACCCCATAAGAACTTAACATCTTTTTATCGATGATTACCACGAAGGAACCAGAATCGGATTTAGGAGATTCCTATTTAAAAAACTGGGATCGGATTTGGGTGATTCCTATCCGTAAACCCCTTCAAACTAATATTCGAAATAAAACATATTGAAGATAAAAATCATTGATGACAAAGATCTTCATGATGTAGGATTACTTGCCATTAGTCCCTAGAGGTGAAATTTACCATACGGCAGTAGTGCTCTGTTTTGAAGATCTTCGATTTGCAAGAATATGATTTGAAGTTAAGAAGAAATTTTTTATTAAGATTTAATGAATGATTTGGGTATATTTTCCCTAAGCTAAAAGTTATAGTTTGAATATAAGAAACCTTTGACTAAGATTTAATGAATGATTTGGAATGGTTTTCCTAAGTAAAAGAGAAAATGATTTGGAATTATTCCAAGATTTAAGAAATTTTTAATAAATCAAATGATTTGATAAATGAGTCATAATGATTCCACATACATTTGAAAAGAAAATGGAATAACTTGAAAAGAATATATCCAAGAAAGATATTTGATTAAATAAAAGATGAAATAATTGATTGATGATTGATGTCCACATATGAACTAAACATCTTTTTATCGATAATTGGTTTCGAAGGAACCGAGGTCAAATTTGGACGATTCCTCTCTGAAAACCACTGCAGCCTCACTAGCCTCACATTTCGGAAAATGATATGGGATATTATGGTTTGATGGACAAAAATCGAAATAAGTGAGTATGACTGGTGGTGTCCAATATGTTGGGCCCTTTAGGGAATACGTCCCTTAAGGCATTTATTGCCCCATTTGGATAAAGTGGTTAGCTTGAGAAAAGCAGGGAATTACCGGTTATCAGTAATAGTGTAGCAAGTATAGTTCTAAGTGACAAGTTTGAGAAAAGTGATTAAGGCACTATGGGAACTATGTTTGTTGTGCGTGGATCGGAGAAAAGGCCACTAGGTTCCTATCATGTTGGAAATACAATCCCAATACGAGATTTACGGTTTTGATTGTATTCCCAAAATAGTCATAATAACTTACAAACATTTCAGCTGCCCCTTTCTGGTATCATATATTTCGTTCATCATATTCCGTTGACCCAGTCCGGATAACCTTAGACTTAGTTTGAGTATTGATACCTAATTTGAATAAGTTTATTTGAAAGTGTTTCCAAAAGAATGTCATTAAAAATAATATCGAGTTTATTTTGGTATAAAAGTGTTTTGGTTATCATAAGGTAAAAACCTATCCGTGTTTATATGTGGGCGTGGTCTTATGAGATACCCTTCATTACAAAGGTTTTGATAACATCGTCATGATCTATGCATTTAAAATTCGAGTTTCTCATGCTGATTTATCAAGCCTGATCTGGGTATTTTTAATACTCGGGTCAGATCCAAGTAGTTTCAAGTTGAGTTGAAGATGGTTGGAGTTTCCAGAGGAGAGCTGGAGATCTTCATCATCGTATGGACGTATTCTATTGTCCACTACATCTATTGCATTTGTTTTGTTGTTTTCGGAATTTGTAAGTACAGGGGTTTAACTGTCCAGACTGAATATAGGTTAGACTCTGATATTGCATTTTAAAATTTTCTGCTGTAAAGATTATTATTGAAATAATATACGTTATTCCATTCGTGTGAGATATGTTCTATCTTTATTTTCTTTCTACCCATAATGATCCGCTTATTCGTGAAATTTGAGTTAGACATGTGTGGTTTATTGTCGATTCAAAAGGTATGAAAAAACGGGCCATTACATTCTTGTTGGAAGGAATTTTACAAACACGTAATAATGCAACAAGAAAAATTAGATATCATGCCCCATACTTCACATTCTTTGATGGAATACTCCATAAAAGGGGTTATTGGACCTTGTATTTAAGGTAGGTGATGAAATAAGGAGTTAGAATCATAAGTGAAGTTCATGTAGATATTGTAAAGGCTATTCTTAGAGGACGAAGTTGGTTAAGAAAATATCGAGACAAGCTATTTCTAGCGGACTATGTTAATCGATGCATAGGAGTTTGTTCATTGATGTGACAGGTGTCAAAGATTTGTTAGTATCCCAAAATTGATCTCGCATTAACTTATCCCCTTGATTAGACCATGGTTGTTCGATGCATGAAGAATTGATTAATATGCCCGATTCCAATGTCCAAAGGAGGGCACAATAGGTAGTAATTGCAATAGATTACCTTACCAAATGGGTGGAAGCTTAACCCTATGCAACCATAACTCTAAGAAGATGGTCACCTTTGTGGTTAGAAATATCAACATCAGGTTAGGGATCCCCATAAAATAATCTTTGATAATAGAATGTGGGTCAATAGAAATGAATTCTTTGACTTATGAGAGAAAATGGCATCATAAAAAGTTTCCCTTTAGTAGCTCACCCACAAGCAAATGGATAAGTCGAAGTAGCAAGAAAAACGATAAAGAAGCTGCTGAAAAAGAGGCTCATGAAAGCCAAAGGAAAATGGGCGAAGGAGATGCCTTTAGCATTATTAACATATTGAACACCCATGAAATCTCCTATAGGACACACCATATTCTCTTAAACATATGGAGACTATGCTTCCATTTGAAGTAGATGTACCATCACATCGGCGCTTATCATATGTGGGAGAATAGAACTCACATAAAAAAGAAGCTGTGTTAGACTTCATACAAGAAAGAAGAGATAAAGCAGAAGTTAGATCAGCAGTTTATAGACAAAGGATAGCTAGAACATATAATTCATGACTTTGGAGAAAGGAAGTTCCACAAAAGGGATCTAGCTCTAACAAGAGCAATGGCTAACACAAAGGATCACCAAGAAGGAACACTTAGATCGAATTGGAAGGGACCCTTGGTGTTAGCTGAAACGCTCTCAAAAGGCGTACATCACTTCTCCAAAACTGATGGGAACCTAGTCCAAAAAGCATGGAACTTAGAGCTTCTACGACCTTACTTCGTTTAATATTTCATTTCTTGTAAGGACATATGATATACCAAGTTTCAATTGAAAGGAGTTAATAAAATAATAAACTGGATATAGGGATATTGGACACCTGAACTAATATAAAAATCGGCTTGACAATTTTATTTGTTTGTAATTACATAAGAGTTATAACAACATAACTTGGCTTTTCATCTAAAATTTCACTGATTGTAGAGATACTAGACTGTCCGAACTAGTACAAAAAACATACACATGAAATAAGGGGTTCTAAATACACAACCTGACTTTACGGTCGAAACACAAAAAAACCTCCACACCCCGGTAGGGCAAATCATGCCAAGTGCATGACAAAACGCTATATCACATCCAAAACCAATGTTATTGCAGAAAGAGAAGAAAAGAGGAAATCACGCAGTTCAAGCCAACAAGAAAAGTTAGAGAAAAGTCTATGTAAAGCTCAAAGAGGACATGTACTATCTTACAATCTCTTTCCTAAAATTATATTACATATTGACATAAAAGGTTGAACATGCGTAAAGAAAAAATTTAGTAGTACATATTGTAAGCTAAGATACCACGGAGTTGATGAAAAACATCCTAGTCAGATTTTGAATCCTCGCACATTAGAAGTTTTCTTTTTTACAAGAAGCTTGAGGGGTTTGAGATTGGGAGATCTCAGTTATAACGACCGAAGAGCGATAAGGTGCACCAATAAGTGGAATCCTCGGTTCATAGTTTGCACTAGCCCAAGGGTTACCTAGGTATCCCTCCCTAAAAACGTTGTCGATCGATTATAAAGAAAACTTAAATATAATTTTGGCATGAAGAGATTAAACACATCAACTGTGTGCTTCACAGCTATGTCAGCCATGATACATCAATCCTCTCTTGCTTATGCTTTTCCACCAACTCCAACTACGCAGTTATAGGTGTCCCAATTGGTAAAGAACGTGAACGTGAGTGTGTCATACTTAAGGACTGCGTATATAATTTTGATCCAGCTATATGGTCTTGTAGCCCATTAATTCATTCAATAGCTATGTACCGCACTCATTCCAAATCGCCTAAAATTCTACTCTTATGTTTTTAGTCTTTTTTTGCGAATGCACCAAAAAATTATAAGCAGTTAAGCTACCTTCAGTCTTTACTTCCTTCGTAGACCCTCCTAACTTTTTCTCATAAGCAACCTTCAACTTATCGACCTTCCTTTGATGATAAGCTGCAAATTTCTTTTTCCACTGAAGGGCCACTTTGTTGTCTACATTAGGAGGATGTTTTGGATGCGCACCTATAGAGGATGTGATGGGAAAAGCAATTTCAGAAGATGGTTTATTTTCTTTGACGGGTCGACTAGCCACTTGCTTAAATAGCTCTTCAACTATTTACTTAAGTTTCTTTATTTCATCCTTATGGGAAATACAATTCTGTAATTTCTTTTAATAATTCCTCCGAGTCTGCGATTTTCTTCTCTAAAGATTTTAACTCAGCCTTAAGGTTTTCTACCTTATCGTTTGCCGTCATTGGGTCTGAGCGTTGCTTTTTAATACAATCATGTTGCTTAAAGCCTTATTAGCTTCACTGAGGTCCTTCATCAAGTCACGAGGATCCTTTTCCATACGCTCCATTTCCATGTCCAGATGGAGAGCATCATCATCAACAGCCACCAAATCATCACCAACATTCCCGTATGCATCGGGAACGTTAACTACGATCGGGTTAGATGTTGATGGAAGGTTGAGCTCTGCATCATACAAATGATGAAGTAATCAAACAAAGAAGTGGATGTACCCCGACAAACGAAGGAAGTTTTATTAAATGACATCATACAATACAGGTATACATATTGTCATGAGTGCCTGTGACTAAGTTATTTTTAAACCATAATAAATGGAGATGCCCTAATGAGAGCGGCTTGTCCATTAGTATAGAACCCCATCTACACAATACAACATAAAGTGTCCCTCCCATGAATTGCTTGGGTAATTCTAAACAAGAGCCCTTGCTATTCCTTTTTAGTTGTGTGATAGAATTCTCTAGTTTGGTTTCTCTTCTATGAATAAAGGCAACTCTAGTCGATAGTCTCTCCTGGGCTCGTTTTACGAAATTTTTATTACATTGCCTTAAATGGTGTACTAAGCTACTTCCATGATACGACTTTAACAATAAAGTGTCATTAACACCTAAGTGTCTCACCTAAAAAACACAAGAGAAAAGAACATAAGTTTAGAAAACACTATAGCAGATTAACAATGAAGAAGAGAAGGTTCTTTCATTCATAAATCTATCATTTACACATGGATAACTGAAAAGAGCTTGAAGGAGTACAACATAATCAAAAAATGTAGACAAATAATAGAAGCCTAAAAATAATAATAATAAAATCCTAAGACTAAAGTATCCAAATGTTTATTTCTTCATTGGTGGAGGATCCTAGCAAGGTATTCCTAGATTGCGTACCTATGTTAGATGGGTTATCTTCCTCATCAGAGTCTTCAAACACCTCCTCAACTTGCGTTGCCTCCGAAGGGGAGCCGAAAATTCCACTGAGCTTTTTAGCCCACTTCTTCGCATAGAACTCCAGAGCATCCTTGATCGCTTTGGGGTATCCAAAAAAATCCAATTTGACCTCAGCCTCCCTCACATCAAGTATTTCCGCAAAGAACCGTCTTTTCACCTAGGCGTGTATTTTGTAAAGAATTTTATAAGTTGAAGAATCAAGTTCTTTTTCCACTTTAGAAAGATTTCCTTCCAACCTTTTCGTTTTCCTCCTCAACCTCCCAATGTTTCCGTTTTCCTTAGTGGCCTTCGAGATTGCTTCAACGAATATCTAAAAGGCCTCATCTAATTTACAATTATAGTCTACTTCTCTCTTATCCCTTGCCTCGATGTCCTGCTTCAATTGGATAATATTAGCCTGAACCTTGGGCAATGCCAGCTCCGAAGCTTCAAGTCGTCTATGCAGTTCCATGGCGAAAGCCATAGCCTACAAGTATTGATGTAGCATGATATATGAAAAATTCATTTGTAATCATAAAATTATTAGAAGTTATAGTCAAACTTACTTGAAAATAATAGTGATGTAAGTTAGAAAAAAATCTCTACAGTAGGTGAATGAGGGGAAGGCAATGAAGCAAAAGTCAACATTGTAACATCATCGTTGAGCAAGCACCCCATTTTCTCTACTATATTGAAAATGGCACCCAATGACTAAGAAGCGAGAGGAAGGTGGAAGCGAGTTTGACGCAGCGGATTAACAAAAACTTGATATGTCGATGGAATTAGCAATCGGTGGATTGAACAATACTGAAAATGCCCAAATCCATTGATCTCAAGAGATACCGGATTCTAGCTATCCTTAACACGTTGATCGCGCACGATACCGTGATGAAGGATCTACGATTCTTCGACGTTGATTAAGCGCACTTGATTCCGTGAATCGGCTTCAACGTTCGTTGATTCGAGCGCACTCGAATACCGAAGTGGAGATAGGAGATTTTCACTCGACTACCAATTTAAAGAAAGCACAAAGCAATCAAATGGAAATTTTATTCAATTTTCAACAACCATTTACAAATGACATGACTCGCCTATTTATAGGCTTTCAACACATTACAAACAGTACAACGGTTACAACATAACATGACTTCAAAAAAATTACAAAATAAACGACTTAACACTGCAGCTTCTTCAGCGTGATTTCATAACTCGGCAGCGACTTAACCATTTGTCCTTGACCTGGATAATCATCTTGCATTTTAAAAAATGGTACACGGCACCTTGGAAGCGACTTAAGGAATAGTTCACGACTTAAAAATAACTCGGTAACGACTCATCATTGTCTCGGCTACGACTCAACACTATCTCGCGACTCAATCAGTAGGTGATAAAACGAAATTCGCGACTTACTGGAGCTTCTCTATGCCATTCACGACTCAGAATAGGCCTAGGTCATTAGCGAATTGAGGGAAGAGGGTTATGTCTCGTGTCTCGGTGACGACTTAGGTTTAGGTCGTGGATGATGGATGAGTCGTAGGTCGTGGAGGGGTCGTGGGTCGCGGCTGAAGGGGTGAGGGAATTGAGTCGTGGAGGAGTTAGGTCTTGGGTCGCAATGTTGATTTGAATTGGAGATGTGAGTCGCGGGTGAAGGTCTGAGTCGTGGGTAGAGGTGGCAACGCGATGAGTCATTTGCGACTCAAGGAATCGATGAGTCAGCCGCGAGATAAGTGCTTCATCATCCTCCCCTTGTTGGAAAGAATTCGTCCTCGAATTCACATTTTCGTCGTCTTCGTCAAGTTCCTCCCTATAATACGGAATTAAGTGTTTGACATTGAAAACATCAGAAGTATGGACCTCTTCCGGCAATCTTAATCGATACGCATTATCATTGATCCTTTTCAAGATTTCTACTGGACCAATCTTTCGTGCTTTTAACTTATTATAAGCTCCAACTGGAAAACGGTCTTTCGTCAAAACCGCGTAAACAAAATCGCCTTCTTTGAAGACTACACTTCTTCGTTTCTTACCCGCCATTTGTTTATACTTCTCATTTATCTTTCCCAATCGTTCCTGAACGATTCTATGGCATTCCGTCAACCCATCAACAAAATCAGCAACCCGCTTAACTGTCCCCTTTGGTTGTGGAACCATTGTCAAATCCAACGGCCTCTTTGGTAAGCTTGAATATACAATTTGAAATGGACTGAAACCTGTACTTCGGTTATTTGCATGATTGTGAGCAAATTCAGCTTGACACAACTTCAAATCCCAACTCTTCAAATTGTCTTTCACAAGACATCGTAACAAGTTTCCCAATGATCTATTCACCACCTCTGTTTGCCCATCTGTTTGCGGATGATAAGCACTACTAAATTTCAGCTTCGTTCCCACCATCTTCCACAAACTATGCCAAAAATGACTTAAAAATCTGGTATCCCTGTCTGAAACAATAGACTCCGGCAACCCATGTAAACGATAGATTTCTTTAAAGAATAACTGTGCCACTCGAACTGCATCCGCTGTCTTCTTACAGGCTATAAAATGTGCCATCTTCGAAAACCTGTCCACTACAACGAATATAGAATCATTCCCCCTCTGAGTTCTCGGCAAACCCAACACAAAATCCATACTAATATCAACCCATGGTTTAGTAGGCACGGGTAACGGCATATATAATCCCGCATTCGTAGCCGTTCCCTTCGAAATCTGACAGATATGACATCTCTCCACAAATCTTTCTACCTCTTTCCTCATTGACGGCCAAAAATAAGACTGAGTAATTAACTGCAATGTACGATCTCTGCCTATATGGCCTTCGTCATGTAACTCTTTGATAATCTTCATTCTCAAGCTGCTATCTGGAACACACAACTTGTCCCCCTTGAACAGAAAACCATCAACTAACACGTATTCATCAGTACTTCCTTCCTTGACCTTCTCAACAAACTTCATAAAATATGGATCTCCTTCGATCAGCTCTGGTAATAGTTTGAAACCTGTCACTTCAACTTTCATCGTCGTTAATAAATGACTCCTCCTACTCAAAGCATCAGCTACCCGATTCGTCACCCCAGACTTGTGTTTGACAACAAAAGTAAATTGCTGTAAATAGGCAATCCAGGATGCATGCCTTGCTGAAATCTTGTCCTGCCCTTGCAAATGCTTCAACGCCTCATGATCAGTGTACAGAACAAATTCTTTCTGAAACAGATAGTGTCTCCAATGCTTAACAGCCTGAACAATTGCGTAAAACTCCACATCGTACGTGCTATACCTCATCTTTGCTCCTGATAACTTCTCACTGAAATAAGCAACTGGCCTTCCATTCTGACTTAAAACTCCTCCAATACCAACTTTTGAAGCATCAGTATGTAATTCAAACAGTAACTGGAAATTTGGTAAAACAAGAATTGGTGCTGTTGTCAACAGTTCTTTGATTTTCTCAAAAGCAATTCCGGCTTCCTCTGACCACGAAAACTGTTTACCCTTCATACAATCAGTAACTGGAGCTACTGAAGTGTGGAATGAATCTTCGGTAGAATGACGCTAGCCCATGAAAACTTCTCACTTCCGTAACTGTCTTTGGCTGTGGCCAATTCCTGACTGCTTCAACTTTATTCTGGTCCACCTGTATACCTTCTCCTGACACAACATATCCCAGAAATAAAACACTATGCGTCATGAACACGCATTTCTTCGTAGCAGCATAAAATTGTTCCTCACGAAGAATAATCAGCACTTCCCTCAAATGTTGAACATGCTCCTCCATATTCCGGCTATATATCAGAATATCATCGAAATAAACCACCACGAACTTCCCAATGAATGGTCTAAAGATTTGATTCATCACCCGCATGAATGTACTAGGTGCATTTGATAAACCAAATGGCATAACCAACCATTCGTATAACCCCTCTCTCGTCTTGAAGGCTGTCTTCCATTCCTCTCCAGGTCTAATCCGAATTTGGTGATAACCACTCTTCAAATCAATCTCCGAAAAGATAGTAGCCCCACTCAACTGATCTAGCAAGTCATCCAACCTCGGCATTGGAAATCTATATCTCACGGTAATCTTATTCAAGGCTCGACTGTCAGTGCACATCCTCCATGTTCCATCCTTCTTTGGTACCAACAAAGCTGGCACAGCACACGGACTCAAACTCTCCTGCACTCGTCCTTGTTCAAGCAACTCTTCCACCTGCCTCCTTAACTCTTCATGTTCCTTCGGACTCATTCGATAATGTGGTCTATGCGGTAATACTGCTCCCGGAACAAGATCAATCTGATGTTGAATGTCTCTCAGTGGCGGTAACTCCTTAGGCAACTCTTCTGGAAATACATCTTTAAACTCTTTCAATACTGGCTTTGCTTCTTCTGGAATTTCAACCTCTTCACCGCTCTACACTTCAGGTTCCTCTTCGACTTCCTTAACAAACTCCTTCAAAGATAACAACGTTTTCAATTCTTCGATCTCCTCAGATTTGCTCTCTCCTTGTTGCCTTTTCTTTGGAACTAAAATAATCTTCACACCCTCAAACATAAAACTGTAGCTATTGGTCCGACCATCATGCTGCACTGCTCGATCATACTGCCACGATCTTCCCAAAAGCAAGTGACAAACATCCATCTCAACTACATCACACCAAATTTCGTCCTTATAATTCTTTCCAATGGAAAATGGAACTCGAACTCGCCTATCCACCTTCACCTCTCCTCCTTTTCTCAGCCACGCTAACTTATAAGGATTTGGATGTTTTTCCGTTTTCAATTTCAATTTTCTCACCGCTTTTGTAGAAATAATATTGTCACAACTTCCTACATCAATCACAAATTTACAAACTGTTTCCAATATAGTGCATGTCGACTGAAAGGTGTTACTCCTCAACCAACTAGCTTCATCTTCTTGCTTTGGTGTTAAACAAGACCTTCTCATCATTAGATTACACCCTTCGTCTCCCGATGCGATATCCTGTTCATTCTCCTCAACCGGACTATCTTCACCCTCAACAGCATCCTCACTTTCAACTTCAGCTATCATAGCTCGTTTCTTTGGTTTTGGACACTCATTGCTTTTATGACCCATCTCCTGGCAATTGTAGCATTTAAAACCATTGTTAACCTTCGCCTTCTCACCCTCCTTTACAACTGGTTTGGCAACAACCTTAGGAACATTAGAACTTCCACCGACACCCTTCATTTGATTGTTAGAATTAGTAAACACACCACCTCCACGCCTTCCCTCCTTCTCCCAAGCCAACGCTTTCTGATGTGCATCCGCTACAGATCTTGGATCGAACATATTAACCATATCCTGGATCTTCATTCGTAACCCCCCAACAAACCTAGCAGTCAGCTGTTCTTCTGTCTCCATTATGTCATTTCTAGCAATGAGTTGGTAAAATTCATCTGCATAATCATTAACTGACTTCGTCCCCTTCCTTAGATTCTGCAATCTCTGGTATATAAGTGATTGATAGTTGTAAGGTAAAAATGTAGCTCTCATCAATTTCTTCATTTTCTCCCAATCTACAATCTTCGACTTTCCCATCCATTCTCGTGTAAGTTTAGTTTGCTGCCACCACGCTAATGCTCTCCCTCTCAACCTAGTAGCAACCAACTTCACTCGACGGTCTTTTGGAACCTCCTTGAAATCAAAAATCTCCTCAACATTAGACAACCAATCCAAAAATTCTTCAACAACCATTCCACCTTTAAATTCAGGAATTTCCGTCTTCATTCCCGATTTCCATCGACGATCATCATCTACATCTCGATTTTGACGTCGTGTTTGTTCTCTATCTCGATAATGAACACTTCCCCTATCACCATCAAACTCCTCATCAAAATCTGACGTATATCGATGTCGATTACGACCTCCAACATCTCTACTATCACTCCTTCGATCAACATTCCTATCACGATTATCAACACTTCTATGATCTTCTCTTCTCTCCCGATCTGAATGTATCGAAGCTCTACTTCTCCCATGGCTCGATTCAGGTGAAACTCTTCTTCTACTTTGATTCATTTCAAGCATCATTCTCTCTAATCGACCAATTCCTTCATTCAACTTCTCAGTGAAGCTCTCGTTGATTCGTTGCTCCATTTCATCGGCCTCTTCTCTTCCATAAAAAGCATTAATATTGCGATGACATTGGGCTCGTCTCGGAGGCATGATTGAACTTCAAACAAGTAATTCGACAATCTTCAAAATCTTCAAATAACTTCAACTTCAACTCAAAATTCAAACAAGTCACGGCTCAACTAGCCCTCTATTCTAAACTTCAAAGTTTCCACACAAAAATTAATTCACGGTCTCTAGCTCGAATAAGGTGAACGACCTAAAGATTAAGTCGCTCGGTTTCAACTTCTATCTTGGCTTGCTTCCAACAAAGCACACTCCAACACTTCAACTCAAGAACAAGGCACGGCCTATGTTTTGACTCGGCTCGGCCTCAAAACCCTTTTCAAAATACTTTGGCGCACAAATTCTTCCCCTCGAATTCAAACACTTTTGCACACTTTGGTCCAAAAGGCTATGGATCAAATACTCCAAACTTGTTGCAACTTCAATATGAACACGACGAACTCCAAATTCCTCAACAATGGCAAATCCGATCTCCAAACTTCAACTTCTCGAAACCCAAGTCTCCAAATGATGCAAACTCCTTGCAATCTAGCTCTGATACAAACTGACGCAGCGGATTAACAAAAACTTGATATGTTGATGGAATTAGAAATCGGTGGATTGAACAATACTGAAAATGCCCAAATCCGTTGATCTCAAGAGATACCGGATTCTAGCTATCCTTAACACGTTGATCGCGCACGATACCGTGATGAAGGATCTACGATTCTTCGACGTTGATCAAGCGCACTTGATTCCGTGAATCGGCTTCAACGTTCGTTGATTCGAGCGCACTCGAATGCCGAAGTGGAGATAGGAGATTTTCACTCGACTACCAATTTAAAGAAAGCACAAAGCAATCAAATGGAAATTTTATTCAATTTTCAACAACCATTTACAAATGACATGACTCGCCTATTTATAGGCTTTCAACACATTACAAACAGTACAACGGTTACAACATAACATGACTTCAAAAAAATTACAAAACAAACGACTTAACACTGCAGCTTCTTCAGCGCGATTTCATAACTCGGCAGCGACTTAACCATTTGTCCTTGACCTGGATAATCAGCTTGCATTTTAAAAAATGGTACACGGCACCTTGGAAGCGACTTAAGGAATAGTTCACGACTTAAAAATAACTCGGTAACGACTCATCATTGTCTCGGCTACGACTCAACACTATCTCGCGACTCAATCAGTAGGTGATAAAACGAAATTCGCGACTTACTGGAGCTTATCTATGCCATTCGCGACTCAGAATAGGCCTAGGTCATTCGCGAATTGAGGGAAGAGGGTTATGTCTCGTGTCTCGGTGACGACTTAGGTTTAGGTCGTGGATGATGGATGAGTCGTAGGTCGTGGAGGGGTCGTGGGTCGCGGCCGAAGGGGTGAGGGAATTGAGTCGTGGAGGAGTTAGGTCTTGGGTCGCAGTGTTGATTTGAATTGGAGATGTGAGTCGCGGGTGGAGGTCTGAGTCGTGGGTAGAGGTGGCAACGCGATGAGTCGTTCGCGACTCAAGGAATCGATGAGTCGGCCGCGAGATAAGTGCTTCATCAGAGTTGATGGGCGATGCATGAAGTGGTGGAGTAGGAGGAGAAATTAAAGAGGAAGAGGGAAGATTGACCTTTTACTGCTTAGTCGTGTTCTCTAGCATAATTGAGTCTTCCCCAGACCTTTGCACTTCCCTATTTTTGTTAAGAAGGCGGAAGCCAATTTTGACATGGTGCTTGCATAATTTAGATGATAACAAGGTTAGCACAAAAAATGAACGTGTCCATAAATCTAAACAAAAGAGAAAGTGTAGATATAGATATAGCTAAAATACACCATGCGGTTCAAACGGAACAAAAACATAAACAAACACTGAACGAGAAAAATGGTGTTGTTAGCCTATGAAACCATATTTGTGTAGTAGAGCTTCAATAAAGAAGTTAGATCCCTTGTTAGTGTATTTTTCAAACCTAATCGCATTGGCTCTGCACACATAAACGAATCTCCGTCAGCGCTGGTGAAATTTGAATGCTTGGCTAAAAAAAGAGAAGGAGAATAAGTAATACGCAAATTAGAGAAGTAGAACTTAAAAAAAAAAATGAAATGAAATGACGAATACAACACTAGGAGTTTGAAAGGAGGAAATGAAACTCTCTCAATTAGAAACATTGAAAATTTATCCATCCATCTTCGAGGCTTGCGAGGAGAGACTAAAAAGATAGATTTCAAAGCTTGGATATAATAGAACCCATCGCTGCCCGCCGTCGCATTTTGAAGAATCGAATACAAAAACATCATTTCTTGTTAAGTTGGTATAGTTAGGTTCTCAATATACAAAATGAAGGTGCATATAGGAAAATAGTAGGAGAAGGAGGGACAATTAGATTGGCGATAAATTCATAGCGGCTAACCATTCCCTTATGATAGGATAGAGAGGGAGATATAACTCGTTTCTGATGTGTTCAAACGTTATAGAAACAAACCCTTCTAGGGAAGATGAATGCGACAAGAATGGGTAAGGACCCCAAATGCGTAATCCTAAGCCCAAAGTGACTGGGAGTTCACTCTGCTCTATTGTCTTTGTAGCTAGTCGAAGTTAATTCAATAAAAGAAGTCAAATCCCAACCCAAAGTACTTGAAGCATCATCAGTAGTCATGATTAACTAAAAAGAGAGAATGAATATAATAGGAGGATGCTATTGGAATCTTTAATCGAAATGAAAAAGAAAAATTTATCCAACACCGAACTTTAAAAAAATCACCACCATCATCATACAATCGAACCAACTCAACTCAGGACTGAAAAAACAATACCATCTAAATGCCGAATTAATCGAACAACCTACATAAGCATTTCAATAAACAATTTAAAACATGAATATGCATCTCAATATGTGAAAGAAAACGAGAATAAAGGAAATCAAACTTACGATAGGTGACGAGAATAAGACAGAAGTAAGAAAGTGATATGGAGGAAAGAAAGCCGCAAAGATTAGGAGATAATATTTGTAGAAATTTCTAAGTAAATAAAACGGAGCGTAGTAAGAAACAAAGGAAACTTTTATAGATTTTCAGCAAGAGAATCCCAGTCCTAAAACTCTATTGGCACGATAATTGGTAGCTGTTAGATACTAATAATAACGATCCTAAATACACAATAAACTAGGCACATTTATTGGAATACGAAACGATTTGTATGAAAATGGTCAGGAATAGTAACCACTCACAACAAGATACGTGTAAAAGGCATTAAATGTGAATCGATTGACCGGACAATTGAGGAAAGAAAAACTGGATATGAATATAATAAGTCTGTTCTAATACTTATTTGCGCAGAATTAGAGGAAACTTTTATACCCATTTTTCTCCTAAAAGAATGTACACTGTACAGGACCATGGTCCAAGCACAAGAAATAAACAGGTTGTGCAAGACAAATGAAAGAGTAAAACATGCACTACTTCGCCAAAGGGAACTGCACAAAATAGAACACATGAAGTCCAATAGGTAATACCCAAGTACAATCGAATAGCCTAGAATCTGTATGCAAAAGCCAAGGCAAATGTGCTGCAAAAACCAATTTGACTTAAAAGTAAAATGCACTACCGCCAAAGTATCAACCTACATCAGCCAAGCATTAATAGAAACTACACTCTCCAAAGTAAAGAATCATTATACTATGCACATAAAACAGCTGAATCCAAGGACGGGTATTAACTTGATGCAACAACACCAAACTCTGCCAGCACAACCAAATAGAGTGTGCTAAATAAAGCTAGGACAGAACTTAACATGAACCAAAGCCAATACAACAAAAGAAAAGCTACGCCGACATCTCCAAAATAAACTGTGCTTCCTTCCCCTTTTGGACCATGCTACCATCCTAGAAAGGACCGCGCTGCTTCCTCCATGTGGGCCGTGTCGCCTCTAAGTAGAGATCGTGCCCTAATATCAAGAAAACTATCTGACTCTCCATGGATTATGCCCCCACTTCAGGCCACATTCAAGAAGCTATATCTAATGTCTGGTATAATGCAGCAAGCATTTCAAGTGAAGTTTACATGTCGAGCTCAGAAGCTCACCGCAGATGCCAAAAATTCAGATCTCCCTCCTAAGCTCCAAATTCAAATTTAACACTCCGGTTAAATCTTCATTCCCAAAGAAATTGTCCAAACACTAGCCACGTCAATAATCCATGTACAAATCAATAGACAACGTGATGAATGATACGTGGAAGGAAAGTTTGAGTGGGGAAATTGGCAACCTACGTAATGTCATAGTAATATAAATAGAAGAGTATGATAGTAGAGAAAAATACTTTTGAGACATTCTCTAAATTCCATACTAAATATACTTGTACTCTCTGCCATTAAATTTTTTGTACTAGCAAGAAGAATATAAGAAAAGATTTGACCTGTAGTATTCTTTGAAATCCAAAGCACGTAAATTTATGTGTCTTTTACTTTTTCTGCACCTTTTATTTGTTATTTCCATTACTATATTCTCTTTGATTTTATTTAAATTGGATGTACTTGAACTTGATATTTTAACAAGCAGTTAAAGTGCAACTAGCTTATTGTGCAAGCATACATCAACGTAATTACTACCCTTTAGGCAAATTCGATACAACTTAAATTTGTTAATTCATAATTATGGTGCGGTATGGATGCATACCACACCATAATTGCTTCATAGTTAGTTTGGTGTTATGAGATGGAAAATCACACCAATATAGACCATCCAACTAGGAACTATAGGAACTAGATGCACATGTTAAAGGCATTATTCTTCCAAAGTAAACTCACAAATCAAAACTAGAATATATATGAAATATTCAAAAGCTATAGAATATGATTCTTGATTCAGTCTCAAATTTTTCATCCATCACTTTAGACTTCCATTCAAGAAATCTTACGTACAAACAATAATGTATAAAATACATATTCTTACAATGTTTTATGGCTTTGTAATTGTATCCATTATTTCGTGAACAGCATTAATTGGTTAATAAATTTAACCCCTATAATACTACATGTCCATTAAAACCAAAGATTTCTAAACTATGTGTAAAATGTAATTTAGTATGTAACTTAAAAACAATTTAAATAATGTCACTCAATAAACCGTTGTGTAATGCATAAAATATGAATAAATAATTTGTGCAAATTCTACATTGAAATAGCCAAACTAGAATACAATATAACCCAATCCGGACAACAATATAATATAATATGAGTTATAATATACCAAATTATAAAGGTGAACATGCTAATGTTGTATGGGCATTATTGTAATTTTTATTTTTCGTCACATGCAATAAATAGAGCTCCATTATATTGTATGTATACATCTGTAGTGAATAAAATATATCCTATATCTTTCTTTAATAGCTTCTTATCTCCTTGTAGTTTACAACACGTTATTAGCATGAAACTTTTTTATAATTTTGATATCCTGAATTTTAGTTCCTTGAATCTATCTTATTTATTTCTTTCTTCTTTATCTTCTCTTTATAAACTAGCTTTAACATGCATAAAAGTTTTTATGGAAGCTTTATATGGAATGCGTAGGTGAATAAGTCTTTAATTCATGTAACATATAGTCTCTTCTACATGTATATTAGATTATGTTTTTCAATGTGGAGATGCTAACAAATATGCCAAGAAGAAGCCTGCAATATTTTACTTGTTGTTATTATATGATAAACTTTATACAATTTACCGATGTTCAAATTTATTTTATTTTGTAGTACTATAAGTTTTTGCTGCCTAGTCAAATCATTTACTATTATTTACAACCATTTTCCTGCTACTAAATAATTTCCTACTTGCTAGTTGTCATTACCTATTTTTTAGCTAGATATATCTTAGGGCTATTCAAATTCAGAACATCTCAAATCATTCTTTACTAAGTCAATTAGATATTTTCCTACTATAACTTGCAGGGAAACTATTAATGCAATGGGTAGAAGCTATTTGATAAGTATATTGACGAAGAAGGAGCTAAAAGGAATAGTACTTAACTTGGATGGTTTGGCTGCGTAATTCTTCATATTACATTGGATCGACACCAAGGACTCCCTACATAAAGCTATTCAACAAGTGTTAGACGGTGTTAAAATCCTAAAAGAAATTTACCATACATTTCTAAACATGATCCCTAAAGTAAATAAGTTGAGAAAAATACAAGAGTATAGGCTGATAACATATTGTAACATGATATAACATCATTACAAAAATAGTATGTAGTATGATGAAATGTATACTACCTAATCTGATATCCAAAAGCCAAAGCGTGTTTATCCATCGGAGGTACATCTCATAAAAATCACTGCTCGCCCATGAACCAGTGAGAAGCTTTACTTAAAAAGGAGAGAATAAAGTATGCATGAAAGATTATTGTAGCTTTAACAACACAAGAGATCAATAGTGCGGACTTTCTATAAATCTACATCCACTGCACTATTGATCTCTTGAGCTGTTAAATCTACATAAAAATCTTTTGAAACTCTTCCATAATAAAGTAATGCAATAAGGGACTTAGACAAACATGTTCTTTGAGGAACTATTTTATCTCTACAATCAAATTATAAAAGTAAGTATCAAATACTATGTATCAAATACAATGTACGACATGCATGTATAAGGTGATGCACTTAACTGCCATAATATTACCAAGGTAAGTATCAAATGGAATAAATGGCCTTGGTAAGTATAAGGTGATGTATAAAAAATCATGATCCAAATTGGATATTAATAAAGCAAACTTTGGATTCCAACCCTCGTCTAAAAATTTGCAGGCATAAACACAATGAAAACAAGCTTACATTATTTACTTTAACATGAATAAAGATATACCAACCTTTTCCTGCTTTATATGATGCAACGTTTCTAGCACATCATCTACACTCATAGGTGCATGTCTGGACTGATGAATAAAAACATCAATGAGTAACAATAACATAAGGTTTACATAGATAGATTGTAACAAGTAAACTCTAACTGTGATCTGGTAAAATATTCACATTCAAAGATCTCATTTCTTCAAGGCTAGCCATTATGTCCATATCTTGTTTGAATCCTATGCCCTAGTCTCTAATGATTTCATTGCATCTCTCATTTCTTCTGCTTCTTTTTTCTCTTTTTAGTTCTACCACCTGAAATTACATATGTTAGACATTAATTTCATATGAACAAACCATTAAAGCATAAGTAATATTTCTCACCTCATTGGTTTCCCACCAAGGCTTATAATTCCCACCTGCTCCCAAATCTACAACATAATCACAATTCTAAGGATCCATCTTGTGCATTTAAAATAAAACCTGAATATTTAGAGCCCTAGATAAGTCTGCATAATCAATTTGTGTAGAATTAGCAAAATTTCTTCCAAAACAAATTGAATTTGGTTTGGAAAAAGTAGAACTGCAAGAATATATGGCGAAGTCATGACCGAGCTGGACGTGGATAAATTGAAATCGGGCATGCTGCCACATCTTCTCCTTAGCTGAATTAAAATCGAGATGCTGAATTGAAATCGAATTGAAATCAAATTGAAATTGAAATGCTGAAATGAGATCCTGATACTGAAATTGAATTTTGGGGATTAGGGATACTGAAATTGAATCGAATTGAAATCAAAATGCTGAAATTGAATGTAGGGATTAAGTGTTCTCCGTAGCTAAATTGGAGCGAACATGAATGAATTTTGGAGCGCGAACGTGAATGAATTTTGGAAGGGAATGAGGGAAATGAAAATTGATTTCCAACACTTGGTCAAATTTTAGGGTTTTTGGATAATGAGAAGGAGGGGATTTCGATGACGTGGCAGAAGATGGTTGGCAGGTTGCTATGCATGCAGATCGTGAGAAGTGGATGGAGATGCATGGAAGCTTGTCGATCGGATGGAAGCGAATCGTGAGATGCGGATCATGAGATGCGAATGTTTAAAAAATGTTGTCCTAAATTTTTTTTGATACGTGTTTGTAAAAAAATGTTGCACTAGAAAAATTTTCGGGTGCCAAGCATCTGAACCCGTGTCACAGCGCATTGTCCCTTGTATACGAGATGTGTGACTTCATTTACATATAATTATTGATAAATGGCATTTTGTCGATCTTTCGCAGTGCATTGCACCTTGTATACGAGATGTGAGACTTGATTTACAATAACTATTGATAAATGGCATTTTGTCTATTTTAATTATTGATAGGGCTTGTTGCTCAAATTCCCGTGTTTTCTAATTAAAAATTTAAGAAAGTAACAATTGCACACAAATAGTACTATTTGCAATGGTTGTACTCATAGACAATGGAATTTAGGTGTATTCCGCGTTTTCTATTAAGATATTTACACTTAGTTTTTTTGCGCTTTTTTACAAATTTGGAATTTCCATTTTAACATTGCCCTGAAAATCAATGTAAAAGAACGATGTTATAAAGATAATAAAAAGATTTTTAACATCGTCTTGAAAATCAATGTGATATATGTGTTTTATACAACATCGATAATAAAACTAATGATGTTATAAAGATTTTTAACATCATGCGTTTTTCGACCTGATGTAAAAGATGCAATTTTTGTGAACAAAATTCTAGTAGTGAATGTCTTATGGACATTATTGTAATTTTCATTTTTTGTGATGTGCCTATAAATAGCACTCCATTGTATTATATGTATACAACTGTAGTGAATAAAATATCCCCTCTCTCTTTCTCTAATAGCTTCTTATCTTCTTGAAGTTTAAAACAATATGCTAATTTTACAATTTACAACTGTTTTTCAATGCCTTCAACTTTAACTAACTTGGAATAAATAAATTTAAAAAAAATAGCCCAAATGGTGATCGATAATGTCAAGATAACTTTAATTTTACACTAATCAAACTATTATTAGTTTCATATGGAAAATTAAATAAGCAATTTTTAATAATTCAAAGAACTGAAAATTTGGGTTTCTTATCTAAATAAAATTTGAAAGACAATGAAAACTGAAACTTTAATGAGGAAATACCAAGAGCTAAAATTGCTTAATTTTTATTAGGATCACCATTTGATTCCTTTACATCAAATTTTTGGAAAGCTGACAATCTCTTCTTGTTCGTTTAATTGCAGATGGAGGAAAAAGGACCGCGGATATAAAACTCTGTTTAGAAATAATAAATACTTCTAATAAGGCAATAACATTACATGGTACTATATTAAAAATTGACGGCGCCGTCTTCAATTTTATACCCTGTGTTGTAGCGCAGTTTGCAATCGGTCAAAACTGAGCTTGATGTGTGTGTATTTCTGTGTGCGTGGAGTAAGGAGGGAGGGGGTTTGAAAATATGATGATGTTCGATCTACACTTTGAACTTCATGCTTAGAGGAAATAGAATATTTTAAAACTTCTAGTATGTTCAAATTGATAAGGCGATTTTTTTTATAGCAAGACTTGTACTTTATTCAAGCATAGCATTCATTTTCATTCATTCTGATTTCTAGAGGGTCTGAATTTATGATCTCTAGAACCTACGTATAAAACGTCATACCACTGACCAGTTGAGCTACTAGTCCTTGACAGTGATAAGATGATATTTATCGTTAATATTTTTTATTTTAACTGTCAATTTGAGATATTATTTTAGATAGGTTAAATTTATCCAAATTACCCAAAATTTTATGAAGATAATCTTAATTCATATCAGAACATATCTTTGGATTTTTGTGTAATTTGAGTTGTATAACTCTAAAATTTAGAGGGATGTGGATGGAGCTTAAAGAAAATGAGTGTAACAGAACCTAGCCATATATAGACTTGTCAAGTGGGTTGAGTAGGACCAAAATGGGTTGGGTCGATTTTGACACGTTCTTTTCGATCCATTTAATAAGCGGGTTACATACTTAACCCATTTAAATATGAATATATAGCTTGTTATTTTTTAAGTACAACTGTTGGTCGCCATGAAGAACTACGGTGTGCGTTTACAAAGACGAAGTATTTGAGCATTTCATATTGTCTGTAATTTAGATGGGAGTTCATCGGTCGAAGTCTCGCTTGATTCCGAATTCATATGAAGAAGTTATGACAGTTTGTACAGAAATATAACGACTTCTGCATAGGCGAAGTTTAAACATGGGTATGTAGCCTATTATTTTCTAAATACAACTGTTAGTCACCATGGAGAACTACAGTGTGCGTTCACAAAATAAAGTATCCGAGTGTTCTATATTGTCCGTAATTTAGGTGGAAGTTCATCGGTCGAGATCTTGCTCGATTCCGATTTAGTACAAAGAAGTTACTGGAGTCTGAATAAAAAAATAACGACGTCTGCCTTGGCGGAGTTCAAATATGAGGATGTAGCATGTTATTTTCTAAGTACAACTGTTAATTGCATGGAGAACTATAGTGTGCGTTCACAAGATGAAGTATCCGAGCATTCCATATTGTCCGTAATGTAGATGGTAATTCATTAATCGAAGTCCCGCCCGATTTTGAGTTTGTACGAAGAAGTTATTTCAGTTTGAACAAAAAATATAACGTCTTCTGCTTAATCGGAGTTCAAATATGAAAATGTAGCATGTTATTTGTTAAGTACAACTGTAATCACCATGAAGAACTAGTGTGCATTCATAAGATGAAGTATCCAAGTATTCCATATTATCCGTAATTTAGATGGAAATTCATCGATCGAAATCTCGTTTGATTTCGAATTAGTATGAAGTATTGCATTTTGAACAAAAAATATAACGGCTTCTTCCTAATCGTGCGAGTAAAAAATTCCAAATTTTTTATTTTCAAAATTTTTATTTTTGAATTTTAAGTTTTTAATAAATGAATAAATGAGTTACGCATTTAAAAATAGATCAATCGATTTATGATCCATTTAATAAAGATTTATAAATGATTTGACTCACCGATTTATAAGTAGGGTAAATGGATTGAGTCATATTTTGACAAGTATAGCCATATATGTACAAATGTATGCATGCATATGCTCATGCATGCGTAGGTAGGAAGGACCGATTACACACCTTTTATCATGCTCCATTTTGTATCTCTATGTATTTTAGTGTCGTGCTCGTTGAAACCAAATGGAATTTTAACAATGTTGAATCTACATTATAACCATCACGTCCACAAAAATTGAAACTACTTCAAAATTAAATCAATATCGTCCGTTTAAAAGTTTATTTTAGCTATATTAGTTTAAAATACTCGATAAGCAATCTTTAAAGTCTAAAAAACATCAATATGACACAACGGATATTTTTTAATTCTCCGATGTAATTGGAAAGGATTGAATCCGCGATCTTACATATAAGCATTGTATGTCCTAACCAACTACATGAACACAACACAACAAATTTTACTTCCACCAATGTCTCTCATAGTACTCAACGAAAAAAGCTTAAAACAAAGGTGCAACTAATGAAATCAACTGCTTGATAAGAACCAGCATTAACAGTCATTGAAATGTCATAGTTCAGATATAACCCCAAATCATTCCAATACCTAGCTATCAATCATGTTGATGGTAGAAGGAAACATTATACTTGCAATACAATACAGCAACAAAAATTAACTTAATGCTGCATTCACAAAGAAGTAAAATAAAAAATATACACTGGATAGTTCCATTATGCAGCCTCGGGATTGAGACTGAGCTTTGACATGGTATTGCTTAATGACTCTGCCATATCTTCCTCCTTGTTAACTTCCTCCCTGTATATCTCAGGTTTCTTTGTTGGTGGCGTGGGCATACTTTCATCTGTAAGCTCCATTTCCAGCTTTATGAACTCTTCTTCTATGTCGCTATCATCAAAATCTACAGACTGAAGTGGCATATTTTCTGCGAAATTGATAGAATAAAAAATTGAGTTACAACCAAACTGCAGCAAAAAAAATGAAAAAAAAAAAAAAGGAGGAAGAAGAAGAATGAGAAGGAAATGGGAAAGGGAAAGAAAGAAAATAAACTTAAAACTACACATACACACCTGCGCACGCACGGATGTATGCGTGAGGAGATGAAAGGATGAATGATGCCAGTGTCAATGTAACATCTCTATTATTTTTGAGTTACCCTATTTAAAATGGTACTAAATCTTGGAGATGTTTAATCCATGTTATGAAATATCACCTCCACCAAAAATGAGCCCATTTTTTAAAAAAACATTCTTTTCAAAATTACAAGTTGGTTCCGTTTCAAAATTTTCACTTTAATTCTGGTACTTTTGTTGTAAATATTCAATACTAATATAAATTTATAATACATTCTTTAGATTATATACAAGATACAAAACATACATATAACAAATTTAATACGAAAAACTGCTTCTTTGAGGATCTGATGAATCATGGTCATTATCGTCTTATTAACACTGACAGTGTACGGTAATTTCAAATGATAGTACAATTTGTCATAATCATCTACCTGTAGTTATAACTAATTTCTAAATAAAGTTTATACAAAATATATAAGCTACATTTATTTAAATAAATTAAATTTAAACAATTTAAAATTGTATTACCAGCCCAATTCATCAATTAACTAATTCCAAATTATTTTAACAAAGTAATTACTAAATATTAACCAACACAGTCCATCAACTAAACCAATTTTAATTTATTTATAAAGCATCTTTGTAGCCCAGCCCGATTCAATCCCCTCCCACCTAAAACAATATGATATCTTTCTCCTTTTTAATGCATGCTCTAATTTACTCCGACTGATGAACCTTAAAAAAATTGCGATAGTTGCTGAATTCTGTCGCTTTTTAGTTCGATCGTTCTTACTTCAACTTGTTCCTACTTCCTTCACGGTGTTTTTTAAACTCTAGATCAGAAAACGAGATTTTCCTCTTATTCACGCCAAGTTGACATCGAAACTGGAACAGAATTGTCCAAATTCCGACGTGCCGGCTAGAAGTTGATTCACGGTGTTTTTTTAACTCTAGATCCAAAAACGAGATTTTCCTCTTATTCCGGCTCAGTTGACGACAAAACTGAAACAGAATCGTCAAAATTCCGACGTGTCTACTAGAAGTTGAATAATGATATATATATATATATATATATATATATATATATATATATATATATATATATATATATATGAACTAAGATCCACCCACCCTCATTTAGCACCATCACCTAGCCTCTGATATCAACCACATATCTATATTTAAATAATTGGTTCATGTGACAAGAGAGCGAAAGACCAATTATTTAAATATAAACATGCGTTTAATATCGAGGGGCTAGATGACGGTGCTAAATAAGAGGGGCTGCGGATCCTAGCTCGTGTGTAGGAAGGGAGGTAGGGAGGATGGAGACATCTTATCGCTTGAATCCTTGATTCCCCTGAAATTCCTATGTTGAATTTTTTGATCTACATATTTCAAACTTGGCTACTTTTTTGTACATATGGTGTTTTTATCATGTAGATTAACTTCATAAATTTTTAGATCATTCCGAGATTTTTATCCCCTCAAAACCACATTTTAAATCGAGTTGAAAGAGTTAATAAGTAGATCACTCTTAAATAAAATGACAATTTTACAGAGATAACCTTGATGACAAGTGGATCGCACTCACAAAAATTCGTCTAATTCCAATAATCATAGATGCCATAAAATAAGTTAAGCATAAATCAAAGATACAAAAATGATGGGAAGCAGGTCCATCGTATACGTAATTGTTGACGACACAGAGCAAAAATGCACAAGACTTTTCTAGAGCCTTGTCTTACAATGGGGAAAATAGTGCATGCTTTTTCATTATCCTTATCTAATTATTTAGTATAACCACAATTATTTAAACTGACCAATAAAATTTATGTATTTTTTACTATCAGATAACAAAAACAAGTTTTCTTTAATCATTTCACAAAATACCATTAAACATAATATCATAAGCATCGAATATCATTTAATTATATTACCTCATTCAATGTTTAAACATTTGTTTCGAAATTAAATTCTGAATTAAAACTTGTATCTATTGGTTATCGATTAAATTTTAAGTAGTACCTTATAGTTGATTTTGTATGTCTTAAGTGAGAGAAAAATGAAAATATATTATATTTCATTATTTTTTGCTTTCCATTGTGTTATTTGGGTAGATGTACTTTGTTTGTGTTGCATTTGTTTATTTTATATTGTATACTTTTATATTATAAATTTTTAACAACTATTTAACAGAATTGATCACATGGAACTACAAAATTCCATAATTTAAATCTTACATTAATTCATCGTATCGTATGAATAATTATGAACACTATTAAAGGAACCCCATTTTTGGATAAGTGATGACAAATTTTAAGACACCACATAGAGAAAAAACTGCTATAGGGACTCCATCCGAATAAAATGGTTTACAATTTTAGCCCTCGTGCAAACCGAAATTCAATAACTCGTCAAAAAATGGAAGAAGAAAAGGTACAGTGGTTTGGTGGGGTCTTGTTGAAAAAAAAATGTGAAAAAAACGGCAATTTAATGTCGAAAATTGATGGTGGTTATGGATTTTTATTTTTATTTTTAACTGGGGCAAATTGTTTTGTACATCCCCTAACAATTTTCCAAAAAAATGAAACAATGACCTATCCAGTTTTGGGGTCCTTTTAACAATGCTCTTAAATATTTCATACATTAAAACATCACCGTTAGTTTATGCATACATGATCATTGTCCTATTATAACTTGCTTTAAGAATATATGATATAAAAAGAATTAATTTTCCACATCAATAACTACATGCATTTGTTTTCAAGTAAAGATAAATTAAGAAAAAATTATCATGTGGAAACTAAAAAACAAATTAATTTGGAAACACAATCAAATGATTAATACTAATTTTTATGCAATTTCTAGATCATGAAAAACAAATACATAATTAATTTTTAAAAAAAGTAACAAATAAATAAAAGATGCGTTTTTTTAACCTTGCGTGCGTGAGCGCTTTTTCACTATCTGTATCATTTACTACGCCTTTTCATTTGCCCTGCGTCATGGGCTACAAGGCACAATTGCCTTGACTCGCCGCACCTTGCGCAAGGTGCATCTGTCAAATCTACCCATGTGCGCTTTCTCTGTCTCACCACAAATAGACACACACAAACAAATGTGTGCCTTATTTATCCCCTTCGCCTTTTTGTTCAAAAAAAAATTCACATTGAAGTGATTTTATGTAGAAGAATTGGCCCGTGTTGGCACATAGGCTGTTTATATTACTGTAAACGGAAAGCAAGGGCATTTTTGGAATTTCAAAAAGACGCCGAGTAAATTAATTCAACGAATTTTCTTTATTAGTAGTAGAGAATTGTTGTTATATTACTTAGCAATATCATCTATGCAAATTTTGAATCGTTTTGTAAAATTTAATCCATATCAAAATCAATAAACTATTGAAAAATATTTATTTGAACCGTCGATTTGAAAAGTAATTTTGAAGGGGTTAAATGTTTCAAGATGATTCAAAACTTTGCATAGTGATCTTGCCAATAAATAGAACATATTTATTGAAAATCATTTTCATCCAAAAAAAATTCACAAAAAACAGATGGGAGATGAGAAGGAGATAAAAAAGAGGAGGATCTTGATCCATACATGTGTGTGTGCACGCGTGCTATGATTGGCTATACCTCATTTTCGGTATACCTCAAATGTCCCTGATTTCAACCACATGTTTATGTTTAAATAATTATATTTTCTCTCATGTCACATATATAATTATTTAAAGGGGAACATGTGGTTGAAATAAGAGGAATCTAAGATGTAGCAAAAATGAGATGTAACCGATACTTGCCATGTGTTGTAAGTATATGTGTGTGTAGAGGATTAATAGAGATTCGTAGTCCCTTTACTTTTAACTCATTTGTAACCCCAGTTCATATCCATTGGATTTTGTAAATTGGTGGATAAGACATAATTTGAATATTTAATACCCTATCTGATAACTTACTAATTTCTCTCCCTTACATCACTATAAAATTCATCCATTAATTTATGAGATCCAATATGTAAGTGAATGAGCTACAAAGGAGCTAAAAATAAAGGGATTCAGTTCCTCATATACATATATGTTTGTGTGTGTAACAAGAAACTGCAAAAAATGTAGAATATACATATTGTGCACAATGAGAATATCGGAACAAAATTCAAAACATTGGGTATCAAGCTAACTAGTAAGAATTTATCCATATATGAAACATGGAATATAGATATAGCGCACAATGAGAATAACGGAACAAAATCCAAAACATAGGGTATAAAGCTAACTAGTAAGAATTTATCCATATGTGAATCAAATTTTGTATATAGAAATAACATCTTTATGTGAGTGATATCAGTATACATGAAATGATGTTTTGATCAAGTTCATTTTCCAAGGATACAAAGAACCCAAAAAAAAAAAGGATAAAGAAATTGCCAGGTACAAAAATATCACCTAGAGCTTCATCGACTTGCTTCTGCACAGAGATACTTTCATCAAGCTCTTGGAGATGGATGTGAACTTCATCCACACTAATTCTATTCTCCTTGATTGCTTGAACACCGATTTGGATGGCTTCAGAAACCTGATTCAGTGAAGAGCATATCATGATACAAAAGTAAAAATAAAAGGCCAAATGGCATCTTATTAACTTGAGAAATATTGTAACCTTCTTAGTGGATTCAGCATCAGCAATAACTCGAAGGACTTCTTCTGCACGCTCCAAAAGTGATGCACATTTAGCCCTACTTTCCGAAAACAATTTTGAATGCTTAATATGTCTATATGCAGCTTGTTTGTTCCCAGACTTAAAAGAGGCCAAAGCTAGTTTTCTTGAACTGCGAACGAGACAATATGCATTTAGAAAGGTGGAACCCAGTGCACGAGGCTCCCACACCTAGGAAGACCGATAATATACGCAGCCTTTCCCTCGCATTGCGAAGAGGCTGTTTCCGGACAAGCTGCATGCACGCAGCCTTTCCCGCACAATATGCATTTTTATCGGACAAGCTGCATGCACGCAGCCTTTCCCGCACAATATGCATTTTTATCAATAATATATTTAAGAAATATGACATTGCCATATAAAAATATTGCATCACAAACCACATGTAAATAAAATAAGGATTTATGCTGTCCCTAGGATGATAAATTTGTGTGATATATTAAAATTGCTCGAATCTCTACAGATTAGTGCCAGATTTGCTTGTAGGCTCATGCGGCCATGCCATAAATATTAATCAACTGTCTAACAACAACTAATCTAAGATTTTCCTAGACGGGAATGAACTGTATAAACGATGATATTATTATTATTATTATTATTATTATTATTATTATTATTATTATTAGCACCACCACCACCGCCACCACCGCCACCACCGCCACCACCGCCACCACCTCGACCACCACGACCACCACGACCACCACGACTACTACTACTACTACTACTACTACTACTACTACTACTATTACTACTACTACTATTATTATTATTATTATTATTTGGCATAAGTCTGAACCATTATAAATCCTGTTAAGTGATTGAATACTAATCTAAACTATGTAATAAGAAAAGGAGTGCAATTCCGTTCCAAGCTTCATCGTATTTATTAGCTAATACCAGTTCTTTTAAGTGGAAAATAGGCTAATGGACAAACTTTGAAAAAAAAATTAGGCTGAAGGACAACAAGTTTTATTTTTAGGCTGAATGACAAATTTTGAAAATAATTAGGCTGAATGACAAACTTTGAAAATAATTAGACTAAAGGACAATGCTAGGTAGAACTAGCATTTTGTATAGTGTAAAAACTGAATTAAATGCTAGTTAGAACTAGCATTTTGTATAGTGTAAAAACTGAATAGAATGCTAGTTAGAACTAGCATTGTCCTTCAGCCTAATTTTTCCCAAAGTTTGTCCTTCAGCCAAAAAATGAATATTTGTGTCCTTATGACTAATTTTTTAATCAAAGTTTGTCATTTTCCCTAATTACCTCTTCTTTTAATTACTGAAATAAAGCATATACCATTTAGCTGGAGAAATATTATAGAAAGCAAAGTAACTTTCCACCACAAGATTCACTTGGAGGCAAACTGTAGGTATTATTTGATTTCATTTCTAGCAATGAATGTAATGAGTTTCCTAGGTTTCAACACAAAAAATAAAGATATAAATGAGTAGAAAGATCGTAAAATATGAAGTACTATTTACCTTTCCCATTTCTGATCAATCGCACCAAGCTCTCGCTGCAAATTTTCTACCGTCCAATTTAAGTGCAAAGCGTGATAATCAAGACTGGTCAGATAAGAAACTACTTCTGTTCCAAGTGAAATTTTCACGCCCTAAACAGAGTAGCTTAACTAAGTACTAGTCCAGGAAAATTCTGTAAAAATGATCAAATATGTAACTGTAACTACTGGACAATGTAATCTACCAGCACCTTGAAAATTAAATGTGATAGCAGTTATATACCTCAATAAAATCATTCTTTCTAATAGATAAATATCGTGCTTTCCCACATTCGCATAGGTAACTAAGGATAATAGAAGCTTCAGTTGAGTCCTTGCAAATACTCTGAAACGTTTTCATCGTAATGATACAAGTAGAGGTCCAGTTGCTATCTGCTAGAATTTTGATAACAGCATCAGCTCTTTCCTTAAAAAAAGAAAAAGCAAAAAGACCAGTTATTTTTACAGATGTGATGACGAAAGGAATATTACATATGTTATTTTACTTAGATAAGCATTATATTTTTCTTTCCAGCTGCATATCTTCCAGTTAATACAATACCCTTCAGTAATTTTCAAATAAGTTTCCATATATATTTTGATAAGAGCGATATGGAAATGGACACACAAAGATTCGTGTTTTTAACACAGAAAACCACTAAATAACCCAAACCCCAGCTGAAATCTTAAAGGGGTCTAAATGTGTATAGGTAATGGCATGTGTTATAACATAGTTAGTTTCCTATTAGTGTAAGCTTTCAAAAAAGTTAAGCCTCCAAGTATAAGCTATGCGTTTTTGTTCTACGCTTACTGCCAACAAATACGTTTTCTAATATATGATCGAACCTTGAGCAGCGTCTTTATAATAAGAGTATCATCAGCATTCTCTCGTACAGACAATGATCCAAATTTGCTTAAGATGTTGTTAGCCCTTCTGAGCATTTGGTATAGTCTTCCACTAGTTGGATCAACTAATTCCCCTTTCGATAATAATTCACCATCATTACGCATCTCTTGCTGCAGAAGAAAATAATAGTGAAATGTAAAACAAAATTGGCTATCTTCTTGTGTTTAGTAGTGCAAGTTACCAAAGTTGCTTAATGTATAATGCATCTGGAAAAATTATGATACTTAGTGGTATTATAAGCATGATGCAAACTTACCAAAACCTGGTCAATACACAAAGGAGTCAACCCTCCTCGAACAAACCAAACATTTTTCACCTGTTGAGATATGAAGCAGTGTTAGTACAGCTGTCCAGTTTTAGTGGATATGATTTAAGAACTAAAAGCTAGCTTATAACCAACTGCAACATATCCTTAGATAATTGATGCATTGTTTAACTATGTTTCCAATAAATCATGAATGAACGAACAACTTTGGCTGCAAAATTCACATGCAACTCTATTTTGAAAAGTAGCAGGTGCTATTGTTCACGGAAAACTATTTGTTATGCTCTCGTTCAGATCATTTTTGCTCTTGGAACAAACATAGAGCATGAGTGTATCAAATTTAGCTCCCCTCACAGTCAACCTTCTGCCTATATGATGTCAAAATAAATATTTCATGCTTGTCAAGCAAGGTGCCTAGCCGGGAAGTATTCGTTAAGCAAATCAGTTTTGTATATAGAAGTGCGTTTTTTTGGAACCGCCATTAAAAAAGAGTTCTTGTGAAAGACATGTATTGACCAATATGGATTGTTTTTTTTTTTTTGGGTTTTCTGTATTATATTTAATTTCGCGATAGTCTTTTTTTCATATAAACAATACAAATATATTGTTTATATACAAATATATTGTTTATATATATCTTCAAATTCCGAAAAACAAACAAAGAATGCAGCATCGAAGATTATATATATGTCAAGAATCCAGGGTTGTAGTATGTTCCACAAATTGAATCAATGGTAGACAATAACAGTAATGTCCAGAAAACCATGATCCTCAGAACAAAATCCCTAATTCATCATCAGGTGATAAAATCAATCAACTAATAACCGAAGACATCCAATTTAAACCGCCATCAATTAACATGAAATTTAGAATGGTTACAAACTAAATCATTAACAATCATAATGTGGAATAGGGAAAAAAAATTAACCTCGGAAGATTTGATAGTGATTAACCCAAGGCGTCTAGAGATATTAATAATTAGATTTCTCCAAAATTGAAATTTGGTTTCCCAATCGCACCTTTGCCCAGTAAGTGCTTTGAATCGTGCAGTCGAAATTACTTCATCGTCCCAGTCAGCAACCTCTTTTTTTACGATTTCCTCTATATTGGTAGAGGAAGTAGATGGAATCATCTGGGTTTATTTTTCCTCCTCTCGCTTAAACGACAGGAGAACTGGAGTTTCGTTTCGGGGTAAAAAGAAAAAGGTCACAGCACGGAGATTTGATGGAGAAATTGTAAAGATGAAGAAAGGAAAAAAAATTAACGAGTTTATGTGGCTGCTGGGATTCGAGCCCAGGTCTCCACGGCCACAACGTGGAATTCTTACCACTAAACTACAGCCACTATTGTCATATCGATAAATGTATTCATATTTAACCTTCTTTACACTATTAACATCAGTCGGCTAACCAATATTTACTACAAAACAACAACGAATCTCTGAATTAAACGTCTGTGATATCATCATAGAAAAAACAAACTTGATTTGCCCAACAAATCATAACCCAACACGTAAAATACCACTTGACTCGCATTGCAGAGGCAAGTCACAACATACATAACTAGAATTCCAATCTCTGTTAAACCAATACCTTATTGGGTACTCTGCTGTAGACTTCCATCTACAGCTTTCTCATTTTCAGCGTCTTTATCATTTTCAGCGTCTTTATCATTTTCAGCCTCCTCCTCATTAGTAACAACAGCAGTTTTATTAATCTCTGCTTCTTGAGAAGTATCACCACCATCACCTACCACAGTTTTTCTGTACTTATACCAGTGTGCACATAACACGTACACCACAAAATTAACGCTACTTATAGTGGCCAAAAGCCAATAGAACTTCTCGAGATGGTTCAAATTCGGGTTCAACCCAGTTAACCAGCCCAATCCATCACTCGATGTCTTTGCAGACACATTCTCAACAATTTGCACGAATGCAGAGCTCATGAAGTAACCAAGGGAGAGCGAAAGAAAAGTGAAGGAGGAAGCAAGTGATCTCATGCCAGCAGGAGCTTCACTGTAGAAGAACTCGAGTAGACCTATAAATGTGAAGAGGTCTGCTATGCCAAATATTCCATATTGGAATGATAGCCAGAATATGCTAATTTGTTCAAAGTGGAGATTGAATGCATTTTTTCGCTTCACTTCCACAACTCCGGCTATGACCATAGAGAGAACCGAGAGAACTAGCCCAACTGCCACTCTTTGGAGATGAGTGATTCCTATTCGAAGTATATAAAAAAGTGTGTCAAATGGTATTAAAAATGCTAGCAACACCCTCACCAGGTGGCTATTGACTGATCCACTCAAGTGTGTTGCCATAAAACAACCCATTAAAGCAACATTGCAAGTTGTAAAAGCAACTTGTAAGGTTGCTTCTTTGTCCGGTCTCATTGTCATCAAAAAAATTAAAATCGTACGATTCAAATCTCATTTCAGATCGACTCTCCCTTTACGATTCTATTTACATTGTGTTTCAAATTCAGTTAACGCTACCATTGAAAAAAATCATTCAATCCATGATTCCATACTAGTAAATCTAAAATACTTATTTGGATTCACAGTTACAATTCTAATGTATTTTAAATAAAATAAAAATTGTATAAAAGAGGATATTAAATTTACGTTTAGATTTAAACATTAGAATCAATTTTAAAGTGTATACAAAGTACAAACCTTAATATATGAATCTTTTGAATCTACGATGTACGCTTTAAATCTTGTTTCAATTTAAAGTTTGAACTCTACGATTTAAAATTTGAATCCCTATTTGAAAACATCGTCTGGTGCTTGTAATCATATAATAATACATATCATATTTATATATTTCATATATCATGTGTTATTCAATGTTTAGTTATCTTTGCTTTTGTTGTTGGGTGTGAATGAGTGATAACTAGCAAGAATGTGTATAAATATAATGTAAACTATAATTAAATGCTAGGAGTTAGTTGTATGGTGTTGGAAATACTCCAACGAAAATATTATCCTACTCCCTCTTTTGTAAGCATTTAATGAATTTGATTTCAACAATAATAAAGCACATACATTTTACTTCAACGAGGGATGGTGCTGTTAACATTTCTTCTACTGTGTTATATGGAAGAGTAAAACTGAGAAATCGAGTGCGTGTTAACGTTGTTACCTCTAGGGTGTCCAGTTATGCGACGTGCAAGAGGAACGAACCCGAATTCGTAGATAGGAACAAGAATAGTCATGAAAATGAGAGGAATAACCGGGACTGAAGCTGCAGGGACTTCAAATTTGTTAAGGAGACGGTACATGTAGTTGCCTTGCTCCACTGATACAGTTTGAAGTTGAGCTAGACATGTGTTCATTATGATTGTACTGGCAAGAACTGGCAACATTCTTAATAAGATTTTCACTTCTTCAACTTGAGTCACTGTACATACATTTGCTGGATCTGGGTTTGTTCCTTCTAGTAGTACAGCAGCTTTGTCGAGGAATCTGTGTGGCAGCAAATCACAAGTTAGGTAACCTGTTTTTGTTTAGCTGTGTTATTCTATTGACACTCTTTAACATATTTTATACAGATTTTTTGACAATCTAACACGGATATATTCTTGGTATTACAACATTATGTTTTCTAAGTTGTAATGGAAGTTCACTAAACAAAAGAGGACATAAAGGAGCATTTTTACACCTGAACTGTGGTGAATGTAGAATTTTCTCTTCAACGGCTCCTTTTTCATTAATTTCATACAGGTCTTCTGACGAATCAGGCAATGATATATTATGGTTCTTAATTGCCAGAAATATTACCTACACATTAAATCAATTACAATGATTCATCACTCAAATAAAGAAATAAAACTGAAATATATATAATAAAGAAGTTTTTAAAACCTGAAAAATGCGATTCAGGGGGCTGTCACCTGCTACCCGAACACGATAATACGGCTTTCCAACAGCTAATATTCCAAACCCAGCAATCGCAATTAGCGTGGAAACGAAAAAACCTAGAGCCCAAGTACTTTTCACAGAGGCAATCCATACTATCACAGTAACACCAAAAGATGCACCAAGTGTGATACTCATCAATAGCCAGTTGAAGAAGCTTCCTAATTGCTTCCTTTCTTTCATATTACTTTTATTGAACTGATCAGCTCCTAGAGATGGAAGTGCTCCTCTAACACCTCCATACCCGACTGCCAAAAATGCTAGTGACGAGTAGAAAAGTATCTTGTTACTGCCTTCAAGCACACATAGATCACATGGACGAAGATGCTTGAAATAAGCTTGAACTGTTAAAAGGATGTATCCCTACGAAGTTGTTAACATTACACGAAAATTAGTTGATGCTCTAAATAATATGTGTCATTACACTATACACCTAAAAAAACTTGCCATAAACCTCAATTTCCACGAAAACCCACCAAAATTTTGATAATTCAATTGATTCTAGATCAAAATATTACTCTTCTGTAAACTGTCACAATACCTATGGTAGTCATGGTACTAAAAACCGAATGCGAATACAAATTTCTACTCAGCAAAACTTGACTGAGCAATATATTGTTTCATTCAGTTACAAAAAAGTAGATGTATTTTTAAATTTAAAAAGAAATGGGGTTTATGGAGAGGTTGTTCAAGTGTATATTGCAGCATTCTTTTGTATTTGCGAAGAGTAAGATAATTATTACCACTATTTGAAGGAAACCAAACATGAGAACAGTGTTGAGCCTAGTCATGTATGTATCTGAGATAAAACCTCCCATAATTGTAATTAAGAAGGTTGCTCCTACAAAATTGGTGAGAGTAGTAGATGCTCCAGCCAAATCAAAATGCATTACAAAAATGAAGTATAACACCAAACTAGACAGATTTGCTACAAAACCTACATTTTCCAGTCCTGTCATGGCTGAAAAGGAAATGTGCAAAAGTAAGATCAGAAATTTTCTATATTGCATCAAATTGCCCGGTTTAATGTCTAAAATAGCTTACCAAATATGTACATTGCAGCTCTGTAGCCACCTTTTTCTTGTTTCAAATTAGTGTTGGCATCGAGGCCTTTTTCATTTGAATCCATGTACTCACCCTGCATGCACAAGTTGTTTTAGTTGTTGGTAATAAAAAATTTAGAAGATTTAAGGTAGAATTCGAACTATTACCATGATGATGCCCCACAATAATTCAGATAATTGATTAATTGAACAACTGAATTGTATAAAAAGACTAGAGATGCCCCTTTGTTTGCATCGGACTTGCATAAATTTCTACACCACATTTTATTTGGGAGCAACTTTGCTGCATAGAATATAAATTGTCAGCTGAACAAGATTATTATTCTAGATGAACCCTTGAAACTAACCAAACATTTAATGTAAGTTGTAATGCCCTGTCAATTCAATCGGGAGAAAAATCAAATATGGAATACAAAGTAGCTTCAAACAACAAATTGAATATTTGGAAGGAAATGTTTGGCTTGTACATGAACAATGATTAAAGAAATGGACGATGCTTCATTTAGATATTTATCTGTTGTTGCATAACTTGGTGGCGTTTTGTTGTAATTCAAAGTCTAGTGGTTAATGAAACAAAGTCTTGTTGTGATATGCATCTCCCATGCATACTTGCATAAAATTATAATTTTGTGCATAATGCATCAAATTTATAAAAGAAGGATTCAAATAAATACTTATATAGTCCCAGCATGAGGATACTGTTGACAAACAGCTACTAATTTTGTCAATCCAAGGCGTTAACAATAATAAATACTAACATTAGGACAGATAGCATCTGGAAGCAAACAAATACGCATACTGAAGCTCGCTCAGATGTATATTGCTACAAATAGTGAAGAACTACATATAAATAATGATACTAGCAAGAAATTAGACCAATAACATCAATTGCTTCATAACCTTTTAGCATTCTATTAACTAGCACTCTGTCATAACAATCTTGTAAAGCTATATAGTACCGCATTGACCGGAACAACGTAGTTCTTGCATCAATAAAAGCGAATGTAATTTGACATATAAATTTCAACTCATCCACTAAAATAACGTCGAAAATTTTCTGAGAATCAAAAGCTCACACGTTAATTTTCATATCGCAGTTCAGAGTAAGGTGACATATTGTCGTCTCAGATTCTCAGCCAGAGATATCGGCAGAAACAACTTTGAGGTGATGTGTGCAGGTGGTTTAGGACAACACATTGGTGGAGTAAACTACCTTATTGGAAATACATGGGATTACAAACCCTGTATAAATGGATTGTGTTTATGTATTCAGAACAATAATGATAATATGATATAACATTCTACGTAGAAGTACGGTTCCATATAGGTAAAATGGCACTTGAAGCTGACATGGCATCTACATTCTCTGAGGGTGTGGGTTGCCACACAGTCACATGCAGATAATTTGAATCTAGCTCCATGAGAGGAAAATAGAACCTAGAAAGTAAGTTGGTGGATTATGATAGCATGTACACGATACATATAGTTTGAATGGACTAAGAAATACTGCTTATCATGTGATAGCGCTTTTGTTAAACAGTTGCAGTTCATTGTACAGCCTATGGTTGGGGATCAACTCGAACTGAACTAGAGATGACATCTCTATTTACAAGATATAAAATACTCAATCAATGAAGATTTCATTGATACTGTCTTAAAATGATATTACGGCAACTGCCAACTTGGACTGCAAATACATTGTTCCGAGACAACAGATGTATAGTTCATTAACAAGAATTTCTGGCAAGTCCGTAGTTTTTTGCAAAGTCATTCAAGAATGGCACTTGTGAATTCTGTAATTTGATTTCTAACTGGCAGCATTTTTCATGAATATTGGCAGAGTGGGTGTGAATGCATGATCTCCTTACATTTTTGACAAATGCGTTCATAACTGCACAAAGCATTGTTCATAAACACCATCCATGGACATCTGATACATGTCATGCATGAATTAGAATTAATATGGTGAAATCAACAGTATTGTTCATGAATATTGGATGATATGGTTCGTGAGCTCTAGGGAAGCAATTTTGAATTATCATCGGCAAGAGCAGCATTTTCCAAGGTTAGATAATTTTCAAATTTATTTAAATAAACTGACATGAATCCTGAAAAATATTGATATGTGCGTTAAGATGCTCTTTAATCCCACACTATGGGAAATGTGAAAATAAATCAATATATATTGATTTCTTAGACCTTAAGTTGAGCGCTTTGAACACCAAATGTCTCTTAGGTTGAAGAGAGAAGTCATGCATAACCATCACACATGCGTATCATTTGTCCGACCGACTCTTCGTGGAACAGCAAAACATCTTGAAGAGAGAAACCTTGTACTGCTACAACGATTCTAAAGGTTGCTATCAGCATGTCTACGGGCGATAAATTCTTTGGTGGTGCTGCCTTTGACGCAAACAAGCCGTTCCGCTTCGAAGGACTTCATTTTAAATTTGGACGCAAAAGATGCGGTTCCTTCTAACAGCGAAAAAGGTCGTTTATGTACTTACTATAGACATGTCGCTTCCAACCGAGGAAGCAACTAATGAGCAAAAGAAACAGCTGTAGACCTAGACGGACGATGATCATCTGTGCAAAAACTTCATTCTTAATGACCTCTGTGATGACATATACAACTATACAACTCAGACAGATCAGCTAAGGAGATATATGATGTTTTGCAGAAAAAGTATGATACCGACTAAGCTAGATCAAAGAAGTATGCAGTTAACCGCTACCTCAAATATCAGATGACGGACGATAAGACAGTGGAAGCGCAATCACACGAGCTTCAAAAAAGGACAAATTTTCAATGTGGACTAATTTTCGAATCAATTTCGCGATCGGCGTTGGTTTTGAAACTTATTAACAAATATGGCTAGTTTCTGCCCAGTCAGCATCCCAGTCACGTTTTTTATAACTGTCACGAGAGTGCGCAACTGTTAGTTGCGCACATGGGATTTCCAGTTTTCAGAAAGCGCAACTATGAGATGTGCATATTTGGTTTTGAATTTTTTTTTACGATGCACAACTACGAGTTGCACAAGAGGGGATTTTGGTTTTTCCAATCAGCGCATGTGTTATGCGCGTCAAACCGATAATATGCAAGCGCAACTCTTAGTTGCGTCTGCTATAGTTTCGTGCAGGCGTAACTCGTAGTTACGTCTGCACAGGTTGCTGCTGCTAAAACAGAGGCAACAGCAACCCTCCTCCCCATAATCCCAAAACTCTTCCCAACTTCAATCCTTCTTTCATGCCCGAACCCAACGACTCTCAATCTAAATTTTAGCCGATTACCACCAGTTTTTTACAAAATTTTCAAATTTCTTCTTCTTTCTTCAATGAAACCAAAGCTACAACAATGGAAGCGGGATCCTCTTCAATACAAATAGATTTTGGTAATTTCTAAACCCTAGTTTTTTTGATAATTTTAAATTTTGCTTATTATTTGATTGTATTTGCTAGAAATATTGTCAAAAAGCTTGTTGTACATCTTAATAATCCAATTTGAAGCGTTGAATCACTAACTGATTGTAAACGATTTGTAAAAATCGGTTTTTTTTTATGAACTTTGAAGAACTGGAAAGCGGACCGGTAGACGGTAGTGTGCTTTATATGCAAGATAATCACCGCTCTAATTTTGAAGAGTTAATGAGGGTAATATTATTCGCTTTATAATTATAGTAAATTTTTGCAAGTTATTTCGCCTTTTGAATTAACTAAAAGATATAATTCTTTATTTTGCAGAGTGTAAAACCGATGAATTGCCTGGATCATTCGCAAAGTTTTGAAGATTTGATGGAGATGGTTGAAGATCAACGGGTTCAGCAATTACTACATCAAGCGGGATTCTGGTAGTTCATGCAGATTAGATATATCAGATTTGACATATCATTACTCACAGCTTTATGCGATAGATGGAGACCAGAGACTTCCACTTTTCATTTTTCCGTTAGAGAAATGACCATTACACTGCAAAACGTATCTATTTTGCTTGGCCTTTCCATCGAAGGCGCCGTATTGAATACAGTGGTAACGTGGACGCCGATGAGGTTTGTCAACGTTTGCTTGGTGAAATTCCACCTTCAGAAGCGGTGGTCAATAGAAGAGAGTTGAAGGTCAAATGGCTGAATGACCTTATAATCGGCCAGGAGATTTCATTTGATTCATCTATTGAGGAGATAGAACAATTCACACGGACTGTCATATTGCTTCTAATCACATCTCGTCTATTTTTGAACCATTCGAAGGGTAGAGTTAGCGTTAAATGGTTGTACTTGCTAGAGAGTTTTTCCATCATTTCCGATTATTCATGGGGTAACGCTGTTTTGTGCGCATTGTACAAGGAGTTGGATAATGTGGCACTAAGAAAGACGAACGGATTAACAGGTTGTCTAACCCTTCTGCATGTATGTCGGTTTTGACTTATCGGTGTACCAAATTTATGAGATATTTTGAAAGACGTTTCTTAACACTCATAATTTGCAGATAATTTGCAGGTATGGTCTTAGACGCGTATTTCTTTTAGACGGCCAAATGTTCGTGCCAACGTTGCTCCGGGATTACCGTACGGGTCAAGGTAAAAGCAACTTGAAATTAGCACTGAATTTTTTTTGATTTCTGTCAATATTCACACACTATTTTGATTATGACTGTAGATGGACCGGAGGTAGACGTTGGAGAGATAATCCAGCCCGGCATCCTACATTCTATCGCAACGAGCTCGATGTTATGGACGACCATGCTGATGACTGGACGCCATACACGGCTGAGATCGTACAGAATCTGTCGTCTATTTGTTTGGACGGTGAGCATAGTTGGTATGCAAGGACCCCGATTATTTGCTTGCAAAGTGTAGCCATGCACTACCCCGATAGAGTGATGAGGCAATTTGACCTTCATCAGCATATACCGGATCCGGCCGAGCAGATTTTCCCACACGGTTGGAATAGAGACTTGTACAACACGTATGTCGCAAGGTAGGATCACAGGTTGGATCACGTTCAGGTCGAACGCGTACCAAGAATGTCAATCAAACAATACTATAGTTGGTACTGGCATATCGCACGGCAATTTGTTCTTAAAAAATCGTCAACTAGACTGCCCAGATATGCTCCATGGGGACCGGTGGAACGTGATTTGGTAAGTGTTTACAAGTTTTACTCTTTGAACTTCCTCAACAAGCTTTACTTACTTGCGTTATTGATTCTTTTATTTTAGGTTCAAGGGTTGTATATGATTTTCAATGAAGTTGACGATGTCCTGGCAGATCCTGCAGATAAGGATAGAGTAAAATGAAAGTGCTTCAACATCAAGGAAATTATCAAGTCGTTTATGGGTAGGCATAAGCTAGAAAGACCACCACCGTATGTGCCTCGTCCGCCTCAGGCTTTTGGTCGTACCTACCAAAGAAGACGTTTTAGAGGCACGGGGGGTCCTTCACAAGGTAGCCAGCCGGGGCAGGAAATTGTTGAAGCTGGACCATCTCAACCGCCTCCGACGCAAACTCAAAGAATACTACACGACCGTAGAAATATAATAAGAAGATAGGGTTGTGTTGGTCTGTCGTTTGGTTGCTTTGTTTTGAATTTGTATTGGCTTAAAACTTGTTGGTTTGTAGGTGCTGCGATGCTGTATTATTGACTTGGAACATATTCTTATATGAAATATGATGTGTTGTATGAAATATTTCGCTTATTTGGATGAACAGTTGTACTTATATGTTGTTATTATATGAAAGTTGATGTTTAATGAAAATTGCATATGTTATATGGTCTCTGGAAAGTTGCAGACACAACTTTGAATCGCGCAAGAAAAGTATGCGCTTACTGGAAAGTTGCAGGCGCAACCAGTAGTTGCGCACCCATGAGTATGCTTTGCGCAACTTTGAGTTGCGCCTAATAATTTCCTGTAGGCGCAACTTAGAGTTGCGCCTGCATATCTGAGCTATTCCCTGGCTCAACAGCTGCATATAAACAACACAACTCCTTCCAAAACAAACACAACTCCTCAAACCCATTTTCTTTCAGAAACCCTAACATCCATTTTCATTATTTTCACTACCATCAACACAACATTCCACTCAAAATCATTTAATTCTACGGAGATAAACAAAAGATTGCACGTTCATCTACACTTGAGGTAAAGAATCGAAACCATACTCCACCAATTTTGATAGGTATGGTGTTGACAATTAACTTTCTGTAATTTTGATAGATCAATCACTAATGTGCTTATTATTTGTCACTATGACGGTGATTTAGTCATCGACGAAAATAGCAAGCCAACCTATGTTGGCGGAAAGCATAAAGGATCGAAAGTCGGGAGGGGTTACAATTTTCTTGAGCTAAAACGGCAATTTACAAAGCTACAAAGATTGCTTCTACGGAGTTCGACATTTCGTTGGTTAGTAAGTGGGTAACGGATGATGGACCAATTGCTATTGAGGTATACGACAACGACGTCGATTCTATGTTTTGTGTGGGGATGAAAGTAATTGAGCTGTATGTTAAGAAGACGGAGGTGGTACATACAACTAAACAGCGAGCTCAAATCTTTGATTATACCAGTCAACCCGGACCTAGTAATATTGCTGAGCAAAGTCAAACGTATTACCCACACTACTCCTACCAGCCACCAAACATTTATGCACAAGCAGCTGGGTATGCATTTATGTGCTGTATTAATGTTTTATTCATGTTTTTGGAACTTAACAGTCAAATGTTTATGTACAGGTACGGTGTCATTGCATATCCATCGCAGTCACCCGGGTATGGTTTCCTTCTATATCCATCGTATCCTCCACAGTCAATTCCAACTCTGAATTCAAACGACTACTTGCATGAACTTGCAGATGAAGATGTTGACACCGAGAATATGGAGGGTGGAAATGCTGATATTGAAATTTCTCATTTGGATAGCATGGAAATCGATGCTTCATTAGATGACGATGAAACATGGATCGATGCTATGAATGTTAACAACGACGCTCCTTTAGATGATATTTCAGAGGAAGTTGATGACACTGATGAGCATATCGAGATGGAAGAACCGTTACAAGATGACCAATGCAATGATACAATTATGAAAAGATCTGTTGTGCAAGAATTTCAATTTAATGACGAAATGTTCGGGCTGGAATGTGTGGAGAAAGGCCCTCGAGTTGGTATGATTTTTAAATCGAAGGAATCTTTAATTGAACATATAAGTGAATGGTCAATAAAGTGTTCAGTTTCATTTAAAAACATAAAGTCTCGTGCTAGAGAGTTCACTGCTATATGTGATATTGATGCTAATTGTCCATGGCGGCTTCATGCTATTGTGTCTAAAAGAGATCATGCTGGGTGGTGGATGATAAAAAAATACGGTAGTGATCACGCTTGCTCAAATCCAATCATCAACTCGAACCACAAACAAGCAACAGCCAAATTCATTTGTACCAAAGTCCTTCCACATGTTCGTTCGAACCCAAGTTACACTGCAAAATCTGTCCAAGAGCTTATGGCACACACTTGCAAAATTCAAATCAGCTACATGAGAGCCTGGAAAGGACTTAGCAAAGCGGTGTCTATAATTTTTGGCGATTGGGAGTCTTCGTACAATGACTTGCCTCAGTTTCTTCGTGCTATACAGAAATGCAATTCAGGTACTGTTTATCATGTACCTACAGGAGGAGTACAATTCTGGGGGGCTTTCTGGGAATTTGGACCGAGCATCGCAGGTTTCAACCATTGTCGTCCGATTCTTTCTATTGACAGAACACATCTGCATGGTAAATATCAAGGTACGTTGCTTGTGGCCACAGGAGTTGATGCAAACAACTCTTTTTTCCCATTGGCATTTGCTATTGTAAGGACGGAGTCTGCGGAAACTTGGGGTTGGTTTTTTTCATGCATGTGACACTTAATTCCATCGTTAAATGCAAGATGCATTACATTCATTTCCGATAGAATGAAAGGAATTTCAACCGCCTTACAAGAGAAGTGGAGAAGACCACATCATCATCGCTTATGCCTACGCCATTTGAAAGCAAACTTTAAAAAAGCTAGTTTTGATAGTAAGATTTTGCAAAACTTATTTCATGCTTCTGCTGAAGCAAGAGATGAGTTAACATACAAAGCACTCAGAGAGCAACTAAAAAATATGAGTCCGGCTGCTGACAGATGGATTGATAGAAGTCTCCGACATAAGGATGAACAGTGGGCTCTTTACAAGGACAACGGTGAACGGTTCTGTATGATGATTACAATGTTTCGGAGAGTTTCAATGGAGTTCTTAAAGGTGCAAGATCGTTACCGGTCAAGACGTTAGTGGCACGTACCTTTCATCGTCTTCATAGCTACTTCTACAGAAGACGTACCGATGGAATGGATTACGCATCTTCGTTCACGCCAAATTATCACAAAATGATAGAAAAATATTCAGCAGAAGCACGTAACATGAGCATTAACAGGTTCAGCTTAACAGAGTGGCAAGTAACAGACACAAACGTCTGCAATTACACAGTAAATATTACCAATGACAGCTGCAGTTGTTCATGCAATATTCCTATTCTAGCTCATTTTTCATGTTCCCATATTTTAGCTGCATTCGCACGATGTAGAGGAGGAGCGAACAAAGCTTACCATGATCTTATTTCATACTGGTTTACGACAGACATTTATAGACATAGTTATTTTCCGCTTTTTCATCCAGTGCCCGACAGTAGATATTGGGATGTACCTGAAGGCCCTACCATACTTCCGCCACCAACGCGAAGGAATACAGGAAGATTGAGGTTCACAAGAATAAGGGGAGTCATGCACGAAATGGAGGACAGAAGACAAGACAGATGTGAACAATGTGGTAACTTGGGTTATAAGAGACGAACGTGTGGGAAGCAATAAATATTTTACTTGTTTCTACTACTTCTGTCATTCGTGAACTGTATAGCTTATATTTTTATTCTGCACGCAACTTTGTTATCAAAGATTATCTTATGTCAAACATTTAAATTACTTGCTATGTTATGTTACTTTGATTAAATCATCTATTGCATATCCACTACAAAAACCAAGTACAAATAAAATCAAGTAATACATCATTCATTACAACTAAAGTGTACATAACTTAACTAAACAAGTCTGATACAGATCCATTACAGTACAGTTGCACTACCCAGTTTACTAGACCCATTTCCAAATTGGATTTACGGACTGCAAATAGCCTACTTGATGTCGAAGCTGTCTTTTTTCCTTTTCCAAACGTCTTACTTTGGGTTGCATTTCTAGCGCATATTCCACTCCCCTCGGGGTCAACGGACGATCTAGTCATTTGAAAAAATTACAGCACTCAACACCTTTCGGGTTCGTTATATGATCAAGGTAACCGACACATCCGTAAAACCGACGTCCAGCATTTGTTTGAGTCTTGCATACAACTACCTCACAAACATCTCCACAGTGGCAAAGTGGATATTTATCATGTCTCACTCGTCCTTTGTCGCTAATTTGTTTCCCCGGTCTTTGATTCGGTTTGCCTAAGCAGATTTGATTATCCAAAGCAGATTGAATATCAACATCATTAGCCGGCGGAACTATCTCAAATTGAGCTTCAGGAACTGTTTCAAACTGAGTTTCAGGAACAAATTCATTTTCAGCTTCCATCCGTTCAACATATTGCACCAATACTTGACGCAGCGGATTAATCAAACAAAACTTCAATCGATGGATTGTAGCAATCGGTGAGTTGAAGATACCAAAATGCCCAAGTTCGTTGATCCAAAGATACTGAACTCTAGCTATCTCAAACACGTTGATAGCGCACTATACCGTGTTTAAAGATCTACGATTCTTCGCACGTTGATCTAGCGCACTAGATTCCGTGAATCGGCTTCTACGATCGTTGAATCGAGCGCACTCGATTAACCGAAAGAGGAGATAGGAGATTACACTCAACTACCAATTGGTATGAAAGCACAAAGCTAACAAAAGAGAAATTTTATTCAAAATCAACAACCTTCAAAAATTACAACACACACGCTATTTATAGGAATTACAACTCAACACAACAATCATTACCCAACTCTTAGGTCGGCCGCGACTTACGACCTAACTTAGGTCGGCAGCGACCTAACATCAACGACTCAACACCTTTCAGCACCTAGGTCGGCAGCGACCTATCAACACTGCATATTCTCCTGTATACAACACAGCACTCAACGCGACCTAACAAACAACTCACGCGATCTAACATTCATATGGACTGACTCAACAACCACGACTTAAGATAGGTCGTTAACGACCTACGACTTATACAAGGTCGTTTCCGACCTAACACACACCTGTACATTACATGGCGACTTAGTTAAGGTCGTTCGCGACCTAAAGGAGTGCTTCAGCAATCTTCTTGCGACTTTATGAGTTAGGTCGTTCGCGACCTAATAATGTGGTAACAGGAACTTCATGCGACCCATCTTCCTCGCGACCTAACTTAGGTCGGTGATTTCTTCTTTCGGAATTTCCACTAGGTCGTAGGCGACTTAGAATGCTTCTCATAGGTCGTAGACGATCTAACATCCCTTCCTTAGGTCGTGACCGACCTAAGGTGCCTTCGTTAGGTCGCAACTCAGTGTTTTGCGTTTTCTTAGGTCGTTGCCTGTTCTCGTTAGCTCGGCCATGACCTATACCTTTCTCCTTAGGTCGTATACGACCTAGGCCTTCTTTTTCCTGAAATTCTTTAGGTCGGACTTCTTCCTCCAGTGATTCCTTAAGTCGTACTCGACTTATAAGCAAGTTAGGTCGGGACCGACTTATGGCTTCGACTCTCTGGCCTGCATTATCCTCTCCGGGTTGACAGAAATTCGACCTCGAATTTTCACCATCTTCTACAACAATCCCTTCTCCATGATATGGAATTAAATGTTTGACGTTAAAAACATCAGATGTATAAACATCCTCTGGTAGCTTTAATCGATAAGCATTCTCATTGATTTTCTTTAAAACTTCCACTGGACCAATTTTCCGTGCTTTCAACTTATTATAAGCGCCCACTGGAAAACGATCTTTGGTTAATACAGCATAAACCAAATCACCTTCCTTAAATTCAACATTTCGACGTTTCAAATCTGCAGACTTCTTATACTTCTCATTCGATTTCTCCAATCGTTCCTGAACGATTTTATGACATTCAGTCAGCTCATCAACAAAATCAGCAGCTCGTTTAACTGTTCTCTTTGATTGTGGTACAACTGCTAAATCCAATGGCCCCCTGGGTAAATTTGAATAAATAATCTGAAACGGACTGAATCCTGTGCTTCGATTTACTGCATGATTATGAGCAAATTCCGCCTGGCATAGTTTCATGTCCCAACTTCTCAAATTATCCTGTACAAGACATCGCAACAAATTTCCCAATGACCTGTTAACAACTTCTGTCTGCCCATCGGTTTGTGGATGATAAGCACTGCTAAACTTCAGTTTCGTTCCCACCACCTTCCACAAACTCAACCAAAAGTGACTCAGAAAACGAGTATCTCGGTCAGAAACAATAGATTCTGGTAAACCATGAAGTCGATAAATCTCCTTGAAAAATAGCTGTGCGACTCGAACTGCATCTGCTGTCTTCTTGCAAGCAACAAAATGTGCCATCTTTGAAAACCTGTCCACCACAACAAATATCGAATCATTTCCCCTTTGAGTTCTCGGCAAACCCAAAACGAAATCCATGCTGATATCAACCCATGGCTTAGATGGTACTGGTAACGGCATATACAACCCTGCATTCGTTGCTGTCCCTTTTGAAACTTGGCAAATATGACATCGCTCCACGAATCTTTCAACCTCTTTCCTCATCGATGGCCAAAAGTAAGATTGTGAAATCAACTGCAAAGTACGATCACGGCCCACATGTCCTTCCTCGTGCAATTCCTTCACAATTTTCATCCTCAGACTACAATCTGGTATACATAAACGATTCCCTTTAAACAGAAAACCATCAACCAACATAAATTCATCGGTACTCCCATCCTTCACTTTCTCAACATATTTCACAAAGTAAGGATCTTCTTCAATCATTTCTGGCAACATTTCAAACCCTGTCACTTCAACCTTCATTGTCGTTAATAAATGACTCCTCCTACTCAAAGCATCAGCTACTCGATTCGTCACCCCTGATTTGTGTTTAACGACAAAGGTAAACTGCTGTAAATAAGCAATCCATGATGCATGTCTCGCTGAGATTTTATCCTGCCCCTGTAAATGTTTCAATGCTTCATGATCTGTGTAAAGAACAAATTCCTTCTGAAATAAGTAATGTCTCCAATGCTTGACAGCTTGCACAACAGCATAAAACTCAATATCGTATGTGCTGTATCTCATCTTCGCCCCTGACAACTTCTCACTAAAATAAGCAACTGGCTTCCCATTCTGACTCAGAACTCCTCCAATTCCAACCTTCGAAGCATCAGTATGCAATTCAAATAACAACTGAAAATTAGGTAGAACAAGAATTGGTGCAGACGTCAACAATTCCTTGATCTTCTCAAAGGCAACTCCCGCTTCCTCTGACCATATGAACTGTTTACCCTTCATGCAATCAGTCACTGGAGCCATCACGCTACTGAAGTGTGGTATGAATCTTCGGTAGAATGACGCTAGCCCATGAAAACTTCTCACTTCTGTAATTGTCTTTGGCTGTGGCCAATTCCTGACTGCTTCAACTTTGCTCTGGTCAACTTGGATTCCTTTTCCTGAAACAACATAACCCAGGAATAAAACAGTAGGTGTCATAAACACACATTTCTTGGTAGCAGCATAAAATTGTTCTTCACGAAGAATAAGCAACACTTCCCTCAGGTGAAAAACATGCTCCTCCGTACTCCTGCTATAAATCAGAATATCATCGAAGTACACCACGACGAACTTTCCAATGAATGGTCGAAAGATTTGATTCATCACCCGCATGAATGTACTAGGTGCATTAGACAAACCAAATGGCATAACCAACCATTCGTACAACCCCTCTCTAGTTTTGAAAGCTGTCTTCCATTCGTCCCCAGGTCTGATACGAATCTGATGATAACCACTTTTCAAATCAATCTTCGAGAATATAGTTGCCCCACTCAACTGATCCAACAAATCATCCAACCTCGGCATAGGAAATCTGTAACGAACAGTGATCTTATTCAAAGCTCTACTATCAGTGCACATTCTCCAAGTTCCGTCCTTCTTTGGTACTAACAATGCAGGTACAGCACACGGACTCAAACTTTCCTGAATACGACCCTGTTCAAGTAATTCTTCCACCTGCCTTCGTAACTCCTCATGTTCCTTCGGACTCATTCTGTAATGTGGTCGGTGTGGTAACACTGCTCCTGGAACAAGATCAATCTGATGTTGAATATCTCTAAGTGGCGGTAACTCCTTTGGTAACTCATCTGGAAAGACATCTTCAAACTCTTTCATAACAGGCTTTACTTCTTCTGGAATCTCAACTTCTTCACTACTCTCTCTCCCAATCAACAAAAACACTTCAGGTTCTTCCTCCACTTCCTTGACAAACTCCTTCAAAGTCAACAGAGTTTTCAATTCTTCAATCTCTTCTAGTTTGCTCTCCTTCTGTTGCTGTCTCTTGGGAACCAAAGTGATTTTTGTACCCTCGAACATGAAACTGTAACTATTGGCACGACCGTCATGTTGAACTGCTCTGTCAAACTGCCATGGTCTGCCCAACAATAAGTGACAAACATCCATATCTACGACATCACACCAAATTTCGTCCTTGTACTTCTTCCCAATCGAAAAATTAACACAAGCTCTTCGACATACTTTCACTTCACCTCCCTTCCTTAACCATGCTAGCTTGTACGGTTTCGGATGTTTCTCGGTCTTCAAGTTCAACTTTCTAACTGCCTCTGAAGAAATAATATTATCACAACTTCCCGCATCAATAACGAACTTGCAGACTTTCCCCAGAATAGTGCATGTCGATTGAAAAATATTGCTTCTCAGCCAACTACATTCCTCCTCTTGCTTTGGTGTCAAACAACTTCTCCTCAACATAAGATTACATCCTTCATCACCCGACACTTCTTCTTCTTCCTCAACATAAGGTACATTTGAATACTCTGCCTCCTCACCATCATCTGCTTCAACCTCTGCAACCATGGTTCTCTTCTTTGGCTTCGGACACTCATTGCTTTTATGCCCCAACTCCTGACAATTATAACATTTGAAAACAGTACTAGCCTTCGCCTTCTCAACCTCCTTCACCACTGGCTTTGAAACAGGTTTAGGAATACTAGAACTTCCACCGGCACCTTTCACTGGATTATTAGAATGAGTAAACACACCTCCTCCACGCCTTCCTTGTTTCTCCCAAGCTAACGCTTTCTGATGTGCCTCTGCAATGGATCTAGGATCAAACATATTAACCATATCCTGGATCTGCATTCTCAAACCCCCAATGAATCTAGCAGTTAGCTGTTCTTCTGTTTCCATGATATCATTCCTGGCGATGAGTTGGTAAAATTCATCAGCATAATCACTAACAGATTTTGTCCCTTGCCTCAGATTCTGCAACCTCTGGTACATAAGTGATTGATAGTTGTAAGGTAAGAAAGTAGATCTCATCAACTTTTTCATCTTATCCCACGATTCTATCTTTGACTTCCCCATTCTCTCCCTTGTAAGTTTAGTTTGCTGCCACCACGCCAAAGCTCTCCCCCTCAACCTAGTAGCAACCAACTTTACTCTCCTATGCTCAGGAACCTCCTTGAAATCAAAGATCTCTTCAACATTTGATACCCAATCAAGAAATTCTTCAGCTGCCATCCCTCCTTTAAACTCCGGAATCTCCATCTTCATACCCGATTCCCATCGTCTATCATCTTCAACATCTCGATAAGAATTCCGAACTTGGTCTCGATCTCGATAATGAATACTTGCTCTATCACCTTCTTCAACAAAATCAAAAGTACGCCTACATCGATCTCGACCAATGTCATCCCTTCGTTCATGCATGCTTCTTTGACTATGTCTCTCCTCATCTCTATATGCTTCATGGTCAAATTCACGTTGACTCCTTCTCTCTTCATGTACATAGTCATGATGATCTCTTCGTGATGAAATTGATGTTTCTCTTCTATCTCTACATGAATGTGGTGATACCCTCCTCGCTTCCGTAACCAATGGCGAAACTCGGATTCCTCCATGGTTCGAGTTTGGTGATCTCCTCCTTTGATTCAAATCAGTCATCAATCTCTCCAATTTTCCAATGCCTTCATCGAATTTATCATTAATACGTTGTTCCATAAGTTCAGCTTCTTCTCTACGATACAAAGCTTCAACGTTTTGATGTCGGTTAGCTCTCCTTGGTGGCATGGTTGTAAACTTCACAAGACTTCAAAAATTCAATCACAAAACTTCAAGACTTCCAACACAACAAGTCACAGTTCAATATGACTCGGCTCCTATGTCTCGGCAAAGCTTTATAAGACTCACACTTAGCTCGGCAAAGAATGTTTACTTCACAAAGTTCGGCCTTAGCTCGGCTATGCTTGACTCGGCTACAAGTTGACTCGGCAAGACTTGCTCCAAACACTCCTTGGCTCGGCTCAAAGTATACACGGCCTCACCTTCAAATCTTCCAAAAATTGGCGCGCAAACACCAATTTTAAAATCAAACAAAGTTCCACTCCTCGATCCAAAATGCAATGGATCAAACACTCCAACTCTGTTGCAACTTCAATATGAACACGATGAACAACTTCCAACTTCAAAAACTTCAAAAACTTCAAAAACTTCAAAACCTGGCTCCAAGAATCAAACTTAGCTATGATTGGCTAAGTATGGCTCTGATACCAATAATGACGCAGCGGATTAATCAAACAAAACTTCAATCGATGGATTGTAGCAATCGGTGAGTTGAAGATACCAAAATGCCCAAGTTCGTTGATCCAAAGATACTGAACTCTAGCTATCTCAAACACGTTGATAGCGCACTATACCGTGTTTAAAGATCTACGATTCTTCGCACGTTGATCTAGCGCACTAGATTCCGTGAATCGGCTTCTACGATCGTTGAATCGAGCGCACTCGATTAACCGAAAGAGGAGATAGGAGATTACACTCAACTACCAATTGGTATGAAAGCACAAAGCTAACAAAAGAGAAATTTTATTCAAAATCAACAACCTTCAAAAATTACAACACACACGCTATTTATAGGAATTACAACTCAACACAACAATCATTACCCAACTCTTAGGTCGGCCGCGACTTACGACCTAACTTAGGTCGGCAGCGACCTAACATCAACGACTCAACACCTTTCAGCACCTAGGTCGGCAGCGACCTATCAACACTGCATATTCTCCTGTATACAACACAGCACTCAACGCGACCTAACAAACAACTCACGCGATCTAACATTCATATGGACTGACTCAACAACCACGACTTAAGATAGGTCGTTAACGACCTACGACTTATACAAGGTCGTTTCCGACCTAACACACACCTGTACATTACATGGCGACTTAGTTAAGGTCGTTCGCGACCTAAAGGAGTGCTTCAGCAATCTTCTTGCGACTTTATGAGTTAGGTCGTTCGCGACCTAATAATGTGGTAACAGGAACTTCATGCGACCCATCTTCCTCGCGACCTAACTTAGGTCGGTGATTTCTTCTTTCGGAATTTCCACTAGGTCGTAGGCGACTTAGAATGCTTCTCATAGGTCGTAGACGATCTAACATCCCTTCCTTAGGTCGTGACCGACCTAAGGTGCCTTCGTTAGGTCGCAACTCAGTGTTTTGCGTTTTCTTAGGTCGTTGCCTGTTCTCGTTAGCTCGGCCATGACCTATACCTTTCTCCTTAGGTCGTATACGACCTAGGCCTTCTTTTTCCTGAAATTCTTTAGGTCGGACTTCTTCCTCCAGTGATTCCTTAAGTCGTACTCGACTTATAAGCAAGTTAGGTCGGGACCGACTTATGGCTTCGACTCTCTGGCCTGCATTAATACTTCATCTGGAATCTCCTAATTATTCATATAAATTAGTGATAATGTGAGTGTGGGTGAAGGGATTGTTGTAGCTTTGATTGAAAGAAGAAGAAATTTGAAAATTTTGTGAAAAAATTGTGGTAATTGGCTAAAATTTAGGTTGGGAGTTGTTGGGTTCGGACATGAAAAAAGGGTTGAAGGTTGGGAAGAGTTTTTGGATTATGGAGAAGAGGGTTGCTGTAGTCTCTGTTTTAGCAGCAGCAACCTGTGCAGGCGCAACTATGAGTTGCGCCTGCACGAAACTATAGCAGGCGCAACTAAGAGTTGCGCCTGCATATTATCGGTTAGGCGCGCATAACACATGTGCTGATTGAAAAAACCAAAATCCCCTCTTGCGCAACTCGTAGTTGCGCTTCGAAAAAAAAATTCAAAATCAAATATGCGCATCTCATAGTTGCGCTTTCTGAAAACTGGAAATCGCATCTACACAACTAACAGTTGCGCATTCTCGTGGCAGTTATAAAAAACGTGATTGCGATGCTGACTGGGCAGAAACTAGCCATGTTTGGTAATACGTTTCAAAACCAACGCCGATCGCGAAATTGATTCAAAAATTAGCCCATATTGAAAATTTATGCTTCAAAAAATTGTCCATAAGATCATCTTCGAAGGTATGGTTTTATATGAACAGTTTCAAGTTGTTGTTTACAAGATAAATTATCCATTGTTGAAAAGATTTTAAAAATATTCTCAAGCATTAGAGTAAAAAAAATTCCTTGTAAGGTTTGATCACCCGCTTCTGTATTGAAGAGGAGACCAGAAAACAGGACCAGAAAGATAAGATGCTTGTTGTTTCTAACAGCAACAATAAGCAATCCACCAACGCAATTCTGAAACCCAATGCAAAATATTTCAAAAATCAAAATTGCAAATAGAATCAAAACCACAACAATCAGTCTCGAAACAAACAACAAACTGCTTCATAAAGAATGGCTCTGGATAGTTGTTCTTATGTTACAACTGTGACAAATCAGGCATATAGAACGCAAGCATCAAAACAAGTCAAATCATGCACCGCGGACTAACTTGACTTACGAGGCCATAAAATTAGACCTGTCAAAATTTGACTCAACCCATTAACCCAACTCATTACCTTACTTATAAACCCATTTATGAATATCATTAAATGGGTTATGGGTTGGGTTGACCCATTTTTAAAAGGGTTATAAATGGGTAACCCATTTACTCATTTATTAAAAACATTAATTTTAATATAAATTTGAAAAATAAGAATTTTGAACCTACGTTATAATTTTTCATGGAGACCGATAGATGTACTTAGAAAATAATAGACTACCGTATCCCCATATTTGAATTCAGCCTAGTGCAGAAGCCGCTATTTTTTTGTTCAGACTGCAATAACTTCTTCGTTCTAACTCGGAATCAGACGAAACTTCGACCGATCAACTCCAACCTAAATTACGGACTGTATGGAACACTCGGATACTTCATCATGTGAACGCACGCTGTAGTTCTCCAAGGGAACTGACAGTTGTACTTGGAAAATAACAAGCTACGACATCCCCATATTTGAACTCCGCCTAGTGCAGAAGCCGCTATTTTTTTTGTTCGGACTACAATAACTCATTCATTCTAGCTCGGAATCAAGCGAGTCTTCAACCGATTAACTACCACCTAAATTACAGACAGTATGGAATACTCATATACTTTATCGTGTGAACGCACACTATAGTTCTCCAAGAGGACTGAGGGTTGTGCTAAGAAAATAATAAGTTACCGCATCCCCATATTTGAATTTTGATGAAAATTAGAATTACAATTTTAAATTTTTATCGGATCTCAAAACATAAAAATTAGAATTATTTTATATTTATTTGTCAAATTAAATTTAAATCTTTAAATGGGTTAAATGGGTAACCCGTTTATTAAGTGGGTTGGGTCATAAATGGGTAAAAGATAATGGGTCATAAATGGGTTGGGTCGTAAATGGGTTGGATCAAACTCGACCCAACCCATTTTGACCTAATCCAACCCGTTTGACAGACCTAGCCATAATGATTATGAGTTTGAGATCAACCTAGTCAACGGATCGGAAGAGTAATGGGTAGGCGCTAGTGTTTCTCGCCATGTTTTCTATAATCGTGATATGTTCCAACCATATAATGTTGTTAATGATATGAAAGTGTAGCTGGAAGACTATCACCACTATTGCTGGAAACGAGAATGTGAGGTTGAAGTTTACCTTTGGAAAGACTTCATTGCTAAAAAAATGTAACTCATACTCCAGAGATGAAAAGCAATTTGATGTCTAAGTTCTTGTTGAATAAAGCTAGTTTTACTCAATTTATAGTGTCTGTACACCATTACTAGAAATGATGTTTTTGTTGGTAAAAGTTATGTTGTGGATAACATGTTTAAATTAAATGTTGATTTTAATATTTGATATGCTAGACTTTGTCATGTTAATAAGCAACTTATTCATAACATGAGTAGCTTAAGATTAATCCTTAAAGTATCAATAAATGATTTTGAAAAATGTGAATTTTGTAACCAAGCTAAAATAACTAAGACTCTGTATAAATTTGCATTTAAAAAGTAAGAACCTTTAATACATTCTGATATATGTGAACTCGATGGTACATTAACTAGAGATGGTAAACAACACTTTATTATATTAATCGATGGTTGTTTCGATTTTACTTTATGAAAAATAAAAGTAATGCACTAGATACGTTTAATTTATTTGTCACTGAAACTAAAAATCAGTTTAATAAGAAAATTAAAAATTTCATAGTGATAAAGAAACATAATATGAATCTAGCTTGTTTATTGAATTTTATAATTCATATGGCATAATCATGAAATGACGGCACCATATTTACCCGAAATGAATAGTAAAGCCAAAAAAATAGAACATTTACCGAATTTGTAGTTGCTATTTTATTGAATTTTAGTGTTGCACCGCATTGATGGGGAAATTTTGTTAACTGTTTGTTATGTTAAACATAATTCCTAAATTGAAGAGCAAAATTTCACCCTTTGAGGTTTTTAACAATTATAAACCTAACTTATCTTACTTTAGATTTTGGGGTTGATTTGCATATGTTCGTATTTCAGATCCTAAAAGAATTAAATTAGCAAGTCGAGTATATGAATATGTTGTTATTGGGTATGTAATTAATAGCAAAGCTATAGATTTTATGATTTGAATGCTCATGTTATCATCAAAACAAATGATGTTAATTTCTTTGAAAGTAACTTTCAAGTCAACTGAGAAATAGTTGGGGCACATCTACTGCTAGTATTCCACAAATTAGGAACTATGAACATACTGAGGAAACAAAAATTGAATCTAAGAAAAGTAAGATAGATAGAATAACTAATGATTATGATCCATAAGATTATGCTTATACACTAGAAGAGGATCCTGCCAATCTTAAAGAACCTTTGTCTTCTTTAGATTCTTATTTTTAGGAAGAAGCTATAGATGATAAAATTGAATCTCTTGAGTCTAATAAAACATGACACTTAGTTGATTTACCTTCAGTTTATAAAACTATATTGTAAATGGATACTTAAAAAGAAATTAAAACATGGTGGTACTATTGATAAATATATGGCTCGTCTTGTAGTCAAGAGATTTAAGCAAAGAGAAAATATTGATTTTTTTTATACATTTTCACGTGTTACTAACATTTATTCAATTGTTGATTTCCCTTGCTTCAATTTATGATTTACTAATTCACTAAATGGATGTTAAAATTGTTTTTCTAAATGGTGAATTAGAAGAAATTTACATGGATTAACACGAAGGTTTTATTATTCTTGGTCAGGAATGTAAAGTTTGAAAATTAAATAAATCTCTATATGATTTTAAACAGACATCTAAATAGTGGCGTGAAAATTTTGATAATTTAGTTGTATTATATGGTTTTAAAGTAATTGAAAGTGATAAATATATTATAAAATTGAACATAACATTTGCACTATCATATGCTTATATGTGGATGATATAGTTATATTTGATTCAAATATTCATGCTGTGAATTCTGCTAAATCCATAGTATGTGTTAATTTTGATATGAAAGGTCTTGGAAAAACGAGTGTAATTCTTAGTATTAAAATTACTAGGTCTAAAAAGGGAATTTCTTTGAATCAATCTCTCCATATTGATGAAATATTAAAGAAATACAATTAGTTTGACTATAAAACCGCAACTACATTATATTATGCGAGCATCATCGGCAGTTTTGGATATGCCACTGATTGTATTAGACCCGACATGGCTATGTTGTGAGATTACTATGCAGATTTACTAGTAGATTTAGTATAGAGCATTGACATGATATTAAACGGATCATTAAATAACTTAAAAGAACTATGAACATTGGATTATATTATCAGAAGTTTCCAGCCGTACTTAAGGATATAGCAATGCATATTGAAACACTTTATCCGACAACTCCAAAGCAACAGGTGGCTATATTTTTAGCAGGTCGAGTTGTTTCTTGGAAATCTAAGAAACAAACTGTGTTATTTGAAATGATAGCACTAGATACAACTAATGGATGATCAGATTACTTGAGAAATATGCTAGTTGAGATCTCTTTGTAGGAAAACCGATACCATCTGTATTGATCCATTACGATAGTACCACGAGTATTGCAAAAGTTGAGACTGTTACTATAACGATAAGAGACGACAAATACATTGTAAGCACATTACTATAAAAAAAAGTATATCTATTCAGGAGCGATTAGAATGGATCATGTATGCACTGATGAAATTTGGTCGATCTTAAGGTTTGACCAAAGAGAAAGTCCTTGCAACATCTAGAAGAATATGATTATTGCCATTAAAATATGGAGTCGTTCATAATGGTAACCCAACCTACCGAGTAGAGATCCCTAGAACTAGATTCAATAGGTAATAACAACTTATGAAGTGATACGAGTTGAACATGCTTTTTTGATTTAAATAGAAGCATGCATTCCCGAAGCGATAAGAGATGAGTTGATAGTAACTCTTAATAGAATATATGCTACGTAGAGTGAAGTACCTAGCTACAGAAGTGCTCTTGATAGATTCACCTATGTGAATATGGAAATATGGTTGTTTTCTATGGAATTTTGAGCAAAATTTCTAGAGCATTTACTAAACTACGATAGACGTGCATGAACTTTGGCACACAGGCTATTGACTGCACCCTAGAAAAGTTGCGTGTGGTTTGATGTTAGAGATGGAGTTCAAAACTATGCGTTACTCCAGTATAATCTAAATCTTACTCGCTATACAAAGGTTCAAATAAAAAAATCTTTGTTTATGCACAATCTTGTAAGTTCGGTAATTGCTCGAGAAACTATATTTTTAAAATTCAAGTGAGGGATCGTTGGGATTTATTTAAATAAATTGATGTGGATTTTGAAAAATATTGATATGTGCATTAAGAGACTCTTTAGTGTCACATCGTGGGAAATGTGAAGAAATCAATATGTATATTGATTTTTTAGCCCCTAAGTTGGATCATTTGCACACTTAATGTTTTCTCTTGGGTTGAAACGAGGAGCCATGTATGATCACTACATATGCGTGTGTCGTCCATCCATTCGACCGACTCTTCTTCATCTTCTTGTCTTCCACTAAAATTTGAACTCAAGCAATTAAAAAATCCAACATAAAGGTGCGGAGATGGTTTTCTTCGATGCAGACGAAAACCGTATTGTTTTTTGGAATATTTTATCCTAAGGACGACGTAGTTGTTAAGACTTTCTTGCACCACTTCGAAAAGAGCCATGAAACGTCTTAAAAAGAGTGACCTAATCTGTGACGCGGTCAGATTGCTTTCAGACCATGCTGCTGGGTGACCACCCAAGTAATCTTTTGAATTGTTTGAAAACGAGATATAAATTTGTTTATTTTAACCATAATGGGTGGTAGTGCACCACTACTCTATAAAAGAAACACACAACTTAAGGTGCTTTTACAACAAAGCAAAAAAACCCCGTGAAAGGGCATTTGAAAGGAGTCGAAAAGGAGTAAGTTCGGGAAAGAATGATGTGATTTTTTGTTACGAAAGAAGAATAGGAAGAAGTATTGTGTTACGATAGGAGAAGAAGAAGAAAGATGTTTAATTATGGAGAGTGAGGAGAATTAAATAAGAATTTTTTAAATAACCATTAGCGTCTAATGCGTCTGACGTCAACGAACAAAATTTTCTGTCTTATGGGTAATAATTTCTTTTAGCTCTTACCATATCCCTGTGTTTGACGCATTGGAATAGGATAAAATGTTACACAAACACACTTATAATCTATGTTGTTCGAGGCGGAACAAAGCAGAGCATTAGGTGCTAAGAATGTCTTTAAAGTCCAGGCGAGTCCAGATGGAGTCTGGACGAAAATAAGCGCTTACCGCATTATTTGGTACGAATAAATTTTTCATTAAGTAACTATGAAAAAAGTAACTACATAAAATGAGAAACTCAATTTGTATCTATTAGGTCATCGTTGTTTATTATTTTAATATGAGTGACATATATACACAATTTAAAATGATCGTCGATAAATTAAAAAGAAAAGGCAAGGTACTATTATAGCTTAAAATAGTAGTAAAATTTATACATAATAAAGTTAAAGACAAAATGAAATTCATGTCATAACTATAACTAAATATTTGTGTACCTAACATGATGACTTCCTAAAAAACACAACACTTGTGAATAAAATTTTTTTATAGTAGGTTATACTTCAAAAACATTAAAATTAGAATTTAAATATAAAAAGAATAGAAAGTAAAATAAAGAACCATCTAAATCAAATTTTGAAGAAGCGAAAAGTTAACGAGTGATAATTATTGTACTTTTATTTTTTTAAATCAAAAAACAATTTAAGTAAGCTTTGGAAAACAATAAAATTGTAAGTTTATTTTAATTATAAAAAATTATTTATCAAATGATTTTTTATGTATTTTGAAAATAAATATACAAGTGTAAATTAATTTTGAAATTGTAGTAGAAGATGAAGATCTTCAAAAAAAACAAAGCAATTGAGTTCAGTTGAGTTTTCTAGCGTAATCATATTTAGTTTTGTCAAAGTAATAAAAAAAGTAATACCAAAACGTCTATTTTCTTACCATTTTAAGAAAACTTAACACTCAAACGACGCCTCGAACAAAGGGCTAAATAAAGTGCCAAGAGAAAAAATGAAGTCAAAATTGCAAGATTGCAACATAACGCCTAAATGGCGCTTTGTGCCACCTTTAATAGCATAGCCTGTAATATTTGTAGAAATAAATTGTTAGGAGAAATATAAGCATCTTATCAATGCAATCTAACATTGGAAAAATGTAAGATATACTAATAACTTTCACATCAAGCCAAAAGATGCTGACTTATAAAGTATGCTTCCTTACATAAAAATAAGGGAACTTTTGTTTAAAAAAACATTCTTAAGTTTCAAACTACACAATCGACTTTTCTTAAAAACAAGTTTTAAGACCAGCACCACTGTCCCAGTGGTTAAGCGCTCCGAGTTTGATGTGAGAGGTCACAAATTCAAAACTGGCATAACATAATTCGAACCGTTGTCATATATTGACATATAGTATGTTGTATACTACTTAAAGACTTGTAGTACTAATATGTACTACCATCTAAGTACCTAATTTTAAAAAAAACAAGTTTTAAAGCACACTCATGTTTTCAGTTTCAACAAAAAATGCAAATATTTACGATTTAAAATGCAAGTATTTATACTAAAAAGTGCAAAAGTGTAAATTTCATTGTGAATAATTGCACTTTATCAAAAAAAAACTTTGATAATAGAAACATGCGATTAAGTTTAGATTTAGTTTTCGAACAAAACAAAAAAAAGTATCGGAAAAAATTAAAGGTGTAATCTAAAACATGTTTAAAGGAAGGTTTTTTGTATATCAAACTTAAAAATAATAGATGGATCCAAGTTTCCGCTAAAAATAATTCCATGTGCTATTTACGGCACAAAAGATTATGAGTAGCATGCACAAAAGATCATTTAACTTCATAAGCCATAGATTACACGCCAAAATCAACATGATCGCTTTGGGGTGTGAATAAGGTTCATTATGCACTCTACAAATAATAGCAGAACCTTAACTCTGGAGTGAAAATTAAGTTCACGATCTGTTGTGAATAGAAACAGTTATATTTAATCAATATGGAGCTTATATGAATTACTCTGGCACGGAATCTTAGTATTAGTTATATAATACCCCACTATTAGATATAGCATGTGCATCCTGATTGGCAGCAATAGGTGCCTGATAGATGTAGTTTGACCTAACAGTTTTGTTATCTATGCGAACTTATGTAAAAGTGGCTGTTGATTTACTTCTCCTTAGAACTTATACATAGTGGTGAAACCACTTGTTACTTAAAGGGTCAGCTGAACCCTCTTAACTATCATGTTCATCGAGATAAAGTAAATTTAATAGTAAATAGATTAACATATTTATTCTTCTCAAGCTAGCAATTGTCTCCTCTACAATTTGAATAATATATACATTGAAAAAGACAAAACAACGTTAATTGCATATTGGAGTTAAATGTTGTTAAATTCCCTACCTTGGTTCAGCGTTCTTTGTCTTGGTTAATCGGACCAAAATACAATGTAGAGTCAATTTATCTCTTTGTCTCAAATTCTAAAATTATTTTAATTTGGACAAATTATTTTATCGAACCATTTGTCTCGTTCTTTTTTGCTTTTTCCATGTCTGGCTGATCTAAAAATATGAAAGACTAACATAAATATACTGCTATCTTTGCAAAATGAAATATCATATGCTTCTACTGATTTTAAATTGATAAAAGGTTTGCATGTATAACATATACTATGAAAACTCAAAAAAAGATCATTGTACAGCCTTTTTTTTTTTTTGTTACCGGTTATTTGTATATCAAAACTAGTTTGCGCTTATAGGTTTACGGTAGTAGAATTGTGAAGAAAAAGTTTACATCCTGATTTTAGCTGACTTCACTTGATGAAGCTTCTAAATTTTCCCCTGCTTATACACATTTCTTTTTTCTTTTCTTTTTTAAGGATCAAAACCTATGCTCCAATATTTCATATTCTACGAAGGAGAACCTGACCTTCTTGCCCTTATCTCCTCTGCTGGCTCCTATCTATTCAGAAAGAAATCTATTCAGAGTCCTTCATTAAAAAAAATGACCCGTCCAAATGAAACTCCTCAAGGGGTAGTTTATGCTTTAAATTTATCATAATATAAAACAACTTCGAGTTGCCTCAATTTCAAATTTACTGGAAATAGATTCATTACAATGATTGGTTAACAATCATATTTTCCCATGTGCAAAAATATCTAAAAGTCTGCCAAGGATAATAAAGTATCCGTATAGTCCGCCATTAACTCTCAATCATCTCATAGATTGGTTTTAATAAAATATATTTCCGTGATAAGTTATATCCACCAACCAACTTGAATATTGTTTGTACTTTATACCATCCCATAAGCGATAGATATAACCCAAATTTTTATTATCTAATGCTATAGAAACGACTAACATGAGTTTACCTAGTCAGTTAAAACTTCGGGCTTTAGTTTTGACTCTCGTGTCTTTGGTTGTGCCATCGTTCAAACTGATTCTTGACAAGTGAGCATATAAACCCTTGGTGGGAAATAGGAATTATATAAAGGTATGTAATGTGAATACTGTGCAACTGTACGCAATGAACTGAAATTAAAATGAGAAACTTATAGTTAACATAAACCGGTTTCTCTATAACCAGTTTCTACTGAACCCTCCAATTTTCCAAGAAATATTTTCCTTCATGGCCATTGGTTGAAAGAAAACAACAAACTAGTTGCCTAGTTGCAACATGCAAATGCATGTTACTTCTAACTAACAAAATAATTAAAAATTGATTGACTTGGTGAAACGTTTTCTCCTTTATCATGTACCTTGTTATCCATAAATGACGGCAATCAAACATCCTCCCAAAACCATTTGAAGTTTGAGCTGAGCATGAAGTCAATGGAAATATGCTGTATAAAAAATATCCCATTAGTTTGTTCAGTCAACCGAATGAAAATATTCTAATAATACTCGGTATTATAAGTAGCTGCAATCGAGCAGGAGCTTAACATAGAAAATAAATCCTCTAAAAAAACATTGTGTAAGTTAGAGATGGCTATTATATTTGGAGGTACAGTACTCATTCTTTTGACATTGTTCACTTCTGAGATTACCGAATCCACTGCACAATGGACATGGACTCCTGCTTCCGCAACTTTTTATGGTGGAAGTGATGCCACTGGCACAATGGGTGAGTACTATAAAAATCAATTATGAAATTTTTATTTTTAGAGTAACAAGACATGAAAATGCAAGACATCAGTGCGCAAATACCATTGTCAAAATTTTGCCACTTAAGTTCAAAATTGAATAAACTGGACAAATGCAGGTGGAGCTTGTGGATATGGAAACCTGTACAGAGATGGCTATGGTGTGAAAAATACAGCACTAAGTACTGCACTTTTCAACAGTGGGGCATCATGTGGTGCATGCTTCCAAGTAGTATGTGATGCAAGTAAGTCGCGATGGTGCAAAAGGGGAACATCCATTACAGTTACAGCCACCAACTTTTGTCCTCCAAATCATAATCTTCCAAATGATAATGGTGGGTGGTGCAACCCTCCAAGAAAACATTTTGATATGGCTCAACCTGCTTGGGAGACGATAGCCGTTTATAGAGGAGGAATCGTGCCTGTAAATTACAGAAGGTAATTGCTATAGTAACATAATTAGCACTTAGAAGTGATTAGTTATGCAAATGCGCTTAAGAATCACAAATTCACCTTGTTGCCTTTTCTAATTGGGTTCATCTAAATCCAGGGTTAAATGCGGTAGAGCAGGAGGCATGAGGTTCACAATAAATGGACGAAACTACTTCGAGCTAGTCGTAGTTACTAATGTAGCAGGCACTGGGAAAATCACAAACATGTGGATCAAAGGATCAAAAACAAACTGGCAAATAATGAGCAGAAACTGGGGGATGAATTGGCAGAGCAATTCTTACCTAAATGGTCAGAGCTTGTCCTTTAGGGTTCAGACTGATGATGGGAGAATCAAGACTGTTTACAATGTTGCGCCTGCTAGTTGGAAATTCGGGGAAACATACGCAACATCAGTACAGTTCTGAGTAAACAATTTGTTCTTTTAGTGTAAGAATAGTGAGATTTGTGCATGCAAAATGTGGCTATGGAGTATCGAGTGCAAATTACCCCATCATAGGTAGATAATGCTACATAATAAATGGCAAAATTATGTACATTGGTTGCTGCCTGTTTTTATTACAGCAACCTTGTAATTTTGTGTTTAATTTAATGCAAAATAATTTGAATATTATGTGTCTTTCTACTTGTATGATAAGGAAGGACATAAGTAAAATGCGTACCTATAGCTCACTATATTGGACAAGCCTTCGTCCAAAACATACTTTAGAAATGGATCGCACTTCTATTCGCGTGCAAGTCATAAATGTGCGCATATACGATCACAAAATATATATCAGCACATTTATGGAATACACATATGCAAATGCTCTTTTTTTTGAACCAAATTCCTCTATGCACATGTCAAAAATGCATAGATCGAAAGCTGAAACAAAAACTAAGGAGCGTTAGGGAAGGAGGGTGGTCTTTCTCATCATTCCGCTTTCTTTTCTAAATCCTTGACTATACAAGATAATCCAATCTTCCTTTATATAATTGAATTAATTTGTTAAGAAAATACAAGGTTTGACATCATATTCCTAAATTAGAGGTTAAAAAGTATAATTTTAACCTTAATTTGCAATTTAATTAGGTATTGTCATAGTTTACTAAGTTTGGAATTAATATGATAATTTTAGATGAGTGTCCCTATATCTCGCGCCACTTCATCTAAAATATACTTTGAAAATGTTCTCTTTGACATTTGAGAATTTTCCAATTAGAGGATAATTTCGTCTTCATATCGTACTCATTTAATTCTTTATTAGAAATAAGGAACGTTTCGATCATTTGCATGAATATCCGATAATGATTAAGAAATTTTAGAGCTTACGATCAAAAAAACAATTTCTGCTTGAACTAAAATCCATGGCCTTAGTGCCCATTTTTCCGTATATAAATTCATGGGGCAAAAACCTCTTTTTTCTTCTTTCACTTTGTTTATTTTCGAACCCCAAAACTTGGATTTTACTGTCAAACTCTTCAAATTTTCAAAGCTAATCTTTGCACTGACTTTGGTATTTATTCATGAATGTATGTCTCATTGCACAACAACACTTTAACTATTCCCAAAAACAATCAAGAATCAAGTTCTAAATTTTGCATTTATTTATTTACTTTGGCAATTGAAAGTTTGTCATGGGTTGCTAGTAATTCTACATCAATATATCACAAAGTTCTTGTCCAGATCGGTTGGCTTTAACCAAATGATTTTTGAAAGTTGTTAGTTACTTGGTCTTCTGAAGTTCTGGCCATGATCAACAATGAGATGATGATGTATTAGATGGGTAATATGAAGAAGTGTGAGAAAGTTTAAGGTAAGAACAAGGACAGACAAAAGTGTTGAAGAATGAAGAAGCAGTTGAGGGCGGGTAGATAATCAGAAGATGTGCAGTTAAAACGTTTAGCAGTTTCATAATGGTGGATGTGAAAAAAAGATATAGTGAAGATAAAGTTGTGATATAGCAGAAAATAATAGAGGTCCAAAAAGTTTCATTAGATATAAAATCAAATATTTAAAGTTAGATTCACATTCTCACGTTATTTATATAGAAAAAGAAACTATTGTTTGATCTTATATAACAAAACTGAATAATATCACGATTTATGCAGTCAGTATTTGATGGCTATAATAAATTTCTAACTTATATTGGATATTTATGTCTTGAAATTAAGTATTTACCCTAATTTTGATTAGGTTCAAAAGTGAACTAGTCAAATCAACATTGTTATATTAATATTGCTAAAGCGGATGCTAAAAATCTTGATATGGTGGGTATAGCGAAAATAATGAGTTTAAACTAGATTTACTGTTTAATATCGCTATATTGAAAAAAAAACTAGCGATCAAAGAGCACTACGTGCTATAACAGGGATTTGCGTAACTTCAGAAGGGCTTTAATTGCATGAATCAAAAGTAAGGGAAAGATGATCAAAGGGAGAGTTGTAGGCAAGAATTTGAAAAAGAGAGAATGCATAGCAAGAAGAAGAAAATGAAATGATTCTTATTATTCAAAAATTACATATGTACAACTCCTAATGCATGGTGGGTGTGTGTGTAACAACCCCAGATTTTTGCATATAATTTAAATTTGACTTTCTTTTATTTTAAAATATTTTTAAATTTGTTTTATTTCAAAACATTTCATTTTTAAATATAAATATTGACTTTTAAGTGATTTATATTTTCAAACTATTATAAATTGAATATGTTACTAAAAAGTGGAATTCTGGTCAAATTGTCCAAGCTTTGATTTATTTTTTAAAAAACTTCAAATTTAAATTATTTTAAATCTTAAATTTTTTTTATGAAAATAGATGAAATAACTTGAACACTGCATTTCTTTTCGTTGAAAATGGAGTTAAACTGCAAAAGTTACGTGCATTTCAAAATTTGAGTAAATTTGTTTTATTTAACAATTTTTGCCTATTTTTACTTTATATAAATTTTATTTTCTTTGTGATACTATTATTTTAATTGTGTTAATGTGTTATTTTGGGTATATTTTCACATTTTAATATTTTTAGAATAATAATATAATTTTCTAAAGTACACTTGAATTTATTCAAATTTATAAAGCCTAGTTTGGTATTTACTACATTTTCTTTATTTAATTTATATTGTTTAAATTTATTTATTTTCTTTTCTTATTTATTTTATTTCTGAGATCTTTCATCTTTGTTTTCATCCATTGATATATAAAAGAAAAAAAAGAATATAGTAAATTCGAAGAGTTTTAAACTTTTGAAATTCCTATGTCTCTTTGCATTTCCGACCTTTCATTTTCCCAACTCTTCTCTTAATTGTTTTGGTCGTGTAATTTACTCATTTCAGCTGCATTTTTTTTCCACTTTCACGAAAATCATTTCTCTTTCTCTCACAAAAAAATCACGGCTATTCTCCTTGTGAAGCTTTGGTAAAAAAATTCTATCTTCTTCTTGTCTTTTATTGATTTTCTACTTGGATTTGCACATGCTCTCCACCTTCTTAGCTGTATTCCCCCTCCTCCAAGCTGTGGCCGACCACCGCCACCACTTTTTTCTGACCATCACACTTCCTAACACCTCTCCTCCTCAGGCCAAGCCAAGCCATGGTGAAGATCATCACAAAAATCCATCTAAACTAACATTAGCCATCACCTGTACCAAACCTAGTCTAGGATTGCCATCTCCTTCTTCCTCCACCTCTTGCCGCCGCCACCACCACCACCTCTGGCCCGACCTCCACCCTCTTCCATACCACCCACGACCTCCTGGAGCCACTGGCCGAGCCATATGACCTCTGGTCGGACCAATGTATTGCATACATATGATGATATTTGACCTATGGTGTAGCCTAGTTGCACCTAAACTTCACCACACTAAAACCATGTTTAGGCCGACCACCCTCTCACCCAAACCAGACCTGTATCACCCCTAGGCCGAGCCAAATACCTGTATATCTGAAGCATATGGGGTAGAGAGCAAGTGCAAGTCAATCGTCGTTGATTTGGGCATTGAATGCTTATGTTTTTTGTTGTTATATTCGTGTTGAAACTTATGAATTATATATATTGTTTGTGTATATTTTATCAAGACATATAGCTTTGGTTCTCCACTCTCGTGCCTTGTCCGTAGTTTTGTGCCTTCATTGGGTCAGTATCTGTGCTTTGGTGTCGATCTCCAGCTTGTGACAGGTGAGTAAATCTCACCAGACTAATATGTACTTATATAACTGATAAACCGACACCATTTGAATCTGTAAAGTATATCATCATGCTATATCTTTTTATATTATTATCATATGATGTTCACACCTATTATTACACCTATTATATCATATGTTACTATTATTTTATGTTATTCTGTTATTTATATCAGTTTATCACACTACAAGTTCCCTTTAAATTAGAATCACTATGAGTTGAAATGATACATACCCGAACGGACTTTAGAATAGGGGAAATCGTTATGGGCTGAAATGATAGGCCTGAGTGATTTTCAATTTATTTCATTTACTTGGTACCGCGGGGTTAAAATGATAAAACCCAGATTTTCTTTGTAAATTACGGGTTGAAATGATATATTACCCGTATCACTTTACCTAGCATAGAAAATTATATACAGATCCGTAGTTAAAATATGTTTTTCTAAAAAACTTAAAATATTTTAGAAATGTAAATATTACTATATTTTGATTTAAACTTAATAAAAAAATATTTTGTAAAGTATTATTGATTTTCTAGGAACTTATAAGTTAAATAAATTATGGAAAAGTTAGAAAATCAAAATGTAAGTTATTTTGGAAATTTTGATTTAATTATAATTGGAAACTAAATTAAATATGAAATTATGATAAATTTATGATAATTTGAATTTAAAATGAATTTAAAATGATTTTATAATATATTAATGATTTTTGAGTAAAGTTAAAAAGTGAAAGGAATGATTATTTAAGTTGAAATTTTGAAATATAACCAAATGGGAATTTGTGAATTTGGCTTAAAAGTGAATTTTTAAGTTAAACAAATAAAATTGAAATTAAGTTATATTTTGAAATTTAAACTTAGGTGTTAAGTTGAAATTCAATTCAATGAATTTAAAATTGAATGTTGAAATATAATAAGTGAATTATTATTAAATCTTGATTTTTGAATGGAAATTTAACTTTATAAAATCATGAACTTAAGGAAAATTAAATGTTGTTTATAAATGTGAAAATGTATGATTTTATAAATTAAAAAAATGTTTTAAATAAAATTATAATTGATTGTGAAATTATATTGAATATTTGAAGTTAATTAACTGCATTTTTGAAATGCTATTAATTGCAATGTAAATGATATTACAGCATTTGTAAATGCTGTAGTTGATGATAATGAACTAAAAAGCTAAATTGAATTAAAGGCTATTATAGCAATTTTTGTAAGTGCTATAATTGTTGAATTTAACTAAGTTTATTTGAAATTTAAGTAAACCATATTACAGCATTTTTAAAATGCTGTCTTTAGTTAAACTGAACTGATTTGAATGTAACTTTCCGTAGCATTTTCTAAATGCTGCGAAAAGTGAATTTTCACTGTTTTGATAAACTTAAGTAAATAAATGAACTTTGAAGGTTGAAAATTTTGGAAATTTAATAATTTAATTATTAAATATAATAACTTCATTTTAATGATTAAAAATGATTTTTGAAATATAAACTGTTTTGAAATGTGAATTGAAATGGTATTTTAAACTGAATGAAGTGAATAATGATTTGAAATGAAGTTTTATAAAGGTATGATATTTTGATATATTGAAATGATTTGAAAGGAAGTTTGTAAAGATATGATATTTTAATATATTAAAATGATTGGAAAGGAAGTTTTGTAAAGATATGATATTTTAATATATTGAAATGATTTGAAATGAAGTTTTGTAAAGGTATGATATTTTAATATATTAAAATGATTGGAAAGGAAGTTTTGTAAAGATATGATATTTTAATATATTGAAATGATTTGAAATGAAGTTTTGTAAAGATATGATATTTTGATATATTAAAATGATTGGAAATAAAGTTTTGTAAAGATATCATATTTTAATATATTGAAATGATTTGACATGAAGTTTTGGAAAGATATGATGTTTTTGAAATGGTTTGGAATTAATTTAATCTTTATTTTGATAAAGATTTGGATTTGAAATGATATTCTCCTTTGAAGTATAAATACCATTTTAAATTATAACTACGGGTTATAATAACGATTGGTTGGCAAAGAGACCGGGATCGGATATCTGGCATACTCTCTGTCGATACCGAAAATCACTTTGACAACCGTGTACGCGGTGGAGATTCCAGAATGAAGTAGGATGGTGGCGACGTTCTTGAGGTATATTACGTGAACCCAACTCCCATGAGTTGGCATAAGGTGGCTAAAACAAGAGCGATCTCGGGCCAAGTGAGGCCATTCCTCCGATCGGACACATTCCTTCGATACTATACTCTTACTTGTGATTGATTAGATGGACATCCTTTGATTTTGGTTTGGAGTGTGTTCTAAGGTGGCCGTATGTGGCTGCTATGTTACCACCAGCCCGTGTGCGTAATTGGTATATCTATCCTGGCATTGCCTTGTGTGCGTGTCACCTACCATATCGAGCCTTTACTACGAGTTTGTTTTTCTCCCGTAGCCCATGGAGTATTTAGGATAGTCTCTCGAAGATATGCTGATACTGGATGGACTACTGGGACTATTATGTGTGAAGGGTGATATGGGTAGCCCGGAACGCTATTTAAAAGTATGTTTATTTTACTGTAGACATTATTATAATAGCGAAATATTACTACATAGTAAATAGTACTTTAACGGATCCTTAGAGGATGGGCGGTCCCAGGCATCCTTTAAGTTACTTGTACTTTATTACAGTTCACTTGAGTTGGTTTACATTATATAAGTATATATTGTCCTGGCTCGAGTGTTTGTAATTTATTTACGCTCGGGTCAGCCTGAGTTATTCACAGATTTGGATTCCACTTTATGGAGATTGGAATTGCTGGAGATCATCTGCTTATCTAGTTTTATCTATTCCAGTTCTGTTGTTTTATTCAGCTTGTATTTGGTTATCATCTTGAGACTTCTGTTGTACTTTATTTATTCTGTTCTATTTTATTTAACTCTGATATATTTTCATAGTAGCTTCATGAACTACTATCTCTTTTACTTCCGCTGCATTTCTTACTCTGTGTCTGTGTTCTGAGATTTTTATTTACTGTATGTCCTGAGATTTGCCAAATTTTATTTACAACGCGGTATTTTGAGCAATTCAAGTTCGACATGTGCGGATGCGAATGGTTGAAAATATCGGGTTGTTACAGTGTGTCTCTTTATATATACATACACGCATACATACACATACATATATGTGCGTGTGCTCATGCATTGAACTACCCCGCTTACATAACCCTGAGACTAGCTAACAACCTAGCCATTACACCACTATTCACCGCACCCAATCTAATCCTAATTAGTACCCAAAAAACAATAAATAAACCTAAAGTTTTTCAAAGAGGGCAGTGTGCACATGCACAAGTGCACACCCATGCACACAATGATACACCTTCTCATCTCCTTCCTTTGGCCTCGTCTCCTCTAAGTTATGAACCAGCACCACCACTAACATAGTCAGTAACCTTCTCTTTGATCTAGTGGTTACTTTTGTGACCTTGGTCGAAATTAGCATTTTTTACTTGCCTGCAAGTTGTAATCAAGGCCATCATGGAAGAGCTGTTACATCTCCCTTCCCCTTTAAGAATAAAGCTTGTCTCAAGGTCCAAGGTAGGAAATCTTTGAATCATTGGCTAGTAATATCCCAACGTTGCTTGTTCTGGTTTCTCCTTCCATTTCACCAATATATGTACAATAACATCATTATTTCTAGGCACCATTCTTTTACCCAATATTCTCCCTGACCGTGCTACGACATCTTCTTCAAAACTGGGGCATCTTCTTAAACAATCACATCACTTTCTATTCTTTTATTTAGCTGTGAAACATGGAACACCGTGTAATTTTGACATGTCTAGACAATTGCAACTTATAAGCCACTGTTCCAATCTTTTTTTGCACTTGATATGGACCAAAAACTTAGGGGATGGTTTATGTGTTCTCAGATTTCTACCAATGATTTGTCTATAATGTTAAAGCTTCAGAAACACTCAATATCCAACTTTAAACTCCCCTTAGGCCTCCTTATGCTTGCATATTTTTTCATTCTTTCTTGAGATAATTTCAAACTATCTTTAACGAACTCTAGTATGATGTTTATGTTAAATAAAACTACTTCTACTTGTTCCACTTTAGTTATGTTTGGTAAAGTAGGTTAGGAGGATCTATACCGTATACTACCTTAGAAGGTGTAGTGTTTGTAGTTGCTTTCCACGTAGTATTCCACCAATATTCAACTAGATATGGCCACTTAGATCACTCTTGAGGCTTATGACACACAAAGCACCTTAGGTAGCCTTCAAAAATTATATTGATCACCTCGGTTTACCCATCACTCTAGGGGTGATAAGTTGAGCTCATTTTCAAATTGCATCTTATAGTTTAAATAATTCCAGTCAAAATTTGCTAGTAAAAAGAGTATCCCTATCACTCATAATTGAATGAAGCATTCTATGTAATTTGAAGACTCCACTGAAAAATAAATTAGTAACATCTTCGGCTGTGTAAGGATGACTGAAGGGGAAAATGTGCATACTTGCTTAATCTATCAACTAGTACATATATAACTATATATACCTTTGGCTTTTGGATAAACATGTAATAAAATCCATAGATATGTCTGCCCATACCTTTTTTGGAATGCATAGTGGCTGTAGTAGTCCAAATATCAATATATTTTCCCTTTTATTTCTCTGACAACTATTACATGATTCGGTAAACAATTCAATACTTCTTTTCATATGTTTCTAATTAGAAGACCCGTTTTAATTTTTTTATCGTACCTTTAGTTCCAAAATGTACTCCCAGAGGGGTTGAATAATTCTCTCTAATTATGGATTGCAACAAGGTATCTAGATATTGGCCAATCAAAAAATTTCCTTTATGAAATATTAAATAATCCACTAGCTTATCTTTATTCTCAGACAACTCTTTTCTCTAAATTTTTGAAATTTGTTATTGATACCATTATAAGCCAAGAGTGTATCCACCATCTCTTGTAACCATGGCGTTTGAATTATTTGATATTGCTTGAACCCGATGCTCTCCTATGAAACCTTCCTCCTTAATAATGAATCTGCTTAATGTTCTCAGTCCGCTTTTATACTCCGCTTTATAGTCAAATCCATGTAACTTAGTCAACCATTTGTTTTGTATCCGAATGTGCAGTTTCTAAGAAGGTGAGCACTTGAGGCTCTGATGGTTAGTTTTAATAATAAATTGCTTTCTCATTAAATATTGAGACCACTTTCTAGTAGCTATGATGATGGCCATCAATTCCTTTTCGTAAGCAGAGAGTGCTAGATTCTTTCAATGCAATGCTTTGTTGAGATAAGCCAGGGGTTTCCCATTTTGTATTAAAACTTCCCCAATGCCTTGCCCACTTACATCACATTCTAAAATGAAAGGTTGAGAAAAATATGGCATTGGCAACACTGATGGATTAATTAAACATTATTTAAGCCCTTCAAATGCTTGCCTTGCTTCATCGGTCCATATAAAAGCATTCCTTTTTAACATTTCTATTAGAGGTTTAACAATATGCCTATAACTCCTAATAAAATTTATGTAGTAACCTTTTGCCTTTAAATTTATAGGTAGTGACCATTCCATCATTACTTGTTCTTTACTAGGAGTCACTACTATCCCTTGAACGTATTTTGTTACAACCCTCTTTTTGGACCCTCAAAAGTCGATACTAATACATCTATGGTGCTGAGCATTCAAGTGCCGAAAGAAACATTATTGGGTGAAAGTAAAGAAAAGATAGAATAGAATTTCACAGTGTGACGAGTAATACACACACACACACACACACCCCAATGATATTTACAAAAGAAAACTACAATATATATACATATCAATCAATGTAACTAACCTATCATCAATTTGGATAGTTACAATAGTTTTTCCTTACAATTGATGATAAACATAAGCAAGAACAAAACATCAGAAGATAAAAAGTGTAATGGTCCGCCTTTTCGACCCTCAGAAGTCGACACTAATACATCTGCGGTATTCACGTGCTGAACAACCAAGTGCCAAATGGTTAGGAGAAAGAAGAAGAAAGAAGACAAGAAGAAACTAAACAACATGGAATCTAATTAACATCGCAACGAATAATCTATATATAGCAATGATCTTTGCAAAAGAAAACTTTTATATATATACATCCATCAAAGTACTAGTCTATCATCTATCTTGACAGTTATAATACATGTCCTTATAATTTTCGATAAATACAACAAACCCATGCGGTGGAACATAGAGAAATATGTAGATGCGTCTTGGCCTCCAGCTCGTCTCCTGAGCTACATTGCATCTAAAGATAATTTGGAAAATATATTCGGTCTGACCCAAGCATTGTAAGAAAACAATGTCTGGGTCAGTCTGGTAAAACCAGTGAGAAATCAAATCACAATGAGTTTTATTATGACTTATAGAATTCTTTAAAATCAAAGGTATCTCATAAGACCGTTCCGCATAGAAACACGGATGGACTTTTACCTTAAGATAACCAAATTTTTTTATATGAAATGCAGTGATATTATCATAATGTCGATGGTTTAAAGTACTTAATAACCACCTAGCTATGATGCGAGTACATGACAACAATAATAGATATACAATCAAAAACTGAAGGTGCTTATTGGAGAATGGATTTCCAACAAATAGCAAAGTAAGGGACTATCTTCCGAAAAAATTGTACACCTCTAGATAAAATGTACAGTAAGATCGAAAACCTTTCGACCTCGGCATGAAAAGACTGGCCTGCCCTTTACTGGTAGTACCAAATATGATCACCCCTTAGGTGTGGTCAACAACCAAAAATGGGCCTCGAAGCATACATATAGATATTGATTCTAAACCTTGGCGATGACCATACCCTAATGGGAGCGACCAACTTAGCCTTACGGCCTACCCTATTTTTAACAATTCTCAAGGTGTGAGGTTTGAGAGGCCACGATTACCGTTTTCATCATAGCATAGCATCTTACAATGCTAACAATGCCCTCCAAGTAGAAATGTAATACCACTATTCATCCTGTTCCGGGATCGAACAAACATTCAAAATTTACTATCTTCCATTTTTGGAATCACCTTCAAAAAGGATAGCATAGCTCCATAACTTACTTCATAGTGATCCATCATGAATTTTATTAGCTTGGAGTGGTTCGAATAAATCATACTTAGCTGAAATCAATGTCTCCCAACTAAGTGGTAATTTCCGGCTAACTCAATTCCGGTCCTTTGGAAGTATGCAACAAGTATTCGAGTATGGGAACTCGAATATGCATCATACTTCCTGAGTCAAAACATGTTAAGATTTGATAGTCGGTTATTTAACTATCAAATAATCAAAAAACAACAACTAAGATATTTAATTACCCATAGCAACCACTAAACCTCAAAATAAGTTTTTCATTTATTAAATCTCTTTTCAGAACGTTTATCAAAACATTCATAATCTCATATCACTGACATAAGTATATTAACAAAATATTGTGAAAGATTTCTTATTTCAAAATCATATTACAAGAATCAAAACAAATGTTATTTAAATTAGAGATAAGGATAACCTAGAACATTATTCCTTCGGTGTTAAGAATGGAACGAAAGTTCCACACCACCATAATTAAGAAGGTCGGTTAAGGGAAATCTCATCTCTAATTCTTTTATAAATTTCTCCAATAAATCTTTTTAATAAATATTTTTCATTTATGAAACCTTCGTTGCTTAAATTCTATATCCATTTATAAAACTCTTTTATAAATATCCAAAAATCATTTATAAAACTCTTTTATAAATATCCAAAATCATTTATAAAACTTTTTTTTATAGATCCCCAAAATCATTTATAAAACCTCTTTTATAAATCTCCAAAATCATTTATAAAACTCTTTTATAAATCAACATTTATAATTCCCTTTTTAAAATATAGTTTGTAAATCTTCTTTAAATAAATCCTTTATAAATATTATTTACAAAATATCATTTGTAAATACCTTTATTAAAATAATTGGACATCTTTCAAAATCATTAACAAACACTTAACCTTAAATTGACATAGAATTAAAGTCAATTTAAAGACCATAATTTACAAATTTTGACTTAGTGACCATAATGGTACTAAATCAAGTTATCATTTTAATTAAATTTTACTTCGAGTCACATAATAATTGTTTACATAAGCCAACACATAAGTAAATAAAATTCATAACCAAATCAGGGAAAAACATGTCAATACAAACTAACTGGCATGTACATATCCAATCAACATAAAAGTAGGATGGTGATTTGTCCTGCTAAATAGATGTCCACACAATCTATTAAGTTCAATTATAGCAGGACATGGATTTATTCTGCTAATAGACATCCATAATTAAACAATTGAGTTATAGTGGAACGGTGATTTATTCTGCTAACAAATGTCAAAGTCGGCATAACCTATTCACATTCGTATGGCTACTTAATGGTATCGACAATCGAATCCCACGTGTTCAAAACTATTCATTGTAAAAGAAAGTTGCCTTTAAACAAATTGATTCTTGAAAAACAAAGTAATTAAGAACTTAAACCTCTTGTTAAATAATTAATTACAAGTTAAATCCTTTTTTAAAACATAATTAAATCTTAATTAAGTCTTAACTTAACTTAAATATTAATTAAGAAATAATTAACCTTTGAAAAATATTTTTTTTATAAATTAAACCCTTAACTAGTTTATAACTAGAATAATTAAACAATTACTTAATAATTAATTAATTATTAACTAACCCTATACTTTATTAATAATTAATTAAAAATCAAATACTTAATTCATAACTAATTAAAATAAATCTTACTTAATCAAAGATTAATTAAAATTTATCTCGCCTTTAAAAGATAATTAATTAGTAATTAGTCTCCACTTAATTATAATTAATAAATCTTATTTAGTTCTTAATTAATTATTAATTACCAAACTTAATTAACTAATATAAATAAATAGATAGATAAATACTTAATTTACTATTTTAAACTTATTATTAAGTTTAGAAAACATTTATAAAGTTTACTTAAGTATAAAAGCTTAATTTTGTAAAAAGATTAATTTTTACAGAAACTACATCCATAGCGATTATTGCTCTGTGGCCATAACTTAAAAATTTGTCTTTGGATTTCCTTTCTGAAACTAACTCATGGAAGCTTACTAACATTTTCAATACATAAAGTAATAATTTTTAAAAGTAAAACAAGTTTGAAGATTTGAAAAGGATTTGATTTTTAAAATTAAAACCATAGTTTTTACATAAGGATTCTTTATCGCTAAACCATACAAAAGTGCAAACTTTTCTTAGCATCCTCCTACATTATCATGTCTGTGGCATACAAAAACATATCACAACCAATACACAGACACAAAGATCACAACTTTTAGATTTTATTTTCAAATCTATACTACATATCACATTCAAACACATGTAAGCACACATAAACTCATATAAACAACATCCAAACAATATAACTTGCCTATAATCAAGCCATTGTACATACAAATACTAACAAAAGGTAAAAATACAACTTTTACCAAAAAGGTGTGAGTTTTACTCACCAGAGCTTTGAAAGCAAACTAAGTATTTCCTAGAACTTGAAAAGAGCCTAGATTTTAGCTTCCTTTTTGTAAAACTTGATTTTTAGCCAAGAGAAGGCCAAGTAGGCTCAGCCGAAGGCCTTTAGGCTCGGCTAAAGGTTGGACTTGGGCGCTGCCTTAGGGTATAGGGTGGGTTTTGGACTTGTTTTTTTAGAAGTAGAGGTGGTAGGAAGAAAAAAAATGAATTTTAAGGATTCTAAGAGTTTAAAAACGGAAAAGTGGTGATTTTTTTACTTTAAAAATATGGAAGCCGTTAAAAAGTTTGAGAGCTTAAGGAAGAAGAAGATGAAAATTTGAAAAGTAGAAAATGAAATGAGAATGGAGAGAGAGAAATTAAAAATTAGTTTTATAGAAAATGAAGTAAGAAAATTACCTAAATGCCCCTTAAGTACACACCTCCGTACAAATGATGTCACATCATCACACATCTCCACCTCTACCTTGTAATACATGTTGGTTCAAGGGTGCACCCCTTTTATCCAATGTTTAATGCATGGATTTGTACCATGATGTCGTAAAATGTGACTCAAAATCTTTTCATTTCTTTTATTTATTTATTTCTTTTGAAAATGATCACATCACTCTCACTTCTTAAGTACATTTATATTTATACTTTTACCCCCCTTAATTAAGTACACATTATTTATTTAAGTATGTATTCAAGTGTGCTAAGGTGTTTACAATCTTTTTAACAACTTTTATATGATTAAAAATGGGGACTTTTGTAAAAGCTTTCTGGTCACATTTTCTACTTTCCTTTGAACTAATTTTTTTTGCAAACCAAATTCAAAAATGAATTTTCTATCATTTTTATAAATTAAAAGAGGTCTATTTTAATTATTAAAACCATTATTTGAATGTGTAAAATTAATTAAATATTCATCCATTAAAGCAGTAAAATTCCGAGTCGTTACATTCTTCCTTCCTTAAAAGAATTTCGTCCCCAAAATTTTACCACATGAACACCCAATACTATTCATAAATCCACATGATGTTCAAAGATCATCCGTATGAAAAATGTGATTCGATCTCCACTCAATTACATAACTTCACTTGCAAGCCAGTATCGCTTACTTGATTCACTAGTGCGGACTCCGATCAGGCTTCTTAAGTAGAAACCTCCATTCTTCTTACATAGCCATATACTATGATAGAAATTTGGGTTCTCTTTCAAGAACCCTCATCAAGTGCTTATTGTCAAAATCAAGTGATAAATCCTTATTTGGGATGGTATAAAACATTTCGAGTCATGTACTCGAATCTTTGATCGAGGATTATATAAAAAGAAGAAATGATCAACGTACAACTTACGTACCCATCTAAATACTCTTATTTACCCATTTGCCTTCCTACCCTCCCATAAATATTTATGAAATCATTTCATAACAATTCCAACTTAAGTTTAAACATTTTTAAATGATACAACTTACTTATGAAACCCATCATAAAATCGCCTAAAATTATTAATTTGGATGATACCCTCCTACATCCTAAGAGTTTATATATATACATATATATAACATCTGATTTTTAATCCTATTCACTTTTAACTATTCATATGTAGGGACAAATAATTTTGGGTCTTTAAAATTGACTCGACCAATTCAACCTCTTCACCCATTCGGCCTGTTAAGTAGCTAAGAAGGGTAGGATACCGGTATCCAAACTCCGTCCTAGAGACTACTTTTTCTTGGACACCTCTAAGGTAAAGGTGTTTATTAGTCTGCCTAATAACATTAAATATTATTTAACCTCCTAAGTGTTAAAACCCAAAAGACGCTGTTTAATAAAACCAAGTTTATTAAACCTTCTTATAAATTAATTCAATTTTAAAGCTTCCTTTGTCAACCATTTTAAGTCAAGATACCTTTACATCCTGAAAACTTAGGAGCCAAATACTCAGATTTTATTTCAAAAATCTTTTGAAATAATACTGTATATCTTATTCATAGAAAATATACATATAGCTTGAGTAACCTTAAAGTGATACTAAGGAAATCAGTACTAGCAAATAGTATCATACATTCCTATACCACGAAGGGTAATACTCAAGTGAAGTGTTTACTATCTGGACACTTCTCTTCCCTATTTTAAGTTATTTTTGGATCACTCGAACTAGTTAACTTAAAAAATACTTTTCTCTATCAAATACCATTTGAAACAATACCATATATATTTTTGAAATATCTATTACTAACTTGCTATAGGTTCATTCAGATTTGAACTAGTTTTGATCGACAAACTCAAAGCCAACGGGTTCGTCCGCGACGCCCTCTACCCTGAATGGGTATCTAACCCAGTGCTAGTGAAGAAAGCAAATGGAAAATGGAGGACCTGTGTTGATTATTCTGATTTAAACAAAGCATGCCCTAAGGATAGTTTCCCGTTGCCTAGGATTGACCAGCTGGTCGACTCAACTGCCGGACATGAGTTATTATCATTTATGGATGCATACTTTGGATATAATCAAATCCCAATGCACCCCCCAGACCAAGAACACACCAGTTTCGTCACGAACATGGGATTGTACTGCTATGTAGTAATGCCATTTGGATTGAACAACGTAGGAGCGACTTATCAACGCTTGGTGAATCGAATGTTCAAAGATCAGATTGGTAAAACAATGGAAGTCTATGTGGATGACATGCTCGTGTAGTCACGGAAGTCAAACGACCACATCCGAGACTTGGTGGAGATGTTTGACATACTCAGGCATTATGGAATGAAGATCAATCCGTTGAAGTGTTCATTCAGCGTAGCATCAGGAAAGTTTCTGGGATTCATTGTGAATGCCCGGGGAATCGAGGCTAACCCAGAGAAGATTCAGGCTATCCGAGATATACAAGTGCCCAGAACCATAAAACAGGTGCAAAGCCTGAATGGAAAAGTAACCGCGCTGAGCCGATTCATATCCAGGGCCACAGACAAGTGTATTCCTTTCTTCGATGTTATAAATAAAGGAAAAAGGAACTTCGAATGGACACCCGACTGTGCGGAAGCATTCCAAGCTCTTGTGAGGCACTTTTAAAGTCCTCCGGTATTATCAAAACCAATAGACCATGAAACATTGTACGTATACTTGGCTGTATCCCAACACGCTATCAATACATCTTTGATTCATGAGGAAGACCAGGTTCAAAAGCCAGTTTACTATGTTAGCAATCGCTTGAAGGGGGCAGAAAGAAATTACCCGAAGATTGAGAAGCTAGCCTATTGCTTGATGATTGCATCACGCAAGCTTCGTCCATACTTCCAGGCACACTCAATCAGTGTTTACACTGACCAACCCTTATGGCAAGTACTCCAACGACCGGAAACTTCTGGAAGAATGTTAAAATGGAATATTGAGTTAAGTCAGTTCGACATTACCTATCTGCCGTGAAGAGCCATACGAGGACAAGCACTAGCCGACTTCATTGTCGAATTCTCCGTGTCAGGTGAATCAAACAGCCATAATGTCATACCTCCCGTTCGATGGAAGATGCATACCGATGAGGCATCTAACGACCGTTGCTCGGGGGCTGGCATAATCATTGTGACTCCTGAAGACCGATCAATTTGCTATGCTTTGAAGCTTGAGTTTGCAGTGACAAATAACGAAGCCGAATATGAAGCACTGATTGTTGGCTTGAGACTTGTTAACGAACTGGGAGTGAAATCAATTGAAATCTTCTGTGACTCACAATTGAAATCTGCTTCTTGATCATCATCCTCTAACTGCACACCTACCTCCTCAGCGGTAAGCAGACGCATACCCTCCTTTGCCGCCGCTTTCTCCTCCTTGGTGAATTGAGCCGTGACCACATCCATTCTAAAGGCCACGCCACCCTCCTTATCTGCATCGGCCTTAGCCTCCTCCAGGGCCCTGAGATAAATCATCGCCATAACTCGGGGATAATCATCCATCCAAGATAAGTTACCCTGTTTCCAAGTGCGAAAGTACATATCCCGAAGCATCTCATACATTATCCCCTCGTTCTCCTCGAACTCCCTTATTCGGTCCCCATAAGCCAACAACTTTGCAACGGCAGCATCCCTCTCCGATTGGTATCATGAGCAGTCAGCCTGAAAGGATTTCCTCATCGCCTCCATCTTCTCCTTCATCTTGGTTTGAGCAAGCTCCGCGGCTTCAAGCTTCCCAGATAACTCGTGTACCCGCTTAAGATCCGCTTTCCGAATCTCATCCACTGTTGCAATGGCCATATCAATCCGTTCCTTAAAAGCAGCCTCCATTTTCCGCAACTCTGACCTGCTGGCCTCTTCCATAGTTCTCTTTAATTGCCTAGAGGCGGCCTCATGTTGAGAGATCTGGATGGCCTGATCAGCGAGTTGTTTGGCCTGGTCGGAAACCATTAACCGCAGTCGAATTTTGGCGCTCCCGATTTCTTCCCCAGCCTTGACCAGCTGGGCATGATGCCCCATCAGCTTCCTGGTCTCCTCAGCAACTAGGTCGATGTTTGCCTTAGCTTCGTCCCCCAAAGTTACAACCCGAGTGGTAAGTAAATCAAGGTCCAGGGACTTAGCTTCATCGAGTATCCTTACCATAGGATTACGAGGGAGAAGGTGCTCACCGGTAGCCTCATCGAATGTAACATCACGAAAACCCGGATCCATATCCGGATGACCCGCAAACGGATTACGAACTAAACCGGGATGATCTATCTGGGTAACGGTAGGATTTTCAGACGGATGCGGAGAAGGTATAAATCCAATACTCTCCTCCGTAGTATCCTAGGGAGGCTCAGTTGGAAGCTGAGGACCAGGTGAAGATTCAAGCAAGGAGCAACTCCTCTTTTTCCTTTGGATATCATCTTCGATAACTCGAAGAAGAGGACGGTAGCCGACTACGTCTCCGGGACGACTAGTCGGAGGCTTTGGTTTAGTAGAAGCCTTGAGAAGTTTGTATTGTTCGAGACGGTGCCAAACGTCTGATGTCTTGGCCACCTTACCCGCTTCTGTGATATGAAACCAAGTGTTACAAGCATACATTGAACTATAATTCAAGAAATATATCAAGTTAAGAAGAGTAAAGAGGTGCATTGTTATACAAACCCCAAGGAGGAGTATGATACTGCAATAAGTCCTGGATCTCACTCCAGGACGGAAGCCGATCATAAAATATTCCTAAATCCCTATCATAAATGGAGTCTGCAGGAGTCAAAAATTCACCTTGAATCGCAGGAGTTGCCTTAGCTGAAATGCTCTTAGAAGATGAATCGCCACTAGTCCCGGCCTTGTCAGCTTTCTTTGGCTTCTCCACTAAAGCCGATCCTTCCTCCAACCCTTCGAAAGCTAGACGGAAAGCATCGTCCATCCACTCCTTGATCACACCTGCTTGCTCAGAAGACAAAGCCCCAACACCACTACCACTCTGTCCATCGCCACCATCATCACCATGACCATCACCATCACCTTCTCCATCACTCCTCACCTCCTTCATCCTCACCTCTTTCCTTCTCCACATCTTCCTCCTCCGGAATGTCTGGACATGTGCTGGGGGAGGGATCGTCGGACTTCTTAAGTTTCTTCCCCCCGGCAATTGGATGTTTTGAGAAGGGTTTCCTTTTGCTGCTCTTCGTCGTAGCCCCTCCTTTAGCTTTGGCGGCCCTCTCCTCAGCTGTGTCTCTTTGCTTGACCACAGACTGGCGTGGCAGAATCAAGTTGTGCTCCAAAAGAGTAGCATTCCTAATCAAATAAGAAGCTACCCTCTCCTTTTCCGGAATGGCTTCTATTTCCCCAGCCATCCGAACTAAACGATCATTCTCTACAACCGCAAAGCCACCTGTCGCTAGCAAGAAACAAAGCACATAAGGAGGAGAATTGCAGTCAGAACGGAAATTATAATAAAAGTCGACTTACAGCCAGAGGTGAAGCGGTGGAAACAAACAGAGTCATCCTTGACAAAGAACCATTCCTTCTTGAACATGCTAAATTTCGAATATAAGTCCAGGACTGGCTTGAAAGACACGGTCGATTCTAAGCTAATATATGGAGACCCCTTCTTGTAGCCTCTCAGGTTGTATAGATATCGAATCTCCCAGCTGGAAGGAGGACGCCCGTATTTTCTCTGGAAGATAATAAACAGAATCACCAAGATGGCATAGGAGTTGGGCTGAAGCTGGAAAGGGGCCACCTTCAAGTATGTGATGAAGCTGACGATCCAAGCGTTAATCGGAGGAATGGCCCCGCACATACAGTGATACCTACTATAAGCGAAATATCCTTCAGGGGGATTACGGCATCACTCCTTCCCCCGACAACAACATATGCGCTCTGTCGATCTCGAAAGAGCGAGATATAACATCAAGCTGCTCATCTTTGAGGGAGCTGGGAAAGCAGTCTGGCGATGAATTCAAGAGCTCTTGAGGACCGTACCCGTCTACTAACGATCTCGGGGTTGGTCCATGACGTTCTGCCCGAACTGGAGGCACTATGGGGGGCTCTCCTGTGTCTTTGGATTTCTTTTTATCAGAACGAGTTTCTACTTTATGGGACATTATCTGCAACATGAGAAAACATATTGTTAGAACAAGGAAAGTAGAGATATAAACAAGCAAGTGCGTACAGTCTGGAATTTCATTTGTAATTCAAAACATAAAAGGCTCAAAGTTCATTTGGCATTCAAACTCCCCGATCTCATTTGGTATTTCCAACCTAAAGTCCATTCGGCACTCGTACTTTCCAAATTCATTCGGTAGTGCGAGGCGAAGGTTCATTCGGCACTCTTACTCCTCGGATTCATTCGGTAGTTCAAGGCGAAAGTTCATTCGGCAGAAGAGGGCCTCACTTGGTCCGGCAGCTGAGGTTTGGTCCGTTGATGCATTTGATTCGGCAAAGACAAGAATTTGGTTCGGCTGGTAGGAAATAACAGAGGCGTGACGCCCCTACTTATAGACCAACATAGACGACCGGACCAATTGGTTCAGCACTTGGGCCGAACGTGGAGAAAACAAAGCGCGGCATATGCTGGCATATACCCCACTTTGGGGGGTAAGTGTTGGGTGCGTTTCCACCACCATCAAACCATTCACTACCGAGCCAACCCATCTCCTAAGCCTAGCCGAAACAAACTCTATCCTTTATCACCTAACTCACCACAATCCACCGGACCAAGTCCTACCGAACCAAATCCCAACTCATCCACTACCGAACCAAGGCACTACCGAGTCAACAATGCCAGGCCAGATTACATCAGCCCAGGCCTACCAGCAGCCATATACATCCAGGACCCCTACCCCCAGCCTCGCTCTATAAATAGAGGGGTAGGGGTACAACAATGACAGACAAGTTTGAGAGCTCAAGCGCGGACAGAACTTTCAAACAACTTTCATGCACTTGTAATCAAAGCTTAGTACTTGTAATTTGAACAGTGAAAGGGAATAACATATGAAGTGGACGTAGGCACGTTCTGGCCGAACCACTATAAATTTGTGTGTCTTTTACAGTTCAGTCCGTGCTTTTTACATATTTGCATAAATCACCCAAATCATTAAGAACGACATAAAATCGACTAAATCATACGACTTGAAGGTGTTTGCCCATTTTTTGTGCAAACACTTTCGTTAATTAATTATTCTTTTAATTACATTTAATAATTAATCTTTAACTTAATTACATTCATTAATCAACCTTGATTAATCACATTCAGTAATTAACTATCCTTAATTACTTACATTAATTAATTAACTTCTTAATTAATTAATAAATCCTTTAATTAATTACACCGAGTAATTAATACTTAATTACTTCCACTAAGTAAATATTCTTTAATACTTTTCCATCAAGTAATTTTCCATTAATTAATTACATCCAGTAATTATCCATTAATTACTTCACTAAGTAATTACACTTTATTAATTACATTAAGTAATTATGCTCAACCCATTATCAAATGATTCCCTTAAATTAATTAAACTTAGTTAATTAATTAACTAAAATTAACCACATTAACTTAATTAATTACAGTGAGAAATCAATTACTTCAATTACTTTATTAAGTAATAACTCTTAAAAATCCTTTTTAATATTAAGTAATTAACCTCTAATTACATTAATTAATTAATTATTGCTTAACTAATTAACCTTTGATTACTTAGGTTAATCAATCAAATTTAAGTAATCAACTACCCTTAATCAATTACAAGTTATTTTATCTTAATTTAATTACCTAATTTGAACATCTTAATTAATTTAAGAAATTATACCTTAATTACCTTTGTTAATAAAACAAGATTAAATTAAGATAACCCAAACATAACATTAAACTCTTATCTACCATTTTAAATTAAATTAAATTAAATTAAAAAGCTTAAGTTTGGTTTATAAAAAATCATCATCTTTTAATTTATTCAAGTTAAATACCTTTACTTTAACCACATTTTAATTACATCAATAACATTTTATTTGAAAAATTTTAGAGATTTATTACATAATTTAACTAAAGCAATATTTACATAACCCAAACTATTCTTTAAACAAAAGTTTAAACTTGAAAATCCATACTTTTAAAACTAAAATTATTTTTAAACATCATACTCTAAGTCAAACATTCATACATTATAAAACTAGTTAAAAACTTTGTTTAAAATTTAACCTGCTTTCAAATTTTGAAATTCATTTTTTGTTTAAAAACAGGACATGATTTTAAAGTTTGATAACAAAAATCGTCCCGAGACAACACTAACAAAAACTCGAGATAATCCACAAATTACCCGAGCATCACTCGCTTGACCACTCCCTCGAGTCGTACACGAGAAAACTTCGAATAAAACCCTGGCCAAACTCTTCTTCTTCCCAACCCAAAAATCTAGATGCACAGGACGAACGTCGTGCACATGCACAAAGGACCTAACCGTCGGCGACCATCACGGCGATGCTCCATATGTCATCCCTGACCTTTCCGACCCTCACGACCCCCTAGATTGACACAATCACCATCGATTCGAAAAAGAGCTTCAACACTTCAGCAGATAATAAAAACTCGATCGAAGAAACCTCCTGCCGACAGCGAACCCCATCACCAGAGGACCTACCGCCTTGACCATAGACGCGCCTCGAAGCATTGAAACTTTTCCCCCACAAGCGATTTGCTCCGATGCTCCATAGTCGCCGCGATCACCACAGAAACAAATCAGACAAAAACTGAACTTCGAACCCTACTTCGCCACTTCACAGCCACCACAACCATCATTAACCCCTTCCACTATTTTTCCAGTGACCGTTGACACCACGGCTACCTCTATACCAAACCACGATCTCCTACTTGACTCCGATCAACGTCAATTGACCGAAAACCCAAATTCGAACATTTCTCTAATTCATCTCAAATACTAAATTAAAAATAACAAATTTTACTTTAAAATTCATGATTCACTCACACGAATCAAGTTCTATAATCCAGAGATGAAATTATTGACATTGAATTTTAACTAAACTTTGATTTTGCTGTAAATCTTAAATTTTATAGAATATTTATTAAATATAAACACTTCAGTTTATTTTAAAAACAAGATTACTTTGTTATAATCAATTTCTTTTCAATGATCAAAGGCTAATAATTATTAATTGGGTGATATGAATTTTTTTAGTTGGTCTTGCCAGAGATAACGGAGACATGAATACAGGCATGCTATCCAAAATAACATAATTCAAACCAGATTTAAACTGAAACATCCATGCAAACAAATATATTTACATCATACATAACTATTAGCATCCAAAAGATTTAACTTTAAGTGTTTACTCAATAGGTTTAGAAGCAGAAAAACAGAGAATAGAGAACACTGCATATTTTGTTTCTTGGAACTTTGAATTTGACAGGCATTTTAAATCTGTTGTTGAGTTGAATTTGCTTGCATTAAGTTGAATTGAAACTGAAATCTGCTAGCTTGATCTCAGAATTTAAAACTTTGAAAACTTGATGTTAAGTTAGCTTGATTCAAGTTGAAATTTTAAAATCTTTGTTGTTGAATTTTGAAACTGCTGTTGAATTAATTTGTTGAACTTGAATCTATATTTGCCTATTGAAGCTTACTTCTTGCATAGCTTAAATTTGGTTTGATCATTGTTGCAGTTTACATTTGTTTCCAGGTTTCAGTTTCATCTTTGAATTTGGAAAAGAATGAATAGAAAAAGAAAATGGAGGAAGAAAAGATTGGACTGAAGAAGATTGAATTGAAGAAAAATAACAGGCTTTTCTTTTAAACATTGGTTTATAAACTCAATTTTTCTTTAAAACAATATTTGCCATTTGTTAACTTAATTTGTTCTTAAGCTTACAAGTGTGTTTTAATCAATTTAGGCGAATGACAATTGTATTACTCAATAATTTCTAAGTTGACAAGTGTTAAGAATTTATTATTAAATTAATTACTTATTGTTTCAAATGATCTAAATCTTAATTATTTTCATAAATACTTATGTTTAATATAAATTATGAAATGTATTATCTTTATGTTTTATTTATATTTTAAAATACATTTTCCAAAGCTAAGTTTAAAAGAAAGAAAATTAAAAAGAAATGAACATTTATTTAAATCTTATTTTAAAGTTTAAACTTAAGTTATTATACCTAACATTAATATCATATACATTTATAAACTAAATTTATTTTCAAGAACCAATTTTTAAAAGAAACAAATTAAACTTTTATAATAATATACTATTTTTAAGCTATTATATTTTGAACAAAATAAAATTTTCTTTTAAATCTTTTTTTGAAAATATAAGATTAAATTTTAAATAGCTTTTGAAAAGTTTTAATAAATTAAATCAAAAATCTTCCAAATCACAATATATTCATACATATATATATATATGTATTATAAATTTGAAAACACATTTTCTAATTAAGTTTAAACCAAAACTTTTCTATTTACAATATATAAAAATATGTGTGTGTGTGTGTGTATACATTATAAATAAAAACATTTTTAATATTAGCTTTAGAAATTATTATATTGAATTTTAAAACAAAACTTCAAATCACAATATATATAAACATATATATTATAATTTGAAAACATTTTTATTAAATTTAAATTGAAACCAAACTTCCTTTTCACAATGTATATACATATATACATTATAAATAGATTATTTTTATTAGCTTAGAAAAATTAATTTTTATCAATAAAATAAAATCTTAACTTTTGAAAAGAATAAAATTTCGAAATAAAATTATTATTAAGTTTTGAAAAGATAACATTTGTTAAATTGGATTATTGAATCAATATTACACATTTTAAAATAATTATAAATGGAAATTATTAAATAAATATTGTCCAAAATTCCGGGACATCACATTCCTCCCCCCCAAAAGAATTTCGTCCCCGAAATTTAAAAGCAAAGATAATTTAATAATCACATACAGATTTCAATTTTAAAATAGCAAGCATATGCTATCAATCATATACTAGCAATCATAGCAACCAATTCAAACAAACAATACTAACTATCCAGGCAAAATTCTGGACAGAACTTCCTAGAGTTCTCAAGTATAAACACCGGGATACTCGCTCTACTGAATCTAAACTAGCTACACCACTCAGATCCTGAGCTCCTATATCTCTAAATCTATAATCTGAATAGGATACCGGACCACAGACAAGTCTTGCTCAACTTCCAAATCTCCCTGATCTGCTGGTTACAAAACCATTGATGGATCAAACACGTACTCCTTTAGAGATACATGAAATACCTTTCAAATCCCAGCCATTAGAACTGGCAATTCAATCCTGTAGATCAAACACTTATCTTTATGAGTATACAGAAAGATCTTATACACTTCTGAGCAAGCTTCCAGTCTTACCCAATTTTATTGCTCTTACGATCGGAGAAAACTTATCCAAAATTAAATCTCCGACTTTGAATTCTGAATCCTTCGTCTCTTATCCACAAAACTCTTCTGCCGATCCTGGGCGGTCTTCAAACTTCTTGATCAATCCAAACTTCGCAGATGCCTCACGAAACAAATCTGGACCAAGAAATAGATGATCACTGGATTCTACTCAACAAGATGGTTCTCCCAAGATCCATCGAAATCCAGAACACTCACTCTACCCCACAAACATCAGAAGACTTCGAGCTTACTTCTCCTATTCGGAAAAATAATATAGATGCTCTAAAAAACTAAGCCTTCAAATCATGAATGAACTTCCTGAAGAAATCCTCTAATCCAAGAAAAACACAAACTTTCGAGGAATCCGAGGTTGCTTCTATTCTGGAATAGCTGCCACCTTGCTTCCGCTGCACAACTCTGATCTGACGAAGATGAGAATGTTGTTGATGAACACAAGCACAGACTTGATCCACTCATCCAGGGAACATTATCCATCAAATTCCATAAAATCTTAGTGACCTATCTGATTCGGTCACAAAAACTATAATAAAAATTCAGCCATAAAACTAGATCCAATCAATTCTGAGCTGCTTTACCAATCCTCTCTCTAAGAGCCTTCTGTCTACTAAGCTGAACCACCGGAAAAGCCACAAGAACCAAGTCGATACAGAACTCCATCTTCTGATGCAGATGTAAACCTTGACTTCTTCAAAGACATCCGAAAAAATCTCAAACTGGTTCGATAGCTCCAACATTCTCTAAAGATGCCTCAATCCAAAGCAAAGATTACTAAGAGAACTTTTGAACCACCGCAATTCACTTTTTCGATTTTGCCTGGTTCAGATTCCAAAGAAACAGTTCTCTCTTTACAAATTAGAACAGCTTTAGCCTTCCTAATAAAAGGAAGAAACTGATGGTCCACCATCAACCACAAACATCATACCCAGCTGAGCTTCCAGAAGAAGTGGACAAGCCTTCACCATCTCTCCGGCCTACTGATAGAAGAATCACAAAGACTCTTGAACCATCGAAGAAACATGCCACTCTACTGCTTCCGAACTCCACCTCTAGGACACTGCTAAGCCAAGAGACTTTCCTGACAGCACACTCAACACCTCCGAGCTGCCACTGCTGCCAAAAACTTCCTTTCCCAAAAGCTCCTCGAATCATAAAGCTATATCAACCAACTCTACAAAAGAGCCTTCAAGATGGCAGATATCTCTCAAGAAGCTCGGGCTTTAACCCAAGCACAAACACCTTGTCGAACTGAGTCTCACACTCCGATACTGACAAGACTCCTTCTACGGTTGCCAAGATACCATTTTCAGCACCTCTGACTGGTCCAAACTCTAGAAAAATCCGCTCGCACAAGAGCAACCAAACTTACATTCCAAAGATGGACTCCGAACCTTAAAAAGGTTTCCTTCAGAGATCGGTGAAATCCTTACACTATGCTGCAAAGATTACTCAAGATGCCTAATACTGCCCTGGCAGATACTCTTCCACCTCAATTACTCAGACTTCTCCTATTGGTAGTCGTGCTATACCCACCACTACCTCTCCTACCTCTAGAATTTATATTGGAAAACCCAAACATGTAACCCAACAAATAGGTAGGTATATAGATATATATATAAAAATATATAAGTACGCTCTCTTAAGAAAGAAATCACTCCAAAGCCTAGGTATTCACTCACCTAGCGCTCTGATACCATAATGTAACGACCTGCCTTTCATTCCACAGAAAGACGCATCATTAAGAAGAAAGAAAGGGATAGAAAAGAGAAAAGATAGAAAAGAAAGAACAAAACAATATCAGAATCTCACAGCGGAATGAATAAATTATATTATATCACATAAGATATTACATAGTATCATGTACATCAGAGTTATACAGCTCTTACAACACAAACTAGACAGTTATAAACACCCGTCTAGTTATTACAACTCAAGTACATCACAAAGATATAGATGCAACACTAGCACAGCAGAACCACTATATATCTACACGCTGAAGCCTCCTGCTCCATATCTCCTCCAGAACTCGTCAAAGCTAACCTGAATCCCTTAGCTACTTGTAAAATTTGAGTACCCAAGAGTTTAATAAAATAGAAAATAAACTCCGGGTCAGACATGGGTCTGCTATGAATAAACGGGTTAAAGTTTCTTAACTTCGAAAAACCTTTGAAAACAAAGGATATCACGTAAGACTTCCCACACATAAACATGGGTAAGTTTTTGCCTTACGCTAACCGAAACATTTGATAGGAAATTCAGTATATTATAATAGGGTCTAGGGTTTTCAAGTAAAATACAGAAATAGCTGGAATGCTTAAATCTCACGTTCCAACATAGTTGGGCAAAACCAATATGTACTGCACTTATTGAAGATTGGATTCCATACAATGGCATGGCTACTGTGGTACCGCCCGTCACAGTACGTGGCCTAGATTACCGTACCGAGGATCCACCCTAAATCCCCTACAACACAAGGCCGGAACCATCCCTTACTAGATAGTCCCAAAAAAGACAACCCCAGCAGTTGTCATGACCAACTGCCCACACAACCGAATGAAAAGGGACCTCTAGACAGGGGTAAATCTCGTCCTACTTGGGTGCTACCCACTTAGTCTTGCTGCACCTCCCCTGTTTTAGCCATTCTCGGTTGATGAGGCTTGAGGCTACGATTACATTTATAGAACACATCTATCTTAGAATGCTCATGCTCACCTGATGATGTTCTGAAAGCATTCAATCCATACAAGTTTGTTCGAGGTTCGAACGAACCGAAGGAACTATCTCGCTACACTCTTTTTGGAATCACCCTCAGAGTTAACGACAATAGCCCTTGCACTCTAAATCTTCATCTCGAATCTGAAAGTACTACCCCGTTAAACTCGTATTGGAATCACCCTCTGAGTTTTAACGACGAATAGTCCTTACACCTCGAGTCTTCACTTTTCCTTTGAGATTCATGACCTAACGTTTAATTTGGATCGATGTGGTTTTCAAAATTCCAAATTTGGAAACCCGATCCCGATCTCATCGAAACCCAAAACACCATCTTAATGTCCAAGTGATTTAAGTTTGAACAATTTAGTTCAATTTAAAACATTGAATTCACACAACATCATTCACAGACAAATTTCACACATTTATCTCAGCTATAACAAATATCATAGCACAGAACATCACAGATTATTCAAACTATAAGTATCCATCAATCAAGACATTCTATCCAAACAATCATCCATAAACATGAATTATTAATCCATATTATAATTAATTTAATCAACTTAAATTAAATTAATTACTTGAGAATTAATCACCTATCCCTCCTTAAATCAATCATTAATTAATTACAACCATTTAATTAATTAATCATTCTTTAATTACCTTATAAACTAATCAATTAATCTTTAATTACGGATTAATTATCCTTTAATTATACTCTTAATTAATCACCCTTGATAAATTATTCTTTAATTACACTAAGTAATTAGCCTTTAAATTAATTACACAAATTAATTAATCTTTAATCATTTATTGATTAATCCTAATTAATTTTTAATTAATTAATTAACTATAATTAATTACATTAATCCTTAACTAGTTACATTAATTAATTATACTTTAATCACTTCATTGATTAATTATCTTATACTTAATCACATTTATTAATCAATTAGACAATTAATTATTCATTAATTACATTAATTAATGATCCACTAATTACTTTCATTAATTAATTATTCTTTTAATTACATTTAATAATTAATCTTTAACTTCATAACATTCATTAATCAACCATGATTAGTCACATTCAGTAATTAACTATCTGTAATTACTTACATTAATTAATTAACTTCTTAATTAATTAATAAATCCTTTAATTAATACACTGGGTAATTAATACTTAATTACTTCCACTAAGTAATTATTCTTTAATTACTTTTCCATCAAGTAATTTCCCATTAATTAATTACATCCAGTAATTATCGATTAATTACTTCACTAAGTAATCACACTTCATTAATTACATTAAGTAATTATACTCAACCCATTATCAAATGATTCCCTTAAATTAATTAAACTTAATTAATTAATTAACTAAAATTAACCACATTAACTTAACTAGTTACAGTGAGAAATTAATTACTTTAATTTCTTCATTAAGTAATAACTCTTAAAAATCCTTTTTAATATTAAGTAATTAACCTCTAATTATATTCATTAATTAATTATTGCTTAATTAACTAACCTTTGATTACTTAGGTTAATCAATCTAAATTTAAGTAATCAACTACCCTTAATCAATTACAAGTTATTTTATCTTAATTTAATTACCTAATTTAAACATCTTAATTAATTTAAGAAATTATACCTTAATTACCTTTGTTATAAAACAAGATTAAATTAAGATAACCCAAACATTACATTAAACTCTTGTCTACCATTTTAAATTAAATTAAATTCAAAAGCTTAAGTTTGGTTTATACAAAATCATCATATTTTAATTTATTCAAGTTAAATACCTTTACTTTAATCACATTTTAATTACATCAATAGCATTTTATTTGAAAACATTTAGAGATTTATTACATAATTTAACTAAAGCAATATTATATAACCCAAACTATTCTTAATATAAAAGTTTAAACTTGAAAATCCATACTTTTAAAACTAAAATTATTTTTAAACATCATACTCTAAATCAAACATTCATACATTATAAAACTAGTTAAAAATTTTGTTTAAAATTTAACTTGCTTTCAAATGTTGATATTCATTTTTAGTTTAAAAAAGGACAGGATTTTAATTTCTGGTAACAAAAATCGTCCCGAGGCAACACTGCCAAAAACCCGAGATAATCCACAAAATACCCGAGCTTCACTCGCATGACCATTCCCTCGAGTCGTACACGAGAAAACTTCGAATAAAACCCAGGCCATACTTCCAAAAATCCAGATGCACAGGACGAACGCCGTGCACATGCACACAGGACCTGACCGTCGACGACCATCACCGCGATACTCCATAAGTCGTCCCTGACCTTGCCGACCCCCACGACCCTCTAGATTGATGCAATCACCATTGATTCAAAAAAAGAGCTTCAACACTTCAACAGATAATAAAAACTCGATCGAAGAAACCTCCTGCCGATGATGAATCCCATCACCAGAGGACCTACTGCCTTGACCACAGACGCGCCTAGAACCACTAAAACTTTCCCCCACAAGCGATTCGTTCCGATGCTCCGTAGTCGACGCGATCACCACGGAAACAACTTAGACAAAAACTGAACTTCGAACCCTACTTCGCCACTTCACGACCACCACGGCCATCGTTAACTCCTTCCACCATTTTTCCAGTGACCATTGACACCATGGCCACCTCTATACCAAACCACAATCTCCCACTCGATTCCGATCAACGTCAATTGACCAAAAATCAAAATTCGAACATTTCTCTAATTCACTTCAAATACTAAATTAAAAATCACAAATTTTACTTTAAAATTCATGGTCCACTCACACGAATCAAGTTCTATAATCCAGAGATGAAATTATTGACATTGAATTTTAACTAAATCTTGATTTTACTGTAAATCTTAAATTTTACAGAATATTTATTAGATATAAACACTTAAATTTGTTTTAAAAACAAGATTACTTTGTTACAGTCAATTTCTTTTCAATGATCAAAGGCTAATAACAATTAACTGGGGTGATATGAATTTTTTTTAGTTGGTCTTGCCAGAGATTTAACAGAGACATGAATACAGGCATGCTATCCAAAATAACATAATTCAAATCATATTTAAACTGAAACATCCATGCGAACAAATATATTTACATCATACAGAACTATTAGCATCCAAAAGATTTAACTTTAAGTGCTTACTCACCTGGTTTAGAAGCAGAAAAACAAAGAACACTGCATATTTTGTTTCCTGGAACTTTGAATTTGATAGGAATTTTAAATCTTTGTTGAGTTGAATTTGCTTGCATTAAGTTGAATTGAAACTTAAATCTGCTAGCTTGATCTCAGAAGTTGGAATTTTGAAAACTTGATGTTGAGTTGGCTTGATTCAAGTTGAAATTTTAAAATCTTTGCAGTTTAATTTTGAAACTGCTGTTGAATTAATTTGTTGAATTTGAATCTACACTTGCCTGTTGAAGCTTACTTCTTGCATAGCTTAAATTTGGTTTGATCATTGTTGCAGTTTACATTTGTTTCTAGGTCTCGGTTTCATCTTTGAATTTAGAAAAGAATGAATAGAAAAAGAAGATGGAGGAAGAAAAGATTGGACTGAAGAAGATTGAATTGAAGAAAAATAATAGGCTTTTCTTTTAAACATTAGTTTATAAGCTCAAATTTTCTTTAAAAAAAGATTTGCCACTTGTTAACTTAATTTGTTCTTAAGCTTACAAGTGTGTTTTAATCAACTTAGGTGAATAACAATTGTATTACGCAATAATTTCTAAGTTGACAAGTGTTAAGAATTTATTGTTATATTAATTACTTTTTATTACAATTGATTTAAATCTTAATTAAATATTTTCCTAAATACTTATGTTTAATATAAATTATGAAATGTATTATCTTTATATTTATTTATATTTTAAAATACATTTTCCAAAGCTAAGTTTAAAAGAAAGAAAATTAAAAAGAAATGAACATTTATTTAAATATTATTTTAAAGTTTAAACTTAAGTTATTGTACCTAACATTGATATCATATATATATATATAATTATTTTCAAGAACCAATTTTTAAAAGAAAACAATTAAACTTTTATAATAATATACTATTTTTAAGCTATTATATATTAAATAAAATAAAATTTTCATTTAAGTGTTTTCTTGAAAATATAAGATTAATTTTTAAATAGCTTTTGAAAAGTTTTATTAAATTAAATCAAAAATCTTGCAAATCACAATATATTCATATATATTATAAATTTGAAGACACATTTTCTAATTAGGTTTAAACCAAAACTTTCTATTTACAATATATACAAATATATATACACATTATAAGTAGAAACATTTTTAATATTAGCTTTAGAAATTATTATATTGAATTTTAAAGCAAAACTTCATATCACAATATATATAAACATATATATTATAATTTGAAAACATTTTTATTAAATTTAAATTGAAACCAAACTTTCTTTTCACAATGTATATACATACATACATTATAAATAGAATATTTTTATTAGCTCAGAACATTAATTTTTATCAATAAAATAAAATCTTAACTTTTGAAAAGAATAAAATTTCCAAATTAAATTATTATTATTAAGTTTTAAAAAGATAACATTTGTTAAATTGGATTATTAAATCAATATTACACATTTTAAAATAATTATAAGTGGAAATTATTAAATAAATATTGCCAAAAATTCTGAGACATCGCATGTAATATGCTCGGTCTGACCCAAGCATTATAATAAAATAACATCCGAGTCGGTCTGGAAAACCAGTGTGAGAAAACACACCCAACCAGATTTTAAGTTATATAAAAATCTCTGAAATCAAAGGTATTTCGTAGGATCACGCCGCACATAAACACGGACGGGTTTATATGTTACCATAACCAAAACTTTTTTATTGTAAAAGATCCATATATATTATAATAATGTCTAGGGGTCAAAATAAGATATGAATATAGCTGAAATGCTTGCATCTAACATTCCAACATATTAGGTGTATAACTAAAACCATAAGGCTCGTATTGGAGAATGGATCACATACTATGACAAGGTAAGGGACTACCTTCCGAAGGTGCATCTTTAGATTAATGCACCGGGGTCTGACAAGAACTTCTTGTGCCCCTGCCACACAGGACTGGCCTGCCACTTGACTAGTAGTACCGAATATGGCCACCCCGCTTGGGCCCTGAAGCATAGGAGAATAGATAATAACCGATCTAGATTTGGAAAGACCATACCCTACTTGGGAGCTACCCACTTAGTTCTGCTACATGCCCGATTTTCGTCATTTCCCGGTTGATGAGTCTTGAGGCTACGATTAACTTTCAAGAACATTTACACTTAGAATGCTCATTGCCTTCCGATTGCAATATGCTGATACCATTCATCCATACAAGTCCGTTCTGGATCTGAACGAAACCGAAAGCACTATTTCTACTACATCCATTTTGGAATCACCCTCAGCATTATTAGCGATTAGCCCTTGCACTTCACATCTCTACCTTCGATTCCATGCTCTTCACAATATCTTCACTTCGAAATGCATTCGTCGGATCGAAGTAGTTTTCGGATAACATATCCAATCCCGGTCTCTTTGAAACAACATTCGACAATTTTCGACATACTCAACCCCGGTTCTTTAGGAATTAAACAGTCAATGATAAGATCGAAGACCACCTCCTAACCAATATGGACGGATTTCCTTATCATTGTCCTAGGAGAATGAAATGAGATTTATACGCACAGTACAGCATCATCAGAGATGATTGTAACGTATAATTCACAAGTTTCTCCTAGATATTTCCAAAGTTATGTTTGGGTCCATATTCAATAGTTGGTTATTTAACCACCGGATAACAAACATACATCCAAATCAGGGATTTATTCATAGTGAAAACCAACATTGATTAAGCACAAAAACAATCACTAGCCTCCTTTAATAAATCTTCCATTTATAAAATCACTTTGTAAACAACTTGTATATAAACACCTTTACCAAGATATACTCGCAAATCCACATATTTCAATACTTAGAAATATTCATATACTTATCTCAATGGTATAAGTATGTCTACAAAATTGAAAGAGATTCCCTTTTCATTAGATTCTCAAATCATTTTTGAATTTCCTTACAATTCTCTAAAACTGTTTATAAACCACTTTATAAATCTCCGAAAACCATTTATAATCCCTTTATAAAAATTCAATCACTTATAAGCTTCTTGTACATTTCAAAAATCATTTATAAACTCTTTATAAACCCATAAACCATTTTAAATTTCTTTTACTAATTTATAACCCGTTTCTAAAATTCGTTTATAAACATCTAACCGTTTATGAACTCTTTCACCTTGCAAATAACCTTTCCTTAACTGTTCAAACCATTTTATAACGCCTTTAAAAAATCTAGGTCTTTTAACTATATTCATGGGTCTCAGAAACATTTATAAATAATTAAAAATCTTTACTTCAAAACACCATTATGTAATAAAGTTATCCATAATAACATTATAAAAAATGGGAATTATTGACTTTAAAACATCTTAAAATAATATTCAATAGTTTAAAAATATTTATTAATTAAATAACAGTAATTAATCCTTACCATTATTATAATAATGATTAAATTTCAAAACCTTATTAATAATCCTTATTATAAATTTCAAAACCATAATTATTCTTAAGTAATTAACCTTTCCACATTTTTATAAAATCTTTAAAACCATATTACGAAACAATGCTAATATAATTTAAATAACTTTAAAATAATATTACTAAAATTAATTGTAAGGACGCAGAATTTCTATTAATTAAAATTTGTATATTTAATTGATTTTAAATATTAATAAGTGAAATTTATAAGTCGAATAATTTATTTTTCGAATATCTGGATTTAATTGGATAATTAAATCGATAATTTAATAGTTGAAATTACAGAAATAATTGGAAATTTGATTTAATATGATTGAAAATGATTTGTAAAATTTTATTTTATCATATTGGAGTTAGAACAATGTTATAGAACTTTTAAAATTGAATTTAAAGTTAATTTGTGAAAATTGAGTATTTTAATATTTAATTGACGAGTTAAAATAGGCATTTTTCAAACAGTCTCGGATTTTGACGAAACCAGTTTCATCGGATCCATAATGTTATATTATTGTAAGATTTCAAATTTCGTGTCAATCGGATTTACAGTTTGTCCGTGGCAAGCTAAAACGCGTAGAAATCGATTTGAGTGAATTTTGAATTTAAAAAATTCGATTTGAAATCGAATCTTTCAAATTTGATCGAATTGGCTCCCGATATATATTCCATTGTGTTCGAAATAGGGGTAAAACATTATAAACGCCAGGCGACACGCTTCGTCTGGAGTTCGGAAAAATTTCGGGTGAATGGAGCATTGAAATTTTCTATATAAGGACCTCATTTATCACAATTTACAGAAACCCTAGTTCCTAAAGCTTCAGCCTCCATTAACATATTCAATGGCCGAAAATCTCCTAACTTCTTCTATTAATCTCTTCCAATCCGTGCGGTATTTCAACAAACTTCCAACTAACAAATTATAGAGCTAAGTGAGATCTACAAATTTATACGGATGTGATCGAGAATGAGGCAGTAAATCGATGGCAATTTGGCTGCAAAGAGCACGCGTTCATGCACGAATTCCCATGCAATGATGAGGTCGAGCTTCATCATCCTCTGGCCGAAGGTCGAGCTCAACGTTGGCTTCGATGTGGTGCTTGCCGATCGATGCAGAAGTCGTCGTAGAGGCCCTGAGATTTAGGGTTTAAGGGGCGGCTAGTGGGTTTCACGTGTTTGAACGCGAAGGAGGAGGAAGTTGCGTGGAATGGCTAAGATCTGGAGATAGAAATGCACGGCCGAGATTGAACGGAAATTTAAAAGAAAATGTAAATTAATTATATTAATTTGTATAAAACTTTAAACTATCATAACTTTTTCATACGAGGTCGAAAACGCACGAAACAAGTTGCGTTGGAACCATATTGACGAATACTACGCGATGGAGCTGGATTGGAGTCGATGGGACGTAGTGAAAATTTCGGGTAAAATTAAATGCATGTTTAATTTTATTCGAAATAAAACGCTGTAACTGATATCGGAAATTCAGGGTGAGAACTTCTCACTCAATCGAATTGTTTCGATTTAAATTTTAAATAGTTAAATTTGAAATGGTTGATTGGATGATTGAATGTTGATTATTATCTGTTGAATGTAAATAGACATTATGCGCCGTTATTAAGCGGAGGTTATTTATTAAAAACTTATACCGCGAACATTTCACTGCAAAGTGAAATTGGTATTATTTATGTACTTGGAGTTGATTTTCCCGCATTATATAGCGGATGAGACCCTATTGCACCGTATAATAGCGGATAATATTTTATAAAACCCATATACCGCGATATTCTGTATTGGAACGGAATTGGTATTGTGCTAACGTCTGTGGATGTTGGGAAACAGGTTGGAGGGATCCAACTGGATTGCTCACTAGTATTTATTTGATTACAGATATTGCGATATCTGTTGATTATCATATACTGATATATGATGTCTTTGTTGTCGTGATTGACTATTTGGTGTGTTGCAACATTGGGCCAATTTTGGAATTATATAAAAAAAATTAAAGTGATGATTTTCAAAATTAAAAAGGGTTTTAAAGTGATTTTTGAAAGTATACGTTTTATTAAATTTTTGAATTGATTCATTTTAAATAAATCAACGTTATAAAATTTAATATTATAAAGATTTATGATTTTTGAGAAATATAGTTAAAATGTGGTTTTGGAAATATGGAGTTAATGAATTTTATAAAATAGTTTAAATTGAGATTTTTGGATTTTTATGAACGGTTTATATAAAAGATTTAAAAAATTGATATTTATAAAATTAAAATAATAGAATTATAAAAATGAGTTTTTGTGTTAAAAATGAAATAGGAAATGGATGGATTAGTAAGTAATGAAATTTATAGATTTATAAATTGAGAAGTTATAAAATGAATAGATTTTGTAAAATGAAAGATTTATAGTTGAATTTAGTTATAATATGGATTTTGGCGTGTAAATAGGATATGGATAAAATTTGTGAATAAAGTGATTTTATAACTCGAAGTTTTTATAATATATAAATGTGAATTTATAACCATTGATTTATAAATTCAGGATTGATTGAATTTGATAAGTAAATTTTTATAGCTTATTAAAGGAGTATGTTCACGATTTTGGGACAGTGGATAATTTTTGAATTGAATATGTAAAAGTGTTGAATTTGGTTAATGATTATATTCATGATTTTGAACAGTGAGTAATGTATTAAAGTGTTTTAGGAAAGTGATATTTTAAATAGAATTAAAACGGTTTGAAGTTGTTTTAAAATGCATTAAGTGTCGAAACCATAGATTTCAACATTTATTGTTGAAATAGACGTTTTCGAGGAATAGAAGGAAATAATAGACTATAACACTGTTGTTACAGTAAATGATTTCTGAAAGGAATTGTTTTATATAGTATTGGGATTTATGTATCTATTTTAAGTTCGAATCCCTATACTAGTGATTTTGGGTCGTCGTAATGATGTTTTACGAAACATTCGTTTTGACTCAAATAAATGTGTTTAAGAGAATGTTTTCCTTAAAGAATGAAATATATACTTAATTTCGATTTAAGTATATTGAATATTCTCCAAGTGTTGAAAATAAATGGGTTTGTGAATTACTTATTATTAAATAAGCATGGAAATGTTTTCCAATATGAAGTGAATATTTTGAGATTTTATCTTTTAAAGATAAATTGAAAATGAATATTAGAAATCTATTTGGAAATCGTATATTCATAGATATTTTGGAATTGTAAATTCACTATGAAATTCATAAAAGAAAGGGAAATTTGTTTAAAAATAAACGTTGATTTATTTTTGAAGTGTGGGAATAAATTTTACGGATTTGGAACGTAAATATAAAATAAATCGGTAAGGATTTATTTGATTGATTTAAATGAACCATTTTAAATTTAAAATGGATAAATATTTGGAAGTGTTTCCGTTTAAGGAAATTGATTTGAAATTTGTTTTCAAAGATTGAAAGGTGAAAGGTGATTTGAAATTTGTTTTCAAATGTTGAAGTGTGGAATTATATATCTAGTAAAGATATTTTGGAAAATAAATAATTTGGAAAATTATTTGGAATCTGGTGATGTTGTACACGCCTATTGATAGTTAAATAATCGACTATCAATATTTACCTTTAAATAGGTATTTGTTGTGATTTGCTTGAATTTGAATGCCACACTTATTTTCAAAATAAGCGCTCACTATACGGGTTAGCCGGGAAAGGACCTTGGGGTCGTATAACCCATTCCGAATATGTGATACGTCGTTATGGATTGCATTTGATGACCGGTGTTGAAGACTGGATATTTATCAAAACGGAAGGATTACCGTCGAATGACTCTGCATCGGCTGATCTCCGATATAGAGGTTTTATCACCCTTAGTGACGGGAAGTCCGGACGTGATTAGTGAATATCCGGATTGCAAGGGCTTTTTTGGAAGTGCCTTCGGTTCTGTTCGAGCCCGGAACAGACTTGTATGGATTGTATGTATGACATTACAAATTGAGGTATAAAGCTGATTTCTTTCAAATATATTTTTGTTGGTGGCGGAGAATTTATTCTCTTAGCTTAACACCCTTCTCTGAGACGTACGAGCTCAGAGGTTATGTAGTTGAAGGTTATTAGTGATATACTCCCAATTTGGTAGTGTGATATGCTAAGTGCTGTTGAGCATATGTTGAACAAAGCACAGCTTTTGTATAAAGCATAGCTTTGTGGATGAGACTTCGTCGGACCTCACACCCCGAAAATGGTCAAAACAGGAAGGATGCAACAAGGTTATTAGGGGGTAGCGCCCCTTTAGTGTATGTCATTCCTTCTGGATAGAGGTGGTATCATGGTATGGAGTCCAGATACTTAACCTATGTTGCTGCTGCAAATTTATTACTTTGTGGTTGTTGGAATCGAGAATCCTCGAATATAGATCGGGTACGATCGGGGAATGACATTCGTGTCAGTAGTTGCCCAGTTTGAAGGGTAACCCGGCCTTGTGTTGGCAGAGACCTCACCATAACGTTAGGTTCTCGGGTCGTCTTTCCAGAGGCGTACCCATGTGACAATGGGAAGTTCCTTGGCCTGACCATTTGTTGGAAATCCAAAGAAATAATACGATCTTGTACGATTTTTGTTGTAGAACCTATCATTCACTTATGGTGGTCACCACTGTTTGGATGGTAGCTATAGTAGGCAGAAGTGCGTAATGCCTATGCAGGCTAAGATTTATACCTTTACTTTGGAAATGATTTTTCCTATGCTATGCACTAGTAATAATATCAAATGTTTCTTTTAAATGCGTATCAAGCATCTTTGACTATCATAAGGAGAAATCTCCTCCGATTCTGCGTTTGCATTTTGTTTGTGTGTGCGGAAGGCCTTATGGTAGTTTCATTTTCTAAAAAGCATTGCGAATTTATTTTAAAATATCTCTTGGTTTGTTTTAAAGATAAATAACTGTTTTAAGTTCTCACACCAGTCCCATGAATGACTTGGAGTTTATTGTTTCCCTTCCTAAACTCTAGGTGCCCACTAATTTCCACACGGGCAGTCTAGAGTCGGGTTTATCAGGATATTCTGGAATTCAGGAGTTGCTGGAGGCAAGCTGGATGGCATGACGTATTCACTAGTATATAGTATTTCTTTTCTGCTGTTTGTTGTTGTAAACTCTGTAATGTAATGTAATAACTGATATAGTTCTTTATTTTAAAGATTATTCATTTATCTATTATATGTTGTTCCGCTGCGATTGTGAGATTCTGATATTGTTTGTTGTTTCTTTATGTTCTGTTCTATCTTTTGTCGTCTTCTTCTATCTTCTACCTCTTCTTTAACCCTAACGGTACGGTTTTCTGGCCTTCGATTGCTCGGCAGTTGATAAAGTGGACGTATTGATGTCGGTTTTCGAGCGTCGAAAAGTCGCAAACGTTACATCTGGTATCAGAGCTTATGGTTAAGCGAAAACCATGGCTCTGTTGGGTATTACTCATTAGAGATAGAGTCAGCAGTACTCTAGAATGAGTTTGAGTGTAATAATAGATACGAGTGCGTATTTGTTAGTGAATATGAAATATTTTATATTGTAATGATTGGTTTGTTGAGTGGTATATGTATTCTGGTCAACACGAGTAATTAACGTTGTTGATAGGGATCTCTAAACACTTGTGTAGAATAATTTGACACAATATTGTTTTAAAATAGGGTAAATGAAATAATTTTACCTTGATTATATTTTATATATAAGGGAATAATTTTTCAGAATTATTAAAGTGTATATAAATTGATTGTTTGGTTGTTGAATAAGTTAGATAAAACAACAATTTTAAAAGAATAATTGTATAAGCAAATGATTATAAGTAAGAAGTTATAATTAAAATGATTTACACTTGTGAAATAATCTTATACATAAGAAGTGAAATTATATAAGTAAAAGATTTATAAATGTGATTTATAATCTAAAAATAAAATTCCAGAGAACTGTTTTGAAAGGATTTGATATTTTGGAAAATTGTTTTGGAGAAATTAAAGCTCTAAACTCTTTTTGGCCGCTGGAAAATAATTCCGATAATGATCGCGACATCATTAGTGTTCATTTTCGGGTTTTCAAAAGAGGGATTGCTGCCAGATTATTTTAAATGAAAGTTGTTTGGGAAATTTGGGTTTGGCTTTTGAAATCCAAAAGATAATTTGAATTGATTTCAAAAATGGTTTTGAAACGTTGGAAAGACTCTGGAATCCTATTTAAAATATTTATGGGAATGATAAATGAGTTGATAACTTATACAATTTGAAATTTTGATAGAATAAACTTAACTTAAAGGATGGAGTTAAATTAAAGGAAGTATAAGTGAATCAATAAAAATAGTTGTAATTGTTGAATATAAGTTGTATAACTTATGAAATGAGAAAATGAAAGTGAAATAAATTGTTAAAAATGGTTAAACAATTTGGTAAAGCAAAACAAAACCTGAATTTGATAGTGATATGAGATAATAAATTTGACTTTGCTAAAGGTTAAATAAAATTTTCTTCAGAATTGAAATCTGAATTGGATTTATAAGTGGAATTTTAAGTTAAGTTAAACAAATGATGTTTAATGGAATATAACTTAAGTGATGTTAAATGAAGTTGATTTTGGTATCGAAGTAAATTAATCAAGAGAAGTGATGAATATGAACTTGAGTTGTATAAATGAAATTCAACTTTATATTGTTAAAAGAATTAGCAATTAAATTAAACTAATGAATCGAATATTAATCAATTGAATGTAAATAAAATTGATATGAGATAATGGATGAAAGTGTAAATTCATTAGAAGCTAATGAAATTGAGAAATTGAATAATTGAATGGAAGTCAATTTAATATCAACCAATTGGAGTTAAAAAGTGTTAAACCAAATTGAAATGTAAATTGAATAAATTTGGTTATATTGGATATACATTGGTTGTTATTTGATTGTTAATTGGTTGTATATAAATTCATTAAGTGTTAATGAAGTTGAATTGGTAAAATTGAAAGCTATGTAATTGAATCCAAATTGGAAGTAAATGAATATGAACTGAATGTGATTCAATTTGGAAGTAAACTAATGTGAATGTAAATTAGTGAATATGAACTAATTGAAAAAAATAAATGAATGGATATTTATAAAATCCAATGTCAACAAATCAAATGTGATTTAAATTGGAAAACCAATTCATTGAATATTAATGAGAAATGAAAGAATATTGATTTGGTTATGAATTGATTTGGATAGACATTGATAGTTGGATGATAGTTGTTTGATGGTTGCATTTGTTGATTGAATGCATTTCTAAGTTGGCACATCTAGTTGTTATGTGACTATATGTTGTATATTGATATTATTTTCATATATGCATGATTCTCATGTTGTTGTTAAGTGTTTAGTAGGTGCGGATGGCGTTTGCTTCACATTTGGAGCTCGCTTTCGCGCTATATTAGCCGTATATGCTCGCCAATAAAATATAATGTACATGTCTCGGATTACATATCGTACTTTTACACTTTTTCCCTACGGGATGCCTCATCACTTGATGAGATGTATATTTATGATATATATATACCGTCATTTTTTTTCGGGTCGAGCCGCGCAAAGGAGGTTATGGCGAAATTTTTCGAAAATTTAAGGCGTTGGAATATTTTTGAGAAAATTGGGAAATTTTTGAAAACTAAGTTGGATTTGGAAACTTAGTAAAGTTGTTGAAAGAAGTTTAACTATGAATTTTGGAAAAGTTAAACACCTAAGAGATTTGAAAAATCTAAAATGAACGGTTTGTTTTGGAAAGTTAATGGATTCTGTAACTTTTTCTTACATGATAATTTCGAGGACGAAATTCTTTTAGGGGGGAAGTTTATAACGACCCAGAATTTCTATTAATTAAAATTGGTACATTTAATTGATTTTAAATATTAAAAAGTGAAATTTATAAGTCGAATAATTTATTTTTCGAATATTTGGATTTAATTGGATAATTAAAGCGATAATTTAATAGTTGAAATGACAGAAATAATTGAAAATTTGGTTTAATATGATTGAAAATGATTTGTAAAATTTTATTTTATTATATTGGAGTTAGAACAATGTTATAGAACTTTTAAAATTGAATTTAAAGTTAATTTGTGAAAATTGAATATTTTAATATTTAATTGACGAGTTAAAATAGCCGTTTTTCAAACAGTCTCGGATTTCGACCAAACCAGTTTCGTCGGATTTGTAATGTGATATTATTGTAAGATTTCAAATTTCGTGTCAACTGGATTTACGGTTTGTCCGTGGCAAGCTAAAACGCGGAGAAATCGATTCGAGTGAATTTTGAATTTAAAAAATTCGATTCGAAATCGTATCTTTCAAATTTGATCGAATTGGCTCCCGATATTTATTCCATTGTGTTCGGAATAGGGGTAAAACATAATAAACACCAGGCGGCACGCTTCGTTCGGAGTTCGAAAAAATTTCGGGTGAATAGTGCATGGAAATTTTCTATATAAGGACCTCATTTATCACAATTTACAGAAACCCTAGTTCCTAAAGCTTCAGCCGCCATTAACATATTCAATGGCCGAAAATCTCCTAACTTCTTCCATTAATCTCTTCCAATCCGTGCGATATTTCAACAAACTTCCAACCAACAAATTATAGAGCTAAGTGAGATCTAAAAATCTATACGAATGTGATCGAGAATGAGGCAGTAAATCGACGGCAATTTGGCTGCAAAGAGCACGCGTTCATGCACGAATTCCCACGCAATGATGAGGTCGAGCTTCGTCATCCTCTGGCCGAAGGTCGAGCTCAACGTTGGCTTCGATGTGGTGCTTGCCGATCGATGCAGAAGTCGTCGTAGAGGCCGTGAGATTTAGGGTTTAAGGGGCGGCTAGTGGGTTTCACATGTTTGAACGCGAAGGAGGAAGAAGTTGCGTGGAATGGCTAAGATCTGGAGATAGAAATGCACGGCCGAGATTGAACGGGGTTTGAAATTTAAAAGAAAATGTAAATTAATTATATTAATTTGTATAAAACTTTAAACTATCATAACTTTTTCATACGAGGTCGAAAACGCACGAAACAAGTTGCTTTGGAACCATATTGACGAATACTACGCGATGGAGCTGGATTGGAGTCGATGGGACGTAGTGAAAATTTCGGGTAAAATTAAACGCACGTTTAATTTTATTCGAAATAAAACGCTGGAACTGATATCAGAAATTCAAGGTGAGAACTTCTCCTCAATCGAATTGTTTCGATTTAAATTTTAAAAAGTTAAATTTAAAATGGTTGATTGGATGATTGAATGTTGATTATTATCTGTTGAATGTAAATAGACATTATACGCCGTTATTAAGCGGAGGTTATTTATTAAAAACATATACCGCGAATATTTCACTGCAAAGTGAAATTGGTATTATTTATGTACTTGGAGTTGATTTTCCCGCATTATATAGAGGATGAGACCCTATTGCGCCGTATAATAGCGGATAATATTTTATAAAACCCATACACCGCGATATTCCGTATTGGAACGGAATTGGTATTGTGCTAACGTCTGTGGATGCTGGGAAACAGGTTGGAGGGATCCAATTGGATTCCTCACCAGTATTTATTTGATTACAGATATTGTGATATTTGTTGATTGTCATATGCTGATATATGATGTCTTTGTTGTCGTGATTGACTATTTGGTGTGTTGCATCATTGGGCCAATTTTGGAATTATAAAAAAAATTTAAAGTGATGATTTTCAAATTTTAAAAGGGTTTTAAAGTGATTTTTGAAAGTATACGTTTTATTAAAATTTTGAATTGATTCATTTTAAATAAATCAATAAATCAACGTTATAAAATTTAATATTATAAAGATTTATGATTTTTGAGAAATATATTTAAAATGTGATTTTTGAAATATGGAGTTAATGAATTTTAGAAAATAGTTTAAATTGAGATTTTGGATTTTTATGAATGGTTTATATAAAAGATTTATAAAATTGATATTTATAAATTAAAAATAATAGAATTATAAAAACGAGTTTTTGTGTTAAAAATGAAATAGGAAATGGATGGATTAGTAAGTAATGAAATTTATAGATTTCTAAATTGAGAAGTTATAAAATGAATAGATTTTGTAAAATGAAAGATTTATAGTTAAATTTACTTATAATATGGATTTTGGCGTGTAAATGGGATATGGATAAAATTTGTGAATAAAGTGATTTTATAATTGAAGTTTTTATAATATATAAATGTGAATTTATAAACATTGATTTATAAATTCAAGATTGATTGAATTTGATAAGTAAATTTTTATAGCTTATTAAAGGAGTATGTTCACGATTTTGGGACAGTGGATAATTTTTGAATTGAATATGTATAAGTGTTGAATTTGGTTAATGATTTATATTCACGATTTTGAACAGTGAATAATATATTAAAGTATTTTGGGGAAGTGATATTTTAAATAGAATTAAAACGGTTTGAAGTTGTTTTAAAATGCACTAAGTGTCGAAACCATAGATTTCAACATTTATTGTTGAAATAGACGTTTTTGGGGAATAGAAGGAAATAGTGGACTATAACACTGTTGTTACAGTAAATGATTTCTAAAAGGAATTGTTTTATATAGTATTGGGATTTATATATCTATTTTAAGTTCGAATCCCTATACTAGTGATTTTGGGTCGTCGTAACGATGTTTTACGCAACATTCATTTTGACTCAAATAAATGTGTTTAAGAGAATGTTTTCCTTAAAGAATGAAAGATATACTTAATTTCGATTTAAGTATATTGAATATTCTCCAAATGTTGAAAATAAATGGGTTTGTGAATTACTTATTATTAAATATGTATGGAAATGTTTTCCAATATGAAGTGAATATTTTGAGATTTTATCTTTTAAAGATAAATTGAAAATGAATATTAGAAATCGATTTGGAAATCGTATATTCATAGATATTTTGGAATTGTAAATTCACTATAGAATTCATAAAAGAAAGGGAAATTTGTTTAAAAATAAACGTTGATTTATTTTTGAAGTGTGGGAATAAATTTTACGGATTTGGAACGTAAATATTAAATAAATTGGTAAGGATTTATTTGATTGATTTAAATGAACCGTTTTAATTTAAAATGGATAAATATTTGGAAGTGTTTCCGTTTAAGGAAATTGATTTGAAATTTGTTTTCAAAGATTGAAAGGTGAAAGGTGATTTGAAATTTGTTTTCAAATGTTGAAGTGTGGAATTATATGTCTAGTAAAGATATTTTGGAAAATAAATAATTTGGAAAATTATTTAGAATCTGGTGATGTTGTGCACGCCTATTGATAGTTAAATAACCGACTATCAATATTTACCTTTAAATAGGTATTTGTTGTGATTTGCTTGAATTTGAATGCCACCCTTATTTTCAAAATAAGCGCCCACTATTCGGGTTAGCCGGGAAAGGACCTTGGGGTCGTATAACCCATTCCAAATATGTGATACGTCATTATGGATTGCATTTGATGACCGGTGTTGAAGACTGGATATTTATGAAAACGGAAGGATTACCGTCGAATGACTCTGCATCGGCTGATCTCCGATATAGAGGTATTATCACCCTTAGTGACGGGAAGTCCGGACGTGATTAGTGAATATCCGGATTGCAAGGGCTTTTTTGGAAGTGCCTTCGGTTCTGTTCGAGCCCGGAACAGACTTGTATGGATTGTATGTATGACATTACAAATTGAGGTATAAAGCTGATTTCTTTCAAATATATTTCTGTTGGTGGCGGAGAATTTATTCTCTTAGCTTAACACCCTTCTCTGAGACGTACGAGCTCAGAGGTTATGTAGTTGAAGGTTATTAGTGATATACTCCCAATTTGGTAGTGTGATATGCTAAGTGCTGTTGAGCATATGTTGAACAAAGCACAGCTTTTGTATAAAGCATAGCTTTGTGGATGAGACTTCGTCGGACCTCACACCCCGGAAATGGTCAAAACAGGAAGGATGCAACAAGGTTATTAGGGGGTAGCGCCCCTTTAGTGTATGTCATTCCTTCTGGATAGAGGTGGTATCATGGTATGGAGCCCAGATACTTAACCTATGTTGTTGCTGCAAATATATTGCTTTGTGGTTGTTGGAATCGAGGATCCTCGGATATAGATCGGTTACGATCGAGGAATGACATATTCGTGTCAGTAGTTGCCCAGTTTGAAGGGTAACCCGGCCTTGTGTTGGCAGAGATCTAACCGTAATGTTAGGTTCTCGGGTCGTCTTTCCAGAGGCGTACCCATGTGGCAATGGGAAGTTCCTTGGCCTGACCATTTATTGGAAATCCAAAAAAACAATACGATCTTGTACGGTTTTAGTTGTAGAACCTATCATTCACTTATGGTGGTCATCACTGTTTGGATGGTAGCTATAGTAGGCACAAGTGCGGAATGCCTATGCTGGCTAAGATTTATATCTTTACTTTGGAAATGATTTTTCCTATACTATGCACTGGTAATAATATCAAATGTTTCTTTTAAATGCGTATCAAGCATCTTTGACTATCATAAGGAGAAATCTCCTCCGATCTGCGTTTGCATTGTGTGTGTGTGTGCGGGAGGCCTTATGGTAGTCTCATTTTCTAAAAAGCATTGCGAATTTATTTTAAAATATCTCTTGGTTTGTTTAAAGATAAATAACTGTTTTAAGTTCTCACACCAGTCTCATGAATGACTCGAAGTTTATTGTTTCCCTTCCTAAACTCTAGGTGCCCACTAATTTCCACACGGGCAGTCTAGAGTCGGGTTTATCAGGATATTCTGGAATTCAGGAGTTGCTGGAGGCAAGCTGGATGGCATGGCGTATTCACTAGTATATAGTATTTCTTTTCCGCTGTTTGTTGTTGTAAACTTTATAATGTAATGTAATGTAATGTAATAACTGATATAGTTCTTTGTTTTAAAGATTATTCATTTATCTATTATATGTTGTTCCGCTGCGATTGTGAGATTTGATATTGTTCTGTTGTTTCTTTCTGTTCTGTTCTATCTTTTGCTGTCTTCTTCTATCTTCTACCTCTTCTTTAACCCTAACGGTACGGTTTTCCGGCATTCGATTGCTCGGCAGTTGATAAAGTGGACGTATTGATGTCGGTTTTCGAGCGTCGAAAAGTCGCAAACGTTACATCAATCAACCTTAAAAAAAATTATATAATTAAATAACCTTAAAATAATATTATTATAATTAAATAATCTTAGAATAATATTTCTGTAATTTAATATGTTTTAAACAATATAAATAAGTAAATAGATAATCCTTAAAATAATATTCCCGAAACCCAATTTCAGATCTAAGAATTGTTTCTCGTCTCAAAGCCGATTCCGACTCAAATAATAATTTTTATAGTATTGTTAAAACACTAACTTGAGGCCAGTAGCTATCCCACACTTGACTAAAATCAATATTGACTTTCTGTCACTACTGGATTTTATTTTTCAACATATAACAATGTTGTAAATATAATGCCCACCATTAGGTTTTATTTTTCAATAATCCATATAAAAATATATTATTGACAACAATTCAACAATAGTGAGGAATCCCGTTGGATTCCTCCAACCTGTTTTCCTCTACATCATGACTTATATATATTAACACACACACACAAATATATATGTATGTAAATAAAATTAACAGTTGTGAGAAATTCTATCGGATCTCTTCGACCTGTTTGCCCTGCATCGCAAGTTATATAATCAAAAAATATAATCAACCGCTTTGAGGCGAGATTCGTATACAAAGGGTCATCCGCTCTTACACGGGAACGTAATAGAGTTTCATCTGCTTCAATAGGCGGGAATATTCAATTCAACTGATATAAATTTAGTATTTCATCCAAACAATTATCCAATAATTTTTATTTACTATATACTATGCCAGTTAACCAATAAGGTGAGTTTAACACACCGAAAATTCCTGTGGTCGCCGAGGCGTTCCGGTTTGGAACTAAAATCGAACGATATCCGATTTTAGTCCAAATTTCAATAGTTTCCAAATTCATCCAAACTAGTTCCATTGCAAAGCTTTCATCGTCGTGAGCGCAATGCAAAAACTTTCATCTCGATTGGACCTCGTATGACCGAGATATGAATTATATAAATTATCGGATAAAATTAATTCAAATTAAATAACTTTGATTTATTTACAAGTTTACCCCTATTCCATCTTCCCCAAAAATCTGCTCCTTCCCACCTGTACACGCACAAAGCATGCATCGTGCACGTCCCCTACTAACACAATGATCGACTCGACGAAACCGTAAACAAAAATGCCAACCAACTTCCCTCATCGAACTCGACTCAGCCATCACTAAAACTCCACCACTGAGACCCCTTGGAGCAACGCGACACCCAGGTTTCCCCTCTAAATGCGATATGTCAGACCCCCCAAAACAACATCGGACATCACAATCTTCCCAACCGAGGTGCTACTCTTCTTGTTCATCTCGATTCTATCCTCTAATCCATCGATCAATGCCTAAATCTACGGAATGTTAAACCCTAGTTTATAGCTTTCCTAAACCCTTCACTATCGAGCACCAATCCAAAAACACGGCTATAATACTAACCTTCTGATGAAGCTACAACCAATACAAGGCCAAAGATTTAAATTTTAGAATTTTCTTATTAAGTATACATTTTTTTTTGATTTTTTTCTTTCACTAGTTTGAATTAATTAAACAAGAGAGGGAGGGAGAAGGTGTTTTTAAAGGGGGAGGTGGGTACGGTCATGAAAAGGTAGTGATGTGGAGGTATGGTGATGGTGATGGGCCAATGGTTGTATGGTCAAATCTAAGTAAAAATATTATTTAAATTCAAAATATCTAGCTATATAATTTCGAACCCCGATCGAGACGTGCCGCCTGGCGTTCTATATGTTATACCCCATTCCGAACGAAATAGGACTAGTTTCGAGACCTAACTCGATCTTATGCAGAAGATAACCTTTTGAAACCAATTATTACATTAAATTTTCAATATTAATTTCAACTCGTTTCGATCTCGCACGACCAAACGATATGCCTGATCACCATGAAATTTGACGGCGTAATATAATTCACTATTACGGATCCAATGAGACTAGTTTCGTCGAATG